>CM076713.1:32175928-33469678 GCA_038501285.1 Penstemon eatonii
AATTTATTTAAACCAATATTTTTATCTAAAAATATGAATATTAGTAAAAGGATGTTTGAACATGTGAGCTAAACTTAAATAAAACTGTAAAGTGAATAAACTTATTTTAGGAAAAAATATTATGTAGTTTTTTAATCGAAATTTTTATTGGATTAAAAAAAGATCCAATATCCGATCAAGATCCATTGGATTAAGAAAAATATAGATTCGAGCACAATTCGAATAACATTTTCCGAGATGTTCCAATCTGATATAAATGGAGTCAGATCTAGACGAGTCTGATCCGACTAGAATTCGATCCATAGACAACCCTATTTGGACCCCTTTACCCATATATCGCAATTCGAAAGATTGTACAATAATATATCACGTGTTGGACTTTCTTCATTGACATGTATAGTCTGCCAACACGTGAAGAGGAGCCTAAAAATGTCCCATATTAAACAAAATTAAGTTCACACTATAAGGTATAGGATTATCCTCAAGGACCTCAACTCTTCGTCTAGTTTTTGAGTTGATTTAGGCTCAAACCATTTAAATGAACTTATCCCAATTCAATCATATATATGTATATGGCAAAATTGCAAAAAATCGTCCCAAACTAATCACTGATTTTGGATTTTCGTCCCGTAATTTAATATTTTTCTGAAACATCGTCCACAGTTAATTATGAGACGGAAATTGCGCATATGTCCGTTAAATTACCATATGGCTGTTTAGGTGTCATGACGTGGTAAATTTTAACATGAATAATTATATAATATTGCAGAATTCATCCCAAACTAATTTTAAGATTGAACCGTCATTTCCATTAAATTAGAAATTTGATACTGAGACTAAATTCATACAAAATGTTAAATTACGGGACGAAATTCGACGAGTTGATATAGTTTGGGACGAAAAATCAAAATTAGTAATTAATTTAGGACGATATTTCAAAAGAATATTAAATTATGGGACGAAATTCGGTGATGTAATATAATTTGGGACAAAAATCCAATATTACTAATTAATTTGAGATGTTTTCTGCAATTTTACCAATATATAGATAGATAGATTTCATCTGTGGATTAAGTGTTCCAAAACCTACAGTAAAATCTTGTTTTGTGTTCGTAGAGAAATTTGTCATTATTTAAATAACCTTTTCAAGATAAAATATCAGCGTTTCATAATAAAAAAAAATATTGTGTTTCAGTAACTTGTAATTCTATTTATAATCATTATTTTTATTATCACAAACTAATATTTGTAGAATCAATTTCTCGGCCAGCCAAACTAACCCTACACTTTCATTACTAAATAAATTACTCAATACCCAATTCGAGTTCGTTCGATAAAAACTCAGTTGAACTTTAGCTTGAACAACATTTTTCTGGTAAGTTTTAAAGCCAAATTCAAGCTCAATTCGATAAGTTAAAAGTTAACAAAATAAATATATTTATACCAAGTTACCAAAGCTAGATCGAATTCGGTTCGTAAAATAATTAAGCCAATCTCTAATTCGAATTCGGTTCGATAAATATTTAAACCAATCTCTAATACAATTTCAAGTTCGATTGCTTACAACCCTAATCTGATAGATATCATATTGAATACAGAAGAGGAATAGAAAAAAATAGTTGTTCACATTTGAATACAAAATGAAAGAATAAATACTCTCTTACATTACACAGTGTCTTGTTTGACCCTTACAAACTCTTTTCAAACTACAATAAATAAAAAAGCTACCTTCTACACAACCTTTTTTACTACAAAAATATGCTAAAAACCACTCAAAATCAATGCAGATATGCTCCTTGCATATCATAAAGAATGCCTCTCTTTTGTTGAGAAGCCAAAAAAGAAAAATTGAAATAGCCCACATAATAAATAATGGCTATTACCCAAGCAAATTGTAATGAAAAAAATAAATTGGACATGTACACAATAATAATCAAAATGTATGCACAAATTAATCTGCACTTTGCTTCATGTGCAGATTCATGTATCAGATCTTTGATGTAAAAACACAAACCCTGAATTTTCACGGATTAACGGGGGCGGTTCCACGTCAGCTACATCGACTGCTTGCATTGATTTGGATAGGTCATCAACCGAGAATGGAATGCTACAATTGTATTTGATTAAATTTAATAAAAAATTAAGTCATGGATAAAGATAAAACACACAGTAAAAGTTCTGTCAATTTTTTTTTACCTTGAGTCGTCGTCTAATAGAAAGGAACTGCTCACTGCGCTGTTTGAATCTTCTGTCATCATAACTCTCATATTTGAAATGACCTAAATATAAGGAAAGCGAGACAAAAGATGGAATAAGATAAGAGACGTAGAATAGCAATCGAGAAAAAAGACTTACAAAGGGTGAGGTAAACTCGAGTTAAAGAACTAACTTACATCTGAAGAAACACTATGAGTGCCATATTTGTCATCCCAGTACATAGTACTGATTCGGTACAATTGTTGTATGCTTAACACCTGCAAAAATTAGAAGAAATGTTAGAAAAATCACAATATAAAAATCAAAAAATGTAGGAGGAGACAAGTGTGCTTGGGGTTCACTCACAGGGCAAAGTTCATTCGTAATTTCATTTAAGGTCTTCTTGGGCTTTTGATGTATAACCTGAAATAAACGAGTCAAAGAGTTAACATTAGGTTATACATTCATGTAACAAAAAAGTTTAGGTAAAAAATCCTTGTAATTAAAGAACGACAGTGAATCTGATTCCCACCAAAAATCCAACTGCTTGTCTGATATGCTTCAATTCATCCCAAGCTGAACCTACATACTGCACACAAGATGTGGGATGAGACCTTGATTTGAGGAACGAAATTAAAATAAAAGAAAATTAAAAAAAGAAAGCTTACTTCCTCAGTTGCATAGCAACACCATTGCTCTAATTCAGCCAACCCAGCTTTCACATACTCCCCATTACTAAATGAGCAGCACTCCCGTCGTAAAAGAAGACTAGAAAGTGATGTACAGTGAATATAGTCAGTAGCTATGATTTATGCATACAACTACAACAAGATATTAAGTAAAAAGTAAGGGGTATAGTTTCTCAAGAGATGAACTTGCCTGTTGAATAATTGCACATTGATAAACGAGAACATTTGAGTGAAAACCTTTCGGACTAGGAAAGAGGGAACCTGTAATGATATGAAAATAAGATAAAAATAAAAAATTGAAAACAGAAGAAAGAAGCACAGGCAAGTTTCTATTTAATGAAATATTAGAACTTACATAGTTTGCTTTCATTATCTTCAAGTAATTATCTAGGCTTTTAACTATGCTCTGCCAATGAGCAATTAATGCTTGTTGAGCAACAGCATTAGCTTGGGAACGTCCTTTTACTAAACTTGCACGAGAGGTTCTAGGTGCCTGCATTGAAAAAAAAAGCTTAAAAAGTGTCCCACTTATGGTAATAATAGGGTGATTTACAGTCGGGCCCCCTGAGGTTTCCCCTAATTATAGAAAAAACCCTGTGGTCCCAAACATTACAAGGACACCCCCTTACAGGGGGTTTTTTGTAAACATTTTCAGATGTTGTAGGGGGTGTCCTTGCAAGGATTGTTGAAGCTGTAAGGGGTGTTTTGGTAAGTCTTCTCAACCAGAGGTGTTCTCCTTATAATTTCTAAAAAGTCAGGGGGTTCCTTGTAAGACGACTAAATCTCAGGGGTCTGGTCGTAAATCACCCGAAATAATATGCAAACACGATGTATCCAACCTATATTCATGTGTAGCACTAGTATCACTCAATCAAAAATAAAATGGAAAAAACCGCAATGAACGAAAAGCTAAGGTGATTTACCTGAATGCATAAACCAAGCAAAGGGGAAACCTCTTTCTTAAGATTGTCCCTAATCATCCCATATATCTTCTCCAAGAAAGCAGTAAGTTGCTGCTTGAACAACAAAGCAGGATATTTGGCCTCGACTTGACGCAAGTCATCGAGTCTACCAAGCATCCGACCATTGAGAAAGGAAAGTCCAGCACTCTGTGGGGATGCCCTCAGTCCCTTCAAAAAGTAAGGACAAGAAAAAATAGTATGCAAGTAGCATGTCACAATGAAATGGCAGTTGAAAGTAAAGGGTAAGAGTTTACTTGTGACATCCTGCCAAAAAGAGTAGCTGATGACGACCTTCTTCTTTGAGGGGTCAAGCTAGCTGCTCCACTTGCTTTGAGTGTGTGTTGAAGTAGCATTAATAACGTAGATGTATTACACAGCCAGTAGGTTAATACATCATTATTGTCCGGAACCTTTAAAAAAGTTTTATGAATTATAACAATCTCTGGTATAGGCAACATTGTTATTCAGAAATTACGCACAAACTCAAATTAGCAGCAATCATACAGATACTTAATTTACTTATTTACCTCAATTGATGAAGCAATGGTTTGAATTATACGGTCAAACACACTAGTTCTCTCAACCTCAAATGATCTCCAGTGAAGAAGGCATTTGTAAATAACACAAGCTGCGACAGGTTTGCCACTAGAAAATCCCAAATCTTGTGAGATACACTTGATTAGGAGGTCCTGGTTTTCCTGAGAAAGCCAGCACATTTTTGTAAACATAATGATAAATTCATAATTAGTACATTACATCCACCAACCAGATATGAGATACTTACTTGCTGCTTCTCATTCAGAGACTTCTGGGGTTTTTCCTCAGATTCAGGCTCCTTTGCATTTGCCACAACAAGGGACATGTCCTATAAGAAGAAAAAACATTATAACCACTAAAGAGTTCTGAAGGCCATTTCTACACAAAAAAATTACAGTAATGATGTATCCTTACCTGTGTGGACTTTGTTTCTCCATGGGGAATAGTTCCATTCTCCGGAATTCTCTGTAATAGCACCATGAAAGATAAAAATATGGATACTGAACCAACTAAAATAATACTAATATCACATATGTATCAGCTTTACCTGAATAATGGTTGTCCTGGGCCGAGATGATATAGACTTCCCGGTTGGTGACATGGTTAGAGTTTGTTGACGAAGTACTTGGTTCTCTGACTCCATGTTTGAGAGCTTCTCCTCAAGCCTGAAAGGAAAGAAAGAAAGAAACATAGACAAAATAAAATGTTATGGATAGTTTATCGAAATCAATGCTCATACAGTTCCAACAATTATTGTACCTTTGCACAGAATCTTGAAGCTGATCCATTTTACCCTCTGCTTCCTTAAGTTTATTAGCAAAATCAATATTTCTGGTTTCAGAATCTGCAAAAGCCTTTTTGGCCTCTTCTGCAGCTTGTTTTTCTGATAGAAGAGAAGCCTGTACAAAAAAATGAAGCTGGTCACAACAGTGTTCTTGCGAGTGAATGTCACTATCATTGGAATATAAATTTTAAGTCTCAAAAATTCATCAACAAATATTTTAGATAACTTCAATCAGAAAAAAAGAAAAAAGGTAACAGAATACTCGTATGCTTTGTTTCAGGTTCTTTGTTCAGCTGTGTGTTCTTCACCAGATAGAGTTCTTACCTTGAGAGTCTCTACCTCAGCTGTTAATGCATCAATCTTTTCTGTGTCTTGAACCAATACTGGGGTTTCTTTAATGACTGGTGGAGCTTCTTCAATTGCTTTGCGTGCTGCTTCTTGTTCTTTTGTCACTCTAGCATTTGCTTCTTCTACCTGTATCTGCATAGACTGCAAGGTCTCCTGTAACTTTGCAATTTCTTGTGATTTTGTTTCCTCCAACTCAGTCTGCATTTCACAAGCAAAATAAAGAAGAAAAATAGAGTAAGTCAAGGTACCTGCATTAATAGTATGTACCACTCTAACTATGCCAGAAATGATTACCCTTAATCGCTTCTCAAACTGCAAGCGCCATGAAAGCTCCTCTACTTTCTTTTCTAGCTTGTCTTTGGCTTCTTTCAAGGCTCCTGTTTCCCTTGAAGCCTGAATCCATCGGAAAAAAATGTAATCATGCAAAGTTAAAAAAGAAACCTACTTCCTAGGAATTAAATTGCATCAAGAATAAAGCAGAACCATTTTAAGCTTTCGAAGCTCTTTCCGAGCCACACGTTGCCTCCAACCACATTGGGTAACAAGAGCAGCCTTTTGGAGACTTCTATAGTAAATATAATCTCTGTGACAACGCAATTGAGCCTGTACACAAGCAGCAAAATAATGTGCCCATCATTAGCATTGAATCAGCTTTTTATGGTTGTTGGATATGTTGAGTATAAAGCAAAAAGGACCTGAATTTTAATTGCGGCCTTAGTCTGCTTTCTAAATCTGAATTCATTGCGAGAAATCATTGCTCTCATGCCAGTCTGCACTATGACAGCAGAATCCTGCAATGTCAAGTAGGATTTCCGAGCAGTGTAACACCTGAAGTTCTTCTGGACCTTTATAGCAGCAGCTTCACGTCGCAACTCTTCATAAAGTTTTCCAGCCGATATAGCTAAACAAATCATAAAAATAAAAATAAAAGTTATATTTGCAATCACAATTTTAAGTAGTCAATTAAAATTATAAACACTCGTACAAGTTACACAAATATCTCGAAACAAATTATATAAGTAGGATCACATTTCATATTCTCTCATGTTTAGACTTGTTATTCTTGAATAAGCAGTGATAGGATCAATGGTAATTATTAGAGTTACCTCGCCAACATGATTGCAATTTGATTGCAGCTCGGCGCAGTGAAGCAAACTCTTTCCGAGCAATATAAGTACGAATTTGCCTCTGAATAGTTCTGGCTGCATTCCCAAGAACCTCTGCTCTCCTTGCGTCTAGCTCAGCCATTTGACCAGCTCGTAGGAATACCTTTGTCTTACCTAACTGCAATTCAAAGCATACCAATGAGCCAACACAGAAAAAAATAGGCATTCAATTTGGTTGCAAAACTAATACTTGTGAGCCCAAAAAGAATACGTATATGCGCAAAGTACAGTACCCATGTCTCCAATGATAAAGTCATGATTTAAGAAACCTAGCATACTCATGTAAGTTCACCTGATATCCTTGTAATCCCATTTTCTCCAAAATCATTTGACATGCAACCTTCTCATCAGAGCTGCGAGGGCAAAATATCAAGTCTTATCTGTAAGGAAACGGAATAAATACAATCGTAATTTAAAGAAAGATCAATTTCAAAAGCCAATAAAAGACTTACTTCCCTTCCAATACTTCAGGAGCAAGAACACCAAATCGGAGAAGAAATTCATCAAATGATCGTCTGGTGGGGTATCCAGCACAGCTGATTCTGATAGCTTCAAGAACTCCCTACATGAATAATGAAATTTTATTGATTTTGCCATAGAGAGACTGCAATCAGAAAATTAAACTCTGGTGGCTGCGCAAAATTTCACAAAATACTTACACCACATCGCAGCTGCTGAATTATGTTAAGGTTCTCAAATATGAAAGGCTTCAGAACACTGTTTGGCTTCACACATCTGATGTAGTGAGGTTCGGTTGAGCTTAAGGTCTCCATTAAAGATTGCAGTTGAAGCTGGAAAATTATCAACATCAACATATAACAGTATGAGAGTTTGATTACTTTTACTAATAAGCTTAGTACAAATACTAATAGCTCTAATAGTAACAGCTTTACTAAATAGGATTTCAAAAGTAGAGAAAGTAGAGAGAACCTTAAAACGTGATCCAATGGAAGAAAATTTGGAGGATTTGGATGAATCTTCAGGAAGAGCAGGAAATAAACCAGCTACAAAGGAGCACTTTGAAGCTGTTAATAAATCTAGATGTTCGGCCACGACATAATCTTTGTTCTTATCCAGAAATAGATCTGCCATATAAGTTACCTGCAATAATAGAAGATGGTTTGGTATTTATTACAAAGGTTTGCAGTCCTCTCTTCCATTTTTCTAAAGTAGATATTCACATGGACAATAAATCATTACCTCCCCTGCGTAATGGGATATTGTAAAATTGGTACGCGAAAGCTTTGGTTTGATGAAACGCTTATGTTTTGGAAATGTCTGATACAACTTTTGAGCAAATGTCTCATGGGTAGATTTAGGAAACATACTGCCACAAACAACATATAAATGACAAACACATAACCACATGCAGAAGATAAATTAAAGGAAAATATATAAGAGGCTCATAAATATCAGAAGGTATACCAAGCTTCATCCAGTAGCGCAATTATTCCTCCTGGTTTCTGGGGGGAAAAGAAAAAAAAATATACTTTGTAAGAATAATAGAATACAAAATCTAAGAAGTACAAGGAAATAAAAAAAAATCATGAAACCTTCTCAATTAGATCCAGAACATCTTGGTTATCAACAAACTCTATGTAGCTCCAGTTTATCTGTTCTTTTTCATAGTCTTCTTGTTCCATCTTAAAAACATGCTGAAATTATAAATGCAAAAGACATGAAATAAGCAGCTCAGGTCATATATTGAAAGCATCGAGTAGGATATCCCAAGAACAAGGAATGACCTGGTTAAAATGCTGCTGCAGTTTTTCATTGGTGAAATTGATACAAAACTGCTCAAAACTGTAATACATGTGAAGAAATAAGAACCAATTCCAATATCTACATTGTACAAATGAAATATCCAGGTAAGAGCTTGCCTGTTGAGCTTAAAACTTTCAAAACCGTATATATCAAGAACTCCTATTATTGCTTTCGAGTTTGGATCCTGCCCAATGGAATTATTTATTTTATCCACAATCCTGGGAACAATACAGAACAGAAGTTCAAAATAAAATGGCAAAATATCATTTTCTTATTAATGTAGTAATAAAAACTTATTACATTCTTACCAGTCAAACAACCGGGAATATACAGTCTTTGCTAAAGCATCCCTGCTACCTAAGGCAGCTTCTGGATCGAGAGTCCTTGTAATAACTTCCTCAGGTGTCACCATCACACGCTTAATCAGTGCATCCTCCAAGCTCTTAGGATCACACCTATGAAGTTAATTTCGTCACATATAATTCCCTGTATAATATCGTATAAATTGGAAAAAAGAAAAAAGAAATATCTACCTGAGCAATTCAGCAGTCGTATTGAGATGAAACCTTGACTTCTCATCTTTAATCACAGAAGAATCGATCTCCTTCCCCTTAGAGAAGTCAATATTTCCAAGATGAAGAACTGCAGCCACAACCCTAAAAATTGCATCCTGAAAAATCAATGTTAAAGAAAAAAATTTAAAAATAAAATGTTGGCAATCTAAATGACAAGCATATCCATGTCGTAGCTAAAAAGGGTAACCTGCTCTTCTTCACTGATTCCAACTATATCCATAGCCCTCCTGGTTGCAAGGTATTCTTCAGCATCACTTACTCCATCGAGTTTATAACACTTTGACTGGTTTAGATAATGAAACGATTCTGGGCTTGCCAGCTTATACTTCTCCCTTTCCTGAAGATATATAAAAAATTCTCAACAATGGGTATAATGCTAACGCTTAGAAAAGCAACTTTGAAATCAAATTGAAGATACCTCAGCTGGTGCTGCACAGAGAAGATAGAAACAATGGTAGTTTCTTTCCGGGTCCGATATTTGGCAAACACGAGATCTTTCGAGCAAGTAAGTTCTAATAGCTGCTCCAGATATCCTCCCACTTTTATCAAATTGGATTTCAACAAATTTACCAAAACGACTGCATAAATGCAACACAACCAAGTTATTACACTTACGGCAAAATTAAGAAAAGTTACAGAAAAAGCGATGTACCTGCTGCTGTTAATTATACAAGTTTCGCATTCACTCACCTGGAGTTGTTGTTCCTGACAGTTTTGGCATTTCCAAATGCTTCAAGAACTGGATTTGACTGTCATTTATTACCAAAAAGAAAATAGTTCAGACATCCTTAAATCTTGGAGTTAATGGAAATTTACCCCCCTGTGATATGCATAATGTTCAATTTACCTCCCTGTAATTTAAAAAAGAGCTCTTCACCCCCCCTATAGTCTTATAAAAGTTTCACCCTGCCTCCCTGACATTTTTAAATTAAAATAATATGAATTGGCAAAACTACACCTCTTATATGTGGACCCCCCCAAGTGTTATGTTAAATGTGGCACTTACTCCCCTGTGTTATGGTAAATGTTGCACTTTACCCCCCCCCCCTCTCCCCAATGTTACATAAACACTTTTCATGCCCACTCTCAATTTCGGCAAGTGAGTTACATTCTCCGGATGAAGGAGGTAAATTTCTCCGCAGGGGGTAGGTAATCGGCAGTAGCTCTTAAATCTTGGTTAATTTATTTATTATGCATAAAATGAATGCAAGAAACTTCAATCTTACTTCTAAGACTTGTTGTTCGACAGTCCTTCCTTCTACTCCAGATCGACCACCCAAGTGTGCAAGATATCTCATCAGCATTTTTGTTGTTTCAGTTTTACCAGCACCACTTTCTCCACTAACTAAAATCGAGTTGCTTTTTCCATCATTGATCATTGCCCTGATTACAAAAGGTAATAGTTAAAAAAAAAAAAAGGTTGAGGACTAAGTAACATATTTAAAATATTTCTGCATGTTATATCGATATCACCTGTAAGCAACATCTGCAATTGCAAACACATGAGGACTAAGCTCTCCAAGGGCAGCCCCTTTGTATTGTTCCATCATGTGAGTATCGTATAAATGAGGTAATCTTTGGAAAGGGTTTATTGCAATCAGAATATTTCCAGTATATGTCTGATAAAGATTTGGTATCAACAGTTAGAATATCAGTTTGCTATTTTCTCAAAAGAAAGGGCAGCAAATTGAATTGATGAGAAGCAAAGCATTGATAAGTAAACTTACGTAAATTTCATTAAGTTCATATCTAGTAGCCAGGTTTTGCAGAACTCCAGGTTCATGCAAATATGAAAGCTTAGTCATGTCATCTACACCTCCTGGTGGTGCTTCTGAATCCTTTGGAAATACTTTCGAGATATTTGCGACTACCTGAAATTTCGAGCTTTTAATATTTTTGCAGCTACCTAAGGGTTTATACTCTATACTAATAAAAACACAGTTTCTAAGCCAGAACTTCAACCTGGAAGTAACAAAGAATATGATAGTAGAACAACATTTTTCTCCAAATGACAAGTTTGGATAGAACTCATGAACATATCAGTTTATTATTAACAAAAGAAACACAATATTAATGATATAAAAGTAAACATATAATAAAGCTTGAATAATGCAGACGAAAGGCAAGAAAGAGAAATTCCTTTATGTGAAATGTGTTGAAGTTTTGTTGAAAAACATATGCTTCAAAAACCAAGTATTCTACCAATAGTTTGATATGCGCAGTAGTATGATTTGAAAGAATTAAGCAAGTTCCAAATGGATTTGTGAGCAAAGAAAACAATAAGGTCTGAGCATTACCTTTTTCCCATTTGTAGTTTGAATATGAACATCTTGGCCATCTATTCGTTTTACTTCTCCATCAATCCATGCTAAGGTTGGATCTTCAACCCATACATGTGAACCGACAATAATATTAACTGGTGTTGCCTACAAAAAGTTAAGAAATAAACCATTAGACATCTCAAAACAAATGAATTACTCTTTTGTTAAACCTAAAACTCATGTCACAAATCTCTTCTACATACACAAGTTATGAGTTTACATGTAATATAGAAAAACAAAACCAACACAATGTTTTTACCTAAATAAATTCGAAATGGGGGGGGGGGCACTTGTGAAGAAGTCATTTGAGTATTTCGTGGATTTTTGAACTTTTAAACTCAACAAAAATGAAATCTTAACATATTATAATTATTCGATTCCAGATGTTACTAAACATTATAATGTACTAATCTTCTTCCCAATAACTAAAATATACTACAACTTATCCTGCGATTATTTTTCTTTTCCCACCGAAACTAAGCGAGTGCATCTTCATTCCAATGAAAATAACAATCAATTGCACAAGCATCATAAAAAATTTAAAAAAAAAATTGTGTCACATATATTACCTTCACGTAACAGAATTGGAATTCCAACTTCGTTTTGATTAACACTAAGTTTAAATTTAAATAACAAAGGTGATCATGAAAGTATACTCCCTTTGAAGTGAGATTATACAGTTTAAGTCAGTCATATAGAATCAGTGTGGGTTTTGAGTTTTTCTATTAGAAAAACTTACACCCTTTATCCGAAACCCCATACTGATATGTTCAATTTGCAATTAAGGAACATTCGGTTTCGGTGTAAGAATATAAACAGAAATTAGTGTGAATTGAACAGGTGGAGGTTGGATAAAGAGGGTAAAAGGGACCATTTGATTTTGAGGGTATTTTGAGTACTACAAAGAGGTGTTCGTGTTCATTTACCAACAATTACAAAAATGGCCAAACCTTAGGCGATCAGGTGGCAATAGCTAAAATTATAATTACAAAAGGAACGATTCATTTGAGGAGAACATTCTTAAACATCAAAACAACAATGCATTGGATGAATAACATGATTTAGTTACTAAGTGGGACCTGTTCAATCCGGAGGTTTAATCACAAATTTTTGTTTTATACATCGAAAGGAATTCCCAATTCAAGTTAAGGACAAATACTTATAAAATGTTGAAGATCTAATAACTATCACTCAAATTTAAATTGAACCAGATAATCGAACCGAAGAATAAAATGGGCCACTGGAGCTTGCAAAAATTTAGGAAAAGAGAGCATTGAATTACTGCAAATTTATCAAAATGACAAATAAATTTGAATAATTTAACTAAGTGGAATATATTTGATAAAAAATGAAAAAAATAACAAGTGGAATATAATCTAGTCTATTCCTGAATTCTAGGAAATGCTTATAGCACGCCTTACAATCTTATAATGCCACCAAACTCATTTCATATTTCATAAGCAAAAAATACTTATATATTTTATTTAATAATAGTCGAATTCTCAATTTCTGTTTCACATAACAAACGAAAAAAATAATTAATTGATCATTATTTTCTGCAACTAAACCTAAAATTCTTGAATACAAATGCAAAGTAATTATATTAACATTTCCCTTAAGTTTGCAATTCAAATTTCAGAATGAATCTAATAATAGTAAATTGGCAGCCTAAAAGAAATATCATGTTTATTTATCGCGTCTAAAATTAGAAAAACACAAAAAGAGTCAAAACGAAATCAAAACGGCAGAACCGGAAGTCGTTTCAGGCGTGAACGTACCATAAGTGAATACAAGAAGACTCGATCTCCTTCTCTTCAATTCAGTTCATCAAGAAAAGCGAGACCCAGCTTTGACTCACTGAGTCAGATCGGGTCCAAATCCGACCCGAGATTACAAAAATGGACAGAAGCTTCTTCCTTTTCTCCGATGACGATTAATCAACACCTATAACTATTTGCTTCAACCTCCAGAAATCAATCAATCTTCAAAGTTATAAATAATAAAAAAAGTATATAATATACGTATGTAAATATGGAAAGTAAAGTGAAATTAAATGTTGTTGATTTTCTCTCTATAATTCTGATTGTTGTGGATGTTAGCTGAATTTGTTTTTCTTCTTTCTCTCTCTAAAAGCCTTTTCGTGTTCATTACAGAATATATATATAAATAAAATAAAATAAATAATTTGTTACTTATAATTTACGTAATTTTAATGTTTAATTTTTGCTGGTTCGTGGAGTCCCATTACAAAAACACAAAGCCGAGGTTAAAGGGCACTTTACACTAAAACCAACATTTTAGGGGGTTGTTTTTCTGCCTAATTAGCCTGCGCCTACTTTCTGTCTGTTTCTTCGAAGAGTGAATTTACGAATTTGCCCCCAGGAAACTTGAACGTTTAGCCCAATGTCTTTTGAATTGACCACGTAAGTAAAATTTTTATTTATGTTTTTTATTTCTTATAGTATTACAATAAGAAATTGGGTTCCACTTTACACTTTTTATGTTGTTCCACTTTTTAAAATTGGGTTAATTACACATAACTCCCCGGAGATTTAGTGTAATTCGCGTCCAATCCCCTCCAAAAATTATAATTATAATGACCTCTCCCGAGGTTTCAAAAACCTTACATTCTTTAGTTTTTGTTGATGTCATCCCCCTAATTTTATTGAAAACCTTATTTTACCCTTGATAGTACTGTAGAAATTTTTGTGGACAATTATGCCCTTGATTATATTTTATATATGAGAGAGTGTTCAATGTAAGGTTTACGATTATAAATGGATGAAAATGTTATAAATTTACATAAAACTTATAATCAATTTATTAGTGTATATATGTTCTTATAATAAAAATTTAATAACATATCAATTTTTTCATAATGCTTTTACAATTAAAGTAAATAAATTATGGTTAATTATAAGAAAAAAATTGTAGAACATAAATAAAAATGTAAAACATTCAACTTTCACATTTAACCTGTAATTTTAATAATGTTAAAAGAATTCATAATTAAAGTATAATAAGAAATGAATGAATTGAGTTTAATCCTGAGAAGTAAAAAAAATTGAACAAAAATTATTGTACATTATAAAAATGATCACATGTGTATAATTAACCCATATTAAAAAATTATAAACTTTTTAATATACTCACTCAAATACCCAATTTAGTAAAATAATTAATATAAAATCATTACTCTTTTAATATTTCTTACTTGTACATTAAAATTAAATGTTGTTATATAGAAACAATATTATTAAGGATTAATAAAATATTTTATGATAAAATAGAAAATAATACCTTATATACATATTTAGTAATATTAGTAAATCAATAAATAATTTTAATACATATTATTCATAAAATTAATAAAAAAACTCACTATCCCTAACACGCACCCACTCGTCCTGCCTATCTTACTTTCACTTCTCCTCCAGGCCGTGTTGTTGGCTTGGCTTCTCCTACCAACTTATCACTAGCCTGAAATTGTAGATCCCAGGCCGTTGGCACGGCTTAGGAGATAGGTGCCGATAGGGACGACGGGTGGGTGGGAGGGGGGGGGGGGGGGTTAGGCTACGACAAAGCTTTTTTTATGTATAAAAATAATGTTTTTAAAGTTTAGGTACCGATGTGCAATTATAATTTTTATATCTAGTAATATGGTATTTATGTGCATTATTGCAAGGGTAAATAAGATAATTTGTTAATCGAAATTTTTTTCTGATTTTTTTAATCAAAATTGACAAGGGCAATTAAGTCATTCCACATATTCCGTTCAGTTCCGTTAGTGTCCATTGGGGTTTTGTAAGGTTTTAGAAACCTTAGGGGAAGTCATTGTAATTATGATTCTTGAAGGAGATTGGATGCGAATTATACCAAACCTCAAAGGGAGGTCTTTGTAATTTTGTGCATCAGGACAAGGGTAAATAAGACATTTTGTTAATAAGATTTTTTTTTAAAATTAAAATTGACAAGGGCAATTAAGTCATTTCACAGATTCCTTCTAGTTCCGTTAATGTCTGTTAGGGTTTTGTAAGGTTTTTGAAACCTTAGAGGAAGTCATTATAATTATGATTCTTAGAGGGGATTGAATGCGAATTACATCAAATCTCAGAGGAGCTCCATGTAATTAACCCTCTAAAATTTAATATTTTATTTTCCAAATTCAATCATTAATTTTTTTTCTCCAGGAGAGGAGGGGCGTAATCGAGCCGAGTAGTATCGAACGATATCTTGTTCAAGTTTGGTTTGAATTCTGAATCGAGCTTGAAATCTTGTTTGGTTTTGGTTTGATTACTTATCGAATCGAGCTCGAGCCAAGTATTGAATAACTTGATATTTTTATATAGCTTTTCGAGGCAAGCTCGAGCCCAACTTAAAAAATTATCAAACAATAGCTTATTTGACAAGTATGATAGACCGAACTCAAACGAGCTTTTATTGAACAAGCTCAACCCATGTACCGAATAACTTGATTTGATTCACAACTCTACGTATGAGTCTAATTTGGCCAGTTTTATGTCTTCTAATTTTATTTAAAAAAAATGAAATAACAATAAAAAACATGGACTATTAAAAAGATAACTACAAATTTACAATTAAGGGCTAGTTTAGCCCCAGCAATTACAAAAAAAATACTACTAAGATCAATTTTGAGAATAATTGAATATAATAAAAATAAGGTATAAAAATTGATTTTACCTAACTCTAGAAATTTTGAAAGTATGTATGATATCGAATGTCAAACACCATAACTTTTTTTTATAAAAAATAATTTTGAATTTGAAAACCAAACACCTCCACAATCACAATAGAGATCGAAAATTATTTTTTGATAGATGCAACTTTTAGATCAAAATTTAATATATATAAAGTATTTGCTGCTCCAACACAATGTTTTTAAAACCGGACCGGAGAGCGAACCGGTAAACCTACTGGTTTAGTGGTTTTACTGGTCGAACCGGGCGAATCGCTGATCGAACCGTTAAAACCAGCCAATTAACCGGACTGGACCAGTTTCCGGTTCACGGTCGAACCGGTCGGACCGGCCGGTCCGGTCCGGTTTTAACAACACTGGCTCCAAGTAGGACAATATTTCATGTTATAGGGTTAGTTTTGTAATTACGATTGAATATGTTTCAAGGTGCAATATTTTAGGGATAAGACAATTGGTGTCCGCCCAATCTTTGCTGGCGCACAAATACTTTAACCCTATATTTCTGGTACCTGAAGATACAGCTCAAATACCATCTTTACAAGATAAGTGCGTTGTCTTCTACTATTTATTTCTTTATTTTTCTACCATAGCCTTGACATTTTAAAAGATTGAATAGCATTTTTAGTCCTCCATATGGACCAAACTTTACACTTTCGTCCCCCTTATCAACATAGTATCTCAAATTCGCCCCTCGTAAATTAAAAATGCTCAACTTTCATCTATTTTATAATATATTTTGAATTTAAGAGATGTATTGTATTCAAAATGGACTAATGCATTACATTATATTTATAAGAGGGACGAATTCGCTATGAAAAATTTAAGAGGGACGAATATGTTACAATATATTGATAAGAGGGACGAATATGCTACACTACATTGATAAGAGGGACTAATCTGCTACAAAAAATTTAAGAGGGACTAAAGTGCAAAAGTTAACCCATAAGGAGGACCAAAAATGCGATTTACTTCAGTTTAAAATTGCGTATATAATTCATTTATCTGTTTATTTTCCATAAGTTATCTTCTACAATTAGCACAGAATAAATCATCAACCAGTCCAAAAGTTTAACTAAGTTTTTCTCAGTCGATACTAATTGTTAAGCAATAAAATCCCAATATCGGCAAAATTTTAAAAATGGTCATGTACATATGTCTTTTATCTTCGAAAAATGGTTATGTAACTATACTATACACACATTTAGTTTTTTAACTTTCACCAAATTTTAATTTTGTATATAAAGTAAATTTCGTCCATTAACTTTCAATAAGTTTCAATGTTCGTCCTACAATTAATTTTTTTTAATTGTAGGACAAACATTGAAATTTATTGAAGGTTAGAGGGTATTTGATACTTTACACCCCAAAATAAGGGAAAAATGCATTAACCACCCTCAAAACTCAAAATTGACACATTGCATCCTCAAAAATCATTAAACATAGAAGAATGCACCCCCTTTCCCTTTCCAACCTAAATG
Source organism: Penstemon eatonii (assembly GCA_038501285.1). NCBI lineage: Eukaryota > Viridiplantae > Streptophyta > Magnoliopsida > Lamiales > Plantaginaceae > Penstemon > Penstemon eatonii. The sequence continues at coordinate 32,193,466 of CM076713.1, forward strand.
TCTGCCTGAAACATTTCCGCAGGGTCAAAATTGGTACTTCAATTCTCACCCCTATTATGGATCCTCATCTTCACACTTTCCTTCACTCCCTACATTTCTCAAGGCCCTTCTTGTGGGTAAACACAACTTTAGGTCCCTCCTATCATTAACATTTTACAGAGTGGTCCTTCTTATATTTTTTTTCTCACTTTAGTCTCTACTATGAATTATTTGTTTCACTCTAGTCCTTTTCAAGTGGCCTTCCAAGGCGATTCCGATAACATTTGATATGCTCATGAGGACAATTTTATCATTTCAAGTAAACTAACAGGAATATTTTCGTCTTTCTAATTATTTAAAAAAAAACTAAATATATAATCTCTTCCAAACTAGGCTTTCATTCCAATCCAACTTAATCGTACATTTCGTTCCAAACTAAAGTTTTTTCCTAAAATCTTTTTCAAACACCAAAATTGCTCACCAATTAAACAATATCTCAAATAGTCTCAATAGTAAACGGACGAAAATGCCCTAAAAAATACTCATATGCATGTCACGTGTTATCGGAACCACCTGATAAGGACTAAAGTGAAACACATAATTCATAATAGGGACTAAAGTAAAATTGATAATTTATAGCAGGGACTAAAATGGAAAAAAAATATAAGACGGACCACTCTGTAAAAAGTTAATGATAAGAGGGACCAAAAGTGGTATTTACCCCCTTCTTGTCCTCTAATTGTTGTTTGAAAATTCAACCATTTCATACACACGTGTTTAAATACGTTTTTGATTTTTCAAATGAATTTTTTTCTGGTCAAGAATTTCCATTCAAAATATTCATCCAACAGCAGAATGAATGAAAATTTTGGAAAATGTCTGCTGCTTTTGGACATACTATAATATACTTTTCCAAAGTGCTTGATAAAATAATAAAAAGAACTTAATCAAGCTCAAAAAAAAAAAAAAATTTGGGTGAAGTACAATTTACCCCCCTTAAAGTATGAGGATTGTATCAATTACCCCCCTAAAATATCACTTGTAACACTTACTCCTATCTATTATAGTTTTAGAGTTTTTATTCCAAAAATACTCCCACCCCTTTTATAAAAATAAATATTTTTATTAATTTATCAACAAATAGTTGTGTCTTTATTAATTATGAATCCATCCACCAAACAATATTATTATGTTTCAATTTCTTCATGTATTTATTTCCTTTGCTTTTCTTGTCTCAATTTTATCTTCATCTTCTAATTATTTTTTATTCCTGTTTCAATTTGTCTTCTTTATTTTTTGTTCAATTTTTTCTTCATTTATATCTCGATTTTTTCTTTACAATTTGGCTCAAATTTTATTTGATTATAATTATCTCCTTTGTTTTTATTACATATTATAATTCAAAATTTTGAGTAATTCTCCTTCAAAATTTTACTCAAAAAATTTGTACCAAAAATAAATGAGATAGCTACCACTAAATAAAAATTGAGAAAATATAAAGAAAAAAAATTGAGATATAAAAAACTGAAATAGAAAATAATGAAAACAAATTGAACATAAAGTTGAGATTGAAAAACGTGATATTAGTCCCTCTTAAATAATGAAAACAAATTAAACCATAGATTGAAACTTAAATTGAACATAAAGAAAAAAAAATGTGATAAAATTTAAGAAAAAAATTGAGATTGAAAAACGGAACGTAATAAAAAAAATGAAGAGATTGAAACATAATGTTGTTTGATGGATGAATTGATTTATAATTAATAAAGGGACAACTTTTTGTTGATAAATTAATAAAAATATTTATTTTAATAAAAGGGATGGGGGTAAAAACTCTAAAAATATAACAGAGGGGGGTAAGTGTTACAAATCATACTTTAGGGAGGTAACTGATACCACCCCCATACTTTAAGGAAAAAACTGTGTTTCGTCCAAAAAAAAAAATTCTTGTTGCTTTGGAACAATGGGGAACAAAAGGATAATGTATATATGAACGGGCGGATCCAGGATTGTGGAGTTCGGGGGCCAAACTTAATATTAGTGTTTTTTTTTTCTCAATGATATTCATGTTATTTTATTAGCATAAATTTATGAAAATAAGAATTCTACATTATTTGACAATTTAAATAATAAAAATCCACTAAAACAAGTTAAATTTTCTTCTAACTGATTATAAGATTACTTATTTAGGGGAGTGTGTATCTTCAATTTGAATAAGTTCAAGCACAATAAATTTTAGCACACATGCAAACTGACGAAAATAACTTAAAGAAATATTACAATAAATCACTGAGTCAATAAAGAAACATACAAATTTAAAGCAATTAACAATGCAAAGAAAACTGAGCATTTCACAATCACAACCAATCACAATTAATTCAGAACATTCTAAAAAAGAGATTATTATACACTCTGATTTACGCTAAAGAAATGCATAGCATGGATAATCACAATTAATTCAGAACATTCTAAAAAGAGATTAGTATACACTCTGATTTAGGCTAAAGAAAAAAATGATGTGTAATTTTTCTTTTATTTTGCTTCGTAAAATTAGGCTAACATTTTTAATTGGGCCATATAATTCGCTTAACAACACAAATATAACTTTCTTAAGCTTTACTATTTACGTATTATAAACATATTTTACATCTAGTTATAAATATTTAATATATATATAGCATAAAGAAAAATTCAAAATCCTGGGGGCCATAGCATGGATCCCCCCATGTACATATGTATGTGAAGTGTGTTGAGCTTCATAATTTAGATATGAGTAGAGATATATAGCATAATTTAGATATGAGCTTCATAATTTGGTGGGAGAATAGTTTTTTTTTTTTTTTTTTTTTTTTGGTACAATGTAGAAATGTTTTTAGGTGAACATTTTGTCTGGAAAAGTGAAAGTGGTGCATTCTTCTATGTTTAGTGACTTCTGAGGGTGCATTAATGTACCATATTTGAGTTTCAAGGTTGGTTAGTACCTATTTCCCCTATTCTAGGGTGTAAAGTGTTAGATATCCAAAGTTAGAGGACGAAATTTGTTATTCATATGACTAAAACTAAAATCGAATGAAAGTTAAATGACTAATTTTTTTGTTTGTTTCACAAGGGTTTAATCCCTTTCGAGACGGGTTGGGCACATTAAATAGGTACTTCTCCCAACAAGGATTCGAACCTGAGTCCGCTACTTTGTAGTGATTAGTCCCTTCTTCTAGACCAATCACCTATTGGTAAATGACTAAAATTATGTTCATTATGGTTTACATGACTATTTTCGAAAGAATCCCAAAATTATTTTTAAAACTTTGCCATTTATTATATACATATTAAACCAAAATTTTAAAAAAATTAATTGCTTTTATATATTCTTCTACTAGATTCCTAAGCTTGAATAACATATTGTTCAACTAATCTATCAAATTTACACCCCTCCTCAACTGAAAGGAGAGAGAATGAAGTATCAACCTCTTCTGCCATTAAGCTACCAATTTTCAAGAATATTTATAGAATGATGATTCCCTCTTGTCATCACACACTAGGAATCAGACAATATTTAAAAATGCCTGAAAAATATATAGGGCCTGTTTGTTTGGCGTTTCTCAAAAAAATTTCGTGTTTGGAAAATGCCAAACAGACATGTTTTCTATTTTCTGAAATACATTTTTCATTTCTCAATTTTCTCATACTACTTTCTCAAAATCCAAACAAACAACAATTTTCTTATCTCTAAACAAAATCTATACAAGCTCTACTATGATTTGACATAAAGTAACCTATCTCTTACACAATTTATCTCACAACATACATGATTTGACATAAAGTCTTACACATCTTACACCTACAACCTAATTCTTAAAAAAAAAACCTACATCTACTTTATTTCTCAGACTACTCTCCCAAAACTCAAACAAACAACATTACGCAAATCGAAATTATTTCACAAACCTCCACTACTCTCTCAAACTACTTTCCCAAACACCAAACAAACAGGCCCTATTTAGGGGTAATTTAGACAATTCAATTAAAAATAAACAGTGATATTAACTAAAGAAAATTGAGCATTTATGCGAAATTTTTGAAAGTACAATATAATTTGATGCTAAAAAGATTTTACAAGGTAATTTCATGCAGATTTCACGTATCAAACTGAATAGCATCCTGCACTTTACCCAATTTCACCTTTTCAAAAAGTGGAAGCTCTATCATTATGTAGTTCCTTTCATGTGTGTGTTAAAGCCTCGAAACTAGGGGCATAACTAGATGTGTTCTGTGCACGCGCCCGTGCTGCATGATTCCTTTCCTTTTTTTTTTTGGTTCTATTTTTGTTTATAAGCCTTTTATTTTATTTTTAAATTCCTTTTTTCCATCAATCTTCTGCCATATCCTCATACAAATTAACCATGTGTCAGGAACCAGATTTGAACTGGTGACACGAGGATTTTCAGTCCTCTGCTCTACCGGCTGAGCTATCCCGACCGTTCCCAATGTAGCATCTTCATTTTATTATATCACTGGGGTATTGTTTGTTGCTTGAAATTTTATGATATGTTTAATAAATTTTAATTATTTCGAATCCAATCAGCAAGATTATCTCAAGGTATAATTTTAAATTTTCATTTTTAAATTTACTTAGAATATAGGTGGATATTTTTTAATGTAATTTTAATGAGATTTAATTGAAATACGATATTAATATATATTGAATTAAAATAAAATTTAAACAATACAATTTTCAATTTTAAAAATAGGATTTAATTGAAAATACAAATAAACACTTAGACAAGCACTTAAACAAAATATGATTTAATTGGACATCACATCTAAACAGACAACGTTTATGTCTGATGATCGTGTCTTCCCCACACATGAAGTCGCGATTAAGTCGTGTCTAAGTCTACGATTGATATCTACAGATCGTGTTGTATTATGACGTGTCATATAATCATCCAAGGTTTGTCTTCTAGATACTGGATTATCAAATCAAGGAAACGACGAGTTTTATCATAGATGTATTTCATTTTTTTTCTCATAGTATTCGATTTTGTATTTCAATATTGTATTTCATTTTGTTTCCATCAATTTAATCGATCTTTTATTATTAGTAACAATCTCTTGTTCTTAATTTTATAATTTTAATATTAATATATTATTAATAATAATAAAATAATATTATTATCATCATTAATTTTATTATTTGTATTATTATCATTCTTATAACAATTATTATTATTATTATTATTATGGTGAGAATGGAGAGAAGTTCAAATTAAAATTAATTGAAGGGGGAAGCCCTTCTGTTATATACGAGTAGACTGGGACATGGCTTTTAAGTCATTTGATTGGAGATGGCCTTAGTAAAATAATATTTTTCTAACGAAACATCACAAATATATAGTCAAAATTAGCAAATAGTACAAATTATATTCTCATCTAATCATAATATCTCCCTCTCAACTTTATGGCAAACAGAGGATATAACATTTGTATTTAGGTTGCACATACACTCCATAAAATGAAGAAATACAGAGTCCGACACTTCTCATACACCAACACATATCGGACATGCCATACCGCGTATCCTAGAAAATAGCTCTTAAAACAAAATCGACATGGGTGTTGGACACGGTCAAGTCATGGTAGGGTTACTTTTGCAATTTTAAAAAGTTGTGGTTTAAAATTAAATTAGAAGCTAACTCTAATATTTACAATCTCCATCTCCAATTTTATTGATTCAACACTCAAAGAAAGTTAGTGTACTATTTATTCTCTATTATCGATTTTTTTTTCCTCTAGGGTGGATCCTTATAAGCTATATAATAACCTTATTAGATTTAAAATTATTTATTGTTTGAATTTTTATTCAGAATTAGCAAAGTTAGTTACTTAGTTTCTTCTAAACATATATAATAGCTTTAATAGAATTTATTTTTTATATATCAAAATATTAATTTGTTTTAATATCCATGTCTATGACATGTCATATCTTGTTAATTTTGAAATTTTGTGTCACCATGTTCGAGTCGCGTCGAGTTCGTGTCGCCGTAGTCATGTATGTGCGACATAGCTTTCAAGCTTTGTAATAACTGTTGTTCTCCACACCATCCGAAAATAGAAAGATAATAAAAAGAACTACAAGATGATGTTTCTAACTAAAAAACTAAATTAAACTGATATAATTTAGTTTTTTTACAATTTACTATAGTGTTTCTGAAATAAGAATCAATTAATTTTTACAATTATGTTTGTTTAAATCATTCAATCACCAAATAAGACTTTAAAATGATAATTAGCATGAATATTATTTTCCGCCAAAAACACCAATAACAATTCAATTACCATTAAAATATTAAAAATTACCTGAGGATTCCTCGAGTGTGGCGATGGTGTTGTTGGTGGCGACGTCGAAGACTCGGATAAAACTGTCAAGGGAGGGTGCCGCTGTGATTCTTCCGGAAGGGTGAACACCACCGTAAGGCCAACCCTCCCATGGACAACTTAGGCGGTTGCTTAGGGCCCGAGAGTAGAAGGCCCCCAATTTTGTTATATATAAATATATATATTGTAATTTAATAATTGAAATGTGATTATTTTTCATACATGGTTAGTGATATATAAGTACTTCATATATGAACTGAAACTTATACCATTCGAAAGATCTCGTTAAGAGTTTTCCATTCATGTAAAGAACACAAAATTTGACCTTGTAAATTGACGGAGAAAGAAAATGTGCAAAAAATCCTTCAATTTTTTATATTAAATGTGTCTTTTTCAAAGGTTATGTACCAAATATATAAAGTAGGTACACATTTTGTATTAAAAAATGCAATTCCCTTTTTTCAAAGCTATGAATTTTCTTAAATAAACTAGAAGTTATTTTTCTCGATTTATGGCACATGTATTTGGAAAAATCACTAGAAAAATTCACAACATCAACGGTGAAACCCAAAATTTAAGATGCAATCACTCAAAATATTGGAATTGAACAACATTAAGTAATAAATTTATTTATTTTTTGATATTTAATTAAGAAATAAGCATATCTCATAGTTTGAACACTTGTGGGATCTTTTCCTTGAACACTCTTTTTCCGCAGCAAGTAGTTGCAAATTATGACCACATTCACACTCTATAATTGGAATCCAATCGCACTCTATAAGTGGATTAAACTTTTCCGGATTGTTGATCACGTTGGCATTTCAAATTTATCGTTAGGAACACAAACTGCCCTGCTCATAATCTTGTCACTTGGACTTTCTGTTTGAAGTGGACCGAATGTATTAGTCCTTATAATATTCCTACTACTGTTTTTTGTGATAAGAGTTAGCCTTTGTAAACTTGTTGAACTTTTCGTCCTAAATTATTATGAAGTTTTTGTTATAAAAACAAAAAATTGGAACCCATTCACCATAGTTCCAACAACTTTTTTGTACTGCTTCAAGATGAATCTCTCATGGGCTTGGTTAAAGTTTCAAACAACAATTTGAGGTCAAGAATGATGAAAGAAACTAAGGAAGTGTGGGGTGTGAAAGAGCTAGAGAAGATAGTTATCAATTGTCACAAGTAGTACTTGATAATTGGGGTATAACCCATAGCCACCCAAAATTGGTCAAGACTAGCCATATCTTTTTTTTATTTTATTTATCGAGTACCAATGAGTACATGACTTGCTAGTGGAAGGACTAATCACTATATAATAGCGAACACATGTTTATATTTCTGTTAGGAGAAATTTTCATTTAATGTGTTCGATGCGCCTTCAAGGGATTTAACTCTTTAAAAAGAAAAAAGAAATTAGTTTAAAGGTGAACTAATATACACTATATGATTAGTTCGGGCTTTTGGCACTTTGCACATTGGAATTAAAGATTTTTAGCACTTTACATCCTGAAAATATAATTTAATTGACATTTTGCACTACCAGTGTGTGTTTTGAAGAAAAAATTCATTAATGAAAAAGTAGAATAGTCATTTTCAAATATGTTTGGCACTTATCACCTTAAAAGTACAAATTTTGATACTTTGCACCCTTAAAAAATAGAATACTGACACTTTGCACCCAAAAAATATAATTTTTGACATTTTCAACCTCGACTTAATATGATAATCTAAATAATGTAAATAGCATGCTAGATTTGTAAAAGTGTATTTTTTATATAAAGTAAATAATCTAGAGGATACTTGAAAGCAAAATGAAGACAATGACTTTTTTTTTATTCTAATTTTAATTGAGAAAAAATGTTAAAATAAGTTATTATAAAGTAAAATAAATTAAGAATAACATGTTTATGATTTTTGTGCATAAAGGTGACCATTTTATCTTTACATCGACGGCATTCATGAGTTTTCTTTAAAGAAAACACATTAGGATGCAAAATGCCATACAAATTATATTTTTAAATTGCAGAGTGCCAAAAGTTATAGCAAAAAGAGCAAACATTTTATAATTTTAAGGTGCAAACGGAATCTATATTGCCAGGGTGCAAAGTGCCCAAAATAAATCGAAAGTGATTATTCGACCATTTTACCAATGAATTTTCAGACCAAAACACACAATAGGGGACAAATTGTCAAATAAATTATATTTTCAAGGTGCAAAGTGCCAAAACTTTTAAGTCAGAATATGTAGTGCAAAATGCCAAAAATCCAATTAGGTCAGAATCAAATTAATTACATCAACGGTGAATTATATACTTTTTGTTTTCCCCATAAAAAAGGGACCAATTTATAGCAAAAGTTGCATCAACTTTACATCTCACTATCAAATTTACAAATGTATCCATGTGCCTTTTCTTTTAAAAAAGAAGAAATTCAGAGGTCATTTAAAATTACAAAATCACACGTCGCAATAAATCATGCAAGGTAAAGTTTACATTTCAATGTGACATCAAATAATAGAAGATCCATTCCGCGCTTATTGCATACAAGAGTATTATTGCTACATTTCAATATACATACAACTATAGAAGACTTTAGCAATATGACCATTTACAAGCACTTAAAATTATTGGTACTTGTGTTTATAAGCTGATTTTTTTCTAAACAATTCACAATATAATGAGCTGTAGATTTGTCTATCAAACATCTCTATAGTTTCTGCATAGACAATACCAAATGGAACATTACTTTTTTCCGTATACAAAACCCGAAAATTGGGAAACACTTCTCAGACTCATATCAACAAGTATACACGTCGAAAAATCTGTATTTTGATGCTTTTGAACATCTTGACAGACATGGAAGTAATATCAAGACCAAGGCTAGAAAATCAGGATTAATACTATGATTAACAATATTACAGAGCATGCCATTGCCTGCAACGAAAAATCCATGTCTGAGATAATTTTCGCCTCTAGTTATATATACGGTCAGATAATTAGTCGAGGAAATACTCACAGCAATGGCAGAAGCAGCAAGTCCAGCTCGTTCCCTAGGATCCTTCCGGTAGTAATTTCCAAAGTACAAGATTGTGGCGTAATACCACATAAGTGGGCACAAGAAGCCTAATAGAAATCTGCCCGGGGGGGGGGGGGGTACAATTATTATGAAAGCGAATGAGAAAAAAATAGCATGAGATTAATAAAAAAATTACATACGAGAACCATCCTATTCCACAACCGAAGCAAGGAAGAGGTTTGTCGTATAACCCGAGCTGCGAGTCTTCTTCATCTCTGATCAGAGTATATTTGCCTACAAAGACATGTTAAAATATCTGATATGTTGAGTATTTAATCGGAGAAGATTATAATACAGTCACTAATCCCACATAGCATTAAGCAAAAAAGGTTCATGCATAGATACGTTAGTCCAACTAGCCAATTACAGGATTTAGAAAAGAATCGGACATGGTCCAAATAAACAAGAAGCTTTCGAGATATAATATGTAAATATTAAGTAACTTAATAGTAACGAACTTAATGAATTTAGAGTTTTAGAACAAAAACAAAAATAAGAAAGGCAACTACGTAGAGAGTCTATCTAGAGTACAGGAAGAGAGTATAGACTTTTAAAATGCTAAAGAAACGAGTGAATAGCAAGTAAACTCCTTGTGTTATACTAAATAGGCAGTTTAACTCCCTGTGATAAATAAAAGGGCAAAATACCTCCCTGTGTTTTTATAAAATAAGCACACTGCCTTCCTCTTGATTTGATACTTTTACAAGAGGGTAAAATGCCCATTATGCAATATCATAGGGAGTTAAAGAGCCAATTTACGCATATCACAGAGAGGTAAATTTTCTATTTACGCATATCACATGGGGTAAAGTGAGATGAATATGTTGTCAAGGGGTAAGGTTAAATTGGTAATTTTTTTACATGAAAATGAAGTCTCAGTCATTATAGAGTGTGTGAAACACCTCCACTAGCAAAGAGGTAAATTGTTCGTTATTTCATATCACATGGAGATAAATTGCCTATTTTCAGATAACATGGAGGTAAATTGCCCATTAGAAATATCACAAGGAGTTAACTTGCCAAAAACCCCTTAAGAAACCACTTTTTATTATTGTATATAAATCACAAACAGAATAAACTACCTTTAAAAATGGGATTATAACGAGCTGATGGTCTCAAAAGATCAAGATGCTTATCTGAAACTGATCTGACTAGTTCAAGGCCATTTCTACCCTCTACCTCCTCAATAGTTGCATCTGTAACACCACCAAGTCTCAATTAATAGCATTAGGGTGCTTAATTAGTTTCTTATTTTTATTTGAAATATTTCCACTCGTTCTATATGAATATCTTATCCCGCAAAGAAGCTAAGGGTGTATGTTCTGCTAAGGGTTGAATCATTCTCCCTCTAAGTTCAAGTGGAATTGCAAATTCTCAGAAGTTCTAAGTGACTCATACAAAATAATGGTCAAATCTGACAAAACCTTGATATAACAATTTAAGTAAAAAGTGCAAAATTTTATTTTTAGGCAGAAATAACTAATTAGATCACACAATGCAGATATAAATAATTCATCATCACTCATGGATTACAAGGTCCTGTGATTGTTAGCGATTTCTCCCTCTTAGAACTCATGTGCTTTCTACCAATACGAGGACGCACATTTTCGAAAAGAAAATTAACAAAGTGGACACATGGCAGATAATAGTTGAATGTATGGATTTTCTAAAACATTTTCATGCCAAAATGTCAAGTTTGTAAATGCGTATTTATTACACAAAGCGAAAAGGGAAATGATCAAGTTGATTACTCTGATCCATAGGCAATTCTACAGAGGTAATAGATCCCCACTACGGTGAGAGCCTCCCTTCTACAAACGCTTCTGAACTACCTGGTCAAAATGGAATGTCGGAATTAGTATTCTAATAATGTATGATATTGAGTTTTGCGACATAAACCAAACACTTACCCCTCATTTAGATTGAGGGATTCAGAGCTACGATTTCAAATCCGTGTTAACAAATTTATAGGCTTATAACACTTGTATGGATTATTTTCATTTTGTGGGGTCTCCAAATCCTTACTCCTTAGCTATCTACCTTGTACTATCCTTAACCAAATGATGAATTAAATCAACCCAATATTCGAGTCATTCAAAATCCTTTCTCCAACATTTCCGTAAATAAAGACTTGAACCGTTAAATTATTTTCGATTTTAAGTTCCAAGGTACGAAAAAACCAGGTGAAAGATCACGTATTACAAAAATGAGGACTTTTCTACTATCACCAAAACAGAGCAAACCTTGAAATTTCTATTCAAATACAACTAGGAAATCTAACATTGTATCCAGATTTGCAGTTATTTTCGCTTACACAATTAACTGTTCTATAGAGTTATTGCCAAAAATTCATTACCCCAAATTAATTAAGAACTCCAACAACAAATTCAAAATTTCTACACCGGAATCGGCAGCAACTTATAAATTTTGATCCAAAAATTCAAGTATATTTTCCAAAATCCTTTCCCAAACTAACACAGTAAGTAAGCATTGATCCCAAATCCCTATTTTAACTTGTACCCTAACCAAAGAAAATAGAATTTCAATTATAAGCGAAAATACAGAATCTAAGCAATTTAAAGGTCACAAATATAGTAAAACAAACCTGCCTCAAAGAAGAGAGAACTAATAAACTGGTGATTATCTTCTAAAAATCAAATCACTACTTGAAAGAAAAGAAGAGTGGAAAATTGTAATAATTAAGTCAGTATTTATGTAATTAACGGAACTTAATTTAGAAGAGAAGCAAATGAATGATGCTTTCAACGTTGGAGTATAAGAAAAGAAAATATACTCTACCCCAACTCCACGTCTGTTGACTACCTCCTCCTTTTGCTCTTTTTCTTTATTTTTCTCTTTTTCTACCTAAATATTTTAAGCGTTTATCAAGTCACATCCCCTCTTTTTCCATTTTTTTTTCTTTTTTTCTTTTTTTTCAGCCTATTCAATAGCAATGTCAATTCGAAATTAAACTAAAAAAAGGATATTTTGCACTTTACACCCCCAAAATATGAAAAACAGGCACTTTGCACCTCTAAATCTTAGATTTAGCACTTTACACCTCCAAAACATAAAAATTCAACACTTTGTATCCTTTTTTTTATTTCAGGCCAAAATGACCACGGGAGTAAGGGTAAAATAGGTAATTCAATTATAGATCTTTGATACTTTACACCCCCAAATCATGATAAATGAGCACTTTGTACTCTTAAAATGGAATTAGCACTTGACACCTTCGAATTAAGAACAACTCATTAACTTTATGTTTTTCTTAGTTTGAGAGTGTTAAGTGTAAATTTTATGTTACGGAGTGTAAAGTGTCCATTTACTGTATTTTGGGGGTGCAAGTTGCTAATTTATTTTTAATTCGATTAAATATAATGAATAATCGACTTCTGTTTGCAAAGTGCCAAAGAACTGCAGTTGAATTACCTATTTTGTTCTTGACTCCGGTCATCGGTTTTGCCTGAAAATAGAGAGGGTGCAGAGTGCTAAATTTTTCATATTTTAAGGGATACAAATTGCTAAATTTGAGTTTCGTGGGGTACAAAGTACCTATTTTCCCTATTTTGGGGATGCAAAATGCAAAAAACCCATTGCCACCCGTAGATATTTATAAATCAATTTATCTTTAGGGCTCGGGTTTAATAGACGAGAAATTATTGTCACGCATACATGATATGTATGTTGTATTTAATTCAATTTTTTTTAATGATCTACAATAAAAATAAGAGTATTGAGTACCTTACAATTTAGAAAACTCCTATTATCATTTTTGATAAGCTGAATATAAACTCGGCAAAATAGCATTTTTAGTCCCTTAAGTTTTACTAGTCCGCGAAAATAGGACACTTAAATCTCCGGCAAGCATTTTTAGTCCCATAAGTTTCGTAAGTCTGCGAAATTAGGACATTTAAATCTCCGGCAAACATTTTTAGTCCCATAAGTTTCACAAATCCGCGAAAGTAGGACATTTAAATATTCGGCAAGCATTTTTAGTCCTTTAAGTTTCACTTGTCCGCGAAATCAGGACAATTAAATTTTCGGAAAGCATTTTACATCCCTTAATTTTTATTTTCCGCGGAATTAGGACACTTAATTTTTCAGCAAGCATTTTACGTCCCTTAACTTTCACAAGTCGGCAAAATCAGGACACTTAATTTTCTAGCATGCAAGATACGTCCTATAACTTTTCTATACCTGCAAATTTAGTCCACTTGACTGCAATTATAGTCCACAATTTGCCAAAAAATTGCATAATTGCCCATTGGACAATTAATTTGAGAATTTTGCCACATTGAACAATTAATTTAGGGATTTTGCCAAACTGGATAATTAATTTGAGAATTTTGCCACACTGAACAATTAATTTTGGGATTTTGCCAAACTGGACAGTTAATTCGGGGATTCATGTGCTTTATTTGTAAAATTTAGAGCATCAACTTAGGTAGGTTCTTATTTATAGAATAGTGTTCTTTGTTTTCAATAGTTGTACTATTTAATGTTATGAATGAATTGGAAAGCAGCGTGTAGCCATTAAATTGAATTTTTTTCCAATATAGCCTTTTAGATAAAAGTATTTCCCAAAATGACTCAAACTGAAAAGTATTTCCCTAAATGTACCTTTTGTGAAAAATCGCAGTTGCCAAGTGCGATTCTTCATTTTTACGAAATCATGAAAAATTTAAAAAAAAAAAATTACCAAAAATCGCAGTTAGCAACTGCGATTTTTGGTAAATTTTTTATTTTTTATTTTTTTTGGGTTTTTTTTTTTGATAAAATGGCTTGAGTTTTGTAATTATTTGATATTTATATTAGTAATAGTATTTTAAATGAAATGTTTGTCTTCTATTTCAGTATAAGTATGACATTGTGTTATCTCTTATATTTATAAATAATAAATCAAGTGTCTCCTGCATTCTTATCAAGCATGTTTATATATAATCAGGTAAAATATATTTGTGCCCAAGACATTCATGTATTGTTCAAATATTGCTATTGGAGTATAATTATATTGCTAGAGTGTGACCCATTTTTTTCTGTGTTAATAATGTTTATTTGAGATGCTTTCTGGCACTATGTTTGTAACGATCCATGCAAAAAGATAATACCACCCATCTACATAGTAAAAGTTAACATAATAAGTTAATTATTTAAATTTGCATACCACCCATCTACATAGTAAAAAGTCGCACATATCTTCTTTTTCAGCAAGCATTTTACGTCACTTAACTTTCACCTATTTGTGCGATTTTTAGTTTATCAAGGCAATTTCGTTACAATAAAAAAAAACCAAAAAAAATTACCTAACTGCGATTTTTGGTAAATTTTTTTTAATTTTATTTTTCATAATTTCGTAAAAATGCAGAATCGCAGTTGGCAACTGCGATTTTTCATAAAAGGTACATTTAGGAAAATACTTTTCAGTTTGAGTCATTTTAGGAAATACTTTTATCTAAATGGCTATACGCCGCTTTCTAATTCATTCATAACATTAAATAGTACAACTATTGAAAACAAAGAACACTATTCTATAAATAAGAACTTACCTAAGTTGATGCTCTAAATTTTACAAATAAAGCACATGAATCCCCGAATTAATTTTCTAGTTTGGCAAAATCCCTAAATTAATTGTTCAGTGTGGCAAAATTCTCAAATTAATTGTCCAGTTTGGCAAAATCCCTAAATTAATTGTTCAATGTGGCAAAATTCTCAAATTAATTGTCCAATGGGCAATTATGCAATTTTTGGCAAATTGTGGACTATAATTGCAGTCAAGTGGACTAAATTTGCGGGTATAGAAAAGTTATAGGACGTATCTTGCATGCTGGAAAATTTAGTGTCCTGATTTTGCCGACTTGTGAAAGTTAAGGGACGTAAAATGCTTGCTGAAAAATTAAGTGTCCTGATTTCGCTGACAAGTGAAACATAAGGGACTAAAAATGCTTGCCGAATATTTAAATGGGGTTAATTACAGGGACCTCCCCTGAGGTTTGGTGAAACTCGCGTTCATTCCCCTCTAAGAATACTAATTACTCGGACCTCCCCTGAGGTTTGCAAAACCTTACAACCGTTAGGGTTCCGTTAATTTTTGCTTACGTCATCATAAATTTTTTGAAGATTGCCAATTTTGCCCCCGACTTACTGTAGCAAATATGTATAGACTATATTACCCCTCTCAGCAAATGTTACATTGTTGCATGAGAATGGATCTAGTTGCAATGTCAAATTACATTTATGGATTAAATTGTTGTTATATTTATATAAAATGTGTAATTACTTTATTAATGTATATTTATATTTAAAATAACATTTTAAATATTTCTAAAGTATTTTCTTACTTATTGTAAAATATATGCAAAGAGAAATACACTACTAACTCTTACAAAAAATTATTTTTATTCAAATAAATATAAACATTGAAATTTATTTTTAATGTATAGATTTCCACATTGTCCCTCTTATTTGTGTATATAAATTCAAATAAATATAAACATTCAAATTTATTTTTATTATTATTTTTAGTGTTCTTATATTTTACTTGATAGAAAAATATCGAAAATACTCAAGTTTAATTTTTATGTCTATAAATATAAAATTTTATAATGGTCAATAATGTTTTAGAAAAAATATTACACATGTTTATAACATTTTATATTAGTCAATAATGTTTTAGAAAATATATTACACATATTACACATATATCAACTCAAGTTTTATTGATATGAAATAATGAAAGAACTTATTTGTTGGGAAATTATTATTTTTAATTATTCATAAATATAACATAACAATTTAAAAAAAATATATATATTCAATAATATTTTAATTTTTATAATAAAAATATAAATATAATTTTTTTTAAAAAACCCCTAAAATCACCCCATCCCACCCCACCCCAAACCCCCAACCCCGCCGCCACCACCTTCCCAGGCCGTCGCCGGCCTGGAACCAGCGATCCTAGACAATAATTTATTGATTACTTAAACCCAATATTTACTATAAAATACTAAAATAAATCTTGTTTACATAATTAATAAATTATTCTTTACGCTATTGATAAATTATATAGTATTGAAATATGTATGTTATAAAAATTTAACTAAAAAAATCAATAAATATTTTTTTCACAAAATTTAAAGATACTAATTCAAATACCCTTTTATAAAATAATTATCTATGAGGTATTTGTAATAATTAAATTTATGGGTTATTTCAGATTTAAACTATATATATATATATATATATATAAATATAAGTGTTTAATATTTTCAACAATGAAATCATAAATTTATATCTTAATTAAATACAATACAATTTAATAATATTTTATTATAAAATACAAAAATCTTATTTACATATTTATTATTATTATTAATTGCATAATTAATAAACTATTTTTTTTCTTTTTTATGTGATATAAATCGGGATGAGTTTAGTTTTTCTTTTCATTTTATGTGTAAATTTAATTTTATTAAAGTTTGGGGACTAATAGGCAAATATAAATTTTTGTAAGGTTTTGTAAACCTTAGGGGAGGTCGATGTAATTAAAATTGATGAGGGCAAGAGGGTAATTTCACGCATTCCATCCACCTCCGTTAGGGTTTTGTAAGGTTTTGCATACCTCAGGGGAGGTCCGAGTAATTAGTATTCTTAGAGGGGAATGAACGCGAGTTTCACCAAACCTCAGGGGAGGTCCCTGTAATTAACCCTATTTAAATGTCCTACTTTTGCGGATTTGTGAAACTTATGGCACTAAAAATGCTTGCCGGAGATTTAAATGTCCTAATTTCGCAGACTTACGAAACTTATGGGACTAAAAATGCTTGCCGGAGATTTAAGTGTCCTACTTTTGCGGACTAGTAAAACTTAAGGGACTAAAAATGCTATTTTTATTAACGAAAACTAAAAAATCCAGGCAAGAATTCCTTTTATTGAACTGATGGAGAGCAAGGGAGAAATTGTAAATGTGCGGCAAAATGAAATGGTCAGTCTAGTTTGAATTAGAGAATTGTTTTAAACTATTTTTTACTGTCGAAATGACACATTAAAAGAAAAAAAACATTGATCTCTTTTCTCAAAATTACATCTAAGTACATTATGAGGCACTGATTATTAACTATTATTTTTTTTTAATTAAAATTGTAAAATTGCACAAAAAATATGTTTTCAACTAAAGGAGTTGATTGGACGTAGTTACTTTTTTAATTATTTAAATTTCATAAATATGCATATTGTCAGGGTCGTCGGGCCTACTATTTTGAGGACCTGGAAGAAATTAAAATCGGGGGTATCATATTCTAAAAAATATACTACTCACATTCATTTAACTTTTTGAATTTTATTGATGCAAATGTATTAATAAAATCCAAATTCATTTTTCGAAAATATATTGTTCCATAATTACATGACCAATTCACTTAATATTTTTTAAGATGTTGAATAAGTTTTGTTATTGTATTTTTTTAAGAAAAACAACTATTACATGCATTGTGAATATTATCTAATAACAAATCTTACTTTTGGCTTGACAAACTAAAAATTATAATATATAGAGATGTCAATGGGTCGGAGTCTGATCGGATCAGACTCGTCAAGATTTGGCTTCGTTCATATCAAATTGGATCTTGTCGGATTCGAATTTTATTCGGATTGTGCTCGGATCTATATTTTTGAATTTAATGAATCTTGATCGGATTTGACCGGATATCGGATCTTTTTCGGATCCAATAAAATATTCATTTAAAAAACTAAATTAATATTTTTTCCTAAAACAAGTTTATTAACTTTTCAATTTTATTTAATTTTAGCTCATATGTTCAAACTTTTTTTACTACTATTCATATTTGTAGATGAAAATATTGGTTTAAATAAATTTACAAACGAGTTATATCTACTTAAATTGTCAGTGAAATATTATTAGTGATTCTTACTTTCATAAAACATTATGTTATATATATCATTCTTTTTATTTATTATCAAATACATATTTTTAACGGATCGGATCAACCAAAATCCATATTCGCTACATGTGTTTCGAGATACGAATCTTTATAATCGAACCAAGTCCATCAAATTTTTAATCGAACAATTATTTATTCTAATAAATCGAGTCGGATTCGGACGGCTCCAAATTGAAATTCGCCCAATTGACAGCCCTAATAATATATAAACAAACTTTTAAAACCCAAATTATGCTTCAAAGAGGCTGACAGGTTACTCATAAGTCATAAGTTGCAAACAAACATATCGTCTATGTATGAAAAAATAATTTTACATTATCTATTAAAATTAGAAGAGTAGAAAAAATTACATTTATTTAAAAAGAATTTGGACTTTACCAAATTTTGAGGCCCTATTAAAATAGAGGCTTCCACATGGCCTCAAGTTGTCGATAGATAAGGTCCAGCCCAGAATTGTAATTTCTTAATTCGCATCGCATATTTTATCTTATCTTATATATTTATATATAGGAGAATTGTCTTTCGACAAAAGTTCACTTATTTTGACTCAATTCTTTTTTTTTTTTTATTGTCAAAAAATCAAATGATTGGGTATCTACAAGCCTAAAGATTTTCATATTTCAAATCGAATTTAGTAGTTAATTAATTGATATCCCAAAGTCATGCCCCCAAATAATTTTCTGTATTAAAAGTAACTAGCTTATTCCCGTGCTATGCACAAATCAAATCGTTTATTTTAATTTATATCAAAATTAGTTATAATATGTTTTGATCACTACAATTTTCTTGCCTCTAGACTCTAATATTTACAATTGAAATAAGTTTTTACAATGCTAAAAATATTTGTAAAGGTATAATCAAATCGAAACAAATGTTTCATATATATTTTTCTTTATAAGATATAAACTATGAAGATTGACAATGCATTAAATCAATAATATCAAGAAAAAATTTCTTAAACTATCCCTAAAGTTTATTCTAAATAAACATACCACCATTTAAGTTTGGGAAATGATTTTAAATACCCAGAAATATTAAATTTATTATATTTATCCTATTACAACATTAATTTATGACGCAAAATTTTTTATTTGTGCATAGCACGGGAATAAACTAGTATACTAAGCTAGTATACTAACAGTAGTAAATGGGTTTTTGAGTTACACAACTCATGTAGCTTTAGTTAATCATTGGCAATTTGGCATTATAGGAGTGGTAAGGATAGAGGTGATATGGGGAATTTTTCATCTAGCAACGCACGTTCGAACATCATGTGGCACAAATTTATGATGAACTATTGTGGAGTTTGTGCTGGAATTGGTATCATGTTGGCTCACTCCTCCAAAACCCCATCTTCGATGCACATCCCTCGATGTATCCTTCCTAAACAATCTGAGCCATTAATTCGATAGAAAAGTAAAATGATATTGAGCAATTTATGTCAACATCGCAATTGTCTACAACTTGAACATATGGCTACAATCGTCGCAATTAGAGTTAATGAGAATTTACCCCTATTATATTAATAATATTTAACTTATTTCTTGTAATTTAAAAAGGAGCATTTTATCCCTTGTAATTTTATAAAATTTTACACCGTCTTCCTGACATTTTATATGTGACACTTTATCCCCTATGTTATCCCTTGTAATTTTATAAAATTTTACATTGTCTTCCTGAAATTTTTATATGTGACACTTTATCCCCTATGTTATGATAATCAGATAATGAGATAGTTTATTCCACGTGTTATGGTAAATGTGACGATTTACCCCAAAATTATAAAAAAAACTTTTTTTACCCACTCTCAATTTTTTGACAGGTGAATTAAAATTTTCTAACTTTTCTGACTGAAATGGATAAATTGAGGACATCAACCATAATAATATCTCAAAAGGAAGACTTCTAGTCTTCGTCTAAGTCATCACCACACACTTAATTTTCAATCCACCTACAGAAAAATAATTGAGGTCATCTCAAAGTCCAGTTTTCTAACTTTCTATAAAAGCTAAATATTTTCTTCTCTATACTTCTCAAGAGATTTCAATCCAATATATCCATTGAATTTGAGGTAAGCAACTCTTCGCCACGAGCACTTGCAATTAAATTTTTCCTTGATTTCAAAATTTAGTAGTATTGTGTCAATATCAATTATTAATTTCTTATTACATTGCTTGTCTTGAGTTGTGCTGCAGTTAGCCCAACCCAATTACAATTTCCCTTGGAATTTAAAGGACCCCGTTGCAACTTGGAAGGTAATTTTCGGAATTTTCATCTTGAATTTAAATGTGAAAAGGATTAAAGGGTAATATTCTGATTTGGAAAATATTAGCTATTAATGTAGCATTTATAATATTTTCCATCAATAATTGTAGCATATATAGTCAATTAGTCGTATAGATAAGCGGCATACAATGTGTTTGTGTTTTTGTGTGGGTGAAATAGTAATAGTTGTATATATATATATAGTGAAATTTCGAGTACTCGAAATCCAAAACCTGGAGTATGCAAAAATTTCGCGTACCCGCCTAAATCGGTTGGGTTTTGAGTGTGAAAATTCAATACCCACCAGGTCGGGTACCTGAACGGAAATACCTAATACCTTAAATACCTGACCCTCATCCAGCCCTAGGTTGGGGGGGGGGGGTTCTATATTTAATTTTTTTAGAAAAATCACATTAAAAGTATTTTTAAAATATTTTTATGACATCAAAATGCACATCATCAGAAATTAACGCTATAAGTGGTAACTATAATGAATCCAATAATTTGGGGTTAGCTTGTGTATTATTCTGAACTTGAAGGATGGTTAGTGTAATTAGACTAAACTCGAGGGATAATTTGAGTAATTTAAAAAAAATAGAAAAATCATATCAAAGGTATTTTGGAATAAAAAGTTATTAAATCATGACATCAACTTGTGCAGTCAGATATTAACATATTAAGGTGGTAAACTTAATGGATTTAAGGTTTTTTCTTCATGTTTGTGTAGACAAAAATGCCCTTATTCAAATTGTAAATTAACATTGATGAAATATAATTAGACATGGATTTCCTTAGATTTTCACATTGAAAAATCGGTAGAAAAATTTTTCTACGCTACATGAAAGTGAAGAACAATTTGTAAGTTACTTTATTGCAAACCAAACACCATGTTGGAAAATAAAAATGACCTTTTCTCACTTTCTTTCACTTTCCTACAACATCACCAATACAAACATTATCATACCTTTATGAGAATCGATGACACGTTATTAATTACTGAATATCAAAAACATATTTGTCTGTATTATAAAATATGTTATATATTTAAAATTTTACGTAGAAAAAAATTTATGTAAGTTTTTATAACATATAGTCATATAATTTATGTCTTTCAAATACAATAAAATTTTGTCTCAATCTTCTACATCAACTTTTATAATTTTAATCTTCATCTCCTACAACACATAAAATTGAACCATAACAAATAAAATAATGTTATTTTAAATAGCTCTCAAAAGACATCTTTAAAATTATCATAATTTTGCATCAAATGTTAATAAGTTAAAAAAAATCATTCGTATCATTAAAGATATAGTACAATTTAAGTCATCAAATTGTACCATTTAATTGATTTATTATGATATAAGTCATAAACACTAGTGTAAACAAAAAAAGATATAATAAAAAATTAAATATCATTCTTCTGCACAAAAAAAAAAAAAAGGGTGAAATCTATAAAAAAAAAAAAAAAAAAAGTTCTATATTGAAATCCTCAAATACATGTGAAATTGACGAAAGTCCAGAAAAAATTGGCAAAGTTGGTGAAACTGGTAAAAAATTGCCATTGAAATCAGTAAATACATATGAAATCGATGTAAAACATGTGAAGTCAATGAAAAATGAGTAAAGTCGATGAAAAACATAATATCAATGAAATATTAGGATACGTTGGTGAAAGCACATGTGATATAAGTGGAAAAAAATAGTGAAATAGGTTAAAACTGGATAAACTGATAAAAAGGAGTTTACAACAAACAACTAGAAAAATGGTTTAAACTCAAAAAACAAAAAATCGACGAAAAAAAACAATGAAAATATTTTATAATCGATAAAAAAAGGGTAAATTATCAGTACAATAAATATATAAAATTGGTAATAATAAATGAAATAGGCAAAAAAAACAGGTTAAATCGATGAAAAACGGATTAAACTAGTGGATTAAATCGGTGAAAAATGGCTTAAGTATGTCAAAAAAAAAAAAAAAAAAAAATTGCATTTGAAATTACAGGGAAAGAGAAGAAAAATTAAATCTACTTAAAAGTGGACCCATATCCATTTGATCGAAAAATAGGACTTCATAACTTTTGTTGTCATACAATGCAAAAATAGTGAGCTGGAGATGTTAAATCCATCGAAGTCTAAATCCGCCCATTCAAATGGGCACTTAGTATATATCAACGTAATTGTCTTTATAGTATCATATTTTGCGTCACATTCTCATTGCAAGTTCATGATGATAAAAACTTCTCGAATTTGACTAACACAAAGTCGAATAATATTAATTGTTGTATTTTGCAGTAATGAAACAATTTTTTTTTTTATTTTTTTTGATAAAATGAAACTACTTAATTTAATAATGTTATATTAATTAAGTAAGAAATTCATAGACATTTAATGATGCCTAGCCCTTAAAATAAATAAATAAAACTCTTAAAATCTTAAAATGAAAATCATTATTATGCTGAAATAAATAGTTTTATTATGATCTAATTTTCTAAAAATAAAAAACAAATTGACAATAATATGTGCAATTTGTTGACATAATAAAATTAATTTTATTTATAAAATAAAAAAGAAATTTAGTTACAGTATATGTGCTATTTTGTAATAAATTTAATTTTAATCTACAAAATTTTATTATTGGTTATTTTTTTAAATTATTTATATTTTTTACTTCAGTCTAAAAAAATGGAATTGATTAAATATTGATGGGTCAAGTAATGACTAGTCATTATTCGTAATAAAATAAAATTTCACTTGAAAACATAAGCGTGGCTGATACACCCAAAAAAAAAAAGAAAAAGACAAAACACTTTCTATACTAAATATTTTCTTCTCTATTAACAAATAAATAATTGAAGCTACACTGCGATGAATGTATATACTTATTCAAGTCCAATTTTCTATACTAAGTATTTTCTTCTTTATTCTCCTTAAGAGATTTAAATCAAATATATCAATTACATTAAAGAGGTAAGTAACACTTCAACATGATCACTTGCAATTAAAATTTATCTTTTTCCTCCTTGTCTCTCTCCCAGTAACATGTCACAAACACCAAAATAAAAAAATGTCACAAATACAATATTACCAAAATTTATTAGGTCCGTATTGTATTAATTGCCTCTTTTTATCAGTACTAGAAAAGTGCACGTGTCAAGTAAATTTCATGGGTGACTTTGTAAATTAAAGTAAACTTAATTTTATTACATCATAAAATAGAGAAAATTAGCCCATTTTTCACCTATTTAACTCATTAGTTTAATCCACCAGTTTAACCCCTTTTTTAGCCAATTTAATTTATTTTTGCCAGTTTAATATATCTTTTTACTCTTTTACCCCTTTTTTGATCGATTATATATTGTTTTCACTGTTCTAAGATTTTGTGGATTCCTTTAGTTTTTTTCCGTTTTGTTTGTCATCGAATTAAATATTACTTTACAACTTAAATATGGGTACTTTATTCCACACAATTTTTTTTAGGAATGCTCATACTTTTCTTAGTCCTCTAGATTTGCTAGAATGGAATGATTAGGTAAATTTATGTCACATGGGATTGCCTTTTCAAGAATTTTAAAAATTCTTTAAGGGCCCATTTGTATGGATGAATTGGAGTGGTTGGATTTGAAATTCCTTGTCAAATTCATTAGGCTATTTGGATACAAATTTAAACTCATTCATTTGAAACTTTGGATTTTAGTCCAATGGTTTTCAATCAAATTTTAAGTGAATTTGAAATTAGTTTTCACAAGTTAAATAAGAGTACTCTAGTCCAAAAAAAAAAAAGTTAAAACATATTCATCCATTTATAATAGTAGTGATAGAGATAGAGATAGGGAAATGTGAATTTGTCACTTTTTAAATACTACGTCTTTTTCTTATTGGTTTATCAAAATGTTCGAGATATTCAAGTAACCTGAAAATCAAAGAAGTTTGAGATCAAGACAATCCATTTTAAGGACAAATGTTTTCTTTACATTGAAAATTTGCATTGAGTTAAGTAAAAGTATATATAAACATAGTTGGCTTGATTGACATGAAAGAGGGATTAAACAGAATGTTTTAAATTCCACGAGTTTAAATTTTATGAGCTTTATGTCTCACGCAGAGGAGCTAATGTAGGAGTTATATATGTCACTTAAGTATTATGCACCTCTATCTTATTGAACTTCTTGAATTTGTTTTATTTATTTTGTTATTTTATTAAAGTTCAAATGAAAATTTAAAATAAGTATATTTTTGTTCAAATTAAATGAGAAAAAAAGGGATAGGAGAAACATAAACCAATCAAGTTTATTTATCAATTTTATATGGAAAATAGATGATATTTTTGGTTCACTTATTAATCTTCTTTCAGTTAGTATGTGGCCCATGAACTTAATAAGTGTCAATTTTTCATATTCTATGATCTTTAGGAAAACAAGATGGCAGAGAGTGCGGTATCTTTTTTGTGCAATCAACTTTCGATCTGGCTCCAACAGGAGGGAGAACTGTTGGGAGGATTGAAACAAGAGGTTCAGTATATTCGAGATGAAATGATGCAAATGAAAGCATTCCTCAAAGTCGCTGATTCAAAAGAAGAAAATAACCCCCAACTCAAAGAATGGGTAAGACAAGTCCGCGAAATTGCTTACGACACTGAAGATGTTCTCGATGAATACATGTTTCGATTTGCACTTCGTGGTGCCACTGGATTCCGTGGCCTCATAAAAAAATATTATTACATGGTAAAAAATCTAAAATCTCATCATCGAATTGCTTCTGAAATCCAAACAATTAAGCACAGGTTAGAAAATGTTTCAAGGACCCAACAGAGATACAAAGACATGGGTGGTGTCAATGATCTAGCCTCGAGCTCTACGCATATCAAAGATACAAGGTACGATGGCAGAGGCGATGCTCTCCTATTGGAAGAAGCTGATGTTGTGGGCATCGAAAAGCCAAAGAAAAAGCTTATTGATTGGCTTTTGCCAACCGATCAACATGGACTCAAAGTCATCTCAGTTGTAGGCATGGGAGGGCTGGGTAAAACCACCCTCATTAAAAAGGTGTATGATGATGCTTTATTGAAGTCAAATTTCGATCACCGTGTTTGGATTACTGTTTCAGAATCATTTAAGGTCGAACATCTTTTGGGAAACATTATTAGGCAGCTTGTTGATGAAGTAAATAAGCCACCCCGTCAAGGATTGGAAGCCATGGACGAATATGAAATGAAAGAGTATATATATAAGTTTCTCCAGCACAAAAATTACATAATTGTTCTTGATGATGTTTGGCAAATACACGTCTGGGAAACTATGAGATATGCTTTTCCACGAAGCGATACTTGTGGCTGCATCATCATCACGACGCGTTATAGCAACATTGGCAATGCTGCGTGTAGCGAGAATAACCGCTATGTCTATGAACTGGAACCTTTACCGAAAGAAGAATCAAAGATATTGTTTTACAAAAAGGCATTTCAAGAAAACTCATGCCCCCTTCATTTGAAAGAAATTTGTGAAAGATTATTAAAGATATGTGCTGGTTTGCCACTTGCCATTGTTGTAATTGGTGGTCTCTTAGCCACCAAGAACAACAAAATGGAAGAATGGGAATTGTTCAGTCGTAGCCTTGGCGATGAATTTGAAGGAGAAAATCTCAAGAGAATGAATAAAATACTCTTCCTCAGTTATTATGATCTGCCTTATTATCTAAAGTCTTGCTTCTTGTACTTGAGTATATTCCCTGAAGACAACTCGATTCGAGTTGAGAGAATTATGCAAATGTGGGTCGCTGAGGGATTTGTGCATCCAAAACAAGAGAAGACTGTGGAAGAAGTAGCAGAGACTTATGTACAAGAGCTTCTAGATAGAAGTCTAATCAAACTACACGAGACACATTCTAATGGAAGACCATATACCTTTCGGATTCATGACCTTATACGAGAGTACATTATTTCCAAGTCAAAAGAACAAAATGTTGCTGCTATATTTACTGGGCGAGGAGGAATGTTGTGGCCTGATAAGATTCGGCGCCTTGCACTTCATACTTCAGTGAACTACAAGGAAGAAGAATACGACAATTTGAAGTACATTCGCTCTCTTCTATGGCTGGGGTATGAAGATGAAACAGAGTTTGCACAAATATTAGAGAAGGTGTTGGCCAATGGAGGTAGGCTATTAAAAGTGTTAGAATTAGAAAGAGCTCCAATTACTACAATCCCCAGTAAAGTTTTCGAATGTTATCTTCTCAAGCACTTGAACCTAAGTTTTACGGCTATTCGACACATTCCAAAGTCAATCGAGAATCTCCAGAATTTGGAGAGTTTGGATCTCAGTAAAACCAATGTGACTGAATTACCGATCGAAATCCTAAAGCTTCGCAAACTTCGGCATCTCCTTATGTACAAGTCTGGAGATGATCGATTTTTGTTCCACTACTGTCAAGGCATTACGGCTCCATATGAGATAGGGAGCTGCTTGTTGTCCCTGCAAACACTTTATTATATCAATGCTGACGAGGTTGCAAGTGGCACTAAAATAGTTCGAGAAATAGGGAAGCTACCTCAGTTGCGGATGTTAGGCATAAACAAGCTCAAAAGAGAAGATGGAAAGGAACTTTGCTCCTCCATTTCTAAGCTTATTAACCTACGTAAGTTAGGCATTTATTCAGCTGAGGAGAACGAGGTGATGGACTTGGATTACTCTCTGCAGTCACCTAATTCCACTTTACCATTTCTCCATACACTCCTCCTTCATGGACCTATAGAGAAGGTTCCTCAGTGGATTAATCCTAATTCTCTTCACGGGCTCACTGAATTACATTTGAAATGGAGCAGATTGAAGGAGGATATTCTAGTATGCCTTGAAGATCTGCCCAATCTGGTACAACTGGTTATGGTAGATGCTTATGAAGGTGAGGGATTGAGTTTCAAGGCCAAAGGTTTTCAAAGGCTCAAGAAATTAATGATGCGCAATTTAAGAGGGATGAGATGGATGAGAGTAGAAAAAGGTTCCATGCCCCTTCTTGAAGAGTTATATATTTCCAAAATGAAATTAATGGTGGAGGTTCCAGGAGGCATTGAGCATTTGACCAAGCTTCAAGAGGTAAGATTTTATTATATGAGCAAGGAATTCCTGGCGAATCTTGAAGGTCAGAAAAGCAGAGAGGGGAAGGACTGGAAACTATCACACGTTCCCAAAGTTTTTTCGATCTCGAATTTTGAATTGGTGGAACAACGGAATCTTGTTCAGGCTAATTCCTAGACCTCGAACATGTGCGGTGTGTTGCAGCATTTCCGTTTTTTATTTTTTGATTCTGAAGTACTATGTAATGCTATTTGGAGTTGCAAATTTTTTATTTCGAATTTCATATTCAGATTTTACCATGATAAGTTTTTTTTTTCTTTCAATGCTTTTTCATTTTTGGCTATTTGAAAACTTGATGAAGTGTGAGAATTTTCAAATAAATAACTCCAACAATCACTAATTTTATTGTTGG
Organism: Penstemon eatonii; assembly: GCA_038501285.1. NCBI lineage: Eukaryota > Viridiplantae > Streptophyta > Magnoliopsida > Lamiales > Plantaginaceae > Penstemon > Penstemon eatonii. The sequence goes on from CM076713.1 coordinate 32,221,611, forward strand.
TACTCATAATAAGCATCAAATGGTTCTCTGTTATGATTTAATGCAAAAAAACAAAAAAAGGTTGCTGCAAATACAATGAAGTATGTTTGGAGTACTCTAAAATAAAGATATCGTTTGTGACATTGGTTGTAGTCACATGAATAATGTTCTATGTCAAATAACTGATGATAAATTGAGTATTTTGGCTCGTGAATTCATAGTTAGAAAAATATTGAATGTGTTGTTGGTTGTAAGAAAAGTTGCAAAATTTTGAAAATTTTGACATGTAAGCTCATGAATTGAAGTTTGCTTGGTTTAAAGATGTGATCACGTTATTGAGTGTTTTCAAAGTTTAGATAATATATGGGACATTACGATTAGTTGAATTAGAAAAATATAAGAATTTATTAAAAATATAGGATTACATTCATGAATCATGATGCATTGACTATTGAAATTTAGCTCACATTCTTGATGCATTGACAATTGCAATTTGTGAAACCCAAGTATACATTTGTTCATATAAGTGTGATATCAAAATGATGTCTGGACAGGGTATATTTTAGCAACAAAATATGAATTTTAAAGGGAGATAAAATCAATAACACAAAGAAATAGATGATTCAAGAGTGCTCTATTTATGGTAAATTTAGATAGCTTCATTATCTTTTTTTTAATAGTGGAACATAAGCATAAACTTCAATTAACATATCAAAATTCATGTAAAGATTCATTAAAATGAACTACATCACTACATGCATTGTTGAAGGTGTAAACATTCAGAAGACATTAATTTTGCCTTCTTTTTTAACCTCCTTTGGGCTTTCAAATCTACAACTATAACAGATATATTGTCTCTGCTTCCCCTTTGGAAAGCAATTTGTGAGAGGTAGTTTGCTGCATCTTGTGCTGCTAGATCCATGTCATCTCCTCTTTCTTTCGATTAAATAGCAGCACCGTTTTTCTTGTGCCAGAGTAGAATTCGCTTTCGCGCCAAATCACAAGCCTCCTCATTTGTCATTACATCCCACAAACCATCACTTGCTAGAATAAGACACTCGTCTTCTTTCACTCGAGGAACAAACATTATTTCCGGATCTGCAGTCACATAAGGCCTCAAATATCTATCACCTGCCCAGATTATAAATAATCATAAAACTATTTACAAAGGAATCATAATAATATAAGATTTAATTGCAAAAATTTCTGCTCAATGCTTTAGGGAATTTGAATATGCAAATTTTCTTTAGCAATTCGGATTTCTTCAGCTATTGCAACTAAATGCATATGCTCTTGGCAATAATTAGCAACTATTTGATTAAAATTGTTGAATAATGCTACATTTCAATATACACGAAGATAATAATTAAGACCAATAGACATTTTACACTCTCGAAATACATAATTACCACTTTACACCTCCGAAACAAGAACGATTCAGCACTTAGCATCCCCTCCTAATTTTCGACAGAATTGACCGCCAGAGTAAAAAAATCCAGGGGCAAAATAGGCAATTGAATCTTTAGTACTTTGCACCCTCGAAACATGATAAATTAGCACTTTGCAATCCTGAAACAGAATTAACACTTGGCACCCCCGATACAAAAAATTAGCACTTAGCACTTCAAATTCAAAAAATCTCAATAATTAGCACCCTTCATTTTTTTAGGTAGAGTTGACCACCGGGGTCAAAAAAACTCTAAGGGCAAAGAAGGTAATCCATTTTTTTCTTCCTTAAAATTTTCAGAATACGATTATGAATACTAAAATAATCATTTTCTTCTCTATCTATTTTTTACCAATATTTTTTTCCCCAAAGGTTTAATCTCTTTTGAGACGGGTTCTGCACATTAGGTGGGTATCTCTCCCAACAGGGATTCGAACCTGAGTCCACTACTTTTTAGTAACTACTCCCTTCCGCTAGACCAATCATCTATTTATTTATCAATATAAATATATATCCTGTAAATTTGAAATAAGATTTTATTTTTTTATATGATTCGATTAATATATTGGGTTATTATTCTAAGTTGACAAACTTCTAAAATCAAAGTCGTCATTGAATTGTTTCTAGAAAAAAACATAATATTGGTCGTTTCTGATAAAAAGAAAATGTCAACTTGATTAATATTGGTCGATTAATATTGGTCGTTTCTGATAAAAAGAAAAACATAAGCCTTTCCAGCCGCAGCCATAATAAAATATAGGATCAAGTTGTTAATGATGGCGATATCTAATACATATATATATACATAGATATATATATATGATATGATTCATACTTTATAAAATTATTCAAAACATACATGAATTTAATATTTGCAATGCCTTGACTTAAGTTTCTAACTTTCTATATAAGCTAAATATTTTCTTCTCTATTCTTCTCAAGAGATTTCATCAAATATATCCATTGAATTTGAGGTAAGCAACTCTTCATCACAAGCACTTGCAATTAAATTGTTTCTTGATTTCAAAATTAAGTAGTATTGTGTTAATATCAATTATTAATTTCTTATTACATTGCTTGTCTTGTGTTGCGCTGCAGTTCCTTTTGGAAGCATTTTGTGCATCTTCAAAGAAATTATCAAAGGTGAGTAATTAATGTTCCATGAACTTCCTCTGGGTTTTAACTAGAATGAAAAGTACACGCGCATTGTTAATTAATTACATAAATAATTGTAGCATTTAGAGTTTTTTCCATCAATAATTGTAGCATATATAGTCAATTAGTCATATAGACAAGCACGCACACAATGTGTTTGTGTTTTTGTGTAGGTGAAATAGTAATAGTTGTACATTTATATATATATATATATAAAGTACAGGTACCCGAAATTCAAAACCTAACATACGGAAAAATTTCGGGTATTCGCCTGAATGGGTCGGGTTTTGGGTGTGAAAATTCAATATCCACCAAATCGGGTACCCGATCGAAAATACGCAATATCCTAAATACCGGTCCCATGCCCTGCCCTAGGTGGGTGTTGGTGGATATTGGGGGGGGGGGGGGGGTTTCTATATTAATTTTTTTAGAAAAATTACATTAAAAGTATTTTTAAAATATTTTTTGACATCAAAATGCATCAACTGTAATGAATCCAATAATTTGGGTTAGTTTGTGTATTATTCTGAACTTGAAGGATGGTTAGTGTGATTAGCCTAAACTTGAGGGGTAATTTGAGTAATCTAAAAAAATAGAAAAATCATATCAATGGTATTTTTGGAATAAAAAATTATTTATTTATGGCATCAACTTGTGCCGTCAGATATTAACATCTTAAGGTGGTAAACGTAATGGATTTAAGGTTTTTTTCTTCATATTTGTGAAGACAAAAATGCCCTTATTCAATTTGTAAATTAATACTGATGAAATATAATTAGACATGGATTTTCCTTAGATTTCACATTGAAAAATTGGTAGGAAAATTTTTCTACTCTACATGAAAGTGAAGAACAATTTGTAAGTTACTTTATTGCAAACCATACACCATATTGGAAAATAAAAATTACCTTTCCTCACTTTCTTTCACTTTCCTGACAACATTACCAACACATACATTATCATACCTTTATAAGTATTGATGACACGTCATAAATTAGTAAATATCAAAAACATATTTATTTCTACTATAGAATTTGGTTAATAATAATTTATAAATTTGTTATATATTTAAATGTGATGTAGAAAATAATTATGTAAGTTTTTATGACATATAGTCATTTAATTTATGTCTCAAATACAAATAAAATGCAAATATAAAAAATTACTGAAAATTTTGATATTATCTTTTACATCAACTTTTATAATTTTAATCTTCATCTCCTACAACACATAAAATTAACCATAACAAATAAAATACTATTATTTTAAATAGCTCTCAAAACACATCTGTAAAATTATCATAATTTAGCATCAAAATGTTAATAAGTTAAAAAAAAACATTCGTATCAATATAAGTCATGAAAAAATTGTATAATTTAATTCATTTTATAAGTCATAAACACTCCTCTAAACACCAAAAAAGAAAAATTAAATATCATTCTGCTACTGAAAAAAAAAAAGGTTAAAATAGAACCGCATATGAATGAAAAAAAAATACTTATGACTTAGGTGCGTAAGATTTCTTTGTTTTTGTAAATATATAAAAGATTCAAGAATATCAAGACATGCATAACCTCGAATTATTATGAAATTATTTTTTAAAGAAAAAGGGGTGAAATCGGTAATTAAAAGGTGTTAAATCTAATGAAAATTGGTAAAACTGATTATAAAAAAGAGGTTTGAAATCGGTGAAAACATGTGAAATTGGTGAAGTTAGTGTAAAAACGGGTGAAATATATATAAAAAAAAGTTCTATTGAAATCGTCAAATACACCCAGATAAAATTGGCGAAGTTGGTAAAAAAATGCCATTGAAATCTGTAAATACATGTCAAATCGATGAAAAATTGGATAAAATTGATGAAAAAATAGATGAAAATAGGTAAAAACATGTGAAGTCAATGAAAAATGAGTAAAATCGATGAAAAACTTAAATCAATGAAATATTAGGATACATAGGTGAAAGCACATGTGATATAAGTGAAAAATTGTGAAATAGGTTAAAACGGCATAAACTGATAAAAATGAGTTAAATCAGTTAAAAAAGAGTTTACGACAAACAAATAGAAAAATGGTTTAAATTGAAAAAATAAAAAAAATCGCCAAAAAAAAAAAAAAACAATGAAAATATGTTATAATTGATAAAAAAAAGGACAAATTATCAGTCCAATAAATATATCAAATTGGTAAGAATAAATAAAATAGGCAAAAAGACGGGTTAAATAGATGAAAAATAGATTAAACTAGTGGATTACATCGACGAAAAATGGCTTAGGTTTGTTAAAAAAAATTGCATTTGACATGACAGGGCAAAAGAAGGAAAATGAAATCTACTTAAAAGTGGACCCATATCGAAAAATAGGACTTCATAATTTTTGTCGTCATATAATGCAAACATAGTGAGCTGGAGATGTTAAATCCATCAAAGTCCAAATCCGCCCGTCCAAATGGGCACTTAGTATATATCAACGAGCTGGAGATGTTAAATCCATCAAAGTCCAAATCCGCCCGTCCAAATGGGCACTTAGTATATATCAACGAGCTGGAGATGTTAAATCCATCAAAGTCCAAATCCGCCCGTCCAAATGGGCACTTAGTATATATCAACGAGCTGGAGATGTTAAATCCATCAAAGTCCAAATCCGCCCGTCCAAATGGGCACTTAGTATATATCAACGTAATTGTCTTTATAGTATTATACTTCGTGTCATATTCTCATTTCAAATTCATAACGATAAAAACTTCTTGAATTTGACAAACACGAAGTTGAATAAAAATAATTGTTGTGTTTTGTAGTAATGAAACAACTTATTATTATAATTATTATTTTTTTGATAAAATGAAACTACTTAATTTATTAATATTATATTAGTTAAGTAAAAAATACATAGACGTTTAATGATGCCTAGCCCTTAAAATAAATAAATAAAACTTTAAAATCTCAAAATGAAAATCACTATTATGCTGAAATAAATAGTTTTATTATGATCTAATTTTCTAAAAATAAAAAACAAATTGTATTTTAGTCAATAATATGTGCAATTTTATGACATAGTAAAGTTAATTTTACTCTAACTTTACTCTAACTTACAGTAATAAAGTTAATTTTAATCTACAAAATTCTATTATTGGTTATCTTTTAAAATTATCTATATTTTTTACTTCAGTCTAGAAAAATGGAATGTTGAGATTAAATATTGATGCTAGCAAAACTGATACTCACGTAACTTAAGGAGATAATTACAAAATCCTTTCCATTTAAAATCGGTCATCTCTTAAATTTTTTTTTTCTTTTAATTCTATCCTTAAAAAAAGGAATGTCGAAACAAATTATTAATACAAACACTAACTAATACTCACGTAATTGAGGGAGATAATTACAAAATCCTTTTCAATTGAAACCCTTTAGATGCGTATTACATATTAATATTTCATAATTCTAAATCCTTTCCAAAATATGAAAGTCAGCAATAGACTTTATTAAGGTAATTATACGAAGAAGAAATCACACCAATTCAAATTTTAAATAATTTTTCGGCAATTTTAAATTCAAAGCCCTTTTTCTCTTTCTTGAAGATAATTGATTATCATAAAAAATAATAATGGAAGAATGCATTTTTTATAATTGCTTTTGCAAAAAGAAAATGTCGATGACAATACAATATATATATATATATATATATTTTTTTTTTTAACTTAAGGGTTCAATTTCTTTAAGGCGGGTTAAGTCACATTAAGATTAGTGCTACTCTTTGCAAGATAAGTCAATTTTTTGCTTTGAAATTACCGAGTGTTTATGATTTTGTGGGCCAAACACCTTTGTTAGACACCTTAATGGAGTCTGCGGGTGACAACAACTGTCCCATGACACCCAAACTGAGTGTGCGGGTGGAGTCACAATCGAATATTAGAGTTCTTGTGGAAGAGAGAATTTATATATTTTACGAGCTTAGGATTTTATATAATAGATAAATTTCAATTACTTTTACATGTTTGTCAGTGAATTAAATATCACTTTACAACTTAAATAAGTGAACTTTAGTCCACACAGAAAAGTTAAGAAATATTCATGCATGCTTTTATAATAGTAGAGATAGAGATAGAGATTGTCATTGAATCAAATATCACTTTACAACTTAAATAAGGGTATTTTAGTCCACACAAAAAAGTTAAGAAATATTTTTGCTTTTATATGCATTTTCAATTACTTTTACATGTTTGTCATTGAATTAAATATCACCTTACAACTTAAATAAGGGTACTTTAGTCCACACAAAAAAATTAAGAAATATTCATGATTTTATAATAGTAGATAGATAGATAGATAGATAGATGGATAGATAAATAGATGGATATATAGAGATAGAGATTGTCATTAAATTAAATATTATTTTACAAATTAAACAATGGTACTTTACTCTACATAAAAAAGTTAAGAAATATTCATGTTTTTATAATAGTAGAGATAGAGATAGAGATTGTCATTGAATTAAATATAACTTTAGAACTTAAATAAGGGTAATTTAGTCCACACAAAAAGTTAAGAAATATTATTGCTTTTATATACATTTTCTATTACTTCTACATGTTTGTCATTGAACTAAATATCACTTTATAATTTTAAATAAGGGTACTTTAGTCCACATAAAAGTTAAGAAGTATTTATACTTTTATAATAGTAGAGATAAAGATAGAGATAGAGAAATATAAATTTGTTGCTTTTAAATACTAGGTCTTTTTTTTTATTGATTTATCAAAATGTTCAAGATACTCAAGTAATTAAAGAAGTTTGAGATCAAGACAATCCATTTTTAGGACAAATGTTTTCTTTACTTCAAAAATTTGCATTGAGTTAAGTAAAAGTATATATAAACATAGTTGGCTTGATATTGAACTTTATATGTACGAACTTTTCAAATATTTACAGACATGAAAGAGGGATTAAACAGATTGTTTTAAATTTCATGAGTTTAGATTTTATGAGCTTTATGTCTCACATAGAGGAGGTATGAGTTATATATGTCTCTTTAGTATTATGCACCTCTATCTAATTGTACTTCTTGAGTTTGTTTAATTTATTTTTTATAAAAAGTACATTTTTGTTCATATGAAAAAAAAAGGATAGAAGAAACATAAACCAAACATGTTTATTTATCAACTTTATATGGAAAATATATGATATTTTGGGTTAACTTATTAATCTTCTTTCAGTTAGTACGTAGCATATGACTTTACTAATTGTCAATTTTTCATATTCTATGATCTTTAGGAAAACAAGATGGCCGAGAGTGCAGTATCTTTTTTGTGCAATCAACTTTCGATCTGGCTCCAACAGGAGGGAGAATTGTTGGGAGGATTGAAACAAGAGGTTCAGTACATTCTTGACGAAATGATGCAAATGAGAGCATTCCTCAGAGTCGCTGATTCGAAAGAAGAAAATAACCCCCTACTCAAAGAATGGGTAAGACAAGTCCGCGAATTTGCTTACGACACTGAAGATGTTCTCGATGAATACATGTTTAGATTTGCACTTCGTGGTGCCACTGGATTCCGTGATCACATAAAAAAATGTTATTACACGGTAAAAAATCTAAAATCCCGTCACCGAATTGCTTCTGAAATCCAAACAATTAAGCACAGATTAGAAAATATTTCAAAGACTCAACAAAGATACAAAGACATGGGTGGTGTCAGTGATCTAGCCTCGAGCTCTACGCTTATCAAAGATACATGGTATGATGGTAGAGGCGATGCTCTCTTATTGGAAGAATCTGACGTTGTGGGCATCGAAAAGCCAAAGAAAAAGCTTATTGATTGGCTTTTGCCAACCGATCAACTTGGGCTCAAAGTCATCTCTGTAGTAGGCATGGGAGGATTGGGTAAAACCACACTCGTTAAAAAGGTGTATGATGATGTTTCAATAAAGTCAAATTTCAATCACCATGTTTGGATTACTGTTTCAGAATCATTCAAGGTCGAACATCTTTTGTGAAACATTATTAGGCAACTTGTTGATGAAGTAAAGAAGCCACCTCCTCAAGGATTGGAAGCCATGTACGACGTTGAAATGAGAGAATATATATATAAATTTCTCCAGCACAAAAATTACGTAATAGTTCTTGATGATGTTTGGCAAATACACGTCTGGGAAGCTATGAGATATGCATTTCCAAGAAGCAATACTTGTGGTTGCATCGTCATCATGACGCGTTATAGCAACATTGGCAATGTTGCATGTAGCGAGAATAACCGCTATGTCTATGAGTTGGAACCTTTACCGAAAGAAGAATCAAAGATGTTGTTTTACAAAAAGACATTTCAAGAAAACTCATGCCCCCTTCATTTGAAAGAAATTTGTGAAATAATCTTAAAGATATGTGGTGGCCTGCCGCTTGCCATTGTTGTAATTGGTGGCCTCTTAGCCACCAAGAACAACAAAATGTAAGAATGGGAATTGTTCAGTCGTAGCCTTGGCGATGAATTTGAAGGAGACAATCTCAAGAGAATGGATAAAATACTCTCCCTCAGTTATTATGATTTGCCTTATTATCTAAAATCTTGCTTTTTGTACTTGAGTATTTTCCCTGAAGACAAATCGGTTTCAGTTTTTAAAATTATGCGAATGTGGGTCGCTGAGGGATTTATACTACCAAAACAAGGGAAGACTATGGAAGAAGTGGCAGAGACCTATGTACGGGAGCTTCTAGATAGAAGTCTAATCAAACCACACGAGACATATTCTGATGGAAGAACACTTACATTCCAAATTCATGATCTTATACGCGAGTATATTATTTCGAAGTCAAAAGAACAAAATGTTGCTACTATATTTACTGGGCGAGGAGAAATGTTGTGGCCTGATAAGATTCGGCGCCTTGCACTTCATACTTCAGTGAACTACATGGAAGAACAATACGACAATTTGATGTACATTCACTCTCTTCTATGGCTGGGGTCTGAAGATGCATCAAAGTTTGCGCAAATCTTAGAGAATGTGTTGGCCAGTGGAGGTAGGCTACTCAAAGTGTTAGGATTAGAAAGAGCTCCAATTAATACTATCCCCATTAAAGTTTTCAAATGTTATCTTCTCAAGTACTTGAACCTAAGTTATACGGCAATTCGACACATCCCAAAGTCAATCGAGAATCTCCAAATTTTGGAGTGTTTGGATCTCAGTCAAACCAATGTGACTGAACTACCGATTGAAATCCTAAAGCTCCGCAAACTTCGGCATCTCTTTGCGTACAAGTTTGGAGAATCTCTATCTTTATTCCACTTCATAGAAAGCGTTAAGGCTCCATATGAGATAGGGAGCTGCTTATTGTCCCTGCAAACACTTTATTATATCAATGCTGATGAGGTTGCAAGTGGCACTAAAATATTGAGAGAAATAGGGAAGCTAACTCAACTGCGGGAGTTAGGCATAAACAATCTCAAAAGAGAAGATGGAAAGGAACTTTGTTTCTCCCTTTCTAAGCTTATTAACATACGGGAGTTGTTCATTTATTCAGCTAAGGAGGAAGAGATTATGGACTTGGATTACTCTCTGCAGTCACCTAATTCCACTTTACCATTTCTCCATACGCTTGTCCTTCATGGACGTATAGAGAAGATTCCTCAGTGGATTAATCATAATTCTACTCTAGGGCTCACTAAATTAAGTTTGTGTTGGAGCAGATTGAAGGAGGATCCTCTAGTATGCCTTGATGATCTGCCGAATCTGGAAGAACTGGAAATGTTAGATACTTACGAAGGTGAAGGATTGAGTTTCAAGGCCGAAGGTTTTCAAAGGCTCAAGAAATTAACAATGGAAATAAGAGGAATGAGATGGATGAGAGTAGAAAAGGTTCCATGCCCCTTCTTGAAGAGTTATATATTTCGGAAATGAAATTAATGATGGAGGTTCCAGAAGGCATCGATCATTTGACCAATCTTCAACATGTAGGATTTTATGATATGAGCAAGGAATTCCTGGCGAATCTTGATGGTCAGAAAAGCAGAGGAGGGAAGGATTGGAAACTATCACACGTTCCCAAAATTAGTGTTTTTTATCTCGACATGGATGGTAAATTGAAGGAAATAAGGTGTTTTTATCTCGACAAGCCTAGTCTTAAATATAATATAGGGTAAAATACAGTTCCTCCTTAAAGTGTTGGGGTGATACTAGTCACCCCTAAATTATCAATTGTAACACTTACCCTCCCCCTCTGTTATAGTATTAAACATTTTATTCCAAAATTACCCGTCCATTTTATAATAATAAATTGTTTCTTTATTAATTTAACAAAAAATAAATATTTATGAATTTATCCATCTACCATTATGTTTCAATATCTTCATATTTTTTGTTTCCTTCAATTTTCTGGTCTCAAATATTTTCTTCGTTTTCATCTAAGTTTTTCCTTTATTTCTGTTTCAATTTGTTTTTCTTTTCAATTGTTTTCTTTATCAATATCTCAATTTGTTCTTTACAATTTGTCTTGGATTTTATTTGGCAATAATTATCTCATTTGTTTTCGTTTATATATATATATATATATATGAAATAACATTCTTGAATCATGATGTATTGGCTATTGAAATTTTTGAATCAAGCGAAAAGAAAACAAGATATAATTCCGACATTATTTATTTGTCTTAAATTCTGTTATTTTTCTAAATTTAGTGCTTTTTTTAAAAAAATTCTTAATGTTTCCGAAATATTTCCGAATAGTCACGAAAATTTTTCAATATTTGACTGACCGAAACATACATTCGAAACGAAATTTTGATCCATGCCTAAAACCTAATTAACTTAGAGAAGATTAAAATCAATTCAACAGGTAATGCGAAGACTTTTCAACCCACCTCAAGTCCAATTTTCGATAAATAACTAGATAATTTCTTTTCTATTCTTCTCAAGATATTTCAATCCAACATATCCATTGAATTTGAGGTAAGAACCTCTTCATCACGAGCACTTGCAATTAAACTTTTCCTTGATTTTCTTGTTACTCTGACACTTTTTTTTAATTGACTGACCTCTTTGACTCTCTCTAATCAACTTAATAAAATTACTTTTATGTTAAATTTCCTGAAATTTCAAAAGCATATCAAGAAAATATGCCTCGAAATTAAGTAGTATTGTGTCAATAGGGGTGTAATCGAGTCGAGTAGTGTCGAAGGACATACTGTTCAAGCTTGATTTGATTTTTATCGAGCTTTAAATTTTTTATTTGAGCTTGGCTTGATTTTAAATCGAGCCGAGCTCAAACTAGCTTTTATTGAACGAACTCGAGTCAAGTATCGAGTAGCTTGATATTTTATATGTAGTTTTTAAATTTTTAGCTTATCGAATCGAGCTTCAAAAGTTATTGAACGAAAATGGTGTTCAAACTTGTTTAATAAGTGTGACGAACCGAGCTCAAACAAGCTTTTATCGAACGACCTTGAATCGAGTATCAAGTAGTTTTTTTTTTTAATTTTAAGCCCCATGTGTCAATATCAATTATTAATTACTGATTACATTGATTTTTTTTGTGTTGTGCTGCACTTCCTTTTGGAAGCATCTTGTGCATCTTCAATAATACTATCAAAGGTGAGTAATTAATGTTCCACGACTTCTTCTAGCAAAATCATATGAATTATCTATTTATTTTTTTCAGAAATACATGTAATGCAATATGGTTATAAAGACGGTTCATGATCATAGGCGGATCTGGGAATTTAGTGTAGTGGAGGCTAAATCCTTATGATATATTCAATCATCAAAATACAAAAATAAAATTTCAATCAATTAATCAAAGTTAAGATTTTTATTTCATTCACGAAAAAAATATATGAGGAGATATGCGAAAAAAAAAAGTGATGTTTGACAAAAATAATCCCCATAAGTTAATATGATACTATGTTATAATCCAAAAGAACCCAAAATTCTATATGTGAACAAATCAAAGATATTTACCTCGATCATCCCATGCCCCATTGTACTGCACTTGCGGTAATTAAGTGCTAATATTTGATGAGTGTGTTTTGGTTGGATTATAGTAATTAGAATAATCGAGTGATGCGGTATCGGGTTTAACAGATCTTTTCAATGTGAAGATAGGTAGATCGAACAAACCTCTCTTCTATTTGTTCTCGGGGATCGAAACCTGCAATCAAAGACAACCACGTCAGGTTAATGCCGGTGGTTACCCAGCAATAACCCTCCGATGCTTAAGTAAGTGTCGAGTTCGAGATGAAATGGGTAGTTAATATATTGGTAAGGAAAATCATACATTTTTCTGTAATTAATGAGGGTTATTTATAGCGTTTTGCGTGGGTTAACGGATCGGACCCTGACAAGACATTTCGGTTGTAGAGAATGGGTCATGATAGGACATTTTAAGTCAGGATCGGATCTTCTGTATTCGATTCGACCCTTTTTGGGTAAAAAGTATGGCAGACGTCGACGTCATCCATGTCGATAGAAGAGACATCGATAAGGAGACAAATAGGTATCCTTTTAAGAATCGACGTCTCTCGATGCCTTCATATGACTGTATTCGACGTATTTCGATATATAATATAAGTAATTGATCTATATCGATAACATGGTAATCGACTGTCGACGTAGATTCATGATCAGCGAAGACTTGGTACATCAAGAGTCCCCCAAGTTCTAGAGTTCCAGTGAAGGTCGAAGTCTGGAAGTTTTTGATGGTTTTGAATTTTTTGAATCATAGTATAGTGGTAGTCCCCCAAGTTCTAGAGTTCGAGTGAAGGTCGAAGTCTGGAAGTTTTTGATGGTTTTTCGTCCTGCTCTTTGTTTGCCAAACAAGGCTTTTATGTATTTCAACCAAACATGCGCGGTAAATTCGAATTTTTTTTTGTTTAGGCGGCAATCCCTTATATAGCGAGGAGAAGAAACGTCGCGTCGTTTTTGTGGAGGTACGCGAAAGGTCGTGTCTTTTAGAGGGTTAGTTTCTAATTTAGTGAAGGGGTGTGAAGCGGTATTTACCTTCTCTATATATAGGTCGTTTTTACCGTAAACGATTTCATCTTAAGTGAATTTGTTACTCTCGGAGCAGTGTGTCGATTTCGAGAAAGTTAGTTGATTGTATAAGTCGTCTTTTTATATATTCATAAAATCGAGAGCAAAAGATGTCGGAAGCGCCTTCTAGTCCAGACAGTGGCTTTGTCGATGCCCTTGTTGATGAGGTTTTTAACGAACACGTCGATGCCAATGCGAGTAAGAGGGAAGAATCAGGCGACGATGAGAATATTCGACCACATCAGACCGAGGAGGCTTATTATGAGTTTCAGGCTGGTGGTCATAAGAGGTCAGTCGCTGCTATGTTGTCTGCCTTCGCGATACCACCGGGCTGGAGTTTAACGATTCCTGACAAGGAAGACCGAATGCAGGAGCCCCCGAGTGGTAGTTTAGCGATTCACGAAGCATCGATGGAGCTAGGGTTTCGAGTACCAATAGCTCCGGAGTTAGCTGATATCTTGAATGCTCTCGGTGTGCGGCCGACACAGATCGTGCCAAATGGGATGGCGATGATAATCGCTTTTATCGTCGTCATGAAAGCCTTAGGAGAGTATGCTTCTTTCGGGAATTTCTGGCATCTGTTCAAGGTGAGTGGGTCGCCGAAGTCGGGCACAGGGTTCTACTAAGTGAAGGCTCGACAAAATCTAAGTTTCTTGAGCAACGCCAAGAGTTCTCATGGAAAAGGCTGGAAATCAAGGTTCGTTTTGCTTAGACCTCTAGTCGATGTGGCCCTCAACGTACACTCCCCTTGGCGCACAAGCCCTATTTCTATTCGTAATCCTTCGGAGCCTGGGTTTAGGAAGGGTTTTCTTAAGGTTTTGTCGAAGTGGAACCTGGACGTCAACAAATTTATAGAAGAACCTTGACTACGGGCCTGTATGATCTCGAGGTCGACCAGGGGAGCTAACGATTCTAGCTTAGGTAAGCCAGTATTCATATAATTTGCGGTTTCCATTATCCCAGCTTTATTTATTGTCCTTCGTTTTGTACATCGCAGATGATGTGTTGACTGGGGCTGTAGTGCCCCTGAAGGGACCCAAGCATGGTACAGTGACCCCAGGTCAGTCGAGTCACGACGTTCAGAGTCGAGGAGCTGTATCGTGTGGTCGATATGTCGGCGATTTCTGGAAAATATCGACGGGGGAAGGTTCTGCCGCTTGAGAAGAAATCAGAAGGGGAAAAAGGCTGAGGGTCGAAAACGTTGAGGAACCGGTAGCCGAGGAGGCAGTTGCCGACGAACCTGAGATTCCGGCGCGACCTCTTAGGGAGGGTAAAATGATTAGTCCTCTGTATTTATCTGAAGGTGTCGACCTCGATTGTGATTTATCGGAGTGGCTCAAATCACAGCTATCACACCCGACCCAGTTGAATGATAACACAAGTGTTCTGGACCAGGGTTCAATGGTTCCTGCTTTCGCTTCTTTCGTTCACGTCATATATCCCCGTGATCAGGAGAGTTTGTCTCGGTTCACGATTTAGGAGAATGTTCATCATGGAGGTCGAATATTGGCCGTCGTAAGTTTTATTCCTAATTCTTTACAAATTTGATTGTTTCACGATATATGTCGATATTTACTATGAGCATGGACCCTCACATGCGATGCAGTACATGTTCCAAGGCTATCTCGAGGCTGAGAATGCGTATAAGGAGCTTGACAAGTGTAAGCGCGAGATAACAAGGCTGAAGTCGGAACATGCGGAGGTGCTGAAAGAAAGGGATCAGAAGCTCGAGGATGCCACTCGGCAGTGGAGTTTGGCGACGAGGGAGAATGATCAGCTCCGAAGAGGTTATCCTCCAGCGGCGAGGGTCGTGTCGTCTAAGCAGAGGCTTGAAATAGCGAGGAAATTTGTTAATTCCTTTGTCTTTAATTATCTTGCCGATCTTAGAATGAGTCCGGAGTTGATTCAGATGCACGAGAAGACCGTGGCCCAATTGATGCATCGCGGATTCTTGAACAACAGGGAGTTCGACTATTGATATGGTCTCTATTTTGGACTTGTTTTTTTAACCCTTCGTATGTTATTTTCGAGTACATTGATTTATTTTCGTTAATCGATAAAATATAATCGATAATTCACTGCTGAGTTTACTCACCTTTTTTACTTCCTTTTGGAATTTGTCGTTGTGTGCGCGCTTATCTAGTTCTCTTCGTATGGTAGTGGACCTTCAGAGGGAGTTTATTGGGCCTTAGGCTTCTTGTTGGACTTTTTGTTAACCACCCCGTCCTTTTCATAACTTCTGAAAGAGCGCGCCTTTTGACCGTTCGCTACTATAAATAGGGTTGCGTCCCTTGCCAAACTATTCATAATTTCTCAAAATTTTGGCTTATATCGGAGATAAGTCGTCAGAGCGGCTGTCGGTCGAGTTTCCCAGTCGGTTAAGTCGAAGTCATTCGTAATTTAGGTACTGTTTCTATTCTCTTTATGTCGAATCATTCTATGTCGATAGGTAGCGAGTCGGTAGGTGAGGGTGAGGGTATGTCGCCTAAATCTATAATGTCACATTTCGACCTTCCTTTCGAGGGACCGCTCCATAGTCCTCTTTCTGCCCATCTTTTGAGCATCGTCGAAACCGTTCCCAAAGAGGTCATTCCAAGGCATTATACGAAATGCAACAAAGGAAGGAGCCCAAACATATTGGTTCCCCTCCCTTATCTTTCGCCTTTGCATTCAAGCCGGGGTGCAGAGAGGTGACGGTGCTGGAGTGGTGAAATTGAAAAATGCCTTCGATGATCAAATATGGTGTAAGATATTGGGTATTTCGTATTGGAACCCCAAGAGTGTGGGAACTATTTCAAACCGGGGAGCGACATCATCTTCGAAACCCATCCCAAAAGCGATAACAATGCCACAGCGACTCGACGCCATGGAAAAGCAACTTAACTTTTTATTTGCATACATGCAGACCGGCTTTCAGCGGATTGAGACACTCCAAGCAGCCGAGTTGCAGAGTCGAGGTGTCCAGCTGCCACCAATGCCACCGTTCCCAACTATGGATGATTTCGAGAGGGGACCCATCGATATTACTGATGATGCTGAGTCGGGTCCCGAGAATGATGCTTAGGATGGACAGACATATGGGAGACCGCCAGTCACCGCCTCGTAGGGACGTATTCTTTTTACTGTTCTCTGTTATATTTTGTTGGTGGTTTTCTTACTGTCTGCATGTGCATATTCACGTATTTCCTGTTTGGTTAGTCTGGCATGTTTCAACTCGTTTGTTTATGTCACAGTGAGGACACTGTTTGTTCTAAGTTTGGGGGGGCCACATTTACTTCATGCATGCTAGGTCAACTTTAACTAATGTTTTTTTTGAAATTTTATGTGTTTTTGAATGTTTTGCCTGCACATTTTAAGCACGAATACATAATCGAGAATTGAGGATGACGTTAGAAAATTATAGTTAGAATAGAGCTTGAGAAATCTTTCCTTGCCTACCTAGTCTCTAGATTCGAGGGTTAAAGTGCTAAATGTCTAAGTAATAGTTTTGCCTAAGTTTGGGGGGAAGGATAACTTTAACAAGAACCAAATGAAGCAAATGATTGAAAAAACTATAAGTTAAATTCAAAGAAAACAACCTCACTTGTATGAGACCTGAAAAACCTCATCGTTTGAGACTTATACTTGCACTCCTCTAACTTGACTGCGATTAGATGAACGATATATGGGTGCTTTGATTTGACTATTCGGCACTCCTCTATTTTGACTGCTTCTTTAGAACGAGTTATGAGTGTGAGTGGTGCTAAATATTACTAAAGTTCTCAAAAAAAAATGCTAAGTGAAAGTTCGAATTTAAAGGAGTCAATAACTTCGACTGAAAGCTTTGCTAGAACTTAGTGATTGGTATGATAACCCAAGAAAATAGAGAATTTGTTTGGCAAGTAAGGAATTCATGCAATTAGGCTCGATGATTTCGAAGCTATGGTGATTTAGGTGATTCCGACATTCTCGTAGTATGTATACACACACACACACATGCAGGAATTACATGATAAAGTACATAACATTTTGAAAATATTGGTATGGAGTTAACTTTGAATGCATGAGGATAAATGTTTGAAGTTGGTTTGATTTATGTTGAAAGTAGTGTCATTACTCGAGGACGAGCAACAATTTAAGTTTGGGGGTGTGATAACTCTGTAAAAATAGAGTTATCGCGTGGACTTTTTAGGCTTAAAGTAGTGTTTTTCTTGAATAATTGTGAGTCGTTTGGGAGTTTATTGCATATTTCATCTTTTAGAGTCGATTCACGAATTTAATCAAGTTTTGAGAATAATCCTTGATTTTGGATACTAATTCGATTTATTTCTCGTGTAGGAGATGAAATGGGCCAATAAAGTTTGTAATCAAGTGAAAGTGAGCAATTTCAAATATTAAAGGGGTCAAAGGATACAAAGGCAGGAATTCAAGGGCTGAAAATGAAATTAGAGTCCATGGTTGTTGAAATTGTGATGTTAGCGGCTGGAATTACGTGATTGTTGGGCTGGCCCAGATTAAAGAACTTTAATAGCTGAAGAATTAATTTGCAAAAGAGTCCTACTACACGTAGGATTATGGAGGAAGAAATAAAAAGGCAAAAAGAGCAGAAAAAATCACACACCATATTAGAGAAAAAGAGAAGACACGCAAGATCAGAGAGAACAAGCACACATCACACTTTTGGCTAATTTCCGTTATTCCTTTATTAGAGAAGACTATGAACTCCTCTTTTATTGTTTATTTCGTTATTTTTAGCATGAACTAATTTCGTTTAGTCTAGGGTTTTGACGGATCCATGTTATGCGAATAATATTTTATTTTCTTTTCTAGTTTTAATTTAGTGATTTTCGATTTTTCTTTATTGATATTCGTTTATCTAATTTTGTGCTAATTTACCGTCAAATTGACTGGCCACCTATTTGATTGTTTACTTTTCTTGATTGAACCTGAGAAGGGAATATTAAGAATAGAAGAGGAATTAGGTAGTGAGTTGTTTGTTAGTATAGGAATATACCCAACACACCCATATCCAAATTAGGTCATATAATTCATGCATGTTATTAATTCTACTAACTTAGGAATAAGAATAGTAAGTTAATTGCATAGGTCCTTAGGTGATTCGGAAGACACTTAAGGATAGAAGTGAACCCTAGGATAGCGAATAAGAATCACTAGTTAAAATTAGGGAGTTAATTAACATTAGGAGCATAACATTGGTGAAGTTTAACTCTAGACCCTTGTCTCATTGATTGTCTTCTTAAGCATTTTAATCATCATATTAGATTAAGTATTTTTATAGTTTTAGTAGTTATTTAATCAACAAACAAACAATATTTTAGCCTAGTTGAATTAGAATAAGAATTAAGGTAGGGAATTTGGTACAATTTTTAGTTTCAAGTCCTCGTGGGTTCGACACACAACTTACTCTTTATTACTTTTGCGATATGTGCACTTGCGTTTATTTGCGTGTGTAAAATCCGCAACATGTATTCAATACTACGAAATACTCTGTTCTAGTGGTTAACTTGGTATCGATTGTCCTTTTGAACCCTTTCAAATCATCGTTGCCCCATAAAACAGAATATTATATTCACATCAGACGGAAAACTCGAATCATTAAATCCTTCGAGTTTCAATTCTTCATTATTACCTCTGACCGGCAATATATCCTCAGAACTCCTAGAGTTATTAAGGATTGCTCTGTTCGGTAATCCAGTACTCCTTACTAGTGTTTAACCAACAGTAGCTTATGATATTCATAGCATGTGTTTAGTCTGGTCTCGTACATGACGTTGCATATATTATGCCAAATACTAGTACGCAAACCACGCAAGTATACGGTCGTCTACAAGTAATAAAGTGATAAATGAGTGTCGAACCCACGAGGAATTGTTGAATTAATTACCAACTAATGTCTTGTTACTTCTACTAAGATTTGTAAGTTGAGTACGGTAAAGTGGTGGTGGTAATGATAATAGGACTAATGTAAGGTGATTATTAAACTAACACTTGACTTAACAATATGTAAAGGCTTCTAGGATTTTACGTCACCTAGTTCAATTCAAGATAAACGACTCAACAATTGACAACCACACTTATGTTTGTTGTTCAAGATTTCATAAAATATTCATACATATCTTCCGAATAGCGTACGGACCTACCAAAGTAGACTAATCCAATTTATGTCTAAAAGGATTAAGCCTAAGTGATGCATTAGTTCCAAACCTTATTAGAACATGAAATGACCTACAATTTAGTTTTACAATATAATCTTTAATCCACTATGCCTAACAATTAAAGATCAATCCATTTCATCCTATGGTTAGCTAATCCATAAGTTGACAAAAGTTCAACTAGATTAACAAACACATACAAGTATAGCATCAACCATTATAACATCATTTAATCAAGAATCAAACATAGGATCAATAAAACCTAGAATAAATGAGATTAGCTACTCATAGCAATAATTATATCATTCATTACATTAATGAAAGCCATAAATGTAAATGAACAAAGTAATAAGAGTTAGAGTAAGCTTAGGTAGTTGAGATCTTCAACAACTTCTTTCTCAAGCCTTTTTATCTTCAATGGGGAGTCCAAGTGTTTGTTCTTCATTCAAAAGTGCCAACCAAAGCTTTTCTTCTTTGGAGGCAAGATGTAAAGTGAAGTGTGTAAGTTATGAAAGATTTCACTCCTAACCTTCTAACCTAGAGAAACAACAAGTTCCTCATGCCTAAGTTACCCTCAAAACTATGGCAACTAAGGCCAAAAAGTCCCCCAATAATTTTAGAATTACATATGGGATCAAAGGGGGAAGATACAAAAAGCCCCCTGCCTTTCCCGCAGAAAATATCTGCTGGTAGCATGGGTCTCGCGGCCGCGAGACTGAACCTCGCAGCCGCGAGGAACAGGAAGTACGTTTTTTGCTCTGCCGCACTTCCTTCCGAGCAGCATATCTTTTGATTCCGAACTCCGAATTCGGATCCGTAAAGTCCGTAGCGTAGCTAACTCACTCAATTATGACATATCCAAAATTCAGCTTATTTGGATCAGCCATGATAAAGTTGTGCATGATTGAGTGAGCAGATATCTTCAATCTTGTAAAATTTGCTTCGGGTTCTATCTCTTTTGAAGCTCAGCTTGACTCACGGGGTGGGTAGAATGACTCGCATCATTGATACGCAACTCTGAATCACTCTAAGATGTCAATAACTACAAACTACGGAGAAAACGAACAAAACACGAACAAAAACTGAACAAAGGTTGAACAAAGGGCGAAAAACACAAAAGACAAGAAAACACGCGAAGACACACAGAAACTCGGATCAAAACAAGATGTTTTGGGCTTAAAGAGATAGGTAATAATGACTTTTTTACGGCGTTATCAGGTGTATAGAGATGTTATCCTCTTTACTCATCATATGTAGGGCATATTGATCTTGAGAGAGATTTTATATCTCTATGGAAGTGGTCTTCTCTAGGATTCCTTTCCATACTGAATTCATTCAGTTTATGTCCATGTACTAAGATTTGGGAATTCTAACATCTTCTCGAATCTATCTCCATAGATACGTATTGCCAATACGTGAAATGTATCCCCTAAATCTTTTAATGAAGAATTTCGTGAACGAACACGCTTTTGTCTGCGTTTTACCACTCTTACATCTCTATGTCAACTTTAATGTTATTATCATGTTTATTTTAAAAACAATACAAAAACTCCCACTGATTTTTTGTACATTCGGATTTATATGCAATTTTGATAAAGTTAACTACCTTGACTATCTCATCTAGTCGCATGTTCCAGTTTCGGGATACTGGTCCAGAGTCATAGATTTACCTTTGGAAATAAATCCAATGGTTATGCTTCGCAGTCACACGAAGCTTCTATGGTTCAGTGTTTTCAAATGGTTTATAGACAACCCACTATGTCCCCAAATCTATGTTATACAAAGATATTTAGCAAGTTCTTGGATCACTATTCTATCGATCATATTCGTGAACGTACAAGTTCTTTTTGAATTCGATCGGATCTTCGAAATTTTCGTGTAGAAAATTTTGGTTCAGTAGATTTGAAAAGACACTCCCACTATTTGTAGGGATGGGTCCGAGTCTAGGACTTCATCAAGTTTCATGATAATCCCATTTCTATTAGCGAGGGAATCATCCTCTAAGTGTTTGGGTATCCTTAGGAACGGTCTCGTTTCGTTCTTTATGATCATGGAACAGGTATCCAATGGATTTCGTTGGATACCCTACAATTTTTCTCAAATTAGATCCACTATCCAACTAAACATTCATGGATGATATACCATACTTTAGTTAGCACGGTTTTGTAGGATTTTGACTTAAAAAGGTACTCGTCTAAGTATCCTTCTAGAGTCATAGGGTTGAGCCCTAGAATTGATTGAGAAATTTAAGCAATACTAATTTAGGAATGAATCTAGTCTTTCATAGTTCGATTCCTTATATTAGATTTATCTTGCTATTCAAGAATTCTATTCTTGATTTAGATAATTTGAGTAATATTAGGGCTTAAATTAATCACTTCGTTTATATCGAATGGTCATACTTTAATGCCCTTAGTTGCTTCGGTTTTGGAATTTCTTTGAATCCTTTCAACATTTCCATATTTGCACTTTACTTAGTGCCTATATGAAACCCTTTTGAACCCTTCAACATTTCCAAAACTTGTACTTTCTGAAGTACTTATATCCTAAATGCCATTAGGATATTTCATGAAGTAATTAATTACTCGTACTAATGCATTAGTGATCCACATGTGTGTTTATGGATTAAATCCATTAAACACTTGGTATGCTTAAAAATCGATCATGTTCCCTTTTTCGATAGAATTCGCAAGTTAAGAGCTCATCAAGGTTCTTCATTTCAAGAGACATTTAAATGAAGAACTATCTTTTGAATCCTTCTATAGGAAATAAGTTTGTTTTTAAGCATGCCATAATTGTGGATAATTATCTGGTTTGTTTTACTTTTCTCGATTTAGCATAACTGTTAATAAGTTTTATCAACCTTCATTTCTTTGCTTTATTTACAACAGTAAAGCAATTGTGTACGAATTAAAATCTTTAATTAAAATAATTCCATTCATAATGGTAAAGCTAAAAAGGTTCGTACACAGTTCGAAATAAATCTATAAAACTATAACTAATGCTTAATTCGAAAAATAAAGTAAAAACATTTGCAAATAGGAAAAATCCAGGTGCTTCTTGATCCAGTTCCTGAAGTATCTTTCCCTTAAGTACAGTTGAAACCCCCTTTTGCTCATGGGTAACTGAGCCCCGTCATAACCTGTAAGAACTTTTACAGAAACGAGAGTCTTTTAAGATATTTTACATCCAAAGAAATAACTTAAGATGTATTACATCAAAAGGAAATAACTTAGGTTATACCTTCGTCAAATTTCTTCAGGAATTCCTTATCAGTCATGTTCCTCAGTTCCTTATCTTTCTTACATAAGGGACAATTCTTTCCTTCGATCAGTCCTTCTCCTCTTTCGAGGGCTTTCTATTTGTTTAACAACTTATGCAAATCATTGGTCTTAATTCCTTCGCATGGAATTTCCCAATGATCGATAAAATGAGAAAATGATTTAGGCAAGCAACTGATGATAATTTCCATTTCTTCATCTTGAGTCAATTTAGCTCCAAGCTTATTGATTCGTTTTAGTCTCTTGATCAGGTAAGTACAATATTCACTAACATTGTTCCCAATCATGCTTGTCTCGTGGAGTGATGTCATCAAGATTTGTGATAGTGTTTGTTCGTACATGATTGTGAATTTTGGCATGGCTAAAATATAATTTGTAAAAGACAACAGTAAGCAGACAAATTTAAGATCGATAATACTTATATTAACGAAAATTGGTCTTTCTATCGAAAAAGTCCTCCCACTATTTTCTCGAAACAATAACCCCTTTTCATTGTTCGGGAAAATCTATTTCCTAGTAGGTCTTGACGTCCCAGCAGATATTAACTGCACCCACGACTCACGGCCATACAATTAATTCCCTAGGTAGGTATACTATTACCAATGGTGTCCCTACACAACCTTCAAGCTATTTTGCCTCGATTTTCACATTTATCTAGCCCTGATACATCATAAATGGTACTACTCGTTAAGTCAAACCCAATCAATCTTGATGAGCAACGGGCCCGAACATGTCAACCCCTAGGACTCCCAGTCGATCACATGTCCTGACCAATCCCCACCCTTGTCAAGTTTATTTAAAAACAAGAATCGAGAGATTTCGTGTATTGTCCCTTTCTTCGCCTTGGGTGCCAGACTCTGGATCACCTTTAACGATAAGTAGACAAATTACACTAGTCCCTATTGATGGAAGACTTGGATTTATAAAACTTCATTTTATAGTTAACCCAATGTGACTTAATATTTTATTTCAAGAGGGGATTTTAGGTTTTAGGAAGTTTAGTAACTCTCCTCGAGATCTCACCACATTAATTATGCTTCATATTTTTATTTAGTGATCTAATTTCTAGCGCACAAGCCAAAATAAATCAACAAATAAAAACAAAACATTCACACCTAGCATGCATGCTACCATAATATGATTTCGATCGGGAGGCTCCTATGCGGGCCATCATCGAGCCATGATGTTGGCTCAATTGGTCAATCTGATGGGATTTTAAAGAATCTAACAAGTTACAAAAGTAACCATGCATACATGGCCTTCATTCCTTCTTGGGCCTCCACCTCGCTTGTAATGGGCCTCCATCCTAAGCTATTAAAACGGTAAAGCCCTAATCTATTACAGAGGTTCAAAGTGGCCCAAAAACTTAAGGCTCACAGACCCAATAAAAACCAACATTATTAAATTAAACCAAT
The DNA here is from genome assembly GCA_038501285.1 of Penstemon eatonii. Taxonomy (NCBI): domain Eukaryota; kingdom Viridiplantae; phylum Streptophyta; class Magnoliopsida; order Lamiales; family Plantaginaceae; genus Penstemon; species Penstemon eatonii. Next base: position 32,246,053 of record CM076713.1, read on the forward strand.
CACATCTACCCTAGGGTCAAGGCTCAGCGCGATCGAAAACCACGTTAACAGTTCACGTAGAGCAAGAAATAAGCAAAAATATATTTTTCTTATTTCTTATATTATTTTAAAGCTAACTTTTAAAATAACCCAAGATTCTAATTTTAAAACCCCTTTTAAAATAATCTTTAACTTTTATTTTAAAACCCCTTTTAAAATAAATCACAATTTCTATTTTAAACTCCCTTTTAAAATATCTCATGGCTCTCACTCTAGTCTCCACTAATTATGATTAAATTAATCATTCGGATAATAAAACACCTTTGAAGCATAAATCAAGTTCTGGAAATTTTAGTTTTTGAAAATTACAGATTGGTTCCTCAATTTTTGAAAATTACGTTTTGACCCCAAAATTTTGGAATTAATAAATCAGCCCCAAAAATTCCAGAACATACAAATCGGCCCAAAAAATAGAAATTAATACTTTAATTACAGAAACTTTCATTAATCGCAAAACTGCCCATGAAGTTACGTAAATTACAAAACATCCCAATAATTTACGGAAATTACAAACAGACCCCAAAAATCCAGAAAAGCAGAATTTTGATTTCAGCCCAAAATTTGCAGAAAAATAAAATTTCAGATTCTGGCCAGATTTTATCCAAATTGCAATTTGCAATTTTATCCTGTAAATTTCATAAATTGTAGATCTGGCCCAAAATACGAATTATGCTATTTACCAGAACACATAATTAATCATATTCAACAAGATCCATGCACAAAACACGACAAATAAATATATACATAAAATTTGAAGTGTTCAGACCCGTTTTCGTATGAGCGTAATAACCTTGGCTCTGATACCACAGTTGGGTTTTACGCGGTAAAATTGTCAAAACCAACGTGCGGAATATTTAAAATTTTTATACGCACATAAAACCCATGAGCCCAGGATCTCAGTTTCTAACTCTACGAAAATTGGGTATTTGAATCACAATTCAAAACATAAATAAAGTTAATACTTTAAGAAATTACCTCACCACAGGCAATGCGGTGGTTTTTCTCCGGTCGTCAAAAGTTCACTAGAGCACCCCAAGTGTTGTGCCTCTAGAGAAAGTTCACACCAGTTGGATTGAATGACTTCTCGTAATCCTCAGGCTCAGAAGTAGGATTAGGGAATTATCTTTTTCAGGAATTGGATCCAGATCCAAAAAAGAAAACTTGGAGAAAACAAACACAGGGGTGGGGCGATTTTTCAGAGTGGCCGAATAAGGAGAAGAATCGAGTTTTTCTTAGCTGAAAATTTTCGGCCACTCCTCCTTTTATACTAGGGTTTGTTAGTTGTTGATATTATCTTGTTATGTGAGGAGATTATTATATATCTATCTTAAATTTAGAAGACTCCTTCTAGATATAAGATATATCTTTTGCATATCTTTCCTTATCTCATAAGGAGACAAGATATGCCATATCTCTTCACAAAGATAAGACTTCTCCCAATATACCCTATTAAAATTGGCCATGACTAAATTAACATTAGATTAATTAATTTTCTTTGAGCATGGTTCTGCCATGTTGATTAAATGGCATGAGATCAATTAATCACTATAACTATCGGCCAACATGCTCTATTAATCAAAATTAATTCAATCAACTTACTCTTAGTAAAATCGGCCCATGAAAATATAATTAATCCAATATCAATTAATCTTCACAATAATCGGCCCATATGTTTAATTAATTAATCTTTTCAATTAACACTTTAATTGAGGATTTAATCAATCAGAAATTCCAATTGATTAATTAATTAGTTACTTCTAATTAATGATTCTCCATTTCGAATTAACACTTTAATTTCGTTTAATTAATTAGAAACTTCTAATTAATTATTCTTCCTTTTGAATTAACACTTTAATTCATCTATTGATTTAATTCTTTAAATCAAGTGTTTCCTTTATGACAGTCACTGTCCCACTGTATTGTGTGTGACCCTCTTGGTTCACAATCAATTGGCAGTAGGTCCACGACTCTCGTGATTTAATTAGTGAGCAATTAATTTGTAATTAATTGCTCCGATCAATTAAGCACTTTAATTGATCACTCTAGAATTAATTTCCTTATTAATTCATGAGTACCCACACCTCATGGTCGATGTCTAGCCACAAGCCCATGAGGCCTAACTTCAGGTGAATTGATATTCGTGAACCTTCACCTCTTACTGATATGTACATACGGTCCTTCTAACGACTAATTTCCCGATTGAGACCTAGGGTGTGTGAATTGGTCGGCACCTCTAATTATCTCAATACTGTACTTTCTAATTTAGGATAATAATTCCAGTGTGACTTCTAAATTTGGAAACCCCTTTCCAAATCCGTCACTGACCACGGCTGTGGGTTTCTCGGAATCTATTATCTAAGAACGTACATGGAAATTCTCCCATCTTATCAAGACGAGTCGATAGATCCTTTATTAGTACTAACCATTAGCGTATACGTTCATACATACCCAAAGTAGTCGCACAATGATCAGGCTACGTGATCGGCTCCTAAATCAAAGCACGTGTTCCCGTGTACCGAATTCGCCCTAGTACCTCAAGTCCGAGGACTAAATCGTACACTATTATAAGTCTTGAGAGACTTCCCATTACCGATATGCTTGATGCACTTCCACGATGGGTCTCTCTGTTCGGGTCGTTCGATGCGTTCGACCCCCTATTGAACCACCTAGTCATATGCACTGACATTAAATGTCTTGTTCATGAAACTCTACAAATTCACTTCATGTGAATCATGCATAATCGTACAAGTCTTAGCGATTCCCTCGATACCCCGTCTCGATGGGAATACGACTTGGAACAGTTTTAAGATCACGACCTTAGAGACTGTTTCATGATTGCACTCAGTACTGAAGTGAATCGTCCCATAGTCGAATGTGATCTTATGATTTCATCCAATTGCTTAGATAAGTTCGTGAGAGATGAAGTTGGCCATTGTTTAATTCACGTACTATAAATAAACTAGCGTATTATCTTTTGAATCATAAGATTGCTTTCTAAGGTAGTCCCTTTAGAAGCTCGTATTTGTTGGTTTGTTGGGCACTATCCTATCACTAGCATGTTCTCGAACTTATTGACAACGTTTGACCATTCTGCCTGTTTGTCCTCGAGGTCCCTAGTGAAGTCGCGGACCTCTGCTACCTGCTCTTCTATCTTGTCAGTCCCTTCCATAGATAGCGGAACAGTTGATAAGTTTTCCAGAGAGTGCGCTAGGTCAGAGCGTGCCCTCGTCAAGCTAGATCGAGTCTTTCACGTTATCTGTGGTATCATCTGACAACATCAAAAGATTAACTGTTTAGCATCAACTGATTGACTATTTGGCAAAAAGATTATCATGTCCCGCTGGGCGTACCAAAATAGTGTTTGCTATAAATCTGACATCGATTGCTTCGACGTGCAAATGACTCGATGTCGTGTAAAATGAGTGCAGGCGTGCCAATGTTTGTGCGTGCAAACATAACGATTCAAAATTGGACATGATGATATCAGTATAACAGTAATTTAAATGTCTTGATAAGGACATTCTGATATCGATGTAAAATGTCCTGATGAGGCTGACTTCTAATCAATCGATTGCGGCAGAGTAGGCAAACACTACCTCTAGTTCTTTTCCATGTCTGTCTGGCCGCATGACTTAAAATAATTTATGATAACCTTTCCGAAATGCCAAAGTTCCATAGCCAATTGATGGCTTACTCGATACATCAATGAATTTGCAAATCAGTAAATGAGTTGACAATCAATCAGTTTGGTTTGAATTTACTTGATTTCAAAGACATAAACTTAACAGACCATGCATCAATGAAAAATCCCTTGACGTAAAGTATACTTTGCAAAATTGGACATGTTGAATTATCAGTATAAGAGTAATTTAAATGTCCTGATAAGGACATTCTGATATCGATGTAAAATGTCCTGATGAGGCTGATTTCTAGTCAATCGATTGCGGCAGAGTAGGCAAACACTACCCCTAGTACTTTTCCATGCCTTTCTGGCCGCATGACTTAAATAATTTATGATAACCTTTCCGAAATACCAAAGTTTCATAGCCAATTGATAGCTTACTCGATTCATCAATGAATTTACAAATCAGTAAATGAGTTGACAATCAATCAGTTTGGTTTGAATTTACTTGACTTCCAAGACATAAACTTAACAGACCATGCATCAATGAAAAATCCCTTGACGTAAAGCATACTTTGATAAATATCAGGAGATAGAGTATACACAAGAAGAGCTGTTATTACAATCTTCGAGCAGCCACTACTAAAGCAAGTGCGCATTTCTCGATTTCCATGTAATTCTTTTCTTCGCCTTGTAATAACTTGCTTAAGTAGTAGATTGGCTTGTGTTCGGATTTTTCAACTTTCACCAGAACTGAACTAATAGCATCCCCTGAGACAGCTATGTAAAGATACATGGTTCACCGTCGGAGGGCTTAGCTAACATAGGCGGTGAAGTTAAATACGCCCTTGTGATCTTCAAAGGCTTTGTCACACTCAGCACTCCATTTAAAGTCCCTCGACTTTCGCAACAACTTAAAGAAATGCAAACTCTTGTTCGCCGATCGGGAAATGAATCTGTTCAAGGAGCTGATTTTTCCTACCAAACTCTCGACATCCGAGATCTTTCTTGGTGGTTGGAGCTTGGTAATTGCTCGAATTTTCTCTGGATTCGCTTCAATTCCACGTTCATGAACAAGATATCCTAGGAATTTTCCCGATCTGACTTCGAAAGTGCACTTCGTCGGGTTAAATTTCATACCATACTTCCTCAAAATTCCGAATCATCTATCGAGATGCTTGATGTGGTCTTCTTCCCTCATGCTCTTCACGAGCATATCATCCCACTTAAACTTCCATAATTTCTCCTATCAACTCTTTGAACATCATGCTCACCAACCTTTGATAAGTCGCACCGGCATTTCTCAAGCCAAATGGCATGACGATAATGCAATAAACTCCGCTCTCGGTAATGAATGCAGTCTTGTCTTGATCCTTTTCGTTTATAAAAATCTTATAGAAACCCTGGAAAGCATCCATCATGCTGAAAAAGACAAACCCTGCAGTGGAATCTACCAACATATCGATCCGAGGCAACGGGTAAGGGTCTCTTGGGCACAATTTGTTCAGATTAGTGAAGTCGTTGCACATTCTCCACTTGTTATCGACCTTATCTCCTTTAGAAACCAAACGTTGCACAACCATTCAGTAAATTTGATTTTCCGGATCTGACCAGCTGTTACTAATCGATCAACTTCAGCATTGATGATTTTATCATTTTCACGACCGTGATTATGTTTTTTCTACATTATCGGTTTTGCTTTCGGATCTATGTTTAGAGAGTGCGTGATTACTCGTGGGTCGATTCTCGCGATTTCATCTGAGCTCCAAGCGAAGACATCTACGTTTTTTTGCAAAAAATCGATTAGCATAGTTTCCATCCCCTCGCTTAACTCTGTACCGATCCTGGTGACTTTTTACTAGAACAACCTTCTTGTGATCGGTGGCTTGTACACTTATGTCCATGTTTTTTCCCTTCTTTCCTTGCATTTTATCGCAGTCGGGGATCTGTAGGTTCGAAATCGTTCCCGATTCCAAATCAACAAGCCTCATTTTCATAGGTACTTTAGGTTCAACCATTTGTTTGATAATTAAGGATGAATTATAACATTCCCACGCCATGTATTGATCGTTTCTCATTTCGCTAACTCCACCCCGTAGTTGGGAATTTCACCTTCTGATGGTAAGTTGATACAACTGCCTTGAACGCGTTTAAGCAGGTCTCCCCAATATGGCATTGTAAGCAAAGGGCGTATCCACTAGTAAAACTTTTACCATCCTGGTTATGATCTTTGGTTTCTTTCCGAGAGTTGTGCTCAGTATAAGTGTCCCTAGCGGAACAATCTCAGAACCACCAAATCCGATCAAGGGAGTAGATACCCGATCAAGACATGGATGTTGGACATTCATCCTAGCAAAAGCTTCGGAAGAGATTATATTTGCAGAGCTACTGTTATCAATCAAGACCTTCTTTACTTCATAGTTCGCGATTCTTAGAGTTATGACCATCGAAAAATTTGGATCATCGTCATTCACATCCCAGGGAACACCTGCAGGTCTATTCGCAATGCTGAAGCTTATAATCTGATTCTCCATGGACAGAGGTTCCAATGAGAAAATTTCTTTCTTTGTCGAGACAACAGTCTTTATCGACCTCATCGTTCTTTTTCTCGCATTTCTACTATCTCCGCCCGCTAGTCCACCAGCAATCACGCTGATCACTCAATTCACTTTCTCATCAACCTGATTTCAGTCTTCACGTTGTTGTGCGATAAATTTCCGTGGACTCCTAGACATATAACAATTGTTATAGCTTCCTCTTTTGATGAACTCCTTGAGCTTTTCTTGCACAATTAACTTCTCGATTTCTACCTTCAACTAATAGCAATTTTTGGTACTGTGTCCAAGAGCTCTATGATATTTGCAATATTTATCATAGTTCATTGTTCCCAGGCTTGCCTGAGTAATTCGCTGTGCCTCATGGATCAAATTCCCTTTCTCAAGCACTGTCAGGATTTCTTCCTTTGAGGTATTTAACTCAGTGAAATGAATCTTTCCTGGTCATGGTGGTTGATCGAAAATGGGAGGCGGACCGTAGACATTAGATCTTTAGGTCGGCACCTTAGTTTGTAGGCGTTGAGTCTTTGCCATAGCGATCTCCTGTTTGATCCTTCGTAATGGCCTTGTTTAGGGACAGGGGCTCTATCCTGTCTCTTTTCGAGGGGGAGCTTCGGGTTTTGAGCATTTTTTAGCTTATTCATTTCCTCTTGGATCATATATTTTTCGGCTATTTCCATGATCCGCTCAAAAGATTTAGGTTGTTTCCTGCATAGTGCGTTCCCGAACTGTGTATTCTTGGTAAACTCGAACATCAAAGAGGATAGATATTCGAATCTATGGGGTATCAACCTTAAGGAGCTCAATACTGAACCTCGCCAACCATTGCCTTAAAGATTTGCCCTCCATTTGCTTCACGGTGCCCAAATGGTTCGCTGGTAACCTAGGTTTCCTTTGGCTTGCAAATTGGTGCTTAACTTATCGCAAAATTCCTCAAAGGAGAAAATGGAATTCGGCAGCAACTTTCCGAATCAATCGAGGGCAATCCCTTCGAACGTGGTAACCATGATTTTGCAACAGAAATCCTCCGAATGTTCATACAGGTTCATCACATTAATAAAACTGTTGATATGCTCTCCGGGATCGGTTATTTCATTATATCGAAGCAGCTTTGTGGGCACAGTTTCGGTATTCCGAGCCTCCCAAATTTCCAAGCAGAATGGTGAGCACCTCATGATACCATATTCGACCTCTCGATCACGGATATTCTCTCGAATAGCATCTCTATTCGGAAGCATTTTGGTACGCCTAATTGTTGTGGCAGCATGGCGGACCTCTATCCCCGTGTCCTTTCTATCCAGTTTCTTAGCAACTCTTTCTTGTACAATCTTCTCCAATTCTGCCTCAGTAATTCTACTGTAACCGGATTTCTTCGTCTTCTCCGCACTTTTCGGTTGGCTTTCTCCGACCACGGAATCCTCTAAGTCATGTAGAACTTTGGGTGGCAGCTCAGATCGAATATTGGACTTCGTCTGATGTTGGTCCCAAGTGGTCAGATGAGGTCTAGAGGGGGGGGGTGAATAGACCTCTGAAAATTTTTGAACTTAAAAACTTTTCAGTCTTCTGTCAGCAGACTAAGCTGATGAAGAACAGTAAGCAGACTAGTCTGATCGTGAACAAATCTTGAACAGACGACTGACCACTCTTCTTACAATGACTTAGCTGTTTTTCAGCAAACAGTTTTTCAAGAGTATACTTGCAGCGGATTGTTTAAAAGTGTTTTTCACAAGTAAACTAAGTTCTAAAAAGATTTTATCCCCAGTTTTCAAACTCCTTATAAAATCTTTTGTTTGATTCAAAGTGTTTAAAATGCAAACTTTAAAATATGCAAGAAAACTTTAAATGCAAGATAACACAAAGAATTTTTATAGTGGTTATATGGATAAAAATCCTTTAGTCCACTCTTCCAGATCACACAGATTCTGGGTTATACTATAATCACAAAGATTACAATATTTCTCCACTTACACCTAAACAACTAATGAGAAGGCTGTAAGCTCGCAATAGGAATTCACAAAGAAAACCTATCCTCTAAAGTAGAATCACTCACACAGATGGATTCTCACTTCGCACAACACTCAGCTATTACAAAATCACTCAGATAATGTTTTTCTGATTTCTTCAACTGGGTTTCTGTCAACAGATGACTTCCACCAGACGAGTGAGCTGTTCGAGCTTTTGAGACTTAGAGAAATTCTGCTTCAAAATTTCGATCTCTGATTGTTGTTGTGTTATTGCTCGATTTGAAATTCAGCTCTATTTATACATGGAGATGAAATTATGACCGTTGAAGGCAAGTCACAATTCAAATCCATCCTTCAGCTCTTTTTGAAACGGCTCCCTGCAGCATTCCGTACTGTGTACAGTACCTTTCTGTCCATCGCATTTAATGCTGCATTTAATGCACTCTGCTGATCCGAGGATATCTTCAATCATTTGTCATTACTACCCTTCTCTTACAGCATTTATTACACTAAGTGCATTTATTACCGTTGGACTAATCTCTTGACCTCTTCTACTCTGCTGATCAAAACGACTCTGCTGATAGACACTCTGCTGATCAAATACTGAACTCATCTGATTTGACTCGGCTGATGATCTACCCTTCTGTTCGCTGATTCAGCAAGAGATCACTAGTCTTCTGAGCTTTGAACTTTGAACTCTTCTGATGTCTTCTTTTACCAGTTCAATATTCTTCTAAGGGAACTAAGCTTTCCATACTTAGCTGATTATGACGTTTTGGAAATCATCAAAACCTTCCCTTAATTACTTGTCTTCTTTCATCTTCATCTTCATCCAACAATTTCCCCCTTTTTGATGATGACAAAACTCCAGCTAAGTACCTGTACCTAAACTAAAGTTTTGATCCTCAAAAATTTCTGAGATAGAAATGATATGTTGGAGTCAAACTTGCAATTTTATAAATATAGAACTGATTACATTTTACAAGTTGAAAGATGAGAAGTACAAAATACTTTAAAAGATTACAAGAATTTTTAAAGAAAATCTAGCTAAGCTAGTCTTCTGTCTTCTTTTTTTTCTTCAGCAGACTTGGAGGTTCCAACTTCCAATTTCTGCATCAACAGCTCTAGCTTCTTCTTTTTAACATCAGGATCAAGCTGTTCTTCAACTGAATCTTTGGCAGCAGCTAGTTCTTTGTCTGACTTGGCTTTTGCTTCAGATTCTTCCTCATCAGCTTGGTCTTCTTCTTCTGTGATCTTCTCATCTGCTAATCTGCTTGTGTCTTCATTTGCTGCTTCATTCCTATTATTAGCAGACTCTTCAGATTCTTCTAACACTTCTGTTTCTTCAGCATTTTGATTTCCTTCCCTTTGGAAATCAACCCTTTGCTGTCCAAATATCCTTTCTTCCCCCTTTTTGTCATCATCAGCAGGGACAGATGGATATTGTGGCACAACTGGTGTGATTAGAAGTGAATCACATAGAAGCTTGATGTTTTCTTCCATAGCATTGATCTGAGCTTGCTGTTTAAGTTGATTGGCTTTAACAGTCTTGACTTCCTTGAGCAAGTCTTCTCCTTGATCACCCAACTGGATTTGAGTTCCCAGAATCCAATTTGATGAAGCAGTGAAGTCTTTCATCATGTTGCCCATGACTTCATCTTCTGCTTGGAGTGCCAATTCAACAGTCTGTTCAATTTGCTTCCAACCTTCAGTAGTGCTTTGTGTCCTTCTCCTGAGTATATCCATATCCTGACATATAGATTGTACATTCTGAGCAGTATCTTTCATTAAATCAGTAGGAACAGCAGCAGCAACCTTCTGAATAGGTTGATGAACAGCAGCTAACACTTCTGCTTTTAACTCTTCTTTCATCTCCTTCATGGATTTGGTAAACATTAGATGAATAGAGTCCAACAGATTTGAAGTTGAAGGTATATCTGTTGTTGCAGCAGGTGTTTCTTTGATGAGTTGCTCTGATGATTGAGTTGTTAGGACAAGAGACTGATCAGCTGATTTATCAACAAGGCTTGGAGTGCTTTCCATCTCCTTAGCCTGATCATCTCCATCAGCAGCAACTTCTTTCTCCTTTGACTGATCTGCTGGAATTTCTTCTTCCTTCTTTGATTTATCAGCAGCCTCAGACTTGTCTCCCTGTTTTCTGTTCTGATCAGATGGGTCTGAAGTACCCTCTTTTTGCTCTGGTTGATCAGATGACTTTTCTTTCTCTCCATCAGCAGGGGCTACAATCTTCTTGACAGCTTCAACTGTCCTCATCAAACCTTCATTGTCAACAGCAGACCTGTTACAAATCCAAGTAAAGTTGTCAAGAGGAATAAAGGTAGTTGATGATTCCTCTGGCAGCTCCTCATAGGGTTTGATGTTTGGTCCATAGACAATATGCTTGATGTTTGGAAGTGGGACCATTGAGCTTGGCTGTCCCCTTAACTTCCTTGCTTTCTTGGCCCAAAGCTCCATTGCTTGAGCAATAGCCAACTTGATAGATCTTTCTTTCAGATCTACAGAGTCATCAAAATCCTCAGGAATGGATGCAAAGATCTTCTTGGCTTCTTCTTTGACCACATGACAAATCCTCATCCTTAACCTGTCCAGAAAGAATTCTGAATCAAGTGCTTGAATGAGTGAATTTGTTTCAAGCCATTTCAACACCCAGTCTTCTGTAGCCTTGAATTCTTTCCACTTGGCCATTTCAGCAGGACTCTTGGTTAATCTGAATTCTCTCCATCTATTGTATTTGATCTTTTCAGAGTGGAAGAGTGTCAGACGATTGACTCTTTCATTTTCAGCATCAAGTCTTCTGAGAAATTCTTCAAAGATCTCAGGATCTTCCCTGACAATCTCTAAAGATAATCTTATTTCTTCTCTCCTCTTTTCCTTGATCTTAGGTGCAGGCATAGCTGGGATTGGTTTGTTTGGATCCCTTGATTCACCAATCACTATCCCACCACCTTGCTGATGACCATGAGCATCCTTCATGCTTGCTTTAATGACAGCAGCCAACTCTGCTGCCTCAAAAGCATCTCTCTGCTCTTGGGTCATTTTGCTGGCCTCTTCTTCCAGCCTTTTTAATTCTAGGCTTTTCAGCCTATCTTCTTCTGCTTTCTCAGCAGCCATCCTTTGCTTTTCAGCATCATCCAGTTTCTTCTTCTCTGCAGCAGTTATACAAGTTGAAGCTTTGCCCTTAGTGGCTCTTTTTCTTTTAGCTTCAGGACTTTCAACTATTTGAATAGGTGTTGCAGCAACTGGAGTAGGATGCAGCAACAGAATTTCTCCCTCTTGTGGTGTACTAATCTGCTGTTCCTTTTCTACATCAGCAGATAGTGCAGCAGTAGAGTCTTCTGTTGTCCCTTCAACTGTAGGAACACTTTCTGGTTCAGCAGTAGCAGCCTTTGCAGTTTCAACAACTGGTTCTTCAATATGCAATGGCCTTTCTGCCTCAGTTGTTGTTTTCCTCACAGTTACAGCAGGCTCTTCAGGGAAAGTGACCTTTCTCTTGGCCTTTGACTTAGGAATCTTCTTGATAGCAGGGGGGTTGGCAGTAGGAGGTCCCCTTGCCTCACTCCTAGTCCTTAGTCTCTTCAGTCTTTGAAGTGGAATTTCCTCTTCAGACTCAGTTCCTTCAGAGGATGACCCTGTCTTCATGTTTTCAATTTCAACAGTGAAGTCATCTACCACCTTCTTAGAGACTTCAATTTCAGGCTCTGCTGATCCAGACACAACAGCAGACTGTGCTGTTGGCTCAGCAGACTGACTAGTCTGACCTTCCTTCTTGCTCTTCTTAGAAGGAGTCTTCTTAGCCTGTTTGGGTGCTTTTCTCTTTGGTTTTTCCACCAGTTGCCTTACTGGTTCGTAAAGTTTGAACTCTTTGCTTCCATGGGTTTGCTTTCCTCCACCCATAGGGCATTGTAGAGAGGCAAACAAGTTACTCAGCAGAATGGCATGAGAATGCCTTTTATCACTTATCAGCTCATAAACATGAGTAGCCCAGTTCACTTTCATCCCATAGTAAATACAAATCATAGTGTGAAGCCTTCTTCTGGGTAAACCATCCAGAGAACCCGTAGCACAATCCAAAACCTTTGCTATGATATCAGCAAATCTTTGGTATTCATCCTTCAGCTGGGTCTTCATTAAAGTCCCAGTCATCTCCTCTCCCTTCTTAGCACAAATTCCCCAAAATTCCTCTTCTTTTTCTGACCCTAACGCGGTCACATCTCCTCCCTTGTCTGTCAGCTTATAAAGTTCATGTAAAACAGCAGCAGATACAGCAATTTTCTTACCACCTATGACAGCAGTCATAACGGTGTCATCATCGTTGAACTCCCTGGAAGTGTAGAAGTGGTATACATCTTCAAGATAAACCCTATCTTCGTGTGCTTCCAAGACTGGGACCAAAGATGCTTCCTTGATCTTTTCCAGTAAAGCGCGCATCAAATCGGTGCCAGAGAAATGGAATTTGTTGTAGTTGAAGTATCTTCCCTCAATAACTTTGTCCATTTCTGAGATTTGTGAGTAAATTCTGCAAAATAATGAACTTTCGCAACAAGAGGGTTTGAGAGATAGAGAGTTTGAGAATTTTTGAGTGCGTAAGACGACTATGCTGTTCAGATCGGATTTTATAGGTTTCCTTTTGATTCGGTTTTCGTGATTTATCTAAACCGTTGATCTAATCTGACAGATTTTAATCGTGCGGATGAGAGTCGCGGATTTCAATTTTATTATTTTAATGTCAGATGGGCGGGAAACTCTATCGACACTAATCTGTTTACTTATAAAAGCGTGTTACTAATAATGCGTTTTATGACCATGCTCATATAAGGTATCAGATGAGTAGAGTTAAACTTATCTGACAGACGAGTGATCTGTTATCTGATATTACTAGAGAATGCCAATAGCTAGTAATCTTCCTCTGCTGTTTGTCAATCCAGCAAGATAAAATAATCTTCACTCTTCAAGAATTAAGAACACATCTTCTTGGTAACATAACTTCAACTAACTGTCATTAACAGATTTCATCTTTAGAACAGAAGTACCGCTAGTCTTACACGTTCCCCCTGTCTTTAAGAATTCATAAGTTAACTAGTCTGTTGAGAGTTAATTCTTGAAATAAATGACTGATGACTAAGCTGTTGAACTCCAGTCTTCTGATGAGTTCCCCCTCAGCTTATGCATCCAGGTTAAGTAATCCTAACTCAGCTCTTAGAGTTGAGAACCTTGCTTCACTTAGAGGTTTGGTGAAGATATCAGCAATCTGATTATCAGTATGAACATACTCAATCAAAACATTGCCTTTTTCCACATGATCTCTAATGAAATGATGTTTAATCTCAATATGTTTAGTCCTTGAATGACTTGTAGTGTTCTGAGTAAGTGAAATTGCACTTGTATTGTCACAGTAGATTGGTATTCCACTGATCTTGATGTTGTAGTCTTCTAGTTGATGCTTCAACCAAAGTATCTGTGCACAGCAGGCTCCAGCAGCTATATATTCAGCTTCAGCAGTAGATATAGAAACTGAGGTTTGCTTCTTACTCATCCATGAGATCAGACGACTGCCTAAGAACTGACAGGCACCTGTTGTGCTCTTTCTGTCAATCTTGCAGCCAGCAAGGTCTGAATCTGAATAACCAATGAGTTCAAATCCAGATTCTCTAGGATACCATAATCCCAATTCTTGAGTGCCTTTAACATACTTCAATATTCTCTTGGCAGCTAAGAGATGAGATTCTTTGGGGTTTGATTGAAATCTTGCACAGACTCCAACTGAGTACATTATATCAGGTCTGCTTGCTGTTAGATACAACAATGAACCAATAATGCCTCTATATTTGGTTATGTCCACTGATTTGCCATCTTCATCTTTATCCAAACGAAGACTTGTAGACATAGGAATAGTAGCTGTTGAGCTAGTTTCCATACCAAATTTCTTGAACAGATCTCTTGTGTACTTTGCTTGGCTAATGAATATTCCATCAGGCAACTGTCTAACTTGCAATCCAAGAAAGTAATTAAGTTCACCCATCATGCTCATTTCAAACTTATTCTGCATCAGCTTGGAGAACTTATCACACATCTGTTGGTTAGTTGAACCAAAAATAATATCGTCCACATATATTTGCACAAGTAATATATGATTTTCCCATTCAATTGTGAACAAGGTTTTATCTACCTTACCTTTTCGAAATCCTTTAATTAAAAGAAAATCAGATAGGGTATCATACCATGCTCTTGGAGCTTGTTTCAGTCCATAAAGGGCTTTCTTCAGACGATATACTTTGTCCTCTTCTTGATAGACTTCAAATCCTGGAGGTTGTTCAACATAAACTTCTTCTTGCAATTCTCCATTGAGAAAAGCAGACTTCACATCCATCTGATAGACAGTGAAGTTCTTGTGAGCAGCATAGGCAAGAAACAGTCTGATTGCTTCAAGTCTTGCTACTGGTGCAAAAGTTTCATCAAAGTCAATTCCTTCTTCTTGACAATAACCCTTGGCCACTAGTCTTGCTTTGTTTCTGGTGACAACACCATCTTCATTCATCTTATTTCTGAATACCCACTTAGTGCCAATTACTCTTTGATGACTTGGTCTAGGAACTAAGTACCAGACTTCATTCCTTTCAAATTGATTCAACTCTTCTTGCATAGCTTCTATCCAGAAGGAGTCATTGAGAGCTTCTTCAATTTGTTTAGGCTCTATTTGAGATAGAAATGTGACAAACATAGCATCTTGTGCAGCAGCTCTTCTTGTTTTCACTCTATCTAAAGGATCACCAATAACCAATTCAGGAGGGTGATTCTTGAGCCATCTGAGATCAGGTTGCAGATCAGGATGTTGTCCTCTGTTATGATCTTGCAACACTACTGTTGGAGTTCCAGTAGTAGTCTGTTGAACATTTGCCGTCTGTTGAACAGTCTCTGGTCTGTCAGCTGTTAGCAACTCGTCTGTTAGACAATCAGCACTGTGATTATGAACAGCACTTGAGTTAGCAGCTGAACTTAGATTAGGTAGTATGATGGGAACATATTCTTCATTTCTTCCAACGTCTAACTTCTGTAAATCAGCAGACAGATCTTGATTTACACTTTGATTCTTTTCAGAAGATTGACTTGGCTCATCAAATACTACATGGATAGATTCTTCTATTAGCAATGTTCTTTTATTGAAAACTCTATAAGCCTTACTAACAGATGAGTATCCTACAAAAACAGCTTCATCAGCCTTTTCTGCAAAAGCAGTAAGGTGATTTTTCCCATTATTCAATACGAAACATTTACAACCAAAAATCTTAAAGTAATGAATGTTTGGCTTTCTGTTGTTCCAAACTTCATATGGAGTCTTGTTCTGATTTTTGTTGATCATACATCTGTTTTGGGTAAAACATGCTGTATTTGTTGCTTCTGCCCAAAATCTTTGTGGCAGCTTAGCTTCAGCTATCATGGTTCTGACAGCTTCTTTCAGTGTTCTGTTTCTCCTTTCAGCAACACCATTCTGTTGAGGGGTTCTAGCAGCAGAATACTCATGATGTATTCCTTTGATATTACAATACTCTTCAACAGTAGAGTTTGTAAACTCTGTCCCTCTATCTGATCTGATCTTCAATATCTTGATACTCTTCTCATTCTGGATCAGTTCCATCAGATTGGTAAGATGTTCCTTGGTTTCACTTTTCTTCTTCATGAAAATCACCCAAGTATATCTTGAATAATCATCCACAACAGCTAGGCAGTATTTCTTTCCACCATTGCTGACTGGATCAATGGGTCCAAATAAGTCCATATGCAACAGCTCCAATATTCTTCCAGAAGATTGGTGCTTCTTTTCTTTGAAAGATGACTTGATTTGTTTACCCTTCTGACAGGCGTCACAGAGCTTGTCTTTGCTCATGACTGCTTTTGGAATCCCTTCTACCAAATCATTCTTGATTAATCTGTTTATGGTCTTGAAGTTTAAGTGATTCATCCTCTTGTGCCATAGCCAACTGACTTCACTTGGTGCAGATGCCACCAAACAAATACTTGAATTCTTGTCAACAGAATTCCAGTCAACTATGTAGATATTTCCTTGTCGTCTTCCAGATAAAATTACCTTCTTTGTACCAATCTGTTCAACGTAGCACTTATCTGTTGAGAAGATGACTGAATATCCCTTGTCACAAAATTGACTTATGCTCAGCAGATTATACTTTAGGCCTTTAACATAGGAGACGTCAGATATCTCTATGTTTCCCTTGATTAATCTTCCTTTAGCTTTAATCTTGCCTTCTTTGCTGTCTCCAAAAGTGACTTTTGGACCATCCACAGCAACTGCATCAGTCAACTCATGTATGTTTCCACACATGTGCCTTGAACATCCACTGTCCAAGTACCAAATCTTCTCTACTTTACTCCTACTCCTAATCCTAACCTACAAAACAAAAATAAAATTGTTTTAGGTACCCTTATTGAGAGGGTCCTGAAGGATTAGTTCCACCCTTGACAACCCAAGATGTTGAAGTCTTAGGCTTCTTAGGTTTCTGAGTTTTAGGAGCATGAACAGTTTCATTTTTATCATAGTTATCAGATAAGTCATGTTGATGATCAGTATGATATGAATAGTGTTCATAAGCAGGGTAAGGTGCATGATATGCAGGATATGCATGCATTGGATGAGCAGGGTAAGGTGCATAGTAATTAGGAAACTGAGGTGCATGATACATAGGATGATATGCAGCAGGTTGCACATAATATGACTCATTTTCATACCAAGCATTTTGATTTTTCTTATTCTTATGCTTCTTTGGTTTACTAGATGCTTGCTCATTTGATTTTGACTTAGTTTTACCAACAGATTGATTCAATTTAGCTTTATCAGCAGACTTCTTAGGACTCTGCTGTTTGGTCTTACTAGTCTGTTTTCCTACACTAGGCTCTTTGCTCTTTTTAGCCTTAGGAGATTTCTTCTCCTTTACCACTTTCTCAGTTGAGGTAGGTCTAGAGGTTTGAACATACAGAATGACCTTACTATTGTCAGCTGATACAAATTTTTCAGTATGGTTCAACTCTAATTTTTCCTTTTCTAAAGGTGTCTCCTGTTTACTAGATGTATGCATGGATGCAACAGTAGACTTATCATGAGACTCAATGATTTTCTCAAGTTCCATGATTTTTCCTTTATAAACCTCACATTCAGCTTTCAGAGATTCATGCTCTTGCTCAAGCTGTTTATATTCAGCTGATTCTTTTGGCTTTTCAGCTAAAAGTTTCAGTGAACTATTTTGCTCTTTTAGCAAGTTCATCTCTTCCTTAAGCTTAACAAACTCTCCAGCAATAGTAGTATTATTCAACATCATTTGCTCTAGAGAATTAAACAGTTCATTTTCTTGAGGAGTTACCTCATCCTCAGAGTCATCAGATTCCTTTGCCATCAGGCACAGGAGAGCAGGTTTTTCTTCATCAGACGATTCTTCATCAGACGAGTCTGAGTCTGAATCAGATGAGTAGACGGCAGCTGGCTTTTCTGCTTCAGCCATCATTGCCTTGGCTCTCTGATGCTTTCTTTCTTTTCTCATTTTCTTCTCTTCCTCAGTGTACTTCTCTGCTTTTGGATATGGGCAGTCTCTTATGAAGTGTCCCAATTTCCTGCAGTTGTAACACATCAGTTTTGATTTATAATCTTCTTTATCCTGAGAAGAAAAGTTAGGTTTAGAAGTAGAAGCAGCATGATTGTATTTGTTTTTCATCTTTCTCTTATAGAACTTCTTGAAGTTGTTCATCAATAATGCTACATCTCCAGCAGTGTACTCCTTTTTGTTGAGTAGAGTGGCTTCATCAGATGAGTCCACTTCTTTGCTTTTCTGTGCTGGTCTTCTGGTGTTTTCAGCAGCAACAAGTGCAGCTGTGGGTCCTGAAGTTGAGGTTTCTTCAATTCCCATCCTTGGCAGTTTATACTCATAAGCCTTGAGTACGGAGAACAGCTCTGTAAGAGAAATCTTGCCCAGATCTCTTGATTCTTCCATTGCTGTCACCTTCATGTTGAACTTGGAAGGTAGGGCCTTCAGTACTTTGACAGTGATTTCTTTATCAGTGAAAGTCTTTCCCAGCTTCAAAACTTCATTCAGAGTTCTGGTGAATCTGGTATCCATCTGATCAATGGTTTCTCCAGACTTCATCTTGAAGTTGTCCAGCTTCTCCAAGGCAACACTGAGCTGATGCTCTTTAATAGCATCATTGCCTTCGCTCATGTCACGAACCTTATCCCACATCTCCTTTGCAGTTTTGCAATGTTTGACTTTGTCAAACCGATCATTATCCAGGGCTTTAGTCATGATGAATCTCCCAACTTTATCTAGATTGTAAAGCTTTATTTCTTCTGGAGTCATCTCATGAAGGTCTTTCTCCACAACCGTATCTACTTCATTTATCTTTATGGTCTTTGTGAATCTGAATGGACCTTTAATGATACATGTGTGCATGTTGTCATTATAGGCAGCAAGGAAAATCTCCATTCTGATTTTCCAATCCTCAAAGGACATACCAGCAATGTGGGGAACATGACTGATACAATCCATTTTTCAAAAAGTTTCTGTTTTTCAAAAAGATGCTCTTTTGAAAAGTTTTGAAAACCTTTGAAAAACACTCGGATCAAGCTCGTTGATCAGGCAGCTGATTCTAATGAACCACCTGCTCTGATACCACTTGTTGGTCCCAAGTGGTCAGATGAGGTCTAGAGGGGGGGGGTGAATAGACCTCTGAAAATTTTTGAACTTAAAAACTTTTCAGTCTTCTGTCAGCAGACTAAGCTGATGAAGAACAGTAAGCAGACTAGTCTGATCGTGAACAAATCTTGAACAGACGACTGACCACTCTTCTTACAATGACTTAGCTGTTTTTCAGCAAACAGTTTTTCAAGAGTATACTTGCAGCGGATTGTTTAAAAGTGTTTTTCACAAGTAAACTAAGTTCTAAAAAGATTTTATCCCCAGTTTTCAAACTCCTTATAAAATCTTTTGTTTGATTCAAAGTGTTTAAAATGCAAACTTTAAAATATGCAAGAAAACTTTAAATGCAAGATAACACAAAGAATTTTTATAGTGGTTATATGGATAAAAATCCTTTAGTCCACTCTTCCAGATCACACAGATTCTGGGTTATACTATAATCACAAAGATTACAATATTTCTCCACTTACACCTAAACAACTAATGAGAAGGCTGTAAGCTCGCAATAGGAATTCACAAAGAAAACCTATCCTCTAAAGTAGAATCACTCACACAGATGGATTCTCACTTCGCACAACACTCAGCTATTACAAAATCACTCAGATAATGTTTTTCTGATTTCTTCAACTGGGTTTCTGTCAACAGATGACTTCCACCAGACGAGTGAGCTGTTCGAGCTTTTGAGACTTAGAGAAATTCTGCTTCAAAATTTCGATCTCTGATTGTTGTTGTGTTATTGCTCGATTTGAAATTCAGCTCTATTTATACATGGAGATGAAATTATGACCGTTGAAGGCAAGTCACAATTCAAATCCATCCTTCAGCTCTTTTTGAAACGGCTCCCTGCAGCATTCCGTACTGTGTACAGTACCTTTCTGTCCATCGCATTTAATGCTGCATTTAATGCACTCTGCTGATCCGAGGATATCTTCAATCATTTGTCATTACTACCCTTCTCTTACAGCATTTATTACACTAAGTGCATTTATTACCGTTGGACTAATCTCTTGACCTCTTCTACTCTGCTGATCAAAACGACTCTGCTGATAGACACTCTGCTGATCAAATACTGAACTCATCTGATTTGACTCGGCTGATGATCTACCCTTCTGTTCGCTGATTCAGCAAGAGATCACTAGTCTTCTGAGCTTTGAACTTTGAACTCTTCTGATGTCTTCTTTTACCAGTTCAATATTCTTCTAAGGGAACTAAGCTTTCCATACTTAGCTGATTATGACGTTTTGGAAATCATCAAAACCTTCCCTTAATTACTTGTCTTCTTTCATCTTCATCTTCATCCAACATCTGAGCTCGAGAAGGATTAACCGTGGGAGCCCCAGCCACGTATCTTAGAATGCTCTTTTCCTTTTGGAGGTTCGAACTTGAAATTTTTGGTCTAGCTTGAGTCGTAGGTTAGTCAACTGGAGACGGATAAGCTCTCTCAGTATTCAAAAATACACATCGTGCCGATGATGGATCTCAAGTCCGCCAGTGTTGTTCGAATTGGCGCATCCTCCTGAGGTACAACAGGCGGAGCTTCTTGCTGTCGAGCCGCTCGAGACAAATTATCAGACTCATTGTTAACAAAATTATGTGCTCCAGCTACATGAAAAGGCTATCCTCGATTGTATGTATATCGTCTCGTATTAGGCAATTTTCGATCTAACACCCAAATAAGAGCCCCACGGCGGGCGCCAATTGATCTTATGTTGTTTCGTACGGGATCAGTAACAGAAAGTAAGGATAAATATAAGTGGTAGCACGGGCTCAAATATCTATTCTTCCGAACGTGAGTGTAAATATTACAATATGGGGGTCCTATTTGAGCATTATAGGATACCGTACAAGCTAGAGACTAAGTACAATATAAAGTGATATAATCTAACCTTTCGAGGAGGCTTCGAGCTGTAGCTTCGAGCAAGGAGCACTTGGGAAAGCGTGTCTGGTGTCATAAATGCGTGTGGTATTTATACTTGAGGTGGTGTGCTAGTTGAACCATCCATAGGGATATATTTCTCGGCCCAAGGGCCTGGTCCTGGGGTCGGCCCATCACTAAATTCGACCATAAGCCCCTCAGCTGAGATCGAACTGGGCTAATTGGAGTTCAAAGCATCGGGATCGAAATTATGCCTTCGAGGTCGGATTTTCTGGTCTTTGATCAGACATGGCTTCCCAAAATAGAGAATCCCAAGTACCCCTCATCCGAGATATAATAACATCCTTCAGTATTTGAAATAAGTTACAGTTCAGGTGTAGTCCCTTCATTTGAATGGATGTTGTAGAAGATAAATTACTCCCACTAAAAAAGAAACAATTTTGGATAATCACTTTCAAGTGATAAGTCAAATGAATAACTACCCCTTGAACCGGTTTACACTAACATGTTCAAATGCACAAAGATCAGTTTATCTAGTAAATACATTTTTCGAAAGATTGTATTTCTTGATTTAATAAGAATTCCATCTCATTGTTCATTCAAGAACATAAATCATTAGACATTATATATCCTCCAAAGATATATTTTCTTTCGTAATCATGTTTCTAAACACATTAGAAATAAAGTTAAGACAAACTCATCTATTTGATCACATCGTCTAAGGTAGCTTAGGTCAAATCATCATCTGACCCTAGCTTTTAGATGTTGGAAATTACTATTACTGAAGGTTCACAAAATATGCATTTGATATTAACAAAATTTCCACATGGAAATTCAAGGGGTTAACTTGAAATGCTCTGAATCACATCATATCCAATAAATCTAGTTACTTCTCTTAACACAATTATACAAATAAGAGAGTTAGAAATAACTGATACTCAGATGTTTAATTACACTGATCACAAAATGATTGTCTAGATATTTATATCATTGATCTAGCATCAGAACCTTATTTTCATCGATACAATTGACTTTCTAAAATTTCAAAAACACTGAAGTATTTCAATTTTACAAGAGATCAAATTAAAATAATCAAGACATGTAATATCCTTGTAAAAGTAATGAAAGGACGGATTCATCCAACCTTCACTAATATTAAATCACTAGAATTGATCAAAATGGAAGTTAAACTTCAAAAGCCTAACGAAATAGTTCTGGTGTCCTGTTTCAATTGAAATAGTGCAAGGGAAAACCAATATTCCGAAATGACTGAAAAAGTCTTCTCATTGATTTAGTGTTTCTTCTAGCCCAAATTGACCTAAACAAATATGCCTTCAACATATTTTGTAATGCATCAGGTGTTGATTGTACAACAACAATCAACTATGCAATTGAAACATTTAGTCAAGAATGACACTTCAAACTATCGTTAAATGTCTAGAACATTTAAGTATCACTCCAAAAGATACTGATAGTCAACGATGAATTCAAGTGTAAATCTAATCCAAGAACAAACTCAACAGTCAAGTTTAGTTTTCCGAAAGTACATGAATGTATCTTAATAAACTTGAGTGAGGACGCAAACACTTTTCAATTATTAGTTACCATAAACCTTTAGTCCACATAGGATAAGGTTAGTAGCATGTTTTTGACAAAACAATAATTATAATAGTGTTATTGGGTTCTACCTTTCAACTCCATCCATTGAAGAGTGAAAGAAACCAAGAATATGGTAAATCGAGCACTAATGGTCCCATGCCGTTTCTGATTATCAAATCCAACAGTTATAGTTCTTCCAACTAGAATTATCTTCAGTCTCCTTTTATTTTGTTGGCTCTATTAATCTAGTTTTATTTTTCTTAAAGCCTATGCCCCCTTTAAAACAGATTTTATCACAAGGACTTCAGTTTTTGGTCTAGAAACACCAAATAACTTTTTAAGAAGTACAATGAAATACTTGCCATTTGAGAAAGTCGTTTTACAGATATGTAAATCGACATGACATTTGAATGGTCTTTAAAATGGAATGAGACTAAATCAAAGTTGAATTCAGTTACTCAAAAGATAAGAATTATGACATGACTTTTAACATTTATTAAGTTTGACTTTACTCTCATAAGTATCCAACATACTAAGCAAAATTATTTGTCCAATTGGTCAAACTTTAAAAGTCCAACGTCTACCTTGTTAGAGCTGTATTTCTGTACTGCTCCTTAAGGAAAACGTTCTTCGAGACCATAATTTCAAGACTAGGAGCGGAATCATGTCAAAGGACATTAAGAAAGTCCATGATCTCTTTCTCGAGTAATAAGACACAACAGGTCTTTAAAGACTTGATAGATGTTTTCTACATCATCACCTAATCCTACTCAAATTCTAAATCTACATCAACAAAGTGTTGCAGCTTTGTCAATTAGTACTTTTGCATGTACTTATCTAATTAGAATCTATTGTCATGATATGTCAATATAGAGATATCATATTAGCCCATCTAAGTATATGTGATTTTATACATAGCAAACTCAACTCGTTTTAAATCCCATAAGGTACAAAATCAAAAGGGTCACTACGTGGTCCAATCATCTCCCATATCCAAATGATCATTATACTAATTCAATCCCTTAGTATAAAATCTTGTAGTTCCGGGTGAGAAATACTTAAATTCTTCCATCCTAGGAACTCCCACTCGAGTACTTAATTCAAAGTACTTTTCAAATATTTAATGTGCATCGTGTTTCATCTTAACACGACTAAAAAAAATGCACATAAGGAGATAAGCGCGTATCAAACATACATCATAGCAAAAACACATAAATTAAACCATGTATACAATTAAGAATCACCTTAGAAATAGCAAAAACACATAAACGAAACCATGTATACAATTAAGAATCACCTTAGAAAATTATAATGTCAAACCCTCAGGGGACAAACTAACGAAACTTGTCTTACTTAAAAGAAGATTGAGTGAAAAACTCAAATTTTGGAAAAAGCTTCAAAGGTTTTGGGAACTTTTAGGAGAGAGATAAAAAAAAAATTCAAAATATTTTTTCTTCAAATAGTTAGTAAGACCAATTTTAAATTTCAAAAAATGATATTTATTACATCGTTTTTCAACCATTTAGATAAGCAACATATTCATTCCATTAAGATGTAATTTAATCGTTCAATTTTCTTCTCTTAGCCCTCGGCTAAAGAAGCATCTCCATTGTATCAACTTTAACGTTTCAAGTCCATGACCAAAAACTTAAAAGTGTGCATAAACTTACATTAGAATTACTAACGTTTTGCAACTTACATAAATTGCAAAAGAGGTTCAGATTCCTATTCATATAGTCGCTCTCCCACTAAGTCCGGGATACGTAACGTTCTCAAACTAAATTTAGTTAAATATTAGATTAAGCTAATGAGCTAATCAAAATACCTTAACTCATACTCACAAAAGAATATTTGACACTTTCGATTGCTCTCAAGCAAACCAAGTTCTAATTTCACAAAAATAATGGAAAAACAAATTTTTCAATTTAGAAAATAAAATTAATTAGAACGTCATGAAATAAGTCTTGAAGTACTTCCATTTAAAGTCAAACATCTGAAATATTTTTCAGAGTTTTCAAAAAAATTAAATTCATAAATTTTCTTGATTTAAAATAATTTTAAATCATTTTCTACATGCATTAGAAAATTGAAATTGGCTCAAAGTGTTTCCAAACACTCCCACTTGCTACTCATTTCCTCAAAAATATTTTTTCTGGACCAACATAATTTTTTTTTCAAAATTTTCCTTCAAAAAAAAAAATAATTTTTTTTACCATTTTAAAACATTTTCCAAGCATCAAAAATTAAGAAAAGTATTTTACATTCTGTAAAATTAATTTAAATTCAGCAAACATTCAGAAATATAATTCTGAACTTATAGAATTTTTTTGGGGACAAAAACGGACTCCGAAATACGTCACACGCGCCGCCTGTGCGTGTGTGCGTGCTCACTTGCATGGCACTGCCATGTAGTACAATCGCTGATGTGGATAATTATATGTCATGCCACGTGTGTGTTGACTGGGCTGCTGACCAGCCTGGCACCTTCACGCGCTTGTGTGGCGCGTGTGACACACGCGCCGCCCTACCTACGTTTTCCTACGAAACGCTTTCAGCTAACCCCACGTTTTCGAGCTTTCTAATTTCAATGTTGAATTCCGTTATTCATTTTAACCTTCAGAAGTACTTGTTGAGCAACCAACAGCTGTGATCGAGAGTGGGTATGAACAAAGTAGATGTTCACCTTCTTCAAATTTCCAGCAACTTGAAGAAATGCGACATGAACTTCGATTGGCAATATCTCCTTTGTTATAAGTCCAAATTATGCATACTATATATGGTTAAAAACCTCTCGATGAGATCTTTCCAACGGTACATGAACCATCTCACAAGCTGCAACATATAATCGGCAGACAATTAACCGAATTTCGGCCAAAAAATAAACAAAAAACCATATCTCGATTTCTACATTTTTGGATTTTACAATTTATATGTGAGTAAAATTAGTTGAGAGTAATTAAGGGGTTGCGTCTGTTCAATCTGAAGAGATACCCTTTGGACCGAAACAGTGCAATCCAAACGATGTGTCTCTTGCGAATAGACATTATTTTGTCTATAAATAGGAGACTTAATCTGGCCAATAAAGCATCATTTTACAGACAATAATAAATGAATTACTCTCTTCTCTACTAAATATTTATGTCGAATTTTCTATTTGCTTCGGTTCGCCATGAACAATAGACTGTCGTATCTTGGGAGACTACCAGGAATCAAACTGCATGCACTGTGGCAGTCTAAAAAATATTCTCTTAAGGAAATCGCTTCGGCAATCCTCAGTTTCACTTCATAGTTTTCGTATATTGATTGGAGTGTTCTTTGGTTTATTTCAATCCAAGTATGTATTACTGACTAGTTTTTACATTGCTATATAATCTAACTTTATTAGAGTTAATATATGTTAGATTATCTTTATTTATTATATGCTGAGATTTAAATTAAAAATATTTTTGATGAAATATTTAGTACACATATTGTTAGACACCAACAATCTTAAGACAATATAACTTTATTTAACTATATGTGTATATATTGAAATAAGGAATTACTATCACGATTCAACTGTATTAATTGTCTTAACATTTCCATGAGTTTCAAGTTCCAAACTTTCAATAATTCTGAGAGATTGGCTCAATTATGAATGACTATTGATGAAGAGGAAAGATGATCAAATATATAGTCGATCCTTTAGAATTTCAATGCTGCTAGTGAAAGGTTATGCATTAAGTATGTGAATCGGTGCAAACTTCATCCGATTTACGACTCCCGGTTTCGAGTAAAGCAAAGTGTCAGTTAATTAGCCAATTGTTATTATGATACTGGCTTAATTATTTCCATCTCTTTATAATTTTATCCGAACTTCAAGAGGTATTGATAGTAAAAAGTTAAGAATAAAAATATGGGAAGAAGAGTTTAGTAATGAAAATCCATTACCGAACCAATCAGTGTGACGACAAGAGATCTCATCGTTTCAGTATTGATGAAATACTGGTCTCTACAAATTTAATGGGTTATATCACACTCTCAAAAGAATTTAAATCTTCTTCTTTAAGATTCTAATTTTTATTATGTTGATACTTAAAATTGAGAGAATTTTTTTTAGCCCCAAAACTGAAATCATTCAAACTGAGATTAAATGTTTAATACAATAAGGAAAATGAACACGATGAGGTGTCTTCATCCTATATTGTTTAAACAGTTGACCCAAACGCAATTCAAAGCGATGCATTTAAGTAGATGTGCCTCTGGCTTTCAGATTCCATGTCTTTTTATTTCTAGCGATTATTGTTTAATGATAATTACAATTGTGAAACCAATTTAAATTGTCAAGAAAGAGAAAAGACAAACCCTTTCTTGAAAAGACATACCCTTTTTTCAATTGTCACGTTCAATAAAAAATTGATTAATTGAACATGGGAAGATAAATTCTCTGTAATTATCAAACTCTTGTGGAGAGTGTGTTATCATTTTTTTATTATCACGGGGTAATGAATAAAAATATGTCAGGGTCATTGAATTAATCACTTCATATATGAATGTGATGTCATAATTTTTTGAGTAAACATTTTTCCAAAAAGTGCGACTTATATTTATATGTGGGACAAATGATATTTGTGTAATTACTAATAACCTTTATACGAAGATAAATGATTAATTAGTGGTTACTATCATATCAATATTATATGTGGAAAAATATTGATAATAAAGATAAATCATTTGTGAAATAAGTAATAGCACTATTTTATCGAGAAAATACTGAAAATTTATATGTAAAAGTAATTATAATTCTTTTGTGGAATAATTATAATTTTCCATGATATCAATATTTTATTGAGGAAATATTGATTATATTTAAAATTTATTTGCGAAATAAATATTAATATTTTATTAAGCAATATTGATGAAATTTTATTTGTAAGAAATAACTATTAATTTTTTGAGAAATAAATATCAATATTTTATTGAGAAAATATTGATTGTACTTATAACTTACTTTTGAAATAATTATGATTTATTTGTGAGAAATAAGTATAAAATTGTAATTTATTTGTTTGCAGAACAAATATGTTAAAGTTCAAATTTTTTGAACTAATCCAAATTAATTATGTGATTTTAAATGTTTACTAACTCGTGGAGTTTTAAAAATGTTGTTGGATTAAGATGAAGATGAAGAAGCACTGAAGACAATTTGTAAAGGGGGGTTTTGATGAATTCCAAAACTTCAAATCGGCTAAGTATGGATTAACTTAGCTGATATCCCTTTGTAGAATTTTTGACTAAGTATAGAAGATATCAGAAGAGTCAAAATTCAAGGTCCAAGGCTACTGATCTGCTGAAGGAAAGAAATCAGACTGGTGAAGATCAGCCGACTCAAAACAGATTTGTTCAACTTTGAGATCAGCTTAGTTCGCCATCAGACTTGTCCTTTCGTCAGCCAAGTGGAAAAGATCAAGAAGCCATCCCAACGGTAATAATGCCCCTGGAAGTAATAAATGCTGAAGTACGAGGTGCTTCAACTTTGGAAGGAATGCTTCATATCAGCTGGGTGCATTTAATGCTGCCTGCAGAAAAGTACTGTTGACAGTACGGATAGACTGCAGAGAGCCGTTCGCGGAAATTAAGGACCAGTACTCGAGGAATTTGAATCTTGTCTCTCTTCAACGGACATTTTTCAAACCTCAAGTATAAATAGCTGAAAGAGACGAAGAGAGACATACAACAACACATTCGGAGAGAAATTTTCGAAGCAGAACTCTTCAAGTCTCAAGAACAGCTCACTCATCAGCTTAGTCATTTGTTGACGAAAGCAGAGTTGAAGAACAACGATAAAATTACATCTTCTGAGTGATTTTGTAAAAGTGAGTGTTGTGAGAAGTAGATATCCATCTTTGTGAGTGATATTACTTCAGAGAGTAGGAGTTTCTTTGTGATTTCCTGCTGCGAGCTTACGGCCATATTCATTTGTTGTTTTGGCGTAAGTGGAGATATTGTAAACTGTGTGTTTATAGTATAACCCAAGATCTGTGTGACTTGGAAGAGTGGATTAAAGGATATTTACATCCATATAACCACTATAAAAATTACGTGTGTTTTTACCTGCATTTTACTTGCATATTTTCAGTTGCATTAAAAACATTTTGGTTTAACTGTTTGAAAAGTTTATAAGGAAAGGAGTTTTACAAAAACTGGGGAACAAACTTTCAAACTACTAAGTTTACTGTGAAAAACACTTTACAAATCCGCTGCAAGTACTCTAAGTATTGAAACTGATTTTGACAAAATCAGCTAAGTAACTATTAGTTTAGTGGTCAACGAAGCTGTTCAAAGATTTGTTCGCGATCAGCCAAGTAACTCACTGTTGATAACAGCTTAGTCTGTTTAAGTTAGAACAAAAGGTTTTAAAGTTAAAAAGTTTAAAAAGTTTAGAGGTCTATTCACCCCCCCCCTAGACCTCATCTGACCACTTGGGACCAACAAATGTATTTAATCACATATATATTATTGCAATAAATGTATTTGAGAATACGAAGATATATACTTGTGAAATACAAATCCGGATGATGGAATAAGAAAATGAAAAACTCTTATATATGAATTGTGGGGGTGAATACGATATATTCATTTACACAAGAGTGTGTTAAATTGAGAATAATTCGTCAAAATAATTCACCTTGCTCAACACTATTCAATTGAGTACATAGCTAAACTGAATAATCAAACCTAAGAAGGTGCGGGTAATATTATTCTATAAATTCGGGTGTACTGAATAACTTGTGGGGGAGGGGAAACTCTTTATATGCCAAACTGCTTATTGAATCGAGTTTCACACAAGAAAAACAGATATAATTTCATATGAGTTATGGAAGGGAATAATAACCAAATACCTTAAAATGTGGTGGTACTTGGGTCAGATTTCAGTTTTACCACCGAAAAATAAAATAACTTAAAAATACTAATTACTACTAGCTTATGCGATAAATAATAGCACTTCATATTTTTGGTATTTAAATTTGAATTAAATGTAATCATGTGAATTGAGTCACGTGATGTAACATTCATTGAGAATGCAAGAAGGATTTGAGAATCATTTCTCAAAAATTGATCTTTCTTTTGTTTCAGATTTATTTTCAGCAAGTGTAATTTACTGATATTAAAATATGATAATGTAATATTATTTATTATATTACTTACATAAACCTTTTTACAGTTTATAATTAGAGTTAATTATAAAATTTTTATTTTGAGAGAATAAACACTATAGTCTAACCCCATTTTAGAATAGAATATTTTTTAAAATTTCATTGAATATTTTGCGAAAATATTTAATTGATTTTGATAAAGAGGATCAACTTTGTGAAGTTTATAATTATAATTAATTATAAACTACAATATTCTCCGAGAATATACATATGAACCGCTTACTTCAACATGAGTTTGTTGACGAGTTGAAGAGACAAATGAGCTAAAAGCTCCAAATTCTTCGATCTAGATATTATAACTTATATGTAGAGGATTAACCTCAAACATATAAATAAATTATATCACATTCTAATATCGTGGATTGGAAATAGACGATTGACAATGAGTTACATTCATAAAATTGGTAGACCTCGAGGAGTGAATCAATTAGATGTAGAGGGGTTTTAAAGTTCAAGAGTTCAAAAACTTTGATAAGTCAATAAAAAAAGAAAAAATTAGGCTAGACGAGTAGCCAAGTTGCCTTATTAAAAGAAATAATCTTAGTTATTTGACTCATATTCACTAGCGATTAAGATAACACCTATTTGAATGTTAATAGCTCTAATAGCTATGTACAATGGACGTCAAAATTATAATCCTTAATTGTGAATTAAATGAGAAAATTTATAAGGAGTACAAGAGAGTTTAGTTGTTAAATGAAAAGAAAATATAGTTTGCGAAACTTCTGTATTTTCTTGTTGCATTTAACAAAATCCTAAACAATGACATGAAAAATGTGATAGTGTCACTAATAAATTTTGACTGTCATATGGTGTGTCCATATAAACCAACTAGATAATTGAGTATAAGAGTTTGTTTATGCTCAAATGATATGCTAATATTTGAAACTAATATTGTGAATATTAAATCCATCGAGAAAATGTTAACTTATGATATGAAAAACATCAATTTAATCAATTATGATTATGAGGTCATGTGATGACATTAAATTATCTCGAGCACATTATATGGATGAATGATGTCTTAAATACTTATGAAATAAAGGGATTTCATAATTTTATTTAATTCCTATCTTGTATGCTACATGAAAACAAATGTGATAGGATATCACAATTTGAGCATGCTCATAAAATTTGATGTCACACATATATCGTAAAATGCAAGAGGCTACACATCGTCTCTTTGGTTAATAAACTAAGGAGATATATGAGCAATCTTAGCAAGATTCATTGGGATGCATGAATGAGAATGCTTGAAGCTTGAAAGAACACATGATACATATGTGCATTATATTTAGGAAAAATTTAAAAGGATCTAGGATAGATATAATAATGCAAATGAAACTTCTGATTTAGAGGAATCAAAATTTATAAGCGGATATGTATTCAATTTTGGAGGCACCGTTATTCCTGAGAATCTTCCAAACATACGCATATAACTCAATCCACTATGAGATAAGAGTTCATAGCATTGGATAAAGTTAGTGAAGAATTTGAGTGGCTTCACAAAATTCTTGGAAGATATTTTATATGGCTGAAAATTATGTTAGTCATACGTAAAATGCGATAATCAAGCGGTGATACACAGAGCTCAACAAGCTCTATGTATAATAGTAAAGTCACAACATGACATATTCGTTGTTGTTGATACAATACCGAGAGACATCTACTTTCAAATAGAAAGGACTTTATGAAGTCGAGAGATAATCCTGATTCCGGATATTAAAGGTTTATCTAGAGAGTAGTATGTGCATCGAGGGGAATGGGCTTAAAGCCTAAATTTGACTAAGTTACCTCGTACGGAAACCTAACCTGGCGACTGGAGATCCCACGGACCAGGTTCAATAGGACAACCAATCTTGGCTAACTTAAAAGAAAGCACTTAAGAGTCTAACTCTATCCCATTCTTATGATGCAAGGAGTGCAAGCCTACCGCGTTTCTAAGGTTACGCAAATGCTTTTAATCATGTATATACCTTGTCAAGAACAAGTAGAGTATGGTAGGATACTCTTGATAGATGCGGTCACCTATGTTAGTGTGAGCTGGGTCGGCTCGTTGAGAAGTTCTTATAGGTTGGAATTCTCTAAAGCATTCGCATAACCAATAATGTTCATGGCCAAAACGAACACAACCGAGAACTTGAAGCAAATCGGTTTAATGTTGTGTTAAGTTTATTGTCATGGATTACACCAACAGTCGACGGTTCAAGATGAAATATTTCACCGATTTTGCTAAGTAAATTCAATAAACTTTAACTAGGGAAGGTTCAAGATGAAATATTTCACCTATCTCGATGCGGTATTATACCTAAAGAATACTTCGACAAAATATGTCCTGTGATACGGGACACGAAGAACTATTTTATTCATGTGGGGGATTGTTGGATTTTACAATTTATATGTGAATAAAATTAGTTGAGAGTAATTAAGGGGTTGCGTTTGTTTGATCTGAGAGGTACCCTTTTGACCGAAATAGTGCAATCCAAATGATGTGTCTCTTGCGAATAGACATTTTTGTGCCTATAAATAGGAGACTTAATCTGGCCAATTAAGCATCCTTTTTTCAGACAATAATAAAAGAATTACTCTCTTCTCTACTTTAAATTTATGTCAAATTTTCTATTTGCTTCGGTTCGCCGTGGGTTCATTATTTGTGCAAATAATGAACAACAGACTGTTATATCTTGGGAGACTACAGGGAATCAAACTGCATGCACCGTGGCAGTCTCGGAAATATTGTCTTAAGAAAATCGCTTCGGCAAGCCTCAGACTCACTTCATATTTTTCGTATATTGATTGGAGTGTTGTTTGATTTATTTCGATCCAATGTATTTCTTACTAGTTTTTACGTTTCTATATAATCTAACTTTATTAGAGTTAATATATGTTAGGTTATCTTGATTTGTTATATGCTGAGATTTAAATTAGAAATATTTTTGATGAAATATTTAGTACACAGATTGTTAGACACCAATATACATATTAAATGAGCATGAAATTGTGCAGAGATGATTAACAACATGTAAGCATGCTATGTACAAATTTTCGGACCAAAATAATTAGCACATTTAAATCCGCAAATAAAATGTCAAACAATTAAGACATATATGGCATAAACTTGAATTGACCATATCTTTCTCATTCTAATCCAAACTTAGATTCCATATATGGTTCGCAATATAATTTCAAGAGGATTCTAATAGTATATAGCACATTACATGAATACAAGTATTGAATCGGGAATCCGCATTTAAAGTTTCAGCAAATAATTCAATCAATAATATTTTCAGAACATATTTCTCAACGAAAAAATCTGTAAAAATACATATGCATTCCTAAACATAATATCATGCCTCAGTAAAATTTTCATACCATTCAAACCAGAGAATCACAAACTACCATTAAAGGTCAATCATGAACATAATTTCGAACAACATGAAATTACTAAAACTAAACATGCTTTCAAACACTATATAGCAAAGGAACTCAACCAACCATGGGTCTGATACCAATGTTGGGTTTTAAATCCGAGTCAACAGTAAACTTACGTACTTAAATCGGATCGGATAATCGCCGGTTGCTTGAAGTGGGTTATCCGGAGAGAATCCTTCTTTGCCATCGATGTAACCGTGGTTGAATCACCAATGCTCTCCCATTTTGGTGCTCCCGATCAAGACGCAAATCATGTACGGAAATGAGCTGCAATTCACAATCCAAATCCCTTTAATTGTTATTGATGATATGTGTATGATATATTTCCAGGAATATGTGGTTTACCCGTATGTAATGTGCTATATATATATATATATATATATATATATATATATATATATGTTTGTGTGTGTGTGTGTGGAGAAGGAAAAACAAAGAGGAAGAAGAGAGGTCACAAAGACCTCTCTGTTTCCGGCAGAAAGGAGAAGTCCCAAGGGGACACTTCTCTGTTGTTAATTCCATTGAGAAGTCCCAAGTGGAATTCTCCCCCCACTTGCCTTTTAGTTGTGGGAGTTAACCTCCCACTAAGTGGCAGGTTGACTCCTCATTTGGGAGTAGTTAACTACTCCTTCCTCTTTTCTAATTCAAATTAGATCGGGTCAGGTTAACTCGAATGGGCGTACACATCCATCTCAAATCAACATAGCCAAACAAACGAGTATTGAGAAAGCTAAGTATCATACTCAAGAGATGGGTATTGAGAAAACCAAGTATCATGCTCAAGGTTAGAAAATGAAGGGTTAATCAAAGTAGGATTTGAGTGATTAACTATTAGAATCTACCAACTAAGTTCAAGCGAAGACAGTAGAGTGAAGATTTCACTGAAGAGCTTAGTGCAACAACAATGTACAACAACTAAGTTAAATAGCTTGGTGCAACACTTTATATAGCAGCTGAGTTAAATAGATGAGTATCAAACAACCAAGTGTTTGATTAGCCAAGTGACTATAACAGATAACTGATTCAGTAGCTAAGTCATTTGTGATGACATAAAGCAGATATCTCAGACAACAAGGTGCATTAAATGGATCTAACAAATCCGTACATAAACAGAGCCTGACATAGTGCAAAGTTGCAGGCCTGCAAATATAGCCATTTGAAGTTGGTGGAAAGAGATAAGGTCATTCTGAGAATTGTGGGATGTTTCAACGACCATAATTCAAATAATCCTTATAAAAAGTCTCAGATTTGTGCTGAAGAAACTCGAACTTCACAGATCCAAATCAAGCACTTCTGAGAGCACATAAAACCACTAAGATGTTCTAAGAGAAAACTTGAAGTGTTGAAGAAAAACAGAGAGTTGTAACAAGGTTGCAACTAAGTGCAGTAGATCAACAAGGTTGAAGAACTGTAATAGCTAAGTGCTGAGAGAGAAGAGAGTTTCTGAGTTATTTTTCCTGCTTTAATGCATATAAATGTTAATCGATTGGATGTATAAGTTGTAAACATCAAGTGCAACATTAGTCTAAGATATTAGTACGGTGCCTTCGAATAAGGTTAAGAAGAAGAGTGAACTAAAGAATTTTCCTTAACCAGTATAAAATTTATGTGTCTTTTACTTTCTACATTTACTTTTCATATGAACAGACTAGTCATTTGTGCTTTAAATATTTAAAGGATTAAAAAAGAATTTTTAAAGGGGAAAACAATTTTGAGTTAACAAAATTCTGTTTGAAAAAACACATATTTATTCTATTGTCAAACATCTCAATAAGAACTCCTAAGTATTTCACTAAGCTCTCAGCCAAGTGCTAACAACAAAGTGAACTACTCATATGTTTGAAGAACAACCGAAAACATCTTATGTCGTTTGAGAATAACACAGTAACATTTGATTTAGTTAAATTTATGTGAGTCGGCTGCATCAATGAAAAATCTTAATTTACAACAAAATGAGATTACCAGTCTAGTTTGAGATAGAAAATGCATTTTACTATTTTCTTATGTTTGTTGGTGTCTAACAATTTGTGCACATATATACTTCACAAAATATAGAATATAATAATCAATATTCTAACAAATAAATCCATGCATTATTAAAGCATATAAATCATACTCAACTGATTAGGATTAATTTGTAGAACACTTTAATCAACACATAAAATATGAAATAAGACTGAGGCTTGCCGAAACAAATTTCCTTAAGACAATATTTTCGGGGCTGCCATGGTGCATACAGTTTAATTCCCAGTAGTCTCCCAAAATACAACAATTTGTTTTCATTATTAGCACAAATAATGAACCCACAGCGAACTTGAACTAACAGAAATTTCAAACTAAATTTGACGAAAGTAAGAGAAAGAGAGAGTAGTGTTTTTCTTTTTAATTACTATAAATTGATAAATAATTGGTCAGATTTTGTTTTATATTAATAGACACAAAGTGCCTCTTAAGAAGTGACACAATGTTTCGGTCCAAAGGGTACCTTCAGACCGAATAGACACACCACTTACTCTTATTTATTTCAAGTTAAACAAAGTAATTATTATCTTAAGATTATTGGTGTCTAAAAATATGTGCACTAATAAGTTTCACAAAAACATAAACATAGTAAATAATATTCTAACAAATAAATTCATGCATTATTAAAGCATATAAATCATACTTAACTAGTTAGGATTAATTTGTAGAACATTTTAATCATCACATAAAGTAGGAAATAAGACTGAGGCTTGCCGAAACAAAACCTAAAGACAATATTTTTGGGGCTGCCACGGCGCATACAATTTGATTGTCGGTAGTCTCCCAAGATACAACAGTCTGTTGTTCATTATTATGCACAAATAGTGAACCTACAGTGAATTTGAAAAAACAGAAATTTCAAACTAAATTGTGATGAAGGTAAGAGAAAGAGAGAGTAGTAATTTTTCTTTTAGTTACTATTAATTGATGCAGAATCGGCCAGATTCTGTTTCATATTTATTGACACAAAGTGCCTCTTGAGAAGGAACATAGGGTTAATAAAGTAGTTTGATTGGGTTTGGTTTCTAAAAGTGGTTTCACAGTTTTCGGCGAAACTGCTTGAAACTCGATTTGGATAATGGTTTCAATGGAATATTGAGATGGTAAAATATTATTAAATAATAGTTAGTGGGTTTTGATAATTTGAGATTTGATTTGGATGATGGTTTAGTTGTTGGGGTTTGAAGAAGAAAAGTAGGTACTAGGTGTCAAATCAATAACTTTATAGGATTTGAAATATAAATATTTTATTGTGTAATGATTGAGATAATGAGTAATAATATTGTAATGATTGAGAATTAATTGTAATTATTTAAATATGATTGTGATATTAATTGTATATTTTACTCATTCGGCGAGTTGATATAGTTTGAGATAAAAAAATCGAAATTAGTAATTAGTTTGGTATGATATTATAGTGGTGATTGAGAAGTGGTTGTAATTATTTTATTGTGATTATTATAATAATTTATGTTATTATAAATAGAATGTAAATTTAATGAAAAAATTAATTGTTAAAAAATAGGTTGTTTAATTGCGGGAAATTGAGAAAATTTGTTAGTGACAATCTCATAAATTTTTTTTTGGTACATGACAATCTGTTGTTTAATACATTGTTTAATTAATAACAAAAGAAAAAGAAAAGGAAAAAACGAAAAGCAAGAAAAGAAAAGGGAAAAAAAGGAAAAAAAAAGCATTCAAAATATGACAAAAGCGCTGGGACAATGTCAGGGATTGTCTCTTCATGAGGGAGTGAGGTTTGGGCTGGTTTCCACATTGGGTCGAAACTAGAGTCTGGACTCAAATGAATTGAGACTTGTTTCAATTTGACTGAGACCAAATCGGGCCAAACTAGTTCCATATAAGCCAATATTTCGGGCCAATGAGTACCTCTTCAGATCGAATAGACACGTCTTTTATATCCCAAACACCCGACATAATGTGGTATCAGAGCCACCATTGGCCTGATAACCCCTCACGTATATTAAAAAATGCATCCAAGCAATAGCAATGAACTTGCCTTCACATATTCCCAACAAATTTTATTAAAGATGTTTTTTACGTTCCAAATTTGACTCAAAATCTGTTAAGTGTGGGTCAACTACTTGAGAAAAATTATAAAATGAAGTTTAATAATGATCATTGTGTCATTACTGATAAGCAGAAGAATCTCACAATGGCAAATATAAAGATGAGCTAAAAAAATGTATTTTCTCTTAATCTGTCATTGATAGAGAAAATTATTATCCAGAGCATAATAGAAGAAGATCAGAATATATGGCAACTGAGGTATTGACATTTGAATTACAAAGGTCTCAGTCTCTTAAAAAAAATATCGTTTTTGGTCTTTCAAATATTCCAGATTGAGACAAAACATGCGAATGCTGTATTTATGGCAAAATTCACCGCCTACCATTTTCAAAGACATCCTACCGAGCCAAAGTTCCACTTGAACTAATATGAATTTGTAGGCCAACTCGAACTCCATCTCTTAACGACAATAGATATTTTCTATTGTTCGTGGATGATTATAGCAGAATGATGTGGGTTTGGATTTTGAAGCAAAAATCAGAAGCATTTCCAAAATTTTTGGAGCTCAAAGAGAATGTTGAAAATCAAAGTGGCAGAAAAATAAAAACTCTCAGAACAGACCGAGGAGGAGAATTTATTGGAAAAGCTTTCTTGAATTATTGCAAAGAAAAAGAGATCCAGAGATAACTAACAGTGCGATATACTCCACACAGAACGAAAAAATCGCACGATCTTTGAAATGTCAAGAAGCATGATGGCCGAAAAAGGACTTCCAAAAAGTTTTTGGGCAGAAGCTGTACTTACAGCAGTATATATTTTAAATCATTCACCAACAAAGGCTGTTCCAAACAAGACTCCCTATGAAGCATGACACTGGAGAAAGGCACAGGTAAACAATCTCAAAGTTTTTTGTTGTTTAGCTTATTCTCATATTCCTAAAGAGAACGAGAAAAGTTTGATGATAAAGGAGAAATATTATCTTTGGTGGTTATAGTGACGAATCCAAGGGATATCGTTTACTAAACCCAATCACATATAAACTTATTATATCTCAAGATGTTATCTTTAATGAGAAACAATCATGGAATTGGAGAGAAGATACAAAAACAAATAATGTGAATCTGCCTAACTCATCATTAAATCAAAAATCTGACAAGTCCAAACTCGAGTCCAATTTCAAGTCCAAGTTCAAGTTCTCCAGGACCATCTGAGGAAATCTATCCCGAATCAGAAAATCCAATATGTAAGGTACGAAGTTTAAGAGAAATTTATGAATCATGTGATATGACATTTTTTGCTTGTGAGCCACATACTTTTGAAGAAGCTGTAAAAGAAGAAATTTGGACAAATGCTATGGATGAAGAAATAGCAAGCATCGAAAAGAACAAAACATGGGAACTAGTGGATCTACCCGAGAGTAAAAGTATAATTGGACTAAAGTGGATCTACAAAACTAAGTACAATGAAGATGGTTCAATTCAAAAGCACAAAGCACGCCTAGTAGCAAAAGGCTATTCTCGACAATCAGGAATTGATTTCAATGAAACGTTTGCACCAATTGCTCGAATGGAAACAATACGAATTGTCCTAACATTAGTTGCTCAAATGGAACTTCGAGTTTATCAATTGGATGTCAAATCAACATTTCTCAATGGAGATTTTAGTGAAGAAGTTTATGTCAAACAACTTGAAGGTTATATTGTCCAAAGCAAAGAAAATAAAGTTTATCGTCTCAGAAAGGCACTATATGGGCTAAAACAAGCACTAAGAGCCTTGTTGGATAAGGATGAAGATGAAGGCACTAAAGG
The DNA here is from genome assembly GCA_038501285.1 of Penstemon eatonii. Classification (NCBI taxonomy): domain Eukaryota; kingdom Viridiplantae; phylum Streptophyta; class Magnoliopsida; order Lamiales; family Plantaginaceae; genus Penstemon; species Penstemon eatonii. The sequence continues at coordinate 32,284,912 of CM076713.1, forward strand.
AAATTTGATAAGGGAGGTTTTGATGCATTCCAAAAGTTCATATTTGGCTAAGTATGGAGTAACTTAGCTGACAATCTTATCAAGGAATTTTGACTAAGTACAAGAAGACATCAGAAGAGTCAAAGTTTCAAGGTCCAAGACTTCTGATCTGCTGAAGTAAAGTTATCAGACTGATGAAGATCAGCCGACTCAAATCAGATTTGTTCATGTTTGAGATCAGCCGAGTTCGCCATCAGACCTGCACTTTCGTCAGCCAAGTGAAGAAGATCATGAAGTGTTCCCAACGGTAATAAATGCCCCTTGGAGTAATAAATGCTGAAGTACGAGGTCATTTAAGACAAATGATTGAAGACTTGCTTCGCATCAGCTGGGTGCATTTAATGCTGCATTTAATGCTGCCTGTAGAATAGTACTATTCACAGTACGGACAGACTGCAAAAGAGCCGTTCGCGAATTTCAAGGACCAGTACTCGAGGAATTTGAATCCTGTCTCTCTTCAACGGACACTTTTCAATCCTCAAGTATAAATAGCTGAAAGAGACGAAGAAGAAAGTAGCAACACAATCTCTGAGAAATTTTCGAAGCAAAATTCTTTAAGTCTCAAGAACAGCTCACTCATCAGCTGAGTCATTTGTTGACGAAAGCAGAGTTGAAGAATCAAGAAAAATACATCTTCTGAGTGATTTTGTAATCAAGAGTGTTGTGAGAAGTAGATATCCGTATTAGTGAGTGATATTACTTCAGAGAAGTAGGATTTCTGTGTGATTTCTTACTGCGAACTTACGGCCTATTCATTTGTTGTAAGGCGTAAGCAGAGTATACTGATTACTGTGTGTTTTTAGTATAACCCAAGATCTTTGTGACTTGGAAGAGTGGACTAAAGGATATTCAAATCCGTATAACCACTATAAAAATTACTTGTGTTTTTACATTGTTTTTAAACTTGCACATTTTCTGATTGTATAAAAACACGTCAAGATAACTGTTTGAAAAAGAGTTAAAAGAAGTTTATAAAACTGGGGAAACATTTTTCAAACTGCTAAGATTACTTGTGAAAAACACTTTGAAAATCCGCTGCAAGTACTCTAAGTATTAAAACTGATTTTAACAAAATCAGCTAAGTAATCATCAGACGAGTGGTCAACAAAGCTGTTTAAAGATTTGTTCGCGAACAGAATTGTAACTTACTAATCTGATCAGCTTAGTCTGTTCAGTTAGAGAAAAGTTTTAGAGTTAAATTTGGAAGAAATTTTTAAAGAGGTTTATTCACCCCCCCCTCTAAACCTCTTCTGACCACTTGGGACCAACAAGTGGTATCAGAGCAGGTGGTTCATTAGAATCAGCTGCCTGATCAACGAGCTTGATCCAAGTGCTTTTCAAAGGTTTTCAAAACTTTTCAAAAGAGCATCTTTTTGAAAAATCAAAACTTTTTGAAAAATGGATTGTATCAGCCATGTTCCCCACATTGCTGGTATGTCCTTTGAGGACTGGAAAATCAGAATGGAGATTTTCCTAGCTGCTTATAATGATAACATGTACACATGTATCATTAAAGGTCCATTCAGATTCACAAAGACCATAAAAATCAATGAGGTTGACACGGTTGTGGAAAAAGACCTTCATGAGATGACTCCTGAAGAAATAAAGTTTTACAATCTAGACAAAGTTGGGAGATTCATTATGACTAAAGCCCTGGATAATGATCGGTTTGACAAGGTCAAACATTGCAAGACTGTAAAGGAGATGTGGGACAAAGTCAGAGACATGAGCGAAGGCAATGATGCAATAAAAGAGCATCAGCTAACTGTTGCTTTGGAGAAACTTGACAACTTCAAGATGAAGTCTGGAGAAACCATTGATCAGATGGATACCAGATTCACTAGAACTCTGAATGAAGTTTTAAAGTTGGGAAAGACCTTCACTGACAAAGAGATTACTGTCAGAGTACTAAAGGCCCTACCCCCAAAGTTCAATATGAAGGTGACAGCAATGGAAGAATCAAGGGATTTGGGAAATATCTCTCTTACTGAGCTATTTTTTGTACTCAAGGCATTCGAGTATAAACTGCCTAGAATGGGAATTGAAGAAACCTCAACATCAGGACCCACAGCTGCCCTGGTTGCTGCTGAAAATCAAAGAAGACCAGCACAGAAAAGCAAAGAAGTGGACTCATCTGATGAAGCCACTCTACTCAACAAAAAGGAGTACACTGCTGGAGATGTTGCACTGTTGATAAATAATTTCAAGAAGTTCTACAAAAGAAAAATGAAGAACAAATACAACAATGCTTCTACTTCTAAACCTAACTTTTCTTCTCAGGATAAAGATGATTATAAAGCAAAACTAATGTGTTACAACTGCAGGAAATTGGGACACTTCATCAAAGACTGCCCATATCCAAAAGCAGAAAAATACACTGAAGAGGAGAAGAAAATGAGAAAAGAAAGAAAGCATTAGAGAGGCAAGGCTATGATGGTTGAAGCAGAAAAGCTGGCTGCTGTCTACTCATCTGATTCAGATTCAGACACGTCTGATGAAGAATCGTCTGATGAAGAAAAACCTGCTCTCCTGTGCCTGATGGCAAAGGAATCTGATGACTCTGAGGATGAGGTAACTCCTCTTAATGATGAATTATTTAATTCATTTGAACAAATGATGCTTAACAATACTGGTATTGCTGAAGCATACAAAAAGCGTAAGGAAGAGATGATATTGCTAAAAGAGCAAAATAATTCACTGAAACTTTTAGCTGAAAAGCCAAAGGAATCAGCTGAATATAAACAGCTTGAGCAAGAATATGAGTCTCTGAAAGCTGAATGTGAAGTTTATAAAGGAAAAATCATGGAACTTGAAAAAGTTATTGAGTCTCATGAAAAATCATCTGTTGCATCCACGCATACATCTATTAAACAGAAGATACCTTTAGAACAGGATAAGCTTGAACTGAATCATACTGAAAAATTTGTATCAGCTGACAACAGTAAGGTCATTCTTTATGTTCAGACAGCTAGACCTACTTCACCTGAGAATGTGTTAAAGGAGAAGAAATCTCCTAAGGCTAAAAAGAGCAAAGAACCTAGTGTAGGAAGACAGACTAGTAAGCCTAAACAGAAGAGTCCTAGGAAATCATCTGATAAGGCTAAAACTAATCAGACTAGTGATAAAGCTAAGTCGTCTGTTAAAGAGTAAGCATCTAGTAAACCAAAGAAGAATAAAAACAAGAAAAATCAAAATGCTTGGTATGGAAATAAGTCTTATTATGTGCAACCTGCTGCATATCATCCTATGTATCATGCACCTCAATTTCCAAGTTACTATGCACCTTATCCTGCTCATCTAATGCATGCATATCCTGCATATCATGCACCTTACCCTGCTTATGAACATTATTCTTATCATACTGATCATCAACATGACTTATCTGATAACTATGATAAAAATGAAGCTGTTCATGCTCCTGTCAAAACTCAGAAGCCTAAGAAGCCTAAGACATCAACATCTTGGGTTGTCAAAGGTGGAACTAATCCTTCAGGACCCTCTCAATAAGGGTACCTAAAACAATTTTATTTTGTTTTGTAGGTTAGGATTAGGAGTAGGAGTAAAGTAGAGAAGATTTGGTACTTGGACAGTGGATGTTCAAGACACATGTGTGGAAACATACATGAGCTGACTGATGCAGTTGCTGTGGATGGTCCAAGTGTTATATTTGGAGACAGCAAAGAAGGCAAGATTAAAGCTAAAGGAAGATTAATCAAGGGAAACATAGAGATATCTGACGTCTCATATGTTAAAGGCCTAAAGTATAATCTGCTGAGCATAAGTCAATTTTGTGACAAGGGATATTCAGTCATCTTCTCAACAGATAAGTGCTACGTTGAACAGATTGGTACAAAGAAGGTAATTTTATCTGGAAGACGACAAGGAAATATCTACATAGTCGACTGGAATTCTGCTGACAAGAATTCAAATGTTTGTTTGGTGGCATCAACACCAAGTGAAGTTAGCTGGCTATGGCACAAAAGAATGAATCATCTAAACTTCAAGACCATCAACAGATTAATCAAGAATGATTTGGTTGAAGGGATTCCAAAAGCAGTCATGAGCAAAGACAAGCTCTGTGACGCATGTCAGAAGGGTAAACAAATCAAGTCATCATTCAAAGAAAAGAAGCACCAATCTTCTGGAAGAATATTGGAGCTACTGCATATGGACTTATTTGGACCCATTGATCCAGTCAGCAATGGTGGAAAGAAATACTGCCTAGCTGTTGTGGATGATTATTCAAGATATACTTGGGTGATTTTCATGAAGAAGAAAAGTGAAACCAAGGAACATCTTACCAATCTGATGGAACTGATCCAGAATGAGAAGAATATCAAAATATTGAAGATCAGATAGAGGGACAGAGTTTACAAACTCTACTGTTGAAGAGTATTGTAATATCAAAGGAATACATCATGAGTATTCAGCTGCTAGAACCCCTCAACAGAATGGTGTCGCTGAAAGGAGAAACAGAACACTAAAAAAAGCTGTCAGGACAATGATAGCTGAAGCTAAACTGCCTCAAAGATTTTGGGCAGAAGCAACAAATACAGCATGCTTTACCCAAAACAGATGTATGATCAACAAAAATCAGAACAAGACTCCATATGAAGTTTGGAACAACAGAAAACCAAACATTCATTACTTTAAGATTTTTGGTTGTAAATGTTTTGTATTGAATAATGGGAAAAATCACCTTACTGCATTTGCAGAAAAGGCTGATGAAGCTGTTTTTGTAGGATACTCTACTGTTAGTAAAGCTTACAGAGTGTTTAACAAAAGAACATTACTAATAGAAGAATCTATCCATGTAGTATTTGATGAGCCAAGTCAATCTTCTGAAAAGAATCAAAGTATTAACCAAGATCTGTCTGCTGATTTACAGAAGTTAGACATTGGAAGAAATGAAGAATATGTTCCCATCATACTACCTAATCTTAGTTCAGCTGCTAACTCAAGTACTGTTCAAAATCACAGTGCTGATTGTCTAACAGACGAGTTGCAAACAGCTGACAGACCAGAGACTGTTCAACAGACAACAAATGTTCAACAGACTACTACTGGAACTCCAACAGTAGTGTTGCAAGATCAAGACAGAGGACAACATTCTGATCTACAACCTGATCTCAGATGGCTCAAGAATCACCCACCTGAGTTAGTAATTGGTGATCCTTTAGATAGAGTGAAAACAAGACGAGCTGCTGCACAAGATGCTATGTTCGTCACCTTTCTATCTCAAATAGAGCCTAAGCAAATTGAAGAAGCTCTTAATGATTCCTTCTGGATTGAAGCTATGCAAGAAGAGTTGAATCAATTTCAAAGGAATGAAGTCTGGTACTTAGTTCCTAGACCAAGTCATCAAAGAGTAATTGGCACTAAGTGGGTATTCATAAATAAGATGAATGAAGATGGTATTGTTACCAGAAACAAAGCAGGACTAGTGGCCAAAGGGTATTGTCAAGAAGAAGGAATTGACTTTGATGAGACTTTTGCACCAGTAGCAAGACTTGAAGCAATCAGACTGTTTCTAGCCTATGCTGCTTACAAGAACTTCACTGTCTATCAGATGGATGTGAAGTCTGCTTTTCTCAACGGAGAATTGCAAGAAGAAGTGTATGTTGAGCAACCTCCTGGATTTGAAGTCTATCAAGAAGAGGACAAGGTATATCGTCTGAAGAAAGCCCTATATGGACTGAAACAGGCTCCAAGAGCATGGTATGATACCCTATCTGATTTTCTTTTAATTAAAGGATTTCGTAAAGGTAAGGTAGATAAAACCCTGTTTACAATTGAATGGGAAAATCATATATTAATTGTGCAAATATATGTGGACGATATTATTTTTGGTTCAACTAACCAACAGATGTGTGATAAGTTCTCCAAGCTGATGCAGAATAAGTTTGAAATGAGCATGATGGGTGAACTTAATTATTTTCTTGGATTGCAAGTTAGACAGTTGCCTGATGGTATATTCATCAGCCAAGCAAAATACACAAGAGATCTGTTCAAAAAGTTTGGTATGGAAACTAACTCAACTTCTACAATTCCTATGTCTACAAATCTTCGTTTGGATAAAGATGAAGATGGCAAATCAGTGGACATAACCAAATATAGAGGCATTATTGGGTCATTGTTGTATCTAACAGCAAGCAGACCTGATATAATGTACTATGTTGGAGTCTGTGCAAGATTTCAATCAAACCCCAAGGAATCTCATATCTTAGCTGCCAAAAGGATATTGAAATACATTAAAGGCACTCAAGAATTGGGATTGTGGTATCCTAGAGAATCTGGATTTGAGCTTATTGGTTATTCAGATTCAGACCTGGCTGGCTGCAAGATTGACAGAAAGAGCACAACAGGTGCCTGTCAGTTCTTACGTAGTCGTCTGATCTCATGGATGAGTAAGAAGCAGACCTCAGTTTCTATATCTACTGCTGAAGCTGAATATATAGCTGCTGGAGCTTGTTGTGCACAAATACTATGGTTGAAGCATCAACTAGAAGACTACAACATCAAGATCAGTGGAATTCCAATCTACTGTGACAACACAAGTGCAATCTCTCTTACTCAGAACACTACAAGTCATTCAAGGACTAAACATATAGAGATCAAGCATCACTTCATTAGAGATCATGTGGAAAAAGGCAATGTTATGATAGAGTATGTTCATACTGACAATCAGATTGCTGATATTTTCACTAAACCTTTAAGTGAAGTAAGGTTTTCAACTTTAAGAGCTGAGCTAGGATTACTTAATTTGGATGCATAAGCTGAGGGGGAACTCATCAGAAGACTGAAGTTCAACAGCTTAGTTATCCGTAGTTCTATTCAAGGATTAACTTTCAACAGACTAGTTAACTTATGAATTCTTAAACTCAGGGGGAACGTGTAAGACTAGCGGTACTTCTGAATTAAAGATGAAATTTGTTAATGACAGTTAGTTGAAGTTATGTTTTCATCAGAAGACTCAACTGTCGAAGAACAAAGTTATATTATCTGGCTGGATTGACAAACAGCTGAGGAAGGTTATCAGCTATTGGCATTCTCTGATAACAGCATTGTCATCAGGACAGTAGTCCATCAGATAAGTGTTTATTATACTCATCTGATTACTTAAATAAAAGCAAACTATTTAAAAGGTTTTATTCAAAACACGCTTTCATAAGTAACTGTCGGGCGGTACATATTCCCGCTCCTCATTAAATATATTTTGAATTTGAAAAGTCGTAACTGACGCCGCACGATCAGCACTGACAGAAAATCGGATCTAACGGTTTGTGGATATCACGGAAACCAAAAAACCCAACTCTATAAATCCTCGTCTGATCAGTCGAGTAGCTCTTTACGAACCCTAAATTTTCAAAAGTACTTGTGAGAAATTTGAGCAATTTTTCTGCAAAATCTCTTCGTTTTTCTCTCTAATCTCTACAGATCTAAAATGGCTGCTGAAGGCATGTACCTTGTGTATGATTCCTACTACCAAACTGGCACACAACTGATGAAGGAACTTCTGGAGAAGTTCAAATCTGCAACCTTGGTAAATTTCATGGAATACCATGAAGGAATAATCTGGACTGACCAGGTTATGGAATACTACAGTACAGCTAAAGTTGATTTCGATAAGTTGGAGATTACTGCTACAGTTGGTGACAAATCTGTTGTCATCACTCCTACCGTTCTTCACGAACAGTTTGGGCTTCGTAACAGTGGACGTCATGATGTCACTGTGTTAACTGAAGCAAACACCAAGAGTTTTGGGCGATCTGCGCCAAGGAAGGAGAAATACTGTCTGGGAATATCAGGAAGAGACAGCTGAAGGACGAGTATCAGCGGATGGCTGATATGGTGGCAAAGCTGATGGAAAACTGCACCTTTTCTCTTGATGCTGTTACTATGAAGAGATACAGCATTATGGCTGCCATTTATTATGGATTGGAAGTCAACTGGTCCATGATTATCTGGTACATCTTTGCTGAGTTCTTTGAAGTAAAGAAAGGCAAAGAACCTCACACCAACCACAGGATAACTCTCAGCTACCTACTGTCCCATCTGGGATGCACTATGGCGAATGGCAAAGAAATTCAAAAGTCCAAAGCCATGAACAAATACCTGCCTGTTCAAAAGAGGAAGGCTGATGAGCCTGAAGAAGCTGATGTTGAGGGACCAAAAAGAGGTTCCTGCCAAAAGGCAAAGGAAGCTAGTCAAAACAGCTGACTTAGTTGTTGAGACTAAAAAGAAGAAGGCTGCTGATAAGCCTAAATAGAAAGAAGTCAAGCAGATGGAGAAAGTGACTTCTGCTGATGAAGCCACTAAAGCCATCAAATCAGTAGTGGCTGATGTAAGGACTGGATCCCCTGCATCACCATCAAGAACTCCATCAGCAGAGAGGCCTGCTGAAAATGTTTCTAAGAGGACAAGGAGTCAGCAGAAGGATACTGCTACTTCAAGAATTGTCCAAGGCTTAACTAAGAAAGCTGCTAGAAAGCAGATGACCTTTATAGAGGAACCCACGGAGTTGGAAAATATAGCAAGGGAAGACCCTGCAAATGCTGAAAAGGCTGCTGAAATTGTTGAGCCTGCCAAGGCTGTTGAGACTGCTGCAACAGCTGAGACTGCTGCACTTGACAAAGCTGATGAGCAACAGCCAAGTCAAGCACCTCAACCAGCTGAGACATCCAAGTCTCAAGAAGATCCAGACGTCCAAATCATACATCCTATTGCTGCAAATCCCATATCGTCTGCTGGACCAGCTCTTGCTGACAAAGGAAAAAGAAAAATCGTGCTAAGGAAAAAGAAAATTTCCAAGGCTGATAAGAAGGCTAGGGAGGAAGCTGAGCAACGGAAGCAGGATGAGCTGGAAGAGAAGAAAGTACTTGAGCTAAGCAAAGTTCAAGCTGCTAAGGATGAAGCTAGACGAAAAATGTCGGAGGCAGAGAGAAAAGCTGCTGAAGACGCAGAACTGGAAATGGTGTTGGAAATTAGCAAGACTGATGCCTATGGACCCATCCATGGAGGAGGCATCAAGATTGGAGAAGGCAAAGATGAAGAAGAAAAGAAAAAGCTAAAAATGCCTGCTGCCAAGCTCAAGTCAAAGGACAAATTTGAAGTTAGAAAACCCTTTGAGATAGTGTATGCTGATAAGGAGCTGTTCAAGAAGTTTGAGAAGTCCTTGGCATACTATGATCAAAAGCTCATGTTGAAGACTCTGTTCAACCAGGAGAAACCAAGATATATCAGCTGGAGAGACAACAGGCTGAACAAGTCAATAACAGAACTTCAAAATATGAAGGAGTTGGCTGATGAAGAACGATGGGTTCTGACCTGGCTGAAAACAAACTCCATTCAAAAGGCCCTTGATCCCAGCTATGTAAGAGATGTCATGCATAGTTATGCAAAAGGCTTTGCATTGGAGGAGGCCAAGAAGATCAAAAGCACCTTGCCTGATAAGAAGAGAAAGTCTGAAGATGCTGAAGAAAGGGCAATTAAATTTGCTGTTATGACCTCCCTGAAGAGATGGGCAAAAAGGTCAAAATATCAGCAAGGTTGTTCAAGTGACTTGCCACTGCTGCCAAGCATTCAGCAAATAATTTTTGGCAAGGAAGTAAAAGAGTTCAGTGAAGTGCCAAAGGGCAACAATGCTCCTGTTAACCCTTGCATCATCGTGAGGCAAATCAGACAAACTACCTGCTTCAATGATGATGGCACCATAACTAACCTGTTTTACGATGATGTCACTGATGAAAAGAATGAAGCTGACAAGTCCTTAGCTATTGAATGGGAAACTAAGACTTCTGAAGATCATCAGATGACTGATATGGAAGAAGTCCCTGTTCAACAGGCGACTAACGAGAAGGAAGCTGATGCTGATGCTTCTGCTTCATCAGCTGATCAACATTCATCACTGATGGAAGCACTCCAGATGCTTATGGAAAATTCACTAAAGGAACTGGAAGAGAAGCATAATCAACAGCTAATGAAGGTCAAGGAGGAGCTGAAGAACGAACTTAAGGCAGAATTGGAAGAATCAAACAGACTTCAGCTGGAAACTGTTCAAGGATCAACAGCAGAGATCCTCAAGAGAGAAATTAACAGTATTCCCATTCCTCAAGATAATTCTCTGCAATTAGTGCACAGCCTGAGAGATTTGAACAAAAATGTTGAAGATGTGAAGGGTGATGTGAATCATCTTCATACTGCATTAAAGACAGCTGAGCACAAAATAGCAGACTTAACTACAACCTTCATTCAAGTCAGTAAAGAAGAGAAGGAAATCAACTTAGGGATTTTGCAAGACGTAGCAAAGGCTTCACAGGAAGTCCAAAATGAAATTGCAACTATAAACCTTAACATTGACTACTTCAATGACCAGACTGACGTTATCAGCACTGATATTCATCATCTTACAGCAAGTCATGATGTTGTCAATCAGAATCTAAAGGCTTTATGTGCTGAAATGAAAATTCCAACAGTTGCTCTCAACCCTGCTGTTGCACCTTCTAATGTCATCAAGGTTGATGATGACAAAAAGGGGGAAGATAAAAGGGAAGAACCAGCTAAGGAAACTGCTGCTGCAACTATTGAAGCCAAAGAAACTGGAGACACTGCTGACAAGACTGAAAATTTTGGAAAGGTAGAAGAAAAAGAAAAGACCGAAGAAGAAACTACCAAGTACAAGAACACTGAATCAGCCAAGAAAGCAATGGAGCAAATTAAAGAGCAGCAACTCAAAGAGAAGATGGAAGCTGCCAAAGCAATCTTGGAAGAGGAAGCTGATGATGAAGAAGATGACGAAGAGTCATCTTATGAATATGAAGAAGTGCTTGAAGGATCAGATGAAGAAGCTGATAGTTAGAAATTATAAATTCATTGTAATAAGTTTACTTTATCTATTTCTTCAGAAATCTCATCTGATGAACTTGCATTGTAATATTTTTTCAAATATCAATATAAAGACAAGTTCATTCCAACATATTATTTTCTATCTCAGAAAATTTTTGAGGATTACATTCTTTAGATTAGGTATTCAACAGGTACTTAGCTGAAGTTTTGTCATCATCAAAAAGGGGGAAATTGTTGGATAAGGATGAAGATGAAGGCACTAAAGGAAATTTGATAAGGGAGGTTTTGATGCATTCCAAAACTTCATATTTGGCTAAGTATGGAGTAACTTAGCTGACAATCTTATCAAGGAATTTTGACTAAGTACAAGAAGACATCAGAAGAGTCAAAGTTTCAAGGTCCAAGACTTCTGATCTGCTGAAGTAAAGTTATCAGACTGATGAAGATCAGCCGACTCAAATCAGATTTGTTCATGTTTGAGATCAGCCGAGTTCGCCATCAGACCTGCACTTTCGTCAGCCAAGTGAAGAAGATCATGAAGTGTTCCCAACGGTAATAAATGCCCCTTGGAGTAATAAATGTTGAAGTACGAGGTCATTTAAGACAAATGATTGAAGACTTGCTTCGCATCAGCTGGGTGCATTTAATGCTGCATTTAATGCTGCTTGCAGAATAGTACTATTCACAGTACGGACAGACTGCAAAAGAGCCGTTCGCGAATTTCAAGGACCAGTACTCGAGGAATTTGAATCCTGTCTCTCTTCAACGGACACTTTTCAATTCTCAAGTATAAATAGCTGAAAGAGACGAAGAAGAAAGTAGCAACACAATCTCTGAGAAATTTTCGAAGCAAAATTCTTTAAGTCTCAAGAACAGCTCACTCATCAGCTGAGTCATTTGTTGACGAAAGCAGAGTTGAAGAATCAAGAAAAATACATCTTCTGAGTGATTTTGTAATCAAGAGTGTTGTGAGAAGTAGATATCCGTCTTAGTGAGTGATATTACTTCAGAGAAGTAGGATTTCTGTGTGATTTCTTACTGCGAACTTACGGCCTATTCATTTGTTGTAAGGCGTAAGCAGAGTATACTGATTACTCTGTGTTTTTAGTATAACCCAAGATCTTTGTGACTTGGAAGAGTGGACTAAAGGATATTCAAATCCATATAACCACTATAAAAATTACTTGTGTTTTTACATTGTTTTTAAACTTGCACATTTTCTGATTGTATAAAAACACGTCAAGATAACTGTTTGAAAAAGAGTTAAAAGGAGTTTATAAAACTGGGGAAACATTTTTCAAACTGCTAAGATTACTTGTGAAAAACACTTTGAAAATCCGCTGCAAGTACTCTAAGTATTAAAACTGATTTTAACAAAATCAGCTAAGTAATCATCAGACGAGTGGTCAACAAAGCTGTTCAAAGATTTGTCCGCGAACAGAATTGTAACTTACTAATCTGATCAGCTTAGTCTGTTCAGTTAGAGAAAAGTTTAAGAGTTAAATTTGGAAGAAATTTTTAAAGAGGTTTATTCACCCCCCCCCCCCATCTAAACCTCTTCTGACCACTTGGGACCAACAAGCCTGATAATTACTTTCAGAAAAATAGATTTCAAAAAAGTCACAGTGAACCGTCATTATACGTGAAGAAAGAAGGTGAAAAAGATTTTCTCATTATATGTATTTACATAGACGATTTGATATACACAGGTACAAATCCATTGATGATAGAAGAATTCAAAAAGGCAATGATGCAAGAATATGAGATCACTGATTTGGGTCTAATGAAATATTTTATTGGAATTCAAGTTCAGAAACCAAAGGGAAAATATTTATCTCTAAGGAAAGATATTTTGAAAGTTTATTGAAAATATTCCAGATGATAAATTGCAAAACCCATATATACTCTAGTGGCACTAAATGAAAAGTTGACGCTAAATGATGGTGCTGCAAAACTTGATACAAATATGTACAGAAGCTTAGTAGGCTCTCTAATCTATCTCACGCATATCAGACCTGACATTGTCTATCCGGTTAGCTTAATCTCGAGTTTTATGCATGACCCGAGTAAATTGCATTATGCAACAGCAAAAATAAATCTACGTTACCTTCAAGGTACGAGAAATTTTGGCATCAAATATGTCAAAGAAAAAGAAAACAAAATTATCGGATATACCGACAGTGATTGGGACGGATCAGTTGATGATCGAAAAAGTAGAGCTGTATATGTATTTTGTTTGGGTTCAAAAATCATATCATGGACATCAAAGAAGCAAAAGACCGTGTCACTATCATCAGTAGAAGCAGAATATATTGCTTCCACAGACGCAGCTCGTGAAGTTGTTTGGCTTAGAAGACTTCTGAAAGACAAGATACTTCTACAACAATATATTGTCACAAATGTCCAGTATAGCGATGACAAAGAATCTAGTTTTTCATGCCAGAATAAAGCATATCGAACTTCGACACCACTACATTAGAAGTCTCGTTCAAGATCAATAAGTTCAATTGGAGTTTGTAAACACTAAAGATCAAATTTCAGATAGCTTTACAAAAACAGTCAATCCAGATAAGTTAGAGCAATTTCGAAATGGTGTTCAAATTATGAATTAAGAGGGGGTGTTAAAATTAATTCATATTCCTTAAGCATGACGAACCATAAGCATGAAGAAATCATACTTTGATGATTTATAGTCAAAGTTGGCAACAAAAAAGACTTATCTAGAATTGCATCATAATCAAGCAATGCAACCAATGAGATCAAAGACTAAGCATTGAAGAACTTTCAAGAAGCTTAGTCATCATGCTTAGCCACTAAAGTTGCATTAAATTAATGTATCCAACAAATTAATCTAGTTGCTTCTAGTGTAGAGCAGAAATGTGGTTCATAGACCTATATATATGTATGTGTGTACAATGATATATATAGAAAAATTCAATCAATTAACAAGTTAGTTTGGAGAAAATAAATTATACTCTTGTATGAAGGCTTAGTGCAAAAAGCCTCAAAATATTGTAGCCTTATTATGTTGATGAAATATTAAGTCTACTTTATCTTGCTAAAATTATTTTCTTAGCCTTTTATATCCAAACACCCAACATGAGTAAATCACACTTTTGGTCCCTCTTATGACTTGATTTTATCACTTTCATCCCTTTTAAATTTTTCGTAGCAGATGCGTCCCTCTTATCAATATAGTGTATCAGATTAGTCCCTCTAATCATTGTAATGTAACATATTCGTCTCTCTTAACTTTTCCGTAGCAGATTCTTCCCTCTTATCATTGTAGTGTAACACATTGGTCCCTCTTAAATTCAAAATACATCCATTTTAGGAGGCAAAATTTTATTTTTGGCTCTCTAAAGTTGTAATATTTCAAAATTGGCCCTTTTATTGTGTTACCTCGACAAAATACGTCATTTATTATGTCATCATCCGAGTTCCAGAAGGACAAATACCTTGAGTCCTAGTAGGATTATGTCTCCCTGTACAATTAGGGTTAATGTCTTATAAATACCTAGATCAACATTGTATTATGGGGAACATCAGAGCTTACGCCTACATACTTGAGCAATCTGAGATTACTCTAATACAAGAGCTTTTGCTATACTTATTGATCATTACTTTATTTGTTCATCAACGTCATTGCGTATTGTTCTTCCTTGAGATCGATCCATACGGAATAAAGTAACTAGGCCCTATAATCTTCATATAACTTTACCCTACGCTATTATTATTGATTTAATCTAATCCTACGAGATTCGGTTAAATCAGTTGGCACCCACCGTGGGGCCTGAGTTAATTATTCGATAGACACATGGCTCGCCCGAGGAATAATGCTCGCAACGACATAGGGAGCAATACAACGCACCCACCTATAACGTCGGACGATGTCCACAACAACACGACGAATAACGAAGCTATCGTCAACGATGGCGATAATCAGCAAGAAAACGATCGACTGCCAAATCAAGAAGAACATCAGGAGGTCAATGTTCTAAATTCTCAAGGACAGCAAAAAATCGCCACCAATGCAGTACCTGAAGCCCCTGGGGTTCGTACAATCCCTGTCCATTTGGCAGGAATAGAGGAGAAATTGAGGCAGATCGCGCTACTATTTAACTCTCTGTGCCCAGGATGACTGTTGGCTCCTGAATACCAGCCCAGAGACCCTGGAACGACTAGGGTGCATCCAGGCAGAAGAGCTTCTAGGCAGCTCGACCAGATATAAGTACAAGCGGACAGTCCTGTGAGCGAGCAGTGATCACTACCTAGTCCACAAAGGAGCAACGCGAAACCTATAGACGATCAGATCCGAAGAAAAACGGATCGAACAAAGCATCAACCAGCGCGTCGGGGATCAAAAGAAAATACTATAATTCCCGTCGATGACGACGTAGTTGATACAATCCCTAATCTACCAAAAACTGTCCGCATCTCGAAAAGAGAGATCGAAAAGATGGTGAAAAAATGCCTTGAACAACATCTACTGACCGTTCAAAATCCATGGGCAAGGAGCACGGAAGCCCAAGAAAGTTTAGCAGCATGTTCCCCCTTATGAAGGCAGATAAAAGAAGCACAATCATATGGGCAGGTTCCAAGAGGACTACCGCGATATGATGGAACCACTGATCCTGACGATTACATATTCAGCTTTACGAACATAATGAATTTATATGCTCATTCTGCGGAGTATACCGCCAAGCTGATGGTTACCACATTCGAAGGATTAGCTTTGGATTGGTTCGGAAAGCAACCCACCAATTCCATATTCAGTTTTCGTGAGTTATGTAACAAACTGACACAACAATTTGCTAGCCAGAAGAGACAGAAACTGCCTATGAGCTACCTTGGAACCATTCATCAACAAGAAGGAGAATCCTTGAGAAGCTGGGTGGCGAGATTTAATGTGGAACTACTAAAGATTGATTCTCCGAATATTGATTACATAATCTCCATCCTTTTCGACCTCACCAAAAACAGGCAGTTCGGGAATGCGCTGAGTAGAAAACAACCGAGAACCTTTGCGGATATTATGATTCTGGCATCAAAATATATGACTCAAGAAGAGATGAAATCTTTCAAGGATAAGAATAGGAACAAAGCCCCCGCCTTCGGCTCGAGGCGACAAGACAAAGCTTCTGTCTCAAGGCTAATAGATTACGATCGATCAATCAGAAAAGGAAACGTTTTTCAATGATTAGACTATAATCGAAACGATCAGGACAAAAGACCTAATGTCTATAGGAGATCGAGATCGGCCGAACTAACCAACAGAAATCGAGTAAACCATGTGGATTACCCCAGATTGACGGTTCCTATTGAAGAAATCTTGGTAGTGCTCGAAAGGAACAATTGGATTCCGCCAGTGAAAAGAATTACACAACCAAACCCAGGAGCTCGAAACTACAATCTATATTGTAGGTATCATCGGGCCCACGGTCATCGGACCGAGGATTGTTTCCGCTTGAAGCAGGAAATTGAAAAGTTGATCTAACAAGGAAAGTTGGACGACTATCTCGAAAGAAACAGAAGCAGGAGTCCTCGATCTAATGACTAGAGGAGAACCCCGGGAAGGAGGTCTCCTAATAATGGTCCACCACAAGAATTGAACAATTATCAAATCAATGGAACCATACATACAATCTCCGGAGGACCAACGGGGGGAGATAGTCGTAATGCCCGCCGTAGAACCGCGAGATCAATTGAGGGAAATCTTAGACATCCAAGGGAGGTATGGACTCTTGATAGCAAATTACCAAAGGAACAACTCATTAGCTTCGATGAGAGCGAAGTACCAAGAAATATTGTTTGGGATATGAGGAAAGAAAACCTTGACTTCCCGATGGTAGTATCTCTCGAGATAGCAAACTAAAATGTGAAAATGATCTTAATCGATAACGGCAGCTCAGCAAACATTATATAAGGAAGTCCTAATACAGATGAACTTGGGAGAAATAACACTTCAGAAAGTAGCAACTCCCTTAGTGGGATTTGGAGGCTCAGAGATAGTCCCCTCTGGGACTTTGGACTTGAGTGTCTCATTAGGAAAGAGGCCGCAGCGAGCGGTGAAAATGATAAAGTTCTTGGTCGTAGAAACTCCTTTTGCATACAATACGATATTAGGACGACCAGCCCTCAATCTATTTCGCACAGTAGTATCAACATACCATCAGAAGATAAAATTTCCGACAGCTTCTGGGATCGGAGAAATAGTGAACGATCACTGCATGGCGTTGGATTTCTATAATACTTCCCTAACACTGGGAAACCGATCCAAATCGTTTACCCCAGCTAAAAGGAAGCTCGATAACATCGAAAGAGCTGAGGTCGAGATCCCCAGCACTGATAAAATAGATAGGAAGGGAAAAGAGCCGGTCGATTTAACCATAAAACCACCAGAACACAAGGACATTCTGCTCGTGCAAGGAGATCCGTTAAAAACGACCCGGATCGGAACCAAACTCAGTCCGGAAGGAAAAGTAATGTTGATAAACTTTCTCAGAGACAACGTAGACATCTTCGCTTGGAGTGCGGATGACATTGAAGGTATCGACCCAAGAGTAATCACTCATTCTCTAAAAATTGATCCGATGGCAAAGCCCGCAAGACAAAAGAAGAGGAATCATGGGCCGACAAAAGATAAGATAATCAAAGCAGAGGTCGAGAGGCTACTCAAAGCTAAACAAATTCGAGAAATACATTTCTCAGAATGGCTCTACAATGTTGTCTTAGTAGAAAAGAGGGATAAAAAGGATAATAAATGGAGGATGTGCAACGATTTAACTGACCTCAATAAATTATGTCCACGCGATCCTTACCATTTCCCGAGAATCGACCTGTTAGTCGATTCAACGGCAGGATTCGCTATCTTCAGCATGATTGATACCTCACAAGATTTTTATCAAATCTATATGGATGAGCGAGGCCAAGAGAAAACTGCTTTCATCACAGAGCAGGGTGTATACTGCTTTATTATAATGCCATTCAGCTTAAGGAATGGTGGTGCAACAAACCAAAGATTAGTTAACTTAATGTTTAGAGAGCTAATCGAAGAAATAGTGGAAGTATACATGGACGATATGTTGGTCAAAAGCATGAATAAAGCCGACCACGTAAAACACCTTTATCGATGCTTCAAGATACTGAGAAAATACTGCATGAAGCTCAACCCCGCAAAGAGTACTTTTGGGGTCAAATCCGGAAAGTTCTTGGGATATATGGTTCATCAACGTGGAATTGAAGCTATTTCCAAAAAGATTCGAGCCATAACCGAGATGAAACCACCTAAGACGATCTCCCAGGTACAAAGCTTAGTAGGAAAAATTGTCGCACTAAACAGATTCATATCCAAATCAGCGGACAGAAATTTGTCTTTCTTTCAAACTTTGTGGAAGGCGAAGAATTTTATTTGGACTAAAGAATGTGACCAAACATTCAACCAACTAAAAGCATATTTGACTTCTTCTCCATTATTAGCCAAACCAACTGATGGAGAACCATTATACATTTACATATCTATCTCCACAGTCGCCACTAGTTCGGTATTGGTAAAAATAGAAGGCGCTGAACATAAGCCTGTCTATTATCTAAGTAAACTACTACAAGGAGCTGAGAAGAATTACATGGAGATAGAAAAGTTTGCTTTAGCCTTAGTGGTGGTGGCACGCAAGCTCCGACCATACTTTTGACCTATAAAATAGTGGTACTCAGAAACCAACCACTAAGACAAGTATTGGCGAAGCCAGAAGCCTCTGGCAGATTGATTAAATGGACGATCGAATTAGGAAAATTCGAAATTGAATATAAACCACGAACCGCGATTAAGGCTCAAGTTCTAGCCGACTTCCTATTAGAAACTCCGTCCTCAATACAAGAACCTAACGACTCGACCAGCTGTGATAATGATATCTTGAGTGTCGAAAATCACACCTGGTTAATGCATGTCGACGGTGCCTCAAGCAAAGAGGGAGGCGGAGCTGGAATCAATTTAACCGGACCAAATTTGAACTATGCAATCACATTAGATTTCATGGTAACCAATAACGAGTCAGAGTATGAAGCGTTGATTGCAGGAATGGAAATGACAATTAAAGCCAACATAAAAAGCCTTAAAGTATTAACTAACTCGGAGTTGGTACAACGGCAAATAGATGGCTCATACAAAGCAAAAGAATTCAACATGATCAAGTACCTCACCAAGGTAAAGGAGTTAGCAGGAAAATTCAAGAATTTCGAAATACAGAATGTTCCCCGTTCAGAAAACAAATGGGCGGATCAACTCTCCATAATCACGGGATCGAGAGATGGACAAACGGAACGAGTAATCACTTGGTTGATATCGAATACTCCAGCAATCGACATCGACAACACACCTGTCGCTGAAATGATGGAAATTGAAGTAGCAGAAAGGAACTGGATGACTCCAATGATGGATTACCTTCTGGGAGGAAACCTGCCACCTAATCAGAATGAAGCTCGGAATATAAAATATCGAGCACCAAGGTACACCATTTTGGAGGGAAAGTTTTATAGAAGATCAGTATCAGGAATTCTACTAAAATGCATTTTCGAACCATAAACCAATGACGTACTTCGAGAAATACTTGAAGGGGAGGCAGGAAACCACAGTGGAGCCAGAGCCTTGGCTTTGAAATGTCTCCGAACAGGATACTACTGGCCAAATTTAAACAGGGATGCTATTGATTATGTGCAAAAGTGTCATCACTGCCAGATTCACGCTAACGTGAACCATCAACCCGCCGAGAAGATGCACAAGATACCAGTGTGCTGGCCCTTTTATCAATGGGGAATAGACATTGTGGGTCCTTTCCCAGTAGCCAGGTCGAAGAAAACTTATGTCTTAGTCGCTGTCGAGTATTTCAGTAAATTGATAGAATGCGTCGCTCTGGCCCGAATAACACAGTTTCAAGTAATTAATTTCTTCTGGAAGTTTATTGTATGTCGATTAGGCATCCCACAAATCCTAATCTCTGACAATGGAACTCAATTCGCGGGAAAACAAGTATTGGAATGGTGCTCTATGTTTGGAATTCAACAAAATTTCACCTCGGTAGGACACCCACGGGCAAACGGACAAACTGAGGTAGCAAACCGTGAGATAGTGAAATCCTTGGAGAAAAGAGTAGGGGCAGCCAAAGGAAGATGGTTAGATGAACTCCCTGGGGTGCATTGGGCCAGCCGGAAGACTGTCAAAACCTCAACTGGCGAGACCCCGTTCAGTTTAGTTTACGGCTCGGAGGCTGTTATTCCAGTCGAAGCTTTGGTCCCAACACCAAGGGTCGATATGTAGGACAGCGAAGAGAATGAAAAGACTAGAAAGGTTGATGTCGACCTGACTGAAGCCTTAAGAGAAAAAGCTGCAGTACGTTTGCAAGTCGCTAAATTGAATATGGAAAAAGCCTATAATCAAAATGTGCGTATACGAACCTTCAAAGAAGGGGACTTAGTACTAAAAAAGGTAGAGGTGTCCAAGCACGTCGAAAAACTGCAACAGAATTGGGATGAACCTTACATCGTTGTTGGTGTAGGAAAGAAAGGTTCATACAAGATTGCGCACATGGATGGAACACCCCTACCCAGGACTTGGAATGCAGTTAACTTGAGAAGATACTACGGAAGATAACTCCTACAAATTATCCCTCCTATTTTCCTTTATTTATTTTAATTGTCATTTATTATGTTTATTCCAAAGATTTCGTATTGTTAGTTGCAATAAAAGCTTTTGCTTAAAATGCTTTTATAATATGTTCCATGGTTATAAACTATTAGCCAAAGCAATGATTTAACAGGTTAAAACCAATAATTGGTAAACAACCTAAGTCTAAAACTGAGTAAAATCGATCCGCTCGATATACACTCATCGATCTCCAAAGCAAAAGACTTAACAGGTTAAAACCAATAATTGGTAAACAACCTAAGTCTAAAACTGAGTAAATTCGACATGATCGGTATACACTCATCGATCTCCAAAGCAAAAGACTTAACATGTTAAAACCAATAATTGGTAAACAACCTAAGTCTAAACTGAGTAAAATCGATCCGCTCGATATACACTCATCGATCTCCAAAGCAAAAGACTTAACAGGTTAAAACCAATAATTGGTAAACAACCTAAGTCTAAGACTGAGTAAAATCGACCCGCTCGATAAACACTCATCGATTTCCAAAATGGAGACTAAGAAGGTTAAAACCAATTACAGGTAAAAAAAACACCTAAGTACAAAATTGAGTAAAAACGATGCGCTCGATAAACACTCATCAATCTCCAAAGTGGAGACTAAACGGGTTAAAGCCAATTATTGGTAGAAAACCTAAATACAAAAATTGAGTAAAATCGATCCGCTCGATAAACACTCATCGATCTCCAAAATGGAGACTAAGAAGGTTAAAACAAATTATTGGTAAAAAAAACCTAAGTACAATAATGGAGTCAAATTGACCAGCTTGATAAATGCTCACCGATCTCCATAATTATGAAAGGAAAGGTTAAAGCCAAGTATTGGTAAACAACCTACTTAAAATGGAACTGATCGATACAACACTCAGTGATACAGAGAATAAAAGCAAAGATCAAGAATGACATGAGCAAGAACAATCACATGAGGCAAGATATGGAGAAATATGAAGTTTTATTAATCTGAATACAAAGAACATTTTTCGATTTACATATCATTACAAATACAAAAGTGGAAGATCATATTCAATATATCGGAGTTTTTCACAACAATGTCCACAGAAACATCAATCTCCTTCCTGGTGCCTCGACGTTCTTCTTCAACCACCTAAGAAGCATGCTGCTCATGATGGTCGACTTCTTTAGTTCGATGGCCAGACTCTGAAGATCGATTCTCCCTTTAATCTGAACGGCCATTACAAGCCAGGTATCTTGTAGCAGTCATTCAACTAAGACGAGCTCCTGCTTGAGAGATTGCTACAGTTGTTCGTCCAAAGCAGGATCTCCCGAGGACCATCACAAAAGTTAAAATTTACCAGCACACCCCGTCAGTCTATCACTCCGGAGGTAACATCCAAGAACAAGGGATGCCTGGTAAGTATGAACCCTCCATGTGCAAACAAAATACCATGGACCCCAACCCCATTAAGACAAATGCTGAGGCCACATGGGACTCGTCAGTACTAGGTAGGGCATTAATGGGACTTGTCAGTACTAGGCAAGATGGTGATTGAGTGATCAAAAATGGGTACTCCTAGTAATGTGATTTTCTAAAGATTATGGGATCACTTGGTAAAGTGAATCCTGAGGAAACTGAATTTTCCATTCTGTACGGTATAAGTTGATATGATGGAAATAATTGTTACCTATTTATAAGGAACTCTGATTTGATCCTACGGTTGGAGATTAATTAAATCAACGGACGAAAAAAGAGCCTTTTGACTCCACATATTTAACGCGAGTAAGTAGGAACGGCACAAGAATGGTCGATAAAACTGATCGGCGAGAACGGGATGTTGAGGTCGAAAACGACTAGCATATTAGAACCAATAGGCAACAAGGTCACTTTGATGACTAACAGCTTAGTAATTTGTGAACAGAAAATCAACTCACGATCAACACCGAACAAGAAAGATAGATTAAGGAATAAGCATTCCCACCAAAAACGCCAGATCTGTTCTTTCTACACGGAGTTTACAAAATAGTTGATCGTTTTGAAAACTAATGAAAACCCGACAATGTAGAATCCAGCTTTCCTCTTAGAGTCCAAGAAATCTGACGAAATAGTAGAAGAGACGGTCGTGCTTGCTAGGGCACGCGGACTTGTCATTGCCTCATATTCCAAAGAATTGCTTAAGGAGGTCTGAACAGACTGGATCTAACTAATGGTTCTACATTTTCCAATTCCTTCCATACCAAAGATTCGACATGATGGCATAATGGTTGTTTTATTTGAGGAAAATGAAGCTCACAGTCAGTACACAGAAACATGGAATCCAAAAGAAGCAGACAAACTATACTAAGAGGTTCAACTATAAAGAAAGTAATGCTTGAAGAAAAGTTGCAAAGGACCCTTTATGTAGAACTTCATAAAAGACAAAATTATGTCTGACAAATCCGACTGACCGACTATCGATGAACACGATAGGCTTACTACCCAGCATCTTTGAAAATTGAACAGACGGACGAACTGTCCAGATAAGATAACAAACTTGCAGTTTTAACAATTTATAGGTTTGGGCTGAATAACATGCATATGGCATGTTCTAATACTATGCGACAACTCAAATCATATTACAACGAGTAGTAGTTTTAAATCCAATATGAACACATGTATTTGATAAAGTTCATGCATAGTCAGAGAATGGGTGAACTTGGAATACTTTATTTAGCAGTGTTACAAGTTACAAAGACTATTATCAAAAGAGATCGCCTAAATCTTCGACTTGTTACTACGTATACTAAGATTGGCACCCCGACGATAAGGAATATAATACAAGTAACTCCTCGAATTAGAAAAGACTCATGTCTAGTCAACAAACAACAAATTACTTCTTTCAGACCCACGATATTGGTCGCCCTCAAGCAAGCGTTTTTGGGAGTAGATAAGGCAGTTTATGCTAAGTCAATCCAGATAACCTTTTATGGAGCTCTATATTTCAATCACTTACTAACAAGCAGCTTAAGTTTGCTTAAAACGTAACGTGATATATATATTCTTAAGTCAAAATTATGTCTACTCGATAAAGTAATTTAATTTACTTCTCGATAAAGATCGGAACTAACAAAATATATATTTACAGAAAAAATATCATGGTCGTACAAAAACGCTAAGGACCAGTGACAGGCCTTCCCTTGCTAAAAAAAATGGAAGAAACAAGGATAATTGAGGCATTAGAGCTGATCGGGACCGGTTGGCCTGCTCGAAGAATCACCCTTTCATGGAGTATCTGTATCCAGAAACGCCGTCAACTCCTCTTGACGCTTCTGATAACCTTTTTCATAGCCATCTTCAAAGGCACGCTAACGAGACTCCTCCGAATTGGCATTAAGTTGAGCCAGATCATCCCTCTCCTTCTCAAGAGTCAACTTCTCATCATGTAACTTCTGCATATCATCATTAAGAAGCTCAAGTTGAAGGGAAAGCCTTTTGACCTTGCTCGTCTCTGCATCAAACTGATGCCTCAGGTTCTCCTTGCCCAACCACAACTCATCATTTGGATACCTAACTGCAGAGCATAGTATTTCCCCTGGAAGGAAAGAAAATATAAGCGGCAAGCAACCAAGAACTTTTTAAGAGAATAAGCTAAAGAAGATAATTACCTGCTCAAATTGTCTGAAGAGGGATTGAACGAGGCGAAGATTGGAAGAACCCGCATGCCTCTTCGACTCGCCCGACAAAATTGTACTAAAGCCCAGGTCCCATGATAAAGGGTCGGTTTCACAAGAGTCGGGAAAGACAGATTCAAGGGGAATCTTATCATGACGAGGGGAGTTGGACTCGGTTATATCCTTAACCTGCCCCAGGATACAACGTTGGTCCAAAAGACGCGGTGATACCTTCGCACCAGGGCTCAAGGAAGTTTACTTTCCCGAACATGAATATTGAATCCTCCGACCAGACCCCTGCTCGGTCCGATCTCCAGAAGAACCACCAGCATCGAAAGAGGTGGTTACCGTCGTAGTGTCTGCGAATAAAAACTCCGAAAAACTTTGATTATAGACTGCGTTAAAGATGGATCTGAAAATAGGCCGCTGCTTGCCGGCCCCACAGGAATGTCCGCTTGGCCATGGCAAACGACCAGGTCAGCAACAGAAGTGCTAAAGCTTATGTTAGAAAGAGCATAACCGTGTAATCCATGCTCAGAGGAAGGAATGGATGAAGAAGCAGGAATATTGAAAGATTGCTCCATGTTGGACATGTCCCCTAAAGCAACCCGACCAGGAGAAGGTCTCCTTTGGAAATCCGAAGATATAATAAGATTTTGCTGAGAAGAGTCGGAGCGAGCATTCATATCGCTCGAACAACTCGAAGTGATAACTGAGGTTTGTATCCCCGAGCTTCTAACGGTTTGAGGTTGAGGAAGATCAGCTGAAGGCCCCTCGTTGCGGGACCTTTTTGACCTAGTATTTCTGGGATGGTCACGCGAAGGACGCTTGGATGTATTGCCGAAGAGATTACTCATTCTCGAAAAATAATAAACATACTTGGAATATCGAATAGAATTATCAACCTATTGGGAGAATATTTTATCGGAAGAGAAGCGCTGTAAAATAACGATGAACTTTTTACCTCAAGTATTTATACTAAGTGAAAAGACGCGACGGACATTGGGAAGAAGCGCGAAACAAAGTACCTGACCAATGAACAGTTGTGCAGATTCGAAAAGACACAAACATAATAACTATGTTGGAATTAAAGACTTGTCCGAGCTATCATAATAAATGAGGAAATTAAAATCATAAAATGGGAATACAAATCGTCGTAAGTACAAAGGTCAAAATAGTAAAATTACAAGTCACATTGTGACGATTATTATTCCTAAAGCTATTGATTGCCCCCGTCCAAGATCCGTTGGTCGCTCCCTTCTGTCCTCTGCTGATCGCATGCGCCAATATCATGCTCGCCAACTCCCTTTCCTTCTCCATTAGCATTGGTCGCTGGTTCTGGATACTCCTCCTCACTTTCCTGCTCACTTGAATCATTATTGTCTTCAGGATCAATATCTGAAGGAGGTACCCGTAAAGGTACTCCAAATTCCTCAACCAGATGTGCCAACGGAAAATGTTTGAATTCGACAGTCGAAAGATATGAAGAAGAATACTCCTCGCCATGACGATTAAATCTGACATGAATGGTCTTGATATACTCACTCCGACGATCTTCGATTAATCCCATAGCGACCATCTAATGAATCGCTTTCTTGAAGGTAATCTCCAGAAGAGGACCAACCTTTTGATATACCAATGCAGTGTGAACCGGAGAATTGAGAAACTCGCGAATCACTTTCTCATTAGGATTCCTACCGTATCGATCAATAAGTGCACCAAGAGGGAGGTTATCTTCATACTCATTCAGAGAAGCCGGAAGACTAACGACTTGGGATTCCAGTTCGCTGATACGGGTAGTTTACTGGATCTGATGATCATCAAACTCTTTGGCCAACTGGTTGACTCGCTCTTGAGCACGAGATGTTTCCAAAATACTGTTTAAAATATGGGGATTATCGGTCCCCATAGCCTGAGTACCATCGACCTGGAATGGACGGGTAGAAGACGTGGAAGGATCAGCTTCTGTTGCACCATGTTCCAGTTCTGTCTCTTTCTTAAGCAATGCTTTGTTCCTCTCCTCCAAAAATTCACATTGTTGCCTCAGAAGAGCTGCTTCGTAAGCGAAGGATAGCAAACAAGTACTAGTCTGAGGAGTCAAAGTAATAAACTGTTTAAATAAAACCCCTTGAGAAAAGTTAACATAAACAGAAAAAATAGATAAACCATTAACCTTTTCAGCATAGAGAGAAGCCTTCTGCAACTTCTCCAGGGGATCTTTATGAAGTAGTTTCTGAAAGTCGCGTGTAAAAATGGTAGAAAGAAGAATTCGAGTAGCCTTATCGGCTGCATTCTCCTTGTCATCACGGATCAAAGAATCGTGATCGGAATAACCAACCGCTCTCTTCCCCACGAGGTGATCTTCTATCATTTCGACAAGGGTAGGTCTGGGATGCAGCTCGCCAAGTAAAGTAAGGTCTTCACTAGAACGATCATAGACCCGCTTGATTCTTTTAGCTACAGAACCAGATGAATTAGGTAGCGACCAATTACGGCAGCCCCGAATACCTAGGGAAGTCCTAAGTTGCAGGGGAGGATAACCTTGTCCAGTCCTTGTAGGACCTGGACCTTGGGAAAAAGAAGGTTCATCGTGAGTCTCCTGGGAAAGATCTATAGACTCTTCTCTATTATCATCAGAATCTTGGCCTAATTCCAATTTTCCCTTCCTTGATACCCTTTGCTCAATGGGATGGTTCTCCATCGTCTTAGTAGACTTTGAAAGAACCATCTTTCCTTTCCTAGAGTGCCTGGAGTTCTCGACCATGGAGGCTGAAGAGAATAAAAATCCAGTTATAAACATTATTGAAAATAATGATAAAGGGAATACAATGGTTAAACATAATACTTACCGAGTGACTGAGAGGAGGAAGATATAGGATAAGTGTGAGAACTTAGGCCGGCCTTACGAAGAAAAGCTTCGCCAATGAGAACAGCGCATTGATATTTATCCGCACGCATTTCCTCTATCTCTTCTACCAACTTCGGATCATCGGGGATAAACCGACCCTCAACAGAGCGACCACCAAAAATCCACTTGGAATCATGGTCCCAGGAGAAGGATTCGCTGGAGCCATCTGCTAAAGTCAGATGAGTGGGAGGGCGAACAAAGAAAAAGCGAAACTTCCAGAATTACTGGAAACTCTAGAATCGAATAGATTGACCAGATTTTTGGCTTGCAAAAAAGTAACCATGATTGGAGGAGCTAGAAATGTTGAAACGAAATAACTGACTGAAATTGCGAAAGGAAGGTTGGAACCCTTTAGCGATCATCAGGACAGAAAAGGATACGACGAAAGACACAAAGTTAGGGACTAGTTGTGTCAAAGAAACACTGAATATTTTCAATATATCCAGAAATAAGGAAGACGAAGGCCGTGATTAAAATGGGCCGAGTAAAAAGCTCGACAGCCTGTCGGCGGAGAGGTAACCCTGTCAGTAGGAGATGGAAGAAAAATTTGGGAGCCCTCCGGGAAGTACTTTATATAATTGTCAAAAACCTCACGAAAGCTCTCATCGGTATAAGCACAGACAAGGTTTTCGACTGGATCGGATACCTGAGGGTTGGCACCCTTACCCTTCTTAGCCTTAGCAGCGACCTCAGAATCGGAAAGGATCCTCAACTTGAACATGTCCTTATCGGGAATGTTTATATATGATGGTCCCGTTTGCTCTGGGGGAGGGCTAAGAGAAGCCCCCACGTCGACAACAGGAACAACTTCCTCAGTAGAAGAGGAGGTGGGGTTTCTCGGATTTGAAGCCATGTTATTGATCCTCGGAAAATGATGATCAACAATTACAATATTTAGATGAATTAGCAACTGGAAGATTTACTGCTAGAAAACAGAAGATAGAAAGTAAAAATTGTGGGTGAAACCAGGAAGACATAATTATATAGGAAGCCAAAATGACGCTTCAATCCTTTCGCGACTATTCATATTCCTGCCAATTATCGAAGAAAAACTAGCTCCTCGAAACGGAACAACGATACAGTTCAGGAACGACAAAACGACTATCTATGAAACGTAGCACTATTTTCCTTGCTTAGGATTTTTTCCCACAGGGTTTTTTCCGAGTAAGGTTTTTAATGAGGCACAATTCATAGAAAAGTCAGTCGTACAAGGCTCATTACTTCTACGAGCTTCTATTGCATATACGCGCGAAGAAGTGAGGGAGTACTGATGGGGGCTATTTATACCCCTTATAATACTCGGACCAACTCGGAAGATATTAGGTCGGCTTTGCTATCGCGGTTCGATCCGAGTAGAGATGTCTATTCTCAACGACTAGGCTATAATCCGAGTTCCAGAAGGACAAATACCCTGAGTCCTAGTAGGATTATGTTTCCTTGTACAATTACGGTTAATGTCTTATAAATACCTAGATCAACATTGTATTACGGGGAACATCAGAGCTTACGCCTACATACTTGAGCAATCTGAGATTAATCTAATACAAGAGCTTTTGCTATACTTATTGACCATTACTTTATTTGTTCATTAACGTCATTGTGTATTGTTCTTCCTTGAGATCGATCCATCCGGAATAAAGTAATTAGGCCCTATAATCTTCATATAAGTTTACCCTACACTATTATTATTGATTTAATCTAATCCTATGAAATTCGGTTAAATCACAAACTGAGTGTTCAGGTGACAACAATTGTCCTGTGGTACCCAAACTGGGTTTGCGGGTGGAGTCACAATGAATATCGTAGGCACTTGTGTGAATGCACTATAAGGGAAGGGTATGCGTATTTCCTAACACCAATTGGTTTTGGGGCAAGTGGTAATCAGAGCCAATGTCACGTGTTCATTTCCCAGCAGGAGCAATTGCTGAGGGCGAGATTGTTGGGCACCCAAACTGAGTGTGCGGGTGATAGCAATTGTCCTGTGGCACCCAAACTGAGTGTGCGGGTGGAGTCACAATCGAATATCGTGGGTGCTTGTGTGAATGCACTATAAGGAAAGAGTATGTGCATTTCCTAACACCAATTGATTTTAGGGCAAGTGGTAGCGCCTGAGGTCCTACAGAGAATCTCTAATCGGATTAAAATCCGCCCCTTTGGCAACCCTAATACCAAGATGGTCGGGTTTTGAGTTACAACTCATGTAGCATTTATTAATGTTGGTCCCAATTGGTCAGATGAGGTCCAGAGGGGGGCGAATAGACCTCTGAAAATTTTAACTTTAAAACTTTCTACTAAAATGTTAGCAGACTAAGCTGTTATAGAACAGTAAGCTGACTAAGCTGATCGCGAACAAATCTTTGAATAGCTCAGTTGACCACTAATCTGATAATTACTTAGCTGATTTAGTCAAAATCAGTTTTAACACCAGAATACTTGCAGCGGGTATTTTAAGTATTTTTCACTAGTAAGCTTGGTAGATTGAAAGATTTTATCCCCAGTTTTATCAAACTCCTTTAAAAATCTTTTCGAACAGTTTTTCAAGTGTTCTTATGCAGTTTAGTAAATATGCTAGAAAATAATGCAAGTTTGAACACATAGAATTTTTATAGTGGTTATATGGATATAAATCCTTTAGTCCACTATTCCAAGTCACTTAGATCTTGGGTTATACTATAATCATAAGGTTTACAGTATACTCTGCTTGCGTCGAACAACAAATGAAACGACCACAAGTGCGCAATAGGAAATCACAAAGAAGACCTATTCTACAGAGTCTTATCACTCACAAAGACGGATAAGAACTCCTCACAACACTCTCTTAACACAGATTCACTCAGAAAATGTATTTATTTTGCTTCAACAAGCTTCTGTCAACAAATGACTTCAGCAGGCGAGTGAGCTGTTCTTGAGCTTCTTGAGACTTAGAAAATATTCTGCTTAGTCGATAATCTCTCAGTTGTTGTGTTATAATTTTCTCTTCGTCTCTTCAGCTATTTATACTCACACATTTGAAAAATGTCCGTTGAAGAGAGACACAATTCAAATTTCTCGGATACTGGTCCTTAATTTTCACGAATGGCTCTCTGCACAGTGACAGTACTGCAGACTGTACTTTCTGTCAGGCAGCATTTAATGCACCAAGCTGATACGAGGTATTTCTTCAATAATTTGCCATTAATACCCTCGGTCTTCAGCATTTATTACTCCAAGTGCATATATTACTATTAGGGAGACTTCCTGATCTTTTTCACTCGACCAATGAGAATGCAAGTCTGATGACTGAACAGAGCTGATCCCAAACTTGAACAAATCTGATTTGAGTCGGCTGATCTTCACCAGTCTGATTTCTTTCTTTAGCATATCAGTAGTCTTCTGGACTTGAATTTTTTACCCTTCTGATTTGTCTTCTTATTTGGTCAAAATTCTTCTAAGGGTTTCAACTAAGTTTTCCATACATAGCTGATCTTGATGTTTTGGAAATCATCAAAACCTCCCTTAACTTCTTTATTTTTAATGCACTCTATCTTCATCTTCATCCAACAATTTCCCCCTATTTGGTTATGACAAAACTTCAGCTAAGTACATGTTACCTATACTAAAGTTTTAATCCTCAAAATTTCTGAGATAGAAATTGTATGTTGAAATAAAAACTTGAACTTTTATATATGATTTAAAGTGATTACAAGTTATAAGCTTTTATCAGATGAGATAACTGAAAAAGTAAAGTAAAATGATACAATGATAAAACATTCTATACTATTCATCAGCTTCTTCACTTCCTTCTTCTTAAACTTCCTCATACTTTTATTCAGATTCATCATCTTCTTCCTTTTCATCATTTGCATCATCAGTAAGCAGATTTGCCTTAGCAGCTTTCATCTTTGCTTCTCTTTCTGCTTCAGCATCATCAAGCTTTTTCTTGATGCGTTCTAAGTTCTGCTTCTTCATCTCAGGATCTAGTTGCTCTTCAGGAGTGTCCTTAGTTGCAGCCAATTCCTTATCAGACTTGACTGGTTCCTTAGGTTCTTCTTCAGTAGCTTGTTCATCAGTTTCCTTGTTATTAGCTTCTCCATCTCCTTCAGCTTTGTCTTCAAGTACTTGTTGCTCTGGCTCTTTTGGTTCTTCTTGAGCAGCAGCAAAGTCTTCTTGAGTACTTTGAACAGTTGTCTCTTCCCTTTTCTCTTCCCCCTTTTTGTCATCATCAGCAGGGTTAACAGTAGGGTTGAGTTCAACTGCTAGGATTTGGACAGCAGCACATAAGTTCTTGATGTTCTGATCCATTATGTCCTGTCTTGTACTTAGATGATTCAGAGTAGAGTTGATGTTTTCAGTCTGATCATTGACGCAATCAACATTAAGTTGTAAGGTAGAGATTTCTTGATGGACTTTATTGGCAGTTATTTGAATTTCCTCAACCAATAACAGATTCTTTGCAGTCTCTGGATTATCAACTTTGATGAAAGTGTCAGTTAGATGAGCAATGTTGTCTTCACTTCTCTTAAAAACAGTATGAAGATGACCAACATCAGCTTTGACATCTTCAATGTTTCTGTTCATGTTCAAAATGCTTTTGGTGAACATAAGAAAGTTGTCTTGTGGCATTGGGAAGTTGTCAATGTCATCCTTAACCATTTTTGCATTTTCCTTATGCATTTGCTCCATCAGCATCCTATTCTTCTCTTCCATTTCCTTGAGTGAATTTTCAAGCATCATTTGGAAAGATTCCATCAACGATGAGTGCATATCAGCTGTTGGCATAGAGGGTGATGCAGTTTGATCTTCTTTCTGGTGAACAGGAGTGTCTTCTAGAACAGTTTCTTCTTCAGTTTTCTCCTTAACCTTCCACTCAATAGCTAAGGGCTCTTCAACAGCAGTCTGTTCTTTGACATCTTCAAAGATCTTGGTAACAACAGTTCCATCTTTAGTGAAAACAGTAGTCTGGCGGATTCTCTTTATAACAGGTAGACTACTTACAGTAGATGTCTTCACTTCAGGAAACTTTTGATACGTTTTCATTTCTTTGCCAAATGTGATCTGCTGTACGCTAGGTAGAGTAG
This sequence comes from Penstemon eatonii, assembly GCA_038501285.1. Taxonomy (NCBI): domain Eukaryota; kingdom Viridiplantae; phylum Streptophyta; class Magnoliopsida; order Lamiales; family Plantaginaceae; genus Penstemon; species Penstemon eatonii. The sequence continues at coordinate 32,317,067 of CM076713.1, forward strand.
GCAGATCACTTGGAGAACCTTGTTCATATCTTGAACGTTCAACCCATTTCTCCAAGGCAGGATGAACAGCAATTTGCACAGCTCTCTTGATAGGATCATCTTGCTTTCTTCTCCTGGCTGGCAATGCATCAGAGATGATTTTGGCTTCTGCAGCAGCAAACTCTTGTGCATATTTATGCATAACATCTCTAACATAATCAGCATCCAGTGCTTTGGTGAATGAAGTAGTCTGCAACCAGCTGAGGACCCAACTTTCCTCACTTGCTTTCCAGCTCTGGAGCTCTTCAACATATTTGTTCATCATGTAATCCCTCCATCTTATATATCTCTCTTTTGCTTGGATAAACGGGGTTTTACGCTGCAGCTTCTCATCAATATGAGCCAGGGCAGCTTCGAATCTGTTGAAAACAGAAAGGTCAGAATTGACAATTTCAAAGGCTTTTCTTACTTCAAACCTTTTCTTTTCTGGTATCAGGCTAGCAGGCATTTTCCGCTTGGCCTTCGTTGATTCACCAATCTTGATGCCACCAGCTATGTTTGGACCATGAGAGTCCTTCTTGCTTAGTTCAATAACCAGTGATAATTTTGCATCTTCAGCAGCTTTACGCTCAGCAGCAGTCATACATCTATTTTGCTCTTCTTTTTCAGGTACAATTTTGCTAAGCTCAATGACCTTTTGCATTTCCTGTTCGTTCGCTTTTCTTTGTTCTGCTTCTTCTCTCTTTTTCTTATCAGCAGCAAACATCTTCTTTCTTTTTATAACTATTTTTCTTTTTTCCTTTCTTTTTGTCAACTGTCTGTGCTTCTTTTGCAGCAGCAGGTTCAGGGACATCAGATGCAAGTGGTGCAGCTGCAACAGGTTTGATGATCCGCACTTCAGGATCATCTTGAGGTTGAACTACCTCATCTGTTGGTGCGGTGGAAGCAGTATGTTGGACAGCTTGATCAGCAGCTGACTCCTTAGCAGCAAACTCTTCTTCAGCTCCAGCAGGCCTCTCTGCTGATTGAGGACTTTCTCTGACTAAGACAGAAGGTTTAGCAGGAGACGATTCAAAAATCACCTTCCTCTTAGCAGACTTCTTTGCAGCAGCCATTTCTTTGACAGGCTTATAAGCAGCAGTGTCTCTCAACTGGATTCTAGTCCTTTTTGCTACTTTGTCTGCAGATATTTCTTCTGACATTGTTCTGGATGGAGAACCAGCTGATATCTCCAAAACTTCATCAGTGATCTTCTTTATAGTAGCGTCAGCAGCAGCTTGCTTTTTCTTGTCTGTTCTGGCTTGAACAGCAGGTTTAGCTGTTTGAACAGACTTATTTTGCTTTTTAGCAGGAACCTTTTCCTTAGGTTCCTCAGCCTCTTCCTCTTCCTCATCATTCTTTCTCTTCTTTGTTCCTGCCTTCACAGCTTGATAGGTTGCCATAGTCTTGGCATTATGAATCTCTTTCCCTCCAGTCATTCCACAACCAAGATTATAGAACAAGTAACTCAGGGTAATTCTGTGGTTGGTTTGCTTCTTATGATGAAAGTGCGCCAGAATGTACCAAATGACAACATACCAGTTCACCTCATAGCCATAGTAAAAGCCATCATTATGCAATATCTTTTCATGGTGACACTGTCTAGAGAGAAAGTGCAGTTCTCTATCAGCTTGGATACCATATCAGCCATGCGCTGATATTCATCCTTGAGCTGTTTCTTCTTGATGTTACCCGACATGACTTCTCTCTTTTTGGCACAGATACCCCAGAACTCATGTATTTTGTCTTCAGCCATAGTAGACACATCAGTTTTTCCTTGATTGGACAGCCCAAACTTCTCATGTAACAGGGCAGGGGTGATGACTATTGCTTCTCCTCCGACGGTGGCCTTGATTTCAAGCTTTTCAAGGTCAACAGCATCTTTGGTGTTGTAATACTCCATCACTTGGTCTTTCCATACCATTCCTTCGTGAGCTTCCATGAATTTTACTAGGGTTGCAACTTTAAACTTTTCAAGGATTTTTTTCATTATGGGTGTGCCAGAGTGGTGATATGTATCATAAACAAGATACATACCCTCTGCCTTCGCTTCTTGTTGAGGAGTCATGATGATTCTGTGAAGAAATTTAGAGAGAACAAGAGACTTTAGCAAGAACAGAATGCAGAATTTCTCAAAAATGCGTTTAAAAGTATTTGGGTGCGTAAAGAGTTACTGAGGTGATCAGATCTGGTTTTATAGAGGTTAGGATGTGTTGGTTTCCGTGTTACACGCTAACCATTTGATCCGTTTTGTGTCAGCTTTGATCATGCGGCTTCAGTTACGCAGTTCAAAATTCAAAAAGCATTTATTGACTGGCGGGAATACGAACCGCCTTAGTTTACTAGTGAAAGCGCACTTTAGATAAAATGTTTTTAAAAAAACAGAGCTTTTACATAGTTGATCAGACGAGTAAATTTAAGTACTTATTTGATGGGACTAGTGTCCTGATGACAGATTATTACTAGAGAAAGCCAATAACTAGTAATCTTCCTCGGCTGTTTGTCAATCCATCTAGATAATTTATCTTCAATCTTCAAAATTTGAATCTTCTAATGAAAAAATAACTTCAACTAACTTTCATCAACAAATTTCATCATTTAATCAGAAGTACCGCTAGTCATACACGTTCCCCCTGACTTTAAGAATCCATAAGTTAACTAGTCTGTTGAGAGTTAACCTTGAAGATAATAAGATGAGTAAGCTGATAAACTCCAATCTTCTGTTAAGTTCCCCCTCAGCGTATGCATCCAAATTTAGTAGACCTAGTTCAGCTCTTAAAGTTGAAAACCTTGCATCACTTAGAGGTTTGGTGAAAATATCAGAGATCTGATTTTCAGTATGAACATATTCTATCATGACATTTCCTTTTTCCACATGATCTCTTATGAAGTGATGTTTGATCTCTATGTGCTTAGTCCTTGAATGACTTGTAGTGTTTTGAGTAAGAGAGATTGAACTTGTATTATCACAGTAGATAAGTATTCCACTGATTTTAATGTTGTAATCTTCTAGTTGATGCTTCAACCATAGTTTTTGAGCATAGCAAGCTCCAGCATCTATGTACTCAGCTTCAGCAGTAGATATGGATACTGAAGTCTGTTTCTTACTTATCCATGAGATCAGACGACTGCCAAAAAATTGACAGGCACCTGTTGTGCTCTTCCTATCAATTTTGCAGCCAGCAAGGTCAGAATCTGAATAATCAATAAGTTCAAAGCCAGATTCTCTAGGGCACCAATCCCAAATCTTGAGTGCCTTTGTGGTATCTAAGTATCCTTTTGGCAGCTAGGAGATGAGATTCCTTAGGATTTGATTGATATCTCGCACAAACCCTAACAGAGTACATAATATCAGGTCTGCTAGATGTTAAGTATAACAGTGACCCAATAATACCTCTGTATTTGGTTATATCCACTGATTTGCCATCTTCATCTTTATCCAAACGAAGTCCAGTAGACATTGGAACTCTAACAGTAGAGCTAGTTTCCATACCAAATTTCTTGAACATATCCTTTGTGTATTTTGCTTGCTTAATTAATATTCCATCAGGCAACTGTCTTACTTGCAAACCAAGAAAATAATTATGTTCTCCCATCATGCTCATTTCAAACTTGTTTTGCATTAGCTTTGATAACTTATCACATCTGTTGATTTGTTGAACCAAAAATAATATCGTCCACATATATTTGCACAAGCAATATATGATCCTCCAATTCAACATTGAACGGGGTCTTATCTACCTTACCTTTACGAAATCCTTTAATTAAAAGAAAATCAGATAGGGTATCATACCATGCTCTTGGAGCCTGTTTCAGTCCATAGAGGGCTTTCTTCAGACGATACACCTTGTCTTCTTCTTTATATGCTTCAAATCCAAGTGGTTGTTCAACATAAACTTCTTCCTGCAATTTTCCATTGAGAAAAGCTGATTTCACATCCATTTGATAGACTGTGAAATTTTTATGAGCAGCATAGGCGAGAAACAATCTGATTGCCTCTAATCTTGCCACTGGTGCAAAGGTTTCATCAAAGTCAATGCCTTATTCTTGGCAGTAACCCTTGGCCACTAATCTTGCCTTATTTCTGGTGACAATACCATCTTCATTCATTTTATTCCTTAATACCCATTTAGTGCTTATTACCCTTTGATGACTTGGTCTAGGAACTAAGGGCATCTCTAATGACTCCGAGAGGGAATACCCTCTCCCTCTCCCACTCCCCCCCCCCCCCCCCCTCTCCCTCTCCCCCTCCCCCTCCCCCTCTCTCTAGTTTTTTAGTCATCTCTAATGACTCATTCTATCTAACTCATTTAATAATTAATTTTATTCTTCTCTATTATTATTATTATTATTATTATTATTATTATTACACCAAAAATAAATTTAAAATTAACATTAATTTAAAATCAAAAGTACATTAGGAAACTTAGAAAATAAAAAATTACATCAAATATTAAATTAATTCATATAAGGAAATCCATCATCTCTGACTATTGATTTGGATCCACGAACAAGTCCCATATCCCTAGAAGATTATATGATCATCTGATGTCACCAAATACGATCTGTAGATGTCAATCGCGAACTACTAAAGGACTTAGTCGAACATGTGTGGGACACACAAGGTCAAAATTAAGGTCTATGTTTTAGTCGAACATGATTTCATGATTGTATCGTATTATTTTAAATTTTTAGAAAGAATTATTTTTGGGTTTAATGATTGTATCGTATTATTTTAAATTTTTAGAAATAATTATTTTTGGGTTTCATGATTGTATCGCATTATTTTAAATTTTTAGAAAGAATTATTTTTGGGTGATAAATACAACCCCAAAACTACTAAAATAAATCAATATTAAAATACTAGTGTTAATTTAATGAAATAAAAATTATTTTTTTATAATTAAAAATAATTATCTCCAAATAAAATACAAATTTTAGTAATTATTTTATTTTTAAATAAAGATAAAAAAATAACCAAATAAAACAAAACGAAATTAAAAAAAAAATATAGCATGTGATGGAGGGGGCTTGGATGGGAGAAGCTCCCCCTCCCCCTCCCTCCAAGGTCCCTCCAGGGTCCCTCTAGTGGGTATACCCTCTCCGCCCCCCTAGTCATTGGAGATGATTTTTTTTCCCCCTTCCCCCCATATACCCTCTAGGGCATCTTCCCACTAGTCATTAGAGATGCCCTAAGTACCAGACTTCATTCCTTTCAAATTGATTCAACTCTTCTTTATTAGCTTCAATCCAATTTGAATCACTAAGAGCTTCTTCAATCTGTTTAGGCTCTATTTGAGATAGGAAGCTGACAAACATGGCATCATTTGCAGCAGCTCTCCTTGTCTTTACTCTATCCAAAGGTTCACCAATAACTAGCTTTGGTGGGTGATTCTTGAGCCATCTAAGATCAGGTTGCAAATCTGAATGTTGTCATCTGTTTTGATCTTGGAACACTACTGTTGGAGTTTCAGTAGTAGTCTGTTGAACAGCAGTTGTCTGTTGAACAGTCTCTGGTCTGTTTAGGCTCTATTTGAGATAGGAAGCTGACAAACATGGCATCATTTGCGGCAGCTCTCCTTGTCTTTACTCTATCCAAAGGATCACCAATCACCAGCTCTGGTGGGTGATTCTTGAGCCATCTAAGATCAGGTTGCAAATCTGAATGTTATCATCTGTTTAGATCTTGGAACACTACTGTTGGAGTTTCAGTAGTAGTCTGTTGAACAGCAGTTGTCTGTTGAACAGTCTCTGGTCTGTCAGCGGTTTGCAATTCTTCTGTTAGACAATCAGCAGTGTGATTTTGAACAGCACTTGAGTTAGCAGCTGAGTTGAGATCAGGTAGTATGATGGGTATATACTCTTCATTTCCTTCAACACTCAATTTCTGAAAATCAGTAGACAGATTTTGATTCTTTTCAGAAGATTGATTCGGTTCATCAAATACTACATGAATAGATTCTTCTACAAGTAAAGTTCTTTTGTTAAAGACTCTATAAGCTTTACTGACTATAGAATATCCAACAAAAACAGCTTCATCAGCCTTTTTTGCAAAAGCATTAAGGTGATTTTTCCCATTATTTAAAACAAAACATTTACAACCGAAAATTCTAAAGTAATGAATGTTTGGCTTCCTGTTGTTCCAAACTTCATATGGGGTCTTGTTTTGATGCTTGTTGATCATGCATCTGTTTTGGGTAAAGCATGCTGTGTTTGTGGCTTCTGCCCAGAATCTTTGGGGCAGCTTTGCTTCAGCTATCATAGTCCTGGTAGCTTCTTCTAGAGTTCTGTTACTCCTTTCAGCAACTCCATTTTGTTGAGGGGTTCTGGCAGCAGAGTACTCATGGCTGATGCCTCTGATGTTACAATACTCTTCAACAGTTGAGTCTGTAAATTCAGTCCCTCTATCTGATCTGATCTTCAATATCTTCATACTCTTTTTATTCTGGATCAGCTCCATTAGATTTGTAAGATGCTCCTTGGTTTCACTTTTCTTCTTCATGAAAATCACCCAAGTGTTGAATAGTCATCCACAACAGCTAGGCAGTATTTCTTTCCACCATTGACAATTGGATCAATAGGTCCAAACAAGTCCATATGTAGCAGCTTCAAGATTCTTCCAGATGATTGGTGATTATTGCTCTTGAAAGATGACTTGATTTGTTTACCCTTCTGACAGGCGTCACAAAGCTTATCTTTGCTCATGACTGTTTTTGGAATTCCTTCTACCAAATCATTCTTGATAAGTCTGTTTATGGTCTTGAAATTCACATGATTCATTCTTTTGTGCCACATCCAACTGACTTCACCTGGTGTTGATGCCACCAAACAAATATTAGAACTCTTGTTAACAGAATTCCAGTCCACTGTGTAGACATTTCATTGTCGTCTTCCAGATAAAATTACATTCTTTGCACCAATCTGTTCAACATAGCACTTATCTGATGAGAAAATGACTGAAAATCCATTGTCACAAAATTGACTTATGCTCAGCAAATTGTATTTGAGGCCTTTAACATAAGAGACGTCAGATATCTCAATGTTGCCTTTGATTAGTCTTCCACTTGCTACAATCTTGCCTTCCTTGCACAGCAACAGCATCAGTCAGCTCATGTATGTTTCCACACATGTGTCTTGAACAGCCACTGTCCAAGTACCAGATTTTCTCTACTTTACTCCTATTCCTAACCCTAACCTACAAAAGAAAATAAAAATTGTTTTAGATACCCATATTGAGAGGGTCCTGAAGGATTAGTTCCACCTTTAACAACCCAAGATGTTGAAGTTTTAGGCTTCTTAGGCTTCTGAGTTTTGACAGGAGTATGAACATGTTTATCTTCATCGCGTCCATCAGATTTGTTATATTGATAATCATCATGATACGGATAATGTTCATAAGCAGAATAAGATGCATGATAAGCAGGATATGCATGCATTGGATGAGCAGGATATGGTGCATATTAAGTTGGAAATTGTGGTGCATGATACATAGGAGGATGTGTAGCAGGTTGCACATAATAAGACTCATTTCCATACCAAGCATTTTGATTTTTCTTGTTCTTATGCTTATTTGGCTTACTAGGTGTTTGCTCATTAACAGACGAATAAGTTTTACCACTAGTCTGATTGGTTTTAGCATTATCAACAGACTTCTTAGGACTCTGCTGTCTGATTTTACCAGTCTGTTTTCCTACACTAGGCTCTTTGCTCATTTTAGCCTTAGGAGCTTTCTTCTCCTTTAATTATTTCTCAGGTGAAGCAGGTTTAGTAGTTTGAACATACAAGATGACCTTACTGTTGTCAGCTGATATAAAATTTTCAGTATGGTTCAGCTCTAACTTATCCTGTTCTAAAGGTATCTTCTGTTTACTAGAGATATGAGTGGATGCAACAGATGATTTTTCATGAGACTCAATTTTCTTTTCAAGCTCCATGATTTTACCCTTATATACTTCACATTCAGCTTTCAGAGATTCATTTTCTTGCTCAAGCAGTTTATATTCAGCTGATTCTTTTGGCTTTTCAGCTTTAAGTTTCAGTGAACTGTTTTGCTCTCTAAGCAATATCATCTATTCCTTAAGCTTAGCAAATGCATCAACAATACTTGTATTATTAACTACCATTTGCTCAAATGAATTGAATAATTCATTTTCAAGAGGAGTTACCTCATCATCCTCAGAGTTATCAGATTCCTTGGCCATCAGGCAGATGAGTGCAGGACTTTCTTCAGAAGACTCTTCATCCGAAGTGTCTGAATCTGAATCAGATGAGTAGATAGTAGCCAGCTTTTCCGCTTCTGCTAACAGCACCATGCTTTTCTGATGCTTTCTTTCTTTTCTTTCCTTTCTTTTCTTCCTCTATATACTTCTCAGCCTTAGGATATGGGTAGTCTTTGATGAAATGGCCCAATTTCCTGCAATTATAGCACATTAGTCTGGATTTATAAGAATCGTTATCTAGAGAAGAAGAGATAGGGTTAGAATAGAAGCATTATTGTATTTGTTCTTCATTTTTCTTTTGTAGAACTTCTTGAAGTTGTTTATCAGCAATGCAACGTCTCCAGCTGTGTACTCCTTTTTGTTGAGTATTGTGGCTTCATCAGATGAGTCCACATCTTTGCTTTTGTGTGCTGGTCTTCTAAGATTTTCAGCAGCAACTAGGGCAGCTGTGGGACTTGAATTTGAGGTTTCTTCAACACCCATTCTTGGCAGTTTATACTCATACGCCTTGAGTACTGAGAACAGCTCGGTGAGTGAGATCTTTCCCAAATCTCTTGACTCTTCCATGGCTGTTACCTTCATGTTGAACTTTGGAGATAGAGCCTTCAACACTCTCACGGTTATCTCCTTGTCTGTGAAGGTTTTTCCAAGCTTGAGAACTTCATTTAACGTCCTTGTAAACCTTGTATCCATCTGGTCAATGGTTTCCGCAGACTTTATTTTGAAGTTGTCCAGCTTTTCCAGAGCAAGACTCAGTTGATGCTCCTTGATGGCGTCGTTTCCTTCGCTCATGTCACGAACCTTATCCCACATTTCTTTGGCAGTCTTGCAATGCTTGACTTTATCAAATCTGTCATTGTCCAGGGCTTTGGTCATGATGAAACGTCCAACTTTGTCCAGATTGAACAGCTTGATTTCTTCAGCTGTCATCTCATTTAGATCTTTTTCCACCACTATATCTACTTCATCAACCTTTATAGTCTTGGTGAATTTGAATGGACCTTTAATGATACATGTGTACATGTTATCATTGTAAGCAGCTAAGAAGATTTCCATTCTGATCGTCCAGTCTTCGAAGCTCATACCAGCTATGTGGGGAACATGGCTGATACAATCCATTTTCAAAAAAATTTTGATTTTTCAAAAATATGCTCTTTAGAAAAAATTTAAAAACCTTTGAAAAATACTAGGATCAAGCTCGTTGATCAGGCAGCTGATTCTAATGAACCACCTGCTCTGATACCACTTGTTAGACCTCTAAAAATTTTAACTTTAAAACTTTCTACTAAACTATTAGCAGACTAAGTTGTTATAGAACAGTAAGCTGACTAAGCTGATCGCGAATAAATCTTTGAACAGCTCAGTTGACCACTAATCTGATAATTACTTAGCTGATTTAGTCAAAATCAGTTTTAACCCCAGAATACTTGCAGCAGATATTTTAAGTGTTTTTCACAAGTAAACTTGGTAGATTGAAAGATTTTATTCCTAGTTTTATCAAACTCCTTTAAAAATCTTTTCAAACAGTTTTTCAAGTGTTCTTATGCAGTTTAGTAAATATGCTAGAAAATAATCCAAGTTTGAACACACAGAATTTTTATAGTGGTTATATTGATATAAATCCTTTAGTCCACTCTTCCAAGTCACTTAGATCTTGGGTTATACTATAATCACAAGGTTTACAGTATACTCTGCTTGCGTCGAACAACAAATGAAACGACCACAAGTGCGCAATAGGAAATCACAAAGAAGACATATTCTACATAGTCTTATCACTCACAAAGACGGATAAGAACTCCTCACAACACTATCTTAACACAGATTCACTCAGAAAATGTATTCGTTTTGCTTCAACAAGTTTCTGTCAACAAATGACTTCAGCAGGCGAGTGAGATGTTCTTGAGCTTCTTGAGACTTAGAAAATATTCTGCTTAGTAGATAATCTCTCAGTTGTTGTGCTGTAATTTTCTCTCCGGCTCTTCAGCTATTTACTCACACATTTGAAAAATTCCTGTTGAAGAGACACACAATTCAAATTTCTCGGGTACTGGTCCTTAATTTTCGCGAACGGCTCTCTGCACAGTGACAGTACTGCAGACTGTACTTTCTGTCAGGCAGCATTTAATGCACCAAGCTGATACGAGGTATTTCTTCCATCATTTGCCATTAATACCCTCGGTCTTCAGCATTTATTACTCCAAGTGCATTTATTACCGTTGGGGAGACTTCCTGATCCTTTCCACTCGGCTGATGAGAATGCAAGTCTGATGACTGAACAGAGCTGATCCCAAACTTGAACAAATCTGATTTTAGTCGGCTAATCTTCATCAGTCTGATTTCTTTCTTCAGCAGATCAGTAGTCTTCTGGACCTTGAATTTTTTACCCTTCTGATTTGTCTTCTTATTTGGTCAAAATTCTTCTAAGGGTTTCAACTAAGTTTTCCATATTTAGTTGATCTTGATGTTTTGGAAATCATCAAAACCTCCCTTAACTTCTTTATTTTTAATAAACTCTATCTTCATCTTCATCCAACAATTAATTATTGCAATTTTGGTTTGGGTCAATAGATAAGTGAAGTGACGATCCAAACCATTATTTCCATTAAAAAGTAAAATTAAGTTGAGCATAAACTACATCTTAAAAACAATTGGCCGGAACTTTGCATGTCATAGTCGCAATTGGCTACAACTTGAACAGGTAGGGTATATATGGTTATGAGTACATGACGTGAAAGACGCGGTCGTAATGGCCGCAACGGGCCTTTATAACGACGAGGATGGGGTGAGGTGAGGTGCAAGGTTTTGTTCGATTTTTGTTTTTAAATTTCAAAATGTTATCTTTTTGGAATATCTGTAATATCCCTCCATAATATTATGTTAGCCGAAAGATTGATGATTAACAAACAAATTAATATTTGAGTTTGCTTCTTGAATTTATCTTAACAGGAATCTTATCCAAAGACCCAAGTCTTTTTGGCTCATTGTTGAAGGAAGGCTCACTAATGAAGAAAGACCCAATTATGAAGGAATATCCATTTATTAAAGAAGACTCATATGAAGAAACAACTATTGAATTCCCTAATATCCCCGAAGGGCTAAATTTTTTATACAAGAAATTTGTGGTCTATTGTGCCCACTCATGATTAGGGGTGCACATGGTTTTCAAAACCGGACCGGACCGTCCCATACCGTACCGAATCGTATCGAATGTTAGGTTTTTTTTCTCAAAACTGAAGGTCTTGGTATGGATGAAAACCGTACCGAGTATTTTGGTATGATTTTGGTTTTAGACATCTCATACCGTAAAAAACCGTACCGTACCGAAATTGAAATGAAACATGAATTAACTATTCATTTTTTATATTTACAACTAAATTTTATAAATTTATATTTTTAAATTTATAATTCAAATATTATTGAATACTATATTATTTATAATTTATATTATAGTCCATCATAGTTTTTAATTACTACATTGCTAGCGTTCAATTAAAAAAAGATATGCTCTAATTTAGCACAAATTAAACTTTTTATATGTTGAAAACTTAAAATGCAAAAATTCTAGACAACAAATACCAAATAGTAAGTTTATCCACATAATAAAAACAATGATCAAATAATTAACCGATTAATTTTATTCAATTAGGTCGAACTATAGCGTCAAATTTATGAACATTTTCTTTTTGATGCTTTATTTAATTGAAAATAATAATTTGTAAGATATTATATTATTAATTTTTATATAATTGTCAACTATGTAATCATTTATATAAGAAAAATTGCACGAAAAAAGTTTGTTCGAAAAAACCGCAAAACCGTACCTTACCGTACCGGAACCGCACAAAACCGAGTTTCTTGGTATGGTTCATAAAACTCTAGTTTGGTTTTGAGTTTTTAAAAACAGCACTAATTGGTACGGTACAAATTTTGTAAAAAATACCGCAGAACCGTACCATGTGCATCCCTACTCATGATATATCCGATTTTTTTAAGAGCAAAAAGAAAAAAAAAATTTAAATCCTTAGAATCTTTAATTTCAAGTAATTCTTGGAATAAAATAATATTTCCTTCCTTACCATGTTCTCGGCCATTCATTTATTCTAGCCAAAAAATTAATGCATTTAAAAATTAATGCTTGCTTATTTTATTTCTCAAATCTCTATTAAAAGCAAGATCTTCCATAATTATTCTCTCAATCAAAATCGGCCAACTATAATTAATCTTGACTTGTTTTGAAAATCTTTCCTAAATACTCTTGGCCAAAGTCTTGCCCTTTTTAAATGATCTTTTGCAAATCTTCGAAATCTTTCCTCTTTTCCTTGGTCTTAAATTAATGGCTTATTCAATGAACTTGGTTCAAAATTTATTTTGTCACATTAGATAAAAAGATCGGATCATATCTTTTCAATTGGTGACAAAATTATTTTTTATCTAAAGAAAGACTTTGCTTTGAAAATTGAGCCTTCTTGGATGCCGAAAGCTGACCTATAAATTGAGCCTCTCTATACTCGATTTAAACAAATAAGAATTAGAGCTTTCATTTGAAAAATTACTCCATCTCCCAAATAGATTTTTAAGCTATCTCTTGTAAATTATTTTCTCCCTTGAAAAACCAAAATCCTTTTACCTTGCTCTTGAAATTTTGAGATTTACGTGAGTGGTAAAAATAGTGTGAGAATATATAAGAGATCTCCAATCTAGTTCGATAAAGAGCATTTTACTGTCGGTAGAAAAATATTTTTGTCTAAACTGTGTGAAAGTAAAAAATTCGTAAGCTCGTATTTTCAGCATTAATACAAAAAATATACGAACTTAGATCATTTTCAACATTAATAGCCAAATACTTATCCTCTCCGAAAAAACATTTGACTATTCAAATAATAAAATCTTATTTCCAACAACGAAAGTTGTTTTCAGTTGGGGAGGCAAATGACAAACTTGAGGAGTTAAATTTGGCCAGTGAACCAAATTTGGCTCCTCAATTATATTGAGAAAAAGGAAAGCTCCTCTTCGATTTAAGTATAACTAGTCTAAAACCCATGCGCATGGTCTAAATACGAAAATAATTATTATATACAATCTTAAACTAAAAGTTTTATTATATAAATCAAAATCCATAATTAATGATTGCCATTCATAGGACAAAATTTACAATATTTGAACATGTTCATTTCAGAATAAAAATTAGGGCATTGTCTGTTTTGATTTTGATGATCAGTGTAACACTTTTAAAAATTCAAACAAACAACAATTTTTGTTTCTATATATTATATGTCACGTTTTTGAGATTTATGTCATGCACATTCACTTGTAATGAACAAATTTTTTTAATGAACGAAAACCAAGACACCTTAAAGAGTTGATCAAATCTCTAAAATTACTTTTACATAATCCAAACAAACATGCCCCATAGATATTTCCAAAATTACACTCCTGAATGAATTAGTACTTCATTATTTAGCACATGCAATTTATGATATTTAGAATGAAAGAATTATGCTAGTTCTTTTTGTTTAAATAGTATTCTCTTTGTTTCATAATATATGCCGTTTTAGAATGTTGCACGGGTATGAAGGATTCAAATAAATAAAATGAATTTTTGGTAAATATATATATACCTAAAATGCCATTAATTAATGTTGCATTGGAATAAATAATAGGTAAAATTGCAGAAAACGTCCCAAACTAATTATTGATTTTGGATTTTCGTTCCGAACTATTTAATTTGACGAATTTCGTCCCGTAATTTAATATTTATTTTGGAATATCGTCCAAAACTAATTACTAATTCTGATTTTTTGTCACAAACTATATCAACTCACCAAATTTCGTCCAATAATTTACCATTTTGTATGAATTTAGTCTCAATATTGAATTTCTAATTTAATGAAAATGACGTTCAATCTTGTAATTACTTTGGGATGAACTTGCAATATTATAATTATTCATGTTGAAATTTACCATGTCATGACACTTAAGCAGCCATGTGATAATTCATCGGCAAATGCGCATTTCCGTCTTATAATTATGGTGGGACGATATTCCAAAAAAATATTAAATTACAGGACGAAATTCGCCAAATTAAATAGTTTGGGACGAAAATCCAAAATCAGTGATTAGTTTTAGATGATTTTTGCAATTTTCCCTAAATAATACAAGTTTATAGGTGTAATTAATAAATAAGGGCTAAATAGAAAATTGGGTACTATATTGCATCAAAATCCTAAATCGATGGAACAAAAATTTCTCTCAAGCGAAAGATATTGTGAACAGAGGGAGTATTTATCGAATTAGTTTATGGAAATGAACCTTTTTTATTTGGGAGTAATTTAATATTAACTTTTTAGCTCATAAAAAATTACATATATCTATATGGTGGTGTTATGCTAAAATACTTACATTCTTATAGTTGGTACAGAAATTAAAATAGACGGAGATGTAATGTAAAGATAGGGAAAATGAATAAGAAATATGTTTATTAAGATTAACATTCTTGAAATAGGATATTGCAAAAATAAGCTAAACAAAAATAAGAGAGTTAAAAACAAAATTGAAAAAGGAAGTTTTTGCACCTTCGCCACTTCAGCACTGATTTTACGTGTTTTCGTTGGTTCGATCGAGGGTGGGATATAACGCAATAGTAAATGAAATTAAAAGGAAAATAAAGATTAAATGTATTTGTATTCGAATGGATTGAGTACACAATACAAGTATGGGGGTCCTATTCGAGCATCTTTGGATGCCGTACAAGCTAGAGGGCGAAATACAATAGATCTAAAACCTATTTTTCCAAGTAATTCCGAGCAGTGGCTTCGAAGAGGGAGCACCTGGAAAGTCGTGTCTGGTGTCATAAATGCAAGCGTATTTATAGCCGAGCGAATGGGCTTGGGCCTGCGCTTGGCCCCACAGTACCCCCCGATCTCAGTTCTCGAACAAGCCGTGAATAATTGATTATGAGCTCGAACTTGTCATTTCGCCCCTGGATTTGGGGAATTGCTGTCGTCCGATCCGTGTCGAACTGGAGAAAATATGGGGTCTAAATTACCCCCCATCAATACTCCCCCACTTCTAGAGCGTAAAGAGAAGCTTTCGCTCGTAGAAGTTTAAGTTACGCTGCCCGTTGGATTGAGTCGTTAGGGATGTGTTTCGGATATGCCTCGTCAAAAACCTAATTCGGAAAAAACCCATTGGGATAAAAACCGAGCCAGGGAAAAAGAGTGCATATGTAAGAAACATCATTTTCGAGTGTGGAGTGAATATCCCGACGTCCGCCGCTTTAGTAGAAACTCCCCATTGGAAAATCCTTATCTGCGAACTGTCATGAGACTTTCTTCGAACGTTTCTTTTATTTCCGAGTATGAGCCTAGAGGGCCAAGAATATTTCCTGGGGGTGACTTCCATAACATATCTCACAGCCTTGGGAAATGAAGGACTGAAAGTGTAATTTTCCGAAAGATGGCTTTGAATTTTTATCCATGGTAAGTTCAACCGTCGCGGTTACTCGGGGACCTGTTTGCAATTTACCTTTTTAACCCCATATATATATGTTGACTTGTAGAAAACTTATTTACATATTATATTTTCTCTTGAGCTCGAAGCGTTTGGGTTCGAAGCAGCAACTACATTATTTATATTTGTCTCTTGATTCGTTATGTCGAGCTCCAGAGACGCTAAGGGCAAAAATAAGGTCGAAGAGAATCAAGAGTCCGACCCTTTGTTTAAGCTTGTGGATGATTTCGAGGATGGGGAATTTCACCAAGATGACGAAGATGACGATCCGAGCGAGGACCTCGAAGAGAACGAGGTAGATAAACGCAGCATTGGCGAAGGTGCTTTTGTCAGGATCTTCCAACATAAGCCAGTATCCAAAGCTGTATCTTCGAGTAAGTCCGAGCTTCCTGCTAGTGAAACTTCTTGTTATTTTTCGAAAAAGGACCGTGCTTTTCTCGAGGCAGAATTTGGGAAATATCTTCCCAAAGGTTTTTTAATTGTCATTCCTTCCTACAATGAACGCGCCACTGAGCCCCCATCCGGCTGTCAAGCCTTCTACGAGGGTCAATTTCCCTGTGGTTTGCGAATCCCTTTCGTCCCTCTTGTCCGAAATATCCTGAACTTCTTTTCGCTTTCCCCCGCTCAGCTTCTCCCACATTCCATTGCATACATACTAGCATTTTGCACTCTTATGGAGGCAAAAAGAGAAGAAGCTTCCTTCAGCAATTTCTGGCAGATATTCCGAATGGACCTAGGCAGAGGTTCGAATATGGGGTTCGTATCTATCCGCCCGCGGTCTCAACAGTCTTTTCTCACGAAAATATCGACGAAGAAGAGTGTAGGGTGGAAAAGAAGGTTCTTCTTCGTGAAAGGCCCTGATGTTCCTATCTCAGAGGGCGGTTCGAAGACCAGACCTTATCGATGGGATGGCGCGAACATTTGGACATATGGTTCTCGCAAAATTCAAGGAAAACTTGGCCATCGCCTTTCAGATGAACTTTTGGAGCAACTGCAGTCCAACCCATACCAAACTAGACTTCTCGTCCAAGAAGGCGTTCTGCGATTGGCTGGGTTGAGCCAATGTAGTTACTCAGCTCCGGCGCTTAGATACCCCAAACAATCCTCCGAAGGATCCCTTCTACAATCCAATATACAACCAGGCTCTATCGGTTCGACCCCCGCCCCTCTTTCTTTGGGTACGCTTCTATCTGCTGCCTAGTTTTATGCTTATCTAATAATTCTTGTTGTTCCAACTCGTCCTGATCCGTTTTATCCTTGCAGGTCGAGTCGTTGAAAGATTACGAGTATCCGTTGCCGGCTTTATCGAAAGCAATCGATTTTACTTCGATCCGCTACCCTGTCCCTCCGAAAGAAAAGCGGGCACGAATAATTTGGGTGGAAATCCAGTTGTCATACCGTGTCTGATTCCCGATTTGAGAGGGGTAGGTACTATGAGTTCGTTGAATTCTGCCACGGCCGGACCTCTTCGAGCTTTGTTTTCCCCCGACACTTCTGCTCTTTCGTCAGTCGGCTATAGTCAATATTCGTGGAACCGGATCCAGGGTATTCAGGAGTACGAGAAACTCCTTGGTCAGAAAAGGAACGCTGAACACCCAGGGCCCTCGAGAAGGGTAAAACCTTTTGGCGTTAAATCTAACTCTGTCCCTTGCCGTGAAGGTAGATCAGAGCCAGATGTGGCGGATTTTATGGATTAGCATCTTCGAAGCGGTAGAGCTGCAGGATACTCCGAGGATGGCACCATTATGACCGACCTGGATGCGAGCGGGGAGAATGAATTTGATAAGGCTGCTAGAATCTTCATGGCTGGTCGATTTAAAAAGGATATGTTGCTCCATTCTGTCAAAGGTGACTTCGAGCTCTTGAGTGATTTTTCGCGAACGTATCACGAGGTGAAAATCTCTTTTTATTGTCTCCCTCTATGCCCCTAAACCTTGCTGACTATCTGAGAAATATTTCGTAGATCGGAGATTTGTTCGCCTCCCAATCCTATCGTTTGGCGCTGTTGGAGCAGGAATCGCAGGACGCTCATGATGCATATGCACAGATTTTTTCTGACAACCAAGTTCTCCGATCTCAACTGGTCAAAACTCAACAGGAATTATCCCAGGTAAGGGAGGAGCTCGAAAAGGCAACTACGAAACGCTCCTCGTCTGTAGAGGAGGATTTGCTGGCCTCCGTCAAAGAGAGGAGTGTCCTCGAAGAAGAGCTAAAAAAGATAAAAGTTGAACTTGAGCTGGCGAAGCAAGACTCCGAGCGTGCGTACGCTCAAGGCCGGGAAGAAGGCGAGATTCCTGCCATACGAGAATTCCTGGAGTCTCCTGTCTTTAACCCTTTAGTTCAAAGGAAAATGGGAGAAATCCTTCAGACAATCTTTTACAAAGGGGTTCAACAATTAGTTGCAGCCAGGAAAATTCCGGACAACATGGACGAGTACATTGAGCATATGAGCCCCTTCAAGAACGCTGAAGGGAAGGATTATAAAGCTTCCTCTTTACCCAAGATGGATATCAACTGGCAAAATCATCGCTTCGCCCCCTTGGTCGATGAATATGGCGTTCCTATGCCTAACCCTGACGTGCTCGAATACTTAACCGATGATCCTCCTATGTCAGAGGAAAAAGGCGAAGATGTCAACGTAGGTGACGTATCGTATAAAGAAGATGATCGAACGTTCGACCGAATTGACTAATTGCTTCACTTTTAACAAGCATTGCTTGATTCTCTATCGAGCCAGTCATCGTAGCCAAATTTGAGAAAAGAAAAGGCGATAATTTGTAGTTAGGAACTAATCGTATACATCCATGCAACCTGTTTTTGTAAACGGATCCTTTTTTGATTTGATTGCTGTAACTTGTAAATCCCATCCTTGCTAATATCCAGTTACCTCCTGTTCGATAATTTTCCTGCTCGGGTATTGTCCATTCGATACGGGATTTCTCTTCAAAAGTTGCGTCGATTTGTTACCGTAATCATAGGGTGTAGTGTCTATAAATATTAGGGTTTCTTTTCATTATTTACACGACATTTTGCTTATAGAGATCGGAGCTCTTGCCATATTTCCTATCTTTTTTATCGACTTCCAATCCGCTCGACATGGAGGACGTACTAGGGAAACCTATCAACCCTAAATCGTTATTCGGAGGCTCGAAGACTAAGAATCCAAGCAAAGAGCAGAAGATTACTAAGGAAGCCAAAACTTCCAAATCTTCTTCTAAGGTCTTCGTATCTTCCCCGAAAGCTGCTAAAGGGGAGGATAACAAGAAAGAGAAAAGTTCTTCAAAACAAAACAAGGGTAGCTCCAGCAAGGCCATTTTAGACGAGGAGCTCGAGAGTTCGCTCGGAGGTTCTTCCCCGAAAGTTATCGATTCTTCGAACAAGAATCCCGTAGGAGAAAATCCTTCTGCTCCTTCCTCAAACAAGAGGCCTTATCCTGACGGGACCACTCCCATTGAGGCCTTGCAAAATCTTGCCATTGGGAGTAAATCGCCTCCCGATATTTCGACTGTTCCTCCCGAGGGAGGTCTTAATAAAAAACTCAAAGTAGGAATCGATGAGGGAGCTTCTGCTGAGGCTTTGAAAGCTGATAACCCTCCCGAATCCCAGGTTGATCCTAATCACCCAAAAGTTACTTTCTCCGCGGCTGAAGAGTCGAAAGATGGGTCTGATCCGATGGATAGTCTGTTGCAGACTAATTTTACTTCTTCAGAGACTAATATGCCCAAAGAGAGAAGCACATCTAAGGAGAGGAATATAGAGGAGCTGTTCGAGTCTGGACAGCATTTCCTTTTTCAGGTATGAGTAGAATATATTTTATATATATATATATATATATATATATATATATATATATATATATTTTTTTTTTTTTTTTATATATGAACGGGGCGTACTCCTGGCAGGCCGGGCAGGATTTTATCGAGCTCAAAACTTTTGCTGAGCGGGAGACCAATCATCGTGCTGCTATCTCCCTCGAATTGGAAAAGAGAAAAGCTGAATTCGACCGTGTCTCCGCGGAGAAACTTGATCTAGAGAGGAAGATGTCTTTTAAAGAAAGTGGAGAGGAGCTCCATAAGCAGCTGAACGAGGAGCTCGAAAAACTGAAAGATCTTCATGCGCAGGAGAGACAAGAATTTTCGCGACGAGAAAAGGAGCACGAGCAGGAGAAGCAAGAGTTCGCGCGTCGAGAAAAGGAGGCTTTTGACCGTGGATATGAAGCTGGATGTGAGGCTCGTACTGCCGAGTTTCGGAAAATTTTGTCCGACAATAAGCTCCTTTAGATGTTTTATTTATTCAGATCCTTTGTATGACTATATTGCTTTATTTTCATATGGATGATTTCAGACATTTTATCCCCTTTGGTTTGTAATAATTTATTTCCTTCTCGGATTGCTTGCTCCTCTGTACCTTGATGAGCTCTTTTCTATCTATGTTTTGTTTGCCTTCATCATTTGGCCTTGAGCTTGTGATTCTCGATTTGTAATATTGGTATAATGATTTAGCTTAATTTTCGGGGAATATCATTCGTTCTTCCCGCTAAAACTCTCGGATAACCCAGTAGTCCTTCAATCTTGATCGTTCGCTTTGCTTTAATTGGTAGCCATTGGATCTCAAAAGTAGTATCTATAAATGGCTCTCCGTTTTATTTCTTAATTGGATTGTTATATCGCGTGGTCGCCGGCAACACGGATAATTTCCTTCGATCATGCTGAGTAAAAGATTTCGTTGCATGATTCAGTGTTTTGAAATTCGAATTAGGACTTATTTCGCGTACCGTATCCAAATCTATGTTTTCGAATTCGATTAGGGTATCTGCAGGCGTTCAGTATTTCGACCTCGAAAACCGAGCAGTGTTATTGCTGATCATCCACGACCCTGGTATTTCCCTTGAGGATGTTCGGTAGTTTGTTCGGCTTTTCAGGAAGATGTGAGGAGGTGATGCTTTGGATACCGAGCTTCCGCAAAAAGTACTCTCATCACACTTAGAAAAAGATGTGTCTGCTTCCTCTTTCTTATAAAAATTATAGAAGGGATAAAAAGGCTGCTGGCTCAACGGGCTGTTCTCTTTCGAGTAAGGACATTATCGTCGGCCGAAAATTTCATAGGATTGCCTGCTCATAGAGGTCTTCTTATGGTCAGATACATAGGTTAATTCTTTGTTGATATCTCAACATTGTATTAATTTTAGGAGATTAGTTCGGGATGTAACAGGAGTTGTTATCTTTGTAATTTGTAGTATATCGAGCTTCTGAAATAATAATATTCCTTGGCCGAATCTCTTTAGCCGCTCTTCTACGTTTAATAGTGTATTTTACCAACCTCGGTCGATTTTGAACGAGCTGATAATGCTCTCTTGATTAGTTGAAATCCGAACTTCCCAAAATGATGAATACTTCAAGTGTTTCTCAATTTCGACTTTTTCTTTATTCGTCTATGGTACTCCTGATTATTCGGGAAGCGTAACGGTCGGCGTATTTACTGGCCACATCTTGGCCATCCAATTTTTGTTTGGAAAAACGATTCCTAATTCGTGGGGAATCTGAGCGGTCAGGGCACTTTTGCTGTATATATCGCCACCGTTTATTTAGGATGATCTCCCCCGTAGAAATGGGAATTTTAGCCTATATATACCTCTGAGTTTTTCTTCATATTTTCTCGTTTTATCGTAAGTATTTTGTTCGGTCGTTATGATCCTATCTCAGACTCCCTCGACCATCTTTGTGTTCCGCTGGTTTTCAGCCATAAAAGCGTTCGAGGTTCGAACTAGAACTGTTTTCATCGTCCAAGAACGGAGAATAATTTCGACTAGGGTATCGACAGGCGAGAAGGATTGCGACTGGGGTACCGGCAGGCGACCAGCTGTCTCTGCTTCTAACCATTTGAGACTGGTTATAAGTCCTGTACCCTGTCAATCCACCCGGTCGGATAGTAGGTCGACTGCTGGAGGAGTTTTCCTGCACTCGATCTCCACTTCTTCAAGATATTTCTTGAAGAATGTTGCGTCCGAGATTGCGTGGAATAATTTCTTTGGAGATTGCTTCCTGCCATTCCGACCTTGGTGTATATATGAAATAACTAACAGGGTACTGGTAGCAAGAATGCTGGAAAAATTGTTGCCGATCCCATTTCTGCGCTCTTAGATGAAGCTGTGTTGCAGATCCAAAAATCCCGAGCATAGAGCTCGTTATTAATAGAATAGTCGCGAATGTAATCTTTAAACTTTCAGTTTGAATTTTTCCATTGTATTCGAGCACTCTCTTGTCACTGTTTGAAAAAGTATAAATGAAAGATCAATTGCCTTTATTCTTCCTTATTTATTACCCTGCATGTGTGTTTCTGTAAGTAACGATCGAAGACTAAAAATTGTCATTCCAAAGGTATTTTAAATGAGTCGTACTCCTTATTCACTTAGATCGAGAAACAAAATAGCTAACATTGACTATAATCGCTGATTGGTTGAACTCTGTCCTTTGATTTTCAGATAAAAATGATAACCAACGTTTTACGATGGTTTCAATAATAGATAGAGTATTCGGAGACTAATATTACTTGGATGATCTAAGGGGCGTGGTAGAGGCTTTCACCCATTAAATAATTTCGATCTAAGGGGCATAGCAGAGGCTTTCACCCTTAGCCGTAATTTAGAGCGTTTTTAGCCCTAGGGTCGTAGCAGAGGCTTTCACCCATTGAATAATTTCGATCTAAGGGGCATAGCAGAGGCTTTCACCCTTAGTCGTATTTTAGAGCGTTTTTAGCCCTTGGGTCGTAGCAGAGGCTTTCACCCATTGAATAATTTCGATCTAAGGGGCATAGCAGAGGCTTTCACCCTTAGTCGTATTTTAGAGCGTTTTTAGCCCTTGGGTCGTAGCAGAGGCTTTCACCCATTGAATAATTTCGATCTAAGGGGCATAGCAGAGGCTTTCACCCTTAGTCGTATTTTAGAGCGTTTTTAGCCCTTGGGTCGTAGCAGAGGCTTTCACCCATTGAATAATTTCGATCTAAGGGGCATAGCAGAGGCTTTCACCCTTAGTCGTATTTTAGAGCGTTTTTAGCCCTTGGGTCGTAGCAGAGGCTTTCACCCATTGAATAATTTCGATCTAAGGGGCATAGCAGAGGCTTTCATCCTTAGTCGTATTTTAGAGCGTTTTTAGCTCGAGGGTCATAGCAGAGGCTTTCACCCGTTTATAATGAATATGAATAATGGGAATTGATATTAGGAAAATGCAGATAATACCAGATAACCGATAATTAATGTTCTTCATCGAAATGATAGATGAGTATAGAATGACCATACCGGCATCTGATGAGCAGGTGAACATACGGAGGAAATAAATATAACTTCAATCGAAATATTTCTAAGGAAACGATGGTCTTCCTCGTTCGAGATAATATATGGAAATAAGTAGATGGACGATAGATAGATAACCAATATGTCCAAGACTTAAGATATAATCCGTCCGTCTTAATAGAAAATGTTTCTCGCAAGGTTCCGACTCCTTCGAATGAATACCCCTTGCTGTTTCGAATGTTCCCAATTTTTTTAATAATCATCGATCTTTTCCAAACGGTCCCTCTTTTATCGGGAAGAGCAACAGTCCTTAGATCCTGTCCACTCGTTATGTGAATTTTCTGCCGTTAGATTCCTTTTAGTTTTCTCTATATAATGCTATCATTCCTTTGAAACCATTTCATCCCTTGTGTCAGCGCCTCATTTATCTCTTCATGGCGACTAAGATTACAATTTTAATAATCCGCTTGTTCGAGGTCAGATTTCGAACAATTTTCAAGTGGAGCAATTTTCGAGCAGAAATAACATCATTTCAACCTTCGCTTAGGGTATCGGCAGGCAAATATAGTCTCCATCTGGAAGGCCAATAAGCCAGATCCACGGAGCTCGGACGTTGTGGCGTAGGTCCTCGATTTGGGACCTATTGCCACAATGCATTTAGGAAGACGTACGGGGGAGTATTGGCGAAGAACACGGTCGGCCGACAAACCATATATTCATCCCTTCGTCTTCGGAAGATTATAAATAAAGTTAAAAGCCCGCGGGTCCTAAGGAGATTCCATGGTCGGAGCTAAGTTATCTCTAATAAACAATAGGAGAAGGGACCGAAAATTTCATAGGATTGTAGAAAGTAAATAGGGTTCTTGATGTAATATGAATGTTTGAGCTATGCTCGATATGTATTTCTCAGCTTTTGTATTTTCCGAGATAACATAAATGAATATAAATTTTCGTCTTCAATATCTCCGTTTCGATTCCCTGATATCGATAAAGAAATAATCATACCCCATCTGCTTTGAATAAATATTGTAGTGGCCTTAAAATCGATAAAGAAAATCAGGCAACAGAATTTTGGTAGTGTTACATAGTCGCATAACTTCGCAGGTTGATATCTCTGTTCGAACAGTTCGGTTATGATTCCTCCTATTCGAACAGCGTTATCTGACTGTAAAAATTTTTTGAATAAATTGAATTTGAGCTTTTAATCACCACCTTTTCGCAATCAAGCCATTAATAGGTCACGCTAGTCTGCTGCTTAGAAAATTATAAGTTTTCCTACATGCCTCTTAAAACCCTATGTCCTTCTACCCAAACAGGACCTCATTTCTCGGGAATCGTAACGGTCGCTTTATCGTATATATCCCAACCGTCCGTGAACCGTTATCTGGATCGTCGATTCCCTAGCTTGGTTGCTATATATAGCTCTTCTTTGGTGTTCTGGTATCCTTCATTTTATCATTACATTTTGTCCGACCAATATGGGTCGAACTCAACTTTCGATTCATTTATCTTCCGAAACAATGGAGTTTGAAATAAGAACCCGAACCTTAATCTCATACCTCAGTCCTTTTGATGTAATTTTCGCTTAGGATATCGACAGGCAAAAGGAATTGCGCTTAGGATACCGGCAGGCAACCTAGCTTCCTAGATATACCATGTCTTGGGTAGGTCAGCCTTCCGGTTTTCTGACGCAGTGCTCGATCGGGCAGCCGGCTTATCTGAGAGGAGTTCTTTAAATTTTGAGGCACCAGCTTCCTCGAGGGCTTTCTTGAAGTATAGTTCCTTCGAGCTTGCTTGGGATGCCTCTGCTGAGATAAACCTCTGCTGCACCGGTTTGGATCAGTCGGTAGATAATGATTGGTTTCGACAATCATTGTTTACCGATGAAGACCTAAGGTCCGTTTGAGCTCCCGGAGAGAAACTCCGATCCGCCTTTCACTTAGTACGAAGACGGATGTGCGACACGTGGCGAGTGATTGCCAAGAAAATTCACTGCTGAGTTCTGCATCTGGGGCGACCGTATGAGAGGCAGACCGAGCTTGGAACAATAATGGAAAAAAAAAAATCCATAGAACTTGTGATAGAATTTGTAATAGAGTAGGGGTGATTTCATTGTATTTGTCGGGCTCGAACTATATTTCGAAGCCGAGTTTGTAACTCTTTATCTTTACAATAAAGTTCTTCTTTTATCTCTTTGCTTTCTTTCCTTCGTCTCTTCTATCTCTTGTCGATAAATGATACTAAGCTGCATGAAATACAAAGATCGGAAAAATAAATTCCGAGTCTCGAGTAAGTCGTAATATTGTATATGACCCTCTAATATTTGAATGAGGGTCGAAATGACCGTATTAATGAGATTGATATTTGTGAAGCGATTCCACTTAACAGTAGAAGAAGATCCTAATATAGAAAATAAATCCGATGCAGAAGGCGGACAAGATAAACATGAACACCATAGGGTTCTGATTGTATAATCGTCTTAGAAGTTCCATAGCAAAGATTCCAATGAGTTCCGTACAGCGGATCGTGAAATCATCGTCGATCGGATTATGTGATTTCTCCTCGTAGTAGGCATATTTCGATCAAATACTCGAATAGGGCCCCACGGTGGGCGCCAATTGATTTTACGTGTTTTCGTTGGTTCGATCGAGGGTGGGATATAACGCAATAGTAAATGAAATTAAAAGGAAAATAAAGATTAAATGTATTTGTATTCGAATGGATTGAGTACACAATACAAGTATGGGGGTCCTATTCGAGCATCTTTGGATGCCGTACAAGCTAGAGGGCGAAATACAATAGATCTAAAACCTATTTTTCCAAGTAATTCCGAGCAGTGGCTTCGAAGAGGGAGCACCTGGAAAGTCGTGTCTGGTGTCATAAATGCAAGCGTATTTATAGCCGAGCGAATGGGCTTGGGCCTGCGCTTGGCCCCACAGTACCCCCCGATCTCAGTTCTCGAACAAGCCGTGAATAATTGATTATGAGCTCGAACTTGTCATTTCGCCCCTGGATTTGGGGAATTGCTGTCGTCCGATCCGTGTCGAACTGGAGAAAATATGGGGTCTAAATTACCCCCCATCAAGCACATAAATTTATCAATTCAAACAATAACATAAAAGAAATAAACGGCAAAGAGTTATAGTTGAAATTTGATCTTACATTGATATTCACCTTGAAGAAGTAGTGAAATTTTTCTAACTGTTTTAACAAATTTTCAACCAAATTACTTCTTACTGATTTGTATGGCAGGTCATCGTAGGACAATTGCTCAAAATGATATTGCTTCTCATTAAAGATGAAACACATCTAGATTGAAAAATCCTTCTATAAAAAAATGTCTTCAATATTGTTAATGCGAGTGAAATGAAATTCAAATGTGTGAAAGCATCAAAACTGAGACTAAAACAAATGAATGAAAATGAAACAAACCTGCATAAGAATGGGTATTTTGCACTTTGCACCCCCAAAATATAGGAAATAGGCACTTTGCACCCTCAAAATATGAAAAATGCAGCATTTTGCACCCTCTTTTATATTTAATCAAAAACTCAAGGGCAAAATAGGTAATTTAATTATAAATCATTGGCCCTTTGCACCCCCAAAACTTGAAAAATTAGCAATTTGCACCTCCAAAATAAAATTAACACTTATCACCCTCGAATTAAGAATAAATTAGCAATTTGCACCCCCAAAACACAATAAATGGACACTTTGCACCCCAAAACACATAATTAACACTTAAAACCCTCAAATTAAAAAAAACTGTATTTTGCTTGAAAATAAAAGAGGGTACAAAGTACTGTATTTTTCATATTTTGAGGGTGCAAAATGTTAAATCTAAATTTTGAGGGTGTAAAATATTTATTTTCTATGTTTCGAGAGTGCAGAGTGCAAAAAATCCCATAAGAATATACTCCGTAACACACAACTTAAATCATAAAAAAATTATTAACAATTAATCTGCTTCATACATATCTCTCTTTTCTAGAACAAAGAGTGGGAAACAATTGATCTTTGTCGTTCACCAATGGAACCAAATGACTCGGCAAATTAATGGAATTTAATTTGTTACGGTGTGGAAGATATTTATCTCTAATAAGTGAAACGATAAAATTAAACTTGGCAAGCATAATACATGGCTACAATCAAGAGGTAATAACCCTCCAAATATTAGGAGTTTAGAGACTTTTGGTTATAAATTATATGGAGTAATTATTATTTTCATATTTAGTCCGTGCATATCACGGGTTTTATACTAGTATCAATTAATCAAGGGGAATCAACTAAGGTTATATGACCAATCAATTTATTAAAAAAAATCAAAATTCTAAAAAATTAGAATTTTAGTCAAAACCATTAATTGGAGTCAAAAGACACTCTTCAAATATATAATGTATTGATTGATTGAGGACTAGTGTCCATTAGGCAAAAAGATAATACGTAGGGAGTATGCTATCAAAGAATTTTGAGTGCAGCATTTCATCAAGGAATGAGACAAAACGCTCATAATTATTTTTAGAATAGGGTAATATGAATAGGAGTTTTTTTCACTGTGCAACCTACAATTTTTTTTTATCCCACCTTACACCATACAAATCACGATTTTATTTCAGATTGCACTCTCAAGTAATTTCAGACCATTTTAGTCAGCAAAGTAAGGACAAATTTGCCCTTACTCTGGTGACTAAAATGACCTGAAATTATTTGAGGGTGCAATCTACACTGAAATCGTGATTTGTAGAGTGCAAAGTGGGATAATTTTTTTAGAGTACAAAGTGAATAACACTCCTATTTGTAGGATATAAAGTAGAATTAAGCAAAAATTTCACAGTAACTAAGGTAAAGGGATTATGTTATCAAACGATGATTAAATTAGCCATTTTCCACGTCAAAATAAATTCTCACATGTACATTAGAGCATGTGTAATACAAAATCATTAAAATATCATATGATCTCTCTCTCTCTCTCCTTTTTTTCTTATAAATTTATAAATTAATTGAATTGAGTCCAAGAACATGGCACCGTAATTTTGCAGTCCAACAAATGTGATTCAATAATTTATCTTTCCCATTTCAACTAAACGTAGCAAAAGGGGTGTTTTATTACCGGCTACAAAATAAGAAATGGTAATCAATTGTTACCTACTTGTCCTTTTTTCTTCTTTTGTCCGGACAATAATTCTCCATTCCTATCTTAATTATTGATTATTTGTGAACTTGTATATGTAAAAGATATAGAGAAGAGAAAGAATTTTAATCAAACCCACACGCTTTAATTTGGTAAGGAAATTGACAAATAATTGAGTCCACACTTAGATGAATGTATGTAATATTATTCGATCTCTATATAATATATTTTCTTCTCTATTCTTCTCAAGAGGTCCATTGAATTTAAATAGAGGTAAGTAACCCTTGCAATTAAAATTTTCCTTGATTTTCTTTTTTCCTCTTTGGCTCTCTCTGATCAGCAACATGATAAAATTTACTTTATATTAAATTTGTATGAAATTTGCAACCCATTTTTTTTTTTAAATAAGTTATTTTCTTATTTGACATTGATTGTTTTGTGTTGTGTTGCAGTTTCTCTTGAATACATCCTGTGCACCTTCATTAATACTATTAGAGGTGAGTAATTATGCACTTTTTCATTAAGGTATTTGCTTATGGTTATATCATTAAATTTTTAAATTTTTTTATATAAGATAAAATCTACTGCAATATGATTAATTATCAATAAAGTTCAGGACTAAAATGCAAAAAAAGCTTCCATATTTTACATAATGGCAAATGAAGTCGCTATTTTTTCAGATAACAAAGGACTTATATATGTATAAACAAATAAAAAATATTGACCTCCTCCCAAGCCACAATAATTAAGTGCTAATATATATTATGTTTGCAAGGAAAGTGGCAAATTATATCTTTATATTTTTTTTTCCTCTAAACAAAATGTGAAAACAATAATGCTCAATTAAAAATTAGTAATAATTCTCATGTTAACTTAAAAATTTGACGAAAACCTCATATATATTCTGTTAAAAATATACCAATAACCTCATTATTCTGTTAAAAAATTGATGATAACCTCTCAGTTAACTTATGAAGATATTTTTCTTATAATTGTTCGGGGTCTACTATTTATTTTTAGATAGGTGAGTTGAGCTAATAATATGTAAATCCATGAGATTTATTTTAATAAAAATGACACTTATTATTTTTTTTTTTTGTCAATTAGATAAAATACATATGTTTTTCCCTATTTTTCTAATAAAATACACACGGTGTTTAGACATTCAACCTGGAGTCCTGTTAAAAGAATTTAAACATATATCATAAACACAATATAATCAGAAATTACTATAGTATTGTTTCAATTTGTTGAGATTATTATTTATTGGCTCTTTTTATCAATAAAATGTGGGTTTATCACTTGTTAAACATAAGTCCTTTTTTTTTTTTATATAAATCAAGATGGTCTAGATATTCAAGTAACTTAATAATCAAAGAAGTCTGAGTTGATATGCAATCCATAGACCACAATTATATATATAAGGATGCATGTTTTGTTTGCTTTGAAAATTTGCATATAGATCGAGGTAAGTAAAAGTATGTGTAAACATAGTTCATAATTAACTTTATATGTAGGGGTGCGCATGGTTTTCAAAATTGTACCGAATCGTTTCGTATCGTACCAAATTTTTAATTTTTTTTATCAAAACCGAAGGTTTTGTTATGGATGAAAATCGCACTGAGTATCTTGGTATGATTTTGGCTTTAGATTTCTCATAATGGAAAAAAATCATACCGTATCGAAATTAAGAATAAACTATTCATTTTTTGATATTTATAACTACATTTTATGAAATTTTATGACTTTTTATTTTTCATTTTTTATAATTCAAATATTCTCAAATACAATATTATTTATAACTTATATTATAGTACATCATAATTTATTGTTACAACATCGCTCGCGTTCAATTAAAAAAACATACATTCGAACTTAGCACAAATTAAATTTTTTTATATTGAAAACTTAAAATGCGAAAATTATAGACAACAAATACTAAACATTATAAGTACTTTCACAGAATAAAAACAATGATCATTAACCAATTAATTTTATTCAATTAGATCAAATTATAGCATCAATTTTTTGAACATTTTCTTTTCTAATGCTTTATTTAATGTTGAATAATAGTTTGTAAGATATTATGATATTAATTTTTATATAATTATCAACTATGTAACCGACTATATAAAAAAATTATAAAAAGAAAGTTGTTTGATAAAACCGCAAAACTGTACCGTATCGTACCAGAAATGCACAAATCGAGTTTGTAGGTATAGTTCAAAAAACTCTAATTTGGTTTTGAGATTTTTAAAACCGCACTAATTGGTACGAAACAAATTTTGTTTAAAAAACCGCAGGACCTTACCATTCCTAAATCTGTACAATGGTCTTATTGGCCAATGACGTTTATTTCTTAACAAACTCACTTAAATTTTCTTTTATATATAATTAAAACACACTTAATTCGTTTATATTGAACATAGTATTTTTTGGCAAATCAATATGACATAGGTTGTATTAGTTCTCTTTGATTGTATATTGAAAAGAAGACTTAAAAGTCTTAAACAATGGTATAGATTAGGAAATGTATAAATTGCTGAAATATTTTCATCGTACAAACTCCATTGATAAAAGCTTAATTGGGCAGTATGAAGGGTCAGAAGGGATGAAACGATCTAGAGGCATGAAAGAGAATTTTGGAACGGAAAATAATTAATTGTTGAAAGAGAAGTTGTATGTATTTATTAATTCTCCAATACTTATTAATTTTCTCAAACTAAACAAATGGTAATTGAGGGTAGATAAGTCAAATTCAAAAAGTTATCTAACAGCAACAATAAGTGCTCTCAATGTATACATATAACTATAAAATTTTTATCCGGAACACAAGTTTACTGACATGGATTATTAGGGAACAAAAATGAAAGTTTTAAATTTCATGAGTTTGAATTTTATGAGCTTTATGTCTCAGACTCTCAAGTATTGGAGGTGTTGTGGGAAATATATATGTCACTTATTAGAAACTTCTATCTAACTGTACTTGAATTTTTTTTTTTTTTTTTTTGAGAAGAACTGTACTTGAATTTGTTTCAATTATTTTGTTATTTCATCAAATGTCAAGTTAATAAGTATACTTTTATTCAAATGAAAATAAAAAGGTATACAAGAAACATAACGCACACAAGTAATTTAACAATTTTACATGGAGAATACATGATATTTTGGGTTCACTCTTTAATCTTTTTTTAGTTAGTGCGTAGCATATGAATTTAATGAGGATCAATTTTTCATGTTATATGATCTCTAGGAAGCCAAGATGGCAGAGATTGCAGTATCTTTTTTGTGCAATCAACTTTCGATCTGGCTCCAACAGGAGGGAGAATTGTTGGGAGGATTTAAACAGGAGGTTCAGTACATTCGAGACGAAATGATGCACATGAAAGCATTTCTCAGAGTCGCTGATTCAAAAGAAGAAAATAATCCCCAACTCAAAGAATGGGTAAGACAAGTGCGCGAAATTGCTTACGACACTGAAGATGTTCTCGATGAATACATGCATCGATTTGTATTTCATGGTGCCTCTGGGTTCCATGGCCACATAAAAAAAAGTTATTACACCGTAAAAAATCTAACATTCCATCACCGAATTGCTTCTAAAATCCGAACAATTAAGCACAAATTAGAAAATGTTTCCAAGGCCCAACAGAGATACAAAGACATATGTGGTGTCAACGATCTAGCCTCGAGCTCTACGCTTATCAAAGATACATGGTATGATGGTAGAGGCGATGCTCTCTTATTGGAAGAAGCTGATGTTGTGGGCATTGAAAAACCAAAGAAAAAGCTTATTGATTGGCTTTTGTCAACCGATCAAGTTGGGCTCAAAGTCATCTCAGTGGTAGGCATGGGAGGGTTGGGGAAAACTACCCTCGTTAAAAAGGTGTATGATGATACCTCATTGAAGTCAAAATTTGATCACCATGTTTGGATTACTGTTTCAGAATCATTCAAGGTCGAACATCTCTTGGGAAGTATGATAAGGCAGCTCGTTGATGAAGTAAAGAAGCCACCACCTCAAGGATTGGAAGTCATGAATGTCGATGAAATGAAAATATATATATATAAGTTTCTCCAGCACAAAAAATACATAATTGTTCTTGATGATGTTTGGCAAAGACAGGTTTGGGAAGCTATGAGACATGCATTTCCAAGAAGTGATACTCATGGTTGCATCATCATCACGACGCGTGATAGCCGCATTGGCAATTTTGCGTGCATTGAGAACAACCGCTATGTCTATCAACTGGAGCCTTTACCAGAAGAAGAATCGAATGTGTTGTTTTACAAAAAGGCATTTCAGGGGAACTCATGCCCTTTTTATTTGAAAGAGATTTCTAAAAGAATCTTAAAGATATGTGCAGGCTTGCCGCTTGCCATTGTCGTAATTGGTGGCCTCTTAGCCACCAAGAACAACAGAATTGAAGAATGGGAATTGTTCAGTCGTAGCCTTGGCGATGAAGTGGAAATAGACAATCTAAAGAGAATGATGAAAATACTCTCTCTCAGTTATTATGATTTGCCCTATTATCTAAAATCTTGTTTCTTGTACTTGAGTATTTACCCTGAAGACAAATTAGTTTATAATGATCAGCTCATTAGAATGTGGATTGCTGAAGGATTTGTGCAAGTAAAACAAGGGAAAACTTTGGAAGAAATAGCAGAGACCTATGTGCGAGAGCTTCTAGATAGAAGTCTAATCAAACAAGCCAAGGCATATGATGATGGAAGGCCATTTGCATTCCAGATCCATGACCTTGTACGAGAATACATTATTTCCATTTCTAAAGAACAAAACATCGTTAATATATTTAATGGTCGAGGAGAAATGATGTGGTCAGATAAGATTCGACGTCTTGCACTTCATACTACTGCAGTGAATTACCCGCGAGAATACGATAACTTGAAGCACATTCGCTCTTTTCTATGGCTGGCGTCTGGAGATGCAACACAAATTTTATACAAGGTGTTGGCCAGTGGAGGTAGACTGCTAAAAGTGTTAGAACTAGAAAGAGCTTCAATTAATACTATCCCCAGTAAAGTTTTCAAATGCTATCTTCTCAAACACTTGAACCTAAGGCATACGGCTGTTCAATGCATTCCAAAGTCAATCAAGAATCTTCAGAATTTGGAGACATTAGATTTGTATGATACTAATGTGACTGAATTGCCGATCGAAATCCTGAAGCTCCACAAACTTCGACATCTCATAGTAGTCAAGTTTGGAGGTGGTTCAACTTCTGGCAGCTTTAAAGCTCCGTATGAGATAGGGAGTTGCTTGTTGTCCCTGCAAACACTTAATTGTATAGATGCTGATGAGATTGCTAGTGGCACTAAAATAGTGAGAGAAATAGGGAAGCTAACTCAATTGCGAGTTGTATCCATAAAGAAGCTAAAAAGAGAAGATGGAATGGAACTTTGCCTCTCCCTTTCGAAGCTTATTAACCTACGCGAGTTAAGCATTTTTTCAGCTGAGGACGAAATGATGGACTTGGATTACTCTATGTCACCTTCCACTTTACCATTTCTCCAAAGGCTCGTTCTCCAGGGACGTTTAGAGAAGGTTCCTCAGTGGATTAATCCTAATTCTCTTCTTGGGCTCACTATATTAAATTTGAGTTGGAGCAGATTGAAGGAGGATCCTCTAGTATGCCTTGAGGATCTGCCTAATCTAGTAGAACTGAGAATGTTAGATGCTTATGAAGGTAAAGGGTTGAGTTTCAAGGCCACAGGTTTTCAACGGCTCAAGAACTTAACCTTGAATGGTTTAAGAGAACTGAGATGGATGAGAGTAGAAATAGGTTCCATGCCTCTCCTTGAAGTGTTACATATTTGGAAAATGAACTTAATGGTTGAGGCTCCAGAAGGCATCGAGCATTTGACCAATCTTCAAAATGTTTATTTTTATGATATGAGCAAAGAATTTCTGGTGAATCTTGATGGTCAGAGAAAAAGAGGGGGGGAGGACTGGAAACTATCACACGTTCCCAATCTTCGTGTTGTCATTTACGACAACATTAGTGGTGAATATGAACATCGACAGTTTGGTCAAGCCGATTCCTAGATCTCGAACATGAGTGGTGTGTTGTAGCATTTACAAAATAAAAAAAATAAAAAAATTGGAGTTATGAAGTACTATGTGATGTAATTTGGAGTTTGGAAAATTTATTTTCTTGTTTTAATATTCAGATGTTGGATGTGTAGTTTTTTTTTCTTATATTTTTTTGGCTATTGGAAGACTTGATGAAGTATGAATTTTAAATGAAATAACATCAGCAATCACTAATATTATTGTTGCTCCTCGTAGGAAGCATCAAGATGGTTCTCTGCTCATCAGGAGACGGCCTTATGTGGCTTGCACATGCTTGTCTTCAAGGGCATTTTCGTCCCTCTTTATTATATAACACAATAAAACTGATTCACATTGCTCCATCTTAAACATGTTTTTTAACACTAGATTCCCTACACAATTTTAAAATGGATATTACATGTTTACAACCCCCTCAACCCCCACCCTCCCCTAAAAAAAAAAACTATGAATTGAACAATCTGACTAAATTTAAAATTGATAGCTACGTATTTACCCCAAAAAGAGATTAAATTGTGTAATTATTAAAGTTTCAATAAGTATAAATAATTGAACTAATATAAATTGTCCATAATCTTTTAACTAAAAAAATCGATAAATTCTTTTACAGAATTTGAAAATACTATTTAAACACTCATTTAATATTAAGTAAAGAAAATAATACTCATTAATAAAATAATAATGTATATTCAATTTGTATTGTTATGCCCACTAAAATTTTCCAAATTATGAAATTCATAATTTTCTTCTTATAAAATATTTAGAAATACCCGATGGAATTTTCAATAAGAAAAGACACTGAAGTTTTAGTTTTTAAACTTAAATATTTATAAGTATTTTATTATTTTCAACAATAAATCCATCAAAGTATTTTTACTCAAATACAATATAATTAAATAATATATTACTAAAAAAATATGAAAATAAAATCTTATTTACATATTTATTAAATCAATTTTACTACATGGAATCAAAAAATTATATCAAAATAAAATATAATACTTTATAAAATAATAATTTTATTTTATATAACCAATAAAAAAATTTATATTACATATATTCATAATTTAAATAAAAAGAATTTATAACTATTGAAAGAAAAAAGCTCTTTCCCTTTCCCCCGTCCCCCCAAATGCAATTGTGGATCCTAGACCGGTGACACACCTTGAAAGAGATGGGGTGGGTTAGGGGAGATGGGATGGGGATGGCGCTAGGTAGGAGTGGGGTTGGGGTATGTTTTTAAACTTTTTTTTTCTTTTATAAATAAATTGAAACATATTAAAGTTTAGGACATATTATGCAAATATGAACTCTTTCACCTAGTCCAAATTCCCAAATATTTTGGTACAAAATTTATGGAAGACAAAATTGTAAATAACGTGCCAGAGAACGAAATATGCGATTCACTCTTAAGAATAATTTATTTCTTAATATATTGCTTAAACATTATTTTGGTATGATTTGTGACAATGGTTGGAGTCACATGAATAATGTCAAATAACTGATGAAAAATTGTGTAATTTTGGCGCATGAATTCTGAGTTAGAAAAATAATGAATGTGTTGTTGGTTGAAAGAAAAGTTGGCAAAATTTTGGGAATTAAGACATGCTCATGAGAGTTTGATTGGTTTGAAAATGCTATAGCATTTCTAAATGTTTTCAATATTGAGCTGTTAGATATTAATATGGGACATTATAATTTTATTGAACTAAAAAAAAATATAAGAATGTATTTGAAATAATAGGGGAATTTATATACACCCCTGCCCATGACCCTAATTACCAAGATTTACTAGTCTTTTCAAGAATTATAAAGACATTTCTTGGCTTAACGACCGTTAATCAACTCTAATGGACAGTGTCAAAAATCTAAAATGCCCTAATTAATTGTTTTTAATATTTACACAAAATAAAAATAAAAACCTACTACCCGTCTCCCATGCCACCTGCACCGCCGGCGTCTCACCAGCGCAAGCTGGTCGTAGACCTGCGACCGAAATTGAACCAATTTTGACTGCAGATCTGCGACTAGCTTGCGCTGACAATATAATATTTAAATTTTAATTTTAATTTATGTAATCAAATGTTTAAAAAAATATATTATTCATTTTTTTCAAGTTTATTTCCATAAACTAAATATTTATCTCATGATCAATTATTTTTCCTACAAAATTTGAGTTAAGAATGAATGATATCAACAAAATTACAAGTATGATAATATGATATCAACACAATAATTCAAATTATAATAAACACCATATCAAAAACAATAATTTTATTACTAATCACCTATTCAAAAGAGAAATTATTGATGAATTTTGTCATTGAATTATATAAAAAACATAAAAATACTTGAAGTTTGTGAAAAAAATGACTTTTCTAATGAATTTGATACTCAAATATATTTATATATGTTGGATGAAGATGAAGATGAAAGAAGACAAGTAATTAAGGGAAGGTTTTGATGATTTCCAAAACATCATAATCAGCTAAGTATGGAAAGCTTAGTTCCCTTAGAAGAATTTTGAACTGGTAAAAGAAGACATCAGAAGAGTTCAAAGTTCAAAGCTCAGAAGACTAGTGATCTCTTGCTGGATCAGCGAACAGAAGGGTAGATCATCAGCCGAGTCAAATCAGATGAGTTCAGTATTTGATCAGCAGAGTATCTATCAGCAGAGTCATTTTGATCAGCAGAGTAGAAGAGGTCAAGAGATTAGTCCAACGGTAATAAATGCACTTGGTGTAATAAATGCTGTAAGAGAAGGGTAGTAATGGCAAATGATTGAAGATATCCTCGGATCAGCAGAGTGCATTAAATGCAGCATTAAATGCGATGGACAGAAAGGTACTGTACACAGTACGGAATGCTGCAGGGAGCCGTTTCAAAAAGAGCTGAAGGATGGATTTGATTTGTGACTTGCCTTCAACGGTCATAATTTCATTTCCATGTATAAATAGAGCTGAATTTCAAATCGAGCAAGAACACACAACAACAATCAGAGATCGAAATTTTGAAGCAGAATTTCTCTAAGTCTCAAAAGCTCGAACAGCTCACTCGTCTGGTGGAAGTCATCTGTTGACAGAAACCTAGTTGAAGAAATCAGAAAAACATTATCTGAGTGATTTTGTAATAGCTGAGTGTTGTGCGAAGTGAGAATCCATCTGTGTGAGTGATTCTACTTTAGAGGATAGGTTTTCTTTGTGAATTCCTATTGTGAGCTTACAGCCTTCTCATTAGTTGTTTAGGTGTAAGTGGAGAAATATTGTAATCTTTGTGATTATAGTATAACCCAGAATCTGTGTGATCTGGAAGAGTGGACTAAAGGATTTTTATCCATATAACCACTATAAAAATTCTTTGTGTTATCTTGCATTTAAAGTTTTCTTGCATATTTTAAAGTTTGCATTTTAAACACTTTGAATCAATCAAAAAGATTTTATAAGGAGTTTTAAACTGGGGATAAAATCTTTTTAGAACTTAGTTTACTTGTGAAAAACACTTTCAAACAATCCGCTGCAAGTATACTCTTGGAAAACTGTTTTGCTGATAAAACAGCTAAGTCATTGTAAGAAGAGTGGTCAGTCGTCTGTTCAAGATTTGTTCACGATCAGACTAGTCTGCTTACTGTTCTTCATCAGCTTAGTCTGCTGACAGAAGACTGAAAAGTTTTTAAGTTCAAAAATTTTCAGAGGTCTATTCACCCCCCCCCTCTAGACCTCATCTGACCACTTGGGACCAACAAGTGGTATCAGAGCAGGTGGTTCATTAGAATCAGCTGCCTGATCAACGAGCTTGATCCGAGTGTTTTTCAAAGGTTTTCAAAACTTTTCAAAAGAGCATCTTTTTGAAAAACAAAAACTTTTTGAAAAATGGATTGTATCAGCCATGTTCCCCACATTGCTGGTATGTCCTTTGAGGACTGGAAAATCAGAATGGAGATTTTCCTTGCTGCCTATAATGACAACATGCATACATGTATCATTAAAGGTCCATTCAGATTCACAAAGACCATAAAGATAAATGAAGTAGATACGGTTGTGGAGAAAGACCTTCATGAGATGACTCCAGAAGAGATAAAGCTTTACAATCTTGATAAAGTTGGGAGATTCATCATGACCAAAGCCCTGGATAATGATCGGTTTGACAAGGTCAAACATTGCAAAACTGCAAAGGAGATGTGGGATAAGGTCAGAGACATGAGTGAAGGAAATGATGCTATTAAAGAGCATCAGCTCAGTGTTGCATTGGAAAAGCTGGACAACTTCAAGATGAAGTCTGGAGAAACCATAGATCAGATGGATACCAGATTCACCAGAACTCTGAACGAAGTTTTGAAGCTGGGAAAGACTTTCACTGACAAAGAAATCACTGTCAAAGTACTGAAGGCCCTACCCTCCAAATTCAACATGAAGGTGACAGCAATGGAAGAATCAAGAGATCTGGGCAAGATTTCTCTAACAGAGCTGTTCTCCGTACTCAAGGCTTATGAGTATAAACTGCCAAGGATGGGAATTGAAGAAACCTCAACTTCAGGACCCACAGCTGCACTTGTTGCTGCTGAAAACACCAGAAGACCAGCCCAAAAAAATGCAGAAATGGACTCATCTGATGAGGCCACTCTACTCAACAAAAAGGAGTACACTGCTGGAGATGTAGCATTATTGATGAACAACTTCAAGAAGTTCTATAAGAGAAAGATGAAAAACAAATACAATCATGCTGCTTCTACTTCTAAACCTAACTTTTCTTCTCAGGATAAAGAGGATTATAAATCAAAACTGATGTGTTACAACTGCAGGAAATTGGGACATTTCATCAGAGACTGTCCATATCCAAAAGCAGAAAAGTACACTGAGGAAGAGAAGAAAATGAGAAAAGAAAGAAAGCATCAGAGAGGCAAAGCAATGATGGCAGAAGCAGAAAAGCCAGCTGCTGTCTACTCATCTGATTCAGACTCAGACTCGTCTGATGAAGAATCGTCTGATGAAGAAAAACCTGCTCTCCTGTGCCTGATGGCAAAGGAATCTGATGACTCTGAGGATGAGGTAACTCCTCAAGAAAATGAACTGTTTAATTCTCTAGAGCAAATGATGTTGAATAATACTACTATTGCTGGAGAGTTTGTTAAGCTTAAGGAAGAGATGAACTTGCTAAAAGAGCAAAATAGTTCACTGAAACTTTTAGCTGAAAAGTCAAAAGAATCAGCTGAATATAAACAGCTTGAGCAAGAGCATGAATCTCTGAAAGCTGAATGTGAGGTTTATAAAGGAAAAATCATGGAACTTGAGAAAATCATTGAGTCTCATGATAAGTCTACTGTTGCATCCATGCATACATCTAGCAAACAGGAGACACCTTTAGAAAAGGAAAAATTAGAGTTGAACCATACTGAAAAATTTGTATCAGCTGACAATAGTAAGGTCATTCTGTATGTTCAAACCTCTAGACCTACCTCAACTGAGAAAGTGGTAAAGGAGAAGAAATCTCCTAAGGCTAAAAAGAGCAAAGAGCCTAGTGTAGGAAATCAGACTAGTAAGACCAAACAGCAGAAGAAGTCTGCTGATAAAGCTAAAGTCAATCAGACTAGTGGTAAAACTAAGTCAAAATCAAATGAGCAAGCATCTAGTAAACCAAAGAAGCATAAGAACAAGAAAAATCAAAATGCTTGGTATGGAAATGAGTCATATTATGTGCATCCTGCTGCATATCATCCTATGTATCATGCACCTCAGTTTCCTAATTACTATGCACCTTACCCTGCTCATCCAATGCATGCATACCCTGCTTATCATGCACCTTACCCTGCTTATGAACATTATTCATATCATACTGATCATCAACATGACTTATCTGATAACTATGATAAAAATAAAACTGTTCATGCTCCTAAAACTCAGAAACCTAAGAAGCCTAAGACTTCAACATCGTGGGTTGTCAAGGGTGGAACTAATCCTTCAGGACCCTCTCAATAAGGGTACCTAAAACAATTTTATTTTTGTTTTGTAGGTTAGGATTAGGAGTAGGAGTAAAGTAGAGAAGATTTGGTACTTGGACAGTGGATGTTCAAGACACATGTGTGGAAACATACATGAGTTGACTGATGCAGTTGCTGTGGATGGTCCAAAAGTCACTTTTGGAGACAGCAAAGAAGGTAAGATTAAAGCTAAAGGAAGATTAATCAAGGGAAACATAGAGATATCTGACGTCTCCTATGTTAAAGGCCTAAAATATAATCTGCTGAGCATAAGTCAATTTTTTGACAAGGGATATTCAGTCATCTTCTCAACAGATAAGTGCTACGTTGAACAAATTGGTACAAAGAAGGTAATTTTATCTGGAAGACGACAAGGAAATATCTACATAGTTGACTGGAATTCTGTTGACAAGAATTCAAGTGTTTGTTTGGTGGCATCTGCACCAAGTGAAGTCAGTTGGCTATGGCACAAGAGGATGAATCATTTAAACTTCAAGACCATAAACAGATTAATCAAGAATGATTTGGTAGAAGGGATTCCAAAAGCAGTCATGAGCAAAGACAAGCTCTGTGACGCCTGTCAGAAGGGTAAACAAATCAAGTCATCTTTTAAAGAAAAGAAGCACCAATCTTCTGGAAGGATATTGGAGCTGTTGCATATGGACTTATTTGGACCCATTGATCCAGTCAGCAATGGTGGAAAGAAATACTGCCTAGCTGTTGTGGATGACTATTCAAGATATACTTGGGTGATTTTCATGAAGAAGAAAAGTGAAACCAAGGAACATCTTACCAATCTGATGGAACTGATCCAGAATGAGAAGAGTATCAAAATATTGAAGATCAGATCAGATAGAGGGACAGAATTTACAAACTCTACTGTTGAAGAGTATTGTAACATCAAAGGAATACATCATGAGTATTCTGCTGCCAGAACCCCTCAACAGAATGGTGTTGCTGAAAGGAGAAACAGAACACTAAAAGAAGCTGTCAGAACCATGATAGCTGAAGCTAAACTGCCACAAAGATTTTGGGCAGAAGCAACAAATACAGCATGCTTTACCCAAAACAGATGTATGATCAACAAAAATCAGAACAAGACTCCATATGAAGTTTGGAACAACAGAAAGCCAAACATTCATTACTTTAAGATTTTTGGTTGTAAATGTTTTGTATTGAATAATGGGAAAAATCACCTTACTGCATTTGCAGAAAAGGCTGATGAAGCTGTTTTTGTAGGATACTCTACTGTTAGTAAGGCTTATAGAGTTTTTAACAAAAGAACATTGCTAATAGAAGAATCTATCCATGTAGTATTTGATGAGCCAAGTCAATCTTCTGAAAAGAATCAAAGTGTAAATCAAGATCTGTCTGCTGATTTACAGAAGTTAGATGTTGGAAGAAATGAAGAATATGTTCCCATCATACTACCTAATCTAAGTTCAGCTGCTAACTCAAGTGCTGTTCATAATCACAGTGCTGATTGTCTAACAGACGAGTTGCTGACAGCTGACAGACCAGAGACTGTTCAACAGACCACAAATGTTCAACAGACTACTACTGGAACTCCAACAGTAGTGTTGCAAGATCATAACAGAGGACAACATCCTGATTTGCAACCTGATCTCAGATGGCTCAAGAATCACCCTCCTGAATTAGTTATTGGTGATCCTTTAGATAGAGTGAAAACAAGAAGAGCGGCTGCACAAGATGCTATGTTTGTCACATTTCTATCTCAAATAGAGCCTAAACAAATTGAAGAAGCTCTAAATGACTCCTTCTGGATAGAAGCTATGCAAGAAGAGTTGAATCAATTTGAAAGGAATGAAGTCTGGTACTTAGTTCCTAGACCAAGTCATCAAAGAGTAATTGTCACTAAGTGGGTTTTCAGAAATAAAATGAATGAAGATGGTGTTGTCACCAGAAACAAAGCAAGACTAGTGGCCAAGGGTTATTGTCAAGAAGAAGGAATTGACTTTGATGAAACTTTTGCACCAGTAGCAAGACTTGAAGCAATCAGACTGTTTCTTGCCTATGCTGCTCACAAGAACTTCACTGTCTATCAGATGGATGTGAAGTCTGCTTTTCTCAATGGAGAATTGCAAGAAGAAGTGTATGTTGAACAACCTCCAGGATTTGAAGTCTATCAAGAAGAGGACAAAGTATATCGTCTGAAGAAAGCCCTTTATGGACTGAAACAGGCTCCAAGAGCATGGTATGATACCCTATCTGATTTTCTTTTGATTAAAGGATTTCGAAAAGGTAAGGTAGATAAAACCTTGTTCACTATTGAATGGGAAAATCATATATTACTTGTGCAAATATATGTGGACGATATTATTTTTGGTTCAACTAACCAACATATGTGTGATAAGTTCTCCAAGCTGATGCAGAATAAGTTTGAAATGAGCATGATGGGTGAACTTAACTACTTTCTTGGATTGCAAGTTAGACAGTTGCCTGATGGAATATTCATCAGCCAAGCAAAGTACACAAGAGATCTGTTCAAGAAATTTGGTATGGAAACTAGCTCAACAGCTACCATTCCTATGTCTACAAGTCTTCGTTTGGATAAAGATGAAGATGGCAAATCAGTGGACATAACCAAATATAGAGGCATTATTGGTTCATTGTTGTATCTAACAGCAAGCAGACCTGACATAATGTACTCAGTTGGAGTCTGTGCAAGATTTCAATCAAACCCCAAAGAATCTCATCTTTTAGCTGCCAAGAGGATATTGAAGTATGTTAAAGGCACTCAAGAATTGGGATTATGGTATCCTAGAGAATCTGGATTTGAACTCATTGGTTATTCAGATTCAGACCTTGCTGGCTGCAAGATTGACAGAAAGAGCACAACAGGTGCCTGTCAGTTCTTAGGCAGTCGTCTGATCTCATGGATGAGTAAGAAGCAAACCTCAGTTTCTATATCTACTGCTGAAGCTGAATATATAGCTGCTGGAGCTTGTTGTGCACAGATACTTTGGTTGAAGCATCAACTAGAAGACTACAACATCAAGATCAGTGGAATTCCAATCTACTGTGACAATACAAGTGCAATTTCACTTACTCAGAACACTACAAGTCATTCAAGGACTAAACATATTGAGATTAAACATCATTTCATTAGAGATCATGTTGAAAAAGGCAATGTTTTGATTGAGTATGTTCATACTGATAATCAAATTGCTGATATCTTCACCAAACCTCTAAGTGAAGCAAGGTTCTCAACTCTAAGAGCAGAGTTAGGATTACTTAACTTGGATGCATAAGCTGAGGGGGAACTCATCAGAAGACTGGAGTTCAACAGCTTAGTCATCAGTTATTTCATTCAAGAATTAACTCTCAACAGACTAGTTAACTTATGAATTCTTAAAGACAGGGGGAACGTGTAAGACTAGCGGTACTTCTGTTCTAAAGATGAAATCTGTTAATGTCAGTTAGTTGAAGTTAAGTTTGTCAAGAAGACGTATTCTTAATTCTTGAAGATTGAAGATTATTTTATCTTGCTGGATTGACAAACAGCAGAGGAAGATTACTAGCTATTGGCATTCTCTAGTAATATCAGATAACAGATCACTCGTCTGTCAGATAAGTTTAACTCTACTCATCTGATACCTTATATAAGCATGGTCATAAAACGCATTATTAGTAACACGCTTTTATAAGTAAACAGATTAGTGTCGATAGAGTTTCCCGCCCATCTGACATTAAAATAATAAAATTGAAATCCGCGACTCTCATCCGCACGATTAAAAACTGTCAGATTAGATCAACGGTTTAAATAAATCACGAAAACCAAATCAAAAGGAAACCTATAAAATCCGATCTGAACAGCATAGTCGTCTTATGCACTCAAAAATTCTCAAACTTTCTATCTCTCAAACCCTCTTGTTGCGAAAGTTCACTATTTTGCAGAATTTACTCACAAATCTCAGAAATGGACAAAGTTATTGAAGGAAGATACTTCAACTACAGCAAATTCCATTTCTCTGGCACCGATTTGATGCGCGCTTTACTGGAA
Source organism: Penstemon eatonii (assembly GCA_038501285.1). Classification (NCBI taxonomy): domain Eukaryota; kingdom Viridiplantae; phylum Streptophyta; class Magnoliopsida; order Lamiales; family Plantaginaceae; genus Penstemon; species Penstemon eatonii. The sequence continues at coordinate 32,361,321 of CM076713.1, forward strand.
AAGATCAAGGAAGCATCTTTGGTCCCAGTCTTGGAAGCACACGAAGATAGGGTTTATCTTGAAGATGTATACCACTTCTACACTTCCAGGGAGTTCAACGATGATGACACCGTTATGACTGCTGTCATAGGTGGTAAGAAAATCGCTGTATCTGCTGCTGTTCTTCATGAAATTTATAAGCTGACAGACAAGGGAGGAGATGTGACCTCGTTAGGGTCAGAAAAAGAAGAGGAATTTTGGGAAATTTGTGCTAAGAAGGGAGAGAAAATGACTGGGACTTTAATGAAGACCCAGCTGAAGGATGAATACCAAAGATTTGCTGATATCATAGCAAAGGTTTTGGATTGTGCTACGGGTTCTCTGGATGGCCTACCTAGAAGAAGGCTTCACACCATGATTTGCATTTACTATGGGATGAAAGTGAACTGGGCTGCTCATGTTTATGAGCTGTTAAGTGACAAAAGGCATTCTCATGCCATTCTGCTGAGTAACTTGTTTGCTTCTCTGCATTGCCCTATGGGTGGAGGAAAACAAACCCATGGAAGCAAAGAATTCAAACTCTACGAACCAGTGAGGCAACTGGTGGAAAAACCAAAGAGAAAAGCCCCCAAACAGTCTAAGAAGACTCCTTCTAAGAAGAGCAAGAAGGAAGGTCAGACTAGTCAGTCTGCTGAGCCAACAGCACAGTCTGCTGTTGTGGCTGGATCAGCAGAGCCTGAAATTGAAGTCTCTAAGAAGGTGGTAGATGACTTCACTGTTGAAATTGAAAATATGAAGACAGGGTCATCCTCTGAAGAAACTGAATCTGAAGAGGAAATTCCACTTCAAAGGCTGAAGAGACTAAGGACTAGGAGTGAGGCAAGGGGACCTCCTACTGCCAACCCCCCTGCTGTCAAGAAAATTCCTAAGTCAAAGGCCAAGAGAAAGGTCACTTTCCCTGAAGAGCCTGCTGTAACTGTGAGGAAAACAACAACTGAAGCAGAAAGGCCATTAAATATTGAAGAACCAGTTGTTGAAGCTACTAAGGCTGCTACTGCTGAGCCTGAAAGTGGTCCTACAGTTGAAATGACAACAGAAGCCTCAACTGCTGCACTATCTGCTGATGTAGAAAAGGAACAGCAGACTAGTACACCACTGGAGGGAGAAATTCTGTTAATACATCCTACTCCAGTTGCTGCAACACCTATCCAAGCAGTTGAAAGCCCTGAATCAAGAAGAAAGAGGTTAGGCAAAACCTCAACCTATGTAACTGCTGCAGAGAAGATGAAACTGGACGCTGCTGAAAAGCAAAGGATTGCTGCTGAGAAAGCAGAAGAAGATAGGCTGAAAAGCCTAGAGTTAAAAAGGCTGGAAGAAGAAGCCAGCAAAATGACTCAAGAGCAGAGAGATGCTTTTGAGGCAGCAGAGTTGGCTGCTGTCATTGAAGCTAGCATGAAGGATGCTCATGGTCATCAGCATAGTGGTGGGATAGTTATTGGTGAGCAAAGAGATCCAAATAAACCAATACCAGCTATGCCTGCACCCAAGATTAAGGAAAAGAGAAGAGAAGAAGTCAAACTGTCTCTTGAAATTGTCAGGGAAGACCCTGCAATTTTTGAAGAATTCCTTAGAAGACTGGATGCTGAAAATGAAAGAGTCAACCGTCTGACACTCTTCCATTCTGAAAAGATCAAATACAATAGATGGAGAGAATACAGATTAACAAAGAGTCCTGCTGAAATGGCTAAGTGGAAAGAATTCAAGGCTACAGAAGACTGGTTACTTAAATGGCTTGAGACAAATTCAACCATTCAAGCACTTGATTCAGAGTTCTTTCTGGACAGGTTGAGGATGAGAATATGTCATGTAGTCAAGGAAGAGGCCAAGAAGATCTTTGCATCCATTCCTGAGGATTTTGATGACTCAGTAGATCTCAAAGAAAGATCTATTAAGTTGGCTATTGCTCAAGCAATGGAGCTTTGGGCCAAGAAAGCAAGGAAGCTAAGGGGACAACCAAGCTCACTGGTCCCACTTCCTAACATCAAGCATATTGTCTATGGACCAAACATCAAACCCTATGAAGAGCTGCCAGAGGAACCAACAACTACTTTTATTCCTCTTGACAACTTTACTTGGATTTGTAACAGGTCAGCAGTGGACAATGAAGGTTTGATGAGGACAGTTGAAACTGTCAAGAAGATTATATCACCTGCTGATAAAGAAGGAGCAGAGTCCTCTGATCAACCAAAGCAAATTGAGGGTACTTCAGACCCATCTGATCAAGACAAAGTGCAGGATGATAAGTCTGATGCTGCTGATGAATCAAAGAAGGAAGAAGAAATTCCAGCAGATGAGTTAAAGGAGAAAGAAGTTGCTGTTGAAGAAGATGATCAGGCTAAGGAGAAGGAAAGCACTCCAAGCCATGCTGGTGAACCAGCAGATCAGTCCCTTGCAATGATAACTCAACCATCAGAGCAACATCTCAAGGAAACCGTCTCTGCTACTCCATCAGAAGATCCTTCAATATCTCAGAGTTCTCAAACCAATCTGTTGGATTCCATCCAACAATTGATTATCAAATCGATGAAGGAAATGAAGGAGGAGATAAAAGCAGAAGTGATAGCTGCTGTTCATCAACCCATTCAGAAGGTTGCTGCTGCTGTTCCTACTGACTTAATGAAAGATACTGCTCAGAATGTACAATCTATATGTCAGGATATGGATATACTCAGGAGAAGGACACAAAGCACCACTGAAGGTTGGAAGCAGATTGAACAGACTGTTGATTTGGCTCTCCAAGCAGAAGATGAAGTCATGGGCAACATGATGAAAGACTTCAATGCTTCATCAAATTGGATTTTAGGAACTCAAATCCAGTTGGGTGATCAAGGAGAAGACTTGCTCAAGGAAGTCAAGAATGTTAAAGCCAATCAACTTAACCAGCAAGCTCAGATCAATGCTATGGAAGAAAACATCAAGCTTCTATGTGATTCACTTCTAATCACACCAGTTGTGCCACAATATCCATCTGTCCCTGCTGATGATGACAAAAAGGGGGAAGAAAGGATATTTGGACAGCAAAGGGTTGATTTCCAAAGGGAAGGAAATCAAAATGCTGAAGAAACAGAAGTGTTAGAAGAATCTGAAGAGTCTGCTAATAATAGGAATGAAGCAGCAAATGAAGGCACAAGCAGATTAGCAGATGAGAAGATCACAGAAGAAGAAGACCAAGCTGATGAGGAAGAATCTGAAGCAAAAGCCAAGTCAGACAAAGAACTAGCTGCTGCCAAAGATTCAGTTGAAGAACAGCTTGATCCTGATGTTAAAAAGAAGAAGCTAGAGCTGTTGATGCAGAAATTGGAAGTTGGAACCTCCAAGTCTGCTGAAGAAGAAAAGAAGACAGAAGACTAGCTTGGCTAGATTTTCTTTATATTAAAATTCTTGTAATCTTTTAGAGTATTTTGTACTTTTCATCTTTCAACTTGTAAAATGTAATCAGTTCAATATCTATAAAATTGCAAGTTTGACTCCAACATATCATTTCTATCTCAGAAATTTTTGAGGATCAAAACTTTAGTTTAGGTACAGGTACTTAGCTGGAGTTTTGTCATCATCAAAAAGGGGGAAATTGTTGGATGAAGATGAAGATGAAAGAAGACAAGTAATTAAGGGAAGGTTTTGATGATTTCCAAAACATCATAATCAGCTAAGTATGGAAAGCTTAGTTCCCTTAGAAGAATTTTGAACTGGTAAAAGAAGACATCAGAAGAGTTCAAAGTTCAAAGCTCAGAAGACTAGTGATCTCTTGCTGGATCAGCGAACAGAAGGGTAGATCATCAGCCGAGTCAAATCAGATGAGTTCAGTATTTGATCAGCAGAGTATCTATCAGCAGAGTCATTTTGATCAGCAGAGTAGAAGAGGTCAAGAGATTAGTCCAACGGTAATAAATGCACTTGGTGTAATAAATGCTGTAAGAGAAGGGTAGTAATGGCAAATGATTGAAGATATCCTCGGATCAGCAGAGTGCATTAAATGCAGCATTAAATGCGATGGACAGAAAGGTACTGTACACAGTACGGAATGCTGCAGGGAGCCGTTTCAAAAAGAGCTGAAGGATGGATTTGATTTGTGACTTGCCTTCAACGGTCATAATTTCATTTCCATGTATAAATAGAGCTGAATTTCAAATCGAGCAAGAACACACAACAACAATCAGAGATCGAAATTTTGAAGCAGAATTTCTCTAAGTCTCAAAAGCTCGAACAGCTCACTCGTCTGGTGGAAGTCATCTGTTGACAGAAACCTAGTTGAAGAAATCAGAAAAACATTATCTGAGTGATTTTGTAATAGCTGAGTGTTGTGCGAAGTGAGAATCCATCTGTGTGAGTGATTCTACTTTAGAGGATAGGTTTTCTTTGTGAATTCCTATTGTGAGCTTACAGCCTTCTCATTAGTTGTTTAGGTGTAAGTGGAGAAATATTGTAATCTTTGTGATTATAGTATAACCCAGAATCTGTGTGATCTGGAAGAGTGGACTAAAGGATTTTTATCCATATAACCACTATAAAAATTCTTTGTGTTATCTTGCATTTAAAGTTTTCTTGCATATTTTAAAGTTTGCATTTTAAACACTTTGAATCAATCAAAAAGATTTTATAAGGAGTTTTAAACTGGGGATAAAATCTTTTTAGAACTTAGTTTACTTGTGAAAAACACTTTCAAACAATCCGCTGCAAGTATACTCTTGGAAAACTGTTTTGCTGATAAAACAGCTAAGTCATTGTAAGAAGAGTGGTCAGTCGTCTGTTCAAGATTTGTTCACGATCAGACTAGTCTGCTTACTGTTCTTCATCAGCTTAGTCTGCTGACAGAAGACTGAAAAGTTTTTAAGTTCAAAAATTTTCAGAGGTCTATTCACCCCCCCCCTCTAGACCTCATCTGACCACTTGGGACCAACAATATAACTTATTATATATAAGATTTTTTTGTTTCTTGTTGATTTTGTTTAATTTAAAGTGAAAAATAGAAGAAGAGATGTGAGAGTATTGTTGAAGTTTAAGGTCGCGGAAGAGAAATAAAAATTCATAGCGTAAGCTTTTTATTTTTATAAGTGAACCAGTGGTTTAATCGGTTCACTGGTTCATTGGTTTTACCGATTTTTGATCGGTTTTTTCGGGTTCAAACTGGTCAGGAACAAAGCTGGTTTTGGAGGGTTAATCGGACCGAATTGGCTACTGGTTACCGGTTAAACCGGTTGATCCGATTTTTAAAACACTGCTTATAACACTTGTTTGAAATATTTTCATTTTGTGCGGTTTCCAAATCCTTATAGCTTGTTTGGTTGTCAAGAAAGTGAGGGGAAATTGTAGGAAAAGGAAAAGGAAAAGAAAGTCATTTTCCTGTACATGTTTGGTTGTCAGAAAAACTATTTTCTTGCAGATGTTTGGTTGTTAAGAAAGTTTAGGAATATAATATTTTTGCTTGATTATGAATACTTTCAAATTTGTAAAATATATTAAAAGTGGTTGCAAAATAAAACTTATAAAATCAATCTCTAGAAAATATAAAGTACTAATTGAGTAATTGAATCAAATAAAAGCTAACAATAATTAAATAAATAAACTACAATAGCTAACACGTTTATATATATATATATAACTTTTCTTTGGATGAGATTTATGTAATTAGTTGATATTGTCATTTGTAATTTGTACTTTTTTTTTTTCAAGATAAGAATTACGTTATCTTTGTTGATAAACTATTGTATGACTAACCACGTTTTCATTATAATAACTATAATATTTAGATTAATTTGATGCTATTGTATATTTTTTAGTCACTGAATTTATCAATTTTTAAAGTTAACAAGGGGTTATGTCAATTTATCAAGTTAACAGGGGGTTACTGATAATATTGTAGGTAAAAGGGTTGTTTTTGCATCATTTTGTGGGGTATAATTTTATAATGAATTGAGAGGGTACTTTTTTGCTATTAATAACTAAGCACAAATGGGCTTTTGGTAGGAAAAAATCACCATAAGGGGGATTATGATAGTTAGTGTTGGTCCCAAGTGGTCAGATGAGGTCTAGAGGGGGGGGTGAATAGACCTCATAAACTTTAAAATTTTTCTTTAACTTCTCTTCTATAAGTAGAGTTCGCTCATCAGCTAAATAAGATGACTATGCTGATTTTGCACTTGGCTTATCAGCAGAGTAAGCTGATCTTATTTGTGAGACTACTATGCTGATTTAGCACTTAGCTTATTCAGTGGAGTAGACTACTATGCTGATTTTGCTTTATCAAACTTATATAATCAGAGTTTCAAACAATGATGCAGCGGATAATGTTTATGTGTTTTTCAAACAATGTTTTCAACTCAATTAAACTTTTAAAGCACAAAGAAAGTTTTGCCCCAAGTTGGAAATTCCTCAATTTAAAAGACTCTTCTTTTAAAGTATTTACTTAGCTTATGAAATATGCAATGCAAGACAAATAAAGTAAATAACACAAGGAATTTTTATCGTGGTTATACAGGAACAAATCCTCTTAATCCACTCTTCCAAGTCACACAGATCTTGGGTTATACTATAATAACTAAGTTTACAGTATACTCTGCTTGCGTCGAACAACAAATGAAACGACCACAAGTTCGCAATAGGAAATCACAAAGAATGATAGAAATAGTGTCCTGCAAGCCAGCTGTATGGCTAGCATTAATTGTAATTAATGAGGAACTATTCAATTTAGATTAATAAATGCATTTTTATGGTCATCTTTATCTTATGTAATAATTATCTGCGCATAAGGATAGAAGTCCTTAGATCACAGGGCTATGGGACAACCCGTGGACTGATCTCCAAGGCCGTGATCTAGAACATATTCAAGAGTCGTAGAATCCAATCGAGATAGGACATCGTTGGATTCAGTTAGACTCTCACTATTGTGTGTACTCCGATGAACTGGAGGACGCTGGGGTCCACGAGCGTGACTGGGATAGTCGACACACATAAGTGGGTGGCTTGCTGGGATGGCAAGCGCACTGAATACCCCAATTAGGAAATAACTCACCATGGAAGCGGTAGTCGCATATCGGGGTTGAAGTTATTCCAAATTTATAATAGTATACGAGGAACGATCCCTAACTACTTGAGATGATAGGGTTTATCTGGTACGAGAACGTCTATACTTTGATATGAGTTCCGACTGACTGGGGATCACCAGAAAGTCTCTGTGGACTCATGTTGGGTATAGAGGAACTCGTATGCAGATTCATATCATCAACAAAGGATCCATTGACTCGACTTGATAGGTCGAGAAATTCTCCTATGGATTTCTGTGAGAAATTAATTCTGATGAAATCCTTGGCCAAGGTAACTGACGACTTTTTGTAAGTAGCTCATAAAGAATAAGTCAGAGAGAATTTATTTCGAGATCAGAATGCATATAGTCGAGACGAAACAAAAGGGAAACCGATGAAAGACCATACCCTTAAGTCTCGACTGGGAGATTGATAAATGGAGAGATTATGTCGTATATGGAAATTATAAATGATAAAAGGTTCACTTAATTAATTCACCAGTGATTGGGCTCCATGGGCTTGTGGCTGGACATCGACCATGGAGTGTGGGAGAATTCCCAAATTAGCAGGGGTGCTAATTTTGGAATGATTAGTCGACAGAGTGTTCGATTAATTTAGAGCATTAATTGCTCGAGTAATTAAATAATATTTAATTATAACCCACGGCCAATTATGTGGTGAACCTACGGGGGCATACACAATACACATGAAGCGAAAGCGAGGAAATAAGAACGAACCAGTCGACTGGGTCGACTGAGTCAAAATCGACTGGGTCGATTAAATGGGTGGGTCGACTGGGTCGACCCATGTGGAACGAAATTGAATCCAATTGGAATTGGATCAAGATTATAAATTAAATTGGAATTTAATTTATGAGTAAATTAATTAATTAGGATTTAATTAATTAATGGAATAATTAATTAATTAAACTTGGAGTTTAAATTAATTAGTTGGGAGATGATTTAATTAATTAGGCTATTTAATTGGGAAATTAAATAAAGCCCTGAAAGATTAATTAATATGGGCCATGAATTAATTAGAAGACTTAATCGTCTAATTAAAGAGGGCCATGGCCCATGTAGGAGAATTAGTATCATAATCCTAGTAGGATTAGGTTATGAGAGATATCTATAAATAAGAGACTAGGTCTCATATCTCACACACAACTCTTCAAGAAAAATAAGAAAAGCAAGAATTCTCTCTCCCTCTCCCTTGTGATCGGCCGAACCTACTTCCACTTTGGAAGAATTTTTCGTGTTCGATTATTGTTCCAAAGTCGTTCTAAAATCCTAGATATTAATATAGCCTATGTTCTAGTCGATTAGGTTATATTATTTTCGTGATATTGTGGTGTATCAACTCGTAGAGGCGCAACACGTGGGGCGCTACTCAAAGGTGTGGGTCGATCTTACCGGGGCAGAATTCAGAGCTCGTCTTGCTAGCCGAGAATTTGCAAGGAGATAGGTATAAACGAGAAAACTTATACTATCGATTTATTTATATTCATATATATACAACTAGAGAATATCCTGGCAAGATTCCGTAAGATGTCCTAAAATTTTATATTCCACTATGCCTAGGGCTGTTTATCTTACCGAATCCCAACAGTGGTATCAGAGCCAACTCTAGGCTTTAAATATATATGAATTTGCAAATTCTGTGTTTATTAAATCATATGTTTGATTTATGTGGCTAGTTCTTTAACTATGAATGTTTTAGGACTTTATTGTTAACTTGGAGTTAATGGGTAATTTTAGATTCGAAAAATTTTATCATGTTAGTTTTGTTTTGGATTGGGATTTAATTAGACTGGATATGTTAAATTAAATCATAAAAGTAATCAAAAAAAAAAAAAATTTTTTTTGGACCCAACCCTGCGGTGGCACGCGGCGGTGCGCGGCAGCGCACCGCGGCTGGGCGGCCACCGCAAGCCGCGGCATGCGGCAGCGTGCGGACAGCACGCTGTCCGCGCACGCTGCGCACGGCAGCAGCCCAAGGGCTGCTGTTCGCGCGCTCCTGTGCGCGGCAGCAGGCTGCCGCGTACTGTCACGCGCCGCGGCTGCTGCCCGTGGCAGCTCACGCGCTCCTGCGGGGTCGCGCGTGGGTTGTCCACGTGGCAGCTCCTGATTGGTTTCGACTGGTCAAATTGTGGTTGGACTCTAATTCTGCCTATTTTGAAAATTCTGGAAATTTAGAATTTTGGGAAGATTAGGAAACTTGGAGTTTTGAGATAAGGTAGTTATCTTGTTAGATTTGAACACTACCTTAATTAAACTAATCTAAACAAAATAGGATTATCTTGAGAATCTTGGAGATTTGGGAATATTGGGAAACTTAGAGTTTTGGATAAGGTAAGAATCTTAGAGATTTAGATTACCTTAATTAACCAATCTTAATCAAGATAGGATTTGTAGATTACTTGGAGCTCAAGTAAGAGCTAATTAATCTTAGAGATTAATTGTTAATTCAAAATTAATTAACTTGGATGAATTTTTGCGAATTAAAATTAATAAAGCCGGTAAATTTACATTATTGCCCTTATGTGAATTTATGCATGTTCTTGAGTGAATATGTGGATTGGTCGATTTTGCCCTTTAAGCCCTATGTAGTTTTTTGGTTTATTTATTTTATGGGTTGTAATTAAATGGGCCTGATTGGTGCCCTTGCTTGCGCAAACGAATGTAATAGAATAGGCCATTTATTTTCATAAGTTAGACTTAGATTAGGCTTGGAGCCGAGAAGACCTCATGAAGACTTGGAGATCCACATGGAGGCCCATTTACCTTGGAGGACATGGGGGCCCAATTCATTACATGGAGGCCCAATCAAGCTGGATATTACAAGAAGGCCCATGATGTATGGGTTTGAAAATTGTAATAGTTAGGACATTTAATTTTCACCCTAGACTGACCAATTGATTCATCACGTGGCTCGTGATGGATCGCATAGGATGGGCAATCGACCAATCATATCTTGCTAGGTGATGAATGTTTACTTTTTCGCAAATTATTCTTTGATGTATGAGATGCATGCTTAGGATAGAAAACGTAAACAAGATAAGAATAATCTGATGAGACCTCGCACACTTAGAAACCTCCAATTGAACTTAAAATTCAATTAGAATATTAAATCGTATAACGGGCGCATATGAATAGTATCTATGGTCCGAGCCTATCCAATTACTAGGTCTTAGGCATATTGTACGAATATATCTCGATGTCTCACGAGTCGTGGGTCGAGCTATAGGAAGATAATATGTCTATTGCCTCGATGCACGAGAAAGTGCCAAGGGAGGGGATAGCAAGGTTTTAGGCGCTGTCTCACGAGTCGTGGGGCGTCTAGGATTAAACTATTTTTCTCCACGAGTATTGGACATGATTTAACGCTAGTAAGTATGGATGTCTCACGAGTCGTGGGTCCATATCGAAAAACGAGGCTAAATGAACTTAAGGGTTAGCTGCGATGGTTAACCGTTGACGTAGTCGACCACCAAGTGGATCAAATAGTATGGCCAACGAGTCGTGGGTACTAGGAGATTGCATTTGGGCCTTAAGCCCGCTAGGATATTTTAAATTCCCGAAACTTATGTGGGGGCATAAGATTTTGATTAAAATAGTGGGAGTAATTTGCAAATAAAATCCATGTTTGTGAATTGTGCATTTTAAATTAATCTTTCGCGTATTTATTTCTTCTCTCGTCATTTTATAGATATGATGTCAAAAGAGCTTAGAGCACTTAGAGATTTGTCCATCTCATCACTTGAACGTAATATTTTAACTGGACCCAACTTGCATTTTTGGACGCATCATTAGAATGGATTATTTGAAGCTGAAAACATATCCTATGTTTTGTCTGTGCCACCACCCATTACTATTTCACATGACGTTCCTGATGAGCTCCGTAAAAGCATCACCAAATGGAAATTGGATGATGGCTTAGCTCGTGAATATATGTTGGAATATATGTCACTTGATCTGCGTTTGCAACATGAGCATATGGCATCCGCGAAACAGATTCTCTCGAATCTCAAATTCCTTTATGGGATTAGAGATGGTCGTCGCAGATTCGCGATCACGAGGGAACTCTTGCAAGCAAGAAAGAGAAGGGAAACTCCTGTCGGAATCCACGTACACAAGATGATTCGACTTCTCTCTGAACTCGATGATATGGGTGTCGTGATGGACAATGATTTCCGAGTAGATCTTATTCTACAATCTCTTCCAAGATCATATGACAGATTTATCGCGGACTTGAATCTCCAGAGGCGAGAGATTACTGTGCATGTCCTGCGACAAATGCTCGAGGAACACGAAGCTTCTTTTGGAAAGAAAGCGAGGGTTGGCGAAAGGACTGGGCGGCGTTCAAAACCAAAGCAAATGGAAACCAGAGCTCCTTACTGCACAAGGTCAAGGGAAAGGATTAAATTCGAACCTATGGAGAGTTCGAACAGGTATATTCCTTGTTGAAGTTAATTTTACAATTAACTGTGCATTTTTGGTGTTAGACACTGACTGGAGTTCTCATCCTTGTAGGTGATGGGAGCATTAAAGAAACTGGAGCCTGAGGATTGGATCCTTGAATAAGGCAATGGAGCTGGAGCTGCTACCAAGGCCGTAGGCAAAAGTAGATTTAGGTGGTTTGATAAAGTCATTAGGAAACTTTCATTTATGTACCTAGTTATTAATGAAAAACTTTTATTCATATTAATGAATAATGTTGATTTTAATAAAAGCTCCTGTTTTGGTTTTTCATTTGGTACATTGAATTGTTGACTTTACATCATAAAACCGCCTAAGTTAGTCATGCATGTACAACAAAACAAAAGGAAACAAGATAATGAAATATCTGCCCAACTGTGGCACGCTCGACTTGGACATATTTCTAAGTCAAGGATTCAAAAGTTAGCATCATCTGGCGCGATTGAAATCAATCGCATTGATGAAATGCCAACGTGTGAACCATGTCTAAAGGGTAAAATGGCTAAGTTGCCGTTTAAGGGAAACCCTGAGCGAGCCAAGCAAACATTGGACTTGATACATACTGACGTATGTGGACCACTAAGAAAAAGCGCCCGAGGTGGCTATGACTACTTCATCACTTTCACTGACGACTATAGTCGTTATGGATATGTGTTCTTGTTGAAACACAAGTCTGAAGCCTTTGAGCGATTCAAAGAATTCAAGATGGAAGTAGAAAATCAACTTGGTCATATGATAAAGGCTCTTCGTTCTGACCGAGGTGGAGAATTTCTTAGTAACGAATTTCTAAATTATCTTGTAGAGCATGGAATACTATCGCAGTGGACTCCTCCTGCAACACCCCAATTAAATGGAGTAGCAGAGAGAAGGAATCGAACCTTGATGGACATGGTTCGATCCATGATGAGTGCCACTGATCTTCCTCTTTCTTTTTGGGGACATGCCCTCCTCACGGCAACGAAGATACTAAACATAGTACCTTCTAAATCCGTAGAAAAGACACCATACGAATTATGGTTTGGCAAGGCACCCTCATACGCATTCATGCGCATATGGGGATCTCCCGCTTACGTTAAAAAGCTAGTGGGAGATAAATTGGAAACTAAATCCACTTTGTGCAAATTCGTGGGGTATCCGGAAAACTCAATAGGATACGAGTTCTACGATCCTACAAGACAAACTACGTTTGTCTCGAGGAACGCTCACTTCTTGGAGAAGGATTTCTTGGTTGACAAGAAAGAAAATAACGTAGAACTGGATGAGGTCACTGAAGCTGAAAAGACCGAAGAGGTCGATCGAGCTGACCCATCGCCACAGGCAGTGGGAGAACATGAGCATGAAAGTGCACCAGAGAGTACACCAATACTTCGTAGGTCAGAAAGACAACGTAGAGAACCCGAAAGGTACTACGGTCTGCTGCATGAGACTGGACAGTCTCTAACCGACCCAAGGACTTACGAAGAGGCTATGCTAGACATAGACTCGGGAAAGTGGCGCGAAGCCATGGAATCCGAATTGGACTCCATGCACTCAAACAAGGTCTGGGCCTTGGTAGATCCACCAGTGGGAGTGGCTCCCGTGGGTTGCAAGTGGATCTATAAGCAAAAGCTTGGAGTGAACGGAGAGGTAATAACCTACAAGGCACGACTAGTGGCAAAAGGATACACTCAAAGACCTGGAATTGACTTTGAGGAGACCTTCTCGCCCGTCGCAATGCCTAAATCCATTCGAATCTTGCTGGCCATAGCTGCGTGGTATAACTACGAGATATGGCAAATGGATGTAAAGACTGCCTTTCTTAATGGGGACATTGATAAGGAGATCTACATGGAGCAACCAAAAGGATATGCATCCAAAGGAGATGAACACAAGGTGTGCAAACTCCAGAGGTCCATTTATGGACTGAAGCAAGCTTCCCGAAGTTGGAACATTCGTTTCGATGAGACAATCCAAACTTTTGGATTCATCAAGAACGTGTTTGAACCTTGCGTGTACAAGAAGATCAGTGGGAGTTCAGTTGAATTTTTGGTGCTTTACGTTGACGACATTCTTCTCATTGGAAACAATGTAAAAGCATTGTCGGAAACTAAAGCATGGTTGTCTACACAATTCTCAATGAAGGATATGGGAGAAGCATCCTTTGTACTAGGTATAAGGATCTACCGAGATAGATCAAAAGGACTGCTGGGCATCTCCCAATCCCAGTACATAGATAAAATCTTGAAAAGATTTAGTATGGAAGAATCCAAGAGAGGATTGCTTCCAATGAAACATGGGATTGCACTCTCTAAGTCTATGGCCCCAAAGACAACTGAAGAGAGAAGCAAAATGTCTTGAATACCATATGCATCCGCGATAGGAAGCATAATGTATGGTATGCTATGTACGAGACCAGACGTAGCGTACGCTTTAAGCGTTACAAGTCGCTACCAGTCTGATCCAGGTGAGCAACACTGGATAGCCGTAAAGGCAATTCTGAAGTACCTGAGAAGGACTAAGGAATTGTTATTGGTATACGGTGGAGGAGAATTGAAATTGGAAGGCTATACAGACTCGAGCTTCCAATGTGATGTAGACGACTTCAAGTCGACATCAGGATACGTGTTCTGTCTCAATGGTGGTGCGGTTAGCTGGAAGAGCTCCAAGCAAGAAACAACCGCGGATTCAACCACCGAAGCAGAATACATTGCTGCAAGTGATGCAGCAAAGGAAGGTGTTTGGATGAGGAACTTCATCCAGGAACTGGATGTGATACCTAGCATTGCTGAGCCCATTACTATCTTCTGTGATAACAATGGGGCAATAGCGCAAGCAAAGGAGCCGAGATCTCATCAGAAATCCAAGCACGTACAAAGACGATACCACGTGATAAGAGATATCATTGGTAGAGGAGACATTAAGATGGCACGTGTCGACTCTGAGGATAATACTGCGGACCCGCTAACGAAGCCTCTGCCTCAAAAGGCATTTGAGAAACATCTGCTGAAGATGGGACTCAAGAACATAAAAGACTGGCTTTAGGACAAGTGGGAGATTGATAGAAATAGTGTCCTGCAAGCCAGCTGTATGGCTAGCATTAATTGTAATTAATGAGGAACTATTCAATTTAGATTAATAAATGCATTTTTATGGTCATCTTTATCTTATGTAATAATTATCTGCGCATAAGGATAGAAGTCCTTAGATCACAGGGCTATGGGACAACCCGTGGACTGATCTCCAAGGTCGTGATCTAGAACATATTCAAGAGTCGTAGAATCCAATCGAGATAGGACATCGTTGGATTCAGTTAGACTCTCACTATTGTGTGTACTCCGATGAACTGGAGGACGCTGGGGTCCACGAGCGTGACTGAGATAGTCGACACACATAAGTGGGTGGCTTGCTGGGATGGCAAGCGCACTGAATACCCCAATTAGGAAATAACTCACCATGGAAGCGGTAGTCGCATATCGGGGTTGAAGTTATTCCAAATTTATAATAGTATACGAGGAACGATCCCTAACTACTTGAGATGATAGGGTTTATCTGGTACGAGAACGTCTATACTTTGATATGAGTTCCGACTGACTGGGGATCACCAGAAAGTCTCTGTGGACTCATGTTGGGTATAGAGGAACTCGTATGCAGATTCATATCATCAACAAAGGATCCATTGACTCGACTTGATAGGTCGAGAAATTCTCCTATGGATTTCTGTGAGAAATTAATTCTGATGAAATCCTTGGCCAAGGTAACTGACGACTTTATGTAAGTAGCTCATAAAGAATAAGTCAGAGAGAATTTATTTCGAGATCAGAATGCATATAGTCGAGACGAAACAAAAGGGAAACCGATGAAAGACCATACCCTTAAGTCTCGACTGGGAGATTGATAAATGGAGAGATTATGTCGTATATGGAAATTATAAATGATAAAAGGTTCACTTAATTAATTCACCAGTGATTGGGCTCCATGGGCTTGTGGCTGGACATCGACCATGGAGTGTGGGAGAATTCCCAAATTAGCAGGGGTGCTAATTTTGGAATGATTAGTCGACAGAGTGTTCGATTAATTTAGAGCATTAATTGCTCGAGTAATTAAATAATATTTAATTATAACCCACGGCCAATTATGTGGTGAACCTACGGGGGCATACACAATACACATGAAGCGAAAGCGAGGAAATAAGAACGAACCAGTCGACTGAGTCAAAATCGACTGGGTCGATTAAATGGGTGGGTCGACTGGGTCGACCCATGTGGAACCAAATTGAATCAAATTGGAATTGGATCAAGATTATAAATTAAATTGGAATTTAATTTATGAGTAAATTAATTAATTAGGATTTAATTAATTAATGGAATAATTAATTAATTAAACTTGGAGTTTAAATTAATTAGTTGGGAGATGATTTAATTAATTAGGCTATTTAATTGGGAAATTAAATAAAGCCCTGAAAGATTAATTAATATGGGCCATGAATTAATTAGAAGACTTAATCGTCTAATTAAAGAGGGCCATGGCCCATGTAGGAGAATTAGTATCCTAATCCTAGTAGGATTAGGTTATGAGAGATATCTATAAATAAGAGACTAGGTCTCATATCTCACACACAACTCTTCAAGAAAAATAAGAAAAGCAAGAATTCTCTCTCCCTCTCCCTTGTGATCGGCCGAACCTACTTCCACTTTGGAAGAATTTTTCGTGTTCGATTATTGTTCCAAAGTCGTTCTAAAATCCTAGATATTAATATAGCCTATGTTCTAGTCGATTAGGTTATATTATTTTCGTGATATTGTGGTGTATCAACTCGTAGAGGCGCAACACGTGGGGCGCTACTCAAAGGTGTGGGTCGATCTTACCGGGGCAGAATTCAGAGCTCGTCTTGCTAGCCGAGAATTTGCAAGGAGATAGGTATAAACGAGAAAACTTATACTATCGATTTATTTATATTCATATATATACAACTAGAGAATATCCTGGCAAGATTCCGTAAGAGGTCCTAAAATTTTATATTCCGCTGTGCCTAGGGCTGTTTATCTTACCGAATCCCAACAAAGAAGACCTATTCTCCGAAGTAATATCACTCACAAAGATGGATATCTACTCCTCACAACACTCAGTTGAATATCACTCAGATATACAAGGGTTTAATCTTGTTCTTCAACAATCAGCTTCGTCATAAGATGACTAAGCTTATGATAAGATGACTCAACTGATGGATTCTTGCTCTAAAGATTTGATCTTGAAAGTGTGCAAGTCTCTCTTGAATCTTCAGTTTACCATCTATTTATACTCTTGGATTTGTAATTTTGCCCGTTGAAGGTTGACAAAATTGCATTTAAGTCCTTGAGCAACGGTCATAATTTGAATGGTAACTTTTGCAGACTGTCGCACTGTTCACTGTACACTCTGCTGTACTTTATGCACTGTTTACTGTACACTCTGCTGTACTTTTTGTCAGCAGCATTTAATGCACTTAGCTTGTTACCGTTGGAGAGCTTACTGACCGATTTTACTTAGCTGATGGGATCCACTCCGCTGATGATCACTAGTCTGATGCACTAGTCTGATGCACAAGTCTGATGCACAAATCTGATGCACAAGTCTGATGCACAAAACTGATGCACTAGTCTGATGCACTAGTCTGATGCACTAAGCTGATGCACAAAGCTGATGCACTAGTCTGATGCACTAAGCTGATGCACAAAGCTGATGCACTAGTCATCTCATGATCAGTCATCTGATGATCTCATTTCCACTAAGCTGATTTTTACTTCTCTGATTTTCAATCTTTCACTAATCTGATTTTCACTCTTATCATAAGATTGAATCTTCATTTCTTGAATACTTCTGTTCTTAAATGATTTTCTTTTAGACCAAGTATCCAATCTTCAAAGGCTTACTAAGCTTCACGTAACTTAGTTGATGACACCTTTTTGTTATCATCAAAACCTTTTAACTAACTTAATTAACTCAACTGATAAGAACACTTAGCTGTTCTTGAGTTAATAAATTCTTCCAACAGTTAGACAAATTACAAGGGGTGCTTAGCAATTACTCTAAAATTTTCCTTGGATTTTCCCAGGATTTCCCTATCAAATTGATGGGGATTTTTTTTCTTCACAAAATTTTCCTGCAGGAAAGTTGAAGGAAAATGGTAACTTCATTTCCTGCTATCCAAACAACAAGTGGGAGAAAAAAAAAACTGACTTTCCTTCACTTTCCCTCACTTTTCAGACAACCAAACAATACATTACTCCTTAGCTATCTACCTTGTATTATCCTTAACCAAATGATGAATTAATTCAACCCAATATTGGAGTCATTCAAAATCCTTTCTCCAACATTTCCGTCAAATCCAAATAAAGATTTGAACCGTTAAATACGAAAAAACCATGTGAAAGATCACATATTACAAAATGATGACTCTTTTACTATCACCATTGAAAAATGAAACAGAGCAAACCTTGAAATCTAATATCCATAAAGAACCTTATATCCAGATCTACAGTTATTTTCACTTATACAATTAATTGTTCTATAGAGTTATTACCAAAAATTCATTACCCCAAATTAATTAAGAACTCCAACACCAAATTCAAACATAACACAAATTCAAATTTCGATAGCAACTTACTAATTTTGATCCCAAATATTAAGTTTATTTTCCAAACAATCCTTTCCCCTGTTGGAAAAAGTAAGTTAATGGACCATTTTGGACGTATTTTAAGTGGAACCCACTTTGAGTAAAGAGTCGGGTCTTGACGGAATTATATTCTACTTCGTGAGTAGATTAAAACGGTATAAGGTACGTCCAAATCTGAGTACGGGTGAATGAGAAATTAAATCTCAAAGTTCACATTTGTAATGGAAAAAATTTTTGGAAAGAAATGCACTTATCCCATATTGGAAGTGTGATAAGAAAAACTTGGGTTTATATAGGATTTCTAAACCATAAGGTTTAAGTTATCACTAGAAGGCTCCCTCCTCGCGCGCAGGGGGGTGGGGGTCCAAATCTTGGATCGGATTTACACTTGGCCCTTCAAGACTTGTGCGTGCCTGCGGACAAGAATGTCGTCCAGAAAAGCCTATTCGGACGAGCCCAGTTTTGCGAATTTCATTCTGGCCCAAGAAAGAAATAGATTTCTTTTGGCAGAATTTTCTTAGCCCATTAAATCTCGAAGGCCCAGTTTCTGGAAGGCCCTCTCGAAATGAAACTGACGAAACGGTTTGTAACGTTCCGTAACTCCAGAAACGGTTATCTCATTAATATTATTTTATTCCGATTTTACCCTCACTCCCATCCTATATATACTGGCTCATTTTATCAGTTTTAACACACCAAAACAAAAATCCATTCTCTCTTATATCTTCATGTTCTTGAGTTCAAAAGGTGTTTTAGTTTATTGCAAATAGCTTGGTGCGAAGCTCATTTGTATACCGTTAAATCCTGGGAGACGAACGTTCAAAGAACCTCAAGCACGAACCGGAAGGATGAGGGAGCAAATTTGTCTTAAGGACACTGTGTTTTCAAACAGGCCTCGGTTTGATTAATTTTTCAGTCTTTAGCATTATATTTGTTCAGTTTCTATTTAATTTTTCCTTAAACTTATATCGTTGTGATATATCATTTCTTTGTACTGTTTTCCTGTACGAAATTTGTAACAATCTTAAGACAAATCCTTTCAGTAACTTTCGTTAAAAGGAAAACTCTTACAAAACCAGTTTACGGGAAATTTGTTAACCAAATCCTTTCAAACTTGTTTTGATTAGTAAGTTTGGTTCAAAAACTGTTCACGAAAGTGAGTTTATTTTCATCGATAAATCTTGTGTTTTCAGGACCTACTACTTGAATAAACTTTTGGACAGAAAAATTTGTTTCCAATTCGGAAAATTGGTTTCCTCTTTTGATAATTGTTCGAACAGTGAAAACAAAGTTTCCTGTTGCTGTTTTTTTTTAAAACTTGAAAAAGTCTACTGTTACATTCAAAATCTTTCCAAGGTTATCCAATTTATAACAAATTATTGCATATGACTGTTACGTGACTTTATTTCAAAAAGATAAAATTGATTGCAAAGTATTAGCATAATTGGACCTCCATCAAAAATTTATTTCCAAAATTTACATTTTGAACAAGAAAATTTTGGGAGTCCTTGGAAATTTGATTTGGGAAATACTAATTTGATTTCAAAATTGGTCATTAAATATCTATCTTGGGATAGAAAAATTGTTTGCAAGATTGAAATTTTTTTTCGAACATAACGATTTTCGAATAGGAAATTTTGGAGAAAATTCTTTATTAGTTACTATCTAATATTTTCTGAATTTCCTTAAAAAAAAAAATTTAATTTTTTCTGAAATTCCTTCGAGGAATTTGATAGTTTGTTTTGGTTTCAGAAATGGCAACCGAATCAAACGTGGATGTGGTAGTTACTGAGAACTCATCTGGAGCTCCAGTACCAAACCAAACTGTGGCACCTCTGAGCCAAGCTGGAGCTGTGGCACCTCTGAGCCAAGCTGAAAAACCAGAGAAATTCAACGGACTGAATTTCAAAAGGTGGCAACAAAAGATGATGTTCTATCTGACCACCTTGCGCCAGCAAGGTTTTTGACCGAGGATCCACCCAAGAAAGAAGGGGAGCAAGATACTGCCTTCCTCATTGCACTTGATGGCTGGAACCAGTCGGACTACCTTTGCCGACACTACGTCATGAATTGTCTGAGTGATTCATTGTATGATGTATACTCTGACAAAAAGTCTGCAAAGGAACTTTGGGAAGCCTTGGACAGGAAATATAGAACTGAAGATGCCGGTACCAAGAAATTCGTTGTGGGTCGGTTTTGGGACTACAAGATGGTGGACTCCAAACCACTTATGACCCAAGTGCAAGAATTTCAGCTGATTCTTCATGAAATTCAGGCTGAAAAGATGGAGCTCGGTGAAACCTTCCATGTGGCTTGTGTCATTGAAAAGTTACCCCCTGCATGGAAGGATTTCAAAAATTACCTGAAGCATAAGCGAAAGGAAATGAGCATGGAGGATCTTGATGTTAGGCTTCGTATTGAAGAATACAACAGGAAATCTGAGAAAAGAGGGCTCACTTCTACTGAACCTAAGGCTAATGTAGTGGAACATGGTCAAAGTTCAAAGTTCAAAAAGAATAACAAAAGGTCAAATATGGGACCAAAAGGCAGTATTTCCAAGAAAACCAAGTTTCAAGGAAAATGTTTCAATTGTGACGAAATGGGTCACAAATCGGCAGATTGCAGGCTACCGAAAAAGAAAAAACCCAATGTAACCAATGTTGTTGAAGACAGTGGTGACGTGGACCTCTGTGCTGTCATTTCAGAGGTGAATATGGTTGACTCTAATCCTAAAGAGTGGTGGGTAGATACAGGGGCTACAAAGCATGTGTGCTCTGACAGGGAAGTGTTTACCACTTTTGAGCCGGTCCAGAATGGAGAAAAACTGTTCATGGGAAACTCGGCTACATCAGCTATAGAAGGCAAAGGGAATGTAATTCTCAAAATGACCTCTGGGAAGGAGCTGACTCTGAAGGATGTCCTCTATGTGCCAGATATCCGCAAGAATCTGGTTTCAGGGACGCTGCGGAACAAGCATGGCTTCCGCCTTGTTTTTTAGTCTGAGAAATTTATTTTAACCAAGAGTGGTATGTTTGTTGGAAAGGGATATGAGTGTGGTGGAATGTTCAAATTGAATGTAATGGCTATTAAGCCCAAAATTATTAATAAAGTTAATAATTCTGCTTACTTGCTTGAGTATCCTAATCTATGGCATGATAGACTAGGACATGTTAACTACGATTCCCTGCGTAGATTAATTAATTTGAAACACATCCCTAAATTTCAAAATGATAAAAAGCACAAGTGTGAAACTTGTACTGAAGCTAAATTAACGAGATCGTCTTTTCAAAAGGTTGAAAGGAATATTAAACTACTCGACTTGATACATAGCGACATAAGTGATCTTAAATGTGTGCAATCAAGGGGAGGTTATAATTATTTTATTACCTTCATTGATGATTGTACTAATTATTGCTATGTATATTTGCTAAGAGCAAAAAGTGAAGCGATAGATAAATTCATTCTATTCACAAAAGAAGTTGAGATTCAACTTGATAAAAAGATCAAAGTATTTCGAAGTGATAGAGGTGGTGAATATGTTTCACCATTTAGTGAATTTTGTGCTGAACACGGAATCATACATGAGGTAACAACACCTTATTCACCGCAATCAAATGGAATTGCAGAAAGGAAAAATCGAACATTGAAAGAAATGATGAATTCAATGTCGATAAGTTCTGGATTACCACAGAACATGTGGGGGGGAAGCTATCCTATCTAGCAATTATCTTTTAAATAAGATACCCCGGAAAAATCAGGAGAAAACTCCATATGAATTATGGAAAGGTCGAACACCTTCTTATAAATACTTGCGAGTGTGGGGGTGTCTTGCCAAAGTGGTAGTTCCTACACCCAAGGAAGAAAGGATAGGACCGAATACTGTAGATTGCATATTCATAGGTTATGCTCAAAACAGTAATGCTTATCGGTTTCTTGTGCATGAATCTAAAAATCCTGAGATTCACAAAAACACGATAATGGAATCTAGAAATGCATCTTTCTTTGAAGATATATTTCCAGTAAAAACGAGAAAAGAAGTGAGTTCATCCAAAAGAACTCATAGTCAAGACCATGAATCTGAACAGGTAACTGATAATGAGCCAACTGAGGTTGAGCCGAGAAGAAGTAAAAGAGCAAGGATAGAAAAATCTTTTGGCCTAGATTTTCTGACATATATGCTCGAAACTGAACCTCAAACTTTCAAAGAAGCTGTAACTTCTTCTGAAGGACCTTTGTGGAAAGAGGCAATCAATAGTGAAATTGATTCCATCTTGCAAAACCATACCTGGGAGTTAGTTGATCTTCCTCCAGGTTGCAAACCACTGGGATATAAGTGAATTTTCAAACGGAAAATGAAACCAGATGGAACAATTGATAAATACAAGGCCAGACTAGTAATAAAAGGCTATCGGCAACGAGAAGGCCTTGATTACTTTGATACGTATTCTAATGTGACGAGAATAACTTCCATTAGGATGATACTTGCTATCGCAGCTTTGCGAAACTTAGAAGTACATCAAATGGATGTAAAAACAGCTTTCTTAAATGGAGATTTGGAAGAAGAAATTTACATGGAACAACCTGAGGGTTTTTCTGCTCCAGGGAAAGAAAAGAAAGTCTGTAAACTAGTTAAGTCATTCTATGGCTTAAAACAGGCACCAAAACAGTGGCATCAGAAATTTGATGATGTCATGTTGGAGAAAGGTTTTAAAACCAGTGAATGCGACAAATGCATTTACGTGAAAGAAACAAAAGATGGCTATGTCATTCTTTGTCTCTATGTTGACGACATGCTTATCGTTGGAAGTAATGATAAGATGATTAAATCCACTAAGGATATGTTGAATGCTAGATTTGAAATGAAAGATATGGGTCTAGCAGATGTGATACTGGGGGTTAAAATCACAAGAAAATCATATGGCATTATTTTGAGTCAATCCAGTTATATTGAAAAAATTCTTGAAAAATTCAATAAGGATGACTCTAATGAGGCCAAAACTCCTATAGATCCAAGTCAACCTTTATCAAAGAATAAAGGTGAGAGCATCTCTCAAGTGGAGTACTCAAGGATTATTGGAAGTCTAATGTACCTGATGAGTTGTACAAGACCGGATATAGCATACGCTGTAAGTAAGCTAAGCAGGTATACTAGTAATCCTGGTACTGACCACTGGAAAGCCATAGTAAGGTTACTGAGATACTTAAGGTATACTCGTAACTATGGGCTATACTATACAAGATATCCAGCTGTTGTAGAAGGATACAGTGATGCAAACTGGATATCTGATGTAAAAGATTCAAAATCCACCAGTGGATATGTATTCACTTTAGGTGGTGCAGCTGTATCTTGGAAATCCTCTAAACAAACTGTGATAGCCAGATCCACAATGGAGTCTGAGTTTATAGCTCTAGACAAATGTGGTGAAGAGGCTGAGTGGCTACGCCAATTCTTAGAGGGTATTCCACAATGGTCTAAACCTGTGCCAGCAGTATGCATTCATTGTGATAGTCAATCTGCGATTGGAAGAGCACAGAGTAAAATGTACAATGGTAAGTCTAGGCATATACGCCGAAGGCATAATACCATTAGACAACTACTCTCAACTGGAGTGATTACTATTGACTATGTAAAGTCAAAGGATAATCTAGCGGATCCGCTAACCAAAGGGTTAACAAGAGAGATAGTTGCTAAGTCATCAAGAGGAATGGGACTAAAGCCTATGGAATAAAAACTTAGCGAAGGAAAACCCAACCTAGTTGACTGGAGATCCCAAGATCTAGGTTCAAAGGGACAACGTAACCGCAAAGGTTTAGTTTAGTCACTGTGGGGGTTTTACCCTCAAGTCCATTCCTATGATGAAAACAGTGATAATGGTTGAATAAGGTTAAGCCAAGCTTTTAATGATTCTTGTAAGGAGAGTAACTTGGGATACTCTAAGGAAAAGAATCACCTATGTGAGAGAGAAGAAGGGCCGCTTCAAAGGGAATTGTATAGGGCACACTTCTTAGAAACTCTTGCTAAACCAGGTAGATGTTCATGGCCAAAACGGACATAACCGTAAAAACTGAAACGTTACGAGGTAAGATGCTTGTGAGAAGTGTGTTATCGTTTACACAAACATCAGAACAGTTCAAGGACAACGTTTCTACTAATCAGCTAGTAAAGTAAACATAGTTTATCAAGGGAAAGTTCAAAGGGTAATACCTACTTATCCTATGCAAGTGTCTGCCGCTGAACAATATCCTCTTAGAACATCTTGTTAGGAACTTGTTCAATTTTCATTCATGTGGGGGATTCTTGGAAAAAGTAAGTTAATGGACCATTTTGGACGTATTTTAAGTGGGACCCACTTTGAGTAAGAGTCGGGTCTTGACGAAATTATATTCTACTCCGTGAGTAGATTAAAACGATATATGGTACGTCCAAATCGGAGTACGGATGAATAAGAAATTAAATCTCAAAGTTCACATTTGTAATGGAAAAAAAAATTGAAAAGAAATGCACTTATCCCACATAGGAAGTGTGATAAGAAAAACTTGGGTTTATATAGGATTTCTAAACCATAAGGGTTAAGAAATTATTACTAGAAGGCTCCCTCCTCGCGCGCAGGGTGGGGTGCAAATCTTGGATCGGATTTACACTTGGCCCTTCAAGACTTGTGCGTGCCCGCGACCTGCGGACACGAATGTCGTCCAGAAAAGCCTATTCGGACGAGCCCAGTTTTGCGAATTTCATTCTGGCCCAAGAAGGAAAATTATTTTCCTTTTGGCCCAAGAAAGAAATAGATTTATTTTGGCAGGATTTTTTTAGCCCATTAAATCTCGAAGGCCCAGTTTCTGGAAGGCCCTCTCGAAATGAAACTGACAAAACGGTTTGTAACATTCCGTAACTCCAAAACGGTTGTCTCATTAATATTATTTTATTCCGATTTTACCCTCACTCCCATCCTATATATACTGGCTCATTTTATCAGTTTTAACACACCAAAACAAAAATCCATTCTCTCTTATATCTTCCTGTTCTTGAGTTCCAAAGGTGTTTCAGTTTACTGCAAATAGCTTGGTGCGAAGCTCATTTGTTTATACCGTTGAATCCTGGGAGACGAACGTTCAAAGAACCTCAAGCACGAACCGGAAGGGTGAGGGAGCGAATTTGTCTTAAGGACACTGTGTTTTCACACAGGCCTCGGTTTGATTAATTTTTCAGTCTTTAGCATTATATTTGTTCGGTTTCTATTTAATTTTTCCTTAGACTTATATCGTTGTGATATATCATTTCTTTGTACTGTTTTCCTGTACGAAATTTGTAACATCCCCAACTGACACTTTTCATCCCAAACCCGCCCCGTAATAATTCGGATACCCGGAAGTGGGTACCCGAATTATCGCGGGACCGGATCACGGGTCCCATGTTATTTTATTCATCAATTCTTAATCCATCTCACAAAATAATATTACAATATTACGTAATTATATTTCGTCATTTCCCTTTTGCTAAATCGTATCACTTTTAACTCATATTACATAAACATATCATCAATTCATCATAACGACTATTTCAAATAAATTCAAATACTATTTAAAAGTGAAATCATATAATGAGCAAATGATAAAATACGATCCACATCGAGTCTCAATAAGAAAAATTCAATCCAAATACTATCTATAATATCAAAATAATTTATCCAAGCCTACACTTAAATTACGCAAAAGTTATAAATTTTTAAAATAACTAAAAGTCTAAAATCATATAATGACCCATAATATTAATTACTAATAACTAATGTAAGATTTAAAAGAAATATTAAGGTAAAGTAAAAAAGTTCATTTATTAGATAATATTAATTAATTAATAAATTATTTAATTAATTATGTAAGGCCCGTTCGTTTGGCCTGATTAGCCTCCAATTGCATTAGTCGGCCAAGACAAAGAAGGCCAAAATTGTGTTCGGATGGGCCGATAATTATCTGGGTAGCCCGTAGTTATCGGGTGAACTGGTGGGCCACCCCACTTAATTGGTACGATTACAATCTCTGGGTTGGGGCATGTATTATGTAATTGGGCCAGATATCCAAAAAATGGGTCAAAAATGCCCCTAGAGTTCTCCTGAATTACGCGAAATTGCCACTAAAATAATATGCCAGATTAGAAAAAGTCCTTCTTCTTCATCTTCATTTCCCACTTCCATTTTCATTTCCCCTCCATCTCCATCCTAGTGCAAGGTGAGAAATAAAAATAAAAAAATATTATCTTTAGTTTTTTTTTTTGTCTCAATTATTGTTTACTCTTTTGTTAATAAGAACTAAGAATTAATTCTTGAGTACCCAAACTTTGAATGCAATAATTTTTTTTTTATTTAACATAGCTCAAGAACAAGTTGAAGAAGGACAAGAACTAAGGTAAAAACACATTACCCATAAATTGTAGTATCTATATTTTGTATTTCATTTATGTTGAATGGAAGTAAATTTTTCCCCAATTTTTTTTTCTACAGCTGCTTCCGCCGTAATATTTTTTTTTTTCATGAAATATTTTAATGGTCAGATCTCATAAGAGGTTGAGGGTATATTTGATAGAATAGTATTCTGCAAGCCAACTATTTTGGTTGCATTTAATTGAAAGGACCATTCAATTGGATTAATAAATGCATTTTATTATTATATAGGCAACTTTATCTTATGTAATAATTATCTACGCATAAGATAGAAGTCCTTAGATCACAGGGCTATGGGACAACCCGTGGACTGATCTCCAAGGCCGTGATCTAGAACATATTCAAGAGTCGCATAATCCAATCGAGATAGGACATCGTTAGATTCGGTTAGACTCTCACTATTGTGTATACTCCGATGAACTGGAGAACGTTGGGGTCCACGAGCGTGATTGGGATAGTCGATACACATAAGTGGGTGGCTTGCTGGGATGGCAGGTGCACTGAATACCCCAATTAGGAAATAACTCACCATGGAAGCGGTAGTTGCATATCGAGGATGAAATTATTCCAATTTACAATAGTATACGAGAAATGATCCCTAAATACTTGAGGTGATAGGGTTTATCTGGTGCGAGAACGTCTATACTTGATGTGAGTTCCGACTGACTGGAGATTACCAGAAGGTCTCTGTGGACTCATGTTGGGTATAGAGGAACTCGTATGCAGGTTCATATCATCAACAAAGGATCTATTGACCCGACTTGATAGGTTGGGAAATTCTCCTATGGATTTCTGTGAGAAATTAATTCTGGTAAAATCCTCGGCCGAGGTATCTGACGGCTTTATGTAAGTAGCTCATAAAGATTAAGTCAAAAAGAATTATTTCGAGACCAGAATGCATAAGGTCAAGACAAAAGAAAAAGAGGAACCGATGAAAGACCATACCCTTAAGTCTCGACTGGGAGATTGATCGATGGAGAGATTATGGCGTATATGGTAATTGTAAATGATAAAAAGGTTCACTGAATTAATTCACCAGTGATTGGACTCCATGGGCTTGTGGCCAGACATCGACCGTGGAGTTTGGGAGAATTCCTAAATTGGCAGGGGTGCTAATTTTGGAATGGTCAATTGACAGAGTGTTCGACTGATTTAAAAGTATTTACTGCTTGAATAATTGAATTAATATTTAATTATAACCCACGGCCAATTATGTGGTGAACCTATGGGGGCATACACAATACACATGAAGCGAAAGTGAAGGAAAATGAAACAACTGGGTCGACCGAATCGATTGGGTCGACTGGGTCTGATAAATCGACTGGGTCGATTGGGTGACTGGGTCGACCCAATTGGATCAAAATGGATCCGATTGGAATTGGATCAAGATTATAAATTAAATTGGAATTTAATTTGTATGTTAATTAATTAAGTTGGATTTAATTAATTATAGAAAGATTTAATTAAATAGACTTGAAGTCTTGTTTAATTAATTGGGAGAGTTGTTAATTAATTGGGCTATTTGATTGGGAGATTAAATAAAGACTGGTCAAATTAATTAACTGGCCATGAATTAATTATGAAGACTTAGTCTTCTAATTAAAAGGGCCATGGCCCATGTAGGAGACTTGGAGTCCTAGTCCTAGGAGAATTAGGTTAATGAGATACCTATAAGTAGAGGACTTGATGTCATATCTCACACACAACTTTAAGAGCCAAAAGCCAAGTCAAGAAAAACACTCTCTCCCCCTCTCCCAGTGAAATCGGCCAAACCCCCTTTCTTCTTTGGAAGAATTTTTCAATTTCATCCTTGTTTCAAATTCGTTTCCTAAACCCAGATATTAATATATCCTGTGTTCTAGCCGATCAAGGTATATTAAATTTCGTGTAATTGTGGTGTATCAACCCATAGATGCGCAACACGTGGGGTGCTGCTGCAGGGCATAGGATCGACCAACTCGAGGGAGGAACTTGACTTCGTTTGCCAATTGGGATTTGCAAGGAGACATGTATAACGTGTAAATTGTTTATACTGTCGTTTATTTAATATTCATATATATACAACTAGAGTAGTATCCTGACAAGATTCCGTAAGAGGTCCTAAAAATTATTAGACTTGTGCGTGCCCGCGACCTGCGGACACGAATGTCGTCCAGAAAAGCCTATTCGGACGAGCCCAGTTTTGCGAATTTCATTCTGGCCCAAGAAGGAAAATTATTTTCCTTTTGGCCCAAGAAAGAAATAGATTTATTTTGGCAGGATTTTTTTAGCCCATTAAATCTCGAAGGCCCAGTTTCTGGAAGGCCCTCTCGAAATGAAACTGACAAAACGGTTTGTAACATTCCGTAACTCCAAAACGGTTGTCTCATTAATATTATTTTATTCCGATTTTACCCTCACTCCCATCCTATATATACTGGCTCATTTTATCAGTTTTAACACACCAAAACAAAAATCCATTCTCTCTTATATCTTCCTGTTCTTGAGTTCAAAAGGTGTTTCAGTTTACTGCAAATAGCTTGGTGCGAAGCTCATTTGTTTATACCATTGAATCCTGGGAGACGAACGCTCAAAGAACCTCAAGCACGAACCGGAAGGGTGAGGGAGCGAATTTGTCTTAAGGACACTGTGTTTTCACACAGGCCTCGGTTTGATTAATTTTTCAGTCTTTAGCATTATATTTGTTCGGTTTCTATTTAATTTTTCCTTAGACTTATATCGTTGTGATATATCATTTCTTTGTACTGTTTTCCTGTACGAAATTGGTAACATCCCCAACTGACACTTTTCATCCCAAACCCACCCCGTAATAATTCGGATACCCGGAAGTGGGTACCCGAATTATTGCGGGACCGGATCACGGGTCCCATGTTATTTTATTCATCAATTCTTAATCCATCTCACAAAATAATATTACAATATTACGTAATTATATTTCGTCATTTCCCTTTTGCTAAATCGTATCACTTTTAACTCATATTACATAAACATATCATCAATTCATCATAACGACTATTTCAAATAAATTCAAATACTATTTAAAAGTGAAATCATATAATGAGCAAATGATAAAATATGATCCACATCGAGTCTCAATAAGAAAAATTCAATCCAAATACTATCTATAATATAAAAATAATTTATCCAAGCCTACACTTAAATTACGCAAAAGTTATAAATTTTTAAAATAACTAAAAGTCTAAAATCATATAATGACCCATAATATTAATTACTAATAACTAATGTAAGATTTAAAAGAAATATTAAGGTAAAGTAAAAAAGTTCATTTATTAGATAATATTAATTAATTAATAAATTATTTAATTAATTATGTAAGGCCCGTTCGTTTGGCCTGATTAGCCTCCAATTGCATTAGTCGGCCAAGACAAAGAAGGCCAAAATTGTGTTCGGATGGGCCGATAATTATCTGGGTAGCCCGTAGTTATCGGGTGAACGGGTGGGCCACCCCACTTAATTGGTACGATTACAATCTCTGGGTTGGGCCATGTATTATGTAATTGGGCCAGATATCCAAAAAATGGGACAAAAATGCCCCTAGAGTTCTCCTGAATTACGCGAAATTGCCACTAAAATAATATGCCAGATTAGAAAAAGTCCTTCTTTATCTTCATTTCCCACTTCCATTTTCATTTCCCCTCCATCTCCATCCTAGTGCAAGGTGTGAAATAAAAATAAAAAAATATTATCTTTAGTTTTTTTTTTTTTGTCTCAATTATTGTTTACTCTTTTGTTAATAAGAACTAAGAATTAATTCATGAGTACCCAAACTTTGAATGTAATAATTTTTTTTTATTTGACATAGCTCAAGAACAAGTTGAAGAAGGACAAGAACTAAGGTAAAAACACATTACCCATAAATTGTAGTATCTATATTTTGTATTTCATTTATGTTGAATGGAAGTAAATTTTTCCCCAATTTTTTTTTCTACTGCTGCTTCCGCCGTAATATTTTTTTTTTTCATGAAATATTTTAATGGTCAGATCTCATAAGAGGTTGAGGGTATATTTGATAGAATAGTGTTCTGCAAGCCAACTATTTTGGTTGCATTTAATTGAAAGGACCATTCAATTGGATTAATAAATGCATTTTATTATTATATAGGCAACTTTATCTTATGTAATAATTATCTACGCATAAGATAGAAGTCCTTAGATCACAGGGCTATGGGACAACCCGTGGACTGATCTCCAAGGCCGTGATCTAGAACATATTCAAGAGTCGCATAATCCAATCGAGATAGGACATCGTTAGATTCGGTTAGACTCTCACTATTGTGTATACTCCGATGAACTGGAGAACGTTGGGGTCCACGAGCGTGATTGGGATAGTCGATACACATAAGTGGGTGGCTTGCTGGGATGGCAGGTGCACTGAATACCCCATTTAGGAAATAACTCACCATGGAAGCGGTAGTTGCATATCGAGGATGAAATTATTCCAATTTACAATAGTATACGAGAAATGATCCCTAAATACTTGAGGTGATAGGGTTTATCTGGTGCGAGAACGTCTATACTTGATGTGAGTTCCGACTGACTGGAGATTACCAGAAGGTCTCTGTGGACTCATGTTGGGTATAGAGGAACTCGTATGCAGGTTCATATCATCAACAAAGGATCTATTGACCCGACTTGATAGGTTGGGAAATTCTCCTATGGATTTCTGTGAGAAATTAATTCTGGTAAAATCCTCGGCCGAGGTATCTGACGGCTTTATGTAAGTAGCTCATAAAGATTAAGTCAAAAAGAATTATTTCGAGACCAGAATGCATAAGGTCAAGACAAAAGAAAAAGAGGAACCGATGAAAGACCATACCCTTAAGTCTCGACTGGGAGATTGATCGATGGAGAGATTATGGCGTATATGGTAATTGTAAATGATAAAAAGGTTCACTGAATTAATTCACCAGTGATTGGACTCCATGGGCTTGTGGCCAGACATCGACCGTGGAGTTTGGGAGAATTCCTAAATTGGCAGGGGTGCTAATTTTGGAATGGTCAATTGACAGAGTGTTCGACTGATTTAAAAGTATTTAATGCTTGAATAATTAAATTAATATTTAATTATAAACCACGGCCAATTATGTGGTGAACCTATGGGGGCATACACAATACACATGAAGCGAAAGTGAAGGAAAATGAAACAACTGGGTCGATCGAATCGATTGGGTCGACTGGGTCTGATAAATCGACTGGGTCGATTGAGTGACTGGGTCGACCCAATTGGATCAAAATGGATCCGATTGGAATTGGATCAAGATTATAAATTAAATTGGAATTTAATTTGTATGTTAATTAATTAAGTTGGATTTAATTAATTATAGAAAGATTTAATTAAATAGACTTGAAGTCTTGTTTAATTAATTGGGAGAGTTAATTAATTGGGCTATTTGATTGGGAGATTAAATAAAGACTGGTCAAATTAATTAACTGGCCATGAATTAATTATGAAGACTTAGTCTTCTAATTAAAAGGGCCATGGCCCATGTAGGAGACTTGGAGTCCTGGTCCTAGGAGGATTAGGTTAATGAGATACCTATAAATAGAGGACTTGATGTCATATCTCACACACAACTTTAAGAGCCAAAAGCCAAGTCAAGAAAAAAACTCTCTCCCTCTCTCCCAGTGAAATCGGCCAAACCCCCTTTCTTCTTTGGAAGAATTTTTCAATTTCATCCTTGTTCCAAATTCGTTTCCTAAACCCAGATATTAATATATCCTGTGTTCTAGCCGATCAGGGTATATTAAATTTCGTGTAATTGTGGTGTATCAACCCATAGATGCGCAACACGTGGGGTGCTGCTGCAGGGCATAGGATCGACCAACTCGAGGGAGGAACTTGACTTCGTTTGCCAATTGGGATTTGCAAGGAGGCATGTATAACGTGTAAACTGTTTATACTGTCGTTTATTTAATATTCATATATATACAACTAGAGTAGTATCCTGACAAGATTCCGTAAGAGGTCCTAAAAATTATTAAATTTCGCTGTGCCAAGGGCTGTTTATCTTACCGAATCCCAACAGTGGTATCAGAGCCAACTCTAGGCTTTGTAAATATATGAATTTGCAAATTCTGTGATTTAAATCATAAGTTTGATTTATGTATGGCTAGTTCTTTAACTGTATATGTTTTAGGACGTAGATCTGTTAACTTGGAGTTAATGTAAAATTTTGATTCGAAAATTTTATCGTGTTAATTTTTATTTTGGATTTGGATTTAATAAATTGGATCTGTTTTAATTAAATCAAAAGTAATCGAAACAAAAAATTTTTTTGGATCCAACCGCGGTGGCACGCGGCGGTGCGCGGCCACTGCGAGCTGCTGCTCACGGCAGCGTGCGAACAGCACGCTGGCCGCACGTGCAGCACACGGCAGCAGCCTGCGGGCTGCCGCCGCGTGTTGCCACGGACAGCCCATGCGCGGACTTTGCGGCCTCGTGTGTTGGCCACGTGGCAGTCCTAGATTGGTCACGTACTGGCTGATTTTCGGTTGGACTCTAATTCTGCCTAGTTTGATCAATCTGAAAATCTTGGAGATTTGGTTGTTATGGAATCTTGGTAAATCTTGGATTGATCTTAGAGATCTAATTAACAAGGAAACTTAGAGTTTCAATCATGATAATAGATTTAATTAAAATTAATCTCTTCTAGTAAGTTACCAAGATTAAAGATCTTAGAGATCAATTTGAATGGCCCTTTCAACAGGATCATCATATATTCTTCTTCTTTCAGGCAAAGTGTTCTCAATGATCTTGGCCTCGATCCAAAACGACCTAGTTTTTATAAATTGAGTGTTTTTTACAGGGTTTTTAAAAGCACAAGAAACTTTGGGACAATAAAAAATTCACAGGGTAAATTCTTACAGGTGTAACATAACACATTAGAGTATCTTGCATTTTTCCTAGTATTTTGACCAAAATAATTGTATTATGAACTAAAATTGTAAAGTGACCGGAGGAACCTCTCGTTGGAAATAAAAGCAGTGCATTCAACAGATTCGACCATGTAAAGATCATTTATTTCTCGAATCAACCGATGCAATTAACTATAGAATTAAATTATTAAAATTAAGGACACATCTCTAATCCTCTTTAGACTTACTCCGACATTTATTTGCAACACAAGCAAAACATATAAAAAATAAAAAGCAATAAGTTTGAAACAGTTGACCTTCCATCAACCAAAGCATCAAAGGTGAAGGAAACCAAATAAGAATCCGAGTTTTGTTCATCCAACTGAATCCTAATTGTATCCTTATGAACATTGACATCATTATTAACCTATTGCCATAATACATATTTGATAAGAGTTTCTATCGACTCAAAATTACTTGTATGTATTAGGAAAAATATTTCAGAAAATAAAAAAATGAGTACTTACCATATTTTGGAGCGCGCAAATCTGGGCGAATTTAAATTGTATAACTATAAATTATATTTTAGTAGTAATATTTTATAAATAGAAACAAACTGTTTACACATTTAGTTAAATGAATTTATTTTCTAAATTAGTAAATTTAATTTAATTTATATTGTATTATGAATCAGATAGTTTTAATTTAATAAAGTTTATATTGTATTATTAATTAAATAAAGTTTATACTGCATTATTAAATTAAATAAAGTTTATATTGTATTATAAATTTAATATTTATTAATTCAAAAAAATTATTTATTTAATTAGTGAAATATAATTTAATATTTATAAATTTTGTTATTAAAATTTTATTAAAATTTTTATTATAGAAATTAAATTAATGAAAAATATGTCAAAATTGCAATATTTATTGAAATTTAAGGGTAAATATAAATTATATCAATTATTTCTGTAGTAATATATCATTATCAATGTTATAATTTATAAGATAAAACAATTAGTACCCAAACGTTAAAATTTATAAGATATTATAAAAATTACAAAGAACTTTCAAGGGTAAACTTGGAACATTTTAGGAGCAATGAGTTAATTGTAAGAATGTGACAAATCTGAGCAAAAAATTTGTAAAACACAATAGATTGAAGGAATTTTTGTTTTAGACCTCACATGAGGGTATTCTTGATTTACTCTAAAAATAATATCTCAAAAGTCAACTAAATCAATTAAAAAAATTAAAAAATTAAAAAGTCAACTAATTTCACCGCACACTTTTCAACCCACCGACAGATAAATAAATGAGGCTTAATGAATACGTATTGATCAACTCCAAGTTTCTATATTAGATAAATATTTTATTTTATTTTCTATTCTTCTCAAGAGATTTCAATCAAATATATGAATTGAACTTGAGTAACTCTTTATCATGATCACTTGCAATAGTTTTTTCCCTGATTTTCTTGTTCCTCTTTGGCTCTCTCCAGCACCATTACTTTTTGTTAATTTAGTTTGAAATTTTGCAGGAAAAAAAGACTTTTTTATATTAGGTATTTTCTTATTTTACATTCATTGTTTCATGTTGTGTGCAGTTTTGTTGAAACCATCTTGTGCCTCTTCAGTATATACTTTCAGAGGTAAGTAATTAATGTTCCAAGCACTTCTTCTATATTTTGACGGGTTATTTGCACCTACACCGCCTGAACTTCGCTACTTCGCAGTTACCCCCAATTTTTATTTTATTTTTTGACAATCACACCCTTTTTGTTAACAAACCATCAATTCCACCGTTGATGACTTATTAAATGACTACTTTACCCTCCCCTTAACAACTTGAATTGATTCTTTTTTCTTTCTAAGAATTGCTTGAATTGAGTCTAATAATATGAAATTGGGAACACTGAATATCGCTGTATTAATATTCTAATTTTGCATAAAATATTCTAATAGAAAAACCCAGACAATGGTGTTCAAATATATATATATATATATATATATATATATATATATAAATTATAACCATAGAATCAAAATAATGCAATAGCACCATACATAATATTTTTAAGTGGAGAAACATATATCTGTTTATTTTGATGCTTTGGTTACAATTTTCATCTAAAGACTTGTGAACACCATTATTCGAGTTTTTGGGTTAAAATCATGGAAGAAACTGGCTTATGTTTTGTGTGATTTGTTTAGTCAAATTTGCAATATAAATAAAATAATATTTAATGTTCATAAGTTCATATTACTAAAGTTAATTCAAGTAATTCTAGAAAAAAAGAATAAATTCAAGTAATTGTATCAAGAGAGAAAGGTAAAATGGACATTTAATAAGTTGTTAACGGTGAAATGAATAGTTTGTTAACATAAGGGCTGCTATTGACAAAAAATAAAAAGTTTTGGAGGTACGTAACTATCAACTAGCAATAGTTTAGTGGGGGTAAGGGCAAATAACCCATATTTTAACTAAAATTGAAAAATTACACGCGTATGGTTAAATCATACGGACCATTTAATTTCTTTTTTTTTTTTGAAAATAATGTATTGCAATATGATTGATTCTAAATAAAGTTCAGGACTACAATGCAAAACTACCCTCCGTATTTTTCATAATTGCTAAAGAACTCGCCATATTTTATTTAGCAAGAAAAACCTATATATTAGCAAATCAAATATATTTTTACCTCCTCCCAAGCCACAATGTAGTTCACTCATAGTAAATAAATACTAATATTATGTATAATTTGCAGGTGAAGTGATAATTATATCCTCATATATTAGTTATCCTGAAATAAAATGCAAACAACTATCATGTTCACTTAAAAAATAGCAATAATACCCCATTAATTTAGAAAATTGGCAATAATCTCTTAAATTAAATTGATGAACCTGTTGCATGCTTTGGTGGTAACCCCTAATTGACTTATGAGAACATTTTTCTTATGTTTGTTCGAGTCAACTATTAATTTTCAGATAGATGCAATGAGCTAATGCAAATTTTCTAATAAAATGACACATGTTTTTTTGTCAATTAGATAAAGTATATACGGTTTTCATGAAATTTATAATAAAATATATACGGTGTTGAAGCATTTAACTTGAGTTGAAATGAATTTAAACATATATCACAAACACAATATAACCAGAAATTATTAATACAATTTGTTGAAATTATTAGTACATACTGTATGAATTGTCTCTTTTTATCAATAAATGTGAGCTTGTTCCTCGTCTTTTTCTTATTGGTCTATCAAAGTGTTCTAGATATTTAAGTGACTTGATAATCAAAGAAGTTTGAGTTTGAAGGCAATCCATAACTACAGCATATTAGGACAAAGGTTTTGTATACTTTGAAAATTTGCACAGAGGTAAGAAAAAGTATATATTGAACATTATATATACGAACTTTTCAAATATTCTTATCATCACAAGTTTTAAATTGTCTGGCCTTCATGTCTCACGTAAAGAAGGCACTATAGGAGTTATATATGTCACTTAATTATTATGCACCACTATCTAATTGTACTTATTGAATTTGTTTAATTTATTTTATTATAATAAGTATATTTTTGTTCAAATGAGAAAAAAAAAGGGGGGGGGGGGGGGAAGAGAAGAAACATAAATACACAAATTTATTTATCAATTTAAATGGAGAATATATAATATTTTAGGTTCACTCAAAAATTTTCTTTCAGATAGAACGTAGCATATGAATTTAATGAGGATAAATTTTTCATATTCTATGATATCTAGGAAGACAAGATGGCAGAGAGTGCAGTGTTTTTTTTGTGCAATCAACTTTCGATCTGGCTCCATCAGAAGGGAGAATCGTTGGGAAGACTGAAACAGGAGATTATTTACATTCGAGATGAAATGATGCACATGAAAGCATTCCTCAGAGTCGCCGATTCAGAAGAAGAAAATAACCCCCAACTCAAAGAATGGGTAAGACAAGTGCGCGAAATTGCTTACGACACTGAAGATGTTCTCGATGAATACATGCTTCGATTTGCACTTCGTGGTACTACTGGATTTCGTGGCCATATGAAAAAAAGTTATTACACGGTAAAAAATCTAAAATCCCATCACCGAATTGCTTCTGAAATCCAAACAATTAAGCATAAATTAGAAAATATTTCCAAGAGCCAACAGAGATACAAAGATATGTGTGGTGTCAATGATCTAGCCTCGAGCTCAACGCTTATCAAAGATACATGGTATGATGGCAGAGGCGATGCTCTCTTATTGGAAGAAGCCGATGTTGTGGGCATTGAAAAGTCAAAGAAAAAGCTTATTGATTGGCTTTCGTCAATAGATTTCGGGGTAAAGGTCATCTCAGTGGTAGGCATGGGAGGATTGGGTAAAACTACACTCGTTAAAAAAGTCTATGATGATGCTTCATTGAAGTCAAATTTTGATCACCATGTTTGGATAATTGTTTCAGAATCATTCAAGGTCGAACATCTTTTGGAAAACATTATCAGGAAGCTCGTTGATGAAGTAAAGAAGCCACCACCACAAGGATTGGAAGTCATGAATGTCGATGAATTGAAAGAATATATATATAAGTTTCTCCAGTACAAAAATTACATAATTGTTCTTGATGATGTTTGGCAAATACACGTCTGGGAAGCTATGAGATATGCATTTCCAAGAAGCGATACTCGTGGATGCATCATCATCACGACGCGTTATAGCACCATTGGCAATGCCGCATGTAACGAGAATAACTGCTATGTCTATGAACTGGAGCTTTTACCAAAAGAAGAATCAAAGGTATTGTTTTACAAAAAAGCATTTCAAGGAAACTCATGCCCTTTTCATTTGAAAGAAATTTGTGAAAGAATCTTAAAGATATGTGCCGGTTTGCCGCTTGCCATTGTTGTAATTGGTGGCCTCTTAGCCACCAAAAATAACAAAATTGAAGAATGGGAATTATTTAGTCGTAGCCTTGGCGATGAATTTGAAGGAGACAATCTCAGGAGAATGATGAAAATAATCTCCCTCAGTTATTATGATTTGCCATATTATCTAAAATCTTGCTTCTTGTACTTGAGTATTTTCCCTGAAGACAACTCGATTAGAGTTGTTAGAATTATTCGAATGTGGGTCGCTGAAGGATTTGTGCAGCCAAAACAAGGGAAAACTGTGGAAGAAGTAGCAGAGACCTATGTACGGGAGCTCCTAGATAGAAGTCTAATCAAACTAGACAAGATACATTCTGATGGAAGACCATTTGCATTCCGGATTCATGACATTATACGAGAGTACATTATTTCCAAGTCAAAAGAACAAAATATTGTTGCTATATTTCCTGCCCGAGGAGAAATGAATAAAATGTTGACCGATAAAATTCGACGTCTTGCACTTCATACTTCGGTGAACTACACGCAAGAAGAATATGACAATTTAAAGTACATTCGCTCTTTTCTATGGTTGGGGTCTGAAGATGCATCAGAGTTTGCAGAAATCTTAGAGAAGATGTTGGCCAATGGAGGTAGGCTACTAAAAGTGTTAGGATTAGAAAGAGCTCCAATTAATACTATCCCAAGTAAAGTTTTCAAATGTTATCTTCTCAAGCACTTGAACCTAAATCATACGGCTGTTCGACACATTCCAAAGGCAATCGAGAATCTCCAGAATTTGGAGAGTTTAGATCTCATTGAAACCAATGTGACTGAATTACCGATTGAAATCCTAAAGCTCCGCAAACTTCGGCATCTCTTTGTGTACAAGTCTGGATATGATTCAACTTTGTTCCACTACATAGAAAGCTTTAAGGCTCCATATGAGATAGGGAGTTGTTTGTTATACCTTCAAACACTTGGTTATATAGATGCTGATGAGGCTGGTGGCATTAAAATAGTTCGAGAAATAGGGAAATTAACTCAACTTCGGAAATTAGGCATAAAGAAGCTAAAAAGAGAAGATGGGAAGGAACTTTGCTCCTCCCTTTCTAAGCTTACTAACATACATGAGTTAAGCATTTATTCAGCTGAGGAGGACGAGTTGATGGACTTAGATTATTCTCTACAGTCACCTAATTCCACTTTACCATTTCTTCATATACTCAGCCTCAAAGGACGTTTAGAGAAGGTTCCTCGGTGGATTAATCCTAATTCTCTTCATGGGCTCACTGATATATATTTGGCATGGAGCAGACTGAAGGAGGATCTGCTAGAATGCCTTGAGGATCTACCGAATCTGGTACAACTAAGAATGTTACGAGCTCATGAAGGTGAAGGATTGAGTTTCAAGGCTAAAGGTTTTCAAAAGCTCAAGAGATTAAGTATGGGCGATTTTAGAGGAATGAGATGGATGAAAGTAGAGAAAGGTTCCATGCCCCTTCTTGAAGAGTTACTTATTTTTGAAATGAAATTAATGGTGGAGGTTCCAGAAGGCATCGAGCATTTAACCAATCTTAAATATATTCGTTTTCATGAAATGACTGAGGAATTACGGGTGGATCTTGATGCTCAGAAAAGCAGAGCGGGGGAGGACTGGAAACTTTCGTACGTCCCCAAAGTTAATGTTTCAAGTGTCGACATTAATGGTGGATTCGTGGAAATAAGGCAATTTGGTCAAGCTAATTCCTAGACCTCGAACATGCATGGTGTGTTGCAGCATTTACATTTTTTGAGTTTTGAAGTATTATGTTTTGGAGTTGCAATTTTTTTATTGTTGAATTTCATATTCAATTCTACTTTGATAAACATGAGGATGTGTAGTTTTTTTTTTACCAATGCTTTTTTAGCTATTTGAAGACTTGATGAAGTGTGAAAGAACTTTCAAATAATAATTCCAACAATCACTAATTTTTTTGTTGCTACTCATAGTAAGAATCAAAATTGTTCTTTGTTTATGATTTAATGAAAAAAAAAAAAAAAAAGGTTACTGCAAATACAATGGATTATTTTTAACGCTCAATTTAGAAGAAAAAGAAAGATTATAAACAATATATTCCTTATTGCTACTACAGTATTGTTTGTAGTAAGAATCAAAACGGTTCTTTGTTTATGATTTAATGAAAAAAAAATAAAAAGGTTACAGTGGATTATTTTTAACGCTCAATTTAGAAGAAAAAGAAAGATTATAAACATTATATTCCTTATTGCTACTACAGTATTGTTTGTGACATTGGTGTCACATGAATAATGTCCTATGTCAAATAATCGATGAATTCAGAGTAAAAAAAATATTGAATGTGTTGTTGGATGAAAGATAAGTTGCAAAATTTTGAAAATTAAGACAAATATGCTCATGAATGGAAGTTTGACTGGTTTAAAAATGTGATTACATTTTTTAGTGTTTTCAACGTAGAGTTGTTAGATAATATATACTTACATAGGCAATGTACCTATCCGTGATATATGTAAATAGACACTTTAACTCTATGTAATATTGCAAAATGGATATTTTATCTCCTTGTAAAAATGTAAAATTAAGGGAGAAACAATGTGCTTCTTTTATAGAAACATAGGGAGTTATTTTACCTTTTTATTTATCACATAGAGTTAAACTGCTTATTTAAATAATGTTAGCAATTATTCACATAAGCATGTACGATAATGGATCGACTATAATCATGCTAATTGCTTAATCATAAATTAGGTTTAGAGATACCTGTCTTCATAGCGTGGACAATCGGTAGCGGAATTACTGATTGAATGGAAGACTGGTTTCTCTCTCTTGCCACA
Source organism: Penstemon eatonii (assembly GCA_038501285.1). NCBI lineage: Eukaryota > Viridiplantae > Streptophyta > Magnoliopsida > Lamiales > Plantaginaceae > Penstemon > Penstemon eatonii. Next base: position 32,402,516 of record CM076713.1, read on the forward strand.
GTTTCGAGTTTCTAATAATGCGTTAAGTTATGAGGGAACTTAACAGCTCTGGAAGCGTGTAGAGAGAGGACCAATTTCCTCATTAATATAGATGCAGAACCCTAATCCCCACTACTTAGGGATTCTTAATCTATGGGCCTAACCCTAATGGGTTAATCATAATGGGCCATAATTTATATTCTCCCACTTGGCCCATGAGAGAATTAATCATTAATCGTCATTGCATAGTAAACCACAAATACGAGTCATGGCGGTCCTAAGTTATCATTGTCCAACAAACTTCCTTCCATGTACCACGATATAAATGACCCACTACACAAGACCTATACTTGGAAACCTTCATAATGTCCATTCCTGTTATTGTTCACATAATAGCCATAATAGTGTACACAATCTTTAAATAACATGAATATTTTTTCATGTTTCAGAAAAATATAAATAGAGCTCAAAAGTGTCAATATTGATTCATAAATGATCCTACAATACAATAATCAATTACTACCAAGACTCCTTCGGTTAGCATGCTCATAAATGTCTTTTAGTAACAATTTATTCAAAGGATCAATAATTATCAGACCGGTTCTGATGATAATTTGACACTTTATGTTTCTGAATATCTTCTTCGACGACAAAGAGATTTAACTCCAAATATTATGCACCTTTGGAATGTTTGTCGTTCTTAGAAAGAATTGCGGCATAACTATCTCATAAATATTTCAACGACTTGGCAATAATGTTAACAAAATCAAGTCATGAAATAATATTATGCAGCCTTAATTGTGGCCTCAAAACACGCCACAAATACAGATTTCGTAGTAAAGTTGATAAACATGGCAATTTGTTTTGGACTTTTCATTATATTGTCCCTCCAGCCAAAAGGAACAAATAGCCAAAAGTGAACTTAATACTACCAAGATATCCAAAATCGAAATCCAAATATCTGATCATTTCAATCAAAATCAAATCTTTTATATGTAAGCATATAATCCTTATGTTTCTTGCAGATAACATAAAATCATATTGACAACTTACCGACTATAAAGATGATGTATAATTGGTGCGTGCATGAGCATGCATCAAACCTTAAGTAATGAAATATTCTTCATTTCTTTCCGCTAAAAGATATTATTTGGCATTAGAATAATTTTGATTTCTCTCTTAATTTTGGGACTACACTTAAATTTGCATCCCAAACCTTTGATATAAGTTTATGAAACAACTAATCAGTCTATGTGATTTATTATAGAATATTTCAATCTCAATCACATAAGTTGTCTCTCCAATATCTTATATAAAAAATTATGAGAAATTTATTAGTCCAATATAGCAAATCAAAATTGCTATTTGCCAAAAGAATATCATCAATATATTAAATGATAAACTAACTCCCACTGACCTTTAGATATATACACAAACATAACGGTGTTTTCTTTAAATCTTAAGGAGGCAATGACATCATTGAACGTAAGATGATATCATTGTCGGGAGGTTTGTTTAAATCATTATATTGACTTTTTAGCGTACATACTATATATCCTTTTCATTAATGAAGAAATGTAATATTTTTTTCTCATAAACTCTCTCTTATAGTTTCATTTAGAAAGACAACTTTTCACATCCATTTAATGTAGTTCTACAAATGAACTACAAGTGTCACAATAATTTTGAGATAATCAATGTCAGTTCTTTAAAGTAGAATCCTTAAAAATCAATCAAACTTACATTGTTCAATATTGCCTTTTGAGTTGAGTATGATTATGAACACACGCCCAACTCACTTTGATCCTTATGGCAATGTGACCAATCAAATTCGTGATTGTTATTCAAGGATTTCAACTTATCTTTCTTGACATCAATTTATTGCTCAAAGTTTTCACTTATAATGGCATGTGAATATAACACCGGATCATAATTCACCAAAAGTTACTTCCAACTTTTGATGATAAAATAAATCACTCAGCGTTGCAAAACCGCATTACGTTATGAGATTTTCTAAAAGCAACTCTTTGTGACTCACATTTTACAGGTTCATTATATAAGTAGTAATTTCAGTTTGTTAATCAGTTTTTAATTGATCAACATATATAGGAGTTACATCATGACAACTTATTCATTGTCACTCCCACTGAAATCATCATTCTCAATGAACCCTTCAATTTTCCGGTTATCATAATTTATAAGTTATGATTAAAAGGTAAATATCAAATACTTTGGAATTCTCAGGATAACCAATAAAGTATCCATCAACAGTTCGAGAATCCAATTCTTTCAAGTGAATTAGCTTAGATTCTGTCGTACAACACCAATCGTGCAGGTGTCTTGAATTGGGTATCCCACAAAACGAAAACTCGCTATGAGCCTTTCGTTTTACTAGAACCCAATTGAACAAACATGACAGTTTTAAGCACATAAGTCCACAATGAATTACTATCATGATTATAACCATTTCTAACAATAGTCGATTATGTCTTTCAATCACACCAACATTCATGGCGTGCATGTCATATTGCATGGAGCACATATGACAATTTTGTGAGATAGTTGTTAAATAAATTGATGCATTTATTTAATATATCTCTTCATAATATTCTCCATGTTTATCAATTTTTCCTTTTCCTATCTAAGTGGCTTTCATTAAATATCTCAATGATATTTGAAACTTGAGACTATTCATAAATTAGATAGAAATTGTCTTAATGGAAAAATTTATAATAACAAGGAAAAATAGGATACCATCCACTATAAATGAGAAAGAGTTCAAGGAAGACAAATAGGAAAGTGTGAAATTTCAAGAAGCAAAATGTTTGTTATCATGTCACATTTCACATCACCAAAAACTGTGAATTGTAAGTGATCCATATTTATTAGGATTATATTTCAGTTTAAATAAATCAATAATAAGTAACCAAAATCAGTAAAGGGTTACTTTAATAAATTGAAATGTTAATTTCCTAAAGTATGTCACAGTCCCAACACGTTCTTGTGAACATGGGTACATTCAAGCCACTATATATCCCAAAGAACGATAATTAAGTATGATTTAAACAATAACAAGGCCAAACTTTCGCCTCCTTTTGAATCATACTTTACATTTCGGGAATTCTATATGATAGTACTAAATCCAACATTCATATGTTCACAACTTACATAATTAGCTTCTTGAGTCACTATGTTGATGAAACTCAAACCTTAATGTTTGATAAGTTTCTCCAACTGAATCAACATACGGGACAGTTCTTTGAGAATATCCATGTTCAGGAAGTAACGATTTCATAATAACATATAAGGATAGATTCATCAATAACGATACCTGATGACGATAAGTTTTACTTAGATTAATCATCTCCAATGCATGATTTCACATGCTTTTTGACTACTCAAACTTGTAAACAAGTTTAGTTTGAGTGGTCAAGACGAGATATTTATCTAAATAGCGAAAATAATATCTCAAAATTATAACACTCTTCTTATCTTAAGGAAGGGTATTATTAATTTTTCGGTATGAGGGTAATTCTCAAGAATTTCATACCAAATCTATTGACCCTTATCCAATCTAGCAAAAGAAAATTGGAATTACTAAGGGAAACAATAAACTTGAATTCATTTGAGAGCATCTTAAATATTGCAAGAAAGAAGCTCACATTAAAATTAAATTCATAAGCGCATATCATAGTAAGATTCAGTAAAATACTATAACACACTAAACAATATTCGATATTGGCTTGACTCATGCTGTTTACTAGAAAAATGACCGAGCCTCCTTTGGGTCGACATGTCTTTTCATTGTAAACTGATTTATTTATCTTTTAATTGATAATATAAACATTATATGTGTGCATATAAATTCACTAGCAGTACTGATCAGGCCACTTTGGTGACTAACAAATCATCATAATAGGAAATTTATGCACAATATTAAAATTATCAAAGACCAAATAACTAAATTGCACATGAAGGAAATTTACTAAATATAAAAGTCAGGCCACTTTGGTGACTAACAAAATAATATACATGAGTAAATCTCTTTTTCGTAATATGCTAATTAATATTTGGCAATAAATAAATCGATGTACTATTTTAAATTCACTAACAGTATTGATCAGGCCACTTTGGTGACTAACAAATCATCATAATGTGAATTTAAAATAATTACACAATAAATCTGATAAAATCACCAATAAAGTAAATTTACACAATAGAATTGACCAATCATATTAATCAGACCATTATGGTGACTAAGAGACTAATACGACATCAAATTCTATTACATAATGTGAAATTTAAATATTGGTAAAAAACATATTTATATGTAATTTAAAATGCATTCACTGTATTGATCAGGTCAATTTGATGACTAACAAATCATCATAATATGAATTGTAAATAATAAGTGTATAATGTATCACATTATACCAATAAATATGAAATAGCACACAAGGAAATTTCTAATTATATCAATAAGGCCACTTTGGTGACTAACAAATCAATATAACTTTCGAGATCCTTTTTCATAAATGTACAATTAAATATTCAGGAAGAAATTAGTATACCATGAAAATTTACTAACCATACTGATCAGGACACTTTGGTGACTAAGAAATCATCATTATGTAAATTTTAGTACACAAATTGTCACATTATACCATTTAAATAAGTTACACAGTAAGGATATTAATTATATTAATCGGGTCATTTGGTGACCAACAGATTAAATATAACACTTACGAATCTTTTTACATAACGTGTAACTTAAGTTCTGGTAGTCAATAAACTAATGTGCATTCACTAACCCATACAGATCAGGCCACTTTGGTGACTAACAGATCTAATGATCTGAATTTTCACTTTCATTGCACATTTTAAATTCTGGGTTTACGAAGCATGTTAAATAATCGAGTAAAATTATATTAATTTTAACCCATCAAAATCATTAATACGGAGGAAATCTCCATGATAATAAGATGCACTTTCTCTTTGCCTTAAGGAATAATAAATTCTTACAACATAAAATAGGCCCAACTCAAGAGAATAAATTGAATCATTAAATCATAACACATGATTGTTCAATCATTAAATTAGCCTCAAATTCAATTGACCCATCATTCAGGCCTAAGAAACTTAATAATAAAATCAGCTTTCTTTCTGGCACATAACTATTATTAATTTCATAAACACATTACCAAAATTTAGACCAAATTGACAGTAGGTCCAAATGTTGCTTATTTAACTTTCTTAAATGGGATTTTTCCTTATTTGAGTTTTAGGGTTAAAACCAAGTCAATATGTGTCATCCCTCAACAATTATGGGATGACAGTATAGAGGGAAGTCGTCATTAGACCATGTAATCACTCAGCTACTGAGGGCATTAACCGACTTTAAACACGGTTTAACAAACATATAACCGCAGAAAATGACTTAATTTTCAAAGCCATAAATCATAAATTCAATTATGATTCAATAGTATGTAAAATTTAAGTATTCAAAAAACTTCTGTTGAATAATAATTTTGCAGATCTAATCAGACAATGACGATTAACAAATCATAATATATAATACACATCAGAATATACTTTCGATTGGCATAACAAATTTTGTGAATAAAATCAACACAACTAGTTCATATATAAATTACCAAAATACGGATCTAAAGATAAACATAAATTTTAGATCACATAATTCAATCGAATCAAATTTAGTAGCCCAACACGGGCTCTGATACCACTGTTAGCAATTATTCACATAAGCATGTACGATAATGGATCGACTATAATCATGCTAATTGCTTAATCATAAATTAGGCTTAGAGATACCTGTCTTCATAGCGTGGACAATCGGTAGCGGAATTACTGATTGAATGGAAGACTGGTTTCTCTCTCTTGCCACAGTTTCGAGTTTCTAATAATGCGTTAAGTTATGAGGGAACTTAACAGCTCTGGAAGCGTGTAGAGAGAGGACCAGTTTCCTCATCTAATACATATATATATTTGAAGGGTGGTTTTTGACCCAAATTGATTGTTTTGACTCAAATTCTATTTTCTTAGAATTTTGAATTATTTTTATTATCTTTTAAAAATTTTCTTGGTTAGCACATAATGAGAATCTAAGTTGTAGTTTTTTTTTTTTTTTTTTATATAATTGTAGTCATTCCTTAATTATATAAATTTTGAATTTAATTGCCCTGGATTACTCCTTCATTAAATATTTGTTTTTTCAGTTGTTGATTTATCATTTACGTACAAATGAATAAGGTCAGAGATCAAATCATCAAATACGTCATACATATGGCAATTAGCCTTTATTGAGAATCATTAATTCTGAATAATTTGAAATTCTTAATCAAATTTACAACCTATTAAAGATAATTGGTAGTAAATTGGATATTAATAGAATAAATGTCCATAATTATAGCTGCAAATTGATGGAGTTACTGTAGTTATTGGACAAGAATTTTCCTTCTTATGAATCAGTCTTTTTAGCATTTCAAGTGAAAGAAAACCTATGGTTGCCTCTTCTTCTTTCTTTATTTTTTTTTTCTTCCAAGAAACATTAGTGCATGTTTTGTTTCAGCTTTTCAATTTAAACCTAACATCAAGAATGTTGGTCCCAAGTGGTCAGAAGAGGTTTAGAGGGGGGGGGGGTGAATAAACCTCTTTAAAAAATTTCTTCCAAATTTTAACTTTAAAACTTTTCTCTAACTGATAGTTACAATTCTGTTCGCGAACAAATCTTTGAACAGCTTTGTTGACCACTCGTCTGATTGTTACTTAGCTGATTTTGTTTAAATCAGTTTTAATGCTTAGAGTACTTGCAGCGGATTTATCAAAGTGTTTTTCACAAGTGATCTCAGCAGTTTGAAAAGTGTTTCCCCAGTTTTATAAACTCCTTTTAATATCTTTTCAAACAGTTAAGTAAAGTGTTTTTATGCAATCAGAAAATATGCAAGTTTAAAAGCAATGTAAAAACACAAGTATTTTTATAGTGGTTATATGGATGTAAATATCCTTTAATCCACTCGTCCAAGTCACAAAGATCTTGGGTTATACTATAATCACAAAGTTTACAGTATACTCTGCTTGCGCCAATCAACAAATGAAAAGGCCACAAGTGCGCAGTAGGAAATCACTTAGAAACTCCTACTCTCCGAAGTAATATCACTCACAAAGATGGATATCTACTTCTCACAACACTCAGTTTTACAAATTCACTCAGAAGATGTATTTATCTTTGTTCTTCAACTTCGCTTTTCGTCAAAAAATGACTAAGTTGATGAGTGAGCTGTTCTTGAGACTTAAGAGTTCTGCTTCGAAAATTCTCTCAGAAAGTGTGTTGCTTATTTTCTCTTCGTCTCTTCCAGCTATTTATACTTGAGGTTTGAAAAATGTCCGTTGAAGAGAGACAAGATTCAAATTCCTCGAGTACTGGTCCTTAAAATCCGCGAACGGATCTTTTGCAGTCTGTCCGTACTGTCAACAGTACTATTCTGCAGGCAGCACTAAATGCAGCATTAAATGCACCCAGCTGATGCGAAGCATTTCTTCAATCATTTGTCTTTAATAACCTTGTACTTCAGCATTTATTACTCCAAGGGGCATTTATTACCGTTGGGAAGACTTTATGATCCTTTCCACTTGGTTGTCGAAAGTGCACGTCTGATGGCGAACCAAGCTGATCTCAAACTTGAACAAATCTGATTTGAGTCGGCTGATCTTCATCAGTCTGATATCTTTCCTTCAGCAGATCAGAAGTCTTGGACCTTGAAATTTGACTCTTCTGATGTCTTCATTACTTAGTCAAAATTTCTTCAAAGGGATCATCAGCTAAGTTAACCCATACTTAGCCAATTTTGAAGTTTTGGAATCCTTCAAAACCTCCCTTAACAAATTGTCTTTAGTGCCTTCATCTTCATCCTTATCCAACAATTTCCCCCTTTTTGATGATGACAAAACTTCAGCTAAGTACCTGTTAAATACCTTAACTAAAGATTGTAATCCTCAAAATTTTCTGAGATAGAAAAAGTATATTGGATTGAACTTGTCTTTTTATAGATGTTGAAAAAGAATTGCAAGTACAAGTTCGTCAGATGAGATGTCTGAAGAATAGATAATGTAAACTGATTACAAAGGATGTTTAAATAAAATTCTAATTATCAGCTTCATCATCAAATTCTTCTAGCACTTCTTCATATTCATAAGATGACTCCTCATCATCTTCTTCTTCTTCATCTTCATCAGCTTCTTCACCTTGAATGATGACTTCTTTAGCAGCTTCCATCTTTTCTTTAAGTTGCAGCTCTCTTAGAAGTTCCATGGCCTTCCTGGCTGATTCTGTATTTCTGTACTTGGTCAAAGGCTCTGATTGATCAGCAGCAGAGTCTTTGGATTCAGCCATTACTTCATCAGTTTTGGCTTTTTCCTTAGTCTCTTCTTCAGACTTGTCTTTACCTTGTTCCTTTCCAAGTTCTTCTTCAGCAGGCTTGGTCAGATCAGTAGCTTTATCAGTCTTGTTGGCTTCAGTAGAAGTTTCCTTGGTTGATTCTTCCCTTTTCTCTTCCCCCTTTTTGTCATCATCAGACTTGATGACTTCTTCAGGTTTAGCAGCAGGGTTGAGTGCAACTGTTGGAACCTTCATAGCAGCACCTATAGTCTTTAAATTCTGATTAACTACGTCATGACTTGCTGTAAGATGATGAAGAGTTGTGCTGATGTTGTCAGTCTGATCATTGAAGTAGTCAATGTTAAGGTTTATAGTTGCAATTTCATTGTTGATTTCTTGTGCAGCTTTTGATACTTCTTGCAACATCCCTAAGTTGATTTCCTTCTCTTCTTGACTAACTTTGATGAAGGTTGCAATCCGATCAGCAATCTTGTGTTCAGCTCTTTGAAGGGCAGTATGAAGGTGATTTACATCAGCCTTCACTTCTTCCACGTTTCTGTTCATTTCATTTAAGCTGTTCACTAACTGCAACGAATGATCTTGAGGAATAGGAATACTGTCAATCTTCTTCTTGATAATCTCTGTTGTTGAGTCTTGTACAGTTTCCAGCTGAAGTTTGTTGGTTTCTGCCAACTCTGCTTTAAGTTCATCCTTCAGCTCCTCTTTGACCTTCATCAACTGCTTACCATGCTTCTCTTCCAGTTCCTTCATAGAATTTTCCATCAACATCTGGAAAGCTTCCATCAGTGATGAGTGTTCATCACCTGATGAAGCAGAAGCAGCAGCTTCCTTTTCTTCAGTTTCCTGGTGGACAGGAATGTCTTACATTTTTGTCTCTTGATGAACGTCAGAAGCCTTAGCATTCCACTCAATGGCTAAGGTCTTGTCAGCAGACTTGTCAGCAGCTTTGTGTTCATCAGTGACGTCATCATAGAACAGGTTAGTGATTGTGCCATCATCGTTGAAGCATGTTGTTTGTCTAATCTGCCTCACAATGATCCAGGGATTTACAAAGGCATTGTTTCCCTTAGGCACTTCACTGAACTCCTTTACTTCCTTGCCAAAAATGATGTGCTGGATACTTGGCAGTTGGGGCAACTCACTTGAGTGACCCTGCTGATATCTTGACCTTTCTGCCCATCTTTTCAAGGCGGTCATAACAGCAATGTTCAATGCCCTTTCTTCAGCATTTTCTGATTTCTTCCTTTTGGCAGGTAAGTTGTTCTCAATTATCTTGGCCTCTGCTAGGGCATACTCCCTTGCATAGTGATGCATAGCATCTCTGACGTGATGAGGGTCTAAGGCCTTTTGAATGGAGTCTGTTTTCAGCCAATTAAGAACCCATCGTTCTTCATCAGCTAACTCCTTTGAGTTTTGAAGTTCAATAATGGATTTGTTCAATCTGCTGTCTCTCCAGTTGATGTATCTTGGCTTCTCAAGATTGAACAATGTCTTCAACATCAGCTTTTGATCATAGTAAGCTAAGGACTTTTCAAACTTCTTGAAGAGTTCCTTATCAGCATACACTATGTTGAAAGCTCTTCGAACTTCAAACTTCTCTTTGGGTTTGGGCTCAGCAGCAGGAATTTTTGGCTTCTTAGGCTCTTCTTCATTATCAGCAGCCTCTTTAATCTTGATGCCACCTCCATGGACAGGTCCATAGGCATCAGTTTTGCTGAGTTCAATGGCAATAGCCAAATCAGCAGCCTCTGCAGCTTCCCTTTCAGCCTTAGACATCTGTCTTCTGGCTTCATCCTTAGCAGCTTGAGCTTTACTTAGCTCAAGAGCTTTACATAGCTCAAAAGCTTTCTTTTCCTCCAATTCATTCTGCTTCCTCTGTTCAGCAGCTTCCCTTGCCTTTTTATCAGCCTTAGAAATCTTCTTTCTCTTAATTACAATCTTCTTCTTTCCTTTGTCAGCTGTAGCAGGGGCTGGACCAGCAGAAGAAATTGGTGCAGCAGCAATAGGATTGATGATCATTACATCTGGATCATCCTGAGATTGAGCAGCCTCAACTGTTGGTGCAGTTTGAGTCAACTGTTGCGCATCAGCTTTGTCAGCAACAGAGTCCTCAACAGCTCCAATTGGTCTTTCAGCAGACACTGGACTTTGCCTTACTAAGTTTTCTAACTCAGTAGGTTCTTCAACGAAAGTCATCTGCTTTCTAGCAGACTTCTTTGTTCTCCCTTCACGATAATTTGAAGCAGCAGTGTCTCTTTGTTGACTCCTTGTCCTGTGAGCAACATTCTCAGCAGGCAATTCAACAGACGGAGTCCTTGAAGGTGATGCAGGTGAAGCAGTCCTGACATCAGCAGTGACCTGATCAATAATCTTCGTGACTTGATCAGCAGCAGTCACTGACTCCAATTTCTTTGGGGTCTTCTCCTTAGGCTTATCAGCAGCCTTCTTCTTCCTTGTCTCAATAGCCAAGTCAGCTGTTTTGACTAATCTCCTTTGCCGTTTGGCGGGAACCTCCTTTGGTTCCTCATCTTCATCCTCTTTAGGCTCACCAGTCTTTCTCTTCATAACAGGCAAGTACTTGGACATTGCCTTGGACTTATGGATCTCTTTTCCATTCAACATAACACAACCCAGTTTTGACAACAGATAACTGAGTGTGATTCTGTTGTTGGTGTAGGGGCCTTTTCCTTTCTTCACTTCAAGGAAATCAGCGAAGATGTACCATATTATGATGGACCAGTTGACTTCCAGCCCATAATAGATAGCAGCCATGATGCTGAACCTCTTCATGGTAACAACATCTAGAGAAAAGGTACAATTCTCTATCAGCTTAGAGACCATATCAGCCATCCTCTGATATTCGTCCTTCAGCTGTCTCTTCCTTATGTTGCCAGTCAACATTTCTCCTTCCTTGGCGCAGATCGCCCAGAATTGTTGGTGCTTTTCTTCAGTCAGCACAGTAACATCGTGTCTTCCTCTGTTTGGGAGACCAAACGTCTCATGAAGAACAGCTGGAGTGATGACCACAGATTTGTCACCTACTGTCGCCTTGATTTCCATAGAGTTGTAATCAGCAAATGCTGTCTTGTAATACTCCATAACCTGGTCAGTCCAGATTACGCCTTCATTGTACTCCATGAAATTCACCAACTATGCAGATTTTAATTTCTCCAACAGTTCCTTCATCAAATCCGTACCAGATTGGTAGTAGGATTCATAGACTAGGAACATACCTTCAGCGGCCATCTTAATCTGTTGAAAGTTAGAAAAATAGGAAGAATTTTGCAGAGAATTTGCAAGTAATTTTTCTCACAAGTGCTTTTGAATATTTAGGGTGCGTAAAGAACTACACGGCTAATCAGATCTGGATTTATAGAGTTAGGGTATCTTGGATTCCGTGATACCAGCCAACCGTTAGATCCGTTTCTTGTCAGTGCTGATCGTGCGTCGTCAGTTACGACCTTTCAAATTCAAATCGCATTAAATGAGGAGCGGGAATTTGTACCGCCCTTCTGTCACTTGTAAAAGCGCGTTTTTAAATAAAACGTTTTAAACAGTCAGCTTTTACATAAGCGATCAGATGAGTAAACTTAAATACTTATCTGATGGACTAATGTCCTGATGACACAGTTGTTATCAGTGAAAGCCAATAGCTGATAACCTTCCTCAGCTGTTTGTCAATCCAGCTAGATAATAAATCTTCATTCTTCAAGACTTTAATCTTCTGTTGAAAACATAACTTCAACTAACTGACATTAACAGATTTCATCTTTTAATCAGAAGTACCGCTAGTCTTACACGTTCCCCCTGACTTTAAGAATTCATAAGTTAACTAGTCTGTTGAGAGTTAATCCTTGAAGATAAATAAGATGAGTAAGCTGTTGAACTCTAGTCTTCTGATGAGTTCCCCCTCAGCTTATGCATCTAATTTTAACAAACCTAGTTCAGCTCTTAGAGTTGAAAACCTTGTCTCACTTAGAGGTTTTGTGAAGATGTCAGCAATCTGATTTTCAGTGAACACATATTCTATCATGACATTTCCTTTCTCCACATGATCTCTAATAAAGTGATGCTTGATCTCAATATACTTAGTCCTTGAATGACTTGTAGTATTCTGAGTAAGACTGATTGCACTTGTATTGTCACAGTAGATTGGTATTCCACTGATCATAATATTGTAGTCTTCTAGTTGATGCTTCAACCACAAGATTTGTGCACAGCAAGCTCCAGCAGCTATGTACTCAGCTTCAGCAGTAGATATGGATACTGAAGTCTGTTTCTTACTCATCCATCAGACGACTACCTAAGAATTGACAGGCACCTGTTGTGCTTTTTCTATCAATCTTGCAGCCGGCAAGGTCAGAATCTGAATATCCAATAAGCTCAAATCCAGATTCCCTAGGATACCACAATCCCAATTCTTGAGTGCCCTTAATATACTTCAATATTCTTTTGGCAGCTAAGAGATGAGATTCCTTGGGATTTGATTGGAATCTTGCATAGACCCCAACAGAGTACATGATATCAGGTCTGCTAGCTGTTAGATATAACAGTGACCCAATAATGCCTCTGTACTTGGTTATGTCCACTGATTTGCCATCTTCATCTTTATCCAAACGAAGACTTGTAGACATTGGAATAGTAGCAGTAGAGCTAGTTTCCATACCAAATTTCTTGAACAGATCCTTTGTGTATTTTGCTTGGCTGATGAAAATTCCATCAGGCAACTGTCTAACTTGCAAACCAAGAAAATAATTTAGTTCTCCCATCATGCTCATTTCAAACTTGTTCTGCATCAGCTTTGAGAACTTATCACACATCTGTTGGTTAGTTGAACCAAAAATAATATCGTCCACATAAATTTGCACAAGCAAAATATGTTCTTCCCATTCAATAGTGAACAAGGTCTTGTCAACTTTACCTTTGCGAAATCCTTTAATTAAAAGAAAATCAGATAAAGTATCATACCATGCTCTTGGAGCCTGTTTCAGTCCATAGAGGGCTTTCTTCAGACGATACACTTTGTCTTCTTCTTGATAGACTTCAAATCCAGGAGGTTGTTCAACGTAAACTTCTTCTTGCAATTCTCCATTGAGAAAAGCTGATTTCACATCCATCTGATAGACGGTGAAATTCTTGTGAGCAGCATAAGCAAGAAAGAGTCTGATTGCCTCTAGTCTTGCTACTGGTGCAAACGTTTCATCAAAGTCAATGCCTTCTTCTTGGCAGTAACCATTGGCCACTAGTCTTGCTTTGTTTCTGGTGACTTCACCATCTTCATTCATTTTGTTTCTGAATACCCACTTAGTGCCAATGACTCTTTGATGACTAGGTCTAGGAACTAAGTACCAGACTTCATTCCTTTCAAATTGATTTAACTCTTCTTGCATAGCTTCAATCCAGTTGGAATCACTAAGAGCTTCTTCAACTTGTTTGGGCTCAATCTGAGATAGAAAGCTGGCAAACATTGCATCACTTGCAGCAGCTCACTTTATCCAAAGGATCACCAATCACCAGCTCTGGTGGGTGATTCTTGAGCCATCTAAGATCAGGTTGCAAATCATAATGCTGTCATTTGTTTTGATCTTGCAACACTACTGTTGGAGATCCAGTAGTAGTCTGTTGAACAGTTGTTGTCTGTTGAACAGTCTCTGGTCTATCAGCTGTTTGCAACTCGTCTGTTAGACAATCAGCACTGTGATTTTGAACAGCAATTGAGTTATCAGCTGGGTTGAGATCAGGTAGTATGATGGGAACATATTCTTCATTCCTTCCAACATTCAACTTCTGTAAATCAGTAGACAGATCTTGATTGATAATTTGATTCTTTTCAGAAGATTGACTTGGTTCATCGAATACTACATGAATAGATTCTTCTATTAGTAATGTTCTTTTGTTAAAAACTCTATAAGCTTTACTAACAGTAGAGTATCCTACAAAGACAGCTTCATCAGCCTTTTCTGCAAATGCAGTAAGGTGATTTTTACCATTATTTAAAACATAGCATTTACAACCAAAAATTTTAAAGTAATGAATGTTTGGCTTCCTGTTGTTCCAAACTTCATATGGAGTCTTGTTTTGGTGCTTATTGATCATGCATCTGTTTTGGGTAAAACATGCTGTGTTTGTTGCTTCTGCCCAAAATCTTTGAGGCAGCTTAGCTTCAGCTATCATGGTTCTGACAGCTTCCTTCAGTGTTCTGTTTCTCCTTTCAGCAACACCATTTTGTTGAGGGGTTCTAGCAGCTGAATACTCATGATGTATTCCTTTGATATTACAATACTCTTCAACAGTAGAGTTTGTAAACTATGTCCCTCTATCTGATCTGATCTTCAATATCTTTATGCTTTTCTCATTCTGGATCAGTTCCATCAGATTAGTAAGATGTTCCTTGGTTTCACTTTTCTTCTTCATGAATATCACCCAAGTATATCTCGAATAGTCATCCACAACAGCTAGGCAGTATTTCTTTCCACCATTGCTGACTGGATCAATGGGTCCAAATAAGTCCATGTGTAGCAGCTCCAATATTCTTCCAGAAGATTGATGCTTCTTGCTTTTAAACGATGACTTGATTTGTTTACCCTTCTGACAGGCGTCACAGAGCTTATCTTTGCTCATGACTGTTTTAGGAATCCCTTCTACCAAATCATTCTTGATTAATCTGTTGATGGTCTTGAAGTTTAAATGATTCATTCTTTTGTGCCACAGCCAACTAACTTCACTTGGTGTTGATGCCACCAAACAAACGGTTGAATTCCTGTCAGCAGAATTCCAGTCGACTATGTAGATATTTCCTTGTCGTCTTCCAGATAAGATTATCTTCTTTGTACAAATCTGTTCAACATAGCACTTATCTGTTGAGAAGATAACAGAATATCCCTTGTCACAAAATTGACTTATGCTCAGCAGATTATATTTGAGGCCTTTAACATATGAGACGTCAGATATCTCTATGTTTCCTTTGATTAATCTTCCTTTAGCTTTAATCTTGCCTTCTTTGCTGTCCCCAAAAGTAACTTTTGGACCATCCACAACAACTGCATCCGTCAGCTCATGTATGTTTCCACACATGTGTCTTGAACAGCCACTGTCCAAGTACCAGATTTTCTCTACTTTACTCCTACTCCTAATCCTAACCTACAAAACAAAATAAAATTGTTTTAGGTACCCTTATTGAGAGGGTCCTGAAGGATTAGTTCCACCTTTGACAACCCAAGATGATGAAGTCTTAGGCTTCTTAGGCTTCTGAGTTTCAACAGGAGTATGAACAGCTTTGCCTTTACCACGTTCATCAGATTTATTATATTGTTGATGATCAACATGATAAGGATAATGTTCATATGTAGAGTAAGATGCATGATATGGAGGATATGCATGCATTGGATGAGCAGGGTAAGGTGCATAGTAAGTTGGAAATTGAGGTGCATGATACATAGGATGATATGCAGCAGGTTGCACATAGTAAGACTCATTTCCATACCAAGCATTTTGATTTTTCTTGACTTTATGCTTCTTTGGTTTACTATTTGCTTGCTCATTAACAGACGACTTAGTTTTATCACTAGTCTGATTAGTTTTAGCCTTATCAGATGACTTCCTAGGACTCTTCTGTTTAGGCCTACTAGTCTGTTTTCCTACACTAGGCTCTTTGCTCTTTTTAGCCTTAGGAGTTTTCTTCTCCTTTAATACTTTCTTAGGTGAAGCAGGTCTAGCAGTTTGAACATACAGGATGACCTTACTATTGTCAGCAGATATAAATTTCTCAGTATGATTCAATTCTTGCTTATCCTGTTCTAAAGGTATCTTCTGTTTACTAGATGTATGCGTGGATGCAACAGATGATTTCTCATGAGACTCAATAACTTTTTCAAGTTCCATGATTTTTCCTTTATAAACTTCACATTCAGCTTTCAGAGATTCATGTTCTTGCTCAAGCTGTTTATATTCAGCTGATTCTCTTGGCTTTTCAGCTGTGAGTTTCAGTGAACTATTTTGCTCCTTTAGCAATATCATCTCTTCCTTAAGCTTTTTAAATGCTTCAGCAATAGTAGTATTGTTAAGCATCATTTGTTCAAATGAACTAAATAGTTCATTTTCAAGAGGAGTTACCTCATCCTCAGAGTCATCAGATTCCTTAGCCATCAGGCAGAGAAGGGCAGGGCTCTCTTCATCAGAAGACTCTTCATCAGAAGTGTCAGAATCTGAATCAGATGAGTAGACGGCAGCTGGCTTTTCTGCTTCTGCTATCATCGCCTTAGCTTTCTGATGCTTTCTTTCTTTTCTGATTCTCTTTTCTTCTTCCGTGTACTTTTCAGCTTTAGGATATGGGCAGTCTCTAATGAAATGACCCAGTTTCCTGCAATTATAGCACATCATCTTAGATTTATAAGAATCTTTATCCTGAGAAGAAGTAGGGTTAGAAGTAGAAGCATTCTTATATTTGTTCTTCATTTTTCGTCTGTAGAACTTTTTGAAGTTGTTCATCAGCAATGCAACGTCTCCAGCAGTGTACTCCTTTTTGTTGAGTAGTGTGGCTTCATCAGATGAGTCCACATCTTTGCTTTTGTGAGCTGGCCTTCTTGGATTTTTAGCAGCAACAAGTGCAGCTGTGGGACTTGAAGTTGAGGTTTCTTCAACACCCATTCTTGGCAGTTTATACTCATACGCCTTGAGTACGGAGAACAGCTCTGTAAGAGAAATCTTCCCCAGATCTCTTGATTCTTCCATTGCTGTCACCTTCATGTTGAACTTGGGAGGCAGGGCCTTCAGAACTCTGACGGTGATCTCCTTGTCAGTGAAGGTCTTTCCCAGCTTTAGAACTTCATTCAATGTTCTGGTAAACCTGGTATCCATCTGATCAATGGTCTCTCCAGATTTCATCTTGAAGTTGTCCAGCTTCTCCAAGGCAACACTGAGCTGATGCTCTTTGATGGCGTCGTTTCCTTCGCTCATGTCACGAACCTTATCCCACATTCCCTTTGCAGTTTTGCAATGTTTGACTTTGTCAAACAGATCGTTGTCTAGGGCTTTGGTCATGATGAAACGGCCAACTTTATCCAGATTGAACAGCTTTATCTCTTCGGCTGTCATCTCTGTTAAGTCTTTTTCCACCACCAGTTCAGCTTCATCAACTATAATGGTCTTGGTGAATTTGAATGGACCTTTTATGATACATGTGTACATGTTATCATTATAGGCAGCTAAGAAGATCTCCATTCTGATCTTCCAGTCTTCAAATGACAAACCAGCAATGTGGGGAACATGGCTGATACAGTCCATTTTTCAAAAAGTTTTGATTTTTCAAAAAGATGCTCTTTTGAAAAGTTTTAAAACCTTTGAAAAACACTTGGATCAAGCTCGTTGATCAGGCAGCTGATTCTAATGAACAACCCGCTCTGATACCACTTGTTGGTCCCAAGTGGTCAGAAGAGGTTTAGAGGGGGGGGCGAATAAACCTCTTTAAAAAATTTCTTCCAATTTTTAACTTTAAAACTTTTCTCTAACTGAACAGACTAAGCTGATCAGAGTAGTAAGTTACAATTCTGTTCGCGAACAAATCTTTGAACAGCTTTGTTGACCACTCGTCTGATTGTTACTTAGCTGATTTTGTTAAAATCAGTTTTAATGCTTAGAGTACTTGCAGCGGATTTATCAAAGTGTTTTTCACAAGTGATCTCAGCAGTTTGAAAAGTGTTTCCCCAGTTTTATAAACTCCTTTTAATATCTTTTCAAACAGTTAAGTAAAGTGTTTTTATATAATCAGAAAATATGCAAGTTTAAAAGCAATGTAAAAACACAAGTATTTTTATAATGGTTATATGGATGTAAATATCATTTAATCCACTCGTCCAAGTCACAAAGATCTTGGGTTATACTATAATCACAAAGTTTACAGCATACTCTGCTTGCGCCAATCAACAAATGAAAAGGCCACAAGTGCGCAGTAGGAAATCACTTAGAAACTCTTACTCTCCGAAGTAATATCACTCACAAAGATGGATATCTACTTCTCACAACACTCAGTTTTACAAATTCACTCAGAAGATGTATTTATCTTTGTTCTTCAACTTCGCTTTTCGTCAACAAATGACTAAGCTGATGAGTGAGCTGTTCTTGAGACTTAAGAGTTCTGCTTCGAAAATTCTCTCAGAAAGTGTGTTGCTTATTTTCTCTTCGTCTCTTCCAGCTATTTATACTTGAGGTTTGAAAAATGTCCGTTGAAGAGAGACAAGACTCAAATTCCTCGAGTACTGGTCCTTAAAATCCGTGAACGGCTCTTTTGCAGTCTGTCTGTACTGTCAACAGTACTATTCTGCAGGCAGCATTAAATGCAGCATTAAATGCACCCAGCTGATGCGAAGCATTTCTTCAATCATTTGTCTTTAATAACCTTGTACTTCAGCATTTATTACTCCAAGGGGCATTTATTACCGTTGGGAAGACTTTATGATCCTTTCCACTTGGCTGTCGGAAGTGCACGTCTGATGGCGAACCAAGCTGATCTCAAACTTGAACAAATCTGATTTGAGTCGGCTGATCTTCATCAGTCTGATATCTTTCCTTCAACAGATCAGAAGTCTTGGACTTTGAAATTTGACTCTTCTGATGTCTTCATTACTTAATCAAAATTTCTTCAAAGGGATCATCAGCTAAGTTAACCCATACTTAGCCAATTTTGAAGTTTTGGAATCCTTCAAAACCTCCCTTAACAAATTGTCTTCAGTGCCTTCATCTTCATCCTTATCCAACAAAGAATTATCACTTTATACATTTTGTTGCAGGTGATCACCTTATATAATTGTTTGTTTTTACCGATTTTCGTTTCTACATCAGGTGCATTTTCTATTTTCTACTTTTATCGAGTTTTTCTTTTTCATTTCTGCTTTGTTAATTTTTTCACTTGATTAGATTTTTCTTTTCTTTTTATATTTGTCCAGTATAATTTTAATTATTTGTTGGATTAATTTCACTTTGTTTGATTTTTAGATATATCTTATATACATGCGTGTATATTTGTGACATATTTTTCTAAAAAACCTCTTTTTTCCAATTTTAGTGCATGGTCAAGAACTATTTTCACGTTGTATTTATGTTAAATTTTTTCACTTAATATTGGAATATTTACTTTTTTGGCTCATTACAATTCTTCTCTATAGTTTATTTTTCATTATATAATGTCGTTTTGGATCTATCTACTCGATGTATGAAAATATATTATTTCATAAATTTCTACATGGATGATGTGGTGCAATCCACATATGAGTTTTATCTAATTGAATTTTTGTATACCAAAACACAACGGGATGTGAATTGTCAACTACTTTTTAATTTATATCTAACATAATCTCGTGCATCCATGTATAATCGTTAGTATTTGTCAGCTAGCATGTACATGTATTTTTTTAACTCTTAAGTTTACTTTTGATGCATTGCTTTTTTCAATTAATTTTGATATTTTTTTCTTTGTGCAAAAGAAATATGTGTTTTAAAATAAAGTTTATCTGTTTTTTATTTCACATGTGCAATTTGAATTATATAAAATGATTAATATTGGACAACAATTAACATAATTTCTTTATCTTTCCCAATTTGGATTAATTTGGTATACTTTTTAGTTATTATAAGTGTATTGTGTTAAAAAAGAAAAACACAATATTAGTTCATTATTCTCTTCTCTATTGAATTCAACTTTATGATTATTAATTGAGTATGTATTATATTACGTGTTCCATGAATGGATACACTTAAGAAACCCCAAAATTTGTAATTTTTGTTTGATTTTGTATTTTTCTTTTATATCACATACATATGTTGTCCATTTAATTTAATTATTTTATAATTTAGATTAATTAAATTAATTTCACAATTTTCGTTTGATTAATATTCTAGAAGATTTGATGTACTTACATACTAATTTTTATAATATTCATTTTTTTATTAATTACGTATATATTATCCAAATTAATCTACAATGTACATTATAATTATAAACAATATAAATTATATATTTACAGCACTTTCCGTGTATAGCACAGATTATAGGCTAGCTATAGTTAATATAGATGCAGAACCCTAATCCCCACTACTTAGGGATTCTTAATCTATGGGCCTAACCCTAATGGGTTAATCATAATGGGCCATAATTTTTGAGTGTTTTCAACGTAGAGTTGTTAGATAATATATACTTACATAGGCAATGTACCTATCCGTGATATATGTAAATAGACACTTTAACTCTATGTGATATTGCAAAATGAATATTTTATCTCCTTGTAAAAATGTAAAATTAAGGGAGAAACAATGTGCTTCTTTTATAGAAACATAGGGAGTTATTTTACCTTTTTATTTATCACATAGAGTTAAACTGCTTATTTAAATAACACATGAAGTTAATTTGTTATTCACTCAAATATAATCTACGTTCTTCTTTTGTTCTTTTTCTTTATTTTTCTCGTTTTCTAAATATTTTCTCGTTTATTAAGTCACATTTTCATCTTTCCATCTTTTTTCGCCTGCACAATAGCAGTGTCAATTCGATCTTAAGACTTAAACTAAAGAAGACTCAATCGGAACAAATCTTGAATAAGAAACACTATTAAGTATTACATCTCCAAGTACTTATGTCAGGAATGTACTATTGATAATGTGAAGACAAAAAGGTTGACAAATGGTAAAATTTCAAAAATGATCCTCTAACTTTGGAAAATTGATAATTTCAAAAATGTACTATTGATAATGTGAAAACATCAATTCTTTAACTTTCCCTAAATTTCAGTTTTAGTCCCATGTATAATTCCTTCATCTAACTTCTAATAAATTTTAGTTTTTGTCCTGCAATTACAATTTTGGTCATATTATCAAAGTAACAGTTTGTAATTGCAGGACTAAAATTGAAATGTATTGAAAGTTAAAGGATAAAATTAGTAATCGCAAGACGAAAATTGAATTTGGGAATTTTTTTTGTTATGCATAGGAATAATTTGAAATTTGAAGAAAGTTAAGGACTAAATGTATGTCAAATATATTTACATGACTATTTTAAAAAGAATCTGAAAGATATAGGACTATTTTTAAAATTTTGCCGTTGACAAATCGACATAAGTATCAACATACAAGTTTGCCTAAAATAACAAAATGTTAGTTAAAAAAAAAAAAGTTAACAAATAATGAGAAATGAGACTTTAAAAATTATACTAAATGGAACTTGTTTTAGAGATCCAAATATATATAGAAGTTGATCTAACAAGTAAAAGAGACAGTATGTGATGAGTGAGCTTTCGTTAGGATGGTTCTTCCTAGTCGAACGCGACTCACCAATATGAGGATCAGCAGGTCAGCTATGCTAGTCCTCGATTTGTATAGGGGATCCTAACCTGAAAACAAAGACAACTACGTCAGGTTAATGCCGGTGGTTACCCGGCGATAACCCTCCGATGCTTAAGTAAGTTTCGAGATGAGTCGGGAAGTCGGAGCGTATTTTTTTGCTTAGAAGTGCGTACCTTTAATCGTATTTATGAGGGGTATTTATAGTGTTCTAAATGGGTCATCGGGTCAAATCACGATTGGACATAACGGTTCGAATATGGATCCTTAGCAATAGATTCGATCCGATTAGAAATGGATCACACATAAGAGGATGTCGGCCACCGTGTCGAATAAGTCGAAAGATCGGTGTCGATGCCGACGTCATGCTTATTTGATTATAAACGATGTGAAATCGAGGGGAAGGTCCTCGATATTAATCGACTGATCGATGAGTGTTTATAATGACGAAGACTTGGTACATCAAGAGTCCCCCAAGTTCTAGAGTTTGAGCGTAAGTTGAACTCTGGAAATTTGAATTAGTGTTTGTTTGAATTTTTAAATTCTGCTAGTATGGGGGGGGAGTCCCCCAAGTTCGAGAGTTCGACTGCAAATCGAAGTCTGGGACTTAAAGTATCGGAGCAGAATTTCCCGCCATAGCGTTGCCATTTTCGCGCCTTCGCAGATTTAGGGTTTAATCCGGCGGGTAATTTGAATTTTAGGGGTAGAAGATTAAGCGTCGCGTCTTTTCAGGGGGGATTGTGCAAATTCGCTGAAACGGTAGTTCTTTGCGCCTATATAAAGGTTTGTCGCTTCTCCTGTTCTTTTACACTACGGTAAAAAATACATTTGTGACGTCGGAGCTCTGTACGCGAATAAAGGAGATCTTCATCGATTTTAGTTCCAAGATACTCAGAAAATGTCGGGCAGCGAAGCATCGACTCCAGAGAGTGTTCATGTGGAGGATGTGGTCAGGGATGTTTTTGGCGAGGAAGCAAATCGACCAGAAGGTCACGAGGGTGGTATATCGGGAAGTGGTGGGCAGGCTGATGACGATGATGAAGAGGAAGAGGAAAAGAGGCTGGTATACCATGAGATTCAAGCCGGGGACTATAGAAGGCCGTTGTCGGACTGGCTATCGTCGTTTTCGATTGCGGAGGGTTGGGTGGTATCGACGCCGAATAAAGTGCAGCGGATGCACGACCCCCCGAAGAATACCATAGCCATTCATGAGGCGTCGATGGAGTGTGGATTTCGAGTACCGATCGCTACGGAACTAGCGTCGATTCTCAATCAATTGGGTGTCGTGCCTGCCCAGATCGTTCCGAATGGCATGTCGATGATTCTGGGATTTATCGTCGTCATGAAAGCTTTTAGGCAAGAGCCGTCGTTTGGAAACTTTTGGTGTTTATTCACGGTGAAGGAGTCGCCGAAGTCAGGCGAGGGTTTCTATCAGGTTAGGTCGAGGGGGAATAGAAATAGTTTTCTCACCAACGCCAAAAGTTCTCATGGGAAGGGATGGAAATCTCGTTTTGTGTTTCTTAGACCTCCAAAGGGGCAAAAACTGAATATCACATCGTCTTGGCGTAAAGGCCCTATCGATGTACAGAGACCTCCACCACCTACCCTGTCGCCTCAATTTTTGGAAAATTTGCGTAAGTATTGCCTTAATGTGAAAGTTCTTACTCAAGAGTCGCATCTGCGTTCATGTGGGTTGTCTGCATCGAAGAGGAGGGGTGATGATCCTGCCCTAGAGGATCTTCTCAGGAGGGCCGTACTTGTGCCCAAAGGGAAGAAGAGGGAAACTCTAGACGCCGAGAATCGACGCAAATGGCCACATGGTTTTAACGCCATGGCTGGACCCAGTTCAGAGAGACTAGCTAAGAGCGTCGGCGATCATGAAGCTCGACGTGTCGAGATTAAGCGAGGGAAAAGGTCACGAGTGGAAGATGAAACAGAGATAAAGACAAAAGATGATCCCCTCGTTCCGATAGCGGATGATAGCGACAAGAGTTCAGATGATGATGAGTTCGATCTTAGTTGGTCGATTTCACAATGGGTGGACTCCGAACGTCAGTATCCCGCCGGTTTGGGCCCCAGTGATTCGGTTCTTCAACGGGGTTCTAAGGATGCCGGCTTCAAAAGTTTTATGCACAGCGTCTTCAGTCGCGACCAGAGGTGGTTATCGAGGAAGTCTCTGCAGAAGAACCTACATACCTCAGGGCGAGCAATATCTGCTGTAAGTTTCATTTCTCGACATCACCCTTTTTATGTCTGATAATGAATCAATAACCTGAGGTTCATTGATCTCTTTATTTATTTTTTTTTTTTTGTAGGTAATACAATATCTATTTCAAGGGTATCTCCAGGCTGATCTCGCGCAACAAGAAGTGGAGAAGCTTAAAGCTGATCATGAAGTCGCGATAAAAGAACGAGAGCAGCAACTCGAGGAGGCGGTTAAACAGCTCAGTATCGCCTCTCGAGAAGTTGAACGTGTTCGAGATGGGTATCCTCCAGAAGCTAGGATTGTTTCCCCAAGCCAGCGTTTGGCTATTGTGAAGGAGTTTCTTGCGTCTCCTGTGTATGAACACCTCGCCGACGCTAGAATGGGAGACGCTCTGGTCGAGATGCACGAGAAGACTATCAAACAATGTCAGCATAGAGGTTTCCTTACTGCAAACTTTGATCCTTCTATGATAGGGGCGGGGCTCGACGAGGAATGTCAACCTCCTGTGCTGATTGGTATAGATGAAGAAGTCGAAGCTGCTCGAGCACACGAGTTCGGATGTTTGATTTCATCAGATTAGTTGTAGATAGGTAGGAGTTTTGTAGGGATAAGTTTATATTAAGAATAGTCTAAATGTATTGATGAACCGCCAATGTATTTTTGTTGATCGATCAGTATATATTCTTCTATCTACTTGTTCCCGATCGTTGTTGAACTGAATCGTCGAGCTTGAGTATTGTAAATGGGCTAATATTTGGGCCAACTTTCTCACTTCGAAAGGAATGTTATTGGGCCGAAACAGGTGAATCGGTCCATTTTTTATTTGAACCGCCATGTCTGTTCAAAATATTTCGTCATTGGGCGCGCTCTTTGGGATTTTCGTCTATATATAGGGCGTTAAGAGCTTAACTGTTCACACTTATTAAAAACATATTGGGAGGGTAATCGTCGGAGCTCTGTCGATCAGCAACTGCCAGTCATCTTTAGTCGGTGCACTCCTTCCCTTTTAGGTATTTCTAACTCTTTTTCTTAATTATGTCTGGTGGGTCTAAGTCTCTAGGAAACGAATCCGTCGGGGAAGAGAAAGGCGCGTCGATAGGCTCTGTTAGGCGTTCGAAGGAGGAAGTTATGATTCCTTCAAGGTCTAAGTCGGAACGACATCGAACCAAGGAATTATTTAGTGCCATATCGGCATGTCGTATACGCATGTCGGACCAGACGTTAGTGTCGAAATATCAATTTCCTTCGGGTTGGGGTATTAGAATGCCGTCTTCGGATGACAGAATGAACGAGCCTCCGAGCGGTTATAGGGCTTTCCACATCGATAGTTTGGAGAACGGTCTTCGTTTTCCTTTAGCTAATGAATTCATCGATATAGTAAATAGTCTGGGGTTATGTCCTACTCAATTGGTCCCTAATGCTATAGGATATATTGCTGCGTTTTGTATAGTTATGAAAGCAGTCGGTCAACCTGCATCTTTTGCCAATTTTTGTGGTCTTTTTGATGTTCGCCCTTCTCCTCAGTCCAACGAAGGTTTTTACTTCGTTCGGTCGAAACCCAAAGTTAGGTTTCTTAGTGATCTAAAATCGTCGTACGGAAAAGGTTGGAAGAATAGGTTTATCTTTGTTCACGGTCCCGAGAACTACGTATGGAGGACGACGCGTGAATGGAGGTCGGGTGGTATTCTGTTGAAGAATATTCCCGAACCGTCCTGGGGGCCCGACTTTCTCTCTCAATTGTCAGAATCGACATATGACACCAACGCGCTTCTGCGGGAGCCTATATTGAGTCTAGGAGGAATGTCGATGGCTCCCTTACCCGTCGATTGTCCTACCTTAGGTAGTTTGAATTGTTCTTTTCATTTCTTTAAATATTATATTGATGTATTCTTTTAATATATCTGTCTGTGCAGAAAACAGCGTCGTCCCTATGGCTAATCGAGCTCTTAGATCCATATGGAAATCTCAGAGTATCGTGAAGCCACCTGTGCCTCCTTCCCCGACTGCCGCTACCGACAAGACCTCGAAACCTCTTGGCCATTCGAGCACTGTTCCTCTGCAAACAATTCATCGAGCAGAGGAAGAAGGAGGTAGTAATAAGGGAAAACGGCCGGTTTCTGCTGAAGTCGATCAGACAGAGATTCCTACTTCAAAGAGGTCTAAGCTGGATGATGCACCTACTCCTACAAGCAGTGAGATTCCAGCTGCTGCCGAAGGCAATCTCGAATCAATTCTCGAGGATCACCAAAGAGAGTTCGGATCGAGGACGGCTGGTTTCCCGATGATGAACCCAGCGATCTTGGATTCTTCCATCACCCCCCAGGCGTGGGCGAAATTTTTGTCGACAGTGTCTTTCGAGGATCATGCTACGCTGTTGAAGAAGGATGACGGGGATATTCTACGCTTACAGGCGTCCCTCCTTCTATCGGTATCCTTCTTTCGATACATAAGTTCGAGTTCTACATGTCTTTATTTTACAAAATGACTTATAAAATTTTGATTTTGCAGTTAGGCCAAACCATCTATTCCTCGGCCGCTCGTCGTGATAGCCTGAGGAAACGTTATGAGAAGAGTAAAAGTTCCAGCTCTCATTTGAAGAAGAAGGTTGGTCATCTTGAGGAGAAGAAGAAGGAGGTCGAAGAAAAGGTAGCCGCTCTGGAGAAAGAGGGGACGACTAAAGATAGTCGTATTGCCGAGCTGGAGGCACAACTTGAGCAAAAAGATCAAGAGTTTACCATGAAGCTGAAGGAAGAGTCCGCCAACAGCTTCGAGTTGGGTCGACAAGAAGGGTTGAGGAGTCGTAGTGAAGCGACTGCTGCCGAGAGGAAGGCTATCGTTACTGAATTCTTCAACAGCGTCGTTTACGAGGAACTTGTCGAACGTCAATCGGGAGTCGATTTGACGAAGGTCTTTGAGAAGGGCTGGAAGCAGTGCAGGGCGCTTGGCTTTCTGAACGATCGTTTTGACGAGACTCAGCTTAGCGCTACTTCGGACGAAAACGGTGTTCCGCTGGATTTGGGTTTCTTGATGGAGGACAACTCCAAGAGTGCACCAGAGGATCATGAATTTGGATTCTTACTCGAGCTGCAAGCGGCAAAGCTGAGAGCTGAGAGTGCCGACCAAGAAGGTGAAGTCCCCAAGTCTGCGTCCTCTGATCACGTCGATCTCCTCAATTTTCAGACCCATCATGATTGTTAACGACATTTGTTTTGGCCTTGAGTTTGAAAAAAGAAAAAACTTTTATTTCCTCTAAAGCTCGATTTGTTGGTTATCGAGCTGCGCGTGGGCGGCGTGTTTTGTTGTTTATATATTGTTTTTTAAGAAATGTCGAATATTTCCTTTATTCTTAATCAACTGGCTACAATCCATTTATCTTCATTTTGCTCGCAAATGATAAATTCTGACGTGTGTATGCTAATTGGCTTTTTGCCAATCGAGTATGTTCCATGAAGATTTATTTCTTATCTTGTCACATAGTCGGATCGGGTTTATTTAATCTCCATCTCATGTAATTTGGTCGACGTCGCTGGTTCGTTCCCTACTTAATTATACTGGGTAGTTGAGGCGGTTTGCGCATTAAATGGGAACAATCTCAGCCGTTGATCGTGGTGTTTCCTTGACCGTTGGATATAGTCCGCGTTAGTTACCTTGGGTAGCGTAACAGTCGGCTACTTAAATGCGTTCCATCCTGACCGTTGATCCCGATTGATCTGGGCCGTTGGATTGGATGGACCAATCTTATAAATAGGTAAAGGGATGTCCTGTATTCTTCACCTTCAAAGCATACCAACATGTTCCTTTTTAAGTATTATCCGACGGAAACCTCCATCGATAGTTCGATCTTTGAGGATAAATCATCGAAAGGTCTCTTATCCTATTTTGAGACCTTTCATCCTGTTCGACCTCCAGACCGATATAAAAGATGTTGATATTCTTTTCGATTGGGTGGTATCGGTAAAGGGAGTACTCCAATGGGTAGGCCTCGTTGTTCGAATGGGTGGCATCGGTAACGACAACGAGGTCTGCCCGGAGGCATCTCGGAATCCTCATTGGCTCGGCACTTTGCAACATATGTCGGGTCCTTGGTGATTTCGAGGTGCCTCCTCTTACTGGGAGGACAGGGGTGAGGAAGAAGGTATGGCAGCCGATCAGATGGTGGAGGACTTAAAGCGCAAAAATATTGAGCGACTTTTTCCTCTTCTGTCACTTGGTCGAAGCAGAGAGACCCATCACCCATGGTCAGGTCATTGACTGAGATGGTGTGTGTCTGTCTGGTAAGCATGCTGCCATTAAAAGGATCCTCCTGTCCTTCGCTGACGCCGAGGAAGAATCGTCCCCCCAAGGCCTCGATCAATGAGAGAAAAAGCTATAGGCGGAAAACCTCCATATTTAAGCCTATAGCTAATCCGAAGTCGGTCGTCCTCGGCGGTTCTCGGTCGCCGAATTTGTAGGAAAAACTTGGGATTTCTTCAACTTGGTCGACCTAGCCAATGTAATAGTCTGTACTAGGTTTCTTTATATATTTGTATCCTCGACTTTAGTCAATTCCCTTTGTATATTTGTATCCACGTCGATATATAAAAAAAAAATATTCATTGATACTCTAATTTTTATTTCTGAATGTGTTTGTCGATATGGATTCCACGATCCAAGCCCTTATTATAATCGTGATATATCATTGTTTTGCCGACGTTGCTTCGATGTAGTAGTTGAGCTCGATTTTTACCTTATCAAGTTTGTGTAATTTATGATCGACGTATTTACCATAATCGAGATGTTTTTTACCACAATCGAGATACGTTTATACTTAGCTTATTTACAGCTTTTTGCTCCGCAATTTCGTTTTTCCAATGCAGTCATCGATCTTGATTCCACATCTCCAAAAGTCTATCAATTCAATTTATGATCGATTCGTTTACCATAATCGAGATACGTTTATACTTAGCTTATTTTGACGATTCGGAGATCTCCTCTCGATGCCTCAGCGGTTATCGGGGTACATCTGGATATTTCGATGATTTGGAGATTTCCTCTCGATGCCTCAACGGCTATCGAGGTACGTTTGGAGATTTGGAGATTTCCTCTCGATGCCTCAACGGCTATCGAGGTACGTTTGGAGACTTGGAGATTTCCTCTCGATGCCTCAACGGCTATCGAGGTGCGTTTGGAGACTTGGAGATTTCCTCTCGATGCCTCAACGGCTATCGAGGTACGTTTGGAGATTTGGAGATTTCCTCTCGATGCCTCAACGGCTATCGAGGTACGTTTGGAGATTTGGAGATTTCCTCTCGATGCCTCAACGGCTATCGAGGTACGTTTGGAGATGTGGAGATTTCCTCTCGATGCCTCAACGGCTATCGAGGTACGTTTGGAGACTTGGAGATTTCATCTCGATGCCTCAACGGCTATCGAGGTACGTTTGGAGACTTGGAGATTTCCTCTCGATGCCTCAACGGCTATCGAGGTACGTTTGGAGACTTGGAGATTTCCTCTCGATGCCTCAACGGCTATCGAGGTACGTTTGGAGATGTGGAGATTTCCTCTCGATGCCTCAACGACTATCGATCTATACGTTAGTCTTAGCAAGTAACAAAAGAGCTTTTCATTAGATTTTAAAAATAAACGAAAGGAAATTACAAGAACAGTTGGAAATATAGACAAACTAAAGAAAATTTCTTAGGCGTAGAATTTTCTGAGGTTTCTCCCGTTCCAAGTTCTCTTCACGGATTCTCCTCCCATTGTGCTTAATCGATATGCGCCTTTTCTGCCAGCTTCGATTATCTTGAATGGCCCTTCCCAATTGCAATCGAGCTTACCCTTTTGCTTGGACACGTCTACTCGTTTTAGGACGAGGTCTCCTACCTGAAAAGATTTTAATCTTACATTTTTATCGTAAGCCTTTGCCATGGTAGTTTTGTATGCTTGGATACGGGTGGAGGCTCTTTCTCGTTTTGCTTCCACCTGATCGAGTTCGAAATTCCTTTTGTCCGTATTATCCGATTCATTGTACATAGCAGTTCTTGGCGACGTGACTTCCAGTTCAGCAGGAGCAACAGCTTCAGAGCCATACACGAGACTAAAAGGAGTTTCTCCAGTTGCAGCTCTTTCCTTCGTTCGATTGGCCCAAACGACCCAAGGTAATTCATCGAGCCAAGCACCTCCTGCTTCCGATAATCTTTTCTTCAAGAGTTTTACGATTTCTCGATTCGTAACCTCAGTTTGTCCGTTTGTTTGCGGGCAACCTACTGACGTAAAACGCAGATCGATTTTGTGTTTCGAACACCAATCCACTACTCTTTTCCCCACAAACTGGGGTCCATTATCTGAGATGATTACTCTAGGTATGCCAAACCTACAGACGATCGACCAGTAGAAGCTGATTATTTGGGTCTTAGAGATTTGCTTTAGTGGCACCACTTCTACCCATTTACTAAAATATTCCACTCCTACTAGTAAATAACGCTTCTGGCCTCGCGCCATCGGAAGCGGTCCAACCAAGTCCACACTCCACTGATCGAAAGGCCAAGCAATCGATATCGCCTCCATCTTTTGTGCTGGTTGATTCGGCATGGTGGCGTGATATTGGCACTTGGCACACCTTTTAGCATAATTGTTGGCGTCTTTGACCAAGGAAGGCCAATAGTACCCCAGACGCGATATTCGAACTGCTAACGCTCTTCCTCCCGAATGACTTCCACAAGATCCTTCATGGACTTCCTTTAGTATTAAATCGATCTGGGGAGAGCCTACGCATTTGTGCAATACTCCTATGACAGATCGTCGATACAATTCGTTTCCAATGACTGCATAGCGAGGTGCCCTATACTTGAGTCTTCTCGCTTCTGTGTTGTTTGAGGGGAGTGTTCCGTTTACTAGATAATCCAGTATCGGAGCTTTCCAACTGCCGCGGTCGTCATCGAGATTGAGTACATCCGTACTAGAGGGATTCTTTTTGGTATCGATGGCGGGTTTATCTGAAATCAACAGTGTTACCTTCCGAGTTTTAATTCCTTCTATTAGATTTCCGAACTTGGAGAGAGCATCAGCCCTCGTATTCTCTGTTCTCCTTATATATTCGAGTTGGAAAGCATCGAGCCGTGATACCTGCTTGTTGACCAAGGCTAAATATCTAATCATTGAATCTTCCTTGGTTTCGAAAAGACCCTTAAATTGCTTTTCTACGAGCTGTGAGTCGGTGTAAGCAATTAAGTTTTTTATTCCTGTTTCTACTGCCATTTTTAATCCTGCCAGCAGGGCCTCATATTCTGCTTCGTTGTTGGATACTAGGAAGTCTAATTTTAAAGCAAATTCAAGCTCTTCCCCGTTTGGGCCTTGAAAGTAAATTCCTGCGCCACCCCCTGTCGACGTAGAGGATCCATCAACATGCAGCATCCATTGCTCCTCTTTTTCTTCTGTCGTTACTGTACTTTCTAGTACGAAGTCAGCTAATATCTGCCCTTTAACTGATGTCCTTGGCAAGTAATCGATGTCATACTCTCCTAGTTCGACCGCCCATTTGATTAGCCTTCCGGACGCGTTAGGCTTTGAAAGTGTCTGCCTTAGCGGTTGGTTGGTGAGGACGATAACTTTGTGCGACTGGAAATAGGGTCTTAATTTCCGCGCAGTAGTTACGATAGAGAGAGCGAACTTTTCGATCTCAGAGTAGTTTCTTTCGGGGCCTTGCAAGACACGACTCACATAATAAATCGGGTTGTTTTCTTTTGCTTCCATCCTGACAAGAGCTGAGCTGATCGCTTGTTCGGAAACTGCGATATAGAGGTATAGATCTTCACTATCTTTTGGTTTGGCCAAAAGGGGAGGTGACATAAGATAGGATTTGAGTTCTTCGAATGCCTGGTCGCATTCTTTCGACCACTCGAACTTCTTTGCATTCCTCATTATTTTGAA
This sequence comes from Penstemon eatonii, assembly GCA_038501285.1. Lineage (NCBI taxonomy): Eukaryota > Viridiplantae > Streptophyta > Magnoliopsida > Lamiales > Plantaginaceae > Penstemon > Penstemon eatonii. The sequence goes on from CM076713.1 coordinate 32,434,351, forward strand.
AAAAGGGAGGCTCTTATCTGCCGAACGAGATATAAATCGATTGAGAGCTGTGATTTTTCCAACTAGCCTTTGCACTTCATTCAAGTTCCGAGGTGCCTTTAAATCGATTACTGCTTGTATCTTTTCCGGGTTTGCTTCAATACCTCTCTCGTTTACCAAGTACCCAAGGAATTTTCCTGACCTGACCCCGAAAGTACATTTGGCTGGGTTGAGCTTCATTCCATATTTCCTCATTATGTCGAAAGCCTCTTTAATGTGTTCAAGATGATCTTTCTCACTTAGGCTTTTAACCAGCATGTCATCGACGTATACTTCCATCGATTTCCCCAATAGGCCTTCGAACATCTTATTCACCAGCCTTTGATAAGTGGCTCCTGCGTTCCTCAATCCGAAGGGCATTACCTTGAAGAAATACACACCCATTTCGATGATAAAAGCTGTCTTGTCTCGATCTTCTAGTGCCATAAAAATTTGGTAAAATCCCTGAAATGCATCCATCATACTCAAAATTGCACAGCCAGCAGTGGAGTCGACCAGGGAGTCGATTCTCGGGAGCGGATACGGATCTCTAGGACATAGTTTGTTAAGATCTGTGAAGTCATTACACATTCTCCACTTTCCTCCTCCCTTGGAAACTAGGACGACATTGCACAACCACTCCGTGAATTGTATCTCAGCTATGTAGTCAGCATCTAGAAGTTTCTTCACTTCCTCCTTTATAATCCGGTTTCTCTCTGGACCAAAATTTCGTTTCTTTTGTCTTGCTGGTCGAGACGACGGATCGATATTGAGTCTATGAACGATAATCTTCGGATCTATTCCTTGGAGGTCAGTGGTTGACCAAGCGAAGATGTCCACATTTTCCCTCAAAAATTCGATCAGCTGAGTTTCGAGCCCCTCAGATAGTTGAGTGCCTATCCTCGTTGTTTTCGATGATTCCCCTGGTACCAATTCGATCGACTTATGTCCTTCGGAAGGTTCAATTCTTTCGAATTTTCTCTTTTTGGGATTTATTTCCTTCTGCATCTCGCTGCTTTCACCAAAACACGTTTTCTTTACCTCGTCCACGTCGACTGGCGCCGACGGACTATTCTGCTGCTCTGCTGGCGACTTTTCGTTACTGAAAAGAGAGTTTTCTTTTTTATGCTGTTTGTCTAAAGATACCGTGTAACAGTCCCAGCCTTCCTTCAGATTTCCTCGAACTTCTCCTATCCCTGGAGTGGTCGGAAATTTCATCTTTTGGTGGTAAGTCGAAATAACTGCCTGGAAACTATTTAAAGCCGGTCTTCCCAATATGACATTGTAGGCACAAGGCGCGTCGACAATCAAGAATTTAATCATTCTGGTTTTCGAATTTCCTTCATCTCCCAAGGAAAGAGACAAAGTGAGTGTACCCTTGGGAATAACTTGAGCGCCCCCGAAACCCACAAGTGGGGTAGCTACTGCATCTAGAGGAGTTGGGCCTAGATCCATTCGTTCTAAAGCATCTTGGAAGAGGATATTTGCCGAACTGCCTGAATCTATTAAGATTCTCTTAACGGTAGCTCCCGCAATTTGTGATGTGATTACCATAGGGCAATCTGGTACATCCTGGTTGTTGAATGATATGAAATCGGGTTGTAGATCAGACTCATCGAATCCAATCATCTTGTTCTGCTGGGTTGGTCTTATCGAGAACACTTCCCTTCTTTCATTTTGGGCTCTATCCCTTATAACTCGGGACACTACCCTTCTTGAATTTTTACTATCTCCACCCGCCGGGCCTCCTGAGATCATATTAACTATTGTTCCAGGTTGTGCTCTTCTCGGCTGGTCTTCTCTATCCTTCGAGCGTTGCTCTCTTCTGGCGGGGGATCTCGATCGTGACCGGTTGTCTCTCTGTCGATTTCTAGGTTGCTCATTCCTTGACGTCTTTACATACCCAGTAAGGTGTCCTTCTGCTATCAATCTCTCAATCTCGTCTCTGAGTTGATAGCAGTCATCAGTGTCGTGTCCTCTCTGTCGATGAAATCGACAATACTTTTTTGAAGCCGGGTAGTCCTTAATCGGAGCTGGTTTTCTCAACAGGTTGTGGTCCTGGATAGCGAATAAGATTTCGGATCTTAGCTTCTTGAGGGGAGTGTAATTATCGTAATATTCTTTGTTCGACCTCCCCACTCCTTGTCTTCCTGGGTTGTGGTTATTTCTCTCTTCTCTATAAACCTTTCTGTTTCTACCTTCATAGGATCGATTGGGTTGCGGCCCCTCAATTGGTCTATCGGGGATAACCGACGGCTGTCCCTCTTCATGCTTCGTGATCCCAAAGAAGGTTCCTCTCAATTTATTCATCTCTTCTTCATTCATGTATTGATTTGCCATTTCCATCAATTTCTCATACGTAGCGGGGTTTTCCCTTACTATTGCACTGGCGAAACCTCGATTTAAAGTGCTTTGGAAAAGAACGGTAATTAAAAAATCAACTCTTGGCATTTCGACCTTAAGGAGCTCATTGTTAAATCTTCCCATGAAACTTCTGAAAGTCTCCCCAGGGTTATGTATAATTGAATATAAATGGTTTGCAGGGGGCCTGACCGCCCTCTTACTACCAAACTGACTCATAAACTTGTCACAGAGTTGGTCGTAGTCGAAGATAGATTTCTCCTCCAACCTTCCGAACCAGGATTGAGCCATTCCGGCTAGCGTGGTGGAGAATGCCTTTGCTGCTACATTATCGGAAATGCCATGAAGCTGCATTTGAAGATTAAATGAGGCCAGGTGTTCTTCGGGATCTTCCGTTCCAAAGTAACGAGGTAGCTGAGTAGGCAATCTCTTGTCGAGGGGCAACCTTTCAAAGAATATTTCATCACAAAAAGGTGACTTCCTTAACCGAGAGTTCGATATCGGATGTTCATTCTTCCTTTCTTGTTTGTCTAACTTTTGGTGCAACGATCTTACTTCTGAGGACAATTTATTGACTTCTCTGACCGATTGCTCCTGCAAGTCCTCTTCTCCTTCATGCCTGAGCTGATATTCATCAGCTCGACTGATTACTTCGTTTGCCTCGAATCCTGCTCGTGCACCAAAAGCGGCAGCACGTGGGGGTCGTCGGGTATGAACGGCAGTTTCTTTGATCTCTGTTGGTCCCAAGTGGTCAGATGAGGTCTAGAGGGGGGGGGGGGGTGAATAGACCTCTGAAAATTTTTGAACTTAAAAACTTTTCAGTCTTCTGTCAGCAGACTAAGCTGATGAAGAACAGTAAGCAGACTAGTCTGATCGTGAACAAATCTTGAACAGACGACTGACCACTCTTCTTACAATGACTTAGCTGTTTTTCAGCAAACAGTTTTTCAAGAGTATACTTGCAGCGGATTGTTTGAAAGTGTTTTTCACAAGTAAACTAAGTTCTAAAAAGATTTTATCCCCAGTTTAAAACTCCTTATAAAATCTTTTTGATTGATTCAAAGTGTTTAAAATGCAAACTTTAAAATATGCAAGAAAATTTTAAATGCAAGATAACACAAAGAATTTTTATAGTGGTTATATGGATAAAAATCCTTTAGTCCACTCTTCCAGATCACACAGATTCTGGGTTATGCTATAATCACAAAGATTACAATATTTCTCCACTTACACCTAAACAACTAATGAGAAGGCTGTAAGCTCGCAATAGGAATTCACAAAGAAAACCTATCCTCTAAAGTAGAATCACTCACACAGATGGATTCTCACTTCGCACAACACTCAGCTATTACAAAATCACTCAGATAATGTTTTTCTGATTTCTTCAACTGGGTTTCTGTCAACAGATGACTTCCACCAGACGAGTGAGCTGTTCGAGCTTTTGAGACTTAGAGAGATTTTGCTTCAAAATTTCGATCTCTGATTGTTGTTGTGTGTGTCGCTCGATTTGAAATTCAGCTCTATTTATACATGGAGATGAAATTATGACCGTTGAAGGCAAGTCACAATTCAAATCCATCCTTCAGCTCTTTTTGAAACGGCTCCCTGCAGCATTCCGTACTGTGTACAGTACCTTTCTGTCCATCGCATTTAATGCTGCATTTAATGCACTCTGTTGATCCGAGGATATCTTCAATCATTTGCCATTACTACCCTTCTCTTACAGCATTTATTACACCAAGTGCATTTATTACCGTTGGACTAATCTCTTGACCTCTTCTACTCTGCTGATCAAAACGACTCTGCTGATAGATACTCTGCTGATCAAATACTGAACTCATCTGATTTGACTCGGCTGATGATCTACCCTTCTGTTCGCTGATCCAGCAAGAGATCACTAGTCTTCTGAGCTTTGAACTTTGAACTCTTCTGATGTCTTCTTTTACCAGTTCAAAATTCTTCTAAGGGAACTAAGCTTTTCCATACTTAGCTGATTATGATGTTTTGGAAATCATCAAAACCTTCCCTTAATTACTTGTCTTCTTTCATCTTCATCTTCATCCAACAATTTCCCCCTTTTTGATGATGACAAAACTCCAGCTAAGTACCTGTACCTAAACTAAAGTTTTGATCCTCAAAAATTTCTGAGATAGAAATGATATGTTGGAGTCAAACTTGCAATTTTATAGATATTGAACTGATTACATTTTACAAGTTGAAAGATGAAAAGTACAAAATACTCTAAAAGATTACAAGAATTTTTAATATAAAGAAAATCTAGCCAAGCTAGTCTTCTGTCTTCTTTTCTTCTTCAGCAGACTTGGAGGTTCCAACTTCCAATTTCTGCATCAACAGCTCTAGCTTCTTCTTTTTAACATCAGGATCAAGCTGTTCTTCAACTGAATCTTTGGCAGCAGCTAGTTCTTTGTCTGACTTGGCTTTTGCTTCAGATTCTTCCTCATCAGCTTGGTCTTCTTCTTCTGTGATCTTCTCATCTGCTAATCTGCTTGTGCCTTCATTTGCTGCTTCATTCCTATTATTAGCAGACTCTTCAGATTCTTCTAACACTTCTGTTTCTTCAGCATTTTGATTTCCTTCCCTTTGGAAATCAACCCTTTGCTGTCCAAATATCCTTTCTTCCCCCTTTTTGTCATCATCAGCAGGGACAGATGGATATTGTGGCACAACTGGTGTGATTAGAAGTGAATCACATAGAAGCTTGATGTTTTCTTCCATAGCATTGATCTGAGCTTGCTGGTTAAGTTGATTGGCTTTAACAGTCTTGACTTCCTTGAGCAAGTCTTCTCCTTGATCACCCAACTGGATTTGAGTTCCTAAAATCCAATTTGATGAAGCATTGAAGTCTTTCATCATGTTGCCCATGACTTCATCTTCTGCTTGGAGAGCCAATTCAACAGTCTGTTCAATCTGCTTCCAACCTTCAGTGGTGCTTTGTGTCCTTCTCCTGAGTATATCCATATCCTGACATATAGATTGTACATTCTGAGCAGTATCTTTCATTAAGTCAGTAGGAACAGCAGCAGCAACCTTCTGAATGGGTTGATGAACAGCAGCTATCACTTCTGCTTTTATCTCCTCCTTCATTTCCTTCATCGATTTGATAATCAATTGTTGGATGGAATCCAACAGATTGGTTTGAGAACTCTGAGATATTGAAGGATCTTCTGATGGAGTAGCAGAGACGGTTTCCTTGAGATGTTGCTCTGATGGTTGAGTTATCATTGCAAGGGACTGATCTGCTGGTTCACCAGCATGGCTTGGAGTGCTTTCCTTCTCCTTAGCCTGATCATCTTCTTCAGCAGCAACTTCTTTCTCCTTTAACTGATCTGCTGGAATTTCTTCTTCCTTCTTTGATTCATCAGCAGCATCAGACTTATCATCCTGCACTTTGTCTTGATCAGATGGGTCTGAAGTACCCTCAATTTGCTTTGGTTGATCAGAGGACTCTGCTCCTTCTTTATCAGCAGGTGATATAATCTTCTTGACAGTTTCAACTGTCCTCATCAAACCTTCATTGTCCACTGCTGACCTGTTACAAATCCAAGTAAAGTTGTCAAGAGGAATAAAAGTAGTTGTTGGTTCCTCTGGCAGCTCTTCATAGGGTTTGATGTTTGGTCCATAGACAATATGCTTGATGTTAGGAAGTGGGACCAGTGAGCTTGGTTGTCCCCTTAACTTCCTTGCTTTCTTGGCCCAAAGCTCCATTGCTTGAGCAATAGCCAACTTAATAGATCTTTCTTTGAGATCTACTGAGTCATCAAAATCCTCAGGAATGGATGCAAAGATCTTCTTGGCCTCTTCCTTGACTACATGACATATTCTCATCCTCAACCTGTCCAGAAAGAACTCTGAATCAAGTGCTTGAATGGTTGAATTTGTCTCAAGCCATTTAAGTAACCAGTCTTCTGTAGCCTTGAATTCTTTCCACTTAGCCATTTCAGCAGGACTCTTTGTTAATCTGTATTCTCTCCATCTATTGTATTTGATCTTTTCAGAATGGAAGAGTGTCAGACGGTTGACTCTTTCATTTTCAGCATCCAGTCTTCTAAGGAATTCTTCAAAAATTGCAGGGTCTTCCCTGACAATTTCAAGAGACAGTTTGACTTCTTCTCTTCTCTTTTCCTTAATCTTGGGTGCAGGCATAGCTGGTATTGGTTTATTTGGATCTCTTTGCTCACCAATAACTATCCCAACACTATGCTGATGACCATGAGCATCCTTGATGCTAGCTTCAATGACAGCAGCCAACTCTGCTGCCTCAAAAGCATCTCTCTGCTCTTGAGTCATTTTGCTGGCTTCTTCTTTCAGCCTTTTTAACTCTAGGCTTTTCAGCCTATCTTCTTCTGCTTTCTCAGCAGCAATCCTTTGCTTTTCAGCAGCATCCAGTTTCATCTTCTCTGCAGCAGTCACATAAGTTGAGGTTTTGCCTAACCTTTTTCTTCTTGATTCAGGGCTTTCAACTGCTTGGATAGGTGTTGCAGCAACTGGAGTAGGATGTATTAACAGAATTTCTCCCTCCAGTGGTGTACTAGTCTGCTGTTCCTTTTCTACATCAGCAGATAGTGCAGCAGTTGAGGCTTCTGTTGTCATTTCATCTGTAGGACCACTTTCAGGCTCAGCAGTAGCAGCCTTAGTAGCTTCAACAACTGGTTCTTCAACATTTAATGGCCTTTCTGCTTCAGTTGTTGTTTTCCTCACAGTTACAGCAGGCTCTTCAGGGAAAGTGACCTTTCTCTTGGCCTTTGACTTAGGAATTTTCTTGACAGCAGGGGGGTTGGCAGTAGGAGGTCCCCTTGCTTCACTCCTAGTCCTTAGTCTCTTCAGCCTTTGAAGTGGAATTTCCTCTTCAGATTCAGTTTCTTCAGAGGATGACCCTGTCTTCATATTTTCAATTTCAACAGTGAAGTCATCTACCACCTTCTTAGAGACTTCAATTTCAGGCTCGGCTGATCCAGCCACAACAGCAGACTGTGCTGTTGGCTCAGCAGACTGACTAGTCTGACCTTCCTTCTTGCTCTTCTTAGAAGGAGTCTTCTTAGACTGTTTGGGTGCTTTTCTCTTTGGTTTTTCCACCAGTTGCCTTACTGGTTCGTAGAGTTTGAACTCTTTGCTTCCATGGGTTTGCTTTCCTCCACCCATAGGGCATTGTAGAGAAGCAAACAAATTACTCAGCAGAATGGCATGAGAATGCCTTTTGTCACTTAACAGCTCATAAACATGAGCAGCCCAGTTCACTTTCATCCCATAGTAGATGCAAATCATGGTGTAGAGCCTTCTTCTGGGTAAACCATCCAGAGAACCCGTAGCACAATCCATAACCTTTGCTATGATATCAGCAAATCTTTGGTATTCATCCTTCAGCTGGGTCTTCATCAAAGTCCCAGTCATTTTCTCTCCCTTCTTAGCACAAATTTCCCAAAATTCCTCTTCTTTTTCTGACCCTAACGAGGTCACATCTCCTCCCTTGTCTGACAACTTGTAAACTTCACTAAGAACAGCAGCAGATACAGCGATTTTCTTACCACCAATGACAGCAGTCATAACAGTGTCATCATCGTTGAATTTTCTGGTCAGGTAGAAGTGGTAGACATCCTCTAAGTAGACTCTTTCTTCGTGAGCCTCCAAAACAGGAACCAGTGATGCTTCTTTGATCTTTACCAGTAGAGAACGCATCAAATCGGTGCCAGAGAAATGAAATTTGCTGTAGTTGAAGTATCTTCCCTCAACAATCTTGTCCATTTTCAGAGATTAGAGAGTAGATTCTGCAAAAGAACAGTGAACTTTCGAAGCAGTAGGGTTTGAGAGTTAGAGAGTTTGAGAGTTTTTGAGTGCGTAAGATGACTATGCTGTTGAGATCGGATTTTATAGGTTTCCTTTTGGTTAGGTTTCCGTGAATTATCTGAACCGTTGATCTAATCTGACAGTTTTTAATCGTGTGGGTGAGAGTCGCGGATTTCAATTTTATTATTTTATTGTCAGATGGGCGGGAAACTCTATCGACACTAATCTGTTACTTATAAAAGCGCGTTTCTTATGATACGATTTATGACCATGCTTATATAAGATATCAGATGAGTAGAGTTTAACTTATCTGACAGACGAGTGATCTGTTATCTGATATTACTAGAGAATGCCAATAGCTAGTAATCTTCCTCTGCTGTTTGTCAATCCAGCAAGATAAAATAATCTTCAATCTTCAAGAATTAAGAACACATCTTCTTGGTAACATAACTTCAACTAACTGTCATTAACAGATTTCATCTTTAGAACAGAAGTACCGCTAGTCTTACACGTTCCCCCTGTCTTTAAGAATTCATAAGTTAACTAGTCTGTTGAGAGTTAATTCTTGAATGAAATAACTGATGACTAAGCTGTTGAACTCCAGTCTTCTGATGAGTTCCCCCTCAGCTTATGCATCCAAGTTAAGTAATCCTAACTCTGCTCTTAGAGTTGAGAACCTTGCTTCACTTAGAGGTTTGGTGAAGATATCAGCAATTTGATTATCAGTATGAACATACTCAATCAAAACATTGCCTTTTTCAACATGATCTCTAATGAAATGATGTTTAATCTCAATATGTTTAGTCCTTGAATGACTTGTAGTGTTCTGAGTAAGTGAAATTGCACTTGTATTGTCACAGTAGATTGGAATTCCACTGATCTTGATGTTGTAGTCTTCTAGTTGATGCTTCAACCAAAGTATCTGTGCACAGCAAGCTCCAGCAGCTATATATTCAGCTTCAGCAGTAGATATAGAAACTGAGGTTTGCTTCTTACTCATCCATGAGATCAGACGACTGCCTAAGAACTGACAGGCACCTGTTGTGCTCTTTCTGTCAATCTTGCAGCCAGCAAGGTCTGAATCTGAATAACCAATGAGTTCAAATCCAGATTCTCTAGGATACCACAATCCCAATTCTTGAGTGCCTTTAACATACTTCAATATCCTCTTGGCAGCTAAGAGATGAGATTCTTTGGGGTTTGATTGAAATCTTGCACAGACTCCAACTGAGTACATTATATCAGGTCTGCTTGCTGTTAGATACAACAATGAACCAATAATGCCTCTATATTTGGTTATGTCCACTGATTTGCCATCTTCATCTTTATCCAAACGAAGACTTGTAGACATAGGAATGGTAGCTGTTGAGCTAGTTTCCATACCAAATTTCTTGAACAGATCTCTTGTGTACTTTGCTTGGCTGATGAATATTCCATCAGGCAACTGTCTAACTTGCAATCCAAGAAAGTAGTTAAGTTCACCCATCATGCTCATTTCAAACTTATTCTGCATCAGCTTGGAGAACTTATCACACATCTGTTGGTTAGTTGAACCAAAAATAATATCGTCCACATATATTTGCACAAGTAATATATGATTTTCCCATTCAATTGTGAACAAGGTTTTATCTACCTTACCTTTACGAAATCCTTTAATTAAAAGAAAATCAGATAGGGTATCATACCATGCTCTTGGAGCCTGTTTCAGTCCATAAAGGGCTTTCTTCAGACGATATACTTTGTCCTCTTCTTGATAGACTTCAAATCCTGGAGGTTGCTCAACATACACTTCTTCTTGCAGTTCTCCATTGAGAAAAGCAGACTTCACATCCATCTGATAGACAGTGAAGTTCTTGTGAGCAGCATAGGCAAGAAACAGTCTGATTGCTTCAAGTTTTGCTACTGGTGCAAAAGTTTCATCAAAGTCAATTCCTTCTTCTTGACAATAACCCTTGGCCACTAGTCTTGCTTTGTTTCTGGTGACAACACCATCTTCATTCATTTTATTTCTGAATACCCACTTAGTGCCAATTACTCTTTGATGACTTGGTCTAGGAACTAAGTACCAGACTTCATTCCTTTCAAATTGATTCAACTCTTCTTGCATAGCTTCTATCCAGAAGGAGTCATTTAGAGCTTCTTCAATTTGTTTAGGCTCTATTTGAGATAGAAATGTGACAAACATAGCATCTTGTGCAGTAGCTCTTCTTGTTTTCACTCTATCTAAAGGATCACCAATGACTAATTCAGGAGGGTGATTCTTGAGCCATCTGAGATCAGGTTGCAAATCAGGATGTTGTCCTCTGTTATGATCTTGCAACACTACTGTTGGAGTTCCAGTAGTAGTCTGTTGAACATTTGTGGTCTGTTGAACAGTCTCTGGTCTGTCAGCTGTTAGCAACTCGTCTGTTAGACAATCAGCACTGTGATTTTGAACAGCACTTGAGTTAGCAGCTGAACTTAGATTAGGTAGTATGATGGGAACATATTCTTCATTTCTTCCAACATCTAACTTCTGTAAATCAGCAGACAGATCTTGATTTACACTTTGATTCTTTTCAGAAGATTGACTTGGCTCATCAAATACTACATGGATAGATTCTTCTATTAGCAATGTTCTTTTATTGAAAACTCTATAAGCCTTACTAACAGATGAGTATCCTACAAAAACAGCTTCATCAGCCTTTTCTGCAAATGCAGTAAGGTGATTTTTCCCATTATTCAATACAAAACATTTACAACCAAAAATCTTAAAGTAATGAATGTTTGGTTTTCTATTGTTCCAAACTTCATATGGAGTCTTATTCTGATTTTTGTTGATCATACATCTGTTTTGGGTAAAGCATGCTGTATTTGTTGCTTCTGCCCAAAATCTTTGAGGCAGTTTAGCTTCAGCTATCATGGTTCTGACAGCTTCTTTTAGTGTTCTGTTTCTCCTTTCAGCAACACCATTCTGTTGAGGGGTTCTGGCAGCAGAATACTCATGATGTATTCCCTTCATGTTACAATACTCTTCAACAGTAGAGTTTGTAAACTCTGTCCCTCTATCTGATCTGATCTTCAATATTTTGATACTCTTTTCATTCTGGATCAGTTCCATCAGATTGGTAAGATGTTCCTTGGTTTCACTTTTCTTCTTCATGAAGATCACCCAAGTATATCTTGAATAGTCATCCACAACAGCTAGGCAGTATTTCTTTCCACCATTGCTGACTGGATCAATGGGTCCAAATAAGTCCATATGCAACAGCTCCAATATTCTTCCAGAAGATTGGTGCTTCTTTTCTTTAAAAGATGACTTGATTTGTTTACCCTTCTGACATGCATCACAGAGCTTGTCTTTGCTCATGACTGCTTTTGGAATCCCTTCTACCAAATCATTCTTGATTAATCTGTTTATGGTCTTGAAGTTTAAATGATTCATCCTCTTGTGCCAAAGCCAACTGACTTCACTTGGTGCAGATGCCACCAAACAAACACTTGAATTCTTGTCAACAGAATTCCAGTCAACTATGTAGATATTTCCTTGTCGTCTTCCAGATAAAATTACCTTCTTTGTACCAATTTGTTCAACGTAGCACTTATCTGTTGAGAAGATGACTGAATATCCCTTGTCACAAAATTGACTTATGCTCAGCAGATTATATTTTAGGCCTTTAACATAGGAGACGTCAGATATCTCTATGTTTCCCTTGATTAATCTTCCTTTAGCTTTAATCTTGCCTTCTTTGCTGTCTCCAAAAGTGACTTTTGGACCATCCACAGCAACTGCATCAGTCAACTCATGTATGTTTCCACACATGTGCCTTGAACATCCACTGTCCAAGTACCAAATCTTCTCTACTTTACTCCTACTCCTAATCCTAACCTACAAAACAAAAATAAAATTGTTTTAGGTACCCTTATTGAGAGGGTCCTGAAGGATTAGTTCCACCCTTGACAACCCAAGATGTTGAAGTCTTAGGCTTCTTAGGTTTCTGAGTTTTAGGAGCATGAACAGTTTCATTTTTATCATAGTTATCAGATAAGTCATGTTGATGATCAGTATGATATGAATAATGTTCATAAGCAGGGTAAGGTGCATGATATGCAGAATATGCATGCATTGGATGAGCAGGGTAAGGTGCATAGTAATTAGGAAACTGAGGTGCATGATACATAGGATGATATGCAGCAGGTTGCACATAATATGACTCATTTCCATACCAAGCATTTTGATTTTTCTTATTCTTATGCTTCTTTGGTTTACTAGGTGCTTGCTCAACTTGTTTAGACTTAGCTTTACCAACAGACTGGTTCAGTTTAGCTTTATCAGCAGACTTCTTAGGACTCTGCTGTTTGGTCTTACTAGTCTGATTTCCTACACTAGGCTCTTTGCTCTTTTTAGCCTTAGGAGATTTCTTCTCCTTTACCACTTTCTCAGATGAGGTAGGTCTAGAGGTTTGAACATACAGAATGACCTTACTATTGTCAGCTGATATGAATTTTTCAGTATGATTCAATTCTAGATTATCCTTTTCCAAAGGTGTCTCCTGTTTCTTAGATGTATGCATGGATGCAACAGTAGACTTATCATGAGACTCAATAATTTTCTCAAGTTCCATGATTTTTCCTTTATAAACCTCACATTCAGCTTTCAGAGATTCATGCTCTTGCTCAAGCTGTTTATATTCAGCTGATTCTTTTGGCTTTTCAGCTAAAAGTTTCAGTGAACTATTTTGCTCTTTTAGCAAGTTCATCTCTTCCTTAAGCTTAACAAACTCTCCAGCAATAGTAGTATTATTCAACATCATTTGCTCTAGAGAATTTGATTTAACCGTTTTTCGTCGGGTTAATTTAATATCAGTGAATTTGTGATATCGGGGGTTAGGATATTGAATTACTCAGTATATTGGGTTCCGTTACTTTATTCTGGATGGATCGTTTACAAAGAAAAGCAATAATCAAAGGCAAGAAGTAAAACCATTAACGAAATTAAGAACGCAATGATATGGAGGTAAAGTTCTGCAATAATAATGGATATTATTGAGTTCTATTGTTATCAATGTATTCTTGTGTAATCTCAGAATTAAGAGAATTCATCGTTGTCTTATACAATGAATAACTAGGTATTTATATTACGCTAAACCTAGTATTACAAGGAATCATAGTCCTAGTTGGACTCGGCCCAACCTATCCTTCTTGGGTCCGGAGTGTAATCTTTACTCGGAGCGAGCGGCATCAGGCTGGGTCAGTAAGAAGATCTCGATCCGTTAGAGTTGGTCGAATCGATCTTGTAATCTTTGTTCGATCAGACTAGTATGTAGGGTGCGAAATAGCCCCCATCAGTACTCCCTCACTTCTTCGAGCGTATAGATAATAGGAGCTCGTAGAAGTAGATAAAACTTGTCGACTGTTTCTTTTCTATGAACGGAGCCTCGTTAAAAACCTTACTTAAGAAAAAACCCAGTGGGAAAAAATCTTAAGTAAGGAAAAGAGTGCTACGTATCATAGATAGTCATTTCTTCTGTCTAATTATGGATCGCCACGCGTCCATTCAGGAGGCTTTTTGTATCCTTCCGTTTTTGGCGGGAATTTGAGTAGCTGCGATGAGTTCGAAACGTCTTTTCTCATTTCCTTATAAATAGGTGACTTTCGAGTTTGCCATTTCTCTTTTATATTTGCTTTTAGATCGCAGTCATTTTCTAGTTTGGTCGTTCGTCGTATAAAATTTTCCTTTCATCGACCTTCTTCTTCCGAGAACTAAAATATAGATGGCTTCCGTAAGAAGGTCTTCTTCTTCTCCTAGAGAGATCATCGCCCCCGATAACGAGGAGGAGTTACATTCTAATCCTCTGGGTGAACAAACCACGATATCTGATCTTGTTATCCCTGTAGAAGATACTTACAAGGTACGAATCCTTTCCGATGCGGATGTAGCCGCCCGAGCCAAAAAGGGCAAGGGTACTGTTCCTCAGATTTCTGAACCAATTGAGGATGTAGCTTGCGCATATACGGAGGAAACATTCCCTGAAGTCGTGAATAACTATACCAAATATTTCCCGGAAGGTTCTGAAATAATTCTTCCTTCCTCTACTGATAGGGTCACTTCTCCACCGGAGGGATGTCGAGCCTTTTATACGGCTCACTTTAATAGCGGACTGCGTCTTCCTTTGTCTCCCCTTTTTCTGGAGTTTCTAAAAACTTTCAGTGTGTGCTTGACACAACTGGTTCCAAATTCTGTTGCTTTCGTGGTTTGTTTTTCCGTTCTGATGATTGCAAAGGGGTTTAAACCTTCTTTCCGCAATTTTACGCAACTTTTCCGTTTTAATATTTCTAGTTCTTCAAATCGTGGATATTTCTTTGCTAGTCAGCGACCTAGCCGAGCAATTTTTGATGCTCCGGTTTCTAGTAATCCTTCATGGAAATCTCATTTCTTCTTTGTTCGTCCTCCGTCTAATCTCCGTTCGGTGGACGGTTCGACCATACCTTTTTCATGGGATCATGGCTCTAGTTGGATTCCTGGAGGTCGCTCATCAACTGGTGAACTTGTTCCTGACGATGTACAGTTTATAACTGAGATTCCCGAGATGCGTACAAACAAACATCAAAGCGCTCTTCTGATTGGGGAATCTTTTCTTCGTAAGGCGGGGTTAAGTGTCCATAATTTTCCCATCAGTTCATCATCTGAACCTCTAGGTTAGCACTTTATTTGATCTTTAGTATTGTCACTATACTTTTTATATGGAGAAATTAACTTTATTTTGTTTCTTTTTCAGCTCATATGGTAGAAAACTCCCGACACTCTTCGAAGGGAAAAATGGTGCTGTCGAAATCTTCCAAGTCAGTGGAGAATAATCCTATCGAGCAGAGGGCGTCTCGAAAGAGGAAATTGGAATTGGGTCACGAATCCGAGGAGAATAGAGAGGAATCTCCGGATTCTCCACGTGAGTCCCCTATTTGTCAGGGCATGGGATCCGGTTATCCTCCGCTTCATCTTAGAACATCTTTGGGTATTCGAGGATGTCGTAGCTGGTCGATGCCTCATCCCACTAATAATCCAGTTGATAGAAAGAGGAGTTACTATGGACGTTCTGGTGACGACCTTTCTTTACTCGGGGATAAACATCCAAATCCTACTCTGGTCGAAATGATCGAGGATCATTTAGAGGGAAGGAGGGCCGCTGGTTATTCCGAGAAGGATTCTCTTATTCATGATAATAACGAGAATGCGGTCGATAAGGCGACCCGTATTCTTTTATCTGGCGTTCATACTCGCGATCTTAATAAGCTTCTTCATAAGGATCCTTTGGAGAAATTCCAGCGAGCTTCTCTTTACGCTGAAAAGGTGAGATCCTTTTCTTTCTTATTATTCAGATGAAGTGATATTTTAAGATTTTCTTAATTCGCTAATTCGTTTCTTTCTGACCCCTTCGTTATTTCAGGTTAACACCTGTCTGACATCATACGCCTATGAAAATTCTCTTTGGAAACAACAGTGCGAATTCCTTGAAGAGAAATATAAAGTTTTACTTCACAAATCTTCCGGTTCAGAAGTTGGTCCCTCGACATCTTCCTCTGTTCCTGTCGTAGAGACTCGTGCTGCCGGGACCGAAGATCAAGAAATGCTAGATAGAGTGATAGAGGTTTCTCGCGCTCAGGAACAAACCAATCAAATGGCAAGAAAATTAGAAGAATTGCAGTTGCAGAGCACGACTCGGATTAGTGAGCTTGAATCTCAAGTGTCAAGCCTTGAAGCTTCTTTAGAGGAGTATGAAAATGACGTCCCACTTAGGCAAAGGGATCGATATGTTAGGAAATCTGATGAACAAGTTGTTCGTGAATTTCTCAACTCTCCTGTTCATACGGCGTTGGTGTACCGGATGGTCGGCCCTCTTCTTGAGAATACTTTTAAAAAATCGATTCATCAACTGGTCGCTTTGGAGATGATCGACGATCGTCGGAAGGAGTATTTTAAGGCAGCTCATATCCGGTTGAACCGTTATGGCGAGCTTTATTCTTCTTCTGAGGTTCCAGATGTCGAATATCAAGGTTTTCCTCTGGCTCATCTTGTCGAGGAATTTGGAAATCCATTGCCGATTCCTCCTTCTGATGTTAACGATGAGCTCGATAATACTTTCATCGATCCAGTAGATGAAGAGGAAGAAGAAGACGATACAGGCATGACTGAGGACGTCGATAGTGAGCAGAAGATTCCGGAAAGCGACCAGGCTTCTTGAAATAGTGATTTATCTTTAAAATAATCTTTGTAATTATCCGCTTGTAGGTTTAATTGCAGCTTAGCTTTCCCTACTTTGTACACTAAACGTTTCTTATTCTGACAGTCGTGTCCTTTCACATTCGCTGTAATGATTCAGACAAATCATTTAATTTGCCGTAATCATTATGTATGTGTCTTTTCAAATTCTAGCGTTTGCTCCAAGGTCAGTTTTCCTGTTTCGCGCCCTTTCTTCGGGTCAGTCGCGTCTTTTCGTGTAGTATAAATACGAGAGGTAAAATTTGACTTGTCTTTTTTACTGCTATACTCTTCTCTTAACATAATACTCTTTCTTGAGCTAGTCGATAAACTTCCTCGATATTAATTTATATTTTTCCGTAATCCGATCATGAGTAACCTTTTCGGTAATACTTCGAAGCGACCTTCTCGTGAGGGCGCTAGGGATAATAGATCGAAGAAATTTCGAAGAGAAGGGCCTTCGATGGAGCCTCCTCGTTCGTCCTCAGTTAGTAGTTCGATGATCGATACTCCTATTACCACGTTCCAACCTTTGTCAGAAGTTAGTTCGTCGCTCCTCCAACCAAACTTTTCTTCTACCCCCGCGGGAGGTAATAGATCTTCCCCAGGTCGATTAGCTTTCGGAGACCCATCCAACATGGAACAGGTTTACGACATACCTGTTTCTTCAGGTTTTTCTTCTTACGAGTATGGATCTCATGGAGGGGATTTTGTTAGTTCCCTTCCTTTTTCTACTTCTACTGCCCTGCTAGTTAGTGAAGGGCAAGTCGGTGATGGTTTTTCTGTCAATCCTTCCATAACGCAGTCTATTTCGCAATATGGTCCTGAATATCTGTTTCATGATACCACTGTAACGACTGCTTCTTTTGAGTCTGGGGGACCTTCTGGGGGTCGATCTGGGTCGAGGTCTGGTCGTCGGACCATTATATCTGCTTCCGGCAAAGAGACCTCTGTTAGTCCCGACGAGAGGGACTCCCCTCGTCCGTTAGATGATCGCTGCGTGCTTATGCAGGTTAATGACATTCTTTTGTCGGAGACTCCACGTTCCGACGGTGTCCCTTTGACAAGCGAACTGCCTGGTTCTGTTGAACCTGATGCTTTGTCTTGGGACTTAGGCATGAGTACTATTTTGCCCGGTGAATTGAGGAAGCTCGAAGGTACTTCCAATGTTCGCCTTGTTCAATCTCTGGTGAAGATATGTGAACAGGTAAACATATTTCGAACATTTTTCCTGTTCTTTGTTTTGAATTCTTTGTTGTACGGCGGTTTTTCTTACTCTTTTCTGTTTTTAGGGCAAGTATTTTGCACTCCAGCTGGGTGTGCAAAATGATGAACTGTGGAATAGTCGGAGAGCTCTTCAAGTTCAGCTGGAGTCGGAGAAAGCTAAAACCAGGGGTTTGGAGCTGCAGCTGCAACTTGCTAAAGATGATCTCCAAAAGTTAGAGGCTGACAAAGTTATTCTTGAGAAAGAGAAAGGCGACCTAGTTCAGGCTGCCGCGTCGGCAGAGGGATCTCGTCAACAGGCATATGATGATGGTTATGATGCCGGTTATCTTAAGCGCCAGGAGGAGTTGATGGCATTTGCTGGTAACCTAACTCCTCGGAGGCCTGTTTCTGCTGGTCGCCCCTCTGGCGATTCTTCTCAATGATTTTTATTCGATCTGGCAGACCTTGGACTGTCTCTTTTTTTTTTTTTTTTTTTTTTTTTTTTTTTTTTTTTTTGTCGCCCAACATTTGTGCATTCGTTTGGGCTGAAATTTTGTAATGGGAGAAGTACTAAAATGGAAATATTATGATCTCTTCTGTAGGCAGATTCTTGCCTTGATTCTAATGATATATCTTTTTCATATATGTAATTGCTACGCACAAATATACCATCATGTAGTAATTGACAAAGATTAGTTTTACTTATCTGAATTTTTATTTCTGCGGAGAGATTTGAGTATGGAGAAAGTAAGCTTGATCTTGCTTTGGTCGCTTGTAAGATAACTGAACGGTATAATATTTGCTTCGCATATTTAATCTTTGTTGATCGATCCAGCCGATCGTCGTTGTGTAAACCCTTAGCTGTCTGGTCGATGCTCGATTCATGCCTTATAAATTTGTCCTTATATGACATATATCTTATATAAGGAGGTTATTGTTCCTCCCGTTGAATTTCAGTTCTTCTTTTCCTCAGAGAGAAATTTTCCTTTAGGTGCTTTTCACCTATCCATGTCTTCCATTATTAGCTTTTCAACTATACATATCCCTAACCAGTATATCATACTCTTGATATGGGAGGAATTGGAAAATGTAACAGTCCTGGCCAGATCTGACCCGTTCAGACCTCCTTCAGCAATTCTTTGGAAAATTAGGCAGTGACGGCCTTATAGTTTTGAATAGGGAGGGCTATTCTCCTGATTTCGATGTCAGATTTCTTGGATTCTAAATGGAATTCTTGTATGGCCAACTTAGTAGTCCCCCTATGATGTATGAGGCAGTTACGATCCCCATATGGTGGAGGCTCTGGTCGTTTTTAAGCATTTATCCTCTTTCAACGGTCTAATTTTGCATGCCTTCGTCGAGGAGTTCTTAATATTTTCTATTAGGCGACCCTCATATATGATCGTGCAGGTCGTTTTGGTCTTTGAACTTCTTTAAGTTTTCTTGGATTATTTGTCGATCGCTTCGATCTGTAGATTTGTTTGTCATCGATCTGTTGAGTCGATCAGACGGGGCGCCGTTCCAACTTACTTGCATTTATTTCGGGAAGTCAAAGGGTCGCGTTTTCGTCCCTTGATTAAACTCCTATTATCCGTAGGATCATTCTCACGGGCGCCTATAAATAAGTAGACAGTTTCCTTATTTTCCATTCATAACAATGAAGATCTCTGTTTCTTTAGATTTCATTTTGCCTTCGGACCCCATAATGTTCAAGAAGTCACATTATCGTGATTTGTTCGTTCGCAGTAAAGAAATTGTCCCCAGTCTTGTATTGACGGGTCCCATGTCAGCCCTTCCTTGTATCGACGGATCCCATGAGATCTCTGCCTTAGTCTTCATCACATTAGAGGTCCGTGGTTTCCGTCTGCACATGGAGGGTTCGTACTTTGCCGGCCATCCTCGTCCTTGGAGGTTACTTCCGGATTGATAGACCACCGGGGTGGCCGGTAAAGTTACCGTTTCACGGTGGTCCTGAAGAGATGCTGCTTCAGAGTAAAATGTTTTATAGATAATGTAAAAGCAGTATCTTTTGTGGGTGAATTGAGTACTGCTGGTTATCTGGCTGGTAATGCTCATTTCACCTGGAGGAACATACCGATCTTCAGAGCCTGGCCATCGAACCAAAGAAGTCGACCATCCTGAGCAGCATGCTTCTTAGGTGGTTTATTATGATCGATGAGGTACTAGGGAGGAGATTGGTGTTTCCGTGGACATTGTCGTGAAGATAGTCGATCCCATAGGATCAATTTAACTGGATCATTGTGACGATCTTTAGGTAGCAAGCAGATTTTTGTAACGTAGGATATTTGTATGTAATTGATTTGATGAATAAAATGTTTTTATTTCTTGCATCTTCTTTGTCGTTTGATAATTTTATTTACGAGGAGTAATTTCCGAGCAGATGAATTCATACTTGATTTATCTTTCAAAACTTTAGGAGTATCAGCGGATCTTTTTTAGATCGTTAGGAGTAGATCGAGGAGTTTTTATTGAGCTTATCAATGTGTACTCAATCTTGCTATAATTTAGACTTAGGATTTCATAACAAAATCCTTCTTTGTCGTTGTAATTAATCGAGGAGTTTTTATTGAGCGGATCAATGTTTACTCAACTCGTTTTGTTTAGACTTAGGTTTTTAACCCAAAAATCTCTTTGATCGTTGAACATATACCGAGGAGTTTTTATCGAGCGGATCGATGTTTACTTAACTCGTCTTTGTTTAGACTTAGGTTTTTAGTACCTGAAAGTCTTTTTGATCGTTGAATATATATGTCGAGGAGTTTTTATCGAGCGGATCGATGTTTACTCAACCCTCTTTGTTTAGACTTAGGTTTTTAGTACCTGAAAGTCTTTTTGATCGTTGAATATATATGTCGAGGAGTTTTTATCGAGCGGATCGATGTTTTACTCAACTCCTTTTGTTTAGACTTAGGTTTTCTATACCTGAAGTCTTCCTGATCGCTGTAGATATGTCGAGGAGTTTTTATCGAGCGGGTCGATGTTTACTCAACTTGTTTTATTTAGACTTAGGTTTTTAGTACCTGAAAGTCTTTTTGATCGTTGAATATATTTGTCGAGGAGTTTTTTATCGAGCGGATCGATGTTTACTCAACTCGTTTTGTTTTAGACTTAGGTTTTTCGTACCAAAAGTCTTTTTGATCGTTGAATATATTTGTCGAGGAGTTTTTATCGAGCGGATCGATGTTTACTCAACTCGTTTTGTTTTAGACTTAGGTTTTTCGTACCAAAAGTCTTTTTGATCGTTGAATATATTTGTCGAGGAGTTTTTATCTAGCGGATCGATGTTTACTCAACTCGTTTTTGTCGTCGGAATGAGGAGTGTTTATTGAGCGGATCAATGTATACTCGACTCATTTATAATTCAGACTTAGGTTTATCACCAAAAAGTCTTTTTTACTGTTGAATATATATATGTCGAGGAGTTTTTATCGAGCGGATCGATGTTTACTCAACTCGTTTTTGTCGTCGGAATGAGGAGTGTTTATTGAGCGGATCAATGTATACTCGACTCATTTATAATTTAGACTTAGGTTTATCACCAAAAAGTCTTTTTTACTGTTGAATATATATATGTCGAGGAGTTTTTATCGAGCGGATCGATGTTTACTCAACTCGTTTTTGTCGTCGGAATGAGGAGTGTTTATTGAGCGGATCAATGTATACTCGACTCATTTATAATTTAGACTTAGGTTTATCACCAAAAAGTCTTTTTTACTGTTGAATATATATATGTCGAGGAGTTTTTATCGAGCGGATCGATGTTTACTCAACTCGTTTTTGTCGTCGGAATGAGGAGTGTTTATTGAGCGGATCAATGTATACTCGACTCATTTATAATTTAGACTTAGGTTTATCACCAAAAAGTCTTTTTTACTGTTGAATATATATATGTCGAGGAGTTTTTATCGAGCGGATCGATGTTTACTCAACTCGTTTTTGTCGTCGGAATGAGGAGTGTTTATTGAGCGGATCAATGTATACTCGACTCATTTATAATTTAGACTTAGGTTTATCACCAAAAAGTCTTTTTTACTGTTGAATATATATATGTCGAGGAGTTTTTATCGAGCGGATCGATGTTTACTCAACTCGTTTTTGTCGTCGGAATGAGGAGTGTTTATTGAGCGGATCAATGTATACTCGACTCATTTATAATTTAGACTTAGGTTTATCACCAAAAAGTCTTTTTTACTGTTGAATATATATATGTCGAGGAGTTTTTATCGAGCGGATCGATGTTTACTCAACTCGTTTTTGTCGTCGGAATGAGGAGTGTTTATTGAGCGGATCAATGTATACTCGACTCATTTATAATTTAGACTTAGGTTTATCACCAAAAAGTCTTTTTTACTGTTGAATATATATATGTCGAGGAGTTTTTATCGAGCGGATCGATGTTTACTCAACTCGTTTTTGTCGTCGGAATGAGGAGTGTTTATTGAGCGGATCAATGTATACTCGACTCATTTATAATTTAGACTTAGGTTTATCACCAAAAAGTCTTTTTTACTGTTGAATATATATATGTCGAGGAGTTTTTATCGAGCAGATCGATGTTTACTCAACTCGTTTTGTTTTAGACTTAGGTTTTTCGTACCAAAAGTCTTTTTGATCATATATGTGTCGAGGAGTTTTTATCGAGCGGATCGATGTTTACTCAACTCGTTTCTGTCGTCGGAATGAGGAGTGTTTATTGAGCGGATCAATGTATACTCGACTCATTTATAATTCAGACTTAGTTTTATCACCAAAAAGCCTTTTTTGCTGTTGATATAAATCGAGGAGTGTTTATTGAGCGGATCAATGTATACTCGACTCGTTTCGTTCTAATATTTATCAATATGCTAGTGTAATTCCACAGAGCGATAATCGAAATAATCGATGTATAGAAAATGCTAAAATTTTTACTAATTGAACTCTAGGCTAAGGCCTTTGTTACAAGGATTAAAACTTGATAAAGTAAAATAAAACGATGCAGTATAATCTGCTAAAATTTATTTACCATAGTATTTCCTAAGGTTGACTGCGTTCCAGGTTCTTGGTAAGGCTGTCCCATCCATGTGTGCAATTTTGTATGAACCTTTCTTTCCTACGCCAATGACGATGTAAGGTCCATCCCAATTTTGTTGTAACTTTCCCACATGCTTGGATACTTCTACCTTTTTCAAAACCAAGTCCCCTTCTTTGAAGGTTCGGACGCGTACCTTTTGATTGTATGCTTTCTCCATATTTGCCTTAGTGGCTTGTAGGCGTACAGCAGCTTTATCTCTTAAGGCTTCTGTTAAATCAACGTCATTTTCCCTCGCCTTTTCATTTTCTTCTTTATTGAACATCTCTATTCTTGGAGTTGGAATTAAAGTTTCCACAGGGATAACAGCTTCCGACCCATATACCAAGCTGAAAGGGGTTTCTCCAGTTGAGTTTCTTACCGTGGTTCGATTAGTTTCTCAACTTCTCTCTTAAGGTGAAAACAATTCTCCGTTCGATGTCCGTGTGCCCTATGGTACTTACAGTATTGATCGTAGTTTCGAGATCCTGGTCTTGGCTGTGCGATTTTTCTCGCCTCGGGAATCCAGTTATTTCTTTCTAGAATTTCCAATATTTCTTCCATTGGAATATTTAACCTCGGGTGTTCTACATGATTCACCCTGCTTCTGGTTGGTTGCTCAGGGTTTCTTGGTCTTTGGTAGAAATTGGGTTGCCTATCTTGGTCGGCTTTGTTGTATTCCAGTTGCTGGAAGACATTACCTCTCCTGGAGGATCGCTCGAAATCCAAAGATTTTTGGATAGGAAACCTGTCATGCCGTTTTGAGCTTGAGGTAGTGGCTTTGTTTTTGTTTTTATCCTTAAAGGAATTCATCTCTTCTTGAGTCATATATTTAGATGCTAGGCTCATGATGTCGGCGAACGTTCTTGGTTGCTTTCGACTGAGGGCATTTCCGAACTGCCTGTTTTTAGTGAGATCGAAGAGGATAGATATTATGTAATCGATATTTGGGGAATCGATTTTAAGCAATTCTACGTTGAATCTGGCCAACCAATCCCTTAGAGATTCTCCTTCTTGTTGATATATAGTTCCAAGGTAGCTCATTGGAAGTTTTTGTCTCTTCTGGCTGGCGAACTGCTGTGTCAATTTGTTACAGAGTTCCCTAAAGCTGAATATGGAGTTGGCAGGTTGTTTCGCGAACCAGTCCAACGCGAGTCCTTCGAATGTGGTTACCATTAATTTGGCAGTGAATTCAGCAGAGTGGGCATATAAATTCATTATATTCGTAAAGCTAAAAATATAATCATCCGGGTCAGTGGTTCCATCATAGCGAGGTAGTCTGCCCGGGACTTGTCCTATCGATTGTGCCTCTTTTATTTCCCTGCAGAAGGGAGAACAGGCCGCAAGGCTTTCCTGGAGTTCCGTGGTTCGGGCCCACGGATTTTGAATAGACCGTAAGCGTTGTTCAAGTCGGTCCTGCACCATCCTTTCAATTTCTCTTTCCGTCAGTCGAGCCGTTCGTGGTCGATCAGGGATTGTATCATCTATATCATCCTCAATAGGGATAATTGTTCGTTCCCTGGATCTACTGCGCCTCGCCGGGGTTTTTCTGTGACCTCGTTTCCTTCGAGGATTGTTGTCGGAGGGTTTCGAATTGTCCTGTTGTGGACTGTGTAGCGAGCGGTGCTCGCTTGGTGGGCTATCAGCTTGTTGAGATACATGATCGTTTTGTCCGGGCGTTCTCCGAGCAGGAATTGTCCTGGCAGCCCTAGGGTTTTGCGGAATTTGATCAAGCGCAAGTAATTCTTCCGGGGAGAGTGATTTAAAGAGCATCGCTATTTGTCGTAATTTCTCCTGAGCACCCGGGAGAGGAGCAGGGATCTCGGGGACTTCCGGCTCTTCCTGTATCGTGCCGGGAGGACCTCCTAGGGGTTCATGATCTCGGGGATGGGTATTCTGTAAATTCTCGTCGATATTGGGAACGTTATTATTGTCGTTCTCCCGTGGATCTTCAGATGTGTCATGACCGGTGGTTGTGTTACTTCTTGCTCCGACACGGGCGCTTTTCCTTGGGCGAGCCATATGTCGATCGAATAATTAACCTAGCCCCACGGTGGGCGCCAACTGATTTAACCGTTTTTCGTCGGGTTAATTTAATATCAGTGAATTTGTGATATCGGGGGTTAGGATATTGAATTACTCAGTATATTGGGTTCCGTTACTTTATTCTGGATGGATCGTTTACAAAGAAAAGCAATAATCAAAGGCAAGAAGTAAAACCATTAACGAAATTAAGAACGCAATGATATGGAGGTAAAGTTCTGCAATAATAATGGATATTATTGAGTTCTATTGTTATCAATGTATTCTTGTGTAATCTCAGAATTAAGAGAATTCATCGTTGTCTTATACAATGAATAACTAGGTATTTATATTACGCTAAACCTAGTATTACAAGGAATCATAGTCCTAGTTGGACTCGGCCCAACCTATCCTTCTTGGGTCCGGAGTGTAATCTTTACTCGGAGCGAGCGGCATCAGGCTGGGTCAGTAAGAAGATCTCGATCCGTTAGAGTTGGTCGAATCGATCTTGTAATCTTTGTTCGATCAGACTAGTATGTAGGGTGCGAAATAGCCCCCATCAGAATTAAACAGTTCATTTTCTTGAGGAGTTACCTCATCCTCAGAGTCATCAGATTCCTTTGCCATCAGGCACAGGAGAGCAGGTTTTTCTTCATCAGATGATTCTTCATCAGACGAGTCTGAGTCTGAATCAGATGAGTAGACAGCAGCTGGCTTTTCTGCTTCAGCCATCATTGCCTTGGCTCTCTGATGCTTTCTTTCTTTTCTCATTTTCTTCTCTTCCTCAGTGTACTTCTCTGCTTTTGGATATGGGCAGTCTCTTATGAAGTGTCCCAATTTCCTGCAGTTGTAACACATCAGTTTTGATTTATAATCCTCTTTATCCTGAGAAGAAAAGTTAGGTTTAGAAGTAGAAGCAGCATGATTGTATTTGTTTTTCATCTTTCTCTTATAGAACTTCTTGAAGTTGTTCATCAATAATGCTACATCTCCAGCAGTGTACTCCTTTTTGTTGAGTAGGGTGGCTTCATCAGATGAGTCCATTTCTTTGCTTTTCTGTGCTGGTCTTCTGGTGTTTTCAGCAGCAACAAGTGCAGCTGTGGGTCCTGAAGTTGAGGTTTCTTCAATTCCCATTCTTGGAAGTTTATACTCATAAGCCTTGAGTGCGGAGAACAGCTCTGTTAGAGAAATCTTGCCCAGATCTCTTGATTCTTCCATTGCTGTCACCTTCATGTTGAACTTGGATGGTAGAGCCTTCAGTACTCTGACAGAAATCTCTTTGTCAGTGAAAGTCTTTCCCAGCTTCAAAACTTCATTCAGCGTTCTGGTGAATCTGGTATCCATCTGATCTATGGTTTCTCCAGACTTCATCTTGAAGTTGTCCAGCTTTTCCAATGCAACACTGAGCTGATGCTCTTTAATAGCATCATTGCCTTCGCTCATATCTCTGACTTTGTCCCACATCTCCTTTGCGGTTTTGCAATGTTTGACCTTGTCAAACCGATCATTATCCAGGGCTTTAGTCATGATGAATCTCCCAACTTTATCTAGATTGTAAAGCTTTATCTCTTCTGGAGTCATCTCATGAAGGTCTTTCTCCACAACCGTATCTACTTCATTTATCTTTATGGTCTTTGTGAATCTGAATGGACCTTTAATGATACATGTGTGCATGTTGTCATTATAGGCAGCAAGGAAAATTTCCATTCTGATTTTCCAATCCTCAAAGGACATACCAGCAATGTGGGGAACATGGCTGATACAATCCATTTTTCAAAAGGTTTTTGTTTTTCAAAAAGATGCTCTTTTGAGAAGTTTTGAAAACCTTTGAAAAACACTCGGATCAAGCTCGTTGATCAGGCAGCTGATTCTAATGAACCACCTGCTCTGATACCACTTGTTGGTCCCAAGTGGTCAGATGAGGTCTAGAGGGGGGGGTGAATAGACCTCTGAAAATTTTTGAACTTAAAAACTTTTCAGTCTTCTGTCAGCAGACTAAGCTGATGAAGAACAGTAAGCAGACTAGTCTGATCGTGAACAAATCTTGAACAGACGACTGACCACTCTTCTTACAATGACTTAGCTGTTTTTCAGCAAACAGTTTTTCAAGAGTATACTTGCAGCGGATTGTTTGAAAGTGTTTTTCACAAGTAAACTAAGTTCTAAAAAGATTTTATCCCCAGTTTAAAACTCCTTATAAAATCTTTTTGATTGATTCAAAGTGTTTAAAATGCAAACTTTAAAATATGCAAGAAAACTTTAAATGCAAGATAACACAAAGAATTTTTATAGTGGTTATATGGATAAAAATCCTTTAGTCCACTCTTCCAGATCACACAGATTCTGGGTTATACTATAATCACAAAGATTACAATATTTCTCCACTTACACCTAAACAACTAATGAGAAGGCTGTAAGCTCGCAATAGGAATTCACAAAGAAAACCTATCCTCTAAAGTAGAATCACTCACACAGATGGATTCTCACTTCGCACAACACTCAGCTA
Organism: Penstemon eatonii; assembly: GCA_038501285.1. Lineage (NCBI taxonomy): Eukaryota > Viridiplantae > Streptophyta > Magnoliopsida > Lamiales > Plantaginaceae > Penstemon > Penstemon eatonii. The sequence goes on from CM076713.1 coordinate 32,461,570, forward strand.
TTACAAAATCACTCAGATAATGTTTTTCTGATTTCTTCAACTGGGTTTCTGTCAACAGATGACTTCCACCAGACGAGTGAGCTGTTCGAGCTTTTGAGACTTAGAGAGATTTTGCTTCAAAATTTCGATCTCTGATTGTTGTTGTGTGTGTCGCTCGATTTGAAATTCAGCTCTATTTATACATGGAGATGAAATTATGACCGTTGAAGGCAAGTCACAATTCAAATCCATCCTTCAGCTCTTTTTGAAACGGCTCCCTGCAGCATTCCGTACTGTGTACAGTACCTTTCTGTCCATCGCATTTAATGCTGCATTTAATGCACTCTGCTGATCCGAGGATATCTTCAATCATTTGCCATTACTACCCTTCTCTTACAGCATTTATTACACCAAGTGCATTTATTACCGTTGGACTAATCTCTTGACCTCTTCTACTCTGCTGATCAAAACGACTCTGCTGATAGATACTCTGCTGATCAAATACTGAACTCATCTGATTTGACTCGGCTGATGATCTACCCTTCTGTTCGCTGATCCAGCAAGAGATCACTAGTCTTCTGAGCTTTGAACTTTGAACTCTTCTGATGTCTTCTTTTACCAGTTCAAAATTCTTCTAAGGGAACTAAGCTTTTCCATACTTAGCTGATTATGATGTTTTGGAAATCATCAAAACCTTCCCTTAATTACTTGTCTTCTTTCATCTTCATCTTCATCCAACAATCTCTGCGAGCCACTCCTTTTTGGCTTCCTCGAGAATGGCTTTTAGATCGTCTTTCGTAAGTTGTATTATCGGGGGAGCCGGTGGTCTTGAAGCCCCGGCCTCAACATGAGGTGCTGGATCAGGGTCACGCGTCATTAAATTATCTCCTTGACCCTCTCCATTTTGATCGCGATTTCCCTCTTTTTCTCGTGCTTGGATTGTTTTCGATCTTGTAGTCATTTTTCACGTTTTCAAAGTTAAGTTCCCACAGACGGCGCCAATTGATGAGTGAGCTTTCGTTAGGATGGTTCTTCCTAGTCGAACGCGACTCACCAATATGAGGATCAGCAGGTCAGCTATGCTAGTCCTCGATTTGTATAGGGGATCCTAACCTGAAAACAAAGACAACTACGTCAGGTTAATGCCGGTGGTTACCCGGCGATAACCCTCCGATGCTTAAGTAAGTTTCGAGATGAGTCGGGAAGTCGGAGCGTATTTTTTTGCTTAGAAGTGCGTACCTTTAATCGTATTTATGAGGGGTATTTATAGTGTTCTAAATGGGTCATCGGGTCAAATCACGATTGGACATAACGGTTCGAATATGGATCCTTCGCAATAGATTCGATCCGATTAGAAATGGATCACACATAAGAGGATGTCGGCCACCGTGTCGAATAAGTCGAAAGATCGGTGTCGATGCCGACGTCATGCTTATTTGATTATAAACGATGTGAAATCGAGGGGAAGGTCCTCGATATTAATCGACTGATCGATGAGTGTTTATAATGACGAAGACTTGGTACATCAGTATGAACCAGTTATATAAGTTCGATATAGGGCCGAATGTCAAATGTATGATAAGTTTGAGCTTATGATCATAAAGTCTAACGAAACTTGAGTTCGAGCACATGACTGTAAAGTGCGATGATATTTGAGTTTGAATCATGGATCAAAATTTCGGTTCAAATGTATGTTTCGGTCAGTCAAATATTGGAAACTTTTCGAGACTATTCGAAAATGTTTCGGAAACATTAAGGAAAATTTGTAAAAAAAGTTACTAAATTTAGGAAAATAATAGAGTTTAAGACAGATAAATAGTTTCGGAATTACATCTTGTTTTCGTTTCGCCTGATTCAAAAACCGATGGAAAAGATGAAAATTTTGATCCATGGTTTGAATCAAAGAAAAATTTCGATTCACAAGAATCTCATAAAAAAAATTCTAAGTACAACTATGAATTTTTTTTTTTTTTTGATAATTAAAGTACAACTATGAATTTGAGTAAGACTAATTCAAACTAACAAATATTTGGTGTTTATATCATTAGAAACATTATCAAATATTTAATCATTCAATTCTCATCCGATTCATCAAGGATTCTAAGTAGATAGTCACTCAATCTCAATTTAAAAGCAAATGTGAAAAGAGATACATCGGACCTGTACGTTGGGCTTGTCTATAATTCATCGATGTAATTCTTGACGAATCGTTTCATTCAATATCATAACCAGTCAAAATTTAAAATATATAATCCTAACCATTCAATATTTTACAAGAATGTACTAGGATCAACTATTGCAGACTATATTGTGTAACATGAAGGCTCTTAACATATTTTCTATAATATTGCATTGTACACCTTTAAATGACTATTATATCCTTAAATTAATAAACCAATATAACAAATTAAACTAACCCTTCTCATTTCAAGGATCTTTTCAACCTAATACCAAAAAGAAAAGATTCAAAGTTCCATCTATGGTGAATCATATTATATTTTAAACAAAAAAAAAATGGTTCTTCGATTCATATAAATTAAACCGATATACATATATCAATTCACTAAAGAAAAAAAAATCATCTTAAATAAGACAAAATGCTGAAATATTGATTGACTTCGAAATAAATTTGAATGTTCAATTGGTATTGCTCAAAATTGTTGATGAAATTAAAAAAAATTAGGGATTTTGAAATTCAATTTGAGCTCTCTGATTTCTTTATTCTAGCCGGAGCCTTTTCTGATTTGGGGAAGATGAATTAGGTAGTTTCTTTCTGGCTTTTTTTTTTAATTGAGTTTTATAAGAGGGCTTTCTAGTCTTTTTCATTAGATAATTGATGTCATACAAGGCTCGTACTTAAACCACGTGTGTACATATTATTTGATTCATTTGTTCCTTTAGAATGACATCAAGTAATCGTAGACAACCCCCAAGTCTGTTTGTTGGTGTTTGGGAGAGTAGTCGAGATTTGTGAAATATTATTTGCTTGAGTTTTGGAAGAGTGGTTTGAAAAATAAAGTAGGTGTAGATTTTTTGAATAATTAGGTTGTAGGTATAAAATACGTATATTATCTTACTTTAATAATATTCAAAAAATAAAGAAAAAATCAAGAATTGTCATTACTATAAATCAAGTTAAACTAGACAAATGACTTATTGATAGGAGTGCACATGGTTTTCAAGATCATACCGCACCGCACCGTACAGTACCAAATCGTATCGAAATATAGGTTTTTATTCTCAAAACCGTATGTTTTTGTATGTATGAATTTTTTTACAAGTTTTGTAACTTGATACCGCAAAAATTGGTATCATATCGTAAATAGAAATAAACTATTTATTTACTAGTTTACGCAATTAAATTTAACCTTTATTATCTTCCAACCTATTATTATGACACATAATCTAATATTTATAACTCAAAAAAATATACTCAACTACTCAAATAGAACATATAATTGTGGTCGAATTAAATTAGTCATTTACAAAAAGTCAAAAAATAAAATTTTCACTCAAAAACGACTAACTAGTAAATAATTATACCTTTAAAAGAAATAACAAATGACAAATAAGTTATCGTCATTATTTCTTTAGTGAGTTACTAAATAGGTTCAATCATTTTATAGGATATTACATCATATAACTCTATTATTTTTTTTTTTTTTTTTTGTTTCCCAAGGGTTTAATCCCTTTCGAGGCGCGTCAGGCACATAAAGTGGGAACCTCTCCCAACAGGGATTCGAACCTGAGTCCACTACTTTGTAGTGACTAGTCCCTTCCACTAGACCAATCACCTGTTGGTATATAACTCTATTATTATTTATAAAGTACTATGTAAAAAGAAAATATAAACATCATCAATTTATTCCATTAAAAATTTCTTTCAATTATCAATCGACTATAAGAGGAAAATGGTAATACACAAAAAAAATATTTCTAGAACCGCAAAATTGTATCGTACCGTACGAAAATCGAACCATACCGGGTGCATTGGTATGGTATTCAAAATTAAATTTTGATACTGAATATTTAAAAACCGCAATAATTAGTATGGTACAAATTTAACTAATAAAACCGCAATACTATATCATGTGCACCCTTCCAAGTCCTCGGGCCGACTATTTCGGAGGTCCTAGACGAAAGTTAAAGTTGAAATAACATGTCTAATTAATATACCATATATATTTTTATTCATTTATTTATTTATTTATTTTTGTATTTTTATTGATGTAGACGTATTAATAAAATTATGAAATTCGAATTTTCTAAAATATTTTGTTCCATAGATTACATGACCAATTCGCCTAATCTTTTTTAAGATGTTGAATATGAGTTTTATTCTTTTATTTATAAAGTATTTCAAATAATTTCCAATATCTTTTAATTGCTCTAGACTTCCTTGTGCTTTCAAAAACCCTGCAAAAAATACTGAATTTGTAAAAAATAGGTAGTTTTGGATCGACATATTTCAAGAAAACCATTTTTAAAATACTTTAAGTTGGTCCCTACAACTTCACGTAAAATATTTTCAAAATTATTTCTTGAAATATGTCGATCCAAAACGACCTATTTTTTTTATAAATTGGGATTTTTGCAGGATTTTTGAAAGTACAAGGAAGTTTGGCACAATAAAATTTTTACAGGGTAGCAAAACTGCAAAAATCGTCCCAAACTAATCACTGGTTTTGGATTTTCATCCCAAACTATTCAACTTGGCGAATTTCGTCCCGTAATTTAATATTTTTTTGGAATATCGTCCCACCGTTAATTAAAAGACAGAAATTGCTCATTTGCCGTTAAATTACGTGTCATGACGTCAAAATTTTAACATGAATAATTATATAATATTGCAGAATTCGTCCCAAACTAATTACTAATTTTGATTTTTCATCCCATACAATATCAACTCGCCGAATTTCGCCTCATAATTTACCATTTTGTATGAATTTTTCAAACAAATATTAAATTACGGGATAAAATTCGGTGAGGTAATATAGTTTGGGATGAAAATCCATAATCACTAATTAGTTTGGGACGTTTTCTGCAATTTTACCGGAGAATTTTTTATAGGTTTAACATAATACATGAAAATATTTAGCATTTATCCCGTGATGGACCAAGAATATGGTAAGGATAAAATTGTCAATTTTGAATAATGCTCCGGAGGAGGACAATTGCTCTGGCTATATAAAGCCATAATTATATATTTATTTATAAGATATAAACAAACTTTTGAATACCCATAATTACTATATCCTTCAAAAGAGGCTGATAAGTTATATATTGTAAACAAACAGATCGTATATGCATGGAAGAATAATTTTAGCTATTTATTAAAAAAAAAAAGTAAATTTTCAAATTCATTAAAAAAAATATAGACTTTACCAATTTTTGAGGCCCCACTGCAATAGAGGACTCGACATGGGCCTAGGTTGTCTATAGACAAGCCCAAAATTTTCTAATCCGGGATTCGGGGTCAGATCAGGCTCGACCTACAACTGACTCCATTTATGTGGGATTGAGTTCGGATCTTGGTTGAAGACCAGATCTTTTTTCAAATCTTCACTTTCAAAATTTACACTAGTATTTTTTTCTATAATAAGTTTGTTAACTTAACGATTTTTAATTTAGCTCATGTGTTCAAACTTTTTTAACTATTATTCACGTTTTATATGAAATATGCACAAAAATGAAATTATGAATGAATTATTGTGTACTATCATCTTAATCTTAAACTAATGGTTAATGCTACTTATTTTGAATAAAAAATTATGTATATATATAATTTATTTATTATTGTCATATATGGATCAATCTAGTTTCATATTCACTCCGCGTATTTCAAATTACGGATCTTAATAATTGGATCAGATTCAGAGAATCTCTAATCGTATTAAAATCCTAGTAAATCGGTGCAGATTCAGTTCGGATTCAGATCAAAATCCGCCCCATTGACAACCCTAGCTAATACCAAGATGGTCAGGCTTGAATCACCACTCATATAGCATCTGTTATATTGAGAAAAAGGAAATATAACTAGTCTAAAACCCATGCCATGCATGGACTAAATACGAAAATAATAATTTTTATTTATAGCAAAAAGTCTAAACTCCTACAATCTTAAACTAAAAATTTTATTATATACATAAAAATCCATAATTAATGATTGCTGTTCATAGGACACAAAATTTACAATATTTGAACATGTTCATTTCAGAATAAAAATTATGACATTGTTTGTTTTGAATTTTATGAATTTTCTGACACTTTTAAAAATTCAAACAAACAATCATTTTTGTTTCTATAGATTATATGTCACCTTTTTTAAGATATGTGTCATGCACATTCACTAGTAATAAACAAATTTTTTTAATGAACGAAAACCAAAGACACCTTAAAGTGATAGATATTGTGAACGGAGGGAGTATTTATTGAATTAGTTTATGGAAATGAACCATTTTTATTTGGGAGTAATTTAATATTAACTTTTTAGCTCATAAAAAATTACGTATATCTTTATGGTGGTGTTATGCTAAACTACTTACATTCTTATAGTTGGTAGAAATATTAAAATAGACGGAGATGTAAAGATAGGGATAATGAATAAAAAATATGTTTATTAAGATTAACATTCTAAAAATAGGATATTGCAAAAATAAGATAAACAAAAATAAGAGAGTACAAACAAAATTGAATAAGTTTGTTTTTGCTCCTTAGCCACTTCAACTATCCTCGACAAATGTAACAACTACCAAAAAGAGCGCATAATTTATCAATTCAAACAATAACATAAAAGAAATAAACGACTAAGAGTTATAGTTGAAATTTGATCTTACACTGATATTCACCTTGAAGAAGTAGTGAAATTTTTTTAACCGTTTTAACAAATTTTCAACCAAACTACTTCTTACTGATTTGTATGGTAGATCATCGTAGGACAATTGCTCAAAATGATATTGCTTCTCATGGAAGTCGACACATCTAGATTGAAAAATCCTGCTATAAAAAAATCATAAAAAACAAGGGTGAAATACAGTTTCCCCCCCTTAAAGTATGAGGGTGGTATCAGTTACCCCCATCTGTTATAGTTTTGTAGTATTTATTCCAAAAAAATCCCCACCACTTTCATAAATAATAATTTCTTTATTACTTTATCAAAATAAAATTGTATAACTGTTGGTCCCAAGTGGTCAGTTGAGGTCTAGAGGGAGGGGGAGGGGGAGGGGGAGGGGGGAATAGATATCTGAAAATTTTAGATTTTAAAAATTTTCAAGTCTTCTGTCAACAGACTAAGCTGATCGAGAATTGTAAGCATACTAGGTCGATCGCGCACAAAGCTTGAATAGTAGAGTTGACCAATCTTCTGATGATAACTTAGCTGATTTCAGTAAAATCAATTTTCAATCAGATTACTTGCAGCTGATTTTAAACAGTGTTATTCACAAGTAAACTTCTGTAACTTAGAAAGTATTTTATCCCCAGTTTTTGCAAACTCCTTTGAAAATCTTTCTCACGATTTTCTAAGTGTTCTTATGAAATTTGAAAATATGCAAGAAAATAATGCAAGTTAAAACACAAATAATTTTTATATTGGTTATATGGATAAAAATCCTTTAGTCCACTCTTCCAAGTCAGATCTTGGGTTATCCTATAAACATACAGTTTACAATATACAATGGTTACGCTCTACAACAAATGATGAGTCGTAAGTTCACAGCAGGAAATCACAAAGAAACTCCTACCCTTTGAAGTAATATCACTCATTTAGACAGATATCTACTTCTCACCAACACTCCTCTATTACAGATTCACTCAGAAAATATTTTCTTTTTACTTCAACTTAGCTTTATGTCAACAAATGATTTCAGCAGACGAGTGAGCTGTTCCTGAGCTTTTGAGACTTAGAGAAATTCTGCTTCGCGTATGAAATCTCAGATTGTTGTGTTGTCTCTAACTCTTGAATCCAGCTCTATTTATACTTGCATTTGAAATCTATTCGTTGAAGATGGGACAAATTTCAAAGCTACAAGTACTGGTCCCCCATTTCCTGGAACGGCTCTCTACAACTGTTGCATTGTACAGTCTGCTGTGCTTTTCTGCCAGTCGCATTAAATGCACCCTGCTGAACCGAGAATGTCTTCAATCATTTGCCATTAATACCCTTCTTCAGCATCATTTATTACTCCAAATGCATTTATTACCGTTGGGCAGACTTCTTGATCTCTTCCACTCTGCAGATCGAAGTGACCCGTCTGATAGATACTCTGCTGATCAAACTTGAACTAATCTGATTTGAGCCAGCTGATAACTACCCTTCTGATTTCGAATTCAGCATAAGATCAGTATTCTTCTGGACCTTGAACTTTTGACCCTTGTGATAGTTTTCTTACTTGTCAAAATTCTTCTAAGGGATCTAAGCATTTCTTACTTAGCTGATTTTGATGTTTTGGAAATCATCAAAACCTCCCTCAAATTCTTGCACTCTATCTTCAGTTTTATCTTCATCCAACATTATGATTCTAACGTGTTCTTGAAGTAGTAATATAACTGGACGAATTTGCCCTTACTCTGGAGATTAAAATGACCTGAAATTACTTAAGGGTGCTATTTGCACTGAAATTGTGATTTGAGGTGCAAAGTGGGATAATTTATTTTAGAGAACAAAGTGGATAACACTCCTATTTGTAGGGTGCAAAGTAGAATTAAACATAAATTTTATATTCTCTCTCTCACCTTTTTTCTTATAAATTTATAAATTAATTGAATTGAGTCCAAGAACATGGCACCGTAATTTTGCAGTCCAAAAAATGTGATTCAATATTTAATCTTTCCCAGTTCAACTAGACGTATCAAAAGGGGTGTTTTATTACCGGCAACAAAATAAGAAATGGTAATCAATTGTTACCTACTTGTCCTTTTTTCTTCTTTTGTCCGGACAATATTTCTCAGGTATTCATTGAATTTCTTTGCACTTTCAGCTTAATGTTAGTTTTTCAATTCATTATAGGCGTATTAAGATAAGCTTGTACTTTTTTTCTCCCCTGTGATTGTTAGTTTCATAAAATTCGAAGGATTCATGAAAATTTGATTGAGAATGTAAATGTGCGCGCATTATATGCACATAAAGAATTTCTTTATCTTTCATTAAGAAATCCCAATTTTTCTATGCCTTTATTTTTTTCTCTTTCTTACAGATGAGATGTGAAAAACTCTTGATAAATAATAGGATTTCCGGTCTCTTTGGCGTATGGTAGTAGTGTCTAAATTGGTGTTGTTGGAACTTTAGTGATTGTTTGAGAACTTTTCCATTTTTATATGCCACTGGATTTTCCTGAATAGATTTAGTTCGAGTGAGGAAAGATGCCGTTTATATCGGTTTTGGGGGAGGTTAATTATGAGGAAAAATGGAATCAATAAAAAGCTCAAGCAACCAATTGAGCAGGATAGTTTGGAAGGCCAAAGAAATTTCAATGTAATTCCTGAGGCGTCATCTCCGAACTTATTGGTGCTACAAAGCCTATGGGCAAACTTACCACCTGAATTGCTTCTTGATATTATTAGTAGATTGGAGGCCAAGGAGACTACATGGCCATCTCAAAGGAATTGAAGCCTCTTTTTATACGAAAAGGGAGGTATTTTGCAATTTTTATTATCTATCATATGAAGTTAAATTGTTTATTTATGATATCATAAGGAGGTATTTTGCACTTTAATCAATTATAGGAACACTACAACATTTAAGGTCTTTTCCGGCGCGTAAAAAGCGCCGAGAATAGTAAAAAAAGCGCCTGGAATAATATACCCGGCGCTTTAAATGCGCCCCACTGCCGCCGGGTAAAAAGGGCGACGGGAATAAAAAAACTGCCGGGAATAACCAATTTTTTGTTTTATATTTTTTATTAAAAGAATCTTGAATTGTTAATATATCATGTGTTCTTATTTATTGTTGCATATAACCCAAATCTTAAATTTAATAAACATTTAAAAATCTTTGAACAAATACAATTATAGCAAACATTTCTTCCAAAATCATACAAAATATACAAAGCACAAATAATTTTCATCAACCAAGTACAAATAATTAACAAACATATGTTTGATACCAAACTTGAACTTTAAATTTACATCAAACTAAAAACTTCAAATAATCCGCTTTTTACCGCTCCAACCATTCGTTACACTTCCATGTTTGCCTGAAATATAAAAAAATTGATGTGTTAGAAATACTCTAAAGATAAATATAAAAATCACACAAAAAAAAATCATCATATGCTTGAAAGTTCAAAGCACCAAATTGAACATCAACTCAAAAAAAAAAACAAATAATTAGTTGGCAATATTCTTTTTCAACTTTGACACGACCAATTTGCTGCAAGTACGCTTTACTATAGTGTCAAATGTGATGTTTTATTAAATGAAAATGCTGAGTCTGTAGATGAAAAGGCAAACCTGTCGTGTCTTGAGCCTTTCATCTCCTCCTCCCAAATGTGAAACCTTGTTCTCTAGCTCATGTGTGTAAGCCTGCTACCGAAAACCAATAAATATATGCCTATAGCAAACCAGGAAATATAAAACATTATAATAAACACGCATCCAATCATAAACATGCACCTATTTCTGTGATTACTCGCAAAATCTGCACCATCAAAATGCATGCATCATTTAGACAGAATGCACATCATATCAAGATGTGATTAAATAACCAAAGAGGCTACAAATTGAAGCAATTTACTTCTCTGTTTCTTCCTCGTGCATCATTTAGACAGAAGCTTTATTTTGTTAATTTTTGATATATAACAAAGACCAACTTGAATCGTGTATGATAAAAAAGAATATCATATGCAAACTTTACTTGCATCAAAACAAACTCCATGAAATGGTGACTTCTGAAACCTACAGAAAACCAAATAAAAGAACATAATAAAACAAAAGCTGAAACAGAAACAGAACTTAAACAAAAGAAAAGGGAACCCTTCATACCTTGGTCGTCTTAGAAAACATTCATGACTACAAGACGAACAAAATTAGAGTGATATAACTTATGTTGACATCAGATTAACATGGAATTACCTCAGCATGAAGATCTATTGTTTATCCATTTTCTTATATTAATTACTGTTTCATGGAATTCCACAAAGAATAAGAACAATATGTACACAGTTGTATGGCACAATTAAAAATTGAGAAAAGCCAAAATTTTCTCATACTTCGTACATAGAGTAGTTTGACTATTTGATGGTCTCTGCAAATAGAAAAGAAAATGACATGAAAATGCAAGAGTTAATTAACTGAAGAAATCTTGTAACTAGTGATTCAAGAAATGACAATCAGACCATATTTGGATAAAGCATCAAACAATGATAATTATATTGATCTGGACTTATATGCTCCCTGTGACAGCTATTTTGACTTCAAATTTTGAAAAAGATAAGAGTACCCTATTTTTCAAATCGAAGAATCAGTATGCAAGAAGTAATTAGCAAGATTGTTGTTTCTTTTACTTCTTCGAACCAGGCCTGTTTCAGTATCTACATAATACAGAAGTCTCTTAAATATCAAACTAAAGAATTCACAATTGCAATGAAAATCAGTTTGTCTTTTAACTACAAGACGCACAAAAATAAATTAAATTGAGAAATACAAAACTAATATACATTAGGAATTTATTTGCTGCCCAAAAAGAAAATGCCAGGGAAATTGTCCTCGAACCAGTGTAGCTACTTCTACAACTAGAAAATGGTAATGAAATTCATCATAGGTATTCACTTCCTCATATCTATACTACAACCAAAACATTGACTTGCTCTGCTTGTAAACTCTATTTCCGGAGGAATTCGATACAACTTAGGATTGATGCAATTGACTTGTGGGAAGAAAGATAACCATTATTATCAAACCAAGAATTAATCTCAGCTCTAACTACTAGTCCACTAGTTGCATAAAAATCACCACATAACAATCATTCATGACAGAGAGAATTAGATGCTTCATAGTCTTTAGAAGGACTACAACAACAAAATATCTCTACAGAAATAGTTCTATATCTAAACCAACAGTCCAATGAAACAATGTAAGTACATCACTCTTTACTGGAAATTCTTTTAGAGGAAAAGCAACTTTTCAAACCTGGAAATGAATAGAGAATAGAACGTCATAGAATCCCCACTAGAAAAAAGCGATTGAGCTTGCTTCTGAGCAGTAATTACTCTACAAACTTCAGTCTCATCAACAAGATGCTTCCGTGACAGGTACCTAAAATGTAAAAGAACGGAATTATAATATCAAGAAACGAAAGAGCTTGTCTGAGAGACAGAACTGTTTGTTTCACATCAACGAGCTGAAATGAAATTATAATCCTGAAACTATAGCGCAACACAAAGAACCTGTTCGACAACCAAAACAAGTAGCATTCACAGAATTACATCGAAACTAATATAGGCAATATGCATAATCAGATTCACAGATATGGAAAGAGAGTGGGAGTTAGGAGAAACGTACAATAGAATGAAAAGATGAGGAGAAAGAAACCTTTATTTTTTGGAGCAGAAGATGTGCGATCGATCGGGGGTGAAGTGCGTAATAATCGAGCAAATAGATATCTGATTAACAAATTGAAGTTCAGCAGAATCATAAAATCGACCAAATTAGAAAATCGAGCAAATCAACCAATTGAGTTCAGCTAAATCAACAAATCGAGCAAATTAACGAAGTCTACCTCGATAGATTTCAGCTAAAATTGAAAACTCAACATAAATCGCATCTAAGAGATGAGAGAGAGTTTTTGATTTGGTTTGGGATTTTTTTAGCGCAAAGATTTTTGGCCTGGTTTGGAATTTCTGAGGGCTCTATGGTTTTTTATTTGAGATTTTCAAAACTATTAAAAAAAAAAGAAAAAGCGTTTTATAAAGAAAAATAGAAAAACAGCAATTTCTGGTAACAAAGCGCCGGGTATATAGGAGATCATACCCGGCGCTTTTAAACCACCGAAAATAGAGAAAAAAGCGCCGGGTGTGACTCTTTTACCCGGCATATAGGAAAACGCCGGAAAACGGCGCCGGGAATAGGCGAAAATGTTGTAGCGAAATTAAATTGTCTATTTAAAATAACACAAGGAGTTAAAATTTATTACTTTTGTTAGGAGGCTTCAATTCCTATCAAGGGCTTATATGCATGGACAAGATATTATCTTAGAAACCATTTTAGCATCATTGATCAGAAGTGCACAACTCTTGTACACATGCATAAATTATTTAGTTCACACAGCTATAAAAAGAAAAGAGAAAAAAAAAAAAAAAAAAGAGCAAGTTGATATCTTGGCATCAACTTGAACAATGACATCTTCATTTTCTACACCTAACAATGGAGGAATAAGGTCCTAAACTAGTATTTATGCCAGACAACTGTACCAAATTGCAATCAATTAATCTTCTTCATCCACTTCATGAAAAGGAAGTGGCACTGTCTTCACAGCTCTAAATTTTCCTGCATTATTTAGATGCTCATTCTCCAACCTGTTATGAAATTTCAATCAATAAGTCATATATTTTGAATGGTGAGTGGACATGAAATAAAGATGTTAGATTACTTTCATTGATCAAGATTCTTGATTTCTTTCTTTCTTTCTGGATAAAACTAAGAAATCTATCAATTGATTCGGATTCTGTTTTCCACAAGCAATGAAAAAATCACGATTTAAGATAAATCTAGAATCTTGAATTTTTACCTGTAAAAATTCCAGGGTCCCCTTCTTACAACCTCAAGTGCTGCTAAAAATAACAAGGTTACTCTGTAATCAACTTTTTCAAAATTATAGTGAAAAACTGTCAGCAACCAAGCTAGCCGAAGAACAAGATTCAATCCCTGCATTAAATGATAGATGTTATTAAGTTTTAGCTATAATGGATTGATACCAATTCTATACCAAATTGCATTTTACCCCTCAATGGAATTTTTTTGGGACATTTAACCCTCTTATACATTTAAAAACAGAACACATTACACCTTTATGCACCTAGGCGTACTGAGTTTTGTTTCTGCAAATGCTAGTGTTTTTGTTAGAAGAAGATTAAATGTCATAAATGTATTCATTTATGACATTTTACCCCTCAGTGGAATATTTTTCGGGACATTTAACCCTCTTATACTTATAAAAACGGGAAAATTGTTTTTTTGCTACCAGGATAGGCTGACTTGCATTTTTGGTATCATTAGATATGAAAATGCAAATTTGGTACCATATGATAGGTTTTCATTGCAATTTTGGTACCAAACCCAATTTTTCTACAAAGTTAATGGCAATTTACCCCCTATTAAATGCGTAATGTTCAATTTAACTCCTCGTGGTTTAAAAAAGAGCATTTTACCCCTTGAAATTTTGTAAAAATTTCACATCGCCTCCCTGATATTTTTATAGGAGGCACTTAATCCACTTTTAACTTTTATTATGATAATGTGATTTTTTACCCATTGTGTTATGACAAATATGGCAATTTATCCCCCTATGTTAAATAAAATAGTTTTCATGCAGACTCTCAATTTCGTCAAGTGAGTTACAATCTCCGGCTGAAGGGGTAAATTGCTTCGTTAAAATTTTACAGGGGGTAAATTGATTTTTTTTTCAAATTATAGAGGGAAGATAAATTGAACATTATGCATTTCACAGGGGGTAAATTGCCATTAACTTTGTAGAAAAATTGGGTTTGATACCAAAATTGCAATGAAAACATATCCTAAGGTACCAAGTTTGCATTTTCGTATGCAATGGTACCAAAAATGTAAGTCAGCCTATTTTATGGTACCAAAAATACAATTTTCCCTTATAGAAACAGAACTCATTACACCTTTATGCACCAAGGCTTACTGAGTTTTGTTTCTACAAATACTAGTTTTTTTGTTAGAAGATTAAATGTCATAAATATATTCACAGGTGGGAGAATCACATTTTTGGCCCCCAAAATCTATGATATCAAAAAGAAGATACAAGAGAGAATTGGGATATATACCATAGAAAAAAAGTATATAGACTTTTGTTTAAGCATAAGTTCATCTCTAACTCTAAGCCATGGATTCTTGGAATTGAACTGAAGCCATCCCAATAAAGTTGATAAACAGTTGCACCACTTGACACGATTACGGCTAAACAAAGCCATCCCACAATTTTATCCTTCTCATAGGCCTCTTTGGCTCCTGCAGCCAACATTGCAAACACGTATTTTCCTAAGTTGGACAGGTGGTTTTTATGCCCTTCATCAAACCATGGTCGAGCACACTGAAAATTGTAATAAAATTTTGTAAATAATAATGAAAAACCGATTACATTAGTACAATGAAAGGTCAATACTTAACCTGCATATATAGCTCTCCAATAATAAGGTAGAAAAGAAACTGCATAGGCAAGGTCTCTGTAGTATGTTGTTCTCATGCAGTAATTGTAATCTTGAGTTTTGTAGCTTCCTGTTATGTAGTAACATGCTATGTATTCCAAGCTTCTAAGTGCTGGTACCTGATTGACATTTAGTTAAAATAAGGTTTACTTCTAAGTCTAATTAAACATGGTTTCATCAATTTTCAAGTATTGATGCTCAAGCATACCTGACTACAATGTTGATCACCCATGAAAAAGTCCAGCATCAAAACTTTATACAATGGTGCTAAGATGATGTTTCAAAATACCATCGACTTGTAGATGATGTTGAAAGGACAAACAAGAACTACAATTGAAACCTGCAAAAGAATGGTAATATAAGAAAATTTGTACTTAGGGATCAAAATATTCTAGAGAAAATTAACAAGAATGATTAGAATTACCAGTAATAAAAGGCCAGGGATTGATTGAACTTGAGAATAAGAATACCCTTTTGCCATAAGTGATAAATGAAGAAACAAGACTCCAACTTCGGCAGCCATTGAAGCGGTGCAAATCAAGAACACGTCTCTGTACTTTAGTTCTTTAGTCGGTGAAAGTTCAAAAATGAAGTTGTAATTTATTCGCGTTTTCCTCCACATAAATATGTTGCATCCATACAGGAAGAAATGTAGAAATACTAGGCTAAACATTCCTAAATATTTGAAAATAATGATCATCTCGTTTATTGAATCATGGTGAAAGTTATATGTAAATACTTACCTAAGTACAGGGTAGACTGTTTCCATGTACATTGTGTCTGATTTAGATTTATACATTCCTTTAGTATGAGCCAGGATGAACAGTGCAAAGAAACATCCAGTGAATAAGCCTGGTTTATTGAAAAAAGAAAGATAGATAAGTTTTCTTGGTTTATTTGTGATGTTTGGTACTAATTTTTTTTCTTTTTATAAATTTTGATGATTAGATAGGTAGTGAGTCCAGAACCAGCGTTCATAAAGCAAAGGCACTATTACTCAATGTTTTCAGAATCGGACTGGACAGTGAATCGGTGAGCCAACTGGTTACTGGTTTTACTGGTCGAACCGGTCGAACCGCTGGTCGGACCGAATGACGTCATAATAACATAATAAATATATTTAATTTTAAAGTATATGTAATGTGCATAAAATTTAAACATTATCCTACAATTGATTAAAAAATATAAAAAAATTTATATTATACTAAAATTAAATCATATAATATTTATCTAACTTATATCATAACAGTAATATGGTACTAATTTGTATGCTCATATAAATATAATATGATTATATTTCTTTATAAAAATTTAAAAGTGTAAGTTAAAAATACAACAAACTAAGAAATTCATAAATTTTAAAATATGGTTATGTATAAAAGTTTAATATTCAAAGTCAAACTTGCATATTATATCGATTTGACGCTTTATCCTAAAAATAATATTGAAAAGAAATATTTTATAGAACAAATTTTGAATAAAAAATTATTATTTGAGTATTAATTTTTATTCACAATATGTAAAATATTTATTTGAGTTAATTATCTAATTTATAAATAAATTTGGCTACAAGTTTCTATAATATATAAATTTTAATTTGTACTAAGTTCAACAAAAATGATGTAGCTCAAATGGTAAGGAAGTCAAGTCATGTTTCACCCTGAAGGTCTAGGTGTTCCCTAAAGGTTAGGTGTTCAAATTCCACCTTTTACAAGAACTTTTAGTTTATTTTTAACATTAAAAAAAATTAGAAATTTAAAAAAATTTAAAAAAAAAAAACAAAATTCAGAACTCAGTTGACCCGGTCCATACTTGTTCACCGGTTCAACCAGGTTCAAACTGGTTTTTGGAGTAACTGGTTTTAGGGGATAAACCGAACTGGACCAACCTTCGGTTTGCTGTCGAACCGACCGGTCCGGTCCGGTTTTAATAACATTGCCAAACTGTTAAGTAGTGGAGTCTAGTTGACACTTTGCGCCATGTTAAAGGTAGTTTTGAGATTCTGCAATTGTAATTCAGTAGCCATCAATATCAAGTCGAGGTAAGGACATAAAACTAAGCGCTTCTCTTTTTCTTTTTTTCTTTTTATTTTTGGTCTTTATGTGATCTATGATTGTGTTTTTGTCATGATTTGCAAGCGTATCGAGGTGAAGAGTAACACGTAGATGAGTTAGTAGTACAAAGCCATGGCCTCAATTTTCGTCGAGGAAAAAAAAAAAAAAGAGAGAAGTGGACAAAACATGATCCGCCCCCGTGGAAAGATCGCCCCAGCGAAAATTGATCGGCCTGACCTGAAAAATAAGAAGCTAACTATCAGAACTCACTCCGCCCTTGCAAAGTTACTTCTGGAATCTATAGCTAATTTTTAAGAACTCACTCCGCCCCAGCACAAAAATACTCCGCCCCCGCAAAGTTACCTCTGGAATCTATAGCTAATTTTCAGAACTCACTTCGCCCCAGCACAAAAAATACTCTGCCCCCGCAAAGTTACCTCTGGAATCTATAGCTAATATTCAGAACTCACTTAGCCCCAGCACAAAAATACTCCGCCCCCGCAAAGTACTTAGGTTATCTATAGCTAATTTTCACTTTCAGAACTCACTTCGCCCCAGCACAAAAATACTCTGCCCCCGCAAAGTTACCTCTGGAGTTTATAGATAATTTTCAGAACTCACTTCGCCCCAGCACAAACATACTCCGCCCCCGCAAAGTACTTACCTCTGGAATCTATAGCTAATTTTCAGAATTCACTTCGCCCCAGCACAAAAGTTCTCAGTCCCTGCTAATATTCATGATTATCAATACTATAATAAAAATCACAACTTAAAAGATATATACCTAAAAAAGTTATTATTCACACCTGTTGACATAAAGATACAAGGATTTGTTTATGGAAAAAAAAGTTAAAAGTAAATTTTATTTAATTGAAATGAGTAAAGAATTTAAAAAGAAGATAAATTAATTTAAGTATTAAGGGCAAAATAAGTATCCAGAAGAAAAGTAGCTAAAAAGTTAGTTAATTAAATTAACTAAGATTAAGAAAAATAAGAGAAAAGTGTCATTGGGATTAGTACAAGAATAAACATTTGCTCGTCCATCCAGCCCTAAATTCTAAATTCTAAATTTCAAAAACTTGATTCCCAAGCCTAGAACTGGAATGAAAATTCGAAACTAAAAATTAGAAACTAGGTAAGGTAAGAAATCCAAGAATAAACATTTGCCCTTTGCAGCCCTATTCGAAATTAGAAACAGGTAAGGTAAGAAATCCAAGAATAAACATTTGCCCGTCCATTTTGACAGCTCTAAATTTCAACTGGAAGCCCCTGCGGAAAGCATATTTTTCTTTCAAGAAGACTTGATTCCCAAGCGAATGGAAATTCGAAATTGGATAAGGTAAGAAACCCATTCTTTTCTATTCTAGGTCAAGACAGAAGAGCAGCACCTGAATCTTGCCATGTGATTTCCCTTTCATTTTGGTGTTGGTGTATAAATATCATGGCATCAGTTTTGGGGATTGATTGCATTAATAAAAGTAACTCATTCTTTGATGGTTGTTTATGTTTGATTTTACCAGATTAAAAGAACTTGAATGGTATATAGATTAGTTTCATCCACCACATGTTTTATAGTTATTGAAGAAATTGCTTGAATTGCGTTTTGGTTATCATCTCTGATTTAAAATTTCAAATATGTATTATCAAATACCTAATACCTAAATCACAATTTCTAAGAAGACTAAGATACCTATTTGTCCAGTTTTCCATCAAGAGAACCTAATCAAAGCCAGAAACATGTTTTTGGCGTCGGTTTGGTCAGTAGTTAACACCTACAGAAGATATATTCATGGATTAAAATTTCGTTTCGAATGTATGTTTTGATAAATATTGAAAACTTTTCGATAATATTTTGAAAACATTAAGATTAAGAGAAGTTGATTAAATTAAGAGCATCCATTATTTTGGCAGCAAGTCAGATTCTCTAGCCATCGCCATGGTCTGCAACCGGAGGAAATGTAAGGCCAATGCAGCTGAGACTTCATAAAGACGATCAGGTACTCTTGGGGTTTGGAAAAAAATAGTAAAATTAAACGTAGTCTAGTAGTAATATAGCAAAGGCGTATATTAAGAAGGAAATACGAAGCGCATTTGCTTGTATGCGCCTTTGCTATTTCCACGTGTCATATAAGATTATAACGAGTCATCCTTTTGTCAGTGTTATATTTCCACGTCTTAAATGTGGCTGAAAAGCCCTCCGTGGCCCTAAAAATATCACAAATACTATCGGACGGCGTGTTCGAGACCATGAAGACTGAACCTGTGCATAGATTCTACTACATGCCTTCAGAGGTTAACTTTGATATGGTATTTACCTCAGTAAGTGGGCATATCAAGGATTCCAAATTCACTAAGACACCCAAAGATGTTGAAGACTTCTTTGAAATGTCCATTGAGAGAAAACAAAAGGTAACCAAAAACAGTTTGATATGCTATGTTATTACTAAAAATGAAGTGCAAGATCTTACTTTCCCTCCATTTTGTTTATTTATTATTTAGGGAAACAAACAAGGAGGTAAGAGCACAAATAAACATGTGGCTCGTCTGGAGAAGATGGCAAAATCTTGCCGTATGCTAATCTTGTGGCTTGATTTGGACGTTGAAGGTGAATGCATCGCTCAAGATGTGAGTGAAATTTGTGTCAAATCAAATCCATCGATTGAAGTCAAACGAGCTTGGTTTTCCTCGACAGAAAAGAGGTTATCATTGTCCAATAACCTCCACTTCCGTCGACGGCAGTTAAGAACATATTGCCAGCGGCATGTCACGGACTTGAAACTTCTCGAAAGTACCGTGCGGCACTTAGCCTCGACGTACCCCTGGCTTTTGTCGATTCCGACCCGCTCTCGGAAATTGGCTAAGTTCAGTCTTCCCTTAACTTGGTGGAAAGTTGTTAAGTATGGAAAGTGGCTAAGTGATGTGCGAGCAAAGTGCTTAAGGAAACTCTCTTTATATTGCACTAAGAAGCTTACAACTTTGAGGATGGGTTTACAAATGAGCTACCTTCTATTTATACTACTAGCCTTCTTGAATGGACGGCTAAGATCAATTTGATCTAAGGGCTAGAGATGATTCTCTAGAACCCTCCACAAAATTCCTACACTACTAGAACTATATACATGGTTCTAGAATAGCCTACTATATACAAGGGAGATCTACAACCTTCTTGAGCCTTCCACATGCTTCTAGGATCTTCCGCAACGTTCTACATTCATGTGGGCTCTTTCGGATCCTTCCGACGTCTCCCGGTGTCTTCCGGACCCCTCCGGAGTCGTGTGGAACTTCCCGGAGTCTCCTTGAGTGTTCCGGACGTGTGTGGAGCCTTCTAGAACTTTCCGGAACCTCTAAGGCATTGTTTGGTTGTTTAAATCGCCCAGGGCAGCCCCCGGGACGTCCTCGTACCACCCGACGGGTAATGTCGCGCCCTAGTGTCTTCCCGTCGGCCGTATGTGTCCCTGTCTCACCCGGGCCGCGCCCCGGGTGCCATGATGCGCGCCCGGCAAGCCTCCTGGCCTTGCCGGCAGTCCCTTTATGTCCCTCTCGGCCCTTGCCTCGGTCATACGCCTTGTCCGCTCGGCCTTCGTTGTCGGGCAAAGTGCCGGGGCGTGACAGGCAGCATCGATTAACATGTCCGCCATTATCATCGGGTATTCATCTCTAGGAGATGCAAGGTTGAGGTCCCTGAAATCGATGCATATCCTGATCTTCCCGTTCTTCTTCATTACGGGTACAATATTGGCTACCCACTCCGGATATCGGGCCACCTCGATGAAACTGGCCTTTAACAATTTCTCAATTTCTTCCCTGATCCGTTTGCATACCTCGACTGACATCCTTCTCAGGGGTCGTTTACGGGGTAGGTACCCTTCAAGTAATCGAATACGATGCTCCACTAATTCCCTGCTCAATCCTGGCATCTCGTCGTAATTCCAGGCAAAACAGTCCTTGTATTCCTTTTAACACTTGAATCAATCGATCCTTCTGGCCATCATCGAGCAATGCGCTGATGTAAGTTGGCCTGTGATCATCTTCGGTGCCTAACTCAACCTCGATGACAGGATCTTGTACTCGGATTTTAATGTCATAGAGCTTGGCTGGCGTCGTTCCTAGCTCTTCCAATTGAATTTCATCGCCATCTGATATTGGCGTTTCTTCCTAAAAAATGAGATCGTCTGTATAGCATTCGGCCACATAGGCCCGAAATTATCGAATCAAATCGGCGCACGCTTCTTGTTCTGGACCAATAACCACGATCTCGTCAATTTCCAGATGTTCGGCCTTATAGGCCGATGGTTCCTCATTGTCAGGACAATTCATAAGGACTGACCGTTCTGTTCGTGCGGCCCTTCCTCCTTGACGTTGCAAGACCGGCTTAATTCTTTGGCCAAACAGGCCATTTCAAGCTGAGTTAATTTCTTGCTTGAAATGACTTCCCTCGGTCGTCCGTTTATCTTGTCCTACGAACCTGTAAGGTCCAACATCATCTTGATAGTATGCCACCTCGACGACATTGATTTTTGCAGTGAATGGCCTGTTGTCGGCCATTATAATCTCGAGTTCAGAGGCATCTCCCCAGATTAACAAACATTGATGCAGAGAGGACGGCACACACAAAGCTGAATGAATCCAACCCCTCCCTTTCAAGGCATTGTATGATGTGACAGCATCTACCACGAAAAAAGCGATTCTCAAGCTTGTCTTCCCTATTTTCACCTCAATAGGCAAAATTCCTAACGTATCAACCTTTCCTCCGGTGAAATTGTTAACAATCACTTTCGTTTCCATCAGGTCCTCGCCGACCTTACCCAGCTTATACATCTTCGATGCTGGCATAACTTTAACGGCTGCCCCGTTGTCGACCAGCATTCTGTCGATGGGTTTTCCGTCGATGTGCCTTGATACGTATAATGGTCTGATGTGTCTGGCCATGAAAGAGGGTGGCTTCTGGAATATAGTTTCAATTTTCTTATCCCAATCGGTCTCCTTCCTGTCATCGATCGATATCAGTTCTAAGTCTTTTGCCATTTGTACCACTGGCATTCCCTCGTCCCAAGAGCCATCAGTGGAATACTCCAATTCTTCGTTGATGAACTCAATAAGTTCAGAATCCACGGTGTTACATTCCATCACCCTTGAGCCATTAGTCGGCTGACTGGTAGCAGCATCTTCTACTACCTTTGTTTCTACTTTCTTTGTTTCTAACTCTGTTATTTCATTCTCGATTGCTTCTTTCTCGATCTCCTGGCCAGATTTGGCCTCAACTGCTTGGCCTGATTCGGCCTTATTTTCCTTACCGTCATTCTCGGCATAGATCTTTGCAAATTTTGCCTTGAGATCATTTTCGTCTTCTTCCAATAAGTCGTCTTCTTCCATCTCTTTCTCCAAATCAATTGTGCCATATTTGGCTTTCCCCGATGATTTCCATCGGAAATCAGCTCCTTGTTCCTTTGTTTCTTTGTCGACCCCCTGGCCAGGTTTGGCCTCTTTCATCCCTTGTTTCAGTTTCAGCTCCACAGTTTGTGGTTTCTTTGCTGATTCTTCCATCGGGGCCTTCCCTTTGGCAATTTCCATCTCCTTTCTTTGGCGTAAGTAACGCCGATACTGCGTTCTAGTAATTTGGTCGACCCTTCGATTTCCAGGGAACTTAGGATGTCTAACAGGCACCCAACGATCCACCTGCGTATCGGCAGGAGTATGGATAGTGTGCGGCCTTAATTGGCCTGGCGGTGTCATTTTCATTGACGGACCATGTATCCTGTCTCTGCGATTGGCGGTCGATCTGACCTGCCTAGTTGGTGTTTTATCAGGTGATCTTTCCCTGATTCTACTGCTGCGGCTAGTGCCTTCCTGTTGTTGTCGAGGCGTTATGGCTTTAGCATGTTCTCGGCATTGCTCCGCCGTCGATGTTGCGTATTCTGTGTATTCTATCGGAGCTGGAACCGGACATGGTCCCGTTGGTCGACGTGGTGGTATTGCCTGGTTGCGGCATTGCTTGAGGCATTGCCTACGGTTGCGGCATTACCTGATACGGATACCCTTCTGCTGCTGCATTTGGCCAAGGCATGTACTGACCATATATTCCTGGGTTGATGAACACGGGAACTGTTGCCAATTTAGTTTGGCATCTTGCGCACAGACCCATTTCCCTGTTTACTGCTGAGTAACGTTTATCTCCGTCCGAATATAACTTATCATTAGTTGATGGATCCGTGACCGTTATCACATTTATTCCCACCTCATTCTGCTGGAAGGGGTTAGTATCAACCGTCGTCGGCTTAGTAATTTTCCAGTCTGGGGCAAATCTCAGGATGCCCTTATCAAGGTGATCCTGCACCATCCACCTGAACACTAGACATTCTTTTGTGGAGTGAGTCCATACGTCATGATATTTACAGTAGGTTTTACCTGATATTTTCATCGGTGATGGTATCACATGGTCTCCTTTAAGCCTCAGAATTTTGTCGGCCAACAGATGATCGAAAATTGCTTCTGTTTTCGAGACATCAAATGAGTATCGTCTTTCTCTGTCAGTCTTATACTCAGCATCCCTTCGTACCAAGTTGTTTGGCACTTTAATCGTAGGCTGAGGTTCTTTTGGCTTGGCGAGGGCTGGACAAACAGTGTTCTTAGGACAGACTACTTCAGCTAATCCGATCTCGATACCTTGCTGTTCCATCGGTCGATTGACCTGTTCCTCGCTCGAAAATTTTCAGAACTCTCTTCGCCCAAGCACAAAAATATTCCGCCCCCGCAAATTTACCTACTTACCTCTGGAATCTATAGCTAATTTTCAGAATTCACTTCGGCCCAGCACAAAAATACTCCGTCCCCGCAAATCACTTAGGTTGCATTTAAACTGCTAAGATTCATGATTATCAATACTATAATAAAAATCACAACTTAAAAGATATATACCTAAAAAAGTTATTATTCACATATGTTGACATAAAGATACAAGAATTTTTTTATAGAAAAAAAGTTAAAAGTAAATTTTATTTAATTGAAATGAGTAAGGAATTTAAAAAGAAGATAAATTAATTTAAGTATTAAGGGCAAAATAAGTATCCAGAAAAAAAGTAGCAAAAAAGATAGTTAATTAAATTAACTAAGATTAAGAAAAGTAAGAGAAAAATGTCATTGGGATTAGTACAAGAATGAACATTTGCCTGTCCATCCAGCCCTAAATTCTAAATTCTAAATTTCAAAGACTTGATTCCCAAGCCTGGAACTGGAATGGAAATTCGAAACTAGAAACTATAAACTAGGTAAGGTAAGAAATCCAAGAATAAACATTTGCCCTTTGCCCGTCCATTTTGCCAGTTCTAAATCTAAATTTCAACTGGAAGCCCTATTCGAAATTAGAAACAGGTAAGGTAAGAAATCCAAGAATAAACATTTGCCCGTCCATTTTGACAGCTCTAAATTCCAATTGGAAGCCCCTGCGGAAATCATTTTTTTCTTTCACGAAGACTTGATTCCCAAGCGAATGGAAATTCGAAACTAGAAATTAGATAAGGTAAGAAACCCATTCTATTCTATTCTAGGTCAAGACAGAAGAGCAGCACCTGAATCTTGCCATGTGATTTCCCTTTCATTTTGGTGTTGTTGTATAAATATCATGGCATCTGTTTTGGGGATTGATTGCATTAATAAAAATAACTCATTCTTTGATAGTTGTTTATGTTTGATTTTACCAGATTAAAAGAACTTGAATGGTATATAGATTAGTTTCATCCACCACATGTTTTATAGTTATTGAAGAAATTGCTTGAATTGCGTTTTGGTTATCATCTTTGATTTAACATTTCAAATATGTATTATCTAATACCTAAGACCTAAATCACAATTTCTAATAAGACTAAGATACATACTTGTCCAGTTTTCCGTCAAGAGAACCTAACCAAAGCCTGAAGCATGTTTTTGGTGTCAGTTTGGTCAGTAGTTAACACCTACCGAAGATATATTCATGGATTAAAATTTCGTTTCGAATATATGTTTTGATAAATATTGAAAACTTTTCGATAATATTTTGAAAACATTAAGATTAAGAGAAGTTGATTAAATTAAGAGCATCCATTATTTTGGCAGCAAGTCAGATTCTCTATCCATCGCCATGGTCGGCAACCGGAGGAAATGTAAGGCCAATGCAGCTGAGACTTCATCAAGACGATCAGGTACTCTTGGGGTTTGGAAAAAAATAGTAAAATTAAACGTAGTATAGTAGTAATATAGCAAAGGTGCATATTAAGAAGGAAATACGCGGCACCTTGGCTTGTATGCGCCTTTGCTATTTCCACGTGTCCTATAAGATTATAACGAGTCATCATTTTGTGACTGTTATATTCATAACAGGTAGAATCGGAATCATTTGATTCGATTTCTATACTTATCTTTCCATGTCTGTCTTTCTCTAGGGACGAAAATAAAAAATGATTTGCCCAAAAAAGTCCTAAATGTGGCTGAAAAGCCCTCCGGGACCTAAAAATATCACAAATACTATAGGATGGCGTGTTCGAGAACATGAAAACTGAACCTGTGCATAGATTCTACTACCTGCCTTCAGAGGTTAACTTTGATATGGCATTTACCTCAGTAAGTGGGCATATCAAGGATTCCAAATTCACTAAGACACCCAAAGATGTTGAAGACTTCTTTGAAATGTCCATTGAGAGAAAACAAATGGTAACAAAAATAGATTGATATGCTATGCTATTACTAAAAATGAAGTGCAAGATCTTACTTTCCCTCCAATTTGTTTATTTATTATTTAGGGAAACAAATAAAAAGGTAAGATCACAAATAAACATGTGGCTCGTCTGTAGAAGATGGCAAAATCTTGCCGTATGCTAATCTTGTGGCTTGATTCAGACGTTGAAGGTAAATGCATCGTTCAAGATGTGAGTGAAATTTGTTTCAAATCAAATCCATCGATTGAAGTCAAACGAGCTTGGTTTTCCTCGACAGAAAAGAGGTTATCATTGTTTAAAAACCTACACTTCCGTCGACGGCAGTTAAGAACATATTGCCAGTAGCAGCATCGATTAACATGTCCGTCATTAGCATTGGGTATTCATCTTTAGGAGATGCAAGGTTGAGGTCCCTGAAATCGATGCATATCCTGATCTTCTCGTTCTTCTTCATTAAGGGTACAACATTGGCTACCCACTCCGGATATCGGGCCATCTCGATGAAACTGGCCTTTAACAATTTCTCAATTTCTTCCCTGATCAGTTTGCATACCTCGACTGACATCTTTCTCAGGGGTTGTTTACGGGGTAGGTACCATTCAAGTATTGGAATACGATGCTCCACTAATTCCCTGCTCAATCCTGGCATCTCGTTGTAATTCCAGGCAAAACTGTCCTTGTATTACTTCAACACTTTAATCAATCGATCTTTCTGGCCATCATCGAGCAATGCGCTGATGTAAGTTGCCTGTGACATCTTCGGTGCCTAACTCAACCTCGATGACCGGATCTTGTACTTGGATTTTGATGTCATCGAGCTTGGCTTGCGCCGTTCCTAGATCTTCCAATTGAATTTCATCGCCATCTGATATTGGCCTTTCTTCCTCAAAATTGAGATCGCCTGTATAGCATTCGGCCACATAGGCCCGAAATTTTCGAATCAAATCGGCGCACGCATCTTGTTCTGGACCGATAACCACGATCTCGTCAATTTCCAGATGTTCGGCCTTATAGGCCGATGGTTCCTCATTGTCAGGACAATTCATAAGGACTGGTCGTTCTGTTCGTGCAGCCCTTCCTCCTTGACGTTGCATGGCCGGCTTAATTCTTTGGCCAAACAGGCCATTTCAAGCTGAGTTAATTTCTTGCTTGAAGTGACTTCCCTCGGTCGTCCGTATTTATCTTGTCCTACGAACCTGTAAGGTCCAACATCATCTTGATAGTATGCCGCCTCGACGGCATTGATTTTTGCAGTGAATGGCCTGTTGTCGGCCATTATAATATCGGGTTCAGATGCATCTCCCCAGATTAACAAACATTGATGTAGAGAGGACGGCACACACAAGGCTGAATGAATCCAACCCCTCCCTAGCAAGGCACTGTATGATGTGGCAACATCTACCATGAAAAAAGTGATTCTCAGGCTTGTCTTCCCTATTTTCACCTCAACAGGCAAAATTCCTAAAGTATCAGCCTTTCCTCCGGTGAAATTGCTAACAATCACTTTCGTTTCCATCAGATCCTCGCTGACCTTACCCAGCTTATACATCTTCGATGTTGGCATAACGTTAACGGCTGCCCCGTTGTCGACCAGCATTCTGTCGATGGGTTTTCCGTCGATGTGCCCTGATACGTATAATGGCCTGATGTGTCTGGCCATGAAAGAGGGTGGCTTCTGGAATATAGCTTCAATTGTCTTATCCCAATCGGTCTCCTTCCTTTCATCGACCGATATCAGTTCTAAGTCTTCTGCCATTTGTACCACTGGCATTCCCTCGTCACAAAAGCCATCAGTGGAATACTCCAGTTCTTCGTTGATGAACTCAAAAAGTTCAGAATCCACGGCGTTACATTCCATCACCGTTGAGCCGTTAGTCGGCTGACTGGTAGCAGCATCTTCTACTCCCTTTGTTTCCACTTTCTTTGTTTCTAACTCTGTTATTTCTATTCTCGATTGCTTCTTTTTCGATCTACTGGCCAGATTTGGCCTCAACTGCTTGGCCTGATTCGGCCTTATTTTCCTTACCGTCGTTCTCGGCATAGATCTCGGCAAATTTTGCCTTGAGATCATTTTCTTCTTCTTCCAATAAGTCGTCTTCTTCCATCTCTTTCTCCAAATCAATTGTGCCATATTTGGCTTTCCCCGATGATTTCCATCGGAAATCAGCTCCTTGTTCCTTTGTTTCTTTGTCGACCCCCTGGCCAGGATTGGCCTCTTTCATCCCCTGTTTCAGTTTCAGCTCCACAGTTTGTGGTTTCTTTGCTGATTCTTCCATCGGGGCCTTCCCTTTGGCAATTTCCATCTCCTTTCTTTGGCGTAAGTAACGCCGATACTGCGTTCTAGTAATTTGGTCGACCGTTCGATTTCCAGGGAACTTAGGATGTCTAACAGGCACCTAACGATCCACCTGCGTATCGGCAGGAGTATGGATAGTGTGCGGCCTTGATTGGCCTGGCGGTGTCATTTTCATTGACGAACCATGTATCATGTATCTGCGATTGGCGGTCGATCTGACCTGCCTAGTTGGTGTTTTATCAGGTGATCTTTCCCTGATTCTACTGCTGCGGCTAGTGCCTTCTTGTTGTTGTCGAGGTGTTATGGCTTTAGCTTGTTCTCGACATTGCTCCGCCGTCGATGTTGCATATTATGTGTATTCTATCGGAGCTGGAACCGGACATGGTCCCGTTGGTTGATGTGGTGGTATTGCCTGGTTGCGGCATTGCTTGAGGCATTGCCTACAGTTGCGGCATTACCTGATACGGATACCCTCCTGCTGCTGCATTTGGCCAAGGCATGTACTGACCATATATTCCTGGGTAGATGAACAAGGGGACTGTTGCCAATTCAGTTTGGCATCTTGCTCACAGACCCATTTCCCTGTTTACTGCTGAGTAACGTGGATCTCCCTCCGAATATAATTTCTCATTAGTTGATGGATCCGTGACTGTTATCACATTTATTCCCACCTCGTTCTGCTGGAAGGGGTTAGTATCTACCGTCATCGGCTTAGTAATTTTCCAGTCTGGGGCAAATCTCAGGATGCCCTTATCGAGGTGATCCTGCACCATCCACCTGAACACTAGACATTCTTTTGTGGAGTGAGTCCATACGTCATGATATTTACAGTAAGTTTTACCTGATATTTTCATTGGTGATGGTATCACATGGTCTCCTTTAAGCCTCAGAATTTTGTCGGCTAACAGCTGATCGAAAATGGCTTCTGTTTTTGAGACGTCGAACGAGTATCGTCTCTCTCTGTTAGTCTTGTACTCGGCATCCCTTCGTACCAAGTTGTTTGGTACTTTAATCGTAGGCTGAGGTTCTTTTGGCTTGGCGAGGGCTGGACAAACAGTGTTCTTAGGACAGACTACTTCAGCTAATCCGATCTCGATACCTTGCTGTTCCATCGGTCGATTGACCTGTTCCTCGCTCGAAAATTTTCAGAACTCTCTTCGCCCAAGCACAAAAATAGTCCGCCCCCGTAAATTTACCTACTTACCTCTGGAATCTATAGCTAATTTTCAGAATTCACTTCGGCCCAGCACAAAAATACTCCGTCCCCGCAAATCACTTAGGTTGCATTTAAACTGCTAATATTCATGATTATCAATACTATAATAAAAATCACAACTTAAAAGATATATACCTAAAAAAGTTATTATTCACATATGTTGACATAAAGATACAAGGATTTTTTTATGGAAAAAAAGTTAAAAGTAAATTTTATTTAATTGAAATGAGTAAGGAATTTAAAAAGAAGATAAATTAATTTAAGTATTAAGGGCAAAATAAGTATCCAGAAAAAAAGTAGCAAAAAAGATAGTTAATTAAATTAACTAAGATTAAGAAAAGTAAGAGAAAAATGTCATTGGGATTAGTACAAGAATGAACATTTGCCTGTCCATCCAGCCCTAAATTCTAAATTCTAAATTTCAAAGACTTGATTCCCAAGCCTGGAACTGGAATGGAAATTCGAAACTAGAAACTATAAACTAGGTAAGGTAAGAAATCCAAGAATAAACATTTGCCCTTTGCCCGTCCATTTTGCCAGCTCTAAATCTAAATTTCAACTGGAAGCCCTATTCGAAATTAGATACAGGTAAGGTAAGAAATCCAAGAATAAACATTTGCCCGTCCATTTTCACAGCTCTAAATTTCAATTGAAGCCCCTGCGGAAAGCATATTTTTCTTTCACGAAGACTTGATTCCCAAGCGAATGAAAATTCGAAATTAGAAATTAGATAAGGTAAGAAACCCATTCTATTCTATTCTAGGTCAAGACAGAAGAGCAGCACCTGAATCTTGCCATGTGATTTCCCTTTCATTTTGGTGCTGGTGTATAAATATCATGGCATCTGTTTTGGGGATTGATTGCATTAATAAAACTAACTCATTCTTTGATGGTTGTTTATGTTTGATTTTACCAGATTAAAAGAACTTGAATGGTATATAGATTAGTTTCATCCACCACATGTTTTATAGTTATGGAAGAAATTGCTTGAATTGCGTTTTGGTTATCATTTCTGATTTAACATTTCAAATATGTATTATCTAATACCTAAGACCTAAATCACAATTTCTAATAAGACTAAGATACCTACTTGTCCAGTTTTCCGTCAAGAGAATCTAACCAAAGCCAGAAACATGTTTTTGGTGTCGGTTTGGTCAGTAGTTAACACCTACAGAAGATATATTCATGGATTAAAATTTCGTTTTGAATATATGTTTTGATAAATATGGAAAACTTTCCGATAATATTTTGAAAACAATAAGATTAAGAGAAGTTGATTAAATTAAGAGCATCCATTATTTTGGCAGCAAGTCAGATTCTCTAGGCATCGCCATGGTCGGCAACCGGAGTGAATGTAAGGCCAATGCAGCAGAGACTTCATCAAGACGATCAGGTCTCTTGTGGTTTGGAAAAAAAAATTAAAATTAAACGTAGTCTGGTGGTAATATAACAAAGGCGCATATTAAGAAGGAAATACGCGGCGCCTTGGCTTGTATGCGCCTTTGCTATATCCACGTGTCCTATAAGATTATAACGAGTCATCCTTTTGTGAGTGTTATATTCATAACAGGTAGAATCGAAGTCATTTGATTTGATTTCTATACTTATCTTTCCCTGTCTGTCTTTCTCTAGGGACGAAGATAAAAAATGATTTGCCCAAAAAAGTCCTAAATGTGGTTGAAAAGC
The DNA here is from genome assembly GCA_038501285.1 of Penstemon eatonii. Lineage (NCBI taxonomy): Eukaryota > Viridiplantae > Streptophyta > Magnoliopsida > Lamiales > Plantaginaceae > Penstemon > Penstemon eatonii. Next base: position 32,492,871 of record CM076713.1, read on the forward strand.
CCTCCGTGGCCCTAAAAATAACACAAATACTATCGGATGGCGTGTTCGAGACCATGAAGACTGAACCTGTGCATAGATTCTACTACCTGCCTTCAGAGGTTAACTTTGATATGGCATTTACCTCAGTAAGTGGGCATATCAAGGATTCCAAATTCACTAAGACACCGAAAGATGTTGAAGACTTCTTTGAAATGTCCTTTGAGAGAAAACAAAAGGTAACAAAAACAGTTTGATATGCTATGCTATTACTAAAAATGAACTGCAAGATCTTACTTTCCCTCCATTTTGTTTATTTATTATTTAGGGAAACAAACAAAGAGGTAAGAGCACAAATAAACATGTGGCTCGTCTGTAGAAGATGGCAAAATCTTGCCGTACGCTAATCTTGTGGCTTGATTCGGACGTTGAAAGTGAATGCATCGCTGAAGATGTGAGTGAAATTTGTGTCAAATCAAATCCATCGATTGAAGTCAAAAGAGCTTGGTCTTCCTCGACAGAAAAGAGTTTATCATTGTCCAATAACCTGCACTTCCGTTGATGGCAGTTTAGAATATATTGCCAGCGGCAGCATCGATTAACATGTCCACCATTGGCATCGGATATTCATCTTTAGGAGATGCAAGGTTGAGGTCCCTGAAATCGATGCATATCCTGATCTTCCAGTTCTTCTTCATTATGGGTACAACATTGGCTACCCACTCCGGATATCGGGCCACCTCGATTAAACTGGCCTTTAACAATTTCTCAATTTCTTCCCTGATCGGTTTGCATACCTCGACTGACATCCTTCTCAGGGGTTGTTTACGGGGTAGGTACCCTTCAAGTATTGGAATACGATGCTCCATTAATTTCCTGCTCAATCCTGACATCTCGTCATAATTCCAGGCAAAACAGTCCTTGTATTCCTTCAACACTTGAATCAACCGACCCTTCTGGCCATCATCGAGCAATGCGCTGATGTATGTTGGTCTGTGATCATCTTCGGTGCCTAACTCAACCTCGATGACAGGATCTTGTACTTGGATTTTGATGTCATCGAGCTTGGCTAGCGCCGTTCCTAGCTCTTCCAATTGAATTTTATCGCCATCTGATATTGGCGTTTTTTCCTCAAAAATGAGATCGTCTGTATAGCATTCGGCCACATAGGCCCGAAATTTTTGAATCAAATCGGCGCACGCTTCTTGTTCTGGATCGACAACCACGATCTCGTCAATTTCCAGATGTTCGGCCTTATAGGCCGATGGTTCCTCATTGTCAGGACAATTCATAAGGACTGACCGTTCTATTCGTGCGGCCCTTCCTCCTTGACGTTGCAAGGCCAGCTTAATTCTTTGGCCAAACAAACCATTTCAAGCTGAGTTAATTTCTTGCTTGAAGTGACTTTCCTCGGTCGTCCGTATTTATCTTGTCCTACGAACCTGTAAGGTCCAATACCCTACTTAAATGATAAATAAAAAAAATAGAAAAAAAACATAAAGAACTATACATGAAGAAGATGTCTGCCTCAATATAATCACATAAATTAACGCTTCAATTATGTCTGAATTATTCTAATATTAATTTGTTTTAAACATACAATGTAAAATTAGGAAATAAAGAGGAATATTGAAGTGTAGTGTAATTAGGAAATAGGGAGGAAAGTTGGAAGTGTTAGGGGAAATTGAGATCTAACAAGCTAGACCAAAGGGTCTATATGGTGATACATCAATTGCTAAATACAAAATAAGGTTTGAACTCTTCGGGATTAATTCTTCTCCGTCTTTGTTTTTTGTCTTTCTTGATAGTTATTTTGGTTGAAATGCTTGAAAATTTCATGAAATGATATATCAAATGAAGAGATAACATAATTAATACCACATCAGAATGAAAGATATATATAATAGAATTATCTTATTCCATGTTAAACGGGAAAAAAATTATAATTTGCCAAAATATCATCCGATCGAGAACTCTTATAAAATTATCAAACATCATATAAAAGGTCAATAAACCTCATTTTCATCATATAATGAAGTGGACATACTTAATTGAAAAAAAGTAAATAGTAATAGTAATAGTAATATTAGTATTTATTATTTAGTTTATTATATTGAAATATATAAAGTAGAATTTGGTACGGTATACATTTTATTTCTGTTTGATGATTTCAAATTAATTTACTATAAAAATGTATAAATTATAGTTATGTTGAATTAGTTTTACTTTTTACATATAAGATAAAAGAAGAAAATTTTAAAAAATATATAACAATTATAAAGAATAAGTGTATGATAAGCAAGAAAACATAAAAAAAATGATAAATTATTGTAAGTTATGTTATATAAAGTTAATTGAAATTTATATAAGTGCAAATACTTCAACTTTTATATATTGCCATATCTTTTTTTTTAAGAACTGATTGCCATATTCGAAGAGTTAATCTATTCAAAATATATACTTATTATACGAGGGAAAAACACTTTTGATATCAAATTTTAGTCTAAAAATACATTTGATACCAGGTTTTTTGGAAAAACACATTTCATACCATGATTCAAACCATCTTGACATATTTACTTTTTTCGTCAATTTTCGGCCAAAATTCAGCAAGTGCCGTCAATTGAGGGTCTTTAAAACTTATGTTGTTTTCCTTCCCATTGTCAATTTAACGGGCACCCGAGCGACACGTGCTGAATTTCGTCTGAAAATTGACAGCAAAACTAAATGTGTCAAGATTGTGTGAATTATGGTATGAAATGTGTTTTTTCAAAAAATTTGGTATCAAATCTATTTTTTAAACTAAAGTTTGTTATCAAAAGTGTTTTTTTCTCCTTATATTCATACGATATGATTAAGGATATTACATCATATTTGACATGACATTGTAATGGGCTAATTATAACATTGTAAAAACAAAGGGAGGTATTTTGTCATATCTATTATCACAAGGAGTTAAATTGCCTATTTAGGATGTTAAAAGGAGGTATTTTGCCCTTTTATTTATTAGAGGGAGTTAAATTACCTATTTAAAATAATCCAGGGAGTTAAATTGCTATTCACTCCTTTTACAAGAGGGTAAAATGCCCACTATGCAATATCACGGGGAGTTAAAGAGCCAATTTACGCATATCACAAAGGGTAAATTGTCTATTTACGCATATCACATGGGGTAAAATGAGATGAATATGTTGTCAAGGGTAAGGTTAAACTGATAATTTTTTTACATGACAATGAAGTCTCAGTCATTATAGAGTGTGTGTGCAACATCTCCACTAGCAAAGAGGTAAATTGTTCATTATTTCATATCACAGGGAGATAAATTGCTCATTAATTTATTTCACAGGGAGATAAACTGCCTATTTTCATATAAAATGAAGGTAAATTGCCCATTAGAAATATCACAAGGAGTTAACTTGCCAAAAACCCCTTAAGAAACCACTTTTTATTATTGTATATAAATCACAAACAGAATAAACTACCTTTAAAAATGGGATTATAACGAGCTGATGGTCTCAAAAGATCAAGATGCTTATCTGAAACTGATCTGACTAGTTCAAGGCCATTTCTACCCTCCCCCTCCTCAATAGTAGCATCTGTAACACCATCAAGTCTCAATTAATAGCATTAGGGTGCTTAATTAGTTTCTTATTTTTATTTGAAATATTTCCACTCGTTCTATATGAATATCTTATCCCGCAAAGAAGCTAAGGGTGTATGTTCTGCTAAGGGTTGAATCATTCTCCCTCTAAGTTCAAGTGGAATTGCAAATTCTCAGAAGTTCTAAGTGAATAATATACTCATACAAAATAATGGTCAAATCTGACAAAATCTTGATATAACAATTTAAGTAAAAAGTGCAAAATTTGATTTTTAGGCAGATATAAATAATTAGATCACACAACGCAGATATAACTAATTCATCATCACTCATGGATTACAAGGTCCTGCGATTGTTAGCAATTTCTCCCTCTTAGAACTCATGTGCTTTCTACCAATACGAGGACGCACATTTTCAAAAAGAAAATTAACAAAGTGGAGACATGGCAGATAATAGATGAATGTACGGATATCCTAAAACATTTTTATGCCAGATGGCAAGTTTGTAAAAATGTACTTATTACACAAAGTGGAAAAGGAAAGATCAAGTTGATTACTCTGATCCATAGGCAATTCTCCGGAGGTAATAGATCCCACTACGGTGAGAGCCTCCCTTCTACAAACGCTTCTGAACTACCTGATCAAAATGGAATGTCGGAATTAGTATTCTAATAATGTATGATATTTAGTTTTCGACATAAACCAAACACTTGGCCCTCATTTAGATTGAGGGATTCAGAGCTAGAATTTCAAATCCGTGTTAACAAATTTAAAGGCTTATAACACTTGTATGGATTATTTCCATTTTGTGCGGTTTTCAAATCCTTACTCCTTAGCTATCTACCTTGTACTATCCTTAACCAAATGATGAATTAAATCAACCCAATATTGGAGTCATTCAGAATCCTTTCTCCAACATTTCCATCTAATCCAAATAAAGACTTGAACCATTAAATTATCTTCGATTTTAAGTTCCAAGGTACGAAAAAACCAGGTGAAAGATCACATATTACAAAATGATGACTCTTCTACTATTACCATTGAACAATGAAACAGAGCAAACCTTGAAATTTCTATTCAACTACAACTAGGAAATCTAACATTGTCACTACATAACCATCAAGAACCTTATATCCAGATCTGCAGTCATTTTCACTTACACAATTAACTGTATAATTAATTAAGAACTCCAACACCAGAATCCGACATAACACAAATTCAAAATTTCGACACCCGAATCGACAGCAACTTACAAATTTTGATCCCAAATATTAAGTATATTTTCCAAGCAATCCTTTCCCAAACTAATACAGTAAGTAAGTATTGATCCCAAATCCCAATTTTAACTTGTACCCACTAATTTATCATCCTTAAACAAACCCTAACCAAAAAGAAAACAGAATTTTAATTATAAGCGAAAATACAGAATATAAGTAATTTAAAAGAAACCTGCCTCAAAGATGAGAGAACTAATAAACTGGAAATTATCTTCTAAAAATCAAATCACTATTATTATTTTTTTTGAGAACAAAAATCAAATCACTATTTGAAAGAAAAGAAGAGTGGAAAATTCTAATAATTAAGTCAGTATTTATGTAATTAACGGAACTTAATTTACAAGAGAAGCAAATGAATGATGCTTTCAACATTGGAGTATAAGAAAAGTAAAATATAATCTACCCCAACTCCACGTCTGTTGACTACCTCCTCCTTTTGTCAATGTTTTCAGAACCGGACCGAATAGTGAACCAGTGAGCCGATTGATCACTGATTTTACTGGTCGAACCAGTCGAACCGTTGGTCGGACCAAAATGACGTCATAATAATGTAATAAATATATTTAATTTTAAAGTATATGTAATATGCATAAAATTTAAACATTATCCTACAATTGATTAAAAATATATTTTTTTTATAATATACTAAAATTAAATCATATAATATTTATCTAACTTATATCATAACGATAATATGGTACTAATTTGTATGCTCATATAAATATAATATGATTATATTTCTTTATAAAAATTTAAAAGTGTAAGTTAAAAATATAACAAAGTAAGAAATTCATAAATTTCAAAATATGGTTATGTATAAAAGTCTAGTATTCAAAGTCAAACTTGCATATTATACCGATTTGACTCTTTATCCTAAAAATAATATTGAAAAGTAATATTGAAAAGTAATATTTATAGAAGAAATTTTAATAAAAAAAACATTATTTGAGTATTAATTTTCATTCATAATGTGTAAAATATTTATTTGAGTTAATTATCTAATTTATAAATAAATTTGGCTACAAGTATCTATAATTTATAAATTTTAATTTGTATTAAAAAATGATGTAGCTCAAATGGTAAGGAAGTCCGGTTCACGGTCGAACCGGCCGGTCCGATCCGGTTTTAATAACATTGCCTTTTGTTCTTTTTCTTTCGTTTTCTACCTAAATATTTGAAGCGTTTATCAAGTCACATCCACTCTTTTTCTTTTTCTTTTTTTGTTTTTTTTTCTATTTTTTTTCAGCCTATTCAATAGCACTGTCAATTGGATGGAAAATTCTTGTCCAAGTCTGACTTGGCTAAACCCATCCAACTACCAAGAAAGTGTATTGCACTTGCTTTGTGATTGGTCACTTTCCTGAAAGTTACTTTCAATCCCAAAGCAAGTGTATTACACTTGCTATGTAATTAGTTTGGGCTCGGCCAAACCCGGTTTGGGTAAGAATTTTCTCAATTCGATATCAAACTACAAAAAGGATATTTTGCACTTTACACCCTCAAAATATGAAAATAGCACTTTGCACCTCTAAAACTTAAATTTAGCACTTTACACCCCCAAAACATAAAAAGTTCAACACTTTGCACCTTCTTTTATTTTCAGGTTAAAATGACCACCGGAGTCAAGGGCAAAATAGGTAATTCAATTGTAGATCTTTGATACTTTGCATCCCCTAAAAACATGATAAATGAGCACTTTGTACCCTTCAAAATAGAATTAACACTTAACACTCTCAATTAAGAACAACTCAACAACTTGTACCCCTAGAACACAATAAATGGGCATTTTGCACCTCAAAACATAAAATTAACACTTAACACCCTCAAGTTAAGAAAAACTCAAATCCCTCAAATTAACAAAAACGGAAGCTGCCAAACTGAACAATTGCACATAAATGGAGCAGCATGCAAAACTATGGAGCTATTGTGAGGAAATATTGGAGGCACATCATGGGACAACAATAAAAATCAAGTGCAAGCGTTATATAGAAGAACATCACGACATCGTTGTCCCAAGAAAAAAACGAAGGGTTTGAGTTTTTCTTAGTTTGAGAGTGTTTAGTGTAAATTTTATGTTTCGGGGTGCAAAGTATCAATATACTGTATATTGGGGGTGCAAGTTGCTAAGTTGTTTTTAATTAAATTGAATATATGTTGCGGATTTTACACACGCAAATAAACGCAAGTGCACGTATCGAACAAGTAATAAATAGTAAGTATAAGAGTATCGTCTCCACATGGACTCGACTAAATATCTACCAAGTTTGAATTCCTAATTTGATTTTATTCTGGTTCCTAATTCAAATATATTTTTGGAATTTTAACTAAATTAACTAAACTAGTTAACTAATTAAGTACTTGGATTGAGTTCGAATAATGAGAAGAGAAACATAGGGTTATAATTCAATATGTTATCTATAGATTGCTCAATTGAGATTTTCGTTGAGTGCCTTCATAAATGCAATACTTGGTTCTGTTGGTGGTGGCTGAGAATACTCTTGATAGCTTGGAGGTATGAACGAGTTGGTCATCATGAAGTTTGTGTATTGATTACTACCCAAATCATCTCTCCATGGAACATTTGGGTTGGTCCCCCACCCTGAATTGTAGTTGTTGGGGTGAAAATTCTGACCATACTTCATGCACAATACACACAAGTCGTACGAGTGTCCACCTGCACAATACACACAAGTCGTTCGTTCATTAAGCCAATAATAACTGATATGATTCATACCAAATGAAGATAACAAGAAAGAGAACAACTAACTAGGAAACAACCAAAAGAAAAATAAAAAATAAAAATTGGCAAATAAAAGTTGCAAGTCTCCGGCAACGGCGCCAAAAACTTGTTGCAGATTTTACACACGCAAATAAACGGAAGTGCACGTATCGAACAAGTAATAAAGAGTAAGTATAAGAGTATCGTCTCCACAGGGACTCGACTAAATATCTACCAAATTTGAATTCCTAATTTGATTTTATTCTGGTTCCTAATTCAAATATATTTTTGGAGTTTTAACTAAATTCACTTCCAATCATGTTCTCATATCTAAAATAGCTTAGGCCTACATATGAACACAATATATAAGAAAATACCTCAATTCATGCACAAAACAATCAAACCAACAACTCGAGCAAACAAAACACAAAACTAACTAAAATTGCCTAAGATTCCACCAAAACTCTAATAAAAGTAATCAAATGAGTAAAGGAAATTGATTTGATAACACTGTTTTCACAGAGTTATCACACCCCCAAACTTAAACTATTACTCGTCCTCGAGTAATGACAAAAACTCAAACAACAACACGAACATTTACAATCATGCATCCCAAGTCAAACTACTAACCATCAATATCAATACGTTATGCATTCTATCATGTAGTTCCTGCGCGTGTGTGTGTGTATACATAAAATGAGAATGTCGGAATCACCTAGATCCCTATAGCTTCGAAATCATTGAGCCTAATTGCATGAATTCCTGAATTGCGAAACATATTTTCTATTTTCTTAGGTTATCATACTAATTACTAAGTTATAGCAAAGCTTTCGGTCGAAGTTATGGAATCATTTAAGCTTGAACTTTCACATAGCATTTGTTTCTTCATTAATTAGCATAACTTAAGTATATTTAGCACCACTCACACTCATAACTTGTTCTAAAGAAGCAGTCAAAATAGAGGAGTGCAGAATAGTTAAGTCGATGCACCCATATATCGTTCATCTTATTACAGTCAAGTTAGAGGAGTGCAAGTATAAGTCTCAAACAATGAGATTTTTCAGGTCTCATACAAGTGAGATTGTTTTCTTTGAATTTAACTTATAGTTTTTCAGTTATTTGCTTCATTTGGTTCTTGTTAAAGTTATTCTTCCCCCCAAACTTAGGCAAAACTATCACTTAGACTCTTAGCACTTTAACCCTTGAATCTAGAGATCAGGTAGGCAAGAAATGATTTCTTAAGCTCTATTCTAACTATAATTCTCTAACGTCATCCTCAATTCTCGATTATGTATTCGTGCTTAAAATGTGCAGAAAAAAAGTCAAAAATACATAAAATTTTAAAAAATTTAGTCAAAGTCGACCTAGCATGCACAAAGTAAATGCGACCTCACCCCCCAAACTTAAACTAAGCAGTGTCCCCACTGCGACTCAAAGAGGTAAAAAGAGGTCAACAGAACAAACAAACAAACAAAAACGAAATACATCAAAGTAAAGGAGAATTGGAAAAATAATACGCCCCGAGAATTGTATGCGCCCATTGCTCGTGGCTCCATCTTGGTAATCAAAATCCCCGTTCCACTTTTGTTTCTTTGGATCCATAATATTCGAATCAACCAAACTCGAACAAAATCATTCAAACCCAATCATATGACCAGAACTCCGTCGAGTCGAATCTCTCCCAAATTGACTTTCAAACAATTACTCCCAGAGTGATACACATATGTAGCTAAAGTGACTCCGTCGGGATGTGCTGGATATGGCGTGATTGAGAGACGTAGATGGTGATGTAATGATGGTGGTGGAGAATGGTAATTATAAGGGTTTGAGGGTTTGAGTATTGTGTTTAGGTAGTAGGAAAAATAGGAGAAAGTGTTTGGAGAGGAAATGTGCTTGGTATTTTATGAACTTAGGGTTTGAGACTTTTGTTGGGGTGGAGTATTTTTGTGTTGGGGCGAAATGAGTTCTGAAAATTAGCTATAGATTCCAGAGGTAACTTTGCGTGGGCGGTACTATTTCTCCGCCCCAGCCAAGTGTGTTCTGAAAATCAGCTCCATAGTCAGGCCGATCAATATTCACTGGGGCGAAAAATTCTTTCCGCGGGGGCTGATCATGTTCTGTCCACTTCTTGCACTTTTTTTTATATGAGGCCATGGCTTGAATCCATTTGAGCCATGGCCTGAAGCTGCTGGAAATTCCCACTTTTTTTTTTCAAGAAATTAGGCCATGGCTTGAATCCGTTTGAGCCATGGCCTGATGCTGCTGGAAAATTTTCCATTCGTGTTACCCTCCACCTTGATGCGTCATTCTCTTCGTCAGAGTTTTAATATTTTCCAGAACATCGATGTATCTGCACTAAAAACAAACACCAAATAAAAACTAAACACGCAACCAGACACAAAACACAAACAAAACGAAAAAATTGAAAGCTTGGGTTGCCTCCTAAGAAGCGCTTAGTTTGAAGTCCTTAGCTTGACTTTGATACTTCCCTTTTAAGGTGGCCAATAATCAAATAGGGTTCCATCCGGATCAAGCATAAGTCCGGGCCTTTTTGCTTTCTTTGTTGTCCCGATATTTGGTCTTTTCCTTGTAAGCTCAATTGGGACAAATTTGAACCTCGTATCGAATCGACAAGCTCTATCCCCAGGTTCAAATCTATTGTTGTTGGGATTCGGTAAGATAAACAGCCCTAGGCACAGCGGAATTTAAAATTTTGTAGGACCTCTTACGGAATCTTACCAGGATACTACCCTAGGTGTATATATATGAATATTAAAACGACAAGGATAATTAGATCCAAATTATACCTGTCTCCTTGCAAATCCAAGTAGCTCAGCAAAGTTGCGTTTTCTCCCTCAGGTGTGTCGATCAAAAGTCCTGCTACTAGCGCCCCACGTGTTGCGCCTCTACGAGTTGATACACCACAATATCACGAAAATTAATATATCCTAATCGACTAGAACATAGGGTATATTAATATCTAGGATTTAAGAACGACTTTGGAATTAAAATCGAAAACGAAAAATTCTTCCTAAATGGAAGAGGGTTCGGCCGATCTAGTGTGTAGGGAGAGGGAGAGAGAATTTTCTTTGCTCAGTTTTTGCTCTTAGAGTTGTATATGAGATATGACATCAAGTCCCCTATTTATAGGTATCTCATTAACCTAGTCCTATTAAAATTAAGACTTTAATTCTCCTACATGGGCCATGGCCCACTTTAATTAGAAGACCAAGTCTTCCTAATTAATTCATGGCCCAGTTAATTAATTTGACCAGGCTTTATTTAATCTCCCAATTAAATAGCCCAATTAATTAACTACTCTCCCAATTAATTAAATTAGACTCTAAGTCCATTTAATTAATTATCCCTTTAATTAAATCCAACTTAATTAATTAACTCACAAATTGTCGACTCGGTTTTTCTCTTTTCCTCGCTTTCGCTTCATGTGTATTGTGTATGCCCCCGTATGTTCACCACATAATTGGCCGTGGGTTATAATTAAATATTATTTAATTATTCGAGTAACATATACTCTAAATCAATCGAACACTCTGTCGATTGATCATTCCAAAATTAGCACCCCTGCTAATTTGAGAATTCTCCCACACTCCACGGTCGATGTCCAGCCACAAGCCCATGGAGCCCAATCACTGGTGAATTAATTCAGTGAACCTTTTAACTCATTTACAATTTCCATATACGACATAATCTCTCCATCGATCAATCTCCCAGTCGAGACTTAAGGGTATGGTCTTTCATCGGTCCCCCTTTTATTTTTGTCTTGACCTTATGTATTCTGGTCTCAAAATAAATTCTCTTTGACTTAATCTTTATGAGCTACTTACATAAAGTCGTCAGATACCTTGGCCAAGGATTTTACCAGAATTAATTTCTCACAGAAATCCATAGGAGAATTTCCGAACCTATCAAGTCGGGTCAATGGATCCTTTGTTGATGATATGAATCTGCATACGAGTTCCTCCATACCCAACATGAGTTCACAGAGACCTTCTAGTGATCTCCAGTCCGTCGGAACTCATATCAAAGCATGAACGTTCTCGCACCAGATAAACCCTATCACCTCAAGTAGTTAGGGATCGTTCCTCGTATACTATTGCAAATTGAAATAACTTCAACTCCGATATGCGACTACCGCTTCCATGGTGAGTTATTTCCTAATCGGGGTATTCAGTGCGCTTGCCATCCCAGCAAGCCACCCACTTATGTGTATCGACTATCCCAGTCACGCTCGTGGACCCCAACGTTCTCCAGTTCATCGGTGTATACACAACAGTGAGAGTCTAACCGAATCCAACGATGTCCTATCTTGATTGGATTCTACGACTCTTGAATATTTTCTAGATCACGGCCTTGGAGATCAGTCCACGTGTTGTCCCATAGCCCTGTGATCTAAGGACTTCTATTCTTATGCGTAGAAAATTATTACATAAGATAAAGATGACCATTTAATAAAATGCATTTATTAATCAAAATTGAATAGTTCCTTATTTATTACAATAAATGCTAGCCATACAGCTGCCTTGCTGTGATCTAAGGACTTCTATTCTTATGCGTAGATAATTATTACATAAGATAAAGATGACCATTTAATAAAGTGCATTTATTAATCAAAATTGAATAGTTCCTTATTTATTACAATAAATGCTAGCCATACAGCTGCCTTGCAGGACACTATTTCTGTCAATCTCCCACTTGTCCTAAAGCCAGTCTTTTATTTTCTTGAGTCCCATCTTACGCAGATGTTTCTCAAATGCCTTTTGAGGCAGAGGCTCCGTTAGCGGGTCCGCGGTATTATCTTCTGAGTCGACACGTTCCATCTTAATGTCTCCTCTACCAATGATAACTCTTATCACGTGGTATCGTCTTTGTACATGTTTGGATTTCTAATGAGATCTCGGCTCCTTTGCTTGCGCTATTGCCCCATTATTATCACAGAAGATAGTATTGGGCTTAGCGATGCTAGGTATCACATCCAATTCCTGGATGAATTTCCTCATCCAAACACCTTCCTTTGCTGCATCACACGCGGCAATGTATTCTGCTTCGGTGGTTGAATCTGCGGTAGTGTATTTCTTGGAGCTCTTCCAACTTACCTCACCACCATTGAGGTAGAACACGTATCTAGATGTCGACTTGAAGTCATCTACATCACATTGGAAGCTCGAGTCTGTATAGCCTTCCAATTTCAATTCTCCCCCACCGTATACCAAGAACAATTCCTTAGTCCTTCTAAGGTACTTCAGAATTGCCTTTACGGCTATCCAGTACTGCTCACCTGGATCAGATTGGTAGCGACTTGTAATGCTTAAAGCGTACGCTACGTCTGGTCTAGTACATAACATACCATACATTATGCTTCCTATTGCGGATGCATATGGCACTCGAGACATATTGCTTCTCTCTTCAGGCGTCTTTGGGGCCATAGACTTAGAGAGTGCAATTCCATGTCTCATTGGTAGCAATCCTCTTTTGGATTCTTCCATATTAAATCTCTTCAAGATTTTATCTATGTACTGGGATTGGGAGAGGCCCAACAGTCCTTTTGATCTATCTATGTAGATCCTTATACCTAGTACAAAGGATGCTTCTCCCAAATCCTTCATTGAGAATTGTGTAGATAACTATGCTTTAGTTTCGGACAATACTTTTACATTGTTTCCAATGAGAAGAATGTTGTCAACGTAAAGCACCAAAAATTCAACTGTACTCCCACTAATCTTCTTGTACACGCAAGATTCGAACACGTTCTTGATGAATCCAAAAGTTTGGATTGTTTCATCGAAACGGATGTTCCAACTTCGAGAAGCTTGCTTCAGTCCATAGATGGACCTCTGGAGTTTACACACCTTGTGTTCATCTCCTTTGGATGCATATCCTTTTGGTTTCTCCATGTAGATCTCATTGTCAATGTCCCCATTGAGAAAGGCAGTCTTTACATCCATCTGCCATATCTCGTAGTTATACCACGCAGCTATGGCCAGCAAGATTCGAATGGATTTAGGCATTGCGACGGGCGAGAATGTCTCCTCAAAGTCGATTCCTGACCTTTGAGTGTATCCTTTTGCCACTAGTCGCGCCTTGTAGGTTATTACCTCTCCGTTCACTCCAAGCTTTCGCTTATAGATCCACTTGCAACCCACGGGAGTCACTCCCACTGGTGGATCTACCAAGGCCCAGACCTTGTTTGAGTGCATGGAGTCCAATTCGGATTCCATGGCTTCACGCCACTTTCCCGAGTCTATGTCTAGCATAGCCTCTTCGTAAGTCCTTGTGTCGGTTAGAGACTGTCCAGTCTCATGCAGCAGACCGTAATACCTCTCGGGTTCTCTACGTTGTCTCTCTGACCTACGAAGTATCGGTGTACTTTCTGGTGCACTTTAATGCTCTTGTTCTCCCACTGCCTGTAGTGACGGGTCAGCTTGATCGACCTCTTCGGCCTTTTCAGCTTCTGTGACCTCATCTAGTTCTACGTTGTTTTATTTCTTGTCCACCAAGAAATAATTCTCTAAGAAGTGTGCGTTCCTTGAGACAAACGTAGTTTGTCTTGTAGGATCGTGGAACTCGTATCCTATTGAGTTTTCCGGATACCCCACGAATTTGCACAAAGTGGATTTAGTTTTCAATTTATCTCCCACTAGCTTTTTGACGTAAGCAGGAGATCCCCATATGCGCATGAATGCGTATGAGGGTGCCTTGCCAAACCATAATTCGTATGGTGTCTTTTCTACGGATTTAGAAGGTACCATGTTTAGTATCTTCGTTGCCGTGAGGAGGGCATGTCCCCAAAATGAAAGAGGAAGGTCAGTGGCACTCATCATGGATCGAACAATGTCCATCAATGTTCGATTCCTTCTCTCTGCAACTCCATTTAATTGAGGTGTTGCAGGAGGAGTCCACTGCAATAGTATTCCATGCTCTACAAGATAATTTAGAAATTTGTTACTAAGAAATTCTCCACCTCGGTCAGAACGAAGAGCCTTTATCGTATGACCAAGTTAATTCTCTACTTCCATCTTGAATTCTTTGAACCGCTCAAAGGCTTCAGACTTGTGTTTCAACAAGAACACATATCCATAACGACCATAGTCGTCAGTGAAAGTGATGAAGAAATCATAGCCACCTCGGGCGCTTTTTCTTAGTGGTCCACATACGTCAGTATGTATTAAGTCCAATGTTTGCTTGGCTCGCTTAGGGTTTCCCTTAAATGGAAACTTAGCCATTTTACCCTTTAGACATGGTTCACAAGTTGGCATTTCATCAATGCGATTGATTTCAATCGCCCTAGATGATGCTAACTTTTGAATCCTTGATTTAGATATATGTCAAAGTCTAGTGTGCCATAATTGGGCAGATATTTCATTATCATGTTTCCTTTTGTTTTGTTGTACGTGCATAACTAACTTAGGTGGTTCAACGGTGTATAGTCCATCTTTCAATGTACCAGGGAAAAACAAATTATCATTCATGAATAATGAAAAGGAACCTTTATCAATTGTAAAATTAAAACATTCATTATCCAAAACAGGAATAGAAATAATGTTTTTCACTAAACCAGGTACATAAAGAACGTTCCTAAAGACTAAATTATTACCACCCAAATCTAACTCCACTCCGCCTATGGCCTCGGCAGCAGCTCTAGCTCCATTGCCAAATCTCAGGATCCAATCCCCTGGCCTAAGTGGCCTTGTTGCTCCCATTACCTGTAAATCATTACAAAGATGAGAACCACAAGCAGTGTCTAGCACCCATGATGCATAGTTAATTGATAGATTAACTTCAACAAGGAATATACCTTTCGAGCTCTCCAAGAACTCTTTGCAGTTTCTCTTCCAGTGTCCAGGTTTCTTGCAGTAGAAACATTTTTGTTCACCAGACGAAGCTTTACGCTTCTTTCCCTTCCCTATGGGCCCAGATGGTCCTTTGCCTTTGCTTGAAGAAGCATTTCCTTTCCCTTTCCCTTTCTTTGTCCTTTTGGACTTGGATTGGGTCGAGGTAGCAACCATCACTGGCTTCTCTCTTTTCATGGAAGCCTCGGCAGTGGCGAGCATATTAGTCAACTCGTGAGGTTCAACATCCATCTTTTGTAGTTCACTACGAATTGCTCGAATGATCTTGGCAACGATTGGAAGATTATATCCTGGCAGTAGGTTTTGTCCATCTTTACGTCAAGATGACCAAGCTTTTCAATAAGCCCAATCATCTTGATGCAGTGAGATCGAACATCAGCACCTTCAGCCATCCTCGTTTGTTGCAAAGTCTTGGCAGTTTCATACCGCTCATATCTACTTTGCACCCCAAATAGACCATTCAGGTGCATGTAGATTTCAAAAGAAGACTTCATATGCTCGTGCTGCTTTTGAAGCTCATTCGACATGGATGCCAACATGAGACAACGTGACTGTAAGTCATCGTCGAGCCACATATCCACGACTTCTTTCTCAGTATCATCGGCATCCTTAGCAAGTTCGGGAGGGGACCCATCAAGGACAAAACCTCGCTTTTCAGAAGCGAGAATGATCTTAAGGTTCCTGACCCAGTCATGGAAGTTGGGTCCAGTTAATTTATTTTGTTCAAGTATGATGGAAATCGGATTCTTAGACATTATATCTACAAAATGACGATAGAAGAAATAAATACGCGAAAGATTAATTTAAAATGCACAATTTACAAACATGGGTTTTATTTGTAAATTACTCCCACTATTTTAATCAAAATCTTATGTCCCCACATAAGTTTCGGGATTTTAAAATATCCTAGCGGGCTTAAGGCCCAAATGTAATCTCCTAGTACCCACGACTCGTTGGCCATACTATTTGATTCACTTGGTGGTCGACTATGTCGTCGGTTAACAATCGCAGCTAACCCTTAAGTTCATTTAGCCTCGTTTTTCGATATGGACCCACGACTCGTGAGACATCCATACTTACTAGCGTTAAATCATGTCCAATACTCGTGGAGAGAAATAGTTCAATCCTAGACGCCCTCCGACTCGTGAGACAGTGCCTAAAACCTTGCTATCCCCTCCCTTGGCACTAAACTCGTGCATCGAGGCAATAGACATATCATCTTCCTATAGCTCGACCCACGACTCGTGAGACATCGAGATATATTCGTACAATATGCCTAAGACCTAGTAATTGGATAGGCTTGGACCATAGACACTATTCATATGCGCCCATTATTCAATTTAATATTCTAATTGAATTTCAGGTTCAATTGGAGGTTTTAAATTTTCTTGTGCGATGTCTCATCAGATTATGCTTTATCTTGTTTACGTGATCTATTCTAAGCATGCAAGACATACATCAAAGAATATAAGTAAACAAACATCACCTAGCAGGATATGATTGATCGATTGCCCATCCTATGCGATCCATCACGAGCCATGTGATGAATCAATTGGTCAGTCTATGGTGGAAATTAAATGTCCTAACTATTACAATTTTTAAACCCATACATCATGGACCTTCTTGTAATATCCAGCTTGATTGGGCCTCCATGTCCTCCAAGGTAATGGGCTTCCATGTAGATCTCCAAGTCTTCATGAGGTTTTCTCGGCTCCAAGCCTAATCTAAGCCTAGCTTACAAATTTAAATGGTCCTATTCTATTACATTTGTTTGCGCAAGCAAGGGCACCAATCAGGCCCATTTAATTACAACCCATAAAATAAATAAACAAAAAACTACACAGGGTTTAAGGGCAAAATCGACCAATCCACATATTCACTCAAGAACATGCATAAATTCACATAAGGGCATAAATGTAAATTTATCGGCTCCTTTAATATTAATTCACCAAATTTATCCAAGTTAATTAATTTTGAATTAACAATTAATCTCTAAGATTAATTAACTCTTAGTTGAGTTCTAAGTAATCTACAATTCTTACCTTAATTAAATTGGTTAATTAAGGTAGACCAAATCTCTAAGGTTCCTACCTTATCCAAAACTCTAAGTTTCCCAATGTTCCTAAATCTCCAAGATTCTCAAGATAATCCTATTTTGATTAGATTAGTTTAATTAAGGTAGTGTTTAAATCTAACAAGATAACTACCTTATCCAAAAACTCCAAGTTTCCTAATCTTCCAAAATTCTAAGATTTTCAGAATTTCCAAAATACGCAGAATTAGAGTCCAACCATAATTAACCAGTCGAGGCCAATCGGAGGCTGCCACTTGGACAACACACGCGCGGCCACGAAGTCTGCCCTTGGCTGCTCGCGGCAGCCGCTGCTGCGCGTGGCAGCGTGTGGCAGCATGCGGCTGCACGTACCAGCACGCGGCTGGCAGCCCGCAGGCTGCTACCGTGTGCTGCACGCGCGGCCAGCGTGCTGTTCGCACGCTGCCGTGGGCAGCAACTCGCGGTGGCCGCCCAGCCGCAGTGCGCTGCCGCGCACCACCGCGGTTAGATCCAATAAAAAATAATTTTTTTTGTTCGATTACTCATGAATTAATTAAGCAGATCTAGTCAATTAAATCACAATCCAAAATAAAAACTAACATGATAAAAAATTTCGAATCAAAATTATTCATTAACTCCAAGTTAAACTATACAGTCCTAAAACATGCAAAGTTAAAGAACTAGCCACATAAATCAAACATATGATTTAATTCACAAAATTTTGTAAATTCATATATATACAAAGCCTAGAGTTGGCTCTGATACCACTGTTGGGATTCGGTAAGATAAACAGCCCTAGGCACAACGAAATTTAAAATTTTATAGGACCTCTTACGGAATCTTGCCAGGATACTACCCTAGGTGTATATATATGAATATTATAACGACAAGGATAATTAGATCCAAATTATACCTGTCTCCTTGCAAATCCAAGTAGCTCAGCAAAGTTGCGTTTTCTCCCTCAGGTGTGTCGATCCAAAGTCCTGCTACTAGCGCCCCACGTGTTGCGCCTCTACGAGTTGATACACCACAGTATCACGAAAATTAATATATCCTAATCGACTAGAACATAGGGTATATTAATATCTAGGATTTAAGAACAACTTTGGAACTAAAATCGAAAACGAAAAATTCTTCCTAAATGGAAGAGGGTTCGACCGATCTAGTGTGTAGGGAAAGGGAGAGAGAATTTTATTTGCTCAGTTTTTGCTCTTAGAGTTGTATATGAGATATGACATCAAGTCCCCTATTTATAGGTATCTCATTAACCTATTCCTATTAGGATTAGGACTTTAATTCTCCTACATGAGCCATGTCCCACTTTAATTAGAAGACCAAGTGTTCATAATTAATTCATGACCCAGTTAATTAATTTGACTAGCCTTTATTTAATCTCCCCAATTAAATAGCCCAATTAATTAATTACTCTCCCAATTAATTAAATTAGACTCTAAGTCCATTTAATTAAATCCAACTTAATTAATTAACTCACAAATTAAATTTCAGTTTAATTTGTGATCTTGATCCAATTCTGTTGATCCCAAGTGGTCAGATGAGGTCTAGAGGGGGGGGGGGGTGAATAGACATCTGAAATTTTTTAATCAAATTTTAACTTCAAAACTGTTACTCAAACGTAAACAGACTAAGCTGTTACAGAACAGTAAGTTTACAAGGCTGATCGCGAACAAATCTTTGAACAACTTTGTTGACCACTAATATGATTGTTACTTAGCTGATTTTGATGAAAATCAGTTTTAATACCAGAATACTTGCAGCGGATTTTTAAAGTGTTTTTCACAAGTAAACTTAGTAGTTTGAAAGTTTTATCCCCAATTTTAATAAACTTCTTTTTAACAACTTTTCAAACAGTTACAAAAGTGTTTTATGCAATTTTAGAGATGTGCAAGAAAACTTATGCAAAAATCAAACACCAGAATTTTTATAGTGGTTATATGGATTTAAATCCTTTAGTCCACTCTTCCAAGTCACACAGATCTTGGGTTATACTATAATCACAAAGTTTACAGTATATTCTGCTTGTGTCGAACAACAAATGAAACGACCACAAGTTCGCAGCAGGAAATCACAAAGAAACTCCTACTCTCCGAAGTAATATCACTCACAAAGATGGATATCTACTCCTCACAACACTCTCTTTTACAGATTCACTCAGAAAATGTATATTCTTTTAAAATTCAACGGCTTCTGTCAACAAATGACTTCAGCAGACGAGTGAGCTGTTCTTGAGCTTTGAGACTTAGAAAAAATTTGCTTCGAATTCAATCTCTCAGATGTTGTGTTATTTTTCTCTTCGTCTCTCTCATCTATTTATAGTCACTCTTTGAATTATGTCCGTTGAAGTGAGACAAAATTCAAATCTCTTGATTTTTGGTCCTTAATTTCCGCGAACGGCTCTCTGCATAGTGACAGTACTGCAGACTGTACTTTCTGTCAGGTAGCAGTAAATGCACCGAGCTGATACGAGTTATTTCTTCAATCATTTGCCATTAATAACCTCAGACTTCAGCATTTATTACTTTAGTGGCATGTATTACCGTTGGGACGACTTCTTGATCTTTCCTCTTGGCTGATGAGAGTACAAGTCTGATGATGAACAGAGCTGATCTCAAACTTGAACAAATCTGATTTGAGTCGGCTGATTTCCATCAGTCTGATTTCTTCTCTTCAGCAGATCAGTAGTCTTCTGGACCTTGAATATTTGACCCGTCTGATATGTCTTCTTACTTGGTCAAAATTCTTCTAAGGGATTACAACTAAGTTATCTTTACTTAGCTGATATAAAGTTTTGGAAATCATCAAAACCTCCCTTAACTAATTCAAATTCAGTGCTCTCCATCTTCATCTTTATCCAACAATTTCCCCCGTTTTGATGATGACAAAACTTCAGCTTGGTACCTGTTTACCTATACTAAAGTTTTGATCCTCAAAATTTTCTGAGATAGAAAAAATATGTTGGAAACAGAACTTGAAATTTTATTGATGATATGAAATTCATTACAAGTACAATTCTGTTCAGATAAGATGTCTGACAGAAAATAAAGAAAACTGATTAAAAAGATTTATCTATTCTAATCATCAGCTTCTTCACTTCCTTCAACTTCCTCATAATATTCATATGAGGATTCTTCATCTTCATCTTCTTCTTCACCTTCTTCATCATCATCATCATCATCTAATATCAGATTAGATTTAGCAGCTTCCATCTTTTCTTTGATTTCTTGTTCTCTTTGAAGCTCTTCCATCTTTCTCTTTGTTTTCTCATCATTTTTGTACTTGGTGTATGGCTCTGTTTGTTCTTCAGCAGATTCCTTGGATGCAACCATTTCTTCATCAGTCTTGGCTTTTTCCTTAGGTTCTTCTTCAGACTTCTCTTTGCCATCAGCCGTTCCAACTACATCAGACTCCTTGGTTTTAGCAGCAGCATCAGATTCCTTGGTTTCAGCAGCAGCAGCTTCCTTAGCTTTTTCTTCAACTACTTGACTGTTGTCAGCAGCAGCTTCAAGAGTTGGCTCTTCCCTTTTCTCTTCCCCCTTTTTGTCATCATCAGGGTTGATAGGAGGGTTGAGTGCAACAGGCTGAATCTTCAGAGCAGCACACAAGGCTTTGATGTTCTGATTCACCAAATCATGGCTGTCAGTGAGATGATTGAGAGAGGTGGTGATGATATCATTCTGATCATTCAAACAATCAACGTTGAGTTGCATAGTGGCAAGTTATTCATGAATAACATCTCCAACTATGTGGATATCTTTCAATAATGCCATGTTTGCAACTTTTTCTTCTTCGCTGACTTTGATGAAGGTTTCTGTTAGATGAGCAATGTTGTTTTCACCTCTTTTCAGAGCAGTATGAAGGTGATTCACATCTGCCTTAACATCTTCAACGTTTCTATTTAAGTCCAGCACACTTTTCTTCAAAGTGCTGTCATCAGGCAGTGGGAAGTTGTCAACAACATCCTGTATTGTTCTTGCAGTAGCTTTCTGCATTTGCTCAAGTTGCAGCCTGTTGGATTCTTCCAAGGCTTGCTGCATTTTCTCCAGCTGTATTTTGTTCCTTTCTTCCATCTCTTTTAAGTTGTTCTCCAACAACATTTGGAAGGCTTCCATCAGTGATGAGTGCATATCAACTGATGAAGCAGAAGGATCAATAGTCTGATCATCTTCAGTTTCCTGGTGGACAGCTGCATCTTGTAATTCAGTCTCTTTATCAGCAGTTGACTCCTTAGCTTTCCACTCAATTGCTAAGGGTTCTTTAGTAGTATCAGGCTGATCAGTGACATCTTCAAAGATTTTATCAATGATCTTGCCATCATCAGTGAAGACTATTGTCTGACGAATCTGTCTTACAACAGGTAGACGAATGGGAGCTGGCTTCTTCACTTTAGGCGCTTCATGATAATCTTTCAGTTCTTTGCCAAACGTGATTTGTTGAATGCCAGGCATGGAAGGCATATCACTTGGCGAGCCTTGCTCATATCTTGACCTTTCAGCCCAAGTCTCCAGGGCTTTCAGAACAACAATTTGCACAACTCTTCTTGTTGGTTCATCATTCTTTCGTTTCTTAACTGGCAAAGAGTTAGAGATAATCCTTGCTTCTTCAGCAACAAACTCTTGTGCATACTTGTGCATCCTATCTCTAACAAAATCTGGATCCAACGCCTTGGTGATGGAAGACGTTTGCAGCCAATTCAGAACCCACTTTTCTTCATCAGCAAACTCTCCCCAGCTTTGGATCTCTTCAACAGATTTGTTCACTCTATATTCTCTCCATTTGATGTATCTTTTCTTCTCATGAGTGAACAAGGTCTTCAGCATCAGCTTCTTGTCAAAGTAAGCTAGTGCCTTCTCAAATCTGTTGAAAACAAAAGAGTCTGAGTTAATAATTTCGAAAGCTCTTCTTACATCAAACTTCTTCTTTGGTTGAACCCTGCCAGCAGGCATCTTCTTCTTGGCCTGTAAAGATTCACCAATCTTTACACCTCCAGCAATTTCAGGGCCATGAGCATCCTTTTTGCTGAGCTCAATGACAACAGCTAACTCAGCATCTTCAGCAGCTTTCCGTTCTGCCTCAGACATCTTTCTTCTCAGTTCTTCCTTTTCAGCTTCATTCTTACTGAGCTCAAGAACTTTTTGTTCTTCTTGGTCATCTCTTTTTATCTGGTCTGCTTCTTCCCTTTTTTTCTTGTCAGCAGCAGAGATCTTCTTCTTTTTGAGGATGATCTTTCTTTTCCCTTTGCTTTTATCAGCAGGCGCATGTTCAGAAACAGGTCCAGCAGATGCAAGTGGTGTAGCTGCTATTGAATTGATGATCTGCACTTCAGGATCATCAAGGGGTTGAGCAACCCCAGCTGTTGGTGCTGTTGAAGTAGCTTTTTATTCAGCAACTTTCTCATCAGCAGACTTCTCTTCAACACCAGCAGGCCTCTCTGCTGATTGAGGACTTTCTCTTACCAAGTTTGATAACTCGGTGGGGGAATCAATAAAGATCATTTTCTTCCTTATTGTTTTCCTTGCTCTTCCTTGAACAGGCTTGGAAGCAGCTGTATCTCGAAGTTGACTTCGCGTCCTACGAGCAACATTTGCTTCAGGTCCAGCAGAAACGGTTCTTGAAGGTGAACCAGGAGACATATTCTCTATATCATTCGTTGTCTGATTTATGATATCATCAGCAACGATCTTCTCAGCCGGCTCTTCTGTTCTGGCTTCAACAGCTGGCTGGGCTGTTTGAACAGAAGCCTTAGTCTTTTTCTTCGGAGCCTCTTCCTTGGGCTCATCAGCCTTCTTCTTTTTCTCAACAGCAGGCTGAGCTGTTTTCTTCTGCTTTTTGGCAGGAACCTTTTCCATAGGTTCCTCCTCTTCTTCTTCAATTTTTCTCTTCATAACAGGCACATATCTGGCCATTGCCTTGGCGTTGTGGATTTCTTTTCCATTCGTCATTCCACCGCCCATATTTGATAACTCAGGGTAATCCTGTGGTTAGTCGGCTTTCCCTTCTTCTCGTGGAAATGAGCAAAGATGTACCAGACAACAACTGACCAATTTACCTCTAAGCCATAGTAAATTGCCAGCATGATACAATACCTCTTCATGGTTACTACATCCAGAGAGAATGTACAGTTCTCTATCAGCTTAGAGACCATATCAGCCATGCGCTGATACTCGTCCTTTAGCTGTTTCTTCTTGATGTTCCCTGTCAACATTTCTCCTTCTTTGACACAGATTGCCCAGAAGTCTTGAAGCTTTTCCTCCACCAAAGTAACTACATCATGTCGTTCTTGATTTGATAAACCGAATTTCTCGTGCAACAGAGCAGGAGTAATGGTGATGGCCTTTCCTCCAATAGTTACTGTGATTTCCAGTTTGTCAAAGTCAACCGCAGCAGTTTTGTAGTACTCCAAGACTTGATCTGTCCAGATTATGTCTTAGTGATATTCCATGAAGTTTACCAGTGATGCAGCTGATAACGCCGTGAAAACGTCGTTATTGCGTGCCTTCTTAAGCCCAAAACGTCTTGTTTTAATCCGAGTTTTGCTTGCTTTTGCGTGTTTGCGTGGTTTTTCCTTCTTTGGCCCCTTCGTTTGGCCTTTGTTTGTTTTTCGTGTTTTTGGTCTCGTTTTGATCGTTTTCTCCGTGGTTTGTAGGTATTGACATCTTAGAGTGATTCGGAGTTGCGTATCATTGTTGCGAGTCGCTCTACCCACCCCGCGAGTCAAGCTTGAGCTTCAAAGAAAATAAAACCCGAAGCAAATTGTACAAGATTGTAGATATCTGTTCACTAAAGCATGCACAACTTTATCAAGGATGATCCAAATGAGCTGAATTTTGGATATGTCATAGATGAGTGAGTTAGCTACGCTACGGACTTTACGGATCTGCATTCGGAGTTCGGAATCAAAAGATATGCTGGTCGGAAAGAAGTACGGCAGAGCTGGAAACTCACTGCCAGACATACACCGCGGTGTGTGAACCTTACACCGCGGTGTAAGGCCTGTCACACCGCGGTGTATGATATATACACCGCGGTGTACCCCTGCTACCAGCAGATATTTATCTACGGGAAGCAGGGGCCTTTTTGTACACTTTCCCCCTTGTCCCCAAATGTAATTCTAGCTTGTTAGGGGTCATTTTGGTCTTGGTTGCCTTGCTTTTGAGGGTAACTTAGGCATGGAAAGCTTGTTGTTTCTCTAGGTTAGATATTAGGAGGTGAAATTCATGACAACTCCTAGACTTCATTTTTCATCTTGCCTCCCTTTGGAAAAAGTTTTGGCTTGCACTTTTGAATGAAGAACAACAAAGGCTTGAAGGAGAAGTTGACATAGATTTCATCACCTAAGCTTACTCTATCTTTCTTACTTTGTTCATTTACACTTATGACTTTGTTTAATGTAATGAATGTTTTTTTGATGAATATGAGTAGCTAATCTCCTTTCTTCTAGGTTTTTATTGATCCTATGTTTAGTTCTTGATTAAATGATGCTATGATAATTGTTATGATGCCTACATGTGTTTGTTTATCCGATTTCGTGCTTATTGTTCGTCTTAAGGTTTGATCAACCTTGAGGTGAAAGTTATTGATTCTTGATTGCTAGAAATAGTGATTTTGAGGATTTGATTATGAAGTTGGATTGTGATTCGATTCTAGGATAGACATATACCTAAGTCGTTTCATATTCGTTTAAGGTTTGAGTTTAATGCCATCGATTAGATTTTAGTCCATTTAGGAATAAATTGGATTAGTTTAATTTGATAGGTTTGTATGCTATCGGAAGATACATACGAACGTCTTGGAATCCTTGAATAGCAAACACGAGCATTAGTAATCATTTATCGAGTCATTTATCTTGAATTGAACTAGGTGACGTAAAATCCTAGGAGCCTTTATCTTATTAACAAGTTAATTATTTAGATTTATCTTAATCGCTTCGTTAGTTGTTTAAACAAACCACAATCTCACTACTATCGTTCACACAAGTTCGAGTAAGGTGTTAGAATAGATTTCGGTAATTATACGTTTGATTCCTCGTGGGTTCGACACCCCTTATCATTTTATTACTTGAAAGCGACCGTATACTTGTGCGTTTACGTAATCGTATTTGGAGCGTAACAGCAGCCTTAAATTTTTCCAGTAATTGCTTCATCACATTGGTACTTGACTGGTAGTATGCATCATAGATCAGATACATTCCTTCGGCCTTAGCTTCTTGAGCAGAACCCATTTTGATTATGTGGAAAGTTAGTGAAACAGAGAGAATTTCGCAGAAAATAGTAGGAAGATTTCTTGCAAATGCTCTTGAAAGTGTTTGAGTGCGTAAAGAGTTACAAGTCTGATCAGATCTGGATTTATAGAGTTAGGGTTTCTCGGTTTAAGTGATACACGCTAACCGTTAGGTACGTTTGTGTCAGTTCTGATCGTGTGGGCGTCAGTTACGTAATTCAAAATCCAAAAAGCATTAAATGACAGGCGGAAATGCGAACCGCCTTAGTATACTTGTAAAAGCGTATTTTTAATAAAACGTTTTTAAACAGTAAACTTTTACACAGCTGATCAGACGAGTAAACTAAAGTACTTATCTGATGGGACTACCGTCCTGATGACAGATTGTTATCGGTGAAAGCCAATAGCTGATAACCTTCCTCGGCTGTTTGTCAATCCATCTAGGTGAATAATCTTCAATCTTCTGATGAAAACATAACTTCAACTAACTTTTATCAACAAATTTCATCTTTTAATCAGAAGTACCGCTAGTCTTACACGTTCCCCCTGACTTTAAGAATCCATAAGTGAACTAGTCTGTTGAGAGTTAACCCTTGAAGATCATATGATGTGTAAGTTGATGAACTTCAGTCTTCTGATGAGTTCTCCCTCAGCTTATGCATCTAATTTTAGTAGTCCTAGTTCAGCTCGTAGAGTTGAAAATCTTGTATCACTTAGAGGTTTTGTGAAGATGTCAGCAATCTGATTTTCAGTAAAAACATATTCTATCATGACATTTCCTTTCTCCACATGATCTCTGATGAAGTGATGCTTGATCTCAATATGTTTAGTCCTTGAATGACTTGTAGTGTTTTGAGTAAGACTGATTGCACTTGTATTGTCCCAGTAGATAGGTATTCCACTGATTTTGATGTTGTAATCTTCTAGTTGATGCTTCAACCATAGTATCTGTGCACAGCAAGCTCCATCAGCTATGTATTCAGCTTCAGCAGTAGATATGGATACTGAAGTCTATTTCTTACTCATCCAAGAGATCAAACGACTACCTAAGAACTGACAAGCACCTGTTGTGCTTTTCCTGTCAATCTTACAGCCAGCAAGGTCAGAATCTGAATATCCAATAAGTTCAAATCCAGATTCCCTAGGGTACCACAATCCCAATTCTTCAGTGCCTTTAAGATATTTGAGAATCCTTTCGGCAACTAAGAGATGAGATTCCTTAGGATTTGATTGATATCTCGCACAAACCCCAACAGAGTACATGATATCAGGTCTGCTAGCTGTTATGTATAACAGTGACCCGATAATTCCTCTGTACTTGGTTATGTCTACTGATTTGCCATCCTCATATTTATCCAAACGTTGACTAGTAGACATTGGAATATTAGCAGTAGAGCTAGTTTCCATACCAAATTTCTTGAACAGATCCTTTGTGTATTTTGCTTGGCTGATGAATATTCCATCAGACAACTGTCTTACTTGCAAGCCAAGAAAATAGTTAAGTTCTCCCATCATGCTCATTTCAAACTTGTTCTGCATCAGCTTTGAGAACTTATCACACATCTGTTGATTTGTTGAACCAAAAATGATGTCGTCAACATATATTTGCACAAGCAATATATGATTTTCCCATTCAATGGTGAACAGAGTCTTGTCTACCTTGCCTTTGCGAAATCCTTTAATTAAAAGAAAATCATATAGGGTATCATACCATGCTCTTGGAGCCTGTTTCAGTCCATAGAGGGCTTTCTTCAGACGATACACCTTGTCTTCTTCTTGATAAGCTTCAAATCCAGGTGGTTGTTCAACATAAACTTTTTCTTGCAATTCTCCATTGAGAAAAGCTGATTTCACATCCATTTGATAGATTGTGAAATTCTTATGAGCAGCATAGGCAAGAAAGAGTCTGATTGCCTCTAGTCTTGCTACTGGTGCAAAAGTTTCATCAAAGTCAATGCCTTCTTCTTGACAATAACCTTTGGCAACTAATCTTGCTTTATTTCTGGTGACTACACCATCTTCATTCATTTTGTTCCTGAATACCCATTTAGTGCCAATTACTCTTTGATGACTTGGTCTAGGAACTAAGTACCAGACTTCATTCCTTTCAAATTGATTTAGCTCTTCTTGGATAGCTTCAATCCAGTTTGAATCATTAAGAGCTTCTTCAATCTATTTAGGCTCAATTTGAGATAGAAAGCTGACAAACATTGCTTCACTTGCAGCAGCTCTCCTTGTCTTTAATCTATCCAAAGGATCACCAATCACCAACTTTGGTGGGTGATTCTTGAGCCATCTAAGATCAGGTTGCAAATCATAATGTTGTCCTCTGTTTTGATCTTGCAACACTACTGTTGGAGTTCTGATGTGGGCTATTTCGCACCCCTTTTTAATATTCAGATCGACTCAAAAATATAAGATCGATTCGACCAGACAAGTCGGTGAGGGATCTTCTTTCGACCAAATAGAATACGACCCTCCTCAACAAGCTGATTACTATCCGGACTCAAGAAGGACAACTGGGCCGAGTCCTACTAGAACTATGTTTCCTTGTAAAGCTAGGTTTAGTATGATATAAATACCTAGTTTATCATTGTATTACATACACTTTGACAGACACAGCTTACGCCTGTACTCTAAATAATCTGAGATTATTGAATAAAGAAGCTTTTGCTATACTATCGTACGGTTTTGTCTTTAATACAGATTGTTCCATCTAATTGTTCTTCCTTGAGATCGATCCATCCTGAATAAAGTAACAGAGCCCTTTAAATCATATATATTGAGAATCCCCAATATCACATATTCACTGATATAATTAACCCGACGAAAATTGGTTAAATCAGTTGGCGCCCACCGTGGGGCTAGGTTAATTATTCGATCGACATATGGCTCGCCCAAGGAAGAGCGCTCGTATTGGAGCAAGAAGTAACACAACTACCGCTCATAACACATCTGAAGATCCACAGGGCAATACTGATAATAACGCCCCTGAAACCAACGAGAATTTGCAGGAACCTCTTCCTCATCAGCAGGACCCCCA
This sequence comes from Penstemon eatonii, assembly GCA_038501285.1. NCBI lineage: Eukaryota > Viridiplantae > Streptophyta > Magnoliopsida > Lamiales > Plantaginaceae > Penstemon > Penstemon eatonii. The sequence goes on from CM076713.1 coordinate 32,521,642, forward strand.
AGGAAATCTTACCGGTACAATACCGGAAGAACCTGTAGTCCCAGCGATCCCCGTTCCTCTCCCAGACGCTCAGGAGAAATTGCGACAGATTGCTATGCTTTTAAAATCGCTCAGAAGATGACTTAATATCCTTTGTCACAAAATTGACTTATGCTCAGCAGATTATATTTGAGGCCTTTAACATATGAGACGTCAGATATCTCTATGTTTCCTTTGATCAGTCTTCCTTTAGCTTTAATCTTGCCTTCCTTGCTGTCTCCAAAAGTAACTTTTGGACCATCCACAGCAACAGCATCAGCATCAGTCAGCTCATGTATGCTTCCACACATGTGCCTTGAACAACCACTATCCAAGTACCAGATCTTCTCTACTTTACTCCTACTCCTAATCCTAACCTACAAAACAAAAATAAAATTGTTTTAGGTACCCTTATTGAGAGGGTCCTGGAGGATTAGTTCCACCTTTGACAACCCAAGATGTTGATGTCTTAGGCTTCTTATGCTTCTGAGTTTTGACAGGAGCATGAACAGTTTCATTTTTATCATAATTAGCAGATAAGTCATGTTGTTGATCAGTATGATAAGAATAATGTTCATAAGTAGGGTAAGGTGCATGATAAGCAGGATATGCATGCATTGGATGAGCAGGATATGGTGCGTAGTAACTAGGAAATTGAGGTGCATGATACATAGGAGGATATGCAGCAGGTTGCACATAATATGACTCATTTCCATACCAAGCATTTTGATTTTTCTTATTCTTATGCTTCTTTGGTTTACTAGTAGCTTGCTCATTAACAGACGACTTAGTTTTACCACTAGTCTGATTCAGTTTAGCTTTATCAGCAGACTTCTTGTGACTCTGCTGTTTGGTCTTACTAGTCTGTTTACCTACACTAGGCTCTTTGCTCTTTTTAGCCTTAGGAGATTTCTTCTCCTTTACTACTTTCTCAGGTGAAGCAGGTCTAGCAGTTTGAACATACAGGATGACCTTACTATTGTCAGCAGATATAAATTTTTCAGTATGGTTCAATTCTTGCTTATCCTGTTCTAAAGGCATCTTCTGTTTACTAGACAAGTGAGTGGATGCAACAGATGATTTCTCATGAGACTCAATAACTTTTTCAAGTTCCATGATCTTTCCTTTATAAACATCACATTCAGCTTTCAGAGATTCATTCTCTTTCTCAAGCAGTTTATATTCAGCTGATTCTCTTGGCTTTTCAGCTGTGAGTTTCAGTGAGCTATTTTGCTCTTTTGGCAATATTATCTCTTCCTTAAGCTTTTTGTATGCTTCAGCAATAGTAGTATTGTTAAGCATCATTTGCTCAAATGAATTAAATAATTCATTATCAAGAGGAGTTACCTCATCCTCAGAGTTATCAGATTCCTTGGCCATCAGGCAGAGAAGAGCAGGTTTCTCTTCATCAGACGATTCTTCATCAGACGTATCTGAATCTGAATCAGATGAGTAGACAGCAGTCAGCTTTTCTGCTTCAACCATCATTGCCTTGCCTCTCTGATGCTTTCTTTCTTTTCTGATTTTCTTCTCTTCTTCAGTGTACTTCTCTGCTTTTGGATAAGGACACTCTCTGATGAAATGTCCCAATTTCCTGCAGTTATAACACATTAGTTTTGCTTTATAATCATCTTTTTCTTGAGAAGAAGAGTTAGGTTTAGAAGTAGAAGCATTGTTGTATTTGTTCTTCATTTTTCTCTTGTAGAACTTCTTGAAATTGTTCATCAGCAATGCTACATCTCCAGCTGTGTACTCCTTTTTGTTGAGTAGAGTGGCTTCATCAGATGAGTCCACTTCTTTGCTTTTCTGTGCTGGTCTTCTGGTGTTTTCAGCAGCAACTAAGGCAGCTGTGGGTCCTGAAGTTGAGGTTTCTTCAATTCCCATTCTAGGCAGTTTATACTCATACGCCTTGAGTGCGGAGAACAGCTCTGTAAGAGGAATCTTCCCCATATCTCTTGATTCTTCCATGGCTGTCACCTTCATGTTGAACTTGGGAGGCAGAGCCTTCAGTACTCTGACGCTTATCTCCTTGTCAGTGAAGGTCTTTCCCAGCTTTAAAACTTCATTTAGGATTCTGGTGAATATAGTGTCCATTTGATCAATAGTTTCTCCAGATTTCATCTTGAAGTTATCCAGCTTCTCCAAGGCAACACTGAGCTGATGCTCTTTAATGGCGTCGTTTCCTTCGCTCATATCTCTGACTTTATCCCACATTTCTTTTGCAGTCTTGCAATGTTTGATCTTGTCAAACCGATCATTGTCCAGGGCGTTAGTCATGATGAAATGGCCAATTTTATCCAGATTAAACAGCTTTATTTCTTCGGCTGTCATCTCTGTTAGATCTTTTTCCACCACGGTATCAACTTCATTGATCTTTATCGTCTTGGTGAATTTGAATGGACCTTTTATGATACATGTATACATGATGTCATTGTAGGCAGCTAAGAAGATCTCCATTCTGATCTTCCAGTCTTCAAAAGACATACTAGCAATGTGGGGAACATGGCTGATACAGTCCATTTTTCAAAAAGTTTTGAATTATAAAAAAAAATGCTCTTTTGAAAAGTTTTGAAAACCTTTGAAAAACACTTGGATCAAGCTCGTTGATCAGGCAGCTGATTCTAATGAACCACCTGCTCTGATACCACTTGTTGGTCCCAAGTGGTCCGATGAGGTCTAGAGGGGGGGTGAATAGACCTCTGAATTTTTTTTTACTTAAAACTTTTCAGTGTTCTGTCAGCAGACTAAGCTGATGAAGAACAGATGACTATGCTGATCGTGAACAAATCTTGAACAGCAGAGTGACCACTCTTCTTACAGTTACTTAGCTGTTTTTCAGCAAAACAGTTTTATCAAGAGTATACTTGCAGCGAATGTTTGAAAGTGTTTTTCACAAGTAGACTAAGTCTTTCAAAAAGATTTTATCCCCAGTTTTGAAACTCCTTATAAAATCTTTTGATAATTCAAAGTGTAAACTTATGCAACTTCAAAAAATGCAAGAAAACTTTAAATGCAAGAATAACACAGAGAATTTTTATAGTGGTTATATGGATAAAAATCCTTTAGTCCACTCTTCCAGATCACTTAGATTCTGGGTTATACTATAAACACAAAGTTTACAATATGTCTCCACTTACACCTAAACAACTAATGAGAAGGCTATAAGCTCGCAATAGGAAATCACAAAGAAAACCTATCCTCTGAAGTTAAATCACTCACACAGACGGATTTAAACTTTTCACAACACTCAGCTAATACAAATTCACTCAGATTGTATTTTTCTGTTTTCTTCAACTGGGTTTCTGTCAACAGATGACTTCCACCAGACGAGTGAGCTGTTCGAGCTTCTTGAGACTTAGAAAATTTTTGCTTCAAAAACGAAATCTCAGAATATTATTGTGTGTGTCTCTCTTCGAACTTAGCTCTATTTATACTTGGATTTGAAATTATGACCGTTGAAGGAAATCAAATCTCAAATCCATAGCCTTAGCCTGATTTCAGAACGGCTACCTGCTACAGTCCTTTTTCTGCTGTACTTTCTTGTAGCAGCATTAAATGCACTCTGCTGATCCGAGAGTTTTCTTCAATCATTTGCCATTACTACCCTTCTCTTGCAGCATTTATTACACCAGGTGCATTTATTACCGTTGGACTAATCTCTTGATTTCTTCTACTCTGCTGATTGAAGCACTCTGCTGATAGATACTCTACTGATCAAACACTGAACTAATCTGATTTGACTCAGCTGATGACCTACCCTTCTGTTCGCTGTTTCAGCACGAGATCAGTAGTTTTCTGGGCTTTGAACTTTGAACTCTTTTGATGTCTTCTTAACTTGTTCAAAATTCTTCTAAGGGAACTAAGCTTTCCATACTTAACTGATTTTGACGTTTTGGAAATCATCAAAACCATCCCTTAACTTCTTAACTACTTTGCACTCCATCTTCATCTTCATCCAACAATATTGATCTCTTTTCTCAAAATTACATCTAGTACATTATGCGGCACTGATTATTAACTACTATTTTTTTAATTAAAATTGTAAAATTGCACAAAAAATACGTTTTCAACTAAAGGAGTTATATCTCGTGTGGCATAAATTTTTGATGAAATATTATGGAGTTTGTGTTGGGGTTGATGTGAATATATAAATTATAAGGTCATTTTAGTAATTATTAAATTCCATATCTTTAAAATAATTAAACAAGAATTACATTTATGACATTCATTAGAATGACCATCCTGCCCCTATTCAATTCTAAAGTTAGTGGGAGATTTTTCCTTTCCACCTAATTGATGGTGGCTTCTCATCTCCCACCCTTAATAAGTTGACTCTTCACCTCCTCAATTTTGTCTATAAATAGTACCATCATTTTCATTTGGAGGACAGGTTGCAGAAGAATGAAGAATAGCTAAATAGTTTCCTCGAAGTTCGTCCCGTGACATCATATCGAGATTTGAAGATGATCAAGATAGGAGGAGGCAATCCCGGAGATAACCTTGATCATTTTCGTGCAACATCATTTTTGGCGCCGTCTGTGGGAAATTTCTGATTGGCACGTTGAGATGGCGAACAAGAACAAGGAAAACCGGAAGGACCACCCGAAGGAGGAAAATGTGGAGTAGGAGAATGCGCATGAAACAATCCAACTGGAGGAGGCGCAAAAGTCAATCCAGCTGGAGATGGTACAATGAGCAATCCAACTAGAGGAGGCACAAAAGTCAATCCAGCTGGAGAAAGTGCGTAAGGCAATCCAACTGGAGGAGGCGCATGAGGCAATTCGACCGTAGAAGGAGGCGCACAAACTCAGATACCTGATCATGAAGCAGCACCTGATGCGTAAAAAATTGAAGCAATGCTCGATGCGCTAAAAACTGAAGCAGCTCCTGAGGCGTCAAAAATTGAATTAGCCCCTGATGTGTCAAAAGCTGAAATAGTGCCCGAGGCGTCGAAAAATTAAGCAGCGTCTGATGTGCCAAAAACTGAAGCAACGCTTGAGTGCCGAAAAATTAAGCAGTGCCTAATACGCCAAAAGATGAAGTAGCGCCTGAGGTGCCAAAAAAAAAATAAGTAGCGCCTGATGCGTCAAAAGATGAAGCTCTGATGCGCCAAAAGTTGAAGCAGCGCCTGAGGGGCAGAAAAATAAAATATCGCCTGATGCGTCAAAAATTGAAGAGGTGTCTGATGCGCAAGCACCAAACTCTGGAGCAGCACCTGAGGTACCATCCATAGCACCCACAATTCAAATGACTCAAGAGACGTAGGATGTAATGGCAGCAACGATTGTCACACGAGCGGTCGCACAATATGTGGCTGAGCAGCAACGTGTGCATGCTTCACCCATGTTCCCTCGCAGGGCATCAGAAGCAGCAGCGAGAGAAGAACAAAGATCGAGGGAAAAACAAAGTCCAGGACAACCTTTGAATGAGGAAGAAGTTAATAGTAAGGATCCAGCAAGAGAAGTAGGAGAACCATATGCAACCATAATCCCAATGAGAAGAAGTCAATTTGCACCCACAGTGCTTTCAGAATCCTTACCACAAGGGTTCAAGGTCCCAAGCTTCACAAAGTGCGATGGAACGGGAGACCCCAGGAGCATCTAGATAAATTTGAGGCCAAGACGAATCCATATGCAATAAGCGATGCAACCAACCACAAAAAATTTCGCACAACTTTAGCAAAGATTGCCCTCACATGGTTTAACCAGCTACTGACGGGCGCAATTACCAACTTTGAGCAAATTAGTAAAAATTTCCTTCATCACTTCTCCATGAACATGAAGACTCAAAATATTGCAACGCATTTGTTCATCGGAAGGCAAAGATCAGAAGAACCACTGAGAGAATATATACAACATTTCAGTAATGCAGTTTTGGAAATACCTTAAGTAGATCCAGAGCTCCTCACAAGTATACTCCAGCAAACACTGCTAAATGAATGCCTGAAGGGGTCTTTGGCAAGAAAACCGCCAACAACTCTTGAGCATTCTTAGCAAGACCAAAAAAGTTCATCATGAGTGGTTCGGTGCAAGGAAGACATGATGACAGTTTGCCCGGAGCAAGCATTATCAACGTGATATCTAGAGGACCAGCTGAAGGAGTTGCAGCAAGTGCTAGAAAAGTTTTGTTGAGTTCAGGAAAAGCATTTCTAGAACTCCCACTATAAGCGGAGCAGCAGATTCAACAAGCTGAGGAGAACATCCATTCTATCACATTTGATGACAAAGATTCAGCAAACGGGCAATTACCTATCCTAAATGACGTCCTCGTGATCTCTGCTACTCTTGCAAATTATTGTGTGAAGGAAATATTGATTGACACTAGAAGCTCATTAGATATAATCTTTTACAATACATTCAAGCAGCTGGATATTGACAGTGCCGAATTCAAGAAAGTTAACAATGCACTATCAGGATTCGCAGGAGAAACACTAGGAGCATTAGGAAAGGTCGTGTTGCCCATCTCATTGGGAAAGCTGTCCGAGAAAGGCTACAAGAATTGTGAAATTCTTGGTGGTTAAGGCACCCTCCGCTTATAACATGATATTGTGAAGACTCAGCTTTAAACCTTTTCAAGGCGGCTATCTCCACATACCATATGAAGATGAAATTTTCCACAACAAACTGGGAGGAGTTATGTTGGGTCAGATAATATCTCAAGAACATTATACCAACATCCTAGAGAATTTTGGTAGATCTCAATCAAATCCTATTGACGTGAATCAATTAATAAGTGAAGATACAATTTATCAAAGAAGAGAAGGTCAAAAACAAGAAAAGAAAATCAGAGGATCTACAGATGGAGGTAGTGAAAATAAAATTATCATGATGCATAATCGCTAAGATTCAACTATAAAAGTTGTCATTACCATGTACCGATCAATGAAAGTTCAATGAGATCTGCTGGCGGATCCTATTTTTTACGCAAGAATGTACCTTATTTTGTCTACCCATTTGAAGAAAAATAAAAAAGAGTCAGATTTTCAATATTTGGCATATCAAAAGAGAAGAATTACACCTCTAAAAGGGGTCAGATTAAAAAAGTCTCAATAAAGGGCATTACACCTCTAAAAGGGGTCAGATTAAAGAAGTCTCAAGAAAGAGCATTACACCTCTAAAATGGGTCAGATTAAAGAAGTCTCAATAAAGAGCATTACACCTCTAAAAGGGGTCAGATTAAAAAAGTCTCAATAAAAAAGCATTACACATCTAAAAGGGGTCAGATTAAAAAAGTCTCAATAAAAGAGCATTACACCTTTAAAAGGGGTCAGATTAAAGAAGCACCTTTATACCGAAGGTAGAATAAACCGCTCATCGAAAGAGCATTACACCTCTAAAAGGGGTCAGATTAAAGAAGCACCTTCATACCGAAGGTAGAATAAACAACTCTTCAAAGGAGCATTACACCTCTAAAAGAGGTCAAACAAAAATGCTTTCATAGCGAAGACAAAAATAAACTCTCCCAAAGTGTAACATCTCTTAAAAGGAACAAGCAAAAACTCTTTCATTTTGAATGTTGTATAAACAACTCTAACGGAAATGCAATGATATACACATATGAAGGTGAAATATCACAAGTTCAAAAGCAACTGAGATCAATGACAAGTTACTAACCATATATCAAAGAAAATAATCAAAAAAAAAAAAAAACAAGGTACATATAAAAAAACCCAATCCCGAAATCCATGTACTCATTCGAGAAATATTTTGTCGAGCCTAGGCAAGAATGCTTCGACAGAACTCCTACCCAGACAAAAACGCCTCGGCAGAACTCCTGTCGAGGGAAGAACGCCTCTGCAGAACTACTGTCGAGACAAAAATACCTCGGCAGAACTCTTGCCGAGGCAAGAATCCTTCGGCAAAACTCCTGCCGAAACAAAAATGCCTCAGCAGAACTCCTGCCGAGGCAAAAATCCTGCCGAAACAAAAATGCCTCGGCAGAACACTTGCCGAGGCAAGAATCCTTCGGTAAAACTCCTGCCAAAATAAAAGTGCCTTGGCAGAACTAACGCCTCGGTAGAACTCATGTTCCTCGACAGAACTAACGCCTCGGCAGAACTCTTGTCCCTCGACAGAACTAACGCCTCGGCAGAACTCCTGTCGAGGCAACAATGCCTCAGCCAAACTACTGTCGAGACAAGGATGCAACGATGAACTACTGGCGAGGCAAGAATGCCTTGGCCCAGTTACTTATGAAGCAAGAGTATATCGGCAGAGCTATAGTCGTGGCAAAAGTGTCTCAAACAATACTGTAAAGACAAAGATGCCTCGATTGAGCCAGTCGAGGCAAGTGTTCCACATATTCCCACTTAAAAAAAAAAACAAGAGAACTATTACTACAACGATGCATTAAAGTTTGGTAACAGTGCTTCGTGGTGATATTTTGAAGGATTTTTGGCAGTGACAACTTCTAAAGGAAAATATCGTGTTGATGTTTTGAAAACTATAAGCTGAAAAATCTATTTGAATCCCCCCTGAGGATTTTTTCATAATTAAGGTGCAATCATAAAATAAATATTTTTATGGGATGATCCCATGCTTAAAGATTATTAAATTCCACAATTGAATATCTCTAGATATTCATTTATGGAACTGGGGGGCTTATGATGTGGATATATAAATTATAAGGGCATTTTAGTAATTATCAAATTCCATATTTTTAAAATAATTAATCAAGGATTACATTTATGACATTCATTAGAATGACCATCCTGCCCCTATTCAATTCTAAAATTAGTGGGAGATTTTTCCTTTCCACCTAATTGATGGTGGCTTCTCATCTCCCACCCTTAATAAGGTGACTCTTCACCTCCTCAATTTTGCCTATAAATAGTACCATCATTTTTATTTGGAGGACAGGTTGCAGAAGAATAAAGAATAGCTGAATAGTTTCCTCGAAGTTCGTCCCGTGACATCAGATCGAGATTTGAAGATGATCAAGATAGGAGGAGGCAATCCCGGAGATAACCTTGATCATTTTCGTGCAACATCAGGGGTTGGTATCATGTTTGCTCTCTTCTTCAGAACTTCGTCATCAGTGCACATCTCTCGATTTACATCCTTCCTAGATGACCCGAGCCATTAATTGAATAGAAAGTAATATGATCTTGAGCAATTTCATGTCATCGTTGCAATTGTATACAACTTGAACATATGACTACGATCGTCGCAATTAGAGTTAATTAGAATTTACCCTATTATATTAATAATATTTAACTTATTCCTTGTGATTTAAAAATGAGCATTTTATCCCTTGTAATTTTATAAAATTTTACACTGTCTTGCTGATATTTTTATACATGACACTTTATCCCTTTGTTATCCCATATAATTTTATAAAATTTTACATTATATTTCTGGCATTTTTATATGTGATACTTTACCCCCTATATTATGATAATGTGACAGATTATTCCGTATGCTATGATAAATATTGCAATTCACCCCTATATTATTACAAAAAAAGAAATTTTACTCACTCTCAATTTCAATAAATGAATTAAAATCTCCGACTAAAGGGATAAATTGAGGACAGCAGCCATAATAATATCTCAAAAGGAAGACTTCAAGTCTTCGTCTAAGTCATCATCACACACTTAATTTCAACCCCCCTACAGAAAAATAATTGAGGCCATCTCAAAGTCCAGTTTTCTAACTTTCTATAAAAGCTAAATATTTTCTTCTCTAGTGTTCTCAAGAGATTTCAATCCAATATATCCTTGGAATTTGAGGTAAGCAACTCTTCATCACGAGCACTTGCAATTAAATTTTTCCTTGATTTCAAAATTAAGTAGTATTGTGTCAATATCAATTATTAATTTCATAATACATTGCTTGTCTTGAGTTGTGCTGCAGTTAGCCCAACCCAATTACAATTTCCTCTCTTAGTTTCCGGTGGCGTCACAGAGTGCTAGAGTGGTGTAGTCTCCCTTAAACTAAGTAGAACTTGGAAGGTAATTTTCGAATTTTTCATCTTGAATTTAAATGTGAATAGGATTAAAGGGTAATATTCTATTTGAAAAATATTCGCTATTAATGTAGCATTTATAGTTTTTTCCATCAATAATTGTAGCATATATAGTCAATTAGTCATAAATTAGTCATAAATGTGTTTGTGTTTTTGTGTGGGTGATATAGTAATAGTTGTACATTTATATAATATATAAAAAGGGAAATTTCGGGTACCCGAAATCCAGAATCTGAAATAAGCGAAAATTTCGGGTACCCGCCTAAATGGGTCGGGGTTTGGGTGTAAAAATTCAATATCCACCAGATCGGGTACTCGATCAAAAATACCCAACCAGCGTTCAGCTCTAGGTGGGGGTGGGAGTTTTTTCTATATTTAATTTAGTTAGAAAAATCACATTAAAAGTATTTTTAAAATATTTTTTTGACATCAAAATGCGTCATCAGAAATTAACACTATAAGGTAGTAACTGTAATGAATCCAATAATTTGGGTTAGTTTGTGTATTATTCTAAACTTGAAGGATGTTAGTGTAATTAGACTAAACTCAAGGGGTAATTTGAGTAATTTAAAAAAAAAAATAGAAAATTCATATTAAGGGTAATTTTGGAATAAAAAGTTATTTATTTATGACATCAACATGTGCCGTCATATATATTAACATCTTAAGGTGGTAAATTTAATGGATTTAAGGTTTTTTTTCTTCCTATTTGTGAAGACAAAAATACTCTTATTTAAGTTGTAAATTAATATTGATGAAATATAATCAGACATAGATTTTCCTTAGATTTTCACATTGCAAAATTGGTAGGAAATTTTTTCTACGCTACATGAAAGTGAAGAACAATTTGTAAATTACTTTATTGCAAACCAAACACTATATTGGAAAATAAAAATTATCTTTCCTCACTTTCTTTCACTTTTCTGACAATATCACCAATACAAACATTATCATACTTTTATAAGTTTTGATGACACATCATAAATTGATGAATATAAAAACATATAAATTTGTACTATAAAATTTGGTTTAGTTATAATTTATAAATTTGTTATATATTTAAAATATGATGTAGAAAAACATTATGTAAGTTTTTATAACATATAGTCATATAATTATGTATTCCAAATAAAAATAAAATGCAAATTCAAAAGGTTAGTGAAAATTTTAACATTATCTTTTACATCAACTTTTATAATTTTAATCCTCTTCTCCTACTACACATAAAATTGAACCATAACAATAAAATACTGTTATTTTAAATAGCTCTCAAAATACATCTGTAAACTTATCACAATTTAGCATCTAAATGTTAATAAGTTAAAAAAAATCACTTGTATCATTAAAGATATAGAATCAGGTTGTATCATTTAATTGATTTAGTATATATAAGTCATAAACACTCCTCTAAACACACAAAAACAAAAAAAAATTATATATCATTCTGCTAAAATTAAAAAAAAGTTTAAAATATAAGAATATAAAGACATGCATAACATCGAATTTTTATGAAATTATTTTTGTAAAGAAAAAGGGGTGAAATCAGTAATTATAGGGTGATAAATCTAATGAAAATTGGTAAAACTAATAAAAAAAGAGGTTTGAAATCGGTGAAAACATGTGAAATCGATGAAAATTTAGGTGAAATTTGTGAAGCTAGTGGAAATTCAGATGAAATTGGTGAAAATTAATTTTTATGAATTTTTTTCTTAAGGGTTTAATCCCTTTCAAGGAGGGTTGGTCACATTAAGTGGGTACATCTCCCAACAGGGATTCGAACCTAGGTTAACTACTTTGTAGTGATTAGTCAATTCCACTAGACCAATGATAGTACAATTATGTACATCCCATGTACAGTCTAATTTAATTGGCCGGAAGAAATGCTTTTTGAAAATTGTTTGGGAAACTTATTTAACCGATTAGTACATGTTTTTAGCAATTTTTACCCACACAGTTTCTTTAATTTTCATACTCTTAAAAATGTATGTGTCTTTACCTCTAAATTTTGATTTTGTTATTACAATTTTCGATCTTGGTTCTATAATTAAAAATGTTAAAACATATTAAAAATCTTAAATAACAAATTTGAGTCCACTCATGTTCAGCACGATGACAACTCATTAAGCTCATTTTTATCTAAAATTTATGTTAAGTCCAACAACAATATCAAATTCAATAAAAAATTTTAATTAAATTTGTAAATATATTGCCCAAATATCGGAACTATAATTTTTGGAGACATCTTTATCTAAGAATTTTTTTTGTAAAAAACACCGATGAATTGAATGTCAAAAAATGCTTTGATACACAAGTAATTAAATATTTTTTTATCAAAAAATAAATAAAAAAAACTAATATTTCTTGATTATGATTAACAGAGAAATAATTGAAGCCACACTGCGATTAATGTATGTATGCATTCAAGTCCATTTTCTATACTAAATATTTTCTTCTCTAATCTCCTCAAGAGATTTAAATCAAATATATCAATTGCATTAAGTGGTAAGTAACACTTTATCATGATCACCTGCAAAGGCTGCAATTAAAATTTCCTTGATTTTCTTATTCCTCTGTCTAGACATTACTCTACCTTAAATTTGTTTGAAATTTTAAAAAAAAAATTATTTTTTCTATTAGGTATTTTGTATGTTGTGCTGCAGTTTCTGTTGAAAGCATCCTGGCCTCTTCTGTTGAAAAAAAAAATGTACTGCAATATGATTTATAAAAAATAAAGTTCAGGACTAAAATGCAATTCTTCATAATTCCTAAAGAACTCGCTATTATTTTTAGCAAGAAAAACCTATGTATAAACAAATTAAAGATATGTTTACCTCCTCCCAAGCCACTATGTAGTTCACTCATATTAAATAAGTAGTAATGTTATGTATAATTTGCAGGTGAAGTGACAATAATATCCTCATATATCCAGATATAAAATGTAAAAAATATCATGTTCACTTAGAAATTACAATAATTCCTCCGTTAACTTAGAAAGTTTACAATAATTTGCCATTACTTAGCTGATTACTTTTGGAAATCATCAAAATCTCCCTTCAATCTTTAGTCTTCATCTTTAACCAACAATTTTTCCCTTTTTGATGATTGCAAAACTTCAGCTAAGTACCTGTGTCTAGACTAAAGTTAAGTTCTCAAAAATTTCTGATATAGAAATGATGTCGAAAACTTAAACTTTTATATATGATCCTTGAAGATTACAGTGCGAGTTTACAAAAAAAAAAAAACACTTTGATAGAATGATTTAACAAATAAGTGACAAACTTCAAAAAATATTTTACCAAGGAAGTCAAGCTAAATAGATGAAATTAGGTAATAATATGTTGACCCATGAAAATTTTCTAATAAATATGACACATTTCTTTGTCAATTAGATAGAATACATACGATTTTATAATGAAATACATAGGATGTTTAAGCATTTAACTCGAGTCCTTTTGAAAAGAATTTAAACATACATCACAAACACAATAAAAATAATTATCACAAACACAATATAACCATAAATGATTAGTACTGTATTTTTCACTTTGTAGAAATAATTAGTAGGTATTGTTTTAATTAGCTCTTTTTATCAATAAATGTGAGTTTGTCCCTTGTTAAATACTTACGTCATTTTCTTATTAGTTTATCAAATTGTTCTAGATATTCAAGTAACTTACTTGATAATCAAAGAAGTTTGAGTTGACGACGATCGATTATTTGGACAAACGTTTTGTTTACTTTGAAAATTTGCATTGAGTTAGACAAAAGAATATATAAACATATATAGTTGGCTTGATATTGATATATGAACTTTTCAAATATTCTTATAGACAGAATGTACTGCTGGAGTTATATATGTCACTTAAATTATTATTTACCTCTATCTAATTGTACTTCTTGAATTTTTAATTTATTTTGTTTTTTTATTAAAGGTCAAAATAAAATTTAAAATAAGTATATTTTGTACAAATGAAAATAAAAAAAAATAACAAAAAAAGAGAGATAGAAAAGAAACACAAAACGCTGAAGTTTATTTACCAATTTTAGATGGACAATAGATGATATTTTGGGTTCACTCATTAATCTTCTTTCAGTTAGTAAGTAGTATATGAATTTAATAAGGATCAATTTTCCATATTCTATGATCTCTAGGAAAAGATATGGCAGAGAGTGCAGTATCTTTTTTGTGCAATCAACTTTCGATCTGGCTCCAACAGGAGGGAGAATTGTTGGGAGGACTGAAACAGGAGGTTCAATACATTCGAGACGAAATGATGCACATGAAAACATTCCTCAGAGTCGCTGATTCAAAAGAAGAAAATAACCCCCAACTCAAAGAGTGGGTAAGACAAGTGCGCGAAATTGCTTACGACGCTGAAGATATTCTCGAAAAATACATGCCTCGATTTGCACTTCCTGCTGCTACTAGATTCCGTGGCCACATAAAAAAAAGTTATTACATGGTAAAAAATCTAAAATCCCATCACCGAATTGCTTCTGAAATCCGAACAATTAAGCACAAATTAGAAAATATTTCCAAAAGCCAACAGACATACAAGGACATGTGTGGTGTCAGTGATCTAGCCTCGAGCTCTACTCTCATCACAGATACATGGTATGATGGTAGAGGCGATGCTCTCTTATTGGAAGAAGATGATGTTGTGGGTATTGAAAAGCCAAAGAAAAAGCTTATTGATTGGCTTTCGTCAATGGATTTCGGGAAGAAAGTCATCTCGGTGGTAGGCATGGGAGGATTGGGTAAAACCACCCTCGTTAAAAAGGTTTATGATGATGCTTCATTGAAGTCAAATTTCGATCACCATGTTTGGATTACTGTTTCAGAATCATTCAAGGTCAAACATCTTTTGGGGAATATTATTAGGCAACTTGTTGATGAAGTAAAGAAGCCATCCCCTCAAGGATTGGAAGTCATGAATATCAATGAAATGAAAGAATATATATATAAGTTTCTCCAGCACAAAAATTACATAATTGTTCTTGATGATGTTTGGCAAATACACGTCTGGGAAGCTATGAGATATGCGTTTCCAAGAAGCGATACTCGTGGTTGCATTGTCATCACGACGCGTTATAGCAACATTGGCAATGCTGTGTGTAGTGAGAATAACCTATACGTCTATGAACTGGAGCCTTTACCGAAAGAAGAATCAAAGGTGTTGTTTTACAAAAAGGCATTTCAAGGAAATTCATGCCCTCTTCATTTGAAAGAAATTTGTGAAAGAATCTTAAAGATATGTGATGGTTTGCCACTTGCCATTGTTGTAATTGGTAGCCTATTAGCTACCAAGAACAACAAAATTGATGAATGGGAATTATTCAATCGTAGCCTTCGTGATGAATTTGAAGGACATAGTCTGAAGAGAATGATGAAAATACTCTCCCTCAGTTATTATGATTTGCCATATAATCTAAAATCTTGCTTCTTGTACTTGAGTATTTTTCCGGAAGACAAAACTATTAAAACTAAGAGAATTATTCAAATATGGATCGCTGAAGGATTTGTGCAACCAAAACAAGGGAAGACCGTGGAAGAAGTTGCAGAGACCTATGTACGGGAGCTTCTAGATAGAAGTCTAATCATACTACAAGGGACACGTTCTGATGGAAGACCATCGGTATTCCGGATTCATGACCTTATACGAGAGTACATTATTTCCATGTCAAAAGAACAAAATGTTGTTGCTATATTTACTGGCCGAGGAGAAATGTTGTGGCCCGATAAGATTAGACGCCTTGCACTTCATACTTCAATAAACTACACGCGGGAAGAATACGCCAATTTGAAGTACATTCGCTCTTTTCTATGGCTGGGGTCTAGAGATGCAACAGAGTTTGCACAAATATTAGAGAATGTGTTAGCCAATGGAAGTAGGCTATTAAAAGTGTTGGAATTAGAAAGAGCTCCAATTAATACTATTCCCAGTGAAGTTTTCAAATGTTATCTTCTCAAGCACTTGAACCTAAGTCATACTTCTATTAAACACATTCCAAAGTCAATCAAAAATCTCCAGAATTTGGAGAGTTTAGATCTCAGTGAAACCAAGGTGGTTAGATTACCGATCGAAATCCTAAAGCTCCGCAAACTTCGGCATCTCTTTGTGTTCAGGTACGGAGATGATCTATCTTTGTTCCTCCCCTTACAATTCGTTGAGGCTCCATATGAGATAGGGAGTTGCTTGTTGTCCCTGCAAACACTTTATTGTATCAATGCTGATGAGGTTGGTGGTATTAAAATAGTTCGAGAAACAGGTAAGCTAACTCAATTGCGGATATTAGGCATAACCAAGCTCAAAAGAGAAGATGGAAAGGAACTTTGCTCCTCCCTTTCTAAGCTTATTAACATACGTGAGTTATGCATTTATTCAACCGATGAGGAGGAGTTGATGGACTTGGATTACTCTCTGCAGTCACCTAATTCAACTTTACCATTTCTTCATGCACTCACCCTCAATGGATGTTTAGAGAAGCTTCCTCGGTGGATTAATCCTAATTCTCTTCACGGGCTCACTGCATTACATTTGAGATGGAGCAGATTGAAGGAGGATCCTCTAGTATGCCTTGAGGATTTGCCAAATCTGGTACTACTGAGTATGGAAGATGCTTATGAAGGTGAAGGATTGAGTTTCAAGGCCAAAGGTTTTCAAAGGCTCAAGAAATTAACTATGCGCAATTTAAGAGGAATGAGATGGATGAGAGTAGATCAAGGTTCCATTCCCCTTCTTGAAAATTTATATATTTACGAAATGATATTAATGGTGGAGGTTCCAGAAGGCATCGAGCATTTGATCAATCTTCAAGAGGTAGCATTTTATGATATGAGCAAGGAATTCCTGGTGAATCTTGAAGGTCAGAAAAGTAGAGAGGGGAAAGACTGGAAACTATCACGCATTCCCAAAGTTAGAGTTTTTGATTTCGACATGAATGGGGAATGGGTGGAAAAAAGGGATTTTGGTCAATCTGATTCCTAGACCTCGAACATGCGTGGTGTATTGCAACATTTGCTATTTATATTTTTTGAGATCTGAAGTACTATGTGATGCTATTTGGGGTTGCAAATTTTTTATTTTTGAATTTCATATTCAGATTTTACTATGATAAAACTGAGGATGCGTAGTTTTTTTCTTTCAATACTTTTCTTTGGCTATTTGAAGACTTGATGAGGTGTGAAAAATATTGAATTCAGAGTTAGAAAAATATTTCAATACTTTTCTTTGGCTATTTGAAGACTTGATGATGTGTGAAAAATATTGAATTCAGGGTTAGAAAAATATTGAATGCGTTGTTGGTTGTAAGAATTTTTTTTAGTATTTTGGAAATTAAGACATGTAAGTTCATGAATTGAAGTTTGATTGGTTTAAAGATGTGATAACATTATTGAGTGTTTTCAATGTTTAGATAATATATGGAACATTACAGTTTATTGAATTAGAAAAATATTAAAAATATGGAATTACATTCATGAATCATCATGAATCATGATGCATTGATAATTGAAATTTAGCTCACATTCTTGATGCATTGACAATTACAATTTGCGAAACCACGTATACATTTGTTCATATAAGCATAAGTATGATATCAAAATGATGTCTGGACAGGGTATATTTTAGCACAAAATATGAAGTTTAAAGGGAGATAAAATCAGAGACACAAAGGTAGGGGTGTTCAACGAAACCGCTAGACCGCCTCAACTGATCAATCCAACCCAAACCGACCGCAATTTTACGGGTTCAAGGTTTGATGGGTTGATCTTGGGCATCATGCAAAAAAGACCGCAATTTTCGATCGGGTTTGATTTTATACTTTTTTAGACCGCATAATCGCATTCGACCGCACTTTATATAAATGATGATGTATATATGTTTTATTTTATTTTATTTTATTATTTAATTTAGTCATAAATTTAAGAAAAGAGAAATATAATATAAGTATATAATTTAATAAATTAGTCGTGTTCCAAAACCCAAACCCCAATTATATTAGATAAACCCTACAATCTTACGTAAATCTCCAATTTTAAGTGTCAAAAAGATAAAAAGTAGATCCAAAACTAGAACAAATTAGTAAAAAAATATTCAGCGAAAAACAAAAAGTAAAGCAAAAAAAACTTATCAAGCAAACTTTTCATTGGCCATTAACCACCAACACCAAGTTCGAATATAAAGATATTTTTCTCTTTTGTTTATTCTTTGGGAACAATTTGATTTTTGTGTAATGAAAACTTGTTAATTTAATGTTCGGGTTTGTTTTTAGCTTTCATTAAATTATGTATTAATTGAAAATCATATTTTAATTGATATTTTACATCATCTCCATTATATTATCTATAAAAGTTTACTAAATTTATTAATAAAAACAAAAAATTGTAATTAACTTGTGCATTTATATTTGACTCATCAAATAATAAATATACAAGAAAGTTGATAATTGAGACCGCAAAACCCGGCCCAAACCGCCCCAACCCAAACGAACCGCAAAGTGCAATCTCAAGACTTGTTGGGTTGAGTTTGGACTAGAAATTTCAAAACCCGCAAATATTGGGTTGGGTATGGCCAAGTACAAAACTGCACTAAACCGCACCGCGAACACCCGTACACAAAGGAATAGATGATTCAAGAGTGCTTTATTTATGGTAAAGCTATCTAGCTTCATTATCTTTTGTTTAATAGTGGAACATAAGCATAAACTTCAATTAACATATCATTATTCTTGTAAAGATTCATTAAAATGAACAGCATCTAGAAATAAATTCTCTTCAGATAAATTTTTGAGAATATTCCTGATACTACTCACATGCATTGTTGAAGGAGTAAACATTCAGAAGACATTAATTATGCCTTCTTTTTTAACCTCCTTTGGGCTTTCAAATCTACAACTATAACAGATATATTGTGAGAGGTAGTTTGCTAGATCAATGTCCTCTCCTCCTCCTTTCGATAAAATAGCAACACCATTCTTTTTGTGCCAGAGTAGAATTCGCTTTCGCGCCAAATCACAAGCCTCCTCATTTGTCATTACATCCCACAAGCCATCACTTGCTAAAATAAGACACTCGTCTTCTTTCACTCGAGGAACAAACTTTATTTCCGAATCCGCAATCACATGCGACCTCAAGTATCTATCACCTGTCCACATTATAAACGACCGTAAAACTATTTACAAAGGAATCATAATAATATTAGATGAATCGTAAAAATATTCGGGAAATACATACCAATGGATCTTGACATTGTGAGGACACCAGAAACGCGATATCCATCCCAGTTAATGACCTTGCCTCCTTCAGCTTCTACCCTTGCACATTCATCTTCTCTATTAGGCTGAGTTAATAATTAATAAGATCAACCAAATATCATCTTCATATAATAAACGCGTAAATGAACTAAAGAATCGTGTATGAAGATTATCAACATCAACTCAAGCTCGAGCCTTACTTTATGGTCAACCGATAATGGCATAGGTGTTTTCCCTCGACAAATGACAACTCTTGAATCACCACAATTTGCAACAATTATATGTGTAGGACAAACAATCCCAACCACGGCTATTGATCCAAAGAATCACGTTGCAAATTTTGTTCAACTACAACTTGGAAATCTAACACAAGTTATTTCCAAAACTTCATTACCCCAACTTAATTAAGAACTCCAACACCGGCCAGTATCCAACATAACACAATTTCATTATAAATTGGGTGATTTACACTCAGATCCCTCAGGTTTGGGCATTTTACAAGAAACCCCCCGCTGATTCAAAAATTACAGGGACACTGATAACTCTGTGAAAATCGAGTTATCGCATGGACTTTTTAGGCTTAAATGAGTGTTTTTCTTGAATAATTGTGAGTCGTTTGGGATTTTATTGCATATTTCACTTTTTAGAGTCGATTCACGAATTTAATCAAGTTTTGAGAATAATCCTTGATTTTTTGTACTAATTCGATTTATTCCCTTGTAGGAGATGAAATGAATCTACAAAGTTTGCTATCAATTGAGAAGGAGCGATTTCAAATCTTGAAGGTGTAAAAGGATACAAAGGCATAAAATCAAGGGCTGAAAGTGCAATTAGAGTCCAACTTTGATGAATTTGTAAGGAATATGCGGCAGAGACTTATTTTTAGCACTAATGGAAAATTGTTGCGGATTTTACACACGCAAATAAACGCAAGTGCACGTATCGCAAGAGTAATAAAGAGTAAGTTGAATGTCGAACCCACGAGGACTTGAAACTAAAATTATACCAAATTCCCTACCTTAATTCTTATTCTAATTCAACTAAGATTAAATATTGTTGGTTTGTTGATTAACTAACTACTAAAACTAGAAAAATAATTAATCTAAGATGATGATTAAAGTGCTTAAGAAGACAATCAATGAGACAAGGGTCTAGAGTTAAACTTCACCAATGTTATGCTTCTAATGTTAATTAACTCCCTAATTTTAACTAGTGATTCTTATTCGCTATCCTAGGGTTCACTTCTATCCTTAAGTGTCTTCCGAATCACCTAAGAACCTATGCAATTAACTTACTATTCTTATTCCTAAGTTAGTAGAATTAATAACATGCATGAATCATATGACCTAATTTGGATATGGGCGTGTCGGGTATATTCCTATACTAACAAACAACCCACTACATAATTCCTCTTCTATTCTTAATATTCCCTTCCCAGGTTCAACCAAGAAAAGTAAACAATCAAATAGGTGTCCAGTCAATTTGACGGTAAATTAGCACAAAATTAGATAAACGAATATCGATAAATCAAAATCGAAAATCACTAAAATAAAACTAGAAAAGGAAAGAAAATATTATTCGCATAACATGGATCCGTCAAAACCCTAGACTAAACGAAATTAGTTCATGCTAAAAATAACGAAATAAACAGTAAAAGAGTTCATAATCTTCTCTAATAAAGGAATAACGAAAATTAGCCAAAAGCTTGATGTGTGCTTGTTCTCTCTGATCTCGCGTGTCTTCTATTTTTCTCTAATCTGGTGTGTGATTTTTTTCTGCTCTTTTTGCCTTTTTATTTCTTCCTTCATAATCCTACATGTAGTAGGATTCTTTTAATCTTCAAAATTCTTCAAATGGGCCGCCAGCCCATTAGTGCTCAAAAAAAGTCTCTGCCGCATATTCCTTACAAATTCATCAAAGTTGGACTCTAATTGCACTTTCAGCCCTTGATCTTATGCCTTTGTATACTTTTACACCTTCAAGATTTGAAATTGCTCCTTCTCAATTGATAGCAAACTTTGTTGATTCATTTCATCTCCTACAAGTGAATAAATCGAATTAGTACCAAAAATCAAGGATTATTCTCAAAACTTGATTAAATTCGTGAATCGACTCTAAAAAGTGAAATATGCAATAAAATCCCAAACGACTCACAATTACTCAAGAAAAACACTCATTTAAGCCTAAAAAGTCCACGCGATAACTCTATTTTCACAGAGTTATCACACCCCCAAACTTAAATTGTTGCTCGTCCTCGAGTAATGACACTAATTTCAACACAAATCTAACCAACTTCATACATTTATCATCATGCATTCAAAGTTAACTCCACACCAATATTTTCAAAATGTTATGCACTTTATCATGTAATTCCTGCGTGTGTGTGTATATATAATACGAGAATGTCGGAATCACCTAGATCACCATAGCTTCGAAATCATTGAGCCTAATTGCATGAATTCCTTACTTGCCAAACAAATTCTCTATTTTCTTGGGTTATCATACCAATCACTAAGTTCTAGCAAAGCTTTCAGTCGAAGTTATTGACTCCTTTAAGTTCGAACTTTCACTTAGCAAAGTTTTTAATTTTTAATTTTTTTTTGAGGCTTTAGTAATATTTAGCACCACTCACACTCATAAATCCTTCTAAAGAAGCAGTCAAAATAGAGGAGTGCCGATTAGTTAAATCAAAGCATCCATATATCGTTCATCTTATCGCAGTCAAGTTAGAGGAGTGCAAGTATAAGTCTCAAGCGATGAGGTTTTTCAGGTCTCATACAAGTGAGGTTGTTTTCTTTGAATTTACTTTATAGTTTTTCAATCATTTGCTTCATTCAGTTCTTGTTAAAGTTATCATTCCCCCCAAACTTAGGCAAAACTATCACTTAGATCTTTAGCACTTTTGTTGGTCCCAAGTGGTCAGATGAGGTCTAGAGGGGGGGGTGAATAGACCTCTGAAAATTTTTGAACTTAAAAACTTTTCAGTCTTCTGTCAGCAGACTAAGCTGATGAAGAACAGTAAGCAGACTAGTCTGATCGTGAACAAATCTTGAACAGACGACTGACCACTCTTCTTACAGTGACTTAGCTGTTTTTCAGCAAAACAGTTTTCCAAGAGTATACTTGCAGCGGATTGTTTGAAAGTGTTTTTCACAAGTAAACTAAGTTCTAAAAAGATTTTATCCCCAGTTTTAAAACTCCTTATAAAATCTTTTGATTGATTCAAAGTGTTTAAAATGCAAACTTTAAAATATGCAAGAAAACTTTAAATGCAAGATAACACAAAGAATTTTTTATAGTGGTTATATGGATAAAAATCCTTTAGTCCACTCTTCCAGATCACACAGATTCTGGGTTACACTATAATCACTTAGATTACAATATTTCTCCACTTACACCAAGACAACAAATGAGATGGCTGTAAGCTCACAATAGGAAATCACAAAGAAAACCTATCCTCTAAAGTAGAATCACTCACAAAGATGGAATCTCACTTCGCACAACACTCAGCTATTACAAAATCACTCAGATAATGTTTTTCTGATTTCTTCAACTGGGTTTCTGTCAACAGATGACTTCCACCAGACGAGTGAGCTGTTCGAGCTTTTGAGACTTAGAGAAATTCTGCTTCAAAATTTCGATCTCTGATTGTTGTTGTGTGTTTTTGCTCGATTGAAATTCAGCTCTATTTATACATGGAGATGAAAATATGACCGTTGAAGGCAAGTCACAAATCAAATCCATTCTTCAGCTCTTTTGAAACGGCTCTCTGCAGCAAACCGTACAGTGTACAGTACTTTTCTGTCCATTGCATTTAATGCTGCATTTAATGCACTCTGCTGATCCGAGGATATCTTCAATCATTTGCCATTACTACCCTTCTCTTCCAGCATTTATTACACCAAGTGCATTTATTACCGTTGGACTAATCTCTTGATCTCTTCCACTCTGCTGATCAAAACGACTCTGCTGATAGATACTCTGCTGATCAAATACTGAACTAATCTGATTTGACTCGGCTGATGATCTACCCTTCTGTTCGCTGTTTCAGCAAGAGATCACTAGTCTTCTGAGCTTTGAACTTTGAACTCTTCTGATGTCTTCTTTTACTTGTTCAAAATTCTTTCCAAAGGAACTAAGCTTTCCATACTTAGCTGATTATGATGTTTTGGAATCATCAAAACCTTCCCTTAAATTTTGACTTCTTTCATCTTCATCTTCATCTTCATCCAACAATTTCCCCCTTTTTGATGATGACAAAACTTCAGCTAAGTACCTGTACCTAAACTAAAGTTTTGATCCTCAAAAATTTCTGAGATAGAAATAATATGTTGGAGTCAAACTTGCAATTTTATAGATATTGAATTGATTACATTTTACAAGTTTTGAAAGATGAAAAGTACAAAATACTTTAGAAGATTACAAGGATTTTTAACATAAAAGGAAATCTAGCCTAGACTAGTCTTCTTCCTTCTTCTCTTTTTCTGCTTCCTTGTCTTCTTTTTCAGACTCTTCATCAGATGATTTGGAAGACTCGGCTTCCAAATTTTCAAAGAATCTTTTTCTTAACAGCTCTATCTTTTTATATTTTACATCAGGGTCAAGCTGTTCTTCAGCTGAATCTTTGGCAGCAGCTAGTTCCTTGTCAGATTTGGCTTTTGCTTCAGATTCTTCAAGTTCAGCTTGCTCTTCTTCTTCTGTAATTCTCTTATCTGTTGGTCTGCTTGATTCTCCCATATCTCTTTCAGTCTCACCAGCAGATTCTTCTAACACTTCAGTTTCTTCAGCATCTTGATTTCCTTCTTCCCTTTGGAAATCAACCCTTTGCTGTCCAAATATCCTTTCTTCCCCCTTTTTGTCATCATCAGCAGGGACAGGTGGATATTGTGGCACGACTGGTGTGATTAGAAGTGAATCACAGAGAAGCTTGATGTTCTCTTCCATAGCATTAATCTGAGCTTGTTGTTTAAGTTGATTGGCCTTAACAGTTTTGACTTCCTTGAGCAAGTCTTCTCCTTGATCACCCAATTGAATTTGAGTTCCCAAAATCCAATTTGATGAAGCAGTGAAGTCTTTCATCATGTTTCCCATGACTTCATCTTCTGCTTGGAGAGCCAATTCAACAGTTTGTTCTATCTGCTTCCAACCTTCAGTAGTGCTCTGAGTCCTTCTTCTAAGTATATCCATATCCTGACAGATGGATTTAACATTGTGAGCAGTGTCTTCTATTATATCAGATGGGACTGCAGCAGCTTTCTGATCTGGTTGTTTAACAGCAGCTATTACTTCTGCAGCTAATTCCTTCTTCATATCCTTCAGAGAATTTGTGATCATTTGTTGGATGGAGTCCAACAGATTTGTCTGAACACCATGAGAGGTTGAAGGCATATCTGAAGTAGCAGCAGGTGTATCTTTCATAAGTTGCTCTGTTAGCTGAGTTGTCAATGCAAGAGACTGATCTGCTGATTCACCAGCAAGGCTTGGAGTGCTTTCCTTCTCCTTAGCTTGATCATCTCCCTCAGCAGCAACTTCTTTATCTTTGTTCTGATCTGCTGGAATTTCTTCTTCCTTCTTTGAATCATCAGCAGCATCAGACTTATCACCCTGTGCAATGTTCTGATCAGATGGGTCTGAAGTACCCTCTTTTTGCTTTGGTTGATCAGATGACTTTTCTTTTTCCTTAACAGCAGGGGCTATAATCTTCTTGACAGTCTCAACTGTCCTCATCAATCCTTCATTGTCCACAGCTGACCTGTTAGAAATCCAAGTAAAATTATCAAGTGGAATAAAAGTGGATGAAGGTTCCTCAGGCAGCTCCTCATAGGGTTTGATGTTTGGACCATAGACAATGTGTTTGATGTTTGGAAGTGGGACCAGGGAGCTTGGTTGTCCCCTTAGCTTCCTTGATTTCTTTGCCCAAAGCTCCATTGCTTGAGCAATAGCCAACTTGATAGATCTTTCTTTGAGGTCTACTGAATCATCATAATCCTCAGCAATAGACTCAAAGATCTTCTTGGCTTCAGCTTTAACTAAGTGACTTATCCTCATTCTCAACCTGTCCAGAAAGAATTCTGAATCAAGTGCTTGAATGAGAGAACCAGTCTCAAGCCATTTCAGTACCCATGCTTCTTCAGCAGCAAAGGCTTTCCATTTGGTCATTTCAGCTGGACTCTTTGTCAGTCTGAATTCCCTCCACCTGTTGTATCTGATCTTCTGATTTGTGAACTGTGTCAGGCGGTTGACCCTTTCATTCTCAGCATCAAGCCTTTTTAGGAACTCTTCAAAGATAGCAGGATCTTCCCTGACAATCTCTAAAGACAATCTAATTTCTTCTCTCTTCTTTGGCTTTGTCTTAGGTGCAGGCATAGCTGGTATTGGTTTGTTTGGATCCCTTGGTTCACCAATAGCTATCCCACCAGTATGCTGATGTCCGTGAGCATCCTTGGTGCTTGCTTCAATAGCAGCTTCCAACTCTGCTGCCTCAAGAGCATCCCTCTGCTCCTGAGTCATTTTGCTGGCTTCTTCCTCCAGCCTTTTTAGTTCTAGGCTCTTCAGCCTATCCTCTTCTGCTTTCTCTGCAGCTTTTCTTTGCTTTTCAGCATCATCCAATCTTTTCTTTTCTGCAGCAGTCAGATAAGTAGCAATTTTGCCAGTCCTTCTTCTCCTTGTTTCAGGACTCTCAATTGCTTGAAGAGGGATTGCAGCAACTGGGGTAGGATGCAACAGAGGTGCATCTCCTTCATGTGTTGTACTAATCTGCTGTGCTCCTTTAACTTCAGCAGATGGTACAGCAGATGAGTCTTCTGTTGACCCTCCAGTTTTAGAAACAACTTCATCTTCAGCAGCAGCAGCTTTAGCAGCTTCAACAGCAGGCTCTTTAATTTTCAATGGTCTTTCTGCTTCTGTTGTTTCTCTAACAGTTGCAACAGGTTCTTCAGAGAAAGTGACCTTTCTCTTAACCTTTGACTTTGCAATCTTTTTGACAATGGGGTTGGCAGTAGGAGGTCCCCTTGCCTCACTTTTTGTTCTCATCCTCTTCAACCTTTGAAGAGGAATTTCTTCCTCAGATTCTGTTCTCTCAGGAGAGGAAGCAGTAATCATCTGCTCAATCTCCTTTGTAAAGTCTTCAATTTCCTTTTCAGGAACTTCATCTTCAGGAAGTGCTGAAACAGTTTCATCAGCAGACTGTGCTGTTGGCTCAGCAGACTGACTAGTCTGACCTTCCTTCTTGCTCTTCTTAGAAGGAGTCTTTTTCGATTTTGCAGCAGCCTTCCTCTTTGGAGCAGCCACTAACTGTCTCACTGGTTCATAGAGTTTGAACTCTTTGCTACCATGGGTTTGCTTTCCACCTCCCATAGGGCATTGTAGGGATGCAAACAGATTGCTCAATAAAATGGCATGTGAAGGCCTTTTGTCACTCAAAAGCTCATACACATGATCAGCCCAGTTAACCTTAAACCCATAATAGATACACACCATTGTGTAGTATCTTTTCCTTGGCAACCCATCCAAAGAACCTGTAGCACAATCCAGAACCTTTGCTATGATATCAGCAAATCTCTGGTATTCATCCTTCAGCTGGGTCTTCATCAAAGTCCCAGTCATCTTCTCTCCTTTCTTAGCACAAATGGCCCAGAACTCCTCTTCCTTTTCTGACCCTAACGAGGTCACATCTCCTCCCTTGTCTGATAGTTTATAGATCTCACTGAGAACAGCAGCCGAGATCGCAATCTTCTTTCCACCTATTTCAGCAGACATGATCGTGTCATTTTTAGAGAATTTCCTGGTTATGTAGAAGTGCTCAACATCTTCTAAGTAGACCCTTTCTTCGTGAGCCTCCAAAACAGGAACTAACGAAGCTTCCTTAATCTTTTCCAGCAACGAGCGCATCAGATCAGTGCCCGAAAAATGGAATTTGCTGTAGTTGAAGTACCTTCCTTCGATAATCTTCTCCATTTCTGAAATTTTGAGAGTAGAAATCTACAAAGATGCAGTTAACTTTTTCGCAACAGAAGGGTTTGAGAGTTAGAGAGTTTTGAGAGTATTTGGGTGCGTAAGACGACTATACTGTTTAGATCGGATTTTATAGGTTTCCTTTTGATTAGGTTTCCGTGATTTATCAGAACCGTAGATCTAATCTGACAGTTTTTAATCGTATGGACAGGAGAGACGGATTTCAATTTTATTATTTTATTGTCAGATGGGCGGGAAACTCTATCGACACTAATCTGTTACTTATAAAAGCGCGTTTCTAAAGATACGTTTTATGACCATGCTTATATAAGGTATCAGATGAGTAGAGTTTAACTTATCTGACAGACGAGTGATCTGTTATCTGATATTACTAGAGAATGCCAATAGCTAGTAATCTTCCTCTGCTGTTTGTCAATCCAGCAAGATAAAATAATCTTCAATCTTCAAGAATTAAGAACACGTCTTCTTGATAATCTTAACTTCAACTAACTGACATTAACAGATTTCATCTTTTAGAGCAGAAGTACCGCTAGTCTTACACGTTCCCCCTGTCTTTAAGAATTCATGAGTTAACTAGTCTGTTGAAGGTTAATCCTTGAATATAATAACTGATGACTAAGCTGTTGAACTCCAGTCTTCTGATGAGTTCCCCCTCAGCTTATGCATCCAAATTGAGTAATCCTAACTCAGCTCTTAGAGTTGAGAACCTTGCTTCACTTAGAGGTTTGGTGAAGATATCAGCAATCTGATTATCAGTATGAACATACTCAATTAAAACATTGCCTTTTTCCACATGATCTCTAATGAAATGATGTTTGATCTCAATATGCTTAGTCCTTGAATGACTTGTAGTATTCTGAGTAAGAGAGATTGCACTTGTATTGTCACAGTAGATTGGAATTCCACTGATCTTGATGTTGTAGTCTTCTAGTTGATGTTTCAACCAAAGTATTTGTGCACAGCAAGCTCCAGCAGCTATATATTCAGCTTCAGCAGTAGATATAGAGACTGAGGTTTGCTTCTTACTCATCCATGAGATCAGTCGACTGCCTAAGAACTGACAGGCACCTGTTGTGCTCTTTCTGTCAATCTTGCAGCCAGCAAGATCTGAATCTGAATAGCCAACAAGCTCAAATCCAGATTCTCTAGGATACCATAATCCCAATTCTTGAGTGCCTTTAACATACTTCAATATCCTCTTGGCAGCTAAGAGATGAGATTCTTTGGGGTTTGATTGAAATCTTGCACAGACTCCAACTGAGTACATTATGTCAGGTCTGCTTGCTGTTAGATACAACAATGAACCAATAATGCCTCTATATTTGGTTATGTCCACTGATTTGCCATCTTCATCTTTATCCAAACGAAGACTTGTAGACATGGGAATGGTAGCTGTTGAGCTAGTTTCCATACCAAATTTCTTGAACAGATCTCTTGTGTACTTTGCTTGGCTGATGAATATCCCATCAGGCAACTGTCTAACTTGCAATCCAAGAAAGTAATTAAGTTCACCCATCATGCTCATTTCAAACTTATTCTGCATCAGCTTGGAGAACTTATCACACATCTGTTGGTTAGTTGAACCAAAAATAATATCGTCCACATATATTTGCACAAGTAATATATGATTTTCCCATTCAATTGTGAACAGGGTTTTATCTACCTTACCTTTTCGAAATCCTTTAATTAAAAGAAAATCAGATAGGGTATCATACCATGCTCTTGGAGCCTGTTTCAGTCCATACAGGGCTTTCTTCAGACGATATACTTTGTCCTCTTCTTGATAGACTTCAAATCCTGGAGGTTGTTCAACATACACTTCTTCTTGCAATTCTCCATTGAGAAAAGCAGACTTCACATCCATCTGATAGACAGTGAAGTTCTTGTGAGCAGCATAGGCTAGAAACAGTCTGATTGCTTCAAGTCTTGCTACTGGTGCAAAAGTTTCATCAAAGTCAATTCCTTCTTCTTGACAATAACCTTTGGCCACTAGTCTTGCTTTGTTTCTGGTGACAACACCATTTTCATTCATCTTATTTCTGAATACCCACTTAGTGTCAATTACCCTTTGATGACTTGGTCTAGGAACTAAGTACCAGACTTCATTCCTTTCAAATTGATTCAACTCTTCTTGCATAGCTTCTATCCAGAAGGAATCATTGAGAGCTTCTTCAATTTGTTTAGGCTCTGTTTGAGATAGAAATGTGACAAACATGGCATCTTGTGCAGCAGCTCTTCTTGTTTTCACTCTATCTAAAGGATCACCAATGACTAGTTCAGGAGGGTGATTCTTGAGCCATCTGAGATCAGGTTGTAGATCAGGATGTTGTCCTCTGTCTTGATCTTGCAACACTACTGTTGGAGTTCCAGTAGTAGTCTGTTGAACATTTGTAGTCTGTTGAACAGTCTCTGGTCTGTCAGCTGTTTGCAACTCGTCTGTTAGACAATCAGCACTGTGATTTTGAACAGCACTTGAGTTAGCAGCTGAACTTAGATTAGGTAGTATGATGGGAACATATTCTTCATTTCTTCCAATGTCTAACTTCTGTAAATCAGCAGACAGATCTTGATTAACACTTTGATTCTTTTCAGAAGATTGACTTGGCTCATCAAATACTACATGGATAGATTCTTCTATTAGTAATGTTCTTTTGTTAAAAACTCTGTAAGCTTTACTAACAGTAGAGTATCCTACAAAAACAGCTTCATCAGCCTTTTCTGCAAATGCAGTAAGGTGATTTTTCCCATTATTCAATACAAAACATTTACAACCAAAAATCTTAAAGTAATGAATGTTTGGTTTTCTGTTGTTCCAAACTTCATATGGAGTCTTGTTCTGATTTTTGTTGATCATGCATCTGTTTTGGGTAAAGCATGCTGTATTTGTTGCTTCTGCCCAAAATCTTTGAGGCAGTTTAGCTTCAGCTATCATGGTTCTGACAGCTTCTTTTAGTGTTCTGTTTCTCCTTTCAGCAACACCATTCTGTTGAGGGGTTCTTGCAGCAGAATACTCATGATGTATTCCTTTGATATTACAATATTCTTCAACAGTAGAGTTTGTAAACTCTGTCCCTCTATCTGATCTGATCTTCAATATCTTGATACTCTTCTCATTCTGGATCAGTTCCATCAGATTGGTAAGATGTTCCTTGGTTTCACTCTTCTTTTTCATGAAAATCACCCAAGTATATCTTGAATAATCATCCACAACAGCTAGGCAATATTTCTTTCCACCATTGCTGACTGGATCAATGGGTCCAAATAAGTCCATATGCAATAGCTCCAATATTCTTCCAGAAGATTGGTGCTTCTTTTCTTTAAAAGATGACTTGATTTGTTTACCTTTCTGACATGCATCACAGAGCTTGTTTTTGCTCATGACTGCTTTTGGAATCCCTTCTACCAAATCATTCTTGATTAATCTGTTTATGGTTTTGAAGTTTAAATGATTCATCCTCTTGTGCCATAGCCAACTGACTTCACTTGGTGCAGATGCCACCAAACAAACACTTGAATTCTTGTCAACAGAATTCCAGTCAACTATGTAGATATTTCCTTGTCGTCTTCCAGATAAAATTACCTTCTTTGTGCCAATTTGTTCAACGTAGCACTTATCTGTTGAGAAGATGACTGAATATCCCTTGTCACAAAATTGACTTATGCTCAGCAGATTATACTTTAGGCCTTTAACATAGGAGACGTCAGATATCTCTATGTTTTACCTTGATTAATCTTCCTTTAGCTTTAATCTTGCCTTCTTTGCTGTCTCCAAACGTGACTTTTGGACCATCCACAGCAACTGCATCAGTCAACTCATGTATGTTTCCACACATGTGCCTTGAACATCCACTGTCCAAGTACCAAATCTTCTCTACTTTACTCCTACTCCTAATCCTAACCTTCAAAACAAAAATAAAATTGTTTTAGGTACCCTTATTGAGAGGGTCCTGAAGGATTAGTTTCACCTTTGACAACCCAAGATTTTGATGTCTTAGGCTTCTTAGGTTTCTGAGTTTTAGGAGCATGAACAGTTTCATTTTTATCATAGTTATCAGATAAGTCATGTTGATGATTAGTATGATATGAATAATGTTCATAAGCAGGGTAAGGTGCATGATATGCAGGATATGCATGCATTGGATGAGCAGGGTAAGGTGCATAGTAACTAGGAAATTGAGGTGCATGATACATAGGATGATATGCAGCAGGTTGCACATAATATGACTCATTTCCATACCAAGCATTTTGATTTTTCTTATTCTTATGCTTCTTTGGTTTACTAGGTGCTTGCTCATTTGATTTTGACTTAGTTTTACCACTAGTCTGATTGACTTTAGCTTTATCAGCAGACTTCTTAGGGCTCTGCTGTTTGGTCTTACTAGTCTGATTTCCTACACTAGGCTCTTTGCTCTTTTTAGCCTTAGGAGATTTCTTCTCCTTTGCCACTTTCTCAGATGAGGCAGGTTTAGAAGTTTGAACATACAGAATGACCTTACTATTGTCAGCTGATATGAATTTTTCAGTATGATTCAATTCTAATTTTTCCTTTTCTAAAGGTGTCTCCTGTTTACTAGATGTATGCATGGATGCAACAGTAGACTTATCATGAGACTCAATAATTTTCTCAAGTTCCATGATTTTTCCTTTATAAACCTCACACTCAGCTTTCAGAGATTCATGCTCTTGCTCAAGCTGTTTATATTCAGCTGATTCCCTTGGCTTTTCAGCTAAGAGTCTCAGTGAACTATTTTGCTCTTTTAGCAGGATCATCTCTTCCTTAAGCTTTTTATATGCTTCAGCAATACCAGTATTGTTAAGCATCATTTGTTCAAATGAATTAAATAATTCATCATTAAGAGGAGTTACCTCATCCTCAGAGTCATCAGAGTCCTTTGCCATCAGGCACAGGAGAGCAGGTTTTTCTTCATCAGAAGATTCTTCATCAGACGAGTCTGAATCTGAATCAGATGAGTAGACAGCAGTCAGCTTTTCTGCTTCAGCCATCATTGCTTTTCCTCTCTGATGCTTTCTTTCTTTTCTTACTTTCTTCTCCTCCTCAGTGTACTTTTCTGCTTTTGGATATGGGCAGTCTTTGATGAAGTGTCCCAATTTCCTGCAGTTGTAACACATTAGTTTTGATTTATAATCATCTTTATCTTGAGAAGAAAAGTTAGGTTTAGAAGAAGAAGCATTGTTGTATTTGTTCTTCATTTTTCTTTTGTAGAACTTCTTGAAATTATTCATTAACAGTGCAACATCTCCAGCAGTGTACTCCTTCTTGTTGAGTAGAGTGGCTTCATCAGATGAGTCCACTTCAGCATTTCTTTGAGCTGGTCTTCTTTGGTTTTCAGCAGCAACCAGTGCAGCTGTGGGTCCTGAAGTTGAGGTTTCTTCAATTCCCATTCTAGGCAGTTTATACTCGAATGCCTTGAGTACAGAAAACAGCTCAGTAAGAGAGATTTTTCCCAAATCCCTTGATTCTTCCATTGCTGTTACTTTCATGTTGAACTTTGGAGGTAGAGCCTTTAGTACTATGACAGTGATTTCTTTGTCAGTGAAGGTCTTTCCCAACTTTAAAACTCCGTTCAGAGTCCTGGTGAATCTGGTATCCATCTGATCAATGGTTTCTCCAGACTTCATCTTGAAGTTGTCAAGTTTCTCCAATGCAACAGTGAGCTGATGCTCTTTAATAGCATCATTGCCTTCGCTCATATCTATGACTTTGTCCCACATTTCCTTTGCAGTTTTGCAATGTTTGACCTTGTCAAACCGATCATTATCCAGGGCTTTAGTCATGATGAATCTCCCAACTTTATCTAGATTGTAAAGCTTGATTTCCTCTGGAGTCATCTCATGAAGGTCTTTTTCCACAACCGTATCTACTTCATTGATTTTGATGGTCTTTGTGAATCTGAATGGACCTTTAATGATACATGTGTACATGTTGTCATTGTAGGCAGCAAGGAAAATCTCCATTCTGATTTTCCAGTCCTCAAAGGACATACCAGCAATGTGGGGAACATGGCTGATACAATCCATTTTTCAGAAAGTTTTGATTTTTCAAAAAGATGCTCTTTTGAAAAGTTTTGAAAACCTTTGAAAAACACTTGGATCAAGCTCGTTGATCAGGCAGCTGATTCCAATGAACCACCTGCTCTGATACCACTTGTTGGTCCCAAGTGGTCAGATGAGGTCTAGAGGGGGGGGTGAATAGACCTCTGAAAATTTTTGAACTTAAAAACTTTTCAGTCTTCTGTCAGCAGACTAAGCTGATGAAGAACAGTAAGCAGACTAGTCTGATCGTGAACAAATCTTGAACAGACGACTGACCACTCTTCTTACAGTGACTTAGCTGTTTTTCAGCAAAACAGTTTTCCAAGAGTATACTTGCAGCGGATTGTTTGAAAGTGTTTTTCACAAGTAAACTAAGTTCTAAAAAGATTTTATCCCCAGTTTTAAAACTCCTTATAAAATCTTTTGATTGATTCAAAGTGTTTAAAATGCAAACTTTAAAATATGCAAGAAAACTTTAAATGCAAGATAACACAAAGAATTTTTTATAGTGGTTATATGGATAAAAATCCTTTAGTCCACTCTTCCAGATCACACAGATTCTGGGTTATACTATAATCACTTAGATTACAATATTTCTCCACTTACACCAAGACAACAAATGAGATGGCTGTAAGCTCACAATAGGAAATCACAAAGAAAACCTATCCTCTAAAGTAGAATCACTCACAAAGATGGATTCTCACTTCGCACAACACTCAGCTATTACAAAATCACTCAGATAATGTTTTTCTGATTTCTTCAACTGGGTTTCTGTCAACAGATGACTTCCACCAGACGAGTGAGCTGTTCGAGCTTTTGAGACTTAGAGAAATTCTGCTTCAAAATTTCGATCTCTGATTGTTGTTGTGTGTTTTTGCTCGATTGAAATTCAGCTCTATTTATACATGGAGATGAAAATATGACCGTTGAAGGCAAGTCACAAATCAAATCCATTCTTCAGCTCTTTTGAAACGGCTCTCTGCAGCAAACCGTACAGTGTACAGTACTTTTCTGTCCATTGCATTTAATGCTGCATTTAATGCACTCTGCTGATCCGAGGATATCTTCAATCATTTGCCATTACTACCCTTCTCTTCCAGCATTTATTACACCAAGTGCATTTATTACCGTTGGACTAATCTCTTGATCTCTTCCACTCTGCTGATCAAAACGACTCTGCTGATAGATACTCTGCTGATCAAATATGAACTAATCTGATTTGACTCGGCTGATGATCTACCCTTCTGTTCGCTGTTTCAGCAAGAGATCACTAGTCTTCTGAGCTTTGAACTTTGAACTCTTCTGATGTCTTCTTTTACTTGTTCAAAATTCTTTCCAAGGGAACTAAGCTTTCCATACTTAGCTGATTATGATGTTTTGGAATCATCAAAACCTTCCCTTAAATTTTGACTTCTTTCATCTTCATCTTCATCTTCATCCAACAACTTTAACCCTCGAATCTAGAGACTAGGTAGGCAAGGAAAAATTTCTTAAGCTCTATTCTAACTATAATTTTCTAACGTCATCCTAAATTCTCGATTATGTATTCGTGCTTAAAATGTGCAGGCAAAACATTCCAAAACAAATAAAATTTCAAAAAAATTAGTTAAAGTTGACCTAGCATGCATGAAGTAAATACGACCCCCCCAAACTTAGAACAAACAGTGTCCTCATTGTGACATAAACAAACGAGTTGAAAATGCCAGATTAACCAAACAGGAAATACGAGAAAATGCACATGCAGACAGAAAGAAAACCACCAACAAAATATAACAGAGATCAGTAAAAAGAATACGTCCCTACGAGGCTGTGTCTGGCGGTCTCCTGCATGGCTTTCCATCCTAAGCATCATTCTCGGGACCCAACTCAGCATCATCAGTAATATCGGTGGGTCCTCTCTCGAAATCATCCATAGTTGGGAACGGTGGCATTGGTGGCAGCTGGACACCTCGACTCTGCAACTCGGCTGCTTGGAGTGTCTCAATCTGCTGAAAGCCGGTCTGCATGTATGCAAATAAAAAGTTAAGTTGCTTTTCCATGGCGTCGAGTCGCTGTGGCATTGTTCTCGCTTTTGGGATGGGTCTCGACGATGATGTCGCTCCGCGGTTTGAAATAGTTCTTGCACTCTTGGGGTTCCAATACAAAATGCCCAAAATCTTACACCAAGTTTGATCATCGAAGGAATTTTTCAATTTTACCACTCCAGCACCGTCACCTCTTTGCACCCCGGCTTGAATGCAAAGGCGAAAGATAAGGGAGGGGAACCAAAATATTTGGGCTCTTTCCTTTGTTGCATTTCGTATAATGCCTTTGTAGAGTAAATCTCCGATGTCAACGGTGTGTTCTTTCATGAGGGAGTAGATTAGGCGGGCTTTGTTTGCCGAGAGTCTTGTGTAATGTGTTGTGGGCATAAGGCGAGAAGCAATGAAGGCGAACCAAATTTTTGCTGTAGGCGTGAGCGATGCTTTCCAAATTTTTCCCGTCACCGAAAAGACTATGCCTGAGAGACAAATGAACTCCACTATGTCTTTCATATCGATTGCATCCGCGAGGCAAGTTGTGTATTGGTCAATGGCATAAGTCGGCAACTCATAAATAGTATTGATGGTCTCCTTATCGAACTTGATTATCCTTCCCCGAACTGTGATCTCTTTTGCGTCCGGAGTTTGGGAAACATTTGAATAGAATTTGCGTACGATCTCACCCTCAATCTCCATCGGGTGTTTAATGAAATCCATCCATCCCCATTTCTGAAATAACCGATAAAATTCGGGGAAACTCTCGGGGGTACATTCTACACCCCTCTCCGTGATAAATGACCTTGAAACCTCATTTTCGTCAAAAAATTTCTTTTGAGCTTTCGGGTTAACAAACCTACTGCTATTAAACTCACCCGTCCGCCCTTGTTTATCCCTAGCACCACTAAGCTTTTTCGTTGATGTGGTTGTTAGTGCTAATTTGTTCACAAGGGGTTTCTTTTGGACCGTTCGACTTCGTGGTGTCATTTGGTGTAATGTGATCAAAACACGCACTCCGCCAAAACAATTACTCCACACGAACAATCAATCCACAAATATCACACCGAACCGAAAATATAATCAATCTCAACTACCCACACAATCAAGCACAAATCCAATTATCTACACTACGTTCAAGAACCCGTTCCTCCACAATCCTCAAATAATTATCAACAAAAATCCAAAAATAGCATAATACGCCCTCAAACTAACAATCGAAATCAAAATCCAAGAAACGAACCAAGATAGGCAATAATCAATTGTTACCGGTCCTTGAGAGATGCCCAATTGAGATAGAGGTGCTGCGGCGGCGTTAGGATTTCGTCTAGTGGTTGTTTTAGGCAAGGGGCGGCAGATCGGCGGCTGTGTGAGGGGGCAGGTCGCGGCGGCGCAATGGTGCTTGATGTGGTGGTTTCGGTTGAGGAAGAGGGCAGGTCGCGCGGTAAGAGAAGGAGCAGGTCGCGGCTGCTATGGCTGGGTAGGGTTCGGGAGAGAGTGGTTGCGGTTAGATCTGAGAGGGAGAAGGTGCGGCGGGGCTGCGTGCGTGAGGTTGGACGCGGTGGTTGCGATTGGGTGCGACGGGGCTGCGTGTGGTTAGGGTTTGGGTTTCAGGTCACGGCGGAGTGAGACGTAGGGTTTCGGCTGGGGGCGAGGTTAGTTGGTGCGGCGGCTGGTGGTTTCGGTAGAGGATATGTGTTTTGGGGAAGAAGATGGTTTGCCCGATTTCAAAATTTCTTTCTTTCTTTTTTTTTTTTTTTTTTTTTGAGGCCATGGCTCGATCTAATTTGAGCCATGGCCTTTCGATTCTGGAATTTTGCTTTTTCTTGCACTAGAAATGGAGTCATGGCCTTATTCAAGTAGTGCCATGGCTTAAAGCTGCTGAAATTTGGGCACTTTTTTTGTTCAAGACTTGAGCCATGGCCTGACTGAAGTTGTGCCATGGCTTCAAGCTTCTGGAATTTATGCACTCTTTTTGGTCAAAATTTGAGCCATGGCCTGGCTCAAATAGAGCCATGGCTTGATTATTCTTTTTCTCCAAAACACCCCAGTCCATGAAATATTCATCTCCTCGTTACCTTGCACCGCGTTACGCCTGCAAAACCCGACAAAACACCACAGATCACACTAAGACTAAAACAAAACGAACCAAAAACGCAAAAAAAAAACAAAAAACAAAAAACAAATAAAATATTGGGTTGCCTCCCAAGAAGCGCTTAGTTTTATGTCTTTAGCTCGACATGATACTCAGGTTACTTCATTCTAAGACCACCGAGGTCTTTTCATTCACAATTTCTCCACCCAAGTAATGTTTGAGACGTTGTCCATTGACTTCGAATTGTCTACCGGTCTCAGCTTCGGCTATCTCCACGGCACCATGTGGGAATGAGTTTATGACGATAAACGGTCCAGACCATCGAGATTTTAGTTTTCCAGGAAAAAGTTTGAGACGATAATTGAAAAGGAGTACTAATTGACCCGGTTCAAACAACTTAGGTGTAATAGTTCTGTCATGCCATTTCTTTGTTCTTTCCTTGTATAGTTTGGCATTCTCATAGGCTATGTATCGAAACTCATCAAGTTCGTTCAGTTGCATCAACCGTTCCTTCTCCGAAAGTTCCAAATTCATGTTCAGGTTGCGAACAGCCCAAAAAGCTTTATGCCCACATGCTTTTCCGAAAACTACCCTATACGGTGACATTCCAATTGGCGTCTTAAAAGCCGTTCTGTATGCCCACAGAGCGTCATCTAATTTCTTGGACCAGTCTTTTCTTGTGGGACTGACTGTTTTCTCTAAGATCTTCTTGATTTCTCGATTAGAGATCTCTGCTTGCCCATTCGTCTGCGGATGGTATGCAGTTGCTACTTTATGCCGCACACCATATTTTGCTAGGAGAACGTTGAAGTATTTATTGCAAAAGTGGGATCATTGATCGCTAATGATGGCTCTTGGAGTACCGAATCTTGTGAAAATGTGTTTCTTAATGAATTGCATCACCACCTTCGAATCATCAGTTGGAAATGCTTCTGCCTCAACCCACTTAGACACGTAATCAACTGCAACTAATATGTACCGATTTCCAAATGAGGGAATGAATGGTCCCATGAAGTCAATTCCCCAAACATCAAAATACTCTACTTCCAACATAGTAGACAGTGGCATCTCATCACGCTTAGTTAAATTTCCAACCTGTTGGCATTGATCACAACGCTTCACAAACTCATGAGCATCTTTATGTAAAGTGGGCCGGAAAAAACCAGATTGTAGAATTTTAGCTGCTGTGCGATCTCCTTTAAAATGCCCACCGTATGGTGAATTGTGACAATTACCCAGAATTTCTTCGAACTTTTCGTCGGGAATACACCTCCTTATCATCTGATCCCCACATTTCTTAAACAAATATGGCTCATCCCAAATGAAGTTCTTCACATAATTTAGAAATCTCTTCTTTTGCTAGAAATTAATGTCGGGAGGAAGTAGGCCACTTACTAGATGGTTGACATAGTCGGCATACCATGGAAGTGTAGGCTGATTTACCGCAAACAATTGTTCGTCTGGAAAGACTTCATTGATCATCACAGAGCCTGACTCTTTGTTTCCTCCCTCCAATCTTGACAAGTGATCAGCCACTTGATTCTCGGTTCCTTTCCTATCTTTTATCTCGAGATCAAACTCTTGCAATAAGAGTACCCATCGAATTAGCCTTGGCTTAGCATCCTTCTTATCAATCAAATATCGGATTGCGGAGTGGTCTGTATATACTATCACCTTTGTTCCTACCAGATATGCTCGGAACTTGTCAAAAGCAAACACTACTGCCAACAATTCTTTTTCAGTCACGGTGTAATTCACTTGAGCGTCAGTGAGAGTTTTGCTGGCGTAGTATATTGAGTGAAAGATCTTATCCTTTTCTGTCCCAGAACAGCTCCAAGTGCGACATCGCTTGCGTCACACATCACTTCAAATGGAAGATTCCAATCTGGAGCTACTATTATTGGGGTTGTCACCAACTTTCCTTCAATGTTTGGAAAGCCTGCATACACAAATCATCAAAAATAAACTTAGCATCTTTTTCAAGCAAATTACATAAAGGTTTAGAGATTTTAGAGAAATCCTTAATAAAACGTCTATAGAATCCAGCATGTCCCAGGAAACTACGAATTCCCTTGACTGACGTAGGTGGAGGGAGTTTCTCTATCGTCTCTATCTTTACTCTGTCCACTTCAATGCCTTTGCTAGATACTTTGTGTCCCAAAACTATTCCTTCTTGTACCATGAAGTGACACTTTTCCCAATTTAGCACTAAGTTAGTTTCTTCGCACCTGCGCAAGACCTTGGCTAAGTTATCAAGACATTCATCATACGAATCCCAAAACACAAAAAAGTCATCCATGAAGACTTCGAGAAATTTCTCTATCATGTCCGTGAAGATTGTCATCATGCAACGTTGAAACGTGGCGGTGCATTGCATAATCCAAAAGGCATCCATCTAAAAGAAAATGTGACATAGGGGCATGTGAAAGTAGTCTTTTCTTGATCCGCTGGTGCGATGAAAATCTGATGGTATCCCGAAAATCCGTCTAGAAAACAAAAATAAGCCCTTCCTGCTAATCTATCTAACATCTGATCTATGAATGGTAGCGGGAAGTGATATTTTCTTGTAGCTTTGTTCAGTTTTCGATAATCCATACACACGCGCCAACCCGTGACAGTTCTTGACGGGATTAATTCATTGTTTTGATTTTTAACTACTATCATACCACCTTTCTCGGGGACACACTGAACTGGGCTAACCCATCTACTGTCTGAAATAGGGAAGATAATTCCTGAATCCAACCACTTGATGATTTCCTTTTTGACTACCTCTTTCATGATTGGATTTAGTCTTCTTTGATGTTCGACTGATCCCTTGTTCTCATCATCGAGTATGATCTTGTGCATGCAAAATACATGACTAATCCCCTTAATGTCTGCAATAGTCCACCCAATGGCTCATATATGATTTCGAAGAACTCTCAGTAATTTCTCTTTTTGGGTTTCGGAGAGATATGCAGAGATGATTACTGGCAGTGTAGATGATTCCCCCAAATATTCATATTGCAGATGTGCTGGCAGTGGCTTCAAGTCCAGCGAGGACGGTTCTTCGATTGATGGTCGATGGGGCTTGCAAGTAGGTAGTTCCAATCCTTCAATCTTGTTGACTGGGTTACTGACTCGCGAATTTGCTTGTAAGAATGCCACGCTTTGTACAATTTCTTTATTATCTATCTCCTCAAGATCTAACATTAAGGCTGCTTCCAACGGGTCTCGGTACATAGATGTCTCAAAGGTCTTAGCGACCAATGAGTCGATCATGCATACTGATGAGCATTCTTCCTCGTCGTCGGGATGTTTCATGGCTTGGAACACGTTGAATGTAATCTTCTCATCCTGCACCCTCATGGTTAATTCACCTTTCTGTACGTCAATTAATGCTCTTCCAGTGGTTAAGAAGGGCCTACCCAAAATGATGGGTACATTCGAATCTGCTTCATAGTCTAACACAATAAAATCAACGGGGAAGATAAACTTATCTACTTTTACCAGAACGTCCTCAATTTTTCCTTCGGGGTATGTAATGGAACGATATGCTAATTGAAGAGTTACCGTAGTTGGCCTTGCTTCCCCAATTCCCAATTTTTGAAAGACGGATTTGGGCATGAGATTGATGTTGGCCCCTAAGTCAAATAATGCTTGTCCCACGTACTTATCGCCAATGTTACATGGAATGGTAAAACTGCCAGGATCCTTGAGTTTAGGCGGGAGCTTATTTTGCAAAATTGCACTGCATTCTTCGGTGAGAGCTACAATTTCGAATTCTCCTAATCTTTTCTTTCATGACAGTACATCCTTCATGAATTTGACGTAATTTGGCATCTGCTCGAATGCTTCAACTAATGGAATGTTGATGTGAAGTTGTTTCAGGATATCAAGGAATTTTCTGAATGGAATTCTTCCTTTGTTGTTGAAATCTTTGAGGAAATGGTGGTGGAGGTTGATTTTCGGTAGATTAGATACATCTTTTTTCTCGCTTTCCTTTTCCACCTCTTTTTCTTTGTTTAGTTCAGAGTCTTCAGGGTTGTCTTGAGCTTCCTTGGGATCCTTAACTCGAACTCGTGTTCTGCTGGGCTCTTCGAGTTCTCTACCATTTCTCAGAGTGATTGATTTGCAATGTTCGTTATGATTGGTCCTTGGGTTTTCAGTGTCACTTGGGAGTGAGCTTGGAGGTCTGTGCTGCCTATCTTGAGCTAATTGAGCCATTTGGGTTTCTAGGTTTCGAATAGATGCAGTTGTCTGGCTCATGAACTGTGCCAATGTCTCTTCTAACGATGGCTTATTGTCCGTTGATGGTTGTTTTTGTTCACCCTGAAACCCTGGTGAGTTTTGCTGATTTTATGCATTGTTTGACCCCTGTCCAACGTGCTGATTATTGCTCCATGTAAAGTTAGGATGGTTTCGCCATCCGGGATTATAGCTGTTAGAGTAGGGATTATACTCTTGATTGTTTCGATTGTTTCCCACATAGCATGCTGACTCTGAATTTGAAGGGCAATTTTCATACGGATGCTCTCCCCCACAAATGATACAGGAAATCTCTGAGTTGTGGATCATATTGACTGGTTGAGCTTGAAACGAGTTAGCTCCAGGTTTACTCCTACGTAAACCATCAATCTTCTTGGATAAAGCGGCTAATTGTGCTTGCACTGCTGTCATTGTATCTAACTCAAATTTTCCAAGTGCAAGTTTTACTGATGAGCGTTCCGATGCCCATTGGTAATTGTTGTAGGTCATTCTTTCTAACACATCGTAGGCATCTGTATATGTCTTCCCCAAAAATGTCCCTCCTGCTGCTGCATCAAGAATTGTCCTGATTTGTCCCCCTACTCCAGTGTAGAATATGTGTATTAGCTGCCAACCAGGAACTCCATGGTGTGGACATTGTGTCATTAACCCTTTGAACATTTCCCATGCATCGTAGAGTGACTCTCCATCTATTTGTTGGAATGAGTGAATTTCCATTCGAGCTTTTGCGCTCTTAGCGGGTGGGAAATATTTCCTCAGGAATTTTTCAGTTAAATCAGTCCAGGAGGTAATGGAGTTGGGCGGCATTGAGTTTAGCCATATTCGAGCTTGATCGGCATTGAGTTTAGCCATATTCGAGCTCGATCCCTCAAGGAAAATGAGAAGAGTTTCATTCTTAGTTGATCAGTTGTAACCCCATTCAATTTGAATGAATCGCAAATTTCCATAAAGCTCTTCAAATGGGCGTGAGGATCTTCCATAGCCAACCCCGAAAATATAGCAGAGGAATTGATCAGATTCAGCATTACCGGTTTCACTTCAAAGTGATCTGCTTCAATCTCTGGTCTGACAATGCTTGAATCTAGAACACCCAAGATTGGTGTTATGTATTCATTAATGGGACTTTCGATTTCGGCAGGAATGTGTGGACCCATTTGCTGATTTACTAACTGTTGATTCACCTGATTTTCATTCTGTGGATTCTCCATTAGATCAGCTTTTCCTTGATTCTTGTTTAGTGCTCTTCGTTGTCTGAAAGTCCTCTCGATCTCTGGATCAAAAGCTACTAATTCAGCTTTTTTATCACTGCGCATAAACTAGGTATGAGTACCTACAAGGAAAAATTTGAACTATAAAAATAAATCGAATTAAAACAAAAATAAAAGTTGAAACTTGGTAAATTATCAATTATCAAAGACCCCGGCAATGGCGCCAGACACTCCCTCAGGTTTGGGCATATTACAAGAAACCCCTTACGACATTAAAAACAAACGGAATTTGATGATGTCAGCAAAAAAAAATTGATTTTCCAAATTTACCCCTGGCTAAATATACCCACAGGGGGTGTCTATGTAATACTATCATACCACAGGGGGTGTATTTGAAAGATTACAATAACTTCATGGAGTTACTTGTAGCCAACTATCATATTTAAAAAATGACCATTAGATGTTACTGTTGGCCACATATTTTGGTTATAAATAGCAGTCCGAATGTGTATTTTTAGTTTTGCATTTCATCCCGCAAATTTTATAATGACATCATCAAATTCAAGAGATAGTGTGAGATGCTTAAAATATCGATAATCAAAATATTCATGTGTAGGGTGTGTGAAGAATGCACCCATAATGATTACAGATGTACGCCGAAATTTACAGTAACATCCATTGGTCATTTTTAGAAATATGACAATTTGATAAGTAACCCCATGAAATTTAGAGCCAAAATATATGGCCAACGGTAACATCCATTAGTCGTTTTTTAAAATAAGACCGTTGGCTACAAGTAACCCCATGAAGTTATTGTAATCTTCCAAATAAACCCCATGTTATATAATATTATTACATAGGCACCCCTGTGGTATAATATTTTTACATAGACACCCCTGTGGTATGATATTATTACATAGATACCCCTGTGGGTATATTTAGCCAAGGGTAAAATCGGAAAATCAATTTTTTTTACTGACATCATCAAATTGTGTCTGTTTTTAACGCCGTAAGGGGTTTCTTGTAATATGTCCAAACCTGAGGGGGTGTCCCTATAATTTTTGAAACAACGGGGGGTTTCTTGTAATATGCCAAAACCTGAGGGGTTTGAGTGTAAATCACACTTATAAATTTATCTTATATCATATTTTAACTTGTAACCACTAATTTGTCGATCCCATATACCTGTTTTAACTTGTACCCACTAATTCTAATTCATTAAACAAACCCAAAGTACAATAACCAGAAAGAAAATAGAATTCCAATTCAAAATTAAAATAAAGAATATAAGTAATTTAAATGTAGTTTGGTATAACAAACGTGCTTCAGAGAAGAGAGAAACAAATATTA
This sequence comes from Penstemon eatonii, assembly GCA_038501285.1. Taxonomy (NCBI): domain Eukaryota; kingdom Viridiplantae; phylum Streptophyta; class Magnoliopsida; order Lamiales; family Plantaginaceae; genus Penstemon; species Penstemon eatonii. Next base: position 32,565,825 of record CM076713.1, read on the forward strand.
ACTTGGAAAAGTCAAATCACTATTTGAGAGAAAAGAAGAGTGGACAATTCAAATTTTAAATGTGTTAAAGGAACCTTTTTTTTATTTTTTTTTGTTAAATAATGTTAACGGAACTTAATTTACAAGAGAAGCAAATGCATGATGCTTTCAACATTATATAGGAGCATATGAAAAGTATAATCTACCTCCTTCTTTTGTATTTTTTCTTTATTTTTCTCATTTTCTAAATATTTGAAGCATTTATTAAGTCACATTTTCCCCCTTCCTTTCGATCTTAAACTAAAGAAGACTCAATCTCAACAAAGATCGAATAAAAAACACTACTAAGTAATTATCCCTCCGGTCTTTTTTTTTTTATTTGTCGATTTGGAGGATTATACATGAATTAATAAATTTAATGAATAGCCAATTTTTTCAAGCACAAATTCCAAAATATCATTTTAATTAAATAGTCATTGCATTAATTAGCATTAATTGCAAGCATCAACAAGAAAGGTAAAATTAATAAAAAAAAATTAATTTTACATTGAACTCCTAAAACAACAAATTAAAATATACCTAGCGATATTGCCAGAGCAAAATATTTTAATTGCCAATTTTACCCCTCACTCAATAAAGACCTGTCGACAAGGGCGGATGCACATCCCTGAAAATTTTCCCTTTTTTTTCCCAGACCAGTTAATCTCAGTTTCATCCTCCTTGTCTTTACCTCGTCGTTCTACCAGTAAAATAGAAAACCTTGTAGAATATTCTACAATACCAGACTCCGCTGTAGTAGAAAACTCTGTACCCCCCGTAATAAGTCCCTATAATATTTACAGAAAGAAAGGTTCCCTTAGAGGAATTCGCTCTCTTATCTCCTCCAACAGACCTTTAACCAAAGAATATGTCCAGACCTCTAAACTGGATAAGTGTGATATTCCTTATTCCAAAAAGGAACAGTATATTACTCTTGCCATTCCTCCAGAATATATCACCTCTTGGCAAAGAGAAGGATATACCCACTTACACTTTGGAGCTGTTCGCCTTGTGCTTTCTTACCAAGGAAGAAAAGGTCTTCCAGTTACTGCCAGATTGGCTCTCTTAGACACGCGTTTCACCTGCTATGAGCATGCAGTTATCGGAACCGTGGTGACTACTCTCAACAACGGAAGTGCCGTACTCACTTACTTCCCAAATTTTGCCATGTCTCTAAATGACTCCAACCTTCCTACAGCTTTGAAGGTTCAAGTACAGATTACTGGTGCAGATCAAGTTGCATCTGCAATATCTGCAACTCTACATCATCAACTAGTCTACAGGCTACAGGATCATGGACTAGATCTACAAGGATCTGGATCTCCTGATGCTCTAATGATCTTGGCTGAATCTGGATCTAACACACCTACCATTGTTCAGATCCCAAGACAGATCCCTCGCAAAGAACTTGAACTTCTCATGCATACCGAATGGATCACCAACTATGAATCTCTCCAACAAACTCATGAGCCTATCAGATCTACCACTTATGAGTTTCAAAAAATGAAAGATGGGAAAACCAAAACCATTTTCAAGATGCCTACAGAAGAAGAACCATCTTCTTCCTCAAAGGATATCTTCAGGCAATTGATGATCCAACCAGTAGAAGACAAGAGGGAAACCACAAGGGTTTATGGAGCAAAAATCCCAGTACCCATAGCTTTCTTTAAAGCAGATGGTTCTCATGTATATACTGACAAAATAGATGGCCATTTTCTATGGGATATTGACCCATCCATGTGTGATCCTGACTGCTCTTGTGATGAACAAGATGATGAGTCTGATGATGATGATAGTGAAGCCAGTAGAAGGAGAAAGAGAAGAAAAGCAAGGAAACAAAGACTTTCTTGCAGAGAATATAGATCTGATGATCCAGATCTAGACCCACCAGTTTGTGCCCAACCATTGCCCTGTTATGATCAGGCCTTAAAGATCCTCAGAAAAGAACAAAAGAAGAAGGATTGCAGACAATCTGTACCACCAGTTCTTCCTTCAGTTCCATTAGTGCAACCTTGCATGATGTTCCACAATTACGAATCAGAATTTCCACCTTTGGAAAGAAATACTTCTGGATCTGTTGTTACCAGGCCTTATATCATAACTAATACAGTTGATTCTGAGGGCAGAAGAAAAACTTCTGAGCTAACTCAAGCTGAAGAAGTAATGAATTGGCAGACTACCAATTCTAGAGCTCAAAACAGAACTTTGGTCCAAATTGACTCCAAAGTTGACCAAGTCATTTCACAAGTTCAGGCCAACACTCAAAAAGTTGATTCTATGGCAATGGAACTTGAAGGGATCTATAACAGAGTTGTAAAGAGAATAGATCTCCTTGATAAAGAGCTCAGACAACTAATATCACAGCACAAGATGGGTCCTGAATTTGATCAGAAAGAAGCTGAAATCAGGAAGCTTAAGAAAGATCTCCATCTAATGGAAGAAGACAGGAAAAGAAGATTTACCCCTAATCTTCCCTTTCTACAAACAACATCTTCATCTCTGTTTGAGATACCAAAGTCTTCTCCTGATTATTCCAGAAGGTTTGCCATGGTTTCTGATATACCCTTTCAGCGAACACCTTCAAATGAAAAGAATAAATCCACTTCATCTAAAAATAAGATGAAGGAAAAGATGGAAGATCCCCAGAAAGCTTTGATGATTGGAAAGTTTTCTGAAATAAAAATCCATAAAGTTCAATCATCTGAAGAAAACTCAAATTCATCCTCAACATCTGAAGAATCCTTGGATGAATCATCAATTCCATCTTCACCAAGTTCTTATGAGGCTTCTAGCCAATCTTCTGAACAAGAAATGACAGACATTTCTAAGATACTCATGGCTGATCCACCTGTTACAGAATTCCCTCCTGAGGATTCTGAAGAAGAAGCCACTATGACTGACTCTACTCCAGAAAGAAGATCTGAACCTGTTTCTCCAAAACCAACCAATGGACCTTGGTTTACTTTTGATGATATTCCAGTGGAGAAAAGACGAGAGAGGCTACAAACTTTTGCTGCCTGGATTGATTTACAAAAAACTAAGGAACAAGATTCTTCTGTTATCCTTAGAGAATTTGATTCCAGGTTCACCGGAACGTTGAGAGAATGGTTCCTATCACTTGGAGAATATAGACAAATTCAATTCATCCAAGCTTCTACGGGTCAAGCATTAGGAGCCATCCACTTGGAATTTCTGGGAGACAGTTCACTTTATGACAAGTTTATCCAACAAAGTTATTTTGCCATGAAGTGTTGTTCTTTACAGAAAAAAGATTTGGACTTCCATTACAAAAGAATGGCAGAACTCTACTATATCTTAAATGGAAGTAATGATCCCAATCTCAAACATGTCTACGTAGCTTCTCTTCCCAAGGAGATTCATCCAGAACTCAACAGGCTTCTTATATCAGCTGGAAAAGAAATCAATCTTCTTTCCCTTGGAGAAATTCACCAGATGGCTATTGCAACAGTTGAAAAGTTATGTGAACAGCAAAATATGTTCAAATCATTGATACATAACAAGACTGCTCTTAAGCAAGCCTGCACTAAATCTCATCTGGAGATTAAGTGTAACTCCAAGGATGGTGGTTGTACTTGTCATGTTAAAAAGAAAAAATCTACAAATGACAAGGATAAACCTAAAAAGAAAGGAAAGCTCAGATTCTTTAAAAAGAAATCTTACAGGAGCAAAAGAACAGACAGGTGTTACATTTGCAAGAAGAAAGGACACTTTGCAAAACATTGTCCTCAGAATAGAGAAAAGTCTGCTAAAATGATCACTCACATCCAGCAATATATAGATTCAACTCTTGATAATACGGATGTGGAGTCTCTCTTCTCTGAACAAGATGAACAAACAGAAGAAAGTATCTTTGCTCTTGAAGATCCTGAAGAAATAATCTCAGGAGAATCTGAAGAAGAAGATGAATATCTGCCTATCTTGCAGACAGCTACAATAAGCCAAGAAGCTATTCCATCCCCTCATATTCAACTTCACATTCTTCCCTCTAAGTATGAGAGACCAATCAAAGTTATTGGATTCATGGATACTGGAGCTTCTAAGTCAATGATGAATCAAGACATTCTGCCCAAAGAAGCCTGGACTACTCACTATGAATATTTTCAAGCGGCAGATGGTCAAAAGTTCAAAACTTCTCTGATTACTAAACATCCTATTGGCATCCAATTCTTTCCAGATTGCATTGTTTGGATGAAAGTAATTGGAAGCAAGTTACATGGAAAAGATCTTCTCATAGGTTTTGATCTTTATCACAAAGCTCAAAAACTTATGGTCCTTCCAAATGGCATAAAGTATAAGAGACAGTTCCAGCCTTATACTACCATACAAAAGATCTATGCTCTATCCGATGCTCCAAAAGAATTTCGTGACATAGCTCACAAGCTTCAGGATTGCTGTGCAGAATCTCACGCTGATTTTAATCATCCTGCACCACTCTGGAAGAACTCAGATTTCTTTATTCAACTTCCTTTTAAGATGAATGAAGATATCAATCCAACAAAGGCTACTCATCCAGGAATGACACCTGATGATCTAGCATTGGCCAAGAAAGAATGTCAACAGTTACAAGAACTCGGGCTTATCGAACCAACAAAGTCCAATTGGGCTTGCCAGGCTTTCTATGTCAACAAAATATCAGAACAGATCAGAGGAAAAAAGAGGCTTGTTATTGATTACAAGCCCTTAAATCATTTTCTTGCAGACGATAAGTTTCCTCTCCCAAGAACCCAGATGCTGTTCTCTCAGTTAACCCAGGCCCAGATATTTTCAAAGTTTGATCTCAAAGCTGGATTTTGGCAATTGGGTATTGACCCAAAAGATCGATACAAAACAGCATTCTGTATCCCAACGGCCCAGTTTCAATGGACAGTTATGCCTTTTGGGCTTAAAGTCGCCCCATCACTATTCTAAAAGGCCATGACGCGAATATTTGAGCCCATAATGCACAGTGCCTTGGTCTATATTGATGACATTCTACTATTCTCAAAAAATAGACAGGCCCACGAAGAATTATTGCAACAGTTCTTGGAGATTGTTCAACAGTATGGGATTATGTTATCTGAGAAAAAAGGGTATATTGGTCAAACAGAAATTGAATTTCTTGGAATGAATTTCTCAGAAGGAAAGTATCAGCCTGGTCCACATATTGCACAGGAACTACTTAAATTTCCAGATGAAAACTTAACTACTAAGGAAATTCAACAGTTCCTTGGAATAGTTAATTATCTGAAGGACTTTATCCCACACTGTTCAAAATACACATGTCAGATCTCAAAGATGCTCAGAAAAGGAGCCCCTCCTTGGGGAAACAGTCAGACGACAGCTGTCAAACAATTAAAACTCCTGTGCCAAAACCCTCCGCCTTTGAAGATTCCTGATACAGGGAAACGCATTTTGCAGACAGATGCTAGTGATGAATACTGGGGGGCCATCTTAATTGAAGAAGTGGATGGAGACAAACATTTCTGTGGACATGCCAGTGGACAATTCAAAGATGCTGAAAAGCATTATCATACAGTCTACAAAGAAATCCTGGCCGTGAAATATGGAATCAAGAAATTTGAATTCCATTTGATAGGACATCACTTCACTGTACAAATGGACAACTCTTCTTTCCCGAAGATTTTTGAATTCAAAAATAAAGGAATCCCAGAACCACAATTATTGAGGTTAAAGGATTGGTTTTCCAAGTACCAGTTCGAAGTTCAGCATATAAAAGGAGATAGGAATCTCATCCCTGATCTACTATCAAGGCCAAAACAAGTCCATTTGATTTCTCTAACAAAATCCATCCCATTAATCCTAATGGCTTCATCCCAAGTCTCTTCTTATGAATTACCGGACTTTCCAGAAACAGACCAGCCTCTGAATAATCCAAGACAAGTAAAAACTTTTGCCAGAAACCATCTCTTCTATTATCTTGCTAAGTTCTTACTTCTTATGGATATTCCTTTAGAACAAGGAAAGTTTTATCCAGATCATCCTTTCCTTCCGATATTTACCTTCCATGCCGATATTACCTTACCCTCTGAAGGATATTGGTATTTCTGGTGTTTAGGTCTGATAAGTTACTTTGCTATTGAGGTTAAACCTAAATTCCTCCTCCAAGCCATTCGGAAAAGAACACTGGAACCCAAGATCACCAAGTTTTTATATGGATATTGGGAAAAGAAAAACTGGGTAAAGGTTCTGAAGAATGTTCTCAAAGATACTTCGCATATGAAAGATCCTTATACAGTTATTCTCTTAAGAAGGCCATACTATGGATCTTACAGTTATGGTTTTGACAAGATGTTTGTGCAAGCTTATGGATATATCTATACCACTACTGATGGTGGTATCAGTAACCAGCAAGAGGAAGTTAACAAGTTATTCAGACATCTTTGCACCATTAATGAAGTTCCAGTTACTTTTTCTGAAGATATAAACTGTACATCAACTCTAAGGATTCCATATGATATCACTGGACCAGAAGCTTATAATACAACTCAGGTGAACCCTATGGAGACCATGGAGAAATATCCTGAAGCCTTCCAGGATGAGCAAGACCCATGGGATTATGGACCCTTGGAAGATTTTGATCCAACGATTACAGATAACACTTTTGATCCAAGGGTGATGCACACATCAGACGGAGATATTATCCAAGATTCTCCCGACAACAGCATGTGACAAAAAGATAAGGATGGACCCAGCACCAGACAACTTTATTAAAGATGGTGTCCATTAGTCAAAAGTTACTTTAGTTAAAGTTGCTTTAAGTTGTGGTCCTATTATGTCGTTGTTTTCAATAAAGCAGATTCCAGCTGTATGGTCTGGATGTGTTGTAAAATTAAGTTGTATTGTAAAATATTTGGAGTCCGCCCTCTATATATAGGGGCATCTGTATCATTGTAACTCATTCAGAATTGAATAAACTCTCTGGTTTATAAAAATCATGTCTAGCTAAACTTTCTTTCTCTAGTTCTTCAGATTCCTCTCGATGGTTCTTGATTAATATGCTCTTACTTTATCAATAAGTATGCTCTGTACTTGCCTCTTAGGAGGATCCTGTACATCAGAAAATTGGCAAAGACAATGGAATGGTCCATGAACTAAGCTACGGTCCCTGTATTCTTTAAAGCCAGAACAGATTAAAGGATGGCTGTTTTATCTTCATAAGATTAAGTATATGAGATTGCCTGTAAGTCCCGCCGAGGTCAGGAGTACCGTTAGGGAAATTGGCTAATCATATATTTAATTAAGTGATATAATACATCCATTTCATTAGTTTTGTTCTTTCTGTGAAGAATTGCAGGGCTCCCGGCTCCTCTGATTGAAATTCCTCCAATGAGTAATGTCTATGTTCCATATGAGAGGCCAAAACGTAGGATTGAACAAGTGACTATCGAGCATCATTACAAAGTTGAGAGATTCAATTCGGTGATAGTTAGACAATTGCAAGAGTTGAACAATGTTTCAATGAAGTAAACACGAATTTGCTTATTTTGTGTTGCATGCTTAAACCCATCCAATCACTTTGAAGCTTTTGACAAAGGAAAACTTGTTCATTTTGACGAACTTTATCTAAATGACTTTTCTTTTCTTGAGCTCTCGGCCCTTCCCAATCAACATGAAAATTATATTAGGGATGTTCGATCAAGTGATGATTTTCCTAGATTGAAAGGGATTGGTGATCTTGCTAAGAAGATGGTTGCAACTAAAATTAAAGACTTGTCGCATTCTCGATGGTTTACAAACTTGAGACATTGACACTTATTCTACCCGTTGCAACTACATCAGTTGAGAGAGCTTTTTCGGCTATGAAGATAGTAAAAAATCGACTTTATAACCGATTGGACGATCAATGGCTAAATGATAGTTTAGTTGTCTTTATAGAGAGAGACATATTTAGTAGTATTTCAAACGATGATATCATGGACCCGTTTCAAAAGATGAAAAACCGTTGTGGTCAATTATTAAAGTAAATATGTAGATATTTTGGGTTCTTTTGGGACTATAATGGATAAACATATATAATTAAAATATCTCATGGGGTTTATTTTTGTCAAACTCAACCTCCCCATTTTTGTATTGCGTCATATATTTCCTTGTCAATAATATAAACTCTAACTTTAACTGTTTGATAAATTTTTCTTTTTTATAAGTTAAGCCCCCGACCGAAAATCCGGGATCCGCCCCTGCCTGTCGACCCTGTTGGGATTCGGTAAGATAAACAGCCCTAGGCACAGCGGAATATAAAAATTTTAGGACCTCTTACGGAATCTTGCCGGGATACTACTCTAGGTGTATATATATAAATATTAATTAAAACGATAGTATAAGTTTACACGTTATACCTATCTCCTTGCAAATCCAAGTTGGCAGTCAGCAAAAACGAACTCTGATTTCTGCTCCAACAAAATCGATCCAAGCTCTGCACCAGCGCCCCACGTGTTGCGCCTCTACGAGTTGATACACCATAGTATCACGAAAATAATATATCTTGATCGACTAGAACACAAGATATATTAAGATCTAGGAATTAGGAATGATTTGGAACAAGATCGAAAAAACGAAAATTCTTCCTTGCACAGGAAGGGGTTCGGCCTATCACACAGGAAAGGGAGAGAATTTTTGCTCTTGCTCAAATTTTGCTTGTTGAGTTGTGTGAAAAATAACTACAAGATAGCTACTTATAGTTATCTCCCTAACCTAGTCCTAATAGGACTAGGTTTCCTCTCTCCTACATGGGCCATGACCCTCTTTAATTAGAAGACCAAGTCTTCTAATTAATTCATGGCCCAGTTAATTAATTTGACCAGGCTTTATTTAATTACCCAATTAAATAGCCCAATTAATTAACTTAATCTCCCATTTAATTAAATCAGACTCTAAGTCCATTAAATTAAAATCCCTTCTAATTAATTAAATCCAACTTAATTAATTAATCCACAAATTAAATTCCAATTTAATTTATGATCCTGATCCAATTCCAATTGGATCCCAATTTGTTCCGATTGGGTCGACCCAGTCGACCCACCCATAATAATCGACCCAGTCGATTATTCACCCAGTCGACCCAGTCGACTCGGTCGTTCTTATTTCATCGCTTTCGCTTCATGTGTATTGTGTATGCCCCCGTAGGTTCACCACATAATTGGCCGTGGGTTATAATTAGGGGTGCATATGGTTTTCAAAACCGTACCGGACCGTCCCGTACCGTACCGAACCGTACCGAATGTTAGGTTTTTTTTTCTCAAAACCGAAGGTCTTGGTATGGATGAAAACCGTACCGAGTATTTTGGTATGGTTTTGGTTTTAGACTTCTCATACCGTAAAAAACCGTACCGTACCGAAATTGAAAAGAAATAGGAATTAACTATTCATTTTTTTATATTTACAAGTAAATTTTATAAATTTATAATTCAAATATTATTGAATACTATAGTATTTATAATTTATATTATAGTTCATCATAGTTTATAATTACTACATTGCTAGCATTCAATTAAAAAAAGATATGCTCTAATTTAGCACAAATTAAACTTATGTTGAAAACTTAAAATGCAAAAATTCTAGACAACAAATACGAAATAGTAAGTTTCTTCATATAATAAAAACAATGATCAAATAATTAACCAATTAATTTTATTCAATTAGGTCGAACTATAGCGTCAAATTTGTGAACATTTTCTTTTTCGATGCTTTTTTTAATGGGAAAAAAATAATTTGTAAGATATTATATTATTAATTTTTATATAATTGTCACCTATATAATCAACTATATAAGAAAAATTGCACGAAAAAAGTTTGTTCGAAAAAACCGTAAAACCGTACCGTACCGTACCGGAACCGCACAAAACCGGGTTTGTTGGTATGGTTCATAAAACTCTAGTTTGGTTTTGAGTTTTTAAAAACCGCACTAATTGGTACGGTACAAATTTTATTAAAAATACCGCAGAACCGTACCATGTGCACCCCTAGTTATAATTAAATATTATTTAATTATTCGAGTAAGACTTACTCTAAATCAATCGAACACTCTGTCGATTGATCATTCCAAAATTAGCACCCCTGCCAATTTGGGAATTCTCCCACACTCCACGGTCGATGTCCAGCCACAAGCCCATGGAGCCCAATCACTGGTGAATTAATTCAGTAAACCTTTTATCATTTATAATTTCCATATACGACATGATCTCTCCATCGATAAATCTCCCAGTCGAGACTTAAGGGTATGGTCTTTCATCGGATTCCCTTTTCTTTTGTCTTGACCTTATGTACTCTGATCTCGAAATAAATTTTCTTTGACTTAATCTTTATGAGCTACTTACATAAAGTCGTCAGATACCTTGGCCAAGGATTTTACCAGAATTAATTTCTCACAGAAATCCATAGGAGAATTTCCCAACCTATCAAGTCGGGTCAATGGATCCTTTGTTGATGATATGAATCTGCATACGAGTTCCTCTATACCCAATATGAGTCCACAGAGACTTTCTGGCCATCCCCAATCAGTCGGAACTCATATCAAAGCATAGACGTTCTCGCACCAGATAAACCCTATTACCTCAAGTAGTTAGGGATCGTTCCTCGTATACTATTATAAATTTGGAATAACTTCAACCCCGATATGCGACTACTGCTTCCATGGTGAGTTATTTCCTAATTGGGGTATTCAGTGCGCTTGCCATCCCAGCAAGCCACCCACTTATGTGTATCGACCATCCCAATCACGCTCGTGGACCCCAGCGTTCTCCAGTTCATCGGAGTATACACAACAGTGAGAGTCTAACCGAATCCAACGATGTCCTATCTCGATTGGATTCTACGACTCTTGAATATGTTCTAGATCACGGCCTTGGGGATCAGTCCACGGGTTGTCCCATAGCCCTGTGATCTAAGGACTTCTATCCTTATGCGTAGATAATTATTACATAAGATAAAGTTGACCATTTAATAAAGTGCATTTATTAATCGAAATTGAATAGTTCCGCATTTATTACAATAAATACTAGCCATACAGCTGGCTTGCAGGACACTATTTCTATCAGACCCTGTTATCAAAATCATATAAATTTTCTATATGGGCATAAGACTATGAACATTAATTTGTAAACAATAAACTATTATTCACATCCTAACAATACAATTTCCAGATTAAGAAGAAAAAAAGCAAAAAACAAAAAAAGAATGGATGTCAATGTTGTCAATAAAAGTGAAGTGGAAGCCCCAAGGCATATCTCCAACTGGTTGACCAACAATTTATAAGGCTTGCTCCAGCGGTAAGGGTGGGGTTTCGAATTCCATTTAGAACTTGGATGGAAGCATTTCTATGGGTCTATCTAAGGGTCATTTGTGGTGAAGACCCCTTTGTGCGCAAAGTGTACAGCAGTATGGTGGGATCCCGAGGCTTGGTGGAGGCACATCCTGCGATTTACATCCTTCAGGGTTCTAGGGCAAGGGTTCTGAAGGTCCAGGATTAGTTTAGTGTAAGCTTGTACACCTGGGTTATAAAAAAATAAAAAAATAAAATAAAAAAAATAAATAAAAGTGAAGTGGAAACTGGAAAAGGGTTAACGGTTTCGTACTCAGATGGAAATTTATTGAATATACAAATACGCCAATAGCTTGCCCTAAGAATTGGAAAGAGGAAAGAGATTCTCCTTTTGACGTAAAGAGTCTCAGAACTCTGTTTTTGGTCACAAGAATCTCATATTTCGTTTAATTGAAACATAAGAAAAAAGAGAATATCAATAAACTTTTTTATTTTAGATTAGAAGGATAAATTTGGCAATTTGAAAATTTCGTTGTCGTTGCAACAATTATTGCTCTGATAATATCGCTAACCTAAAAATATAGCCAAAGTAGTTTCCCTAATGCCATAGCAAAAAGAAGGTAATTGACATAGATACCCTTTCTTTTAACGCTTATTGTTCGTCCCAAGTGATCAGATGAGGTCTAGAGGAGGGGGGAAAGGTGAATATATCTCTGAAAACTTTTTCAGTTTTTCTCTAACTTTTTCTTATTAGCAGACTAAGCTGATTAAGTTTCGTGAGACTGCTTAGCTTAATCAGCAGAGTTGACCACTCTTCCGATATAACATATCTAATTTTAAGATAATCAGAGTTTCGAAATAACTTGTATGCAGCGGATTTTGCAAGTGTTTTTCACAAGTTATTTTCTTAACTTAAAGATTTGTCCCCAATTTTAAAACTCCTTTGAAATCATTAAGTTCGTTTGAATGTTTGAATACTTTTTGAAAATATGCAAAGTAAGAGTGCAAGAAATCAAACATACAGAATTTTTATAGTGGTTATATGGATTGAAATCCTTTAGTCCACTCTTCCAAGTCACTTAGATCTTAGATTATACAATGCTTGCGCAATTCGACAAATAAAAAGTCACAAGTTTGTTACAGGAAATCACAAAGAAGTCCTATACTACAAAGCTATATCACTCACTCAGACGGATATAAGCTTCTCACAACACTTCTCTCTTATATAGAATAACTCATATATATATTTGCTTTGATCTTCAACTCAGCTTTTTCCAGCAGATGACTAAGCTGATGGTGTTCCGTTCTTGAGTTTGAGACTTCGACATATTTTGCTCGATGAATTTGCTCTCAAAATGTGTTGTATTCTCGCTAACTCTTTGATATCGAACTATTTATACTCGGAGATTTGAATTTGTCCGTTGAAGAGAGACATACTTCGGCTATCCTCGAGTACTGGTCCCCAAAATTCGGAACGGCTACCTGCAACTGTTGCACTGTACATTCTACTGTACTTTCTGTCAGCTGCATTTAATGCACTCTGCTGATCCAAGGTATATCTTCAATCATTTGTCTTTAATACCCTTCTATTGCAGCATTTATTACTCAAAGTGCATTTATTATCGTTGGGATGACTTTCTGATCACTTCCACTCTGCTGATCGAAACTACTAATCTGATGAACACTCTGTTGTTCTCAAATCGAACTCATCCGATTTGAGTCGGCTGAAAATCCACCAGTCTGATTTCGAATACATCAACATATCAGTAGTTTTTTGGACCAAATATTTAACCCGTCTGATATGACACTAATGGTGTTAATGTTAACCTTCCAAACCTCCACTGACTGAAGCAATCATAAAAAAGGAGCCGTTAGCTATTACATGGAGAGCTGAAGAAACTCCTGTTTTAAAATAAATTCCAGTTCAACAAGAACCCGTTGCACCTGGCATCCCTATTTTTTATGTTCAAGCCTCAATCATGGATTCAATGAAGACTTTGATTGAGAATGCTATCAGGGAAATGGAGGAGAAAAACAGGCAGATGCTGAAACAGCTTGAGAAAGCTATTGCTAAGATAGTTCAAGAAGCTGTACAAAATCTTCCTCAGCTAGCTGATCACTCAATGCAACTGAAGGCAGGAATCCTTGCCTTGAATCAGAATGTTGAAGACGTGAAAGCAGATGTAAATCAATTGCATGCTGCTCTTCAAAGACATGAGTTGGATTTATCAAGGGTAGAGAAGGCTTTCCAGGACATCACTGATGCTGAAACCTTGAAGATTGCCTGTTTACTACAAGACTTCTCTGACCAAGCTAACAAGATCACTTCAGAAGTTTCCACCTTACAGCTAAATGTGGATTGTCTTAATGAACAGCTGGAGCTTTAAAGACAAATCAACAACGTCAGACACTTCAACTTCACACAATGGACCAGAACATCAAAAAGTTTTGTGCTGCTGTCAACGTACACCTGTTCAAATGGAGCAACTCAACCCTGCTGATGATGATAAAAAGGGAGGAAAAGGGATCCGCGAACAAGAAGAGTGTTGCCACTACTACTGTTGAAGTTACTGCTGAGCAAGGATCTGCTGAGAAACATACTGATGAACATACAAGCATATCAGCTGAAGTAATTGAAAACAAGGGAGCTGCTGATGAAGAAGAAGCTGGAGCGAAGAATGAAGAGCCCAAAGATGTACACAAGTCTGATGAAGAACTAGCTGCTTCTAAGGACTTTGTTGAAGAACAGCTGGGTCCATTTAAGAAAACCAAGAGACTTGAGGAGATCAAGAGCATATATAATTGAAGTTGCTGATAAAAACTTGGTTGAATCATTTACAAGTGGAGAAGAAGAAGAAGACGATGAAGTCGAAGGAAAAGTTGAGGAAGAGGAAGAAGATGAAGGCACTGAAGACTAGACTAGATTATTGATCCTAGACTAGGTCACTTAGCTAAAAAGTCATTGTATCAGTTTACCTCAATTCATCTTTGTAAAACTTGTACTGTAATATTTAAATCATGTATCTAAAAGTTCAAGTTTCCAGCCTAATTTCTATCTCAAAAATTTTGATATGAGGAATTAACTTTAGTTTAGGTACAAATACTTTGCTGAAGTTGTTGGATAAAGATGAAGATGGAGTGCACTGAATTTTATTTAGTTAAGGGAGGTTTTGATGATTTCCAAAACTTAAATTCAGCTAAGTAAAGACAACTTAGTTGAAATCCCTTAGAAGAATTTTGACCAAGTAAGAAGACATATCAGACGGGTCAAATATTCAAGGTCCAGAAGACTACTGATCTGCTGAAGAGAAGAAATCAGACTGGTGTAAATCAGCAGACTCAAATCAGATTTGTTCAAGTTTGAGATCAGCTCTGTTCATCATCAGAAGTGTTCTCTCATCAGCCAAGTGGAAAGATCAAAAAGTTGTCCCAACGGTAATAAATGCCATTGGAGTAAATGCTGAAGTCTATGGTTATTAATGACAAATGATTGAAGAAAAGACTCGTATCAGCTCGGTGCATTTAATGCTGCCTGACAGAAAGTACAGTCTGCAGTACTGTCACTGTGCAGAGAGCCGTTCGCGGAAATTAAGGATCAGAAATCAAGAGATTTAAATTTTGTCTCACTTCAACGGACATAATTCAAAGAGTGACTATAAATAGCTGAGAGAGACGAAGAGAAAACGAGCTACAACACAACAACTGATAGATTGATTTCGAAGCAAAATATTTTCTAAGTCTCAAAAGCTCAAGAACAGCTCACTCGTCAGCCTTGTCATTTGTTGACTTAAGCTGAAGTTGAAGATCAAAGATAAACACATTTTTCTGAGTGAAATCTGTTAGAGTGTTGTGAGGAGTGTCTATCCATTTGTGTGAAGTGATAAAACTCTGTAGAATAGGTCTTCTTTGTGATTTCCTATTGCGAGCTTACGACCAGATTCATTTGTTGTTTTGGCGTAAGTGGAGTATACTGTAAACTTTGTGATTATAGTATAACCCAAGATCAGTGTGACTTGGAAGAGTGGACTAAAGGATTAAAATCCATATAACCACTATAAAAATTTTGGTGTTTGGTTTTTGCATAAGTTTTCTTGCATATTTATAAAATTGCATAAAACATTTAATTAACTGTTTGAAAAGGATTTATAAAACTGGGGATAAAATTTTCAAACTACTAAGTTTACTTGTGAAAAACACTTTAAAAATCCGCTGCAAGCATTCTGGTATTAAAACTGATTTTAATCAAAATCAGCTAAGTAACTATCAGATTAGTGGTCAACAAAGTTGTTCAAAGATTTGTTCGCGATCAGCCTTGTAAACTTACTGTTCTGTAACAGCTTAGTCTGCTTACAATTGAACAACATTTTTAAAGTTAAAATTTGATTAAAAATTTTAAAGAGATCTATTCCCCTCCCCCCCCCCCCCCCACCTCTAGACCTCATCTGACCACTTGGTACCAACAAAAGTTTTGTCATCATCAAAAAGGAAAAAATTGTTGGATAAAGATGAAAACAAAGAAGTGAAGGGAGGTTTTGATGATTTCCAAAAGTCACCATCTAAGTAATTGAACCTTAGCAAACCTCTAAAAAAATTTAACCAACGAAGACAAGTAGATCACCTTAGAAGATCTACCAGAGTATCTAAACTCCCATCATACCTCGATGACTATCATTGCAACCTCACTACCATTTCAACAGCCAAGTACCCACTTTCTTCAGTTATAGATGATACTAATCATTCTACAAATTTTAAAACATTCATTGCTAATATATCTCAAGTAAAGGAACCACATACATATAAACATGCAATAAAATATCCAGAATGGACCAAAGCAATTAATGAAGAATTAGAAGCCATGAAAAGAAATTCTACTTGGACAGTTACCACACTTCCTCAAAATAAAAGACCAATAGGATGTAAATGGGTATTTAAAGCAAAAAAAAATGCAAATGGCACAATTGACAGGTACAAAGTCAGATTAGTGGCAAAGGATTACACACAACAAGAAGGGGTTGATTTTACTGACACTTTCTCCCCTGTGGCAAAACTAGTAACAATCGGGGTTCTACTAGGTTTATCTCTTGCTAAAGGCTGGCATTTACATCAACTTGATGTGAATAATGCCTTTTTGAATGGAGACTTAACAGAAGAGGTTTATATGCAATTACCTCAAGGTTATTCTCCTTCTTCACTTCATAATACTTCTACACCCCAGGTATGTAAACTAAACAAATCTATCTACGGATTAAAACAAGCTAGTAGGCAGTGGAATTCAAAGTTAACTTAAGTTCTTATATAATTGGGTTTTCAACAATCTCTTTCTGATTACTCTCTTTACACAAAAGGTACTTCTTCTTCCTTCATTGCTATCCTAGTTTATGTTGATGATATTATCTTGTCGAGTCCTCATTCCACCATTATTATTGAAACCAAGCAACAATTAGGTACTAAGTTTAAACTCATAGATCTAGGCTTACTTAAGTATTTTTTAGGCATTAAATTGTCATATTCTAATCAAGGCTTAGTCATATCTCAAAGGAACTACACATTCCAGTAATTGGAAGACACTGGCTTCCTAGCTAGCAGACCTTCCCCTTTACCTATGGATCCAAACAATAAACTTTTCATGAATGACAGTGAATTGTTAACTGATTTTTCTTCTTATAGGAGACTAGTTGGTAGATTAATCTATTTGACAATTACCAGACCTGATATATCTTTCACAGTCCAAAAATTAAGCCAATTTCTCTCATGCCCAACTCAAAACCATCTAGTTGTTGCCCACTACCTATTTAGGTATCTTAAATGGTGTCCAGGTCAAGGTATCTTTTACTCTAAAAATAATGACTTATCTCTCACTGCTTTTTGTGATTCAGACTGGGTAGTTGTGTTGACGCAAGAAGTTCAACTACGGGTTTTGTCACTTTCCTAGGAAATTCCATGATTTCGTGGAAATCAAAAAGGCAGCCAACTGTATCAAAATCAAGTGCTGAGGTGGAATACAGAGCAATAGCAGGACTTACCAGTGAAATTCTATGGCTGGCTCAATTACTTCGAGATTTGAATGTGCAATTGAAAATTCCTCCAGCAATCTTTTGTGATAACAACTCCGCAGTTCATCTGGCATTGAATCCTATTTTCCACGAACGTACGAAGCACATCGAGATCGATTGTCACTTCGTACGTGAGAAAATTGCTAGAAGACAGATAAAATTACTCCCTATCAATTCCGCAGCTCAATTAGCTGATATTCTTATACGAAGCCTCTTCCAAAAACTCCATTTTTAGGGATTATGTCCAAACTTGGTGTAAAAGACATTTGCACACCAGTTTGTGGGGGAGTATTAAAGGATAAATCAAATTCAGAAGATATGAAGAATAAAGGTTCTGAAATTGAAGAGAAGAAATAAAAGGCTCAAGTGAAGAGCCGTTTGTTTTATTTCTATTTAAGTTAAATTACTTTGTAAAACACGTTTTATTATTTCCCTTCTTTATTGTTGTAAGTCGGCTTAGGACATCTCCAATGGTGAGGGGGAGGGGGAGTGGGATTTTGAGGGGGGAAAGAATTGTGGTCTTCAATAGTGGGGGGGAGTGGGGAGGGGGGAGTGTGGGAGGGGGAATGAGAGACAAAGGGCAAAAGCTTACCCTTCGGCCTTCTTCAATGGTGAGGGGGAGGGGGAGGGGGAGGGGGAAGGGGAGGGGGATTTTGAGGTTTATCTAGAATTGTGGTCTTCAATGGTGGGGGGGGGGAGGGACTGGGGAGGGGGAGGAGAGTGGGAGTGAGAGTGGGAAAGAAAGGGCAAAAGCTAACCCTTCATTTGCCCCCCGTCTCACTTGTTAATCATTTTTTCTTTTTTTCTCATTGCTTTTTATTTTTATAAATTTTGTGTATGATTTAATAAATTTATATTTTAAATTAAATCTTTAAAGGAATTAGTTTTAATTGGATATTTTAAATTTGTATTATAATTTAGACAAAATGTACAAATTAATCAAAGTATAAATTATTTTATAATCAAATAAATGAACTTTAATATGATTCAAACTCGAGTATGACTTGATATATATAAGTGATTGCGATTTTTTATCATCATCATCATTATTATTATTATTGATATTATTTTATTATTTTTACTATAATATATTATTACTATTTTATTATTATTATTATTATTATTATTATTATTATTATTATTATTATTATTATAATTATAAAGGATATTTACTGATGAATCCACAAGATTATTCTTGCCAGAAATATAATCTTAACCATAATCCTATTTTCTTATATTATTCATGACCCATGTTCAAAATAATACTTTAAACACATGGGGTTTCTGATACATAGCAATATATGGTTCAACACATGATTAAAGAGTATTTAGCCTATCATTAGGCTAAATATAAAACACAAATATAAAAATTAAAAACAGAAAAGTAAAAGGAATACCTCAGAATAAACTTCAAACCAAGCTTTATTTAATTCTTCAATATATTACAAGATTTTACAAACTGAAATTTAAAAACTGAAATATAAAATTTGTATTACAAGGGGAGTAGTAGTAGTAGTAGTAGAGCGGTAGCGGAAAGATGATTTCCTAAGCAGCTAATGTCTGCCTTTTATAGAGCCTGGCTATTCCGGACCTGAAAATTTTCTTCAATATAATTTTTTACTATTTAGAGCACTGAACCACCCGTGATCATCTTTTCCAAAAGCTATGTCTCTTTTCAAAAGCTATGTCTCCTGCTTTATTAAAAGTTACCATATGTAGGAATCTTGAATAATTTTCAATTGTCTTCATCTGCCGATACTTACTGTTTTCCCTTTTTGATATTATCAAATAATGTTTCCAGCTCATATGCTGTTTCTAATTCTTCAGCATCATAATCTTCATATGGGTCCTGGACTTCTCCAGCTAGATCTCCAGACGCCATTGTTGTGTCCGATTTTGAATCTTCTTCTTTGAATTCTTTGAAATTCTTTTGGATATCCTTTCTCATAGCTTCCATATATGCCTTAATAATTTCGGCTTTTGACAAATCTTGTTTCTTCATTTTTAACTTTCCAGATATTATTTGGAAGGGATTAGAAGTTTCTTCTGTATCTCTTGACTTATAAGTCGATATTTTAGACTGAATTAATTCTTCAGTCTCAGCTCCATATGTCTTTCCCGAATTTGGGTCGGTTTTATTCATTTTTTCCCAAAATTTTGAGAATGAAATCCTGTATAAACATGGTGTGTTGTATTCTGTATAACTTACAACTGGGATCCATTTTGAAATCCAAGGTATAGAAAATTCTATAAAGAAGTGCATGGAGGCTATAAGCTCATCAACTTTCTGTATTGCTATTAGCTGAGTCAATTGGGGGGATAAATCTATCCATTCTAAATATAACTTTTTCCAAGATTCTGGAAGGATTTGATATGAAGGACCGTGATATGACCACCATTTAATAAACCAATTAGGAATAGGAGATTTATAAACTTCTCCACATATCTTGATAAACCAAGTATGTTTTTTCTTAATATTCTGGTAATATAACACTTTATCGAATGCTGAGATATAATCCCAGTAATTAAATTTAATAGAAACATTTTTCTCAGAAAAGATATAATCTTTTTCTTTGAAGGTTGATAAACCCCATTCTTGATATGACAAAATCTTTTTTATAATTATTTTGCTAAAAGTATAACTTTTCTGGTCATTAGAAGCAAAGTGAGTAATTTCACAGCTTTCTGTTGCTTTGAGCAAATTTTCATAAAAATTTCTTTGCTTGTATGACGTAGCAGTAAATTGAGTATTATCAAGATACCTGTTCATTAGGAACCATGGGTCCTCCTTCCATTTTAGATCAGAATGTTCTAAATGAAGTATAACTTCTTTCTTATTATTTTCAGCATAATTTATGTTATCGTCATATTCGTTATCCTGCAAAATATTTGCAAATGTTTGAGGATTTCCTCTTGATGAAGATGATGTGGATGATTCACCCACTCCTGAAATATTTTCTGCAACTAGTCTTTTTCCATGAATTTGGGAGATTATATTCCCCCTTCCTCCTCGACCTCTATAATTTGGAGGTCTGCCTCTGTAGTCCCGAGGTATCATTACCTGAAAAGTCATTTATAAAAATTGTTAATTCTTAATAATCTATGTTGATATTCAATAATATCATTTTTATATTTTTCTTTAGCAGCAATATGATTACCACAAAATAAATGAGGAAATTTATCAATGAAAGATATATTATCTTTACAAATATCAATTTTATTTCTAAGATAGGAAATATTTCTTTTTAATGAAATCTTTTCAGACTTACTTAAATGGGGGTCATTCATTTATAAAATCCTTGAAGTTTTAGCAATTTATGCTGACAATACCATATAAGGTTTCTATAAAATAATATTAATTGAGCCTTATTTTCCTCTGAAACCCTGCTATTATTCTTAGCTTCACTAATTTCTCCCTCAAATCTTTCTATAGCATTCTTAATCTGTCTAACATTTCTTTTATTTGATATAAAATTACTCTTATTAAGAGTATTCACACAAGGATGTCCTTGACCAATAAGACCATCTCTAAGATAAACTGGTTCACTACTATCAGTAAGGCAATATTCATCTTTCATTCCATCAACAATAAGGTCCATGACCTCTTCATCTTCTGGTTCTGTCATTAATCTTCCTGTAAATATTCACGGGTCAGAAAATCAGGAAGATGATTATCTTCTCCCTTTTTATAATAAATTTCAAAATCAAAAGGGGCTAAATGAGCCTGCCATCTAGCAAACATTTGTTTAGATACATCATGTTTAAAATCTTTATTAAACATATATTTAGCAGATTTGCAATCAGTAAATATTTTAAACTTTTGATTATATAAATCATCTTGGAATTTTAAAACACATTTAAGAATAGCAAGAATTTCTTTAGCAATTGTAGCATAATTTTTCTGGCTATTATTCCATTTTTCCGAATAAAATCTAACTAAAAATATTTGTTTAGTCGTAGGGCATATTTGCTTTAAAACTCCTCCAAAACCTATGTCAGAAGCATCATTGTCAATAATTTTTTCCCAAGTGGGATTGGCAAGCATTAAACAAGGAAGTGATTTCACTTTACTTTTAATTAACTTTACAGCATTAGTATGGACATCTGTCCAAGGAGTAGGGGACTTTTTAAGTCTATCATATAAAACAGCTGCATCAATAGCTAAATCTTTATAATAGGATGAAATATAATTTAAACTTCCAAGAAATCTTTGGAGTTGAGTTTTATCAGTAATAACATCAGGAAATTTAGAAGCAAATTCTATACTTCTATTAATAGGAATAATTTTCCCTTTTTCAATATTATGACCAAGAAATCTAATATTAGTTTGAAAAATAGACATTTTTGGTTTAGAAATAACCAAACCATGTTGAATAACAACTTTTTTAAATATTTCTAAATGTTTAAAATGATTTTCAATAGTTTTTGAAAATACTAAGATATCATCAATATAAACAATTATAAAATCACTATAATGTATAAATATATCATTCATAATTTTCTGAAATTCAGAAGGGGCATTTTTCAAACCAAATGGCATAACTTTCCATTCATAATGTCCAAAAGGAACATTAAAAGCAGTTTTATATTGGTCTTTTTCACTAATTTGAATTTGCCAATATCCTGATTTTAAATCAAATTTAGAAAATATGATAGCATCGTATAATCTATCTAAAAGATCTTTCTTATTAGGAATAGGATGCCTAATCCATTTCAAAACTTTATTCAAAGGCTTATAATTTATAACTAGCCTAGGGGCTCCTCTCTCTTGTTCACTATGTTTATTAACATAAAAGGCTGTACAAGACCAAGGTGAATTAGAAGGTTTTATTAAACCCTTTTGTAATAAGGACTCAATTTCTTTTTTACATAATTCTAAATATTCAGAATTCATTTGACAAGGTCTAGCTTTAGTAGGAATTTTCCTTTCATCAAAATCCTCCTCATAAGGAAGCTCAACAATATGTCTTTTTCTTTCCCAAAAAGCATTAGGATGATCATTACAAACTTCTAAAGATAATTTATTATAAATTAATTTTATTTTTTCTTGCAAAGTATGACTTTGAAGTTTTTCTTCAATAGTAAGAATACTTACTTCTTGCTTTAAATAGTTCAAATGAGAAACTTTATGATCAAGTAAATCTTTCAATTCATGTAAAAGTTTAGGAAATGGCCTAGTAATAAATTTAAAAGTTATCTCTTTTCCTTCAAAAGTTCCTGTAATTCCTGAATTATCAACTCTAGTCAAAGGATAAATCTGATCAATAAAAGGGGTTCCAAGTATAACTTGGTTAGTAATATTTTTAACAAGTAAAAAACTTGTAGGAATACAAACCTTATCTTTGCAAATATAAGCTAAAGGAATTTTAAACTTTATATCTAATTTTTCTCCTCCAGCATGACTAAGAGAATTAGTAGTTTTATGAAAATATCTTGTAGGAATTATTCCTTCTTGTATAACATTCATATCAGCTCCACTATCAACAAGGGCTACAACTTCTTTTCTAAAATGATTATCTATAAGTAGTGTAATTTTTATAAACCATTTTTGCGACATCACCATATTAAGGTTAGACAAGAAATTATCTTGAATAATATTTTCATCAAACTCATTAGGTCCAAATTCTACATGCGTACCTATATGTTTAACCATTTCAAGACGAGTAATTCTCTCTTCTAGTTGTTGATTACTGGTTTTCAAATTTGAAATCTCTATTTTTAAATTCTTTATCTCTTTATTGAGATCATTAATAGAAGTAGGTATTTCTATGTTCTGTCTTTCTTTCAAAAGTTGATAAACTTTATTCATACTATAAGGTTCTGAAGAACTTATAGGCATAGTAGGTTGGATTCTATCAAAATCTTTACTAGTTGAAGGAATATCTTCTACTTGCATCTGGTCTATTAATTTCATCCTTAATGCTGGATCTTTTATTTGCTTTAGGAATTCTAACATATTTCCTGAAGTTAAAACATTTAAATTCATATTCTTAAATTGAGATAAGACTTTATAATAATCTTCTCTCTCTTCATGAATCTCACAAATTCCTCCTTGTGCACAAGAATCACAACAATAACTAGAATCCTGAGAAGCTATTTCTTCCTCTTCTAACACATCAATATCCTCAGAAGAATTATTACTAGAATCATTATCACTATCCTGAGATTTTTCAGGTTCAGATTCAGAATTTATAAGTAATTTTTCTAAATTCTCTTTCATAGATTCATCAATCTTTAATTCATTTATCTTTTTCTTCATTTTACACCTATTAGCGTAATGGCCTATTCTACCACATTTATAACAAACAATTTTCTTCTTATTTGAAGCTCTTTCCTCTCTCTTTTTATTCTTTTGTTCTATTTTCTTTTTAGAGAGATGCCTCCTTTTCTTATGGTGAGAAATATTATCAGCTCCTGAATTAGACTTATAGGTCTTTCCTTTTCTAGAAGTAGTAGGAATATCCATACCAAATTGATTACAAAATTGTCCTAATTGACCTTTTTCATTTAGGTTCTGTCTTTTAACCTGTTGATTTAATTTAATCTCATTACATAAAGCTAATCCTTCTTGAATGCAAGTACCAATCAACTTACCATAAGTATAATCTTCATAGGGTATATTAATCCTATCTTTTCTTAGATTCTTCCTAACTCTTTCAGCAAATAGGTTAGGCAATCCATCTATAAATTTAGATTTCCAGTGAGAGTTATTACACTCAGGTAATTCCATGACTCTACTGAGGAAAGTATCCTTATACCATCTAAAATCTGTAAGAGTCTTACATCTTAGATTTTGTAACATAGTTCTTATATTTTCACTATTATCGGAAATTCTTCCAGTAAAGTGTTCTAAAATAGTCACTATAAGTGTATAAACAGCATTCTCAACATTTTGACCATTTTCCTGTTTAACAGTTCTGTAAATATCTAATTTACTAGTTTCAGATAAATAGTTATCCCACCAGCCTTTTAATTGGCCAGTAAATCCTGCAACAATCATCTTAGCAACAGTGCTATCACTATTATTATTACTTTTGCAAATAGTACTATACATAAGCATCCTATGAGCTAAAGTATAGATCTGTTTTTCAGTATAACCGTCTAAATTCCATTCATAAATATTTTTCCCATTATAACTATTATTAACAGTATATTCTTGTTCTTCATGCAACGTGTCCATAGGGGAAGGTCTCCTATAATAATATAATCGTTGAGTAGGTCTATCAGCAAATTTCTCTATTTTATTTATCTCATCACCAATTTTTTCTTTGTAGTTATCTCTACTCATTCCTTCTGTAAACTCATAATTTAAAGTATTTAATTTTAATCCTTTAAATTTTTCTTCTAGAAATTTTTCTAGTTCTTTATGCGATTTTAATTTAAAATCTGTTATTTCAGGTGGTGGTTGCAAATGAGAAGTAGAAACGACTCCATTAATGGGCTTATCATCCAAATCTATCATTGGTTTAACATTTTTTATAACCGAGAAGATTTCTTCTACTCTATTATGTAATTCCTTAATTTGATCTCCTAAGATATTCAAATAGAGATTTGTATAATTATTTTGTTGTAATATACTATTTATATTACTGGTTGTAACTTGCAAAGCATCATTTTCTAATAATTTAGAAAAAGCTGTAAAATTTATAGTTTTGTGGTCATTGCCAACAGTAAAAGAACTTTGGGGAGGAAAAACACTCCTTAGAACATCTCCATTAGATAATTTATAAGTTCTTTCTAAAACTGAAATATGATTTTCAAGATATGTCATTACAAACCAAGGAACAAAATGAATAATTTTATTTTGTAAAGTAGTGAATTTATAAAATTCATTTTGAAAATAAGTTTGGTCTTCAATAGAAATATTCTTAAAAAACCATTCTCTAAATAATTTCCATTTTGGAAGGTTAAATTCTTTTTTAATTAATTGTCTTGCCTGGGAACCAGGACTAAAATCTATTTTTGGTGTACTATCCATTAAATATCATCAAAGTTTGCTTCTGAGGGAGTTATATCTGCCTCTCCTATATTTCTAACTGATGCTGTAGAATTATCTTCTTCAGTATTTTTATAAATACCTTTTCCTATATTATCCTTGTTAAGCATAATTTTTTCAACTTTATCAGAATATTCTCTACATTGAGATGTAGAATTTCTAGCAGGAAATTTTTCATAATCATACGAAGTTGAAGTTCTAGTAGGTATAACTAAATCATCTAAAGGCGATATATAAGATCTAACTGAAGTGATTCTAGAAATATTATTTCTAGTACTATTTTCTATCATTTTTATAGAAATATCTCCTGTTTGAGATTGAAATATAGTAGAAAAATCATTACATATTTGTGGTTTCGGTTTAACCGCATTTGTAATTTTCCAAGTATCAGGAAAGGGAATTTCATCCCACTTAATTGTTCTTCTAGTGGTTATATTAGATTTACCAAGATTAGTTTCAATTATGACAGTTTCATTCATTTTCTTATCCATTATCCTACAATTAGGATTTAAAGTATAAAGAGGTTTAAAATAAACTCTATAACATACACACATAACTTCTGTTCCATGTTCATAGTCATAACCATGAGTTTTAACATTTAAAGTTAAAGCATCAAGCAAGTTAACATCAGTTAAAGATAATTGCAAATTAGGATAAACATTAAAATAAACTGGTCCATGTGCCAGACTGGATTGTATTATTCCCATCAAAGATTTTTTCCAATTTAAATTTCTACCATCACGCAGAGCAGCAATAAAACTTTCTGGTAATCCTACCAAAGTTAAAGGTTTAAAAGCAATTTGAACTAATCCTATATGGATAAACTTATGGGTGTACCTATAAGGTAGAATATCATTTTCATTCAGTAATCTTATGGTTAATTCATCATTATCAAGAGATATAGACTCTTCTGTAGTCTTAACAATTTGTTTAAGTCCAATTCTTTCAAAAGTACCCATTTTATAAATGGTTCTAGGTTCAATTCTAGGAATAGTCCACTTATTAAGTAGATCTAGATTCTGAGGAATATCATATTCCTGATTCAAACTATTTTTAATATTTTCATTTTTACGGAAAATATTCATTTTCACACAATAAATTTTTAATCATGTGTTAACCCATATAATCACTATATATCTTCTACCTCCATGGCTCTGATGATACCATTCTGGACCCAGGTACAATCATAATATAAGACTTAGGATTAGATCGGAATAAGTTTTACAAGAATATAGATCCGTCAAATAATAATCATAATAAATTCATGTTCAATATCAAAAAGCCCAGAAAAGCGCCTTCACACGGCTGGAGAGGGGCAAGGATATTTACTGATGAATCCACAAGATTATTCTTGCCAGAAATATAATCTTAACCATAATCCTATTTTCTTATATTATTCATGACCCATGTTCAAAATAATACTTTAAACACATGGGGTTTCTGATACATAGCAATATATGGTTCAACACATGATTAAAGAGTATTTAGCCTATCATTAGGCTAAATATAAAACACAAATATAAAAATTAAAAACAGAAAAGTAAAAGGAATACCTCAGAATAAACTTCAAACCAAGCTTTATTTAATTCTTCAATATATTACAAGATTTTACAAACTGAAATATAAAATTTGTATTACAAGGGGAGTAGTAGTAGTAGTAGTAGAGCGGTAGCGGAAAGATGATTTCCTAAGCAGCTAATGTCTGCCTTTTATAGAGCCTGGCTATTCCGGACCTGAAAATTTTCTTCAATATAATTTTTTACTATTTAGAGCACTGAACCACCCGTGATCATCTTTTCCAAAAGCTATGTCTCTTTTCAAAAGCTATGTCTCCTGCTTTATTAAAAGTTACCCTATGTAGGAATCTTGAATAATTTTCAATTGTCTTCATCTGCCGATACTTACTGTTTTCCCTTTTTGATATTATCAAATAATGTTTCCAGCTCATATGCTGTTTCTAATTCTTCAGCATCATAATCTTCATATGGGTCCTGGACTTCTCCAGCTAGATCTCCAGACGCCATTGTTGTGTCCGATTTTGAATCTTCTTCTTTGAAATCTTTGAAATTCTTTTGGATATCCTTTCTCATAGCTTCCATATATGCCTTAATAATTTCGGCTTTTGACAAATCTTGTTTCTTCATTTTTAACTTTCCAGATATTATTTGGAAGGGATTAGAAGTTTCTTCTGTATCTCTTGACTTATAAGTCGATATTTTAGACTGAATTAATTCTTCAGTCTCAGCTCCATATGTCTTTCCCGAATTTGGGTCGGTTTTATTCATTTTTTCCCAAAATTTTGAGAATGAAATCCTGTATAAACATGGTGTGTTGTATTCTGTATAACTTACAACTGGGATCCATTTTGAAATCCAAGGTATAGAAAATTCTATAAAGAAGTGCATGGAGGCTATAAGCTCATCAACTTTCTGTATTGCTATTAGCTGAGTCAATTGGGGGGATAAATCTATCCATTCTAAATATAACTTTTTCCAAGATTCTGGAAGGATTTGATATGAAGGACCGTGATATGACCACCATTTAATAAACCAATTAGGAATAGGAGATTTATAAACTTCTCCACATATCTTGATAAACCAAGTATGTTTTTTCTTAATATTCTGGTAATATAACACTTTATCGAATGCTGAGATATAATCCCAGTAATTAAATTTAATAGAAACATTTTTCTCAGAAAAGATATAATCTTTTTCTTTGAAGGTTGATAAACCCCATTCTTGATATGACAAAATCTTTTTTATAATTATTTTGCTAAAAGTATAACTTTTCTGGTCATTAGAAGCAAAGTGAGTAATTTCACAGCTTTCTGTTGCTTTGAGCAAATTTTCATAAAAATTTCTTTGCTTGTATGACGTAGCAGTAAATTGAGTATTATCAAGATACCTGTTCATTAGGAACCATGGGTCCTCCTTCCATTTTAGATCAGAATGTTCTAAATGAAGTATAACTTCTTTCTTATTATTTTCAGCATAATTTATGTTATCGTCATATTCGTTATCCTGCAAAATATTTGCAAATGTTTGAGGATTTCCTCTTGATGAAGATGATGTGGATGATTCACCCACTCCCGAAATATTTTCTGCAACTAGTCTTTTTCCATGAATTTGGGAGATTATATTCCCCCTTCCTCCTCGACCTCTATAATTTGGAGGTCTGCCTCTGTAGTCCCGAGGTATCATTACCTGAAAAGTCATTTATAAAAATTGTTAATTCTTAATAATCTATGTTGATATTCAATAATATCATTTTTATATTTTTCTTTAGCAGCAATATGATTACCACAAAATAAATGAGGAAATTTATCAATGAAAGATATATTATCTTTACAAATATCAATTTTATTTCTAAGATAGGAAATATTTCTTTTTAATGAAATCTTTTCAGACTTACTTAAATGGGGGTCATTCATTTATAAAATCCTTGAAGTTTTAGCAATTTATGCTGACAATACCATATAAGGTTTCTATAAAATAATATTAATTGAGCCTTATTTTCCTCTGAAACCCTGCTATTATTCTTAGCTTCACTAATTTCTCCCTCAAATCTTTCTATAGCATTCTTAATCTGTCTAACATTTCTTTTATTTGATATAAAATTACTCTTATTAAGAGTATTCACACAAGGATGTCCTTGACCAATAAGACCATCTCTAAGATAAACTGGTTCACTACTATCAGTAAGGCAATATTCATCTTTCATTCCATCAACAATAAGGTCCATGACCTCTTCATCTTCTGGTTCTGTCATTAATCTTCCTGTAAATATTCACAGGTCAGAAAATCAGGAAGATGATTATCTTCTCCCTTTTTATAATAAATTTCAAAATCAAAAGGGGCTAAATGAGCCTGCCATCTAGCAAACATTTGTTTAGATACATCATGTTTAAAATCTTTATTAAACATATATTTAGCAGATTTGCAATCAGTAAATATTTTAAACTTTTGATTATATAAATCATCTTGGAATTTTAAAACACATTTAAGAATAGCAAGAATTTCTTTAGCAATTGTAGCATAATTTTTCTGGCTATTATTCCATTTTTCCGAATAAAATCTAACTAAAAATATTTGTTTAGTCGTAGGGCATATTTGCTTTAAAACTCCTCCAAAACCTATGTCAGAAGCATCAGTGTCAATAATTTTTTCCCAAGTGGGATTGGCAAGCATTAAACAAGGAAGTGATTTCACTTTACTTTTAATTAACTTTACAGCATTAGTATGGACATCTGTCCAAGGAGTAGGGGACTTTTTAAGTCTATCATATAAAACAGCTGCATCAATAGCTAAATCTTTATAATAGGATGAAATATAATTTAAACTTCCAAGAAATCTTTGGAGTTGAGTTTTATCAGTAATAACATCAGGAAATTTAGAAGCAAATTCTATACTTCTATTAATAGGAATAATTTTCCCTTTTTCAATATTATGACCAAGAAATCTAATATTAGTTTGAAAAATAGACATTTTTGGTTTAGAAATAACCAAACCATGTTGAATAACAACTTTTTTAAATATTTCTAAATGTTTAAAATGATTTTCAATAGTTTTTGAAAATACTAAGATATCATCAATATAAACAATTATAAAATCACTATAATGTATAAATATATCATTCATAATTTTCTGAAATTCAGAAGGGGCATTTTTCAAACCAAATGGCATAACTTTCCATTCATAATGTCCAAAAGGAACATTAAAAGCAGTTTTATATTGGTCTTTTTCACTAATTTGAATTTGCCAATATCCTGATTTTAAATCAAATTTAGAAAATATGATAGCATCGTATAATCTATCTAAAAGATCTTTCTTATTAGGAATAGGATGCCTAATCCATTTCAAAACTTTATTCAAAGGCTTATAATTTATAACTAGCCTAGGGGCTCCTCTCTCTTGTTCACTATGTTTATTAACATAAAAGGCTGTACAAGACCAAGGTGAATTAGAAGGTTTTATTAAACCCTTTTGTAATAAGGACTCAATTTCTTTTTTACATAATTCTAAATATTCAGAATTCATTTGACAAGGTCTAGCTTTAGTAGGAATTTTCCTTTCATCAAAATCCTCCTCATAAGGAAGCTCAACAATATGTCTTTTTCTTTCCCAAAAAGCATTAGGATGATCATTACAAACTTCTAAAGATAATTTATTATAAATTAATTTTATTTTTTCTTGCAAAGTATGACTTTGAAGTTTTTCTTCAATAGTAAGAATACTTACTTCTTGCTTTAAATAGTTCAAATGAGAAACTTTATGATCAAGTAAATCTTTCAATTCATGTAAAAGTTTAGGAAATGGCCTAGTAATAAATTTAAAAGTTATCTCTTTTCCTTCAAAAGTTCCTGTAATTCCTGAATTATCAACTCTAGTCAAAGGATAAATCTGATCAATAAAAGGGGTTCCAAGTATAACTTGGTTAGTAATATTTTTAACAAGTAAAAAACTTGTAGGAATACAAACCTTATCTTTGCAAATATAAGCTAAAGGAATTTTAAACTTTATATCTAATTTTTCTCCTCCAGCATGACTAAGAGAATTAGTAGTTTTATGAAAATATCTTGTAGGAATTATTCCTTCTTGTATAACATTCATATCAGCTCCACTATCAACAAGGGCTACAACTTCTTTTCTAAAATGATTATCTATAAGTAGTGTAATTTTTATAAACCATTTTTGCGACATCACCATATTAAGGTTAGACAAGAAATTATCTTGAATAATATTTTCATCAAACTCATTAGGTCCAAATTCTACATGCGTACCTATATGTTTAACCATTTCAAGACGAGTAATTCTCTCTTCTAGTTGTTGATTACTGGTTTTCAAATTTGAAATCTCTATTTTTAAATTCTTTATCTCTTTATTGAGATCATTAATAGAAGTAGGTATTTCTATGTTCTGTCTTTCTTTCAAAAGTTGATAAACTTTATTCATACTATAAGGTTCTGAAGAACTTATAGGCATAGTAGGTTGGATTCTATCAAAATCTTTACTAGTTGAAGGAATATCTTCTACTTGCATCTGGTCTATTAATTTCATCCTTAATGCTGGATCTTTTATTTGCTTTAGGAATTCTAACATATTTCCTGAAGTTAAAACATTTAAATTCATATTCTTAAATTGAGATAAGACTTTATAATAATCTTCTCTCTCTTCATGAATCTCACAAATTCCTCCTTGTGCACAAGAATCACAACAATAACTAGAATCCTGAGAAGCTATTTCTTCCTCTTCTAACACATCAATATCCTCAGAAGAATTATTACTAGAATCATTATCACTATCCTGAGATTTTTCAGGTTCAGATTCAGAATTTATAAGTAATTTTTCTAAATTCTCTTTCATAGATTCATCAATCTTTAATTCATTTATCTTTTTCTTCATTTTACACCTATTAGCGTAATGGCTATTATTACTATTACTATTATCATTATCATTATTATCATTATTATTAATTTTATTATTATTATTATTAATATTTTTATTATTTTTATTATTTTTGTTATTATTATAATTATTGTTACTATTACTATTATCATTATCATTATTTTATTATTATTGTTGGTCCCAAGTGGTCAGATGAGGTCTAGAGGGGGGGATGAATAGACCTCTAAACTTTTTGACAATTTTTAACTTTAAAACTTTTGTTCTAACTTAAACAGACTAAGCTGTTATCGAACAGTAATTTAGGCTGATCGCGAACAAATTTTTGAACAGCTTTGTTGACCACTAATCTGATAATCACTTAGCTGATTTTTGCTAAAATCAGTTTTAATACTAGAGTACTTGCAGCGGATTTTCAAAGTGTTTTTCACAAGTAACCTTAGTAGTTTGAAAATTTTATCCCCAGTTTTGTAAACTCCTTTAAAACTCTTTTCAAACAGTTTTGAATGTGTTTTATGCAATCTGAAAATATGCAAGTTGAAAACAATGTAAACACACAAGTAATTTTTATAGTGGTTATAAGGATTTGAATATCCTTTAGTCCACTCTTCCAAGTCACAAAGATCTTGGGTTATACTAAGAACACAAAGTAATTAGTACATTCCACTTACGCCAAAACAACAAATGAATCTGGCCGTAAGCTCACAATAGAAAATCACTAAGAAAACCTATCCTCTGAAGTTAGATCACTCACAAAGATGGATCTACACTTCGCACAACACTCAAACAGTTTTTCACTCAGAAAATGTGTTTATCTTTTATCTTCAACTTCGGCTTCAGTCAACAAATGACAAAGCTGATGAGTGAGCTGTTCTTGAGACTTAAGAGATTCTGCTTCAGATTTCTTCTCAGAGATTGTGTTGTTGTTCTTCTCTTCGTCTCTACAGCTATTTATAGTCGTAGGTTTGAAAAATATCCGTTGAAGTGAGACAGATTTCAAAATCCTCGGGTACTGGTCCTTAATTTCCGCGAACGGCTCTCTGCAGTCTGTCCGTACTTTCAACAGTACTTTTCTGCAGGTAGCATTAAATGCACCAAGCTGATGCGAAGCATTTCTTCAATCATTTGTCTTTAATAGCCTTGTACTTCAGCATTTATTACTTCCAGGGGCATTTATTACCGTTGGGTTGGCTTCTTGATCTTTTCCACTTGGCTGACGAAAGTACAAGTCTGGTGGCGAACTAAGCTGATCTCAAATTTGAACAAATCTGTTTTGAGTTGGCTGATCTTCACCAGTCTGATTTCTTTCCTTCAGCAGATCAGTAGCCTTGGACCTTGAATTTTGACTCTTCTGATATCTTCTTTACTTAGTCAAAAATTCTTCAAAGGGATATCAGCTAAGTTAAACACTATGTCTAGCTAAACTCTTTCTTTCTAGTTCTTCGGAAGCCTCTCAAAGGTTCTTTATGTTGTAATCTTCTAGTTGATGCTTCAACCATAATATTTGTGCACAGCAAGCTCCAGCAGCTATATATTCAGCTTCAGCAGTTGATATGGATACTGAAGTCTGTTTCTTACTCATCCATGAGATCAGACGACTACCTAAGAACTGACAGGCACCTGTTGTGCTTTTTCTGTCAATCTTGCAGCCAGCAAGGTCAGAATCTGAATATCCAATGAGTTCAAATCCAGATTCCTTAGGATACCACAATCCCAAATCTTCAGTACTTTTAAGATACTTGAGTATCCTTTTTGGCAGCTAAGAGGTGAGATTCCTTAGGATTTGATTGATACCTCGCACAAACCCCAACAGAGTACATAATATCAGATCTGCTAGCTGTTAAGTATAACAGAGACCCAATAATTCCTCTGTACTTGGTTATGTTCACTGATTTGCCATCTTCATCTTTATCCAAACGAAGACTAGTAGACATTGGAATATTAGCAGTAGAGCTAGTTTCCATACCAAATTCCATCAGGCAACTGTCTTACTTGCAAACCAAGAAAATAGTTAAGTTCTCCCATCATGCTCATTTCAAACTTGTTCTGCATCAGCTTTTAGAACTTATCACACATTTGTTGATTAGTTGAACCAAAAATAATATCGTCCACATATATTTGCACAAGCAAAATATGTTTTTCCCATTCAATAGTGAACAAGGTCTTGTCTACCTTACCTTTACGAAATCCTTTAATTAAAAGGAAATCAGATAGGGTATCATACAATGCTCTTGGAGCCTGTTTCAGTCCATAGAGGGCTTTCTTCAGACGATACACCTCGTCTTCTTCTTGATAGGCTTCAAATCTAGGTGGTTGTTCAACATAAACTTCTTCTTGCAATTCTCCATTGAGAAAGGCTGATTTAACATCCATCTGATAGACTGTGAAATTCTTGTGAGCAGCATAAGCAAGAAACAGTCTGATAGCCTCTAATCTTGCTACTGGTGCAAAAGTTTCATCAAAGTCAATGCCTTCTTCTTGACAATAACCCTTGGCCACTAATCTAGCTTTGTTTCTGGTGACAACACCATCTTCATTCATTTTGTTCCTGAATACCCATTTAGTGCCAATGACTCTTTGATGACTTGGTCAAGGAACTAAGTACCAGACTTCATTCCTTTCAAATTGATTTAGCTCTTCTTGCATAGCTTCAATCCAGTTTGAATCACTAAGAGCTTCTTCAATCTGTTTGGGCTCAATTTGAAATAGGAAACTGACAAACATTGCTTCACTTGCAGCAGTTCTCCTTGTCTTCACTCTATCCAAAGGATCACCAATCACCAGCTCTGGTGGGTGATTCTTGAGCCATCTAAGATCAGGTTGCAAATCATAATGTTGTCCTCTGTTTTGATCTTGCAACACTACTGTTGGAGTTCCAGTAGTAGTCTGTTGAACATTTGTTGTCTGTTGAACAGTCTCTGGTCTGTCAGCTGTTTGCAACTCGTCTGCTAGACAATCAGCATTGTGATTTTGAACAGCACTGGAGTTATCAGCTGGGTTGAGATCAGGTAGTATGATGGGAACATATTCTTCATTCTTTCCAACATTCAATTTCTGTAAATCAGTAGACAGATCTTGATTAGTACTTTGATTCTTTTCAGAAGATTGATTTGGTTCATCAAATACTACGTGAATGGATTCCTCTATAAGTAAAGTTCTTTTGTTAAAAACTCTATAAGCTTTACTAACAGTAGAGTATCCTACAAAAACGGCTTCATCAGCCTTTTCTGCAAAAGCAGTAAGGTGATTTTTCCCATTATTTAAAACAATGCATTTACAACCAAATATCTTAAAGTAACGAATGTTTGGCTTCCTGTTGTTCCAAACTTCACATGGAGTCTTGTTTTGGTGCTTGTTGATCATGCATCTATTTTGGGTAAAACATGCTGTATTTGTTGCTTCTGCCTAAAATCTTTGAGGCAGCTTAGCTTCAGCTATCATTGTCCTGGTAGCTTCCTTAAGAGTTCTGTTTCTCTTTTCAGCAACTCCGTTCTGTTGAGGGGTTCTGGAAGTAGAGTACTCATGACTGATTCCTCTGACATTACAATACTCTTCAACAGTAGAGTTTGTAAATTATGTCCCTCTATCTGATCTGATCTTCAGTATTTTCATACTTTTCTCATTCTGAATCTTTCCATCAGATTTGTAAGATGCTCCTTAGTTTCACTTTTCTTTTTCATGAAAATTACCCAAGTGTATCTTGAATAGTCATCCACAACAGCTAGGCAGTATTTCTTTCCACCATTGCTGACAGGATCAATGGGTCCAAATAGGTCCACATGTAGCAGCTCCAATATTCTTCCAGAAGATTGGTGCTTCTTGCTTTTGAATGATGACTTGATTTGTTTACCCTTCTGACAAGCGTCACAGAGCTTCTCTTTTCTCATGACTATTTTTTGAATTCCTTCTACCAGATTGTTCTTGATAAGTCTGTTGATGGTCTTGAAATTCACCTGGTTCATTCTTTTGTGCCACAGCCAACTGATTTCACTTGGTTTTGATGCCACCAAACAAACACTTGAATTCTTGTCAACAGAATTCCAGTCCACTGTGTAGACATTTCCTTGTCGTCTTCCAGATAAAATTACCTTCTTTGTACCAATCTGTTCAACATAACACTTATCTGTTGAGAAGATGACTGAATATCCTTTGTCACAAAATTGACTTATGCTCAGCAAATTGTATTTGAGGCCTTTAACATAAGAGACGTCAGATATCTCAATGTTGCCTTTGATTAGCTTTCCAGTTGCTACAATCTTGCCTTCTTTGCTGTCCCCAAAAGTAACTTTAGGACCATCCACAGCAACAGCATCAGTCAGCTCATGTATGTTTCCAAACATGTGTCTTGAACATCCACTGTCCAAGTACCAGATTTTCTCTACTTTATTCCTACTCCTAATCCTAACCTACAAAACAAAATAAAATTGTTTTAGGTACCCTTATTGAGAGGGTCCTGAAGGATTAGTTCCACCTTTGACAACCCAAGATGATGAAGTCTTAGGCTTCTTAGGTTTCTGTTGTTTTGCAGGAGCATGAACAGTTTCATCTTCATCATGTTTATCAGATTTGCTATGTTGATGATAATCAGCATGATAAGGATAATGCTCATAAGTAGAATACGATGCATGATAAGGAGGATATGCATGCATTGGATGAGCATGATATGGTGCACAGTAAGTAGGAAATTGAGGTGCATGATACATAGGAGGATATGCAGCAGGTTGCACATAATAAGACTCATTTCCATACCAAGCATTTTGATTTTTCTTGTTTTTATGCTTCTTTGGTTTACTAGATGCTTGCTTATTAACAGACGACTTAGTTTTATCACTAGTCTGATTGGTTTTGACCTTATCAGAAGACTTCCTAGGACTCTTCTGTTTGGACTTACCTGTCTGTTTTCCTACACTAGGCTCTTTGCTCTTTTTAGCCTTAGGAGTTTTTGTCTCCTTTAATACTTTCTCAGGTGAAGCAGGTTTAGTAGTCTGAACATACAAAATGACCTTACTATTGTCAGCTGATATAAATTTTTCAGTATGGTTCAGTTCTAACTTATCCTGATATAAAGGTGTCTTCTGTTTACCAGACATGTAAGTGGATGCAACAGATGACTTATAATGAGACTCAATGACTTTCTCAAGCTCAATGATTTTACCCTTATAAACTTCACATTTAGCTTTCAGAGATTCATTCTCTTGCTCAAGCAGTTTGTATTCAGCTGATTCTCTTGGCTTTTCAGCTTTAAGTTTCAGTGAACTGTTTTGCTCTTTCAGCAATATCATCTCTTCCTTAAGCTTTTTAAATGCATCAGCAATACTTGTACTGTTGAGCATCATTTGTTCAAATGAATTAAATAATTCATTATCAAGAGGAGTTACCTCATCATCCTCTGAGCCATCAGATTCCTTAACCATCAGGCAGAGAAGAGCAGGACTCTCTTCATCAGAAGACTCTTCATCAGAAGTGTCTGAATCTGAATCAGATGAGTAGACATCAGCTAGCTTTTCTGCTTCTACTATCAGCACCTTGCCTTTCTGATGCTTTCTTTCCTTTCTGATTCTCTTTTCCTCTTCTGTAAACTTCTCAGCTTTAGGATATGGGCAATCTCTGATGAAATGACCCAGTTTCATGCAATTATAGCACATCATTTTGGATTTATAAGAATCCTTATCTTGAGAAGAAGAAGTAGGGTTAGAAGTAGAAGCATTGTTATATTTGTTCTTCATTTTTCGTCTGTAGAACTTTTTGAAGTTGTTCATCAGCAATGCAACGTCTCCAGCAGTGTACTCCTTTTTGTTGAGTAGTGTGGCTTCATCAGATGAGTCCATGTCTTTGCTTTTGTAGGCTGGCCTTCTAGGATTTTCAGCAGCAACAAGTGCAGCTATGGGACTTGAAGTAGAGGTTTCTTCAACACCCATTCTTGGCAGTTTATACTCGTACGCCTTGAGTACTGAGAACAGCTCGGTGAGTGAAATCTTTCCCAGATCTCTTGACTCTTCCATGGTTGTCACCTTCATGTTGAACTTCGGAGGTAGTGTTTTCAGAACTCTGACGGTTATCTCCTTATCAGTGAAGGTTTTTCCAAGCTTTAAAACTTTGTTCAGCGTCCTTGTAAGCCTTGTATCCATCTGGTCAATGGTTTTCGCAGACTTCATCTTGAAGTTGTCCAGCTTTTCCAGAGCAACACTCAGCTGATGCTCTTTGATGGCGTCGTTTCCTTCGCTCATGTCACGAACCTTATCCCACATCTCTTTGGCAGTCTTGCAGTGCTTGACTTTGTCAAATCGATCATTGTCAAGGGCCTTGGTCATGATGAAACACCCAACTTTGTCCTGATTGAACAGCTTTATTTCTTCGGCTGTCATCTCCGTTAAGTCTTTTTCCACAACTATTTCAGCTTCATCAATCGTGATAGTCTTGGTGAATTTGAATGGACCTTGGATGATACATGTATACATGTTATCATTGTAAGCAGCCAAGAAAATTTCCATTCTGATTTTCCAGTCTTCAAAGCTCATACCAGCTATGTGGGGAACATGGCTAATACAATCCATTTTTCAAAAATTTTAATTTTCCAAAATATGCTCTTTTGAAAAGTTTGAAAACCTTTGAAAAACACTCGGATCAAGCTCGTTGATCAGGCAGCTGATTCTAATGAACCACCTGCTCTGATACCACTTGTTGGTCCCAAGTGGTCAGATGAGGTCTAGAGGGGGGGGTGAATAGACCTCTAAACTTTTTGACAATTTTTAACTTTAAAACTTTTGTTCTAACTTAAACAGACTAAGCTGTTATCGAACAGTAATTTCTCAAGGCTGATCGCGAACAAATCTTTGAACAGCTTTGTTGACCACTAATCTGATAATCACTTAGCTGATTTTTGCTAAAATCAGTTTTAATACTAGAGTACTTGCAGCGGATTTTCAAAGTGTTTTTCACAAGTAACCTTAGTAGTTTGAAAATTTTATCCCCAGTTTTGTAAACTCCTTTAAAACTCTTTTCAAACAGTTTTGAATGTGTTTTATGCAATCTGAAAATATGCAAGTTGAAAACAATGTAAAAACACAAGTAATTTTTATAGTGGTTATATGGATTTGAATATCCTTTAGTCCACTCTTCCAAGTCACAAAGATCTTGGGTTATACTAAGAACACAAAGTAATTAGTACACTCCACTTACGACAAAACAACAAATGAATATGGCCGTAAGCTCACAATAGGAAATCACTAAGAAAACCTATCCTCTGAAGTTAGATCACTCACAAAGATGGATCTACACTTCGCACAACACTCAAACAGTTTTTCACTCAGAAAATGTGTTTATCTTTTATCTTCAACTTCGGCTTCAGTCAACAAATGACAGAGCTGATGAGTGAGCTGTTCTTGATACTTAAGAGATTCTGCTTCAGATTTCTTCTCAGAGATTGTGTTGTTGTTCTTCTCTTCGTCTCTACAGCTATTTATACTCGTAGGTTTGAAAAATGTCCGTTGAAGTAAGACAGATTTCAAAATCCTCGGGTACTGGTCCTTAATTTCCGCGAACGGCTCTCTGCAGTCTGTCCATACTGTTAACAGTACTTTTCTGCAGGCAGCATTAAATGCACCAACCTGATGCGAAGCATTTCTTCAATCATTTGTCTTTAATAGCCTTGTACTTCAGCATTTATTACTTCCAGAGGCATTTATTACCGTTGGGATGGCTTCTTGATCTTTTCCACTTGGCTGACGAAAGTACAAGTCTGATGGCGAACTAAGCTAATCTCAAATTTGAACAAATCTGTTTTGATTCGGCTGATCTTCACCAGTCTGATTTCTTTCCTTCAGCAGATCAGTAGCCTTGAACCTTGAATTTTGACTCTTCTGATATCTTCTTTACTTAGTCAAAAATTCTTCAAAGGGATATCAGCTAAGTTAATTTATACTTTGCAGATTTGAAGTTTTGGAATTCATCAAAACCTCCCTTTACTTATTGTCTTCAGTGCTCTTCATCTTCATCCTTATCCAACAATTATTATTATTTTTTTATTTTTATTTTTATTATTGTTATTATTATTATTATTGTATTATTATTATTATTTATTTATTTATTTGTATTATTATTATTATTATTAATTTTATTATTATTATTAATATTATTATTATTATTATTATTATTATATGTCCCTAGCTGTTGAAGACGATTATGGAGGGAGCGGGGGAGGGGGTTTTTTTGCCGCAACGACTGGAGATGGCCTTAGTTAGTCAGTTAAGTTTATTGGTATATATAGCAATTGGATTAGTAGGGAGATTTAATCAATTCATTTTCTAGATTTCCATTCCAAAAAACTCTCTGTAAATCTTTTCTATAGTTTCATAATCAATAGATGAATTTCTTTTTCATATTCAAATTTCTATTCTTAACACAAGGTCACTTTGACAACTACAAGATTAGCTATCTTTTATAAACAAATGACTGACCAATAATGTTCTCTATTAATAACCTTTATTTCACATAAATGATTATGACACATACATAATTGCCCAAAAAAAATGAACAGTTTGTGGAATATCTTTAATAATATGCTTATCAACTAACAGATATTATAAATATAATTAGTATACGAGAGTTTATCGATATACCGTTCGTCATGGAGTCTTCAATTTGTATCAGAGCATGTTCGTATCCTTGCTTGATATTTCCTCACTGAGAAATGAATGGAAGATATTATGTTTGCATTTTGCCATGATGCTATTCAAATTTTAGGTTCTCTGTTATGATCAAAGTTTCTCATGATTAGCGTATTTATTTATTTTTGATCAGTTTCAAAAAGAAGATAATCGGATTAAAATATTAGATCTTGAATTAATTATGCTATGATGTTCAGTTTCATAATCCAGTATTTTATAAGGCTCTTATTATATATGTTCAAATTGAGAACTCATATGATTGCCTTTATATGCATATGCACATTCGGTTTTGATTATAGTAGTAAGCTTATATGTATTATGTCCATTTCTGTTAATTAGGATTTCAAAGTATGGGAAATGGTCTTCAAGGACCAAGTTATGGAATTTCATGGTTCTGAAGACGAGCCTGATTTCGAGAAACTGGAGATTAAGGCGAAGGTTGGAAGAGTTGATGTGTGTATTATTCCGAAGCTGCTAAACGAGAAGTATAGTATGTCCTTGAAGGGAAGAACAGACATCACAAATCTGGCTGAACATAAAGAGCAAGAATTCTGGAGTATTTGTGCTAAAGAAGGGGAGACTCTGGCTGGAAACATCAAAAAGAGACAGCTGAAAGATGAATATCAGCGGATGGCTGATATGTTTGCTAGAATCATTGAAAACTGCACCTTCTCCTTAGACAGCATACCTATGAAGAGGTTTCATACAATGATTGTTGTTCACTATGGTTTTGAAGTGAACTGAGCTGCTTTCGTGTGGTACATCTTGGCAAACCATCACAAGAAAGGGAATACCCATCACAGGATATTCCTAAGTCATCTGTTCTCTAGTCTTGGATGTGGTTTGACTAATGGAAAGCCTGTCCACAACTCAAAGGCCATGCTTTTCTATCTGCCTGTGAAGAGTATGTCGAAAAGAAAGGCAAATGAAGAATCCATTGAAAAGCCAAAGAAGAAAGCTGCCAGTAAGAAGAAGAAAGTATATGTTCAAACAGATGAGCCAGCTGTTAAAGCCAAAACAGATAAGGAGATTGCTGCTGATAATATCATCAATCAGACAGCAAAGGAAATAGAGGATATGGCTTATGGTTTACCATCCAGAACCATCTCTGAAGAAAAGCCTGCTGAAAATGTTGCTAAAAGAACAAGAAGTCAACTGAAGGACACAACAGCATCTAAGCCTGTTCAAGTGCAAGTGGGACGCAAAATGAGCACTGTCCAGAATGAGGATGACCTTTGTGTCATCTCCTACTAAGTTATCTGACTTAGTTAGGGAAAGTCCTCCATCAGCAGAGAGGCCTGCTGGAGTTGAACAGAAGTCCACTGTCAAGGAGTCAGCTGCTGCACCAGCTACTCAACAAATCACTCCAACAGTTGAAGCTGGCCAACCTCA
The DNA here is from genome assembly GCA_038501285.1 of Penstemon eatonii. Classification (NCBI taxonomy): domain Eukaryota; kingdom Viridiplantae; phylum Streptophyta; class Magnoliopsida; order Lamiales; family Plantaginaceae; genus Penstemon; species Penstemon eatonii. Next base: position 32,607,629 of record CM076713.1, read on the forward strand.
AGATGATCCTTATGTGCAGATCATCGAACCAAAAGCAGCTATTCCAATTTCAACTACCGCACCAGAACCAACTACTGTTGCACCTGCTGGACCAGCTCAGACATCTGTCAAGCCAAAAAGAAAGAGAATAATTAAAATCAGAGTGTCTGCTACTGAGAAAAAGAGAAGGAGGAAGAAAAAGAAAAGAAGAAAGCTGAAGATGACTTCACGAGAGCAGTAGAGCTAAGCAAGCTGGAAGCAGAGAAAGCTACTAGAAAGAAACAGCTGACTGAAGCTGAGCTAAAAGCTTTGGAAGATGCTGACATGGCCAAGGCTCTGGAACTAAGCAAACAGGATGCTTATGGACCAAGAAGAGCTGGAGGAATCAGGATTGGTGAATCCTTAAATGCAAGGCAGATTATTCCTCCTGGCCAAAGGGTGGAAAAATGTCAATTTGCTGTTAAATGGGCATTGAACATTGTCAATGGACACCCTGGAGCTTTTGCAAAGTTTGAAGCCACCCTTGCTGATTTTGATAAAAAGCTTCAACAGGCGACTCTGTTTGTTCAGGAGAAGATCAGATATAACAAGTGGAGAAACTACAGAGTCAACAAGTCTGTTGAACAAATTAAGGCTTGGAAGGAGTTTGAAGAAGAAGAGAAATGGGTACTAAGCTTCTTGCAAACATCTTCGATCACCAAAGCCTTAGACCCTGACCATGTTAGAGATGTCTTTCATGATTATACAAGGGGAATTATGGCCAGAGAAGCCAACAAGATCAAAGATGCACTGCCACCAAAGAGGAAAAGGAATGAAGATCCAATCAAACGTGTTGTGCAGATAGCTGTTTACCAGGCCTTAGAGAAATGGACTGAAAGGTCAAGGTACTTCAAAGGATCCCCAAGTGACCTTCCCACTCTGCGTACAACATATTGCATTTGGTCCTGAGGTAAGCATTTATCAGGAGAAAGTAGTTAAGGCACCTGCCCATGGATCCATGCCTTCAATTACTAAGGTCATCCATCAGACGACATCTATATCAGTAGATGGAACTCCTGAAACAACAAAGGTGGAAGAACAGCTTGCTGTTCAACAAAAGGCTACCCAGACTGATGAAGACAATGTTAAAAGTGAAGTTGGAGCCATTGTCCTACACAAAACTGTTCAAGATACTGCTGAACTAGATCAGAAGGATGAAGAAGAGGTTCTAGCAGATATCCCAATTCACCAAACTGAACCATTAGCCTCCACTTCCATTCCAACAGCTGACAAGCATTCTTCCTTAATGGAATCTATTCAACTGCTGCTGGACCAGTCTCTGGAAGAAAGGAATAAACAGTTGATGAAAGAGATACAAGAGGAAAATAGAAGACTGCAAGAGGAAAACAGAAGGATGATACAAGACGCCATTAACAATTTTCCTTTGCCGCCTGATCACTCCCTCCAGCTGATTCAGAACTTGATCAGTGTGAACAAGAATGTTGAAGATGTGAAGTCTGATGTAACTCATCTTCACACAGCTCTTCAAAGACATGAGGGAGACATTGCTGATGTCCTAGGCTTAATCACCAAAGTATCAAATGCTGAAACAGAGAAGAACCTTATGTTCGTAGACCAATTGGACAAAACTATCACCAAGGTTCATGATGAAGTAGCTACTTTGTAACTCAACATGGACTATCTCAATGATCAGTCTGGCACACTCAAAACTACTTTGAATCATCATACTGCTCAACTTGACACAGTGGATGAAAACATCAGAAGAATTGGCACTGTTATAAATATCTTAGCTGCTGAACTCAACCCTGCTGATGATGACAAAAAGGGGAAAGAGAAGTCAGCTACAACAACTGCAGCTGTTCAAGTACCTGAACAACAAAAGGACATTGTAATCTCATCTAATAAAAGCTTGTAACTTGTACTGAAGTTCAAATATCAATGAAAGTTCAAGTTTTTACTCCAATATACAATTTCTATCTCAGAAATATTTTATGGTTAAAACTTTAGTTTAGGCACAGGTACTTAGCTGAAGTTTTGTCATCATCAAAAAGAGGGAAATTGTTGGATGAAGATGAAGATTATGGAACAAGGAAGTTAGAAGTTAAAGAAAGGTTTTAATGATTTCCAAAACATCTTAATCAGCTAAGTAAGGAACACTTAGTAAAATCCCTTAGAAGAATTTTGATCAACTAAAGACAAATCAGACAAGTCAAAATTCAGTTTGGTCCTGAAGACTACTGAAATGCTGCTGAAGGAAGAAGTCAATTTGGTGAAAATCAGCCGACTTAAATCAGATTTGTTCAAGTTTGAGATCAGCCCAGTACATCATCAGACGAGAGACTTTAATCAGCTAAATGAAGACGATAAGGAAGTCTCCTCAATGGTAATAGATGCAGTTGGAGTAATAAATGCTGAAGAAGGAGGTATTTATGGTAAATGATTGAAGAAATCCTCGTATCAGCTCGGTGCATTTAATGCTGCTAACATAAAGTACTGTTGACAGTATTGTAGCAGTACAGAGAGCCGTTTGCAGAGTTTAAGGACCAGTACCCGATGCATTTGAATTCTGTCTTTTCTTCAACGGACACTTTTCAAATCTGAAGGTATAAATAGTTCGCGAGTTTGAGAGAGAGAATACAACACAACTGAGATCAATCCTGTGAAGCAAAATCTTCTATGTCTCAAAAACTCAAGAACAGCTCACTAGTCTGCTGAAGTTATTTGTTAACTGAAGCTAGTTGAAGTTCAAAAGAAAATCATTTTCTGAGTGAATCTGTTAGAGGAGTGTTGTGAGAAGTAGATATCCATGTAAGTGAGTGATATTACTTCAGAGAGTTGGAGTTTCTTAGTGATTTCTTGCTGTGAACTTACGGCTCATCATTTGTTGTAGAGCGTAAGCAGAGTATATTGTAAACTGTGTGTTTATAGTATAACCCAAGATCTAAGTGACTTGGAAGAGTGGACTAAAGGATTTTTATCCATATAACCACTATAAAAATTCTTTGTGTTTTAACTTGCATTGTTTTCTTGCACATTTTCAAGGTTGCATTAAACACCTTAAGAAAACTGTTTGAAAAGATTTTAAAAGGAGTTTGTTAAAACTGGGGATAAAATCCTTCAAAAGATTAAGTTTACTTGTGAAAAACACTTAAAATTATCCGCTGCAAGTATTCTGTTTTTAAAACTGATTTTGCTGAAATCAGCTAAGTAGCTATCAGAAGAGTGGTCAACTCTGTTGTTCAAGATTTGTTCACGATCAACTTAGTCAGCTTACTGTTCTATATAAGCTTAGTATGCTGACAGACGATTTGAAAGTTTTTAAAGTCTAAAATTTTCAGAGGTCTATACACCCCCCCTTCCTCTAGATCTCATCCGACCACTTGGGACCAACAAGAATATCAAACCTGATATACCAAATATTCAATCAATGACATGGCAAGTTACACGTCAGAATAAAGTCAAACTAAGACTAAAATCCGCTCTTATTCGATGACCCGTATGCTCCGTTATGATCAGATCTTATGTTATTCGACCAAAATGGTCTTATGTTCTTCGACCAAAGCATTTGTTGTTCTTTGATCTACAGATTAAATCAATCACGTTCTTCGAACACAAAGCCTTCAACCAAAAGATTAATTATGATCTTCGATCACATGTCCTTCGACCAAAAGACTAATAATGGTCTTCGATCACAAGTCCTTCGACCAAAAGACTAATTATGTTCTTCGATCACAAGTCCTTCGACCAAAGATGATCAACCTTGATGAGCAGAGTTGTTCGATCAGTCCATTCAACCTATGAGCATAGTTGTTCGATCAGTCCATTCGACCATATTTATTCGACCAATAAAATCTCAATTGGGTCGAACCCATAAAGATCCGACCCGAACCGAAAAGATCCGATCGACCCGAAAAGATCCGTTTCCCCCCTATAAATACTCCGCTTTTGTTTCTTTTAAAGATAAGTTTTTCCTGCTCAACTTTACTACTACTTTTCTGCTATATTATGATATGCTTTGAATTGATCTGACTTAAGCATCGGAGGGTCAACGTCGGGTCAACCACCGGCACAACCTAACGAGTTTTCTTTGAGCAAAGGGTTAAGAACCTTGAAGTGGAGTCCAGCTCGATCTGACCGGCTTAGGATTCCATATTGTGGAGCGAAAAACATCATTACGTGGCACATTGGACGTGGACCAGACACTTACACGAAAATTCCCTTCATCAGTTGGCGCCGTCTGTGGGAACCTCTAACCAATGCTCGAACAAGAACGGAGATCAGATCAAGAATAGAATTAGCGGAGCTAGAGTCTGGTCAGCTTGGAGACAACATATAAGTTGATCGAAAACAACCATGTATAAGATCTTCAGTACCAGAACGAAGCTTTATCAAGTTACTCGACCAGAATCAAAGGAACTCATTGTTGACACCCATGGACAATTGATGAAAATGAAAGCAAAAGGTGATGAATCAACCATAAAGGTTTTGAAACAACACATTGATGAACGTCATGTTCTTCGACAGAAGCAAACTCGATAAAGAGTGGAGCAGAACGTCATCTTCTTCGACATATCAAGGAAGATGAGCAAAATATCATGTTCTTCAACATAACCAAATTCAATGACGAGGAGCAATATTATCATGTTGTTCGACGTAAACAATCATAATGCTCAAATCAAACAAAGATGAGCAAAATGACATATTGTTTGACAAAAAATGTCTTGTCCGATGTAAAAGGCCTTGATGATGATGAGGAAAAATGTCTTGTTCGACTACATCGAATGACAAGCTTGATGATGAGGAGGAAAAAAGCCTTGTTCGACATAATTGACGATCGAAGCAATGAAGAGGAAAGCAAAAGATCATTAGCTGCCTCAAAGCCTTGATCGACCACATCTAATGATAAGCTTGATGACGAGAAAGCAAAATGCTTTGTTCGACGACAAGTGCCTTGTTCGACATAAAATGTCTTGTTCGACGGAAGAGGCCTTGTTCGAGATCATCGATGAACGACTCAATGAAATGCTTGATGATGAAGAAAGCAAAAAGGCACCAGTTGCCAAAAATGTCTTCTTCAACATCAAGGCCTTGTTCGACATAAAAGTCTTGTTCAACATAATCGATGATCGAAGCAATGAAGAGAAAAGCAAAAGATCATCAGCTGCCTCAAAGCCTCGATCGACTTACTTAAAATATAAGCTCGGCAATAATCTTCGACGTAGAATGTCCTGTTGTTCGACATCATCGATGAACAAATCAATGAAATGCTTGATGATTAAAAAGCCAAACCCTTGTTCGATGTAAATGCCTTCTTCGACGTAGAATGTCCTGTTGTTGGACAACACCGATGAACAAATTAATGAAATGCTTAATGTGGAAGAAGCCAAATGCCTTGTTCGATGTAAATGCCTTCTTCGACATAGAATATCTTGTTGTTCGACATCATCGATGAACAAAATCAATGAAGAGGAGAAAAATGTCATGTTCTTCGACATAACAAATTGGAGCAGAATGTCATGTTCTTCGACATATCAAGGAAGATGAACAAAATATATGTTCTTCGACATAACAAATTGGAGCAGAATGTCATATTCTTCGACATATCAAGGAAGAGGAACAAAATATATGTTCTTCGACATAACAAATTGAGCAGAATGTAATGTTCTTCGACTTATCAAGGAAGAGGAGCAAAATATCATGTTCTTCGACATAAATAAATTCAATGAATAGAAGAGCATAATGTAATGTTCTTCGACATATCAAGGAAGATGAGCAAAATCTCGTGTTCTTCGACATAAAAAAATTCAATGAAGAAGAGCAAGATATCATTTTCTTCGACATATCAAACAAATAGGAGCAAACTGTCATGTTGATCACATAAACAACCATACTGATCAAATCAATGAAGAGGAGCAAAATGTCACAAGCAGATTTTGAAAGTCTTGTTCGACATCAAACAACCATAAAAGTGTTGTTCGACATCATCGCAGACCAGAGGAAATCAAAAGTCATCAGTTACCTCAAAGCCCTTATCGACCTATTTAAAGGGGAGCTCGACGATAATCATCGATGAGGAAACCAAGATCATAAGCAGCTATGGAAGCATCGATCGACATCATCATTGACGAGATCGATGAAGAAAAACAAAGGTCATTGACCAACTTTCTAGAAATACTAATTATGTAGCAAAAGAAGAAAAAAAAGAATCAATCTTTCATCGTCAAACACGAAGAAACTGGTCGACAACATTCAAACCGTCGACTAGAAATTAGATCGAAAATGGTCACAAAGCTTCAATTCCTTGCACTATAAAAGTGACAAGCGAACGGTCGAACGGCTTCAAAGCTTCGATCTCAACTGCGCCTCAATTCCTTACACTATAAAAGTGATAAGTTGATCGTTTGATTGCTTCAAAGCGTCAACCTCTTCGATAGCTTCAAAGCATCAAAATCCTTACACTGAAAAGTGATAAGTTGATCGATTGATTGCTTCAAAGCATCAACCTCTTCGATAGCTTCAAAGCATCGAAATCCTTACACTGAAAAGTGATAAGTTGATCGTTTGATTGCTTCAAAGCGTCAACCTCTTGGATAGCTTCAAAGCATCGAAATCCTTACACTGAAAAGTGATAAGTTGATCGATTGATTGCTTCAAAGCATCAACCTCTTCGATAGCTTCAAAGCATCGAAATCCTTACACTGAAAAGTGATAAGTTGATCGATTGATTGCTTCAAAGCATCAACCTCTTCGATAGCTTCAAAGCATCGAAATCCTTACACTGAAAAGTGATAAGTTGATCGATTGATTGCTTCAAAGCATCAACCTCTTCGATAGCTTCAAAGCATCGAAATCCTTACACTGAAAAGTGATAAGTTGATCGATTGATTGCTTCAAAGCGTCAACCTCTTCGATAGCTTCAAAGCATCGAAATCCTTACACTACGAAGTGTTAAGTTGATCGATTTATTGCTTCAAAGCGTCAACCTCTTCGATAGCTTCAAAGCATCGAAATCCTTACACTACGAAGTGTTAAGTTGATCGATTGATTGCTTCAAAGCGTCAACCTCTTTGATAGCTTCAAAGCATCGAAATCCTTACACTACAAAGTGATAAGTTGATCGATTGATTGCTTCAAAGCGTCAACCTCTTCGATAGCTTCAAAGCATCGAAATGCTAACACCGCAAAGTGATAAGTTGATTGATTGATCGCTTCAAAGCGTCAACCTCCTCATTAGCTTCAAAGCATCGAACTCTTCACACGACCAAATAAAGACTATTCAAATAATTTGGAGATTAAATGAAAGTCAAAATCACATCTTTATTCGGTTATATAATTCGATAAGTTCAAACATGATTATCTTTAAAGAGTTCTTGTCTTCGACCAAAAAGTGGTCTTGAAAGGATTGCAATTCGACCAAATAGTTGTGATTAATTCAAAAAGATTGTTATCTTGTCTTCGACCAAACTGGTGTCTTGAAAGAATTGTAATTCGACCAAAGCTTAGCTTAAGTTGTTCGACCAAATGAATGGTCTTCTCTTGTTCGACCAAAATGAATGGTCTTATGTTTGATCAAATGACTTAGATCAATGGTCTCTCATTCGACCAAATGAATCTTCTCTTATTCGACCAAACGAATAGTCTCTTATTCGACCAAATGAATGGTCTCTCATTCGACCAAATGAATGGTCTTCTCTTGTTCGACCAAAATGAATGGTCATGTTTGATCAAATGACTTAGATCAATGGTCTCTCATTCGACCAAATGAATCTTCTCTTGTTCGACCAGATCAATGGTCTCTTATTCGACCAAATGAATGGTCTTCTCTTGTTCGATCAAAATGAATGGTCTTATGTTTGATCAAATGACTTAGATCAATGGTCTCTCATTCGACCAAATGAATCTTCTCTTATTCGACCAAATGAATGGTCTTCTCTTGTTCGACCAAAATGAATGGTCTTATGTTTGATCAAATGACTTAGATCAATGGTCTCTCATTCGACCAAATGAATCTTCTCTTATTCGACCAAACGAATAGTCTCTTATTCGACCAAATGAATGGTCTCTCATTCGACCAAATGAATGGTCTTCTCTTGTTCGACCAAATGAATGGTCTCATGTTTGATCAAATGACTTAAATGAATGGTCTCTTATTCGACCAAATGAATGGTCTTCTCTTGTTCGACCAAATGAATGGTCTCATGTTTGATCAAATGACTTAGATCAATGGTCTCTTATTCGACCAAATGAGTGGTCTTCTCTTGTTCGACCAAAATGAATGGTCTTATGTTTGATCAAATGACTTAGATCAATGGTCTCTCATTCGACCAAATGAATCTTCTTTTATTCGACCAAATGAATGGTCTCTCATTCGACCAAATGAATGGTCTCATGTTTGATCAAATGACTTAAATGAATGGTCTCTTATTCGACCAAATGAATGGTCTTCTCTTATTCGACCAAATGAATGGTCTCATGTTTGATCAAATGACTTAAATGAATGGTCTCTTATTCGACCAAATGAATGGTCTTCTCTTATTCGACCAAATGAATGGTCTTCTCTTATTCGACCAAATGAATGGTCTTCTCTTGTTCGACCAAATGAATGGTCTTATGTTTGATCAAATGACTTAGATCAATGGTCTCTTATTCGACCAAATGAATGGTCTTCTCTTGTTCGATCAAAATGAATGGTCTTATGTTTGATCAAATAACTTAGATCAATGGTCTCTCATTCGACCAAATGAATGGTCTCTTATTCGACCAAATGAATGGTCTCTTATTCGACCCAATGAATAGTCTCTTATTCGACCAAATGAATGGTCTTCTCTTGTTCGACCAAATGAATGTTCTCTTATTCGACCAAATGAATGGTCTTCTCTTGTTCGACCAAATGAATGGTCTCATGTTTGATCAAATAAACTTAGATCAATTGTCTCTTATTCGACCAAATGAATGGTCTTCTCTTGTTCGACCAAAATGAATGGTCTCATGTTTGATCAAATGACTTAGATCAATGGTCTCTTATTCGACCAAATGAATGATCTTATGTTATTCAACCACAATGATCTTATGTTATTTCGAAATCAATGTTTACTCGTTCATTTTTATTGGACTCATATCGGAATAAAAGCTCATTTAGTTCGACATAGCCTTCGAGACACTTACAAATTCAAGGCTTCGATCTTCAATATCGAAACACTTGAACTTGGGGGACTATTGATATACCAAATATTCAATCAATGACATGGCAAGTTACACGTCAGAATAAAGTCAAACTAAGACTAAAATCTGCTCTTATTCGATGACCCGTATGCTCCGTTATGATCAGATCTTATGTTATTCGACCAAAATGATCTTATGTTCTTCGACCAAAGCATTTGTTGTTCTTTGATCTACAGATTAAATCAATCACGTTCTTCGAACACAAAGCCTTCAACCAAAAGATTAATTATGATCTTCGATCACAAGTCCTTCGACCAAAAGACTAATAATGGTCTTCGATCACAAGTCCTTCGACCAAAAGACTAATTATGTTCTTCGATCACAAGTCCTTCGACCAAAGATGATCAACCTTGATGAGCAGAGTTGTTCGATCAGTCCATTCGACCATATTTATTCGACCAATAAAATCTCAATTGGGTCGAACCCATAAAGATCCGACCCGAACCGAAAGGATCCGACCGACCCGAAAAGATCCATTTCCCCCCTATAAATACTCCGCTTTTGTTTCTTTTAAAGATAAGTTTTTCCTGCTCAACTTTACTACTACTTTTCTGCTATATTCTGCTATGCTTTGAATTGATCTGACTTAAGCATCGGAGGGTCAACGCCGGGTCAACCACCGGCACAACCTGACGAGTTTTCTTTGAGCACAGGGTTAGGAACCTTGAAGTGGAGTCCAGCTCGATCTGACCGGCTTAGGATTCCATACTGTGGAGCGGAAAACATCATTACGTGGCACATTGGACGTGGACCAGACACTTACACGAAAATTCCCTTCATCAAAACCCTTTTGTTCGTAACAAGTTTCATCACAGGAGTATGAAATATATGTGTCAAGGTATGCTTATCGAATCAATTTTTTCTGGATTCACTTAATCAATTTAATCTCTAGATTTAATTTTTTTGTGGAACATATTTTCAAAATCCTATTGTATTCCATAACTCAGAGTATCTTTCAGCTAATTATCAATAATGTATAGAAATTGCATACGTAGATAGCAAATAGCATGCTTTAATCGAAAAATCAAACCCAGTTCGATTAATTGTTTCGCATCTAAACAAAACTACATTAATTTCAAGAAACTTTTGATTCCATTCTTTGGACAGCAAATCATGAACAAGAAATACTTCAACCCAATATATATTAGAAGCACAAATTAAAATTAGTGAAGAAAACCCTCCTTAACTTTATCCGTTATTTTCGTACTTATCCTAAAATCACACATTGATAATTAAATACCCAACAACATGCTTTATGCAATAACCATATCGGTTTGTCTATATCTATATCCAAAGAATTCATGTGATTACAGATTAAAATCTCAAGTTCTTTAGTTTTAATTAATTCAAGAAATTAAATATGATAACACACTGTGTATCACGAATTGAAAAATTGGATAAGATATGCTAATCTTATATACATTTAGCAAATTGCAACTTTATCAAGAAACAATTCAATTTGTTTATCACTTTATCCACAAAGCATTCTAGTATTCAACAGATAAAAGCAAAACATAAAAGATTACGATTTCTCATATATGTTAAATAAAAAAACAATTAACGAGAACTAAGTGAGAAAACCGTAATCAAACATAAAAAAACTAGGAATTTAAAAGAAATTTGAATAACCCTAATGATATAGCCTGAGAATTGCTCTGATACCACTTGTTGGAATTTATCCCAAAGATCTATCTCATACTAAATCATTAAGAGTTAAGTAATAAATTAAATACGTACGAGTATCCATAGTGAGCGATTAGTCTGATGCGGAATTTATGGAATCGATCACTGGTATGAATCGGATCGATCGGGTACGAGGTCTTCCTCAACCAAATCGCCTTAGTTTCTTAAGATTATCTTCTTGATGGGGAGAAGATAATAGTATATTGATTTGGTGTGTTGGGGACCATAACCCTTGTGCTATTTATATAAGAAGAGAATTAGGGTTCACATAATTCCATAGAACTCTCCTAAATTGGTATCTACCCATTATTTAGTTCACATTCGTATTGGAGTTGGTAACTAATTAGATCACTTAATGTTAATTCAATAACTTTATAATAGCTATCATAATTAATTGATTAAATAGTCCAATTAGAACTAAGAAATTAAATTCCTAACATGTCTTTGATATAAAAATATACACGCATAAAATATCTGATCAGGAGTTGGCTACAAAGACATGTAAAAATATCTGATATGCACTAATCCCAAATAGCATTAAACATAAAAGGTTCATGCATAGATAAACAGGAAGCTTCCGAGATAAAGTATGTGAAAAGATATAATCTGTAAATATTAAGTAACTTTACTAGTAACGAATCGAATGAATTTAGAGTTTTTGTAGAAAAACAAGAATAAGAAAGGCAACTACATAGAGAGTCGACCTATACAGGAAGAAAGTGTAGACTTTAAAATGCTTAAGAAACCACTTTTTATTATGTGTATATAAACTACAAACAGAATAAACTACGGCTAAAATTCAATTTTTGTACCATAGAATTGGGCAAATTTCATTTTTAATACCAAAAGTTCAAAAATCATACAGCCGTTAAATTTTGCCACGATCGTTTAGTCTCCTCCGTTAAGTGCATGTGAGGGGCACGTGGGACACTAATCTGCCCGTTCAATTTTGGTACCGTAGAATTGGGGAATTTTCAATTTTCATACCAAAAGTCCAAAAATCATACCAATTCTCACTCCGCCGTTTCAAAATAGGGCGGAAATGCAATTGTCTAAAATTGAGCAGGTTGTTTTTGCAATTATTGCCTTCTTCTTCCTATGGACGATCGCCGGGTTCCGATGGCCGTTTGTCGAAATTGATTGAAGATTTTTGTTCCACTTGTCATGGGCGGAGCTCAACCGTCTATGGCAGCCATTTGGGCGGAGCTCAACTGTCTATGGCAGCTACAATAAACCTATGGAAAATGATGCCACGGTCAGGGGAAACTAATGCAACAAGAATTACGAAGTTTGGTTAAGTATCGAAGAAGAAATCACGATTTGAAATTTCGAAAATTTTGACTACAATTCGAAAATTAGAACTCAAAATTCGAATAGATTACTCAAATGATTGAAAAGATCTTTATATGTACTAGTTCTCCACGACAAGGGAAACATAAACCCTCAACCAATTCCGACCAAAAGCCACAAGAGCCGGCGATCGTAGGGGTGGGATCGGGACTGGTTTTCGGGAATTCGGGTATTTCGGGTATTTCGGGACGGGATTTCGGGTTTCGAGATTTCAAATTTAAGTCCCGAAACCCGGTAGATCAACCAAGGTCCCGTGGGTTTCGGGTACCCGATTTAATTTCGGGATTTCAGGACGGGTTCAGGAGTTCCGGGAATCTAAGTTGCAAATTTAAATTGTGCAAATTAAACTTTTTTTTAAGCTTATTGTTAAAATGAAATGAAAAAAAAGAGTAACATGACTACTAGTCTACTGTAGAACAAACCAATTCAAACATATCGCCACAACCATTTAAAAAAAAAGAAAAACATAACGAAATTTGGTATGAAAATGGAAATTTGCCCAGTTCTATGGTGCCAAAATTGAATTTTATGTTCCAATGGGCAGAATCCGACCCACGTGCTCAGCCCGCCCACGAAGACTTAACGGACACTTGGCAGAAACGTTAAGAAAATTAATGGAAGTGCCTTTTTTGAAACGGCTGAGTAGGAACTGGTGTTATTTCTGAACTTTTGGTATGAAAATTGAAAATTGCCCTATTCTATGGTACCAAAATTGAATTTTTGCCAATAAACTACCTTTAAAAATGGGATTATAACGAGCATATGGTCTCAAAAGATCAAGATGCTTATCTGAAACTGATCTGATCAGTTCAAGGCCTTTTCTACCCTCTCCCTCCTCAATATTAGCATCTGTAACACCGACAAGTCCCAATTAATTGGAATGTAGGAATTATTATTTTGCCACATAAACCAAACACTTGTAACAAATTATTATTCAGAGAATCAGAGCTACGTTGTCAAATCCTTAGTAACAAACTTATAGGCTTATAACACTTGTATGGATTATTTTCATTTTGTGCGGTTTTCCAATCCTTACTCCTTAGCTATCTACCTTGTACTATCCTTAACCAAATGATGAATTAAATCAATCCAAATATTGAAGTTATTCAAAATCCTTTCTCCAACATTTCCGTCAAATCCAAAAAAAGAATTAAACAGTTAAAGGAAATTAAGATCTATATTGAAAGGACTCCTTGAATTAACTAGCTTAAATATAGCAGAGTAGCAAGCTCATTCGAGGACATACATGTATACTCCAATTTTTGATAAGTTGAATATAAATATATAAAATATCGTAATTATTTTATATAAGTATTAAATATTCAAATCAAATTGAATTAAAATGTCCTAACCTAAAAATATTAAACTTATTAAAGGCCCAGAGCATTATAGCACAGACACATTAAACTACGTTGTGGGCCACAATATTTAAACATAGTTGACCCAATAGATTAAATATTGGATTATAAGTATATGTGATATATAGTTATGGGCACCAAAACTTAAATTACAATAAAGATAAATCCCAAAACATTTTAAAAAAAGGTGGGAGAAGAAGAAAATGGCCGAAAATAACGGCAATAATAAAATGGTCCAATCAAACGGCCCACACCAATTCATTTTGATAATGAAATTTAAATTTAATAAGCAAAATTGTAAAGAATAGATAAAAATAAAAATAATGTATGTGCAAATTTGTTCAAATTACATAATATATATCACATGGTTAATTTATTACTATATTAAAAAGTTAGCCTATGCAAAAAATATTTAATTTATCAGCCTTCTATGGTAAATCCTATCTATCAATATGTAACATGATATCTTTCATATTAATAGTACTAATTTAAAATACTGTGGTAAATAACAAGTATTTCTATCGTTCATTGTATAATATTTCGGAGTTTTTTTCATATAAATCCGAAATATAGTCTGAAAATAAAGATTTCAACCTAAATTTATTCGGCTTCAAATTAAATTTATTATTCGGCTTCATATTAATCCGAAATAGTATTAATCCGATATTATTCGGCTTCAAATTAAATTTATTTAATTCGAACTATTATCTAATGAAAATATTTTATTTAATGATGAATTCGAACTATTATCTAACTATTAGGTCATGAAAAATTGATGGATGTGTTGAATGAATGACTTTTTAATTGACCTATAACATGAGCCCTGAAATTTAAACTATTATCTATGTAATTCGATCTTAATCGATCAAATTGAAATAAATAAATAAAAGGGGATTAAGGATTACATACATCAAAATTATTGATTTGAGATATTGAGTTCTTGGATTCAAAAGTAATTGAGAATTTCATTTTTTTTTTCATTCGAAATTTGTGAAGCAATTTTGAAGAGGATTCATTTAAGGTGCAAAAATGGTGGTGAGGTTATAACTGATTTAACTAATACCATAATCTACAAATCGTAGATTACTGAAGGCATGGATGGTGTAAAAATGGTGGAGAAGTAATAACAAGAAATAATCAATTAAATTTGAATGATTATGAAGTAAAAGGAAATTATTTGTTAGGTTTGAAAGACTATGAAAGAGAAGGAAATAATTAATTATTTCGATTTTAAGTGGGGATATAAACGTCTTTAACAAATTCCCATGGATTAATGTTTTAAGAAGATGAACATAAAATTAATGGGGGCCAAAAAGGTCTTTTTAATTTTCACACAGTTTTTAAATTATTTTTTATACAAATAAAGTCAAAGGTTATAACTGTTAATTCCGAATTTTATGAAATGTCAACGGTAATTAATATAGTTTGAGTTAGTTATCGATCTAACGGTTCAGATGCATCCAAGGAGATCTAACGACCGATGATTAGGACCGCACGTGCGGTCGTAACTAAGCAGGCCGCACCCTCGAAAATTCGAATCAAGTAACCAACTGTTTGGTTTTTTTCATTACCATCTCGAGGTCAACGGTTCTAATCCCTTAATGATCATTTGTCCTCAGATAATTAAAAATATGGTTTGGAGGAAAATAACTTAGTTTCTTGCACATAATTAAATATTTAAATATAACACGTAGAAGAAGCTAACGGCCAAAACACCATCATGAGCAATATTGTTGTTTTTAGAATATGTTTATTTACAATTAACTGGTGACTCGTTACTCAGTTGCTCTCTTTAGAATTAAAAATAAAAGATTGATTTATTTGTGAATTTGAGTTTGGAAGAGACCTTATGTTATTTATTTCTCCTTTTTTTTTTTTTTTTTTGAACTGTCATTTGGAAGAGATCTTAGACATATAATGTATTGAGATTTCATTGGTAGATGATGTATAGTTTTGACGAGAGCTAGCTTCCATTTATACAAAATATGTCTAAAAAAAAAAGGGAAATGTGAACACTTGCCATTAATAATATATTTTACTATGCTATATAATATTGTTTCAGTTTTTTAATTAAATTTTTGATTTATTTATAAATATATAAAAATACATGTGTGTATTAATTAATTTGTTGTTTTAATCGTAATTACATGTACATGTGATGTTAATTCCATTTTTTTCGATTAGCAAAGATAACTATAACAAAGATTTAATGGAAATCGGCTGATCAATTTTAAATTTCGAGGAAATTAAAGCAAAGATAACTATAACAATTTAAGCGACACTTTTTTTTAACTGAATTATATTATCCCACCAGGCCACGTACCTCCACCCACCCTGTACATGGAAATCTTACACAATTATTTTTGATTGACTTAGTTTTAAAAGCATACTAGCATAATTAATTTATTTTGCAAGAATATCATTGGTCCTTTTTTCCTAAAAAAAAAGAACAATTTTAAATGATCTGAAAAGAATCATTCCAGCCTCAGCCACGATGCAAAAATATTTGATTTGGTAATTTGAACTGATCTCAAAAGAAGACTTCAAATTATAAAAAAAAATACTTCAATAATCTGACCAAGCACAAACAGAAGACTTGATTAAACTAATTCATTCCACCCCCCCCCCCCCCTTTCTTCTATCTCAAACAATAAAATTGACGAAATCCGATGCATTAAAGGCCGCCACAACCCGGAAGGTACTAAATAACTTTTTGCATCTATTCTGAAAAGAAATCAATAGAATCTTATAAATACAAGGCTATGTAATCACGAGGACATGCACATATTTAGAGGTATGTATTTTCTTATAATGTCAGCCATCAAAATTAATAATATTCATGAATCAAAATTAATATATCAAATAAATACTATATTGATTAGCTAATAGATTTGTTTTCTGCTGCAGTTTCTCTTTAAAGCATATTGATTTGCATCTTCTGTTGGAAGTATAATTTGCAATAATATAATAATAAACTACATTTATTTAGTCAAATAAATCAAAGAGTCATAGAAAGTTCCATACTTGAATTAATTCCTAAGTTACATGAATTATATTTTCACTAGGTTCATGTATTGCCTAAGTGATGAGTATGTCATTTATTTCTAGTTCATGTACTCGGGTAGATTCATGTAGGACTTCTTCTATAAATAGCTTTTTGCATTCTATCATTTTGTATAAGTCAAGTTCAAGAATAACTTGTAAACACATTTCTCCAAAGAGAGTATTTTATAAGTGCAGCAGCACTACTTTTATAAATTTTCTACCAAAGTTCTTGTGATTGTCTTCATTCCCCAACAATTTTGGTATCAGAGCCGGAAACTATATTCCTATTTTTCCCATCTCTACAAAATGTCATCAAATCAAGTCCCTACCATGTTTTCCTACACTCCAAATCAAGTTCCAATCTTTGAAGGAGAACACTTTGATTATTGGAGTTGTCAAATGGAAACCAACAATTTTGGTATCAGAGCGAGGAGGGGAATTTATTTACACTCCTTTTATGGAATATTGCAAAGAAAATGGAATTCAGAGACAACTCACAGTCCGAAGGAGTCCTCAGCAGAATGGAGTAGCTGAGAGGAAAAATCGCACGATCGCAGAAATGGCCAGAAGCATGATGCTTGGAAAAGGTTTTCTGAAAAAGTTTTGGGCTGAAGCTGTTCATACAACCACTTATATTTTGAACAGGTGTCCTACGAAAGCTGTTCAAAACCAGACACCATTTGAAGCATGGTATAAGAAAAAACCCGTAGTTGATCACTTGAAGATTTTTGGCTGCATCGCATATTCACATATCTCTACCCAAACAGAGACAAGCTTGATGAGAAAGGTGAAAAACTTATTTTCATAGGATACAGTGATGAATCTAAAGGTTATCGCCTTTACAATCCTATAAATAACAAGCTTGTAGTATCAAGAGATGTGATATTTGATGAGACGTCATCATGGAATTGGCAAGAAAGTTCAACTCAACCACTCAACCAAGATGAATTCTTCGAATCCTCAAAGATTAAAGATGATCTTGAACAAGTCAATCCACCTCCTAGTCCTCCAACTACTTTGAAACAACAAAGTGAAAATGATGAAACCGACTCACCGGTAAGAAAGACTCATTCTTTAAAAGAAATTTATGAATCATGTGAAATTGCTTTCTTTACTAGTGAACCACAAAGTTTTGAAGTAGCCACAAAAGAAGAAATTTGGAGAAAGGCTATGGAAGAAGAAATTGCCATGATCGAGAAAAATAAAACATGGGAGTTGGTGGATTTGCCAAAACACAAAGATGTGATCGGGTTGAAATGGATTTTCAAAACAAAATACCATGAAGATGGAAGCATTCAAAAGCATAAAGCAAGACTTGTGGCGAAAGGATACTCTCAACAACCAGGAGTTGATTTTAACGAGACATTCGCACCTGTGGTTAGGATGGAAACCATTCGGCTTGTTCTTGCACTTGCAGCTCAATTAGAACTTCAAGTATTTCAACTTGACGTCAAATCAGCGTTTCTTAATGGCGAACTTGATGAAGAAGTGTATGTGCAACAACCTCAAGGATTTGAGGTGAAAGACAAAGAAGAAAAAGTATATCACCTCAAGAAAGCACTTTACAGGCTTAAACAAGCTCCGAGGGCTTGGAATAGTAAGATCGACGGTCACTTTTGCAGTAATGGATTTCATCGAAGTCCAAATGAACCATCTCTTTATATCAAAACTGAAGGTGAGGATTTCTTGATCGTTTGTCTCTACGTAGATGATCTTATTTATATGGGAACTAATATGAAGTTAGTTCAAGATTTCAAGCTAATTATGATGAAAGAATTTGAGATGACTGATTTGGGTGTGATGAAGTATTTCCTTGGAATTCAAGTAAAGCAAACCAAGGGTGAAATCTTTATCTCTCAAGAGAAGTATACAGAAGATCTTTTGAAAAAGTTTCATATGGAAAACTGCAAACCAGTTTCAACCCCCATGAGCATAAACGACAAATTACAACAAGAAGATGGAGCTAACAAAGTTGATTCAAAATTATTCAGGAGTCTTGTTGGTTCATTGATTTATCTTACGAACACAAGACCGGACATTGTGCATGCTGTAAGCATGATCTCAAGGTTTATGAATAACCCAAGTAAATTTCATTATGCAGCGGCCAAAAGAGTCCTTAGATATTAAAAGGCAGCAAGAAATTGGGCATCAAGTATGAGAAGGAAAATGAAAGTAAATTGGTTGGGTTTACCGATAGTGACTGGGCAGGCTCCATAGAAGATAGAAAGAGCACTTCAGGCTATGTATTTTGTCTTGGTTCTAATGTTATATCTTGGAGTTCAAAGAAGCAAAAATCAGTGGCGTTATCATCCTCGGAAGCTGAATATATCGCAGCCACAGATGCAACTTGTGAAGCAGTTTGGTTAAGAAGAGTACTAGCAGATTTACTACAAGTTCAAAAGAAACCTACTATAGTTTATTGTGACAATATGTCTACAATAGCTATGACGAAAAATCCTGTGTTTCACGCAAGGTTAAAACACATTGAGTTGCGTCATAATTTTGTTCGAGATATGGTAAACAAAGGAGAAGTGTGCTTGGATTTCATCAGCACAAATGATCAACCTGCAGACTTTCTGACCAAAGCTGTGACTTCGGACAAATTTCAGAAAACAAAGGATATGCTCAAAATTGCAAATGAAGAGGGAGTGTTGGAAGTATAATTTGCAATAATATAATAATAAACTACATTTATTTAGTCAAATAAATCAAAGAGTCATAGAAAGTTCCATACTTGAATTAATTCCTAAGTTACATGAATTATATTTTCACTAGGTTCATGTATTGCCTAAGTGATGAGTATGTCATTTATTTCTAGTTCATGTACTCGGGTAGATTCATGTAGGACTTCTTCTATAAATAGCTTTGCATTCTATCATTTTGTATAAGTCAAGTTCAAGAATAACTTGTAAACACATTTCTCCAAAGAGAGTATTTTATAAGTGCAGCAGCACTACTTTTATAAATTTTCTACCAAAGTTCTTGTGATTGTCTTCAATCCCAAACATCTTCAACAATTTTTTTGGAGGTAAGGAATATTGATTCATGATCTACTTTTGACTTGTTATCTTATAGTTTGAGTTTATAGTCTAATGTGAGATGGTTTCTACAAGAAATGTGTTGTTAAGTGACAATACATTTTGTCACAAGAGATTTGAATCTTGTCACTGTTGAGAGTTACCGACAAACAAATATTGTCACTGCGTTATCGTTGATTCTGTGTCACTAATTCTTATTAGTGACAACTTTAGAGCGTTGTCACTTATCTTGAGTGACAACTTGCATGTTATCATTAATTGGAGAGAGGGAGATACAACCGACAACGCAAAACTAGTGTCTACCCTGGTGGAATTAACCCCCGCTGGGTATTGGATGAATGACACATGGGTATGAAAGGACAATTTTTTGTCCTCTCGTGCCCATGTGTCGGACATCCAACCCCAATGGATTAAATCCATCGAGGTAGGATATAAATAACTTTCACTATTACAAATATAAAAACTAATGATATTTTCACAAAAGAATTACAAGAATCTTTTGGCACACAATATATCATCCAATATTTTCTAAGAACATTTAATTTGACATTTAACAACATTGAGTACTCTTTATCTTTACAAAGCAATCCCATATATTCAAAGCATAAGTAAAAGTAAAGAAATTAGTACAAAAGGTCTATGAAAATAAAAGCAATACCTCAAAGTTTCAGCAATATAATCAAAATCTATCCAAGTACCTCAACAATGAGCTGAATGAACAAGCAAAATCTGAAATTCAAGTGAGAATTTAAAAATAAAAATCAGATTCATGTCTACTATAAGTCCATGAAAATAAAAGTATGTAATGACTAAGGGAAAAAATCAGATACTTATTTTAGTAAATTAAAATCTAATTAACTTTGGTACGTATTTAACAATTACAAAACTAATCATTATTCATATTGCAACCACGAGTAAACATTGACATTTTCGTCCTTGTGCATATCAATTCTCTCCCAAAAAAAGTAATAATATCAGATTATTTAAAATCTAGCCTAAAACCTAATTAAACTTTTCCTTGATTTTCTTGTTCCTCTTTGACTCTTTTTTTTTTTTTTTTATTGACTGACCTCTTTGACTCTCTCTAAGCAACATAGTAAAATTAACTTTTATGTTAAATTTCCTGAAATTTCAAAAGCATATCTAGAAAATATGCCTCTACACTACATGAAAGTGAAGAAAAAAATATAACATACTTTACTGCTACCAAACACCATATCGAAAAATAAAATTACCTTTTCTTTCACTTTCCTGACAAGAACACCAATACAAACATTATCATACTTTTATAAGTATTTATGACACGTCATATATTACTAAATATCAAAAACATATTTATTTGTACTATAAAATTTGGTTCAATAATTATTTATAAATTTGTTATATATTTAAAATGTGATGTAGAAAAAAATTACGTAAATTTTTATAACATATACTCATATAATTTATGTCTTTTAAATACAAATAAAATGCAAATTCAGAAAGTTACTGAAAATTTTAAAATTATCTTTTACATCAACTTTTATTAAACCATAACAAATAAAATACTGCTATTTTAAAGATATGGTACAATACAAGTCATCAAGTTGTGTCATTTAATTTGTATAAAAAAAACTGGTATCATTTAATTGATTTAGTATGATATAAGTATAAACACTCCTCTAAACACGCAAACTTTTTTTTTAATTATACATCATTCTGCTAAAAAAAAAGGGATTATAATGGAATTGAATATGAATGAAAAGAATACTTATGACCTAGGTGATTTATTTTCCTTTGTTTTCGTAAAATATATAGAATATTCACTACAAGAAATCAGCTATTTAACTACAAAAAAATTCGTCCCAAAAAAATGAAATTTCGTCGCTAATTGTCATACCAGACGAAATATTTTCGTCGCGAGGACCGTCGCCAAAGCCGTGTCGCTAAATCTGTTTGTGTACGAAATTTTGCAAGTCGTCCCCAATTATGTCAGATTTTGCTACACTTAAGCATTTCGTCGCCTATCTTGCACTTTAGTGGACGGTTTATTTCGTCCCCATAAATATATATTTTTGTAGCTAATACATCTATTTCGTAGCCAAATGCTACCTTTGGGGACGAAATTCTGAATTTGTACAGAAAAGCTCATTTTTCTGCACGAAATTAATTTAGAAAATTGCTGTCTTGTTATAGAGAGAACATTTCGTACCCAAATCTCATACATCACAATTTTATATACAGTGGAATACGTTTTACTATTTACAACCAAATACCTCATTAATTATTACAATAAATTTATTTCAGGTAGTTGCTTTTCATTTCCATACTCAAAATCCATAAAATATGATTGATAGATCATCATCCACTAAATTGGACAAATTATAAAAAACTGATACAAACTTAATTTTCAAGTTTACAAGAATGTTGGAAATACATACAAGAGTTTATTAGATAAAAGCATCGTCATTTAGAACTAAAGTGTATGACTATAATTCAAATAATGAGATAATCATATCATTACAAACGGTAACTTACAAGGTCGCATATTCCAAATGTGATATGCTGCAAATACAAATTAGTAAAATTAGTATCAAAGTCATCAATGAGAGGCCATCTGATTTAACATTCAACTTGATGCAATTCTATACAAACCACTTAGTAAACTATCATAGCTTTATGATGTTCTTAAAAGAATTACAAGTATTGTATCAGTTAGATAAAAGTTTCCTCACTGATAAAAAAAAAAGAAGATAAAAGTTACCTCTCGAAAATGGTAGTAGTAGAATATTAAGAATTTCTTCACCGCTTTCAATACCATAAAGTAAATCCTCTGCCACTCTATCCACAAGAAACATGTAATTATAATGATGATGTTCAGTGATACCAAAAATCTGCACTAAAGTAAACATGTATGCGACAAATAGAAGAATAGTGGAGATTACTACATTCATATAAGTGAAAAACAACCAAAGCAATTAAATATATGAACAAAGGTTTAATCTATTTTAAAATAAAGTGACACAAAATTTGAAAAATGATAAATCTTAGATGAACTAACAAGCAATCTAAACATACCATTCATTGCTATTGCTTCAATCCAAGCATTTCTTTTAACAAAATTCCTGTATCAGAATAAATATTTATTAAGTATTCAGACTTCCCAGTATGTAATTACTTGAAATATTAGTTAACAAGGTAAAGCCTCAGCAAATTCACTGACCTCACCGACATTGCTCATCCCCAAAAAGTATATGTACAAGTTTCATCTTCTCCATTTCAGCAACTCTTGTCTCATTGGCCTTCAGAAAACACTGCTTTAAAATGATATAATCGATCAAGTGACACAAATTCTTGCTAAATGAGAAAAATTATCCATTTAAAAAGTCTAAGATCAGAGAACTACCAATCATGGTATCTTGCCACTTGGCAAGTTTATTACTGATTGATCAATATCACATTAGGGTAAAAGAACTTTTTCTATTCCCCATACAGAAAATGAAATGGTCATTATATTTTCTTTAGTTTTAGCTTGAGGTAATTGAAATAGTTCCCATGATCCATTTCCTGAACTAACCAAAAGGTATATAGCAGTGTTATATTTCTTCTACTTTCTACATATATATACCAAGACAAAAAAAAAATCTATATACAAATAAGCCACTTAATAATTAAAGAAAAGAAATCATAATCATTTGCTATAAAATTACAAAACCATTCAATCATAATCATTTGCTATAAAAGAAAAGAAGAAAGGTCTTGCATTAAGCACAAATGATAGCTTGAGCATTGATGCCAGCTTCACAAGACTAATCCTTGACCAAAAATGTAATCTGATCACCAAGATAAGAGATCAGCTAACTGATATGGGGCCTAATTCTCTCACTTAATACACCACTTGAAATCAATGGAGTAATTTGCATTTACATAAATGTAGTTAAAAGTAGATATCAACATATGCCAAAATTAATCAAAACATGTGTAAGTTTAAGCCCAATTCTTGAATTATAAATATAGTAACGACTTACTTTGTTGCTCCAGTACAGAAAATGGTTTAGCAAGTAGCCACCAGTTCAGAAAATGGTGTGGCACTACCAGAATTTTTGCTAGTAAATGTGGAACTATATTTAGACAAGGTAGAGTTTGTAGCAAGTAGCCAAAGTCTCAAACACCTCTTTTGTGAATTCTTACTCAGCACCAGATGTTCCAATTAAAGTCATTGGCTTGATAGTCTGTTGAATTTAAAAAATAGCAAATATATAAGTAAAATTGAACTTCTGCAATAAAATTTGCATCCCAAGAATTAAATTTTACTTCAACAGCATCTAAGTGATTGTTAACGGGTTTATGCTCATAGCCCATGGTCTCTGGATATGTTGAAGGGATTCCTCGCACAAACTGAAAATTAAACCCTGTAATTCAGGCACAAAAGTAAAAAAATTAGAATACTATATTTGGAATATGTAGTTACCTTGGAGTCTACCAGCCAGATCTTTTTTACATAAGTCAAATGATTATAAACATACATAATATCATGAATAGACTTACAGTAAATGTATACAACATTGGTGGAAAACAATTAATTGTTTGACATTTTAAGAGCTACAACCTCTGATATACAATCTCCAACCTGAAATTACAAGTGTAACTCATTGAGATGAAGGAAAGATCCTATTGCTAAATATAAAAGACCGATTTCAGTAAATAAGGTAAGAGAGGTCCTTCTCCAGCACCAAGAAACAAGAATGTGTGACCAACCAATCTATGTCTATGTTTGTTTAAAGTGATATATTTTAGCTTCTGCATGAGTAAAAGATAACATAAAAGCAGCTAAGAGACAAGAGTAAGTTCATAGTTGCTTCTAATTCTTGCTGATAGAAGTATCTTTTGAAAAGCACATCTTTTTTGCAAATAAAACTCATATAGTCATATTCTAGAGGGAAAGAGGGATTGAGTAAATGATAAAGAGACTGATTAATATTATGTACTACAAGGTACCAGGTGTGATGGATATCTGAGTGTGCACGTGCTCCAATATCATTACCATCTGCAAATAACGAAATCCGAATTTTAGTACACAGTGGTACTAAAAGAACCTTATATCAACATACAAATATACAATTGAATTGAAGCTACAAATAAAAACATGAGAAGGTTACATACACCACAACACATAAACTGGTGTCCTGCCCAAAGGTAGAGACTATTTTTCTAATTGAATACATATATAACTATTTGTATGTTACTATGTGTATATTTATTTCTGCATACATGCAGAAACATATTATAACGATGTTAAAGATTCTCTAACGTCTATAGGTAACAAAAAAAAGCATGACATATAATACATTCCTTCAAATTGAATGAATTTTCAAGTTCTCTTTGTGTGAGGAGACCATGATGAACAATTTATTCAACATCCACCACTACTACTCTCTGAATTTCATTTTCCCATGCAAGCAAATAATACATAAAAAATGCAGTTATATAGAAAATGAAAGAAGAGAAGGCAAAAATCACTAACAAAACACAAAAAGCTACTCTTCAAGATCGCATAGTATGAAAACAAGTCAAGTATCATACACCGATGAATAAACTTAGGGCAATTAATTGCTTGAATAAAAAATCTAAACCTAAAATCAAGCTAAACTATGAAAGCATTGATAGAAGAAAATCATAAAGAAAAAAAAAATCAACACAGTTCCTTAGTTCAATAGATCTGAAAATCCGAAAAAAAAAATTCTAATTTTTGCTGGAAACATTAGAAATGCTAAATAATCTGACAAAATATAATAAATAGAAAAAAACAAAAGGCCACCACTACTTTCAGAGTTCAACAATTGTCAATTTGGAAATCCAAAAAAAAATCACCATTAATTGTTAATTTGTATAGAAATTTGAAAGATATGAAATATTCGTACAAAAATTAAAAATCGCTGAAATTAGGGCAAACATAAGTTCAGATTTACCTCTTCGCAGCAAGAGTGAGAAATGATTCAGCTATAACAATCTGCTTGCGATATTATTGCGTAGGCAACATTAATTATATCTCCTCCTAAAGTTTGTGAATCTGAAAACCAATATTTGAGAATCATCGGGAAATTTGGAATTGAGGCCATGAATGTTTAGTCAAAAATTTGGAGTGTTGTGAAAGTGGCATACACTGTTCTATAAAGTCATATGCCCCTGATTTTGTTATTTATTACCAATATGCCACCGCATTATTTTACAATTGGGTACGAAATTGGTAAAAGAGAAAACAACTGAAGATACTTTCTTTTATAGTTCTAGACTAAATACAATTCGCGACGAATATTTTGGCTAATAGTTAGAAATCACTGAATTAGGATGACTTTTGATCTTAGAGAAATTTATTTAACTACGAAAGGTATTCTTCTGTTCCCTAATTAGTCTTTCAATGACGAAAAAATGTCCGTCTTCAAAATAACGTCCCCAAAGAACAAATCTGTTGTAGTGATTCAAGAATATCAAGACATGCATGACCTTGAATTTCGTGAAATTATTTTTGTAAAGAAAAACGGGTGAATTTGGTAATTAAATAGTGTTAAATCGAATGAAAATTGATAAAATTGATAAAAAAAAAGAAAGGTTTGAAATTGGTGAAAACATTAGAAATTGATGAAAAATTCAAGTGAAATTGACGAAGATAGTGAAAAAAGAGGGGAAATCTATATTGAAAAAAAAGGTTCTATTATTGAAATAGTTAAATACATGTGAAATCGATGAAAGTCTAGATGAAATTGGTGAAGTTGGTAAAAAGACGATTGAAATAAATACATGTGAAATCGATGAAAAATTTGGAAAAATTGGTGAAAAAAATGAAAACGGTTAAGAATATGTGAAGTCAATGAAAAACAAGTAAAATCGGTGAAAAACACAAATCAATGAAATTTCTGGATATGTAAACATGCAATTTTTACCGACACAATTTATTTAGTTTTCATTCTCTTAAAAATGTATGTCTTTACCCCTAAATTTTGATTTTGCTATTATGAATTTCGACCTTGGTTCTATAATTAAAAATGGTAAGACATACTAAAAATCTTAAATAACAAATTTGAGTCCACTCATATCCAGCACGATGACAACTCATTTAAGCTCAATTTATCTAAAATTTATGTTAGTCCAACAACAATCTCAAATTCAATAGAAACCGGTTAACCCACACTATCACAATGGGTCAAACACTATAAAAGTATTTATGATTTTGTGGGTCAAATACCTTTAATGGACACCTTAACTAAGTCTGCGGGTGACAACAACTGTTCCATGAAACCCAAACTGAGTGTGCGGATGGAGTCACAGTCAAATACTAGGGCTCTTATATAAATACACTATAAAGAAAGGGTATGCACTAATTGATTTTGGGGCAACTTATAGGTTTTGAGATCCTACATCCTTCAAAATCACAATAGAGGTCCGTAAGTAGTTTTGAGACCTCTCATTTTTAGACCAACATCAGTATCCCGTATGAACTCAAAAATGAACATAATGTAAAGTGTTCATTAAGCAATATTACAGTGTGAATAAAATGTTCAATTGAGATTTTACAGGGGTCAAATAATGACTAAATTAGTCATTTTTCGTAACGAAATTAAATTTCACTTGCAAATATTAGCTTGTCTGGTACATCCCATACAAAAATCCAAAAACTTAGTACTATTTTTGACATGTATACTACTTATATATCTATTTTTATACTATTACATAAATTAATATTTCCCAAAGTCTTCAACTAAGTAATCACAACACATTTAAACCCATTAACAGATAAATAATTGAAGCCACACTGCGATGAATTTATGTATGTATTAAAGTCCAATTTTCTATATCTAAAAATTTTCTTCTCTATTCTCCTCAAGAGATTTAAATCAAATATATCAATTGCATTAAAAGGTAAGTAACACTTCATCATGATCACTTGCAATTAAAATTTATCTTTTTCCTACTTGTCTCTCTCCCAGTAACATTGCTTTATATCACAAACACGAAAAAAAAAAATATCACAAACACAATATAACTAGAAATTATTACTACTGTATTTTTTAATTTGTTGAATTTATTAGGTACGTACTATATTAATTGGCTCTTTTTAAAAATACTAGAAAAGTGCACGTGTCAAATAAATTTCATGGGTAATTTTGTAAATTAAAGTAAACTTAATTTTATTATGTTATAAAATATAGGAAATTAGCCTTTTATCACCTGTTTAACTCATTAGTTTAATCCACCAGTTTAACCCCTTTTTTTAGCCGGTTTAATTCATTTTTATCAGTTTAATGTTTATTTTTCCTATTTTACCCCTTTTTTATCGGTTATATCTTGTTTTCACTGTTTCTAAGATTTTGTAGATTCCTTTAGTTTTTTTTTCCCGTTTTAAATCATTTTTCTTTCGGTTTCACCTTGTTTTTGCCGCTTAAACTCTTCTTTTACTGAGTTCCTTCGTTTTCACCTATTTCGCACATTTTTTTCACTGATTTCACATGTTCTTTTCACCAATTTCACATGAAATTTCATTGATTTCACATGTTTTTACCGACTTTACCCTTTTTCATTGACTCTATTCATTTTTTCATCGATTTCACAATTTTTCACTAATATCGTCGTTTCACCAATTTCATCCTTTCTTTTTTCACGAATTTCACCCAAATTTTCATCGATTTAATTCATATGTATTTATCGATTTTAGGGGCAATATTTTATTGGTTTCACCCGTTTTTCGCAAACTTCACCAATGTTCACAAATTTCACCCGAATTTTCATCGATTTCAAATCATTTCAACCTTTTCCCACCGATTTACCCCTTTTTCACGAAAAGAATTCCATTAAATTCGAGGTTATTCATATCTTGATATTATTAAATAATATTTTTTTAGAACTATTAAATATTCTTTATATTTTGTTATTCTAGCCAAAGTAAAATTATGTACCCGACTAAGTCAATAAGTATTTTTTATTCTTTCATATATAAGATACAATTCAATTTAATTTTTTTTAACATAATGATATTTAAGAGAATTTCATTTATTTTTTTATATTTAGAGAGTTTATGACTTATATTGTACTCTTTAAATTAACATTTTCTTACCTATTGAGCTAATATATGATAATATATATATATATATATATATATATATATATATATATATATATATATATATATATATATATATATATATATATATTTAGGTATAATAATATTTGTTTATAGTTATATTATGAGAGAAGAAGATTAAAATTATAAAAATTGATGCAAGAGAGAATTTAAAAAATTTACGAGCTTAGGAGTTTATATAATAGATAAATATAATAAGATTTCATGTCTTATTATACATTTTCAATTATTTTTACATGTTTGTCAGTGAATTAAATATGACTATACAACTTAAATAAGGGTACTTTAGTCCACACAAAAAAGTTAAGAAATATTCATGCTTTTATAATAGTAGATAGATAGATAGATAGATAGATAGATAGAGATAGAGATAGGAATTGTCATTAAATTAAATATCACTTTACAACTTAAATAAGGGTACTTTAGTCCACACAAAAAAGTTAAGAAATATTTTTGCTTTTATTTATTTTCAATTACTTTTACATGTTTGTCATTGAACTAAATATCACTTTACAACTTAAATAAGGGTATTTTAGTCCAAACGAAAAAGTTAAGAAATATTCATGCTTTTATAATAGTAGATAGATAGATAGATCGATAGTTAATAAAAAAAAAAGATAGATAGATAGATGGATAGATGGATAGATGGATAGATAGATTAGTAAATCGCGTTTTTGGTCCTCCTTATGGATTATCTTTTGCACTTTCGTTCCTCTTAAATTTTTGTAGCAGACCGGTCCCTCTTATCAATGTAGTATATCACATTCGTCCCTCTTAATTTTTTTGTATCAAATCCGTCAACTTTAGAATATATTTTGAATTTAAGTAATGTATTTTGTATTTAAGAGGGACTAATGTGTTACATTACATTGATAAGAGGGACGAATTTGTTACAAAAAATTCAAGAGGGACGAATGTGTTATAAGAGGGACGAATGTTATACATTACATTGATAAGAGGGACTAATCTGATACAAAAAATTTAAGAGGGACGAAAATGAAAAATTTAACCCATAAGGAGGACCAAAAATGCTATTCACTCTAGATAGATATATAGATAGCTAGATAGATAGCTAGATAGATAGATAGATAGATAGATAAAGATAGAGATAGCGATAGAGATAGAGATTGTCATTGAATTAAATATCACTTTACAACTTAAGCAAGGGTACTTTAGTTCACATAAAAAAGTTAAGAAATATTCATGCTTTTATAATAATACAGATAGAGATAGAGATAGAGAAATGTGAATTTTTCACTTTTTAACTACTACGTCTTTTTCTTCTTAGTTTATCAAAATGTTCGAGATACTCAAGTAACCTGATAATCAAAGAAGTTTGAGTTCAAGACAATCCATTTTTAGGACAAATGTTTTCTTTACATTGAAAATTTGCATTGAGTTAAGTAAAAGTATATATAAACATAGTTGACTTGATATTGAACTTTATATATACGAATTTTTCAAATATTTACTGAGATGAAAAAGGGATTAAACAAAATGTTTAAAATTCCACGAGTTTAAATTTTAAAAACTTTATGTCTCACGTAAAGGAGGTATGGTAGAAGTTATATATGTCTCTCAAATATTATGCACCTCTATCTAATTGTACTTCTTGAATTTGTTTAATTTATTTTGTTATTTTATTAAAGCTCAAATTAAAATTTAAAATAAGTATATTTTTGTTCAAATGAAAAAAAAAAGGAGAGAAGAAACACAAACCAAACAAGTTTATTTATCGATTTTATATGGAAAATAGATGATATTTTGGGTTCACTTATTATCTTCTTTCAGTTAGTACGTAGCTCATGAATTTAATAAGTGTCAATTTTCCATATTCTATTATCTCTAGGAACAAGATGGCAGAGAGTGCAATATCTTTTTTATGCAATCAACTTTGGATCTGGCTCCAACAGGAGGGAGAATTGTTGGGAGAATTGAAACAAGAGGTTCAGTACATTCGAGACGAAATGATGCAAATAAAAGCATTCCTCAGAGTCGCTGATTCAAAAGAAGAAAACAACCCCCAACTTAAAGAATGGGTAAAACAAGTCCGCGAAATTGCTTACGACACTGAAGATGTTCTAGACGAATACATGTTTCGATTTGCACTTCGTGGTGTCACTGGATTCCGTGGCAACATAAAAAAATGTTATTACACGATAAAAAATCTAAAATCCCATCACCGAATTGCTTCTGAAATCCAAACAATTAAGCACAGATTAGAAAATATTTCCAAGACCCAACAGAGATACAAAGACATGTGTGGTGTCAATGATCCAGCCTCTAGCTCTATGCTTAAGAAAGATACATGGTATGATGGTAGAGGCGATGCTCTCTTATTGGAAGAAGCTGATATTGTGGGCATCGAAAAGCCAAAGAAAAAGCTTATTGATTGGCTTTTGCCAACCGATAAACTTGGGCTCAAAGTCATCTCAGTTGTAGGCATGGGAGGGTTGGGTAAAACCACCCTCGTTAAAAAGGTGTATGATGATGCTACATTGAAGTCAAATTTCTGTCACCATGTTTGGATTACTGTTTCAGAATCATTCAAGGTCGAACATCTTTTGGGAAACATTATTAGGCAGCTTGTTGATGAAGTAAATAAGCCACCCCCTCAAGGATTGGAAGCCATGAACGAATATGAAATGAAAGAGTATATATATAAGTTTCTCCAGCACAAAAATTACATAATTGTTCTTGATGATGTTTGGCAAATACTCGTCTGGGAAACTATGAGATATGCTTTTCCACGAAGCGATACTTGTGGCTGCATCATCATCACTACGCGTTATAGCAACATTAGGAATGCTGCATGTAGCGAGAATAACCTCTATGTCTATGAACTGGAACCTTTACCGAAAGAAGAATCAAAGGTGTTGTTTTACAAAAAGGCATTTCAAGAAAACTCATGTCCCCTTCATTTGAAAGAAATTTGTGAAAGAATCTTAAAGATATGTGATGGTTTGCCGCTTGCCATTGTTGTAATTGGTGGCCTCTTAGCTACCAAGAACAACAAAATGGAAGAATGGGAATTGTTCAGTCGTAGCCTTGGCGATGAATTTGAAGGAGAAAATCTCAAGAGAATGGATAAAATACTCTCCCTCAGTTATTATGATTTGCCTTATTATCTAAAGTCTTGCTTCTTGTACTTGAGTATATTCCCTGAAGACAACTCGGTTCGAGTTGAGAGAATTATGCAAATGTGGGTCGCTGAGGGATTTGTGCATCCAAAACAAGAGAAGACTGTGGAAGAAGTAGCAAAGACTTATGTACGGGAGCTTCTAGATAGAAGTCTAATCAAACGAGACATATTCTGATGGAAGACCACTTGCCTTCCGGATTCATGACCTTATACGAGATTACATTATTTCCAAGTCAAAAGAACAAAATGTTGCTGCTATATTTACTGGGCGAGGAAAAATGTTGTGGCCTGATAAGATTCGGCGCCTTGCACTTCATTCTTCAGTGAACTACACGGAAGAAGAATACGACAATTTGAAGTACATTCGCTCTCTTCTATGGCTGGGGTCTGAAGATGCAATAGAGTTTGCACAAATATTAGAGAAGTTGTTGGCCAATGGAGGTAGGCTATTAAAAGTGTTAGGATTAGAAAGAGCTCCAATTAATACAATACCCAGTAAAGTTTTCAAATGTTATCTTCTCAAGCACTTGAACCTAAGTTTTACGGCAATTCGACACATCCCAAAGTCAATCGAGAATCTCCAGAATTTGGAGAATTTAGATCTCATTGAAACCAATGTGATTGAATTACCGATCGAAATCCTAAAGCTCCGCAAACTTCGGCATCTCCTTGCGTTCAAGTGTGGAGATAATCCATTTTTGTTCGACTATGTACAAGGCGTTAAAGCTCCATATGAGATAGGGAGCTGCTTGTTGTCCCTGCAAACACTTCATTGTATCAATGCTGATGAGGTTGGTGGCATT
The DNA here is from genome assembly GCA_038501285.1 of Penstemon eatonii. Classification (NCBI taxonomy): domain Eukaryota; kingdom Viridiplantae; phylum Streptophyta; class Magnoliopsida; order Lamiales; family Plantaginaceae; genus Penstemon; species Penstemon eatonii. The sequence continues at coordinate 32,640,364 of CM076713.1, forward strand.
AAAATAGTTCGAGAAATAGGGAAGCTAACTCAATTGCGAAAATTAGTCGTAAACAATCTCAAAAGAGAAGATGAAAAGTAACTTTGCTCCTCCATTTCTAAGATTATTAACATACGTGTGTTATGCATTTATTCAGCTGAGGAGGAGGAGTTGATGGACTTGGATTACTCTCTACAGTCACTTAATTCCACTTTACCATTTCTCCATATGCTCCTCCTTCATGGATGTATAGAGAAGGTTCCTCAGTGGATTAATCCTAATTCTCTTCACGGGCTCACCATATTACGTTTGAGATCTAGCAGATTGAAGGAAGATCCTCTAGTATGTCTTGAGAATTTGCCAAATCTGGTAGAACTGGAAATGTTAGACGCTTATGAAGGTGAAGGATTGAGTTTCAAGGCCACAAGTTTTCAAAGGCTCAAGATATTAAATATCCACAATTTAAGAGGAATGAGATGGATGAGAGTAGAAAAAGGTTCCATGCCCCTTCTTGAAGGGTTATATATTCACAAAATGAAATTAATGGTGGAGGTTCCAGAAGGCATCGAGCATTTGACCAATCTTCAAAATGTAGAATTTTGTGATATGAGCAAGGAATTCCTAGTGAAGCTTGATGGTCAGAAAAGCAGAGGAGGGGAGGATTGGAAACTATCACACGTTCCCAAAGTTAGTGCGTTATTTAAAGACCTTGATGGAGAATATTACAAGTGCCCAGAGTTTGTCCAGGCCGATTCGTAGACCTCCAACATGTGTGGCGTGTTGCAGCATTTACATTTTTTTGAATTCTGAAATACTATGTGATGTTATTTGGATTTGTGAATTCTATATTGTTGAATTTCATATTCAGATTTTACTATGATATAACTGAGGATATGTAGTTTCTTTTTTCAATGTTTTTTTTTTTTGGCTGTTTGAAGAATTGATGAAGTGTGAAATAATTTTCTAATAAATAACTCAAACAGTCACTAATTTTATTGTTGCTACTTATAGTAAGAATTAAAATGGTTCTCTGTTTATGCCAAAAAAAAATAGTGTTACCGCAAATACAGTGGATTATCTCTTAATGCTAAATTTAGAAGGAAAAAGAAAAATAATAAACAATATATTTCTTACTTCTGCAACCTAATACTACGGTATTGTTTGTGACATTGGTTGAAGTATTTTGGTTCATGAATTCAGAGTTAGAAAAATATTGAATGTGTTTCTGGATGAAATATAAGTTGCAAAATTTTGAAAATTAAGACATGTAAACTCATGAATTGAAGTTTGATTGGTTTAAAGATGTGATAACATTTTTTAGAGATTTCAATATTTAGATAATATATGGACCATTACAATTTGTTGAATTAGAAAAATATAAGATTATTAAAATATGGAATTACATTCATGAATCATGATGCATTGACGATTGAAATTTGGCTCACATTCTTGATACATTGACCATTGCAGTTTGCGAAATCCACGTATACATTTGTTCATATAAGCATATGTGTGCTATCAAAAAATATGAATTTGTCATTACATCCCACAAACCATCACTTTCTAGAATATGACACTCGTCTTCTTTGACTCGAGGAACAAACACATATAATAAACATGTAAATAAACTAAATAACCATGTATGAAAGATTATCAATATCAACTCGAGCTCGTGCCTTACTTTATGGTCAACTGATAATAGCATAAATGTTTTCTTTCGACAAATGACAGCTCTTGAATCACCACAATTTGCAACAATTATGATGAGGGGTACTTTGGAATCTTTATTCTGGGAGCTCATGACTGGATCAGAGACCCTAGAATCCGACCTTGAGCTCATTGAAGACCCTGAATCCGACCTTGAGCTCATTGAAGACCCTGAATCCGACCTTGAGCTCATCGAAGACCCTGAATCCGACTGGTCGGAGCTCATCGAAGACCCTGAATCCGACCTTGAAGGCATAATTTAGATCCCGAAGCTTTGAACTCCAATTAGCTCAGTCCGATCGCCAGCTAAGGGGCTCATGGTCGAATTTACCATTGGGCCAACCCCAGGCCCAGGCCCTTGGGCCAAGAAATATACCCATGTGGAGCAGCCCAGGCCCTTGGGCTGCTCCATGATCGAAGCCACCTGCTCGAATTTCCATATGAGTTAGATTAGATCACCTTAGTTGTATGTATTTAGCCTCTAGCCTGTACGGCATCCTATAATGCTCAAAAAGGACCCACATTACTTGTAATTTGTACACCCCATGATCAAAATATACTTTATTGATCTTCTATCTCATATCATAGTGTATCCTGCATGCTCTACTTTTTTATTTTGATCTCCGACGAAAAAGCGTAAGATCAATTGGCGCCCACCGTGGGGTCCTTATTTGTGTGTTAGATCGAAATATGCCTACTACGAGGCAATTCACGTACGATCAAGGGGGAATCTTCTCATGCAGGAGAAGCTCAAATTCTCATATCTTCAGGAGCAAAATCTTGGATCTCCAAGATCAAATTCTCCAAGATCGAATTTCTAGATCTCCAAGCTCAAATTCTCATATCTCCAGGATCAAATTATCCGATCTCCAAGATCGAATTCTTATATCTCCAGGATCGAATTCTTATATCCACATGATCAAATTATAAGATCTCCAAGATCAAATACTTGGAACTCCAAGGTCAAATTATCAAATTACCAAGATCAAATTCTTGGATCTCCAAGGTCAAATTCTCATATCTCCAAGATCAAATTATCCGATCTCCAAGATCGAATTCTTATATCGCCAGGATCGAATTCTTATATCCACAGGATCAAATTCTAAGATCTCCAAGATCGAATTATTAGATCTCCAATATCAGATTATCAGGTCTTCAAGATCGAATTTCTAAATCTCCAAGATCAAATTCTCATATCTCCAAGATCGAATTATTAGATCTCCAAGATCAAATTATCAGGTATCCAAGGTCGAATTGTTAGATCTCCAAGATCAAATTTTTAGATCTCCAAGATCAAATTCTTGGATCTCCAAGGTCAAATTCTTGGATCTCCAAGGTCAAATTCCCAAGATCGAATTTTTAGATCTCCAAGGTCAAATTCTCAGATCTCCAAGGTCAAATTCTCAAGATCAAATTATTAGATCTCCAAGATCAAATTATCAGGTCTCCAAGGTCGAATTTTTAGATCTCCAAGATCAAACTCTTGGATCTAGAAGATCAAATTCTCAAATCTTCATGATCAAATTATTAGATCTCCAGGATCGAATTCTAATATCTCCAGGATCGGATTCTTATATCTCCAGGATCAAATTCTTTGATAAAAAATGAAAAGGGTGAAAGGCGTTGCTATGACCCTTAGGTGAAAGCTATTGCTATGACCGATTAAAACTAAAGGGTGAAAGACATTGCTATGACCCTCAGGTGAAAGCTGTTGCTATGACCGATTAAAACTAAAGGGTGAAAGCCGTTGCTATGACCCTCAGGTGAAAGTTGTTGCTCTGACCGATTAAAACTAAAGGGTGAAAGCCGTTGATATGACCCTCAAGTGAAAGTTGTTGCTATGACCGATTAAAACTAAAGGGTGAAAGCCATTGCTATGACCCTCAGGTGAAAGCTATTGCTATGACCGATTAAAACTAAAGGGTGTTGCTGTGATCCTCAGGTGAAAGTTGTTGCTATAATCGATTAAAACTAAAGTGTGAAAGCCGTTGCTATGACCCTCAGGTGAAAGCTGTTGCTATGACCGATTGAAACTAAAGGGTGAAAGCCGTTGCTATGACCCTCAGGTGAAAGCTATTGCTATGACCGATTAAAACTAAAGGGTGAAAGCCATTGCTATGACCCTTAGGTGAAAGCTGTTGCTATGACCGATTAAAACTAAAGGGTGAACGCCATTGTTATGACCCTCAGGTGAAAGCTGTTGCTATGACCGATTAAAACTAAAGGGTGAAAGCCATTGCTATGACCCTCAGGTGAAAGCTGTTGCTATGACCGATTAAAACTAAAGGGTGAAAGCCATTGCTATGACCCTCAAACTAAAGGGTGAAAGCCATTGCTATGACCCTCAGGTGAAGTTGTTGCTATGACTGATTAAAACTAAAGGGTGAAAGCCATTGCTATGACCCTTAGATGAAAGTTGTTGCTATGACCGATTAAAACTAAAGGGTGAAAGCCATTGCTATGACCCTCAGTAGAAAGTCGTTGCTATGACCAATTTAAAAACGACTAAGGGTGAAAGCCGTTGTTATGCCCCTTAGATCGAATTTATTATGGGTGAAAGCTGTTGTTAAGACCTTTGAAGATCAAATTCTCTGATCGAAAATGAAATGGGTGAAAGCCGTAACCTTCGTAAGCATCGACTAGGATCGGATTCCGATCCTTCTTCTACTTTGGCCTTGTCTTTGAAATCTTTCGAACCAGACGTTATGGATCTATATGCTATTGGTTATCAGCTTTCAGGGTTTTTAATAAATTCGATCGATAATCTCCGATCTAGTGTTTCGATTCTTTATTTCCGGAACTCATGCTAAATTGAAGACCCTGAATTCCGACCCTGAAGGCATGATTTTGATCCTGAATTATAAGTCGTGTGTGATAAAACACTAGAAAATCTGACCACGAATGCATAATTCCGATCCCTAATATATTTTGGAGTTTCTAAGATATGCACTCTTTTTCCCTGGTTCGGTTTTTATCCCACTGGGTTTTTCCGAGCTAGGTTTTTAACGAGGCATATTCGAAACACAAAATAGCGATCCTCAAGCATTTTCTACTTCTCCAAGCTTCAGCTTCACCTTACGCTCGAGAAGTGGGGGAGTATTGATGAGGGGTACTTTGGAATCTTTATTCTGGGAGCTCATGACTGGATCAGAGACCCTAGAATCCGACCTTGAGCTCATTGAAGACCTAGAATCCGACCTTGAGCTCATTGAAGACCCTGAATCCGACCCTGAGCTCATCGAAGACCCTGAATCCGACCTTGAAGGCATACTTTAGATCCCGAAGCTTTGAACTCCAATTAGCTCAGTCCGATCGCCAGCTGAGGGGCTCATGGTCGAATTTACCATTGGGCCAACCCCAGGCCCAGGCGCTTGGGCCAAGAAATATACCCCTGTGGATGGGTCACCTAGCACACCGCCTCAACTATAAATACCACTCGCATTTATGAAGAAAGGGAGAGATTTTTGGGCTGTTCCATGATCGAAGCCACCTGCTCGAATTTCCACATGAGGTAGATTAGATCACCTTAGTAGTATGTATTTAGCCTCTAGCCTGTACAGCATCCTATAATGCTCAAAAAGGACCCTCATTACTTGTAATCTGTACACCCCATGATCAAAATATACTTAATTGATCTTCTATCTCATATCACAGTGTATCCTGCATGCTCTACTTTTTTATTTTGATCTCCGACAAAAAAGCGTAAGATCAAATTATATGTGTAGGACAAACAGTCTATATTTTCAATATAGCTTCTGCAACAAGAAATCCATATTTGATGCTCTTCAACATCTTGAGAGCACATGGAAGTAATATCAAGACCAATTCACAAAATCAGGATTAAGACAATGGTTAACAATATAACAGAGCATGCCTGCAACAAAAAATCCATGTCTCGGATTATTTAGATTAACAACTTCCCTTCCCGTGAGCAGAAAATTATGCTCATCTTGATTGATGATTTATGAAAGATAAGTCATTTCTCATTATTTTCATGATTTGAAGTTTGCCCAGGTTCTCACAACTCTTCAGAATATATATATTAAGACCATATAAGAAGCGATGGGTTTCTTGAACAGTAAATGTAATTTTTTTTCCATTTAATTTTGGCCCTTTTAATGCTGAAACGGCGCCGGTTTGTTAATTTTCCTCCAGATTTATGCTTGGGCATGATATCATTCTGATTTATTTTAGCCCGCTATTATTTTTGTTCGATTTCCACTGTGGGCCCAATTCTTTTTTTCCTTATCCGCCTTCCCAAAACAATTACAATTACACAGGCTTTCTTTTGTCCGTTAAAGTACAAGCTATATGGTACAAGGTACAACTTTCAAATTCCTCTTCCTTTCAGCTGCTTCTTCCTCCTCTAATTCTTAATTTCTTAGTGGGTTTATATTTAATTACTATCTCCGACAACAATGGACGGTTTATTGTAATGTTATCATTGCTGCTCTGGGAGCTTCATTCATATCTTCCCATTACCAATTACTTTCACCTGCTTTGGAATTCTCAATTGGATTGTGCACTCTACGTGTGATGGTAAGGAATTGCCTTTTCCTTAAGTTAATTATATAATATTTTCCTCAGTGGAGGTTGTGGATAATTATTGTGAATTTTGTCAATAAAGGTTGAGAATAATTGATGTTCATTTGGCGGTGATAGTTTGTTTATATACATTGATAGTTTGTTTATATACATTATACTTCATTTCTCATCTCTACTTTACCTGCACTTCATTTCTTTGTGGGTTTTCTCTTTCTCTCTTTACCTGCATTTTTCTTTCATCTTCCTCAATCTGTGGAGTTTTAAATAAATACCGTGTTTGATTCTTTTGTTTTAACTGTATGTTTAATGTATGTCAATATAGGATTTTTTTTTATATTTTAAATCTTGCACAATTCAATATACCTGGATTGGTTTCCTTGGAGTTTAAAAGGTTTATTTTGTTTTAGTTATATGTTTATCCTTGAAGGTCACCTGTGCTGTTGAAAGGGGCTATTCTATTAATTTTTCTGATTTAGGTGTGTGGTTATGACCTAAGAGCATGCTTCATTGTTCAAAGTGTATGGTTATGATCTATGAACATGGTTGCTCAATTCTGTTCTTTGAGTGTGTGTTAAAATAGTTATTTAGTTTAAATCGTATGCCTATCAATCCAAAATATTTCTACTAACAGAACCTATAACATTAGTTCAAAGGGGCTATTTGATTTATTTTTATTATATTTTAATTGGAGTTCTTAAATATATTTTTTCTGTTGCAGGTTTATTTCCACTGTTTGTGTTCCAAGGTTTGTTTAAAATTCTTTTTTCCTTTATCTTACTTATGTGTTTACCTTGTTTGAGAAGTTGTTTATGGCTTTATGTTCATTTGCAGGAGCTGTCCTTTGTTTTTCTTTCAGCTAATTTCTTCTACTTCAAGTATTTTGCTCTCTTTTTTCTTCTAATGTAATGCCTGTGTGTTTATTAAAAATTTTATATCTTTTTTTTTTCTTATTACTGTGTGGTCCTACTTATTGTATAGTGGTCATTGTTTGGTGGAAAGGTGGTTTATTAGATGGCTAATGTAGAGAATTCTATAGGGAAGGGTAAGGGTAAGGGTAAGGTTAAAGCCGAAGGTGAACATAATCCCTCGAATATTGGTAAACGTTTGCGTAATGAATTACTTGATGGATGTGGTTCTGGAGGGCCTGATATAGGACAGGCTTCTTCAAATGGTAGCAAACGTTTGCAGAGTGATTTAATTATTCGACCTGCTTCTAAAGAGAACCTGTTGTTATAAAATTCTTCCTTACTACCTGCTGTTGCATCATTGCCTGCCTCGAAAAAATGCGTTCCAGGAGCTCATGAAGTTGTAAGAACCTGTGAGTTTTTTTGGTTTTTTTTAATTGTTTATTTATTTTTGGTTGTTCTATAAATTGACATTTGACTTGTTTTCTTCAATTGGTATATTAGGTAGTAAGGATGTTGTTAGGCTGGCCCGTAATGAGAGGGCACGGCTTCGTTACGCTTCAATGAGTTTTGAAGAAAAAAAATTGCTCTCAAGCAAGCGTGCTGAACAGCGAGCTGCGCGACTTTACCTGGATCATCCACCCGATATGGCTGATACTTTTTCATCTTCTTCTTCTCCTAATGTTTCGACGTGTGTTGCAAGTTGTTCTTCCGGATCTATTTTACCATTGCCTGCCTCGATTGCAACTTCTTCTTCGGGATCTATTTTACCATTGCCTGGCTCGATGGTGTTGCATGAATATTTTCGCGTGCAGAAATTGCAATCTCCTGGTAAAGCATTACATATTTGTTGTACTTTTTTTCCCTGCTCATTCAAAACTGTTGTTATTAATTATTAAATTTGTTTTAACTTAATATGTTTTCATGTATGTACAGGCTCTGCTAAGTGTAATCATTTTCCCAATGTCACGGGACGATTGCCTACTGGTCGTTTCGATAGGTTGAAAAATATACCTGTTCTTCCTTGGACACTGCCTCCCCGGGCTTCTTGTACGTTATGTGGTGCGCATCGCTTCTATCGTGAGCCGCCTGGTTTCTGCTGTGGATGTGGCCAAATTACTTTGGCCCCTGTGGTTTTGTGCCCTATTCTAATGTTTCTTTTTACTGATCCTGATTCTGAGATGGCGAAAGAATTTAGACGCAAAGGTCGATCTTATAATCATGGGTTCGCATTTACTTCTATTGGAATAAAGGTTGTTCCCGATTCGTGGTGGGCCAAGGATGGGGTTTATTCTCTCAAAGTTCATGGGAAAGTTTCTCATTTTATGAATCCAATTGGCGGGTCTGCAAATACTACTGATTTGTTGCAATTGTTCTTCTTGGACACCGCAGAAGGTTTGGAGGATGCTGTTTTGGGAGCCAAGGATTTGAGACGAGATGTAATGGATCTTCTTGTTCAGGCATTAACAAGGAATCCATATAGTAAGTTTTTCAAGCGATTGTCTTGTTGGGATGATCTACGAGATGCTAGGATTGTTATAAACAAATCGCAATCTACCAACGCTGGACGAGGTCGCCGGTGTTTGGAAGGATGGAGACGCCAATTCTTCTTGTTCTGAGCGCGCTATTCGTGTCTATACTGAGCCTGGTCGTAGTCATAAAGTTAATTATTATTATAGTTGTTACAATCCCCTACAATATCCTTTGTTGTTCCCATATGGTGAGGGTGGTTGGCATCCAGGTATTCCTAAAAATACGGATATGCGAGTCACTTCTTCTAGGAAACACAATATGTCTGCGTTGCCTTCTTTGCCTTTTGATGCGGCTACTGTTGGTTCTGCGGAGGAGATACTTGCTGCAGAGGAGAAAGGTAATCAATATATTTTCTCTTCAGGTCCCTCTTTTTGTTTTGATGTTTCTCTTGCCTTATTTATTCCCCTAATGCTTCAAGTTGCTGATCTTATATGTAGGTTTGCAACGTAATAAAATAAATCGTTCGAATGTTTCTTGTCGAGAACATTCATGTTATCAAGCGCAGATACGTGATGGGGATAACTCATACCTTTTGCATGCTGGTAGGTTAGGACAAGAATTCATTATCGACATGTATATTAAATTGGAGACATCTCGGTTGGATTATTATCGTTCAGAACAACTTCAAAAGGAAATTCGCACGGAATCTTTCCAGGGTATTATCAATAGTCTTTTAATTGATGATCAAGTACGTCCTAACAATGTCGGCCAAAGGGTTGTCTTACCTTCTTCTTTCATTGGCGGACCTCGTGACATGAAGAAAAGATATGTGAATGCAATGGCATTGGTTCAAAGATATGGAAAACCTGATGTGTTTTTAACCATGACATGTAATCCTGGCTGGAAAGAAATAGTGAATAATTTACTACCGTGTCAAAAAGCTGATGACACACCAGACCTAATTGCTTGTGTATTCAAAGCCAAGTTGGATGAACTAAAGGATGAGATTGTGAAAAAGAAAATTTTCGGTGAGGTAGCAGCATATGTGTACACTGTCGAATATCAAAAACGTGGATTGCCTCATGCTCATTGGGTTATTATCCTCAAATCACGTGACAAGATTATTTCTCCTGATGTGTATGATGAGATTATATCTGCTGAGCTGCCAGATGGCTCACATCCTTTCCTACGCAGTTTTGTTGTCAAACATATGATGCATGGTCCTTGCGGTGAGTCCAATAAAAAGAATGTATGTATGCGTGAAGGTAAATGTAAGAATTATTATCCGAAGGAGTTTGCAGACAGTACCACGAACGGTCAAAATTCATACCCAACTTATCGTAGAAGAAATGATGGTCGGTCGGTTATTTATCGGAATGTGAGGCTGGATAATAGATCTGTTGTGCCTTATTGTTCTTATTTATTGGTGAAATTAGACTGCCATATCAATGTGGAAATTTTTGGGGACGTCAAATTAGTTAAGTATTTGTACAAATATATTTACAAAGGTCATGATAAGGTAGCTTATCATGTAGTCTCAGATGGTCCTCTGGGTCAGCGTGACGAAATTCAAGAATATCAGGATGGTAGGTACGTTTCTGCGCATGAGGCTTTTTGGAGGATATTTGGATTCCCAATGAGCGAAATGTATCCTCCTGTTATTGTGTTACCGGTTCATCTACCAAATCATCAGCCTCTTCTCTTTGGCATGGATCAATCTCTTCAACAATCTATTAATAATCCTTTAGCTTCAAAGACCATGCTAACAGAATTTTTTGTAATGAACGATTCTGATTTAGACGCGAATAGACTGAATTTATTGTACAAGAACTTTCTGGAGCATTTTGTTAGGGAGACTGTGAAGCACAAATGGAAGTTGCGGAAAAAGCAAACTGTTGTGGGCCGCCTTTGTACTGTTAGTCCAATGGAAGGTGAAAGGGATTTTGAGAGATTACTTCTAAATAACGTGCGATGCCCTCCCTCTTTTGAAGATTTAATGACTGTTGGAGAAGTAAAATATTCGACTTTTAGGAGGCAGCTGTTCGTAGAGGGTTATTGCAATCAGATGATTACGTGGATAGTTGTTTGGCTGAGGCAGTTCTGTATCAAATGCCATACTCTTTCCGAACTCTTTTTGCTATGCTGCTTGTTTATGGCATAATTGGTGTGTTTATGGCATAATTGGTGATCCACAATCGTTGTGGGATAAATATTATCAGTCGTTATCAGAGGATTTTCGTAGGGGTGGATCTTTTACAGATGCGGAGATTTTGCGGAGGACTGTTGCTGCTATAGATATTGTTTTGACCTCAATGGAAAAATGTATTCGTGATTTCCCGATTACATTTCCTGTTGAATATTCAGTGCACAAAGACAGATATAGTAAAGACTATGAAAACGAATTGTGTATGAAAGTATCTACAGAAGATATGGTTTTAGTGAAAAAACTAAACGCAGGCCAAAAAATTGTATATGACACCGTGGTTTCTAAAATCGATTCTAACGGAAATGGTGTTTTTTTTTTGGATGGGCCTGGTGGAACTGGGAAAACATTCTTATATCGAGCTTTATTAGCATATGTACGCTCAAAAGGTTGTATAGCTTTACCGGTAGCAAGCTCAGGGGTTGCTGCTTCATTGCTCCCCGATGGTCGTACTGCGCATTCACGTTTTAAGCTTCCGTTCGATCCAGAGGATAAATCTGTCGGGAAGATAAGTAACAAAGTAGTCTTGCAAGGATTATAATTGAGGCGAGACTTATTATATGGGATGAGGCTTCAATGGCCAATCGGTTTTCAATTGAGTCGTTAGATAAGTTATTGGTTGATTTTTGTGAGCCTGGAAAGATTTTTGGAGGTAAGATTGTATTGTTTGGTGGTGATTTTAGACAAACTCTACCGATTGTTGTGCATGGGTCGAGGGATGCTATGATAGGAGCCAGCTTCGTAAGTTCATCACTATGGCGAAAAATTACTAAATTTAAGTTGCACGATAATATGAGAGCCAAAGAAGATCCAGCATTCACTTCATACATTCTAAGTGTTAGGAATGGTGAAGCTCCATATCTGTTTGACGAAAATATTCGTATACCATCTCATATGTTGATTCCTTTCATTGACACGTATAGTTCTCTTGACAGATTAATTGAGAGTGTTTATCCCTCTTTGGATGCCTTCGTAAAAGACCCGATTTCCTTTGTTGACAGAGCTATTTTAACTCCAAAAAATGATTGTGTAGCTGAATTGAATGATTTAATCATGGGACGTTTTCCTGGTGACGTCAAAGAGTACTTGAGTTTTAATCGAGCAAATGATTGTTCGCAGCAAGCTGAGTATGAGGATTTCTTGAATTGTGTAACTGCCAGTGGGTTACCTCCTCATTTGTTAAAATTAAAAAAGAACTGTCCTATTATGCTCTTGAGAAATTTGAATCCTATACAAGGATTATGCAATGGGACGCGTTTGATATGTAAAGAACTTGGTGATAATTTCATAGGCGCCGAGATTGCCACAGGAGATTTTAAAGGAACTTACGTATTTATTCCACGAATACCCATTGAATCCTCCGACAAGCTAAAATGTCCAATACCTTTTAAAAGGATGCAGTTCCCGATACGACCATGTTTTGCCATGACCATAAACAAAGCTCAAGGCCAAACTTTGGATTTTGTTGGTATATACCTGAAAGAACCCGTGTTTTCGCATGGACAGTTATATGTGGCTTTATCCCGGGCTAGATCGGGTGCTTCTGTAAAAATTCTTATTCATCCAAACTCGAAGACTGATGGACATATAGATTACACAAAAAACATGGTGTATGGAGAAGTTTTTTTATTGGCGGAAGGTGTGGTATTTGTAAATATCATATTATCGCTATACAAAATAGGGATTCTGTCAATGCTTTTATATATCCTGGGGTTTGTCAATATTTTTACATGTGCTTGCCTGGTTTATAGTCATGTTGATGTTCTATTTAATGGTTTATTTATATAAATGCCTTTTTGTAACTCTCTTACAATAAAGTTTTCATTTTTTTTGCAGTAAAATGACTACTAGGATACTACTATACATATAAAAGAAGTTAACAAGGATACTAAGTTATGGGCTGTGAGGGTGATGGTTGAAGCTAAAACACAGCCGAGACTAGCAGCAAGAGGCTCTAAACGATATCAGCGTCTTCTGTTAGTGGATGAGACGGTAATTTTTTTTTATGATTCCTAAAATATAGGTAATTTTATTATCAAATTACTTATTCATTTTGTTGACAACAATTTTTCTCTGGCATGTAATGGGATAGGGCCAAAAAAATTTCGCCACTATATTTGATCCAGATATTGACAAGTTCAAGGATATGTTTTGCTTATACAAAACATATACTATTTCGAATGCCTATGTTTCGAAGATTGAGGAGAAATATAACAAATTTGGGTATCCTTATCAGTGGGTAATTAATTCAAAAACTGCGTGTAATCCGGAAGCTGAGTGTGGTATTTCACGAGCTCTTGTGAAAACATAATATGAATCTCTTGGGAACCTGAAAACTCTTCTTGGGCAGAATATTTTAGTAGGTAAATGAATATGAATATGTTATGTTTCTTTTTCTAATTATTAGTATTGTATTCATGTTTGAACTCATATTTCAAATATCTCCTCAAAAATATACAAATAGATGTGGTGGCTACTGTCATTAAAAAAGGAGAACTGCATCCCTTTATTCTACACAATAAAGAGGCAAAACTTTGTGAGTTTGCTATTTTAGACCAAGAGTAAGTCAGCTTCATATTAATTGTTTTCCTTATTCCAATGACTATATTCAATCATAAATTTTATTATCCATAAATTTTTTTCCCTTGGTTGTGAAACTGAAAAAGGAAAAAAGTGATTGTTCTTACTCTATGGAATGCTGTTGCTGAGGCGGAAGGTGACTTGATTGATAAATCTTCGGATACACTACCTATCATAAGAGCAACAAAACTTTCTATTTCTCCACATCGCGGTATAGAATTTTGCATAAAATACTATGTTATTTTACTATCGTTTTTATTTATTCAATATAGAAGATTGAGATAAATCTATATACATTGATGCTCTAGATGGTTCTCTGGGTTCTACTACATCTACCATAATTGAGTTGGATCCACAAATTCCGGAGGTTCACAACCTAAAAACTTGGTATGAACAATATCAGTCTTGCCTTCAAAATATATTCCCATTATTTTATCTAATTATCCTATTGACCTATTAGGCGATCAAATAACCTCAACTTTATTGTCGATGCCATTGGTGCAAAGGACTATTTTAAGTGAATTGAATCCTCTAGCGTATTTCCAACTGATCAAATTTCTGTTATTGCTGATGTTCTTTCTGAGGAAAAGGTAGATTATTTTTTATTTTTTTCCTTGCCTCCTGATCATACAGTTTCGTATGTTCTATTCATAAATTCTTGCTACCTGGAAAGTGTGTAACTTTTCGAATCATATATTCTTTGTATAACTGAAACATTTTTTGTGGATATAATAGATCGATAGATTTACAGTTGAGGTTAATGCAATCGTCAAAAAGAAGGAACAAAATTACTATTATATGGCATGTCATAAATGCTTCTCCGCAGTGGAAACTGCCTGAGATTATCATTACACATGTGTAATGTGCGGGGAGAAGACACAGGCAAAGCCCAGGTTCTTACCTAATATGATCTACGAAGTAACTTACCATTTACTTCTTCCATTTGTAGCATTTGAACTCTCTATACATTGATACCCAAATTTATACGGAGAGGATTCAACTTAGCATATACGATACAACAAGATCACTTGATGTCACTGTCTTTGGTCCCCCGGTAACAAACATAATGCAAATGGACGCTGAGATGTGTATACAGTTATCAAATGCGGTAAAAGTTTTTATTTTACATAAATATTATGTGCTTCATGATATTGAAATACAATAATTTCCTATAGTATTGTTTATAAGACAATTGATAATATAATTTCATAATTAATAAAATATTTCTACTGCAGGGTAACAAAGTCACTGCTGAATGGATAAATAATAGGCTAACAGGAAAAACTTTCTTTATGAAAATTAGAAGAAAGGAAAACCAAGTTGGTAGCCGATTGCATCAAAAATACACAGTTCTTAATTTAAGGCTTAAAGAGGCAGAAGACAATTTCTTACAAATTCCTTGCCACCAGAAAAAAATACAGAAGGTGAAACTGAAGAATTTCCTAAGAATTCTGTTGGAAAGGACCTTTTCCCAGGTTGGTATTATAGAGTTGCCTATATACATTGTTCTTATTAAACCTAACTTCTAAATGATTACAAACTAACACTACTTCCCCAGGAAAGGAGAATGAATCTACCAAAGACAACGACTCCAGTGTTTTGAACACATCTGCCTGAAAACATAAGCCGAATTTTCGTTTTCCATCACTGCTATGTCCAGATATGATGACTTGTAATATACAGTAGAAATAGTTTTTGCTGGTTCATTTTGATGCTCAAGATTGCTATATAATAGCAAAAATCGTACACTTGACCTATATTTTTGTTGTTTAATAGTATGTGTTGGAATGTGGATATAACATCCCAAAACAGTATGAATGTTTAAGAATATGTACATATGTATGTGTGATTATATAAGAAAATATTATTACAAAACTAATCCTTATGCTTGTTGGGTGTCTAATTTTCCTCTGGCCTCCTGCACCATTTCTTATTGATTTATTATTAAATGGGACATAAATCCTTGTTGCTTTTGATTATTGGAATGCTATCATATGTGAGGTGTAATGGCCATTACATAAATAGTTTAATGCTTGCTGAATGGAATGGTTTTTCCTGGTTTATATTGATCATTAATGATTGGGTATTATAAAAATAGTTCAGTGCTTGCTGAAAGGAATGGTTTTTCTTGGTTTACTTTGAATCTCAAGGTTGCTATATAATAACAACAAACGTACACTTTACCTATGTTTGATTTATCATTAAGTGGGTATTACATAAATAGTTGAATGCCTGCTGAAATTTTAGGAGCCTGGTGTTTGTTGGTATTACCTAGAAACCTACACCATGCTTGTGCAACCAATGTTTGAGAATGATTATAAAATATTTTTAGATTAACCTATACTTTCTCAATATAGAGTTCCAATCACCGGCAGTGGGCAACAAACATCGCGCCTTGGGCGGTGCCACCTCACTAGTATATATATATATATATATATATATATCTTAAAAATGAAATATAATTAACTCATAGCTAGGGCTGTCAATGGGGCGGATTTCAATCCGGATCCGATCCGAATTCGGTCCGATTTATTAGGATAATTGTCCGATTAGTGATCCGATGGACTTGATCCGATTAAGAAGATCCGTAATCTGAATTATATGGAGCGAATATGGATCTAGGCTGATCCGATCCGTTACATATCCGTATCCGATATATATTACTATATGTTGTTTATATATTATATATTTAAATAAAAATAAAAATAAAAGTATCTATGTTCCACTAAAATCTTTTACTATATCAAAAAATCCATGTCTCATATTAACAATATAACAGAGCATACCATTGCCTGCAACAAAAAATCCATGTCTCAGATTATTTTTGCTATATTAGCAGCAATGGCTGAAGCAGCAACACCAGAATTATAACGAGTATATAAATTACAAACAAAATTTATATGCTTATAACACTTGTTTGGATTATTTTTCATTTTGTGCGGTTTTCAAATCCTTACTACTTAGCTATCTACCTTGTACTATCCTTAACCAAACGATGAATTAAATCAGAGGGAATTGCACTTTTCATATCAAATTTTTACCTACTTTATACATTTCATACCATATCTTTCAGAATGACACATTTCATACCAAAATCAATCAACCTTTTTCAATTTTCATACCACCGTTAAATTTTGGACGGACGGGATTCAACCAATTGTCTTGATTGTGGAATATCATTGAGAAATAGGAATCCGCGTTATCAAAGGAGTTCCTGCAATTATTTCTAGTATGGAATATCTACTTTGGTATCTTATTGAACAAAAAGGGTGATATTGTTCCTCCATTGATCAAGAATTTCGATTTTCGGGAAGTATCTTGATCATCCAATAAGAAGGGTTTCCATTTTTTCAAATGAACAATTTGAAGACCTATTGATTCTAACAACTGATTGCAAAGTTGGTCATTCGGACCTTTCAATTCATAGATGTAGATCTCGGACTCACTTAAAAAAAAAAAAAATTCGGGCAGGGAAGAAATTTTTTGGGCAGGAGTTATGAATTTCACTTTTCATACCAAACATTTACCTACTTTATACATTGCATACCACACCTTTCAGAATGACACATTTCATACCAAAATCAATCAACCTTTTTCAATTTTCATACCGACGTTAACTCACAATAAAAAAAATAAAAAAAAAAACTCGCGGGTTTTTTTTTCAATTTTCATCTGAGGTTTTTTTTTTGTCACAACCAATACGTGGGGTGTATTTTTGTAAGTAGGCCTTTTCTCATGGAGTATTCGTAATTTACCTTTTCTAAAATAATCTTATCAATTCAAAAACGTGATTTATTTCGGTTTCTTCAAATTGATAAGACCATATGTGGTAATACTGTTTCAATTCAAAATCTTCTTATCATTCATAAATTAATAAAATTCATAATTGCCCGTAAATTTATACAGAAAAATTTGGCAGAAAAAGTTCAAATTTACGATTTATTATGGTTTCCCCAAACTGAGTAGACCATATTTGATATTTTCAGCTCCAAATCAATGGTCAAAATTGTAACATTTTGGGGGCAAGGAATTAATTATAAGAAAGTGACAAACACGAGGGTTTTTTTGTAAATAAATTATACTTAAAAATTTGGCAGAAAAATTACAAAATTATGATTGAGTATGATTTTCATAGATAGAGAAGTCCGTATTTTATTATATTATGTACCCTTTCGAAAAAGAAGCAGGAATGTTATCGATCATATGATTTATTACGGTTTCCTCAAATTGAGAAGAACATATGTGGTACTATTGTTTCAATTCAAAATCATCATATTCATTAATTGATATAATTTATAATTTCCCATAAATTTAAGGATTATTTCAATTTTTTACATATTTATTAGGACTAATAACACCCAAGGGTAAAATTGGAACATTTTAGGGGGCAAGGGGTTAATTATAAAAAAGTGACGAACCTGAGATACTTCCCCTTCCGAAAAAGAAACGGGAATGTCATCTATCATATGATTTTTTACAGTTTCCTCAAATTAAGAATAGCATATGTGGTAGTACAGTGTCCGCGAGGTTTTTTTTTTTTGTGTGTGAGTTAAAGTCGGCATGAAAATTGAAAAAGGTTGATTGATTTTGGTATGAAATGTGTCATTCTGAAAGGTGTGGTATGCAATGTATAAAGTAGGTAAATGTTTTGTATGAAAAGTGAAATTCATAACTCCTACCCAAAAAATTTCCTCCCTGCCTGAATTTTTTTTTTTTAAGTGAGTTAACGGACACGTGCGGCGCACGTGTCCGATTCCGTCCAAAATTTAATGGTGGTATGAAAATTGAAAAAGGTTGATTGATTTTGGTATGAAATATGTCATTCTGAAAGATATGGTATGTAATGTATAAAGTAGGTAAATGTTTGATATGAAAAGTGCAATTCTCATATTAAATGAACCCAATATTGGAATCTATAAAAGGTACAACCTCAATTTTGGTTGAATTAGTAGTTTGGAATAGTTTCCAAACTCATGTAGCATAATAATCAAACACAATTAATGTATAATAGATAATTTCAATTAAATTTCAACAATGCATTGTTAGACTCAATTTATCTCATTTATAAATTACAATCCTAATATTTTTACAAAAAATGACTAAATTTGATGCAAAACTATGAAATAAAATTCAAATAAAAATTTACAAAGAGTGAAAAGTTATACATAATTCTATTCCAAATAATGAAGTATAGGCCCTTCTTTAACACCATTTCTACAAATGCTTACGGACTACCTGGGTCAAATTGGAATGTAGGAATTATTATTCCAATGTATGATATTGAGTTTTGCCACATAAACCAAACACTTAGGCTGACAGGTTACTCATAAGTTGCAAACAAACATATCGTCTATGTATGAAAAAATAATTTTACGTTATCTATTAAAATTCAAAGAGTCACATTTATTTAAAAAGAATTTGGACTTTACCAAATTTTGAGGCCCTATTAAAATAGAGGCTTCCACATGGCCCCAAGTTGTCGATAGATAAGGCCCAGCCCGGAATTGTAATTTCTTGTTCCAAAAGGTGAAATCGCTCACCTCGGGCGCCCCTCACCTCCCTGTCCGACGGGATCGTGAGAGGAGGTAAATCATGGTGACTCAACCGACAACAGAGGCTGGGACCAGTAGTAACGCATATATACTAACAGTAGTAAATTTCTGGCGGGTGTCCCATTGGCATTACAGGAGTTGTAAGGATAGAGGTGATGTGGAGAATTTTTCATCAGGCAACGCAGGTTCGAATTTCGTGTGGCATAAATTTCAGATGAAATATTATGGAGTTTGTGTTGGGGTTGGTATCATGCTGGTTCTCTTCTTCAGAACCTCATCATCGGTGCACATCCCTCGATTTACATCCTTCCTAGACGAAAAGGTTGTAACGTGCAAATATTATGTCAATTTTACCATAAATTCTCGACTACATTGAAAATACTATTGACATAATATTTGCAAGAGCGGACCATATACACACCTGAATAGCCAATTGTTGGTCCCAAGTGGTCAGTTGAGTTCTAGAGGGGGGGCCAACAAGTGGCTATTCAGGTGTGTATATGGTCCGCTCTTGCAAATATTATGTCAATTTTATTTTCTTCGGTTTAAGACGAAAACATGTTTTCCATTACTTGGTAATCAAGCATTTTTCACATAGTGATACGAATTTTTTATTATTTGCAAGAAGTACTTTGCTCATGTTATTATGTCTCAAGTTGTCAAGATTACTCGGTGGTGGTGCAAAGATTTCTAAAGGTATTTCGGATCCAACGTATTCCAGTTTATGTTAGATTGGAGTTTTTTTCACTACATAGAGTGCGTGTTCAGTGATTATGACCGTGTAATTGAGTATCTTATTGGTAATTTTTTTTTCCGAATTACAATTAACACCATTGTTTTTTATATGGTTTTCTATGTCATTGAAATGATTGCTTGATCATACAGAGATGATGGATTTTTGTATTGATGAATTTTGTGGTCTTTCTTGCTTCACTTATCTCTTTTTGTTTACCTTCTTTTCTTTGTTGTATTAATTGCAAACAAAGAGCAAATTCATGGTCAAACACATCGAAGTTACTGACCGGAAAGTTATTTGCACTCATAACAATGGATTAAAGCTTTGTTGATGGAAATGACTTGGAGGCAAAATGAGCATGGTAAAGAAACATGGTTGGATCTACAATATAAGAGCACTGGTGACTTTTTATTTCTCTGGATATGTAATTTTTATTTCTTTTTAAACTATTGTGTTACAATTGTGGAATACTTATAGTCTTTAAACAATTTTATGTGATGGTCGGAACACTTATCCACAAATTAAAGCATTTGCTTGTGTTCAAATAAGTTCATACTTAGGTTTGATTATTACCTTTGATAAATGGTTATCAGATTGCAATAGAGTCCTTAATTGTAGCAAATCGCCTAACTGAAATTTTTTTAAGATGTGTTTATGTGCGACTGTGTGTACACAAATATTACCCTTTCGTTGAAGCATAGTGAAGACTTTCTCAATTTGAAACATATAATTATTTTTTCGCCAATTGAATGGATGGTGAAATTAGATTTGAAATGGAAGAAATTAGAAGATTTCACATTAACACTCCCAGCTTTGCAACTTTATTCAACACCCGTCTTTTAGACTTTTAGTGCAAAAATAGCAAATAACGTATTTATGGCCTCGTACAGCCTAACAAGATGATAAGATGATTATAAAGAAGTAAAAAAAGAGAGAGAGAAGAATGTTTAAACTTAATTACACAAAAGAGAATAGGGGGAAAAGTTTTTCATTCTTCTTTCAATTCATCTACAATGGGAATGTAATTAATTTTTTATTAGAGTGGATTGTACTTTTGGTCCCTCTTATGACTTGACTAATTAGTCCCTCATATCATTGTAATGTAATACATTCGTCCCTCTTAACTTTTTTGTAGCAGATTTGTCCCTCTTATCATTGTAGTCTAATACATTGGTCCCTCTTAAATCCAAATTACATCCATTTTTGGAGGTAAAATTTATTTTTGGCCCTCTAAAGTGGTAGCATTTCAAAATTGGCCCTTTTATTGTGTTACCTCGACAAAATACGTCATTTATTGTATCATCATCTTCAATTTAAGTCCTTATCACCGAATTTTTTTAATTAACGCCGAAAATCATCAATTTATGTATTATTTGACCAAAAAAGTTAAATTGTTTACCGAAAATCACCAATTTTATGTTTAATCTGATTGAAAATTTTAATTTTAAAGTGCCAATTAAAATTTAAGAATTTCATATTTTTAATCCAATTTGCAAGTCCAATTTATGTGTCTATAGCTTCAATTTTTGATGAAAAATGGTTAAAGTTCGTTTCCCCCATAAATCGAATATACCTATTTTTATTTATAAATAAATAAATAGGTCAAATCACATCAAATTTGCCTCAAATTTATACAAATTTCATTGTACAATTCTAATCTAAAATAAAAATTAAAGTTATAGACCTATCACGTGATTTAGACTTAAAATTTTGGAGTCCTAACATGAAATTTTTAATCTTAAAGTATCACTCGACGAATGATATTTTTTGCTATAATTAAAATCTTTTGCCAGATTGGACATAAATTGATGATTTCGGGTGATAATTAAAAATTTATGATGATAAGGACTGAAGTTGATAACGACGACACTATAAGTGACATATATTGTCGAGGTACTACAATAAAGGGCCAATTTTGAAAAGCAGCCACTTTATATGGTCAAAAATGAAATTTTGCTTCTATTTTAGGATGTATTTTAAATTTAAGAGGGACCAATGTGTTACACTACATTGATAAGAGTAAATTGATGATTTCGGGTGATAATTAAAAATTTATGATGATAAGGACTGAAGTTGATAACGACGACACTATAAGTGACATATATTGTCGAGGTACTACAATAAAGGGCCAATTTTGAAAAGCAGCCACTTTATATGGTCAAAAATGAAATTTTGCTTCTATTTTAGGATGTATTTTAAATTTAAGAGGGACCAATGTGTTACACTACATTGATAAGAGGGACGAATCTACTATTAAAAATTTAAGAGAGATGAATGTATTACACTATATTGATAAGAGGAACTAAAGTGATACACTATATTGATAGAGAGGGATGCATACGCTACGAAAAATTTAAAAGGGACGAAAGTGATAAAATCAAGTCATAAGAGGGACCAAAAGTGCGATTCACTCTTTTTATTATTGGGTAGATTAGAAATTTGAAAAGATACGCATTAGAAATAACAATTAAGTATCTTACCTATATAATTACAAACTATTATAATATTAATTTTAATTTACGTTCATGGTTATAATCCATTTTACAAGCATAAATTTGTATAATTCTCTTATGTCAAACCGGGAAAAATGCATAAAACTATCTGTGTTTTGGGAAACCTGCACAAAGCCACCCTGTGTTATTTTTTTTTATTTTTGCATAGAACCCCCTAATGTTGTACCAAATGTTGCACACTCTTCCTTTAACGGTAAATAGTTGAAACAATTAGTTTGTATAGGTTAAATACTATTTTATCCTCCATGTTCAATCTATTTACCTATCTATTATATTAATATATTCACAAGGGGATTCCTACTAAGTGTTTGTAAAATACTGGGTTGTTCTATGCCAAAAAATAATAATAATAATAACACGAGGGGTTTTGAGCAAGTTTTCCAAGACACGTGTGAATTTGGTGAATTTATCTCTATAAAATCTTTCATTTAAAATTGAGTTTCAGTCTCATTAACTGCAAGCGGGATACACTCTCCATCACTTTTGATGAAAAAGAGATTTTGTGCAATTTTTTATAAAACACAAGGAAATTTCTTGCAAGTATTTGTAAAACACAAGGTGGTTATATAAAAAAAAAATAACACAAGGAAATTTTGTGCAGATTTCTCAAAATACAAGTGGATTTAGTGCATCTTCTCCAGTAAAAGTCATAATTATTAACATTATTAATTAACTATTGAATATTATATATGAAATAGTTTAATTAAGAATCCGTGCGTAACAGGGGCATACGCTAGTATAACTAATTCACCATCACTCACAATTTACCAACAAGAGGACGCACATTTCTGAAATGTATCTAACAAATTGGAGACATGGCAAATAATATATTAATATTTGGATATTCTAAAACATTTTCATGCCAAAATGATCCATAGGCAATTCTCCACTACGGTGAGAGCCTGCCTTCTACAAATGCTTATGGACTACCTGGGTCAAATTGGAACATAGGAATTATTATTCCAATGTATGATATTGAGTTTTGCCACATAAACCAAACACTTATCGTCTATATATGAAAAAATAAAATTATTCCAATCTATTAAAATCAAAAGAGTAAAAAAAATCTACATTTATTTAAAAATCATGTGGACTTTACCAAATTTTGAGGCCCTATTAAAATAAAGGCTTCCACATGGCCCCAAGTTGTCGATAGATAAGGCCCAGCCCGGAATACTAATTTCTTAATTCGCACCGCATGTATACTAACAGTAATAAATGAGTTTTTGAGTTAAACAACTCATGTAGCTTTAATTAATCATTGCCGGGTCCCATTGGCATTACAAGAGTGGTAATGATAGAGGTGATGTGGGGAATTTTTCATCTGGCAACGAAGGTTCGAATTTCGTGTGGCATAAATTTTTGATGAAATATGGTGGAATTTGTACTGGGATTGGTATCATGTTGGTTATCTCCTTCAGAACCCCTGATCGGTGTACATCCCTCGATTTACATCCTTCCTAGACGAAAAGGTTGTAAGGTGAAGTATATTTGATAAAGACATAAAGTTAAGGCATTATACTTTTCTTCTCTCACGTATAATATATTAAACTTTTTAAGAAAAAGTAAAAGCTATTGTACATTACTGACAATAAGTAAAATTCATTGGCATTTATACCTTTCTTCTCTCACGTATAATACTCGGTTCGTTTTGCACCCCCTAAATTCACCACGCACTTAATTTGGTAAGGAAATGAAAGGCTTTTCAACCAATCGACAGAAAAATAATTGAGGCCATCTCAAGTCCAAGTTTCTAACTTTCTATAAAAGCTAAGGCTTTGTGTGGCTGGGTTTTGGCTCAGTCTCGCGGGTCTCGCGAGACCGGGCCAAAACCCATCCAAATGGAATTTATTCAGACTAGTGAGACTTAAGTCCAAATCACCTTGAGACTAGAGCCCAAACCTTTGAGACCATCAGCTTTTTTATATTAAAACATATTAATTAAAATTGTTATTACAATCATTACACAATACAATATCATATTTAAAACTCCATAACAAACATTGATTTGACATATTATTTACTTTTTCTCTCCAAACCCCAACATCCAAAATCAATCCAAGTGAGGTCTCAAAGGTTTCAACCACAAAAAATCCAAGAGCTAAAACCCATCCAAGTGAAGTCTCAAATGTTTCAACGAAACCATCCAAACCAATTTTTTTAAACCGAGACCCACGAAACCGAGCCAAAACCCATCCAAATAGACCCTAAATATTTTCTTCTCTATTCTTCTCGAGATATTTCAATTAAATTTGAGGTAAGCAACTCTTCATTACGAGCACTTGCAATTAAGTTTTTCCTTGATTCCAAAAGTAAGTAGTATTGTGTCAATATCAATTATTAATTTCTTATTACATTGCTTGTCTTGTGTTGTGCTGCAGTTCCTTTTGAAAGCATTTTGGGCATCTTAAAAGAAACTATCAAAAGTGAGTAATTAATGGTTTGGGTCAATAGACAAGTGAAGCGACGACCCAAACCATTAATTCCATTGAATAGTAAAATTAAGTTGAGCATAAACTACATCTAAAAAACAATTGGCCGGAACTTTTCATGTTATAGTCGCAATTGGCTAAACTTGAACAGTTAGGGTATATATGGCTATGAGTACATGACCTGAAAGACGCGGTCATAATGGCCGCGACGGACCTTTATCACGACGAGGATGGGGTGAGGTGAGGTGCAAGGGTTTGTTCGGTTTTTGTTTTTAAAATTCAAAATGTTATCTTTTTGGAATATCTGTAAAAGCCCTCCATAATATTATGTTAGTCGAAAGATTGATGATTAACAAACAAATTAATATTTGAGTTTGCTTTTTGAATTTATCTTAACAGGAATTTTATCTAAAGACCCAGGTCTTTTGGGCTCATTGTTGAAGGAAGGCCCACTTATGAAGAAAGGCCCAATTATGAAGGAAGACCAATTTATTAAGGAAAACTCATATGAAGAAAGAACTATTGAAGTCCCTAACACCCCTGAAGAGCTAAATTTTCTATACAAGAAATTTGTGGTCGAGAAAAAAAAAAATTAATCTTTTTTTTTAAATCCTTAGAATATTGATTTCAAGTAATTCTTGGAATAAAATATTTTAGACAAAAAATTCATGCATTTAAAAATTAATTCCTTGCTTAATTTAATTTCTCAAATCTTTATTAAAAGCAAGATCTTCCATAATTATTCTCTTAATCAAAATCGGCCAACTATAATTAATCTTGACTTGTTTTGAAAATCTTTCCTAAATACTCTTGGCCAAAGTCTTGCCCTTTTTAAATGATCTTTTGCAAATCTTCGAAATCTTTCCTCTTTTACTTGGTCTTAAATTAATGGCTTATTCAATGAACTTGGTTCAAAATTTATTTTGTCACATTAGATAAAAAGATCGGATCATATCTTTTCAATTGGTGACAAAATTATTTTTTATCTAAAGAAAGACTTTGCTTTGAAAATCTTACCCTTCTTGGATGCCGAAAGCTGACCTATAAATTGAGCCTCTCTATACTCGATTTAAACACACAAGAATTAGAGCTTTCATTTGAAAAATTAATCCATCTCCCAAATAGATTTTTAAGCTATCTCTTGTAAATTATTTTCTCCCTTGAAAAACCAAAATCCTCCTACCTTGCTCTTGAAATTTTGAGATTTACGTGAGTGGTAAAAATAGTGTAATATAATTAATAAATAAGGGCTATGTTGGATAAGGATGAAGATGAAGGCACTAAAGACAAATTGATAAGGGAGGTTTTGATGAAATTCCAAAACTTCAAAATCGGGTAAGTATGGAGTAACTCAGCTGATTTCCTTATCAAGGAATTTTGACTAAGTAAAGAAGACATCAGAAGAGTCAAATTTCAAGGTCCAAGACTTCTGATCTGCTGAAGGAAAGATATCAGACTGATGAAGATCAGCCGACTCAAATCAGATTTGTTCAAGTTTGAGATCAGCCGAGTTCGTCATCAGACTTGCACTTTCGTCAGCCAAGTAGAAAGGATCATAAAGTCTTCCCAGCGGTAATAAATGCCCCTTGGAGTAATAAATGCTGAAGTACAAGGTTATTAAAGACAAATGATTGAAGATTTGCTTCGCATCAGATGGGTGCATTTAATGCTGCCTGCAGAATAGTACTGTTCACAGTACGGACAGACTGCAAAAGAGCCGTTCGCGGATTTTAAGGACCAGTACTCGAGGAATTTGAATCTTGTCTCTCTTCAACGGACATTTTTCAAACCTCAAGTATAAATAGCTGAAAGAGACGAAGAAGAAAAAAAGCAACACAATCTCTGAGAAATTTTCGAAGCAAAATTCTTTAAGTCTCAAGAACAGCTCACTCATCAGCTTAGTCATTTGTTGACGAAAGCAGAGCTGAAGAATCAAGAAAAATACATCTTCTGAGTGATTTTGTAAAACAAGAGTGTTGTGAGAAGTAGATATCCGTCTAAGTGAGTGATATTACTTCAGAGAAGTAGGATTTCTGTGTGATTTCTTACTACAAACTTACGGCCTGTTCATTTGTTGTAAGGCATAAGCAGAGTATACTGATTACTGTGTGTTTTTAGTATAACCCAAGATCTTTGTGACTTGAAAGAGTGGACTAAAGGATATTCAAATCCATATAACCACTATAAAAATTACTTGTGTTTTTACATTGCTTTTAAACTTGCATATTTACTGATTGCATAAAACACATTAAGTTAACTGTTTGAAAAAGGATTCAAAAGGAGTTTACAAAACTGGGGAAACATTTTTCAAACTGCTAAGACTACTTGTGAAAAACACTTTGAAAATCCGCTGCAAGTACTCTAAGTATTAAAACTGATTTTAACAAAATCAGCTAAGTAACTATCAGACGAGTGGTCAACAAACCTGTTCAAAGATTTGTTCGCGAACAGAATTGTAAATTACTAATCTGATCAGCTTAGTCTGTTCAATTAGAGTAAAGTTTTAAAGTTAAATTTGAAGAAATTTTTTAAAGATGTTTATTCACCCCCCCCCTCTAAATCTCTTCTGACCACTTGGGACTAACAAGTGGTATCAGAGCAGGTGGTTCATTAGAATCAGCTGCCTGATCAACGAGCTTGATCCGAGTGTTTTTCAAAGGTTTTCAAAATTTTTCAAAAGAGCATCTTTTTGAAAAATCAAAACTTTTTGAAAATGGACTGTATCAGCCATGTTCCCCACATTGCTGGTATGTCTTTTGAGGATTGGAAAATCAGAATGGAGATTTTCCTAGCTGCTTATAATGACAATATGTACACATGTATCATTAAAGGTCCATTCAGATTCACAAAGACCATAAAGATAAATGAGGTTGACACGGTTGTGGAAAAAGACCTTCATGAGATGACTCCAGAAGAAATAAAGCTCTACAATCTAGATAAAGTTGGGAGATTCATCATGACTAAAGCCCTGGACAATGATCGGTTTGACAAGGTCAAACATTGCAAGACTGCAAAGGAGATGTGGGACAAAGTCAGAGATATGAGCGAAGGCAATGATGCAATAAAAGAGCATCAGCTAACTGTTGCTTTGGAGAAACATGACAACTTCAAGATGAAGTCTGGAGAAACCATTGATCAGATGGATACCAGATTCACCAGAACACTCAACGAAGTTTTACAGCTGGGAAAGACCTTCACTGACAAATAGATCACCGTCAGAGTTCTAAAGGCCCTACCCCCAAAGTTCAACATGGAGGTGACAGCAATGGAAGAATCAAGAGATTTGAGAAAAATCTCTCTTACTGAGCTGTTTTCTGTACTCAAGGCATTCGAGTATAAACTGCCTATGATGGGAATTGAAGAAACCTCAACTTCAGGACCCACAGCTGCACTGGTTGCTGCTGAAAACACTAGAAGACCAGCACAGAAAAGCAAAGAAGTGGACTCATCTGATGAAGCCACTCTACTCAACAAAAAGGAGTACACTGCTGGAGATGTAGCATTGCTTATGAACAATTTCAAGAAGTTATACAAGAGAAAAATGAAGAACAAATATAACAATGCTTCTACTTCTAAACCTAACTTTTCTTCTCAAGATAAAGATGATTACAAAGCAAAACTAATGTGTTACAACTGTAGGAAATTGGGACACTTCATCAAAGACTGTCCATATCCAAAAGCAGAGAAATACACAGAAGAAGAAAAGAAAAGAAAGAAAAGAAAGAAAGCATCAGAGAGGCAAGGCAATGATGGCTGAAGCAGAAAAGTTTGCTGTTGTCTACTCATCTGATTCAGATTCAGACACGTCTGATGAAGAATCGTCTGATGAAGAAAAACCTGCTCTCCTCTGCCTGATGGCAAAGGAATCTGATGACTCTGAGGATGAGGTAACTCCCCTTGACAATGAATTATTTAATTCATTTGAACAAATGATGCTTAACAATACTGGTATTGCTGAAGCATACAAAAAGCTTAAGGAAGAGATGATATTGCTAAAAGAGCAAAATAGTTCACTGAAACTCACAGCTGAAAAGCCAAGAGAATCAGCTGAATATAAACAGCTTGAGCAAGAACATGAGTCTCTGAAAGCTGAGTGTGAAGTTTATAAAGGAAAAATCATGGAACTTGAAAAGGTTATTGAGTCTCATGAAAAATCATCTGTTGCATCCACGCATACATCTAGTAAACAGAAGATACCTTTAGAACAGGATAAGCAAGAATTGAACCATACTGAAAAATTCATATCAGCTGACAATAGTAAGGTCATTCTGTATGTTCAAACTGCTAGACCTACTTCACCTGAGAATGTGTTAAAGGAGAAGAAATCTCCTAAGGCTAAAAAGAGCAAAGAGCCTAGTATAGGAAAACAGATTAGTAAGCCTAAACAGAAGAGTCCTAGGAAGTCATCTGATAAGGCTAAAACTACTCAGACTAGTGATAAAGCTAAGTCGTCTGTTAAAGAGCAAGCATCAAGTAAACCAAAGAAGCATAAGAACAAGAAAAATCAAAATGCTTGGTATGGAAATGAGTCCTATTTTGTGCAACCTGCTGCATATCCTCCTATGTATCATGCACCACAATTTCCTAGTTACTATGCACCATATCCTGCTCATCCAATGCATGCATACCCTGCTTATCATGCACCTTACCCTGCTTATGAACATTATTCTTATCATACTAATCATCAACATGACTTATCTGATACTTATGATAAAAATGAAATTGTTCATGCTCCTGTTAAAACTCAGAAGCCTAAGAAGCCTAAGACTTCATC
Source organism: Penstemon eatonii (assembly GCA_038501285.1). Taxonomy (NCBI): domain Eukaryota; kingdom Viridiplantae; phylum Streptophyta; class Magnoliopsida; order Lamiales; family Plantaginaceae; genus Penstemon; species Penstemon eatonii. The sequence continues at coordinate 32,669,763 of CM076713.1, forward strand.
ATCTTGGGTTGTCAAAGGTGGAACTAATCCTTCAGGACCCTCTCAATAAGGGTACCTAAAACAATTTTACTTTTATTTTGTAGGTTAGGATTAGGAGTAGGAGTAAATTAGAGAAGATTTGGTACTTGGACAGTGGATGTTCAAGACACATGTGTGGAAACATACATGAGCTGACTGATGCAGTTGCTGTGGATGGTCCAAAAGTTACTTTTGGAGACAGTAAAGAAGGCAAGATTGTAGCTAAAGGAAGAGTTATTAAAGGAAACATTGAGATATCTGACGTCTCATATGTAAAGGCCTCAAATATAATCTGTTGAGCATAAGTCAATTTTGTGACAAAGGATATTCAGTCATCTTCTCAACAGATAAGTGCTATGTTGAACAGATTGGTACGAAGAAGGTAATTTTATCTGGAAGAAGACAGGGAAATATCTACATAGTTTACTGGAATTCTGCTGACAAGAATTCAAGTGTTTGTTTGGTGGCATCTGCACCAAGTGAAGTCAGTTGGCTATGGCACAAGAGAATGAATCATCTAAACTTCAAGACCATAAACAGATTAATCAAGAATGATCTGGTAGAAGGGATTCCAAAGGCAGTCATGAGCAAAGACAAGCTCTGTGACGCATGTCAGAAGGGTAAACAAATCAAGTCATCATTCAAAAGCAAGAAGCATCAATCTTCTGGAAGAATATTGGAGCTGCTACATATGGACTTATTTGGACCCATTGATCCAGTCAGCAATGGTGGAAAGAAATACTGCCTAGCTATTGTGGATGACTATTCAAGATATACTTGGGTGATTTTCATGAAGAAGAAAAGTGAAACCAAGGAACATCTTACCAATCTGATGGAACTGATCCAGAATGAGAAGAACATCAAAATATTGAAGATCAGATCAGATAGAGGGACAGAGTTTACAAACTCTACTGTTGAAGAGTATTGTAATATCAAAGGAATACATCATGAGTATTCAGCTGCTAGAACCCCTCAACAGAATGGTGTTGCTGAAAGGAGAAACAGAACACTAAAAGAAGCTGTCAGGACCATGATAGCTGAAGCTAAGCTGCCTCAAAGATTTTGGGCAGAAGCAACAAATACAGCATGCTTTACCCAAAACAGATGTATGATCAACAAAAATCAGAACAAGACTCCATATGAAGTTTGGAATAACAGAAAACCAAACATTCATTACTTTAAGATTTTTGGTTGTAAATGTTTTGTATTGAATAATGGGAAAAATCACCTTACTGCATTTGCAGAAAAGGCTGATGAAGCTGTCTTTGTAGGATACTCAACTGTTAGTAAAGCTTACAGAGTTTTTAACAAAAGAACATTACTAATAGAAGAATCTATCCATGTAGTATTTGATGAGCCAAGTCAATCTTCTGAAAAGAATCAAAGTGTTAACCAAGATCTGTCTACTGATTTACAGAAGTTAGACATTGGAAGAAATGAAGAATATGTTCCCATCATACTACCTAACCTTAGTTCAGCTGCTAACTCAAGTGCTGTTCAAAATCACAGTGCTGATTGTCTAACAGACGAGTTGCAAACAGCTGACAGACCAGAGACTGGTCAACAGACTGCAAATGTTCAACAGACTACTACTGGAACTCCAACATTAGTGTTGCAAGATCAAGACAGAGGACAACATCCGGATCTGCAACCTGATCTTAGATGGCTCAAGAATCACCCACCTGAGTTAGTAATTGGTGATCCATTAGATAGAGTGAAAACAAGAAGAGCTGCTGCACAAGATGCTATGTTTGTCACATTTCTATCTCAAATAGAGCCTAAACAAATTGAAGAAGCTCTAAATGATTCCTTCTGGATAGAAGCTATGCAAGAAGAGTTAAATCAATTTGAAAGGAATGAAGTCTGGTACTTAGTTCCCAGACCAAGTCATCAAAGAGTCATTGGCAGTAAATGGGTTTTCAGAAATAAGATGAATGAAGATGGTATTGTTACCAGAAACAAAGCAAGATTAGTGGCCAAGGGATACTGTCAAGAAGAAGGAATTGACTTTGATGAAACGTTTGCTCCTGTAGCAAGACTTGAAGCAATCAGACTGTTTCTACCCTATGCTGCTTACAAAAACTTCACCGTCTATCAGATGGATGTGAAGTCTGCCTTTCTCAATGGAGAATTGCAAGAAGAAGTTTATGTTGAACAACCTCCTGGATTTGAAGTTTATCAAGAAGAGGACAAGGTATATCGTCTGAAGAAAGCCCTCTATGGACTTAAACAAGCTCCAAGAGCATGGTATGATACCCTATCTGATTTTCTTTTAATTAAAGGATTTCATAAAGGTAAGGTAGATAAAACCTTGTTCACTATTGAATGGGAAAATCATATATTACTTGTGCAAATATATGTGGATGATATTATTTTTGGTTCAACTAACCAACAGATGTGTGATAAGTTCTCTAAGCTGATGCAGAATAAGTTTGAAATGAGCATGATGGGTGAACTTAATTACTTTCTTGGTTTGCAAGTTAGACAGTTGCCTGATGGTATATTCATCAACCAAGCAAAATACACAAGAGATCTGTTCAAGAAATTTGGTATGGAAACTAGCTCTACTGCTACTATTCCAATGTCTACAAGTCTTCGTTTGGATAAAGATGAAGATGGCAAATCAGTAGACATAACCAAATACAGAGGCATTATAGGGTCACTGTTATATCTAACAGCAAGCAGACCTGATATAATGTGCTCAGTAGGGGTTTGTGCAAGATTTCAATCAAATCCCAAGGAATCTCATCTCTTAGCTGCCAAGAGGATATTGAAATATGTTAAAGGCACTCAAGAATTGGGATTGTGGTATCCTAGAGAATCTGGATTTGAGCTTATTGGTTATTCAGATTCAGACCTTGCTGGCTGCAAAATTGACAGAAAAAGCACAACTGGTGCCTGTCAGTTCTTAGGTAGTCGTCTGATCTCATGGATGAGTAAGAAACAGACTTCAGTAACCATATCTACTGCTGAAGCTGAATATATAGCTGCTGGAGCTTGCTGTGCACAGATACTTTAGTTGAAGCATCAACTAGAAGACTACAATATCAAAATCAGTGGAATTCCAATCTACTGTGACAATACAAGTGCAATCTCTCTTACTCAGAATACTACAAGTCATTCAAGGACTAAACATATTGAGATCAAGCATCACTTCATTAGAGATCATGTGGAAAAAGGCAATGTTGTGATTGAGTATGTTCATACTGACAATCAAATTGCTGACATTTTCACAAAACCTTTAAGTGAAGTAAGGTTTTCAACTTTAAGAGCTGAGCTAGGATTACTTAATTTGGATGCATAAGCTGAGGGGGAACTCATCAGAAGACTAGAGTTCAACAGCTTACTCATCTCTATTATCTTCAAGGATTAACTCTCAACAGACTAGTTAACTTATGAATTCTTAAACTCAGGGGGAACGTGTAAGACTAGCGGTACTTCTGAATTAAAGATGAAATTTGTTAATGTCAGTTAGTTGAAGTTACGTTTTCACCAGAAGACTCAACTATCGAAGATTAAAATTATTTTATCTAGCTGGATTGACAAACAGCTGAGGAAGGTTATCAGCTATTGGCATTCTCTGATAACAACTATGTCATCAGGACAGTAGTCCATCAGATAAGTATTTACTTTACTCATCTGATTACTGAATTAAAAGCGAAACTATTTAAAACGTTTCATTCAAAACACGCTTTTATAAGTAACTGACGGGCGGTACATATTCCCGCTCCCCATTAAATATCTTTTGAATTTGAAAAGTCGTAACTGACGCCGCACGATCAGCACTGACAGAAAAACGGATCTAACGGTTGGCGGATATCACGGAAACCGAAATACCCCAACTCTATAAATCCAAATCTGATCAGTCGTGTAGTTCTTTACGCACACCAGATTTTCAAAAGTACTTGTGAGAAATTTAAGCAATTTTCCTGCAAAATCTCTTCGTTTTTTTCTCTCTAATCTCTATAGATCCGAAATGGCTGCTGAAGGTATGTACCTTGTGTATGATTCCTACTACCAATCTGGCACGAATCTGATGAAGGAACTTCTGGAGAAGTTCAAATCTGCAACTTTGGTGAATTTCATGGAATACCATTTAGGAATAATCTGGACTGACCAGGTTATGGAATACTACAAGACGGCGACGGTTGATTTCGACAAGCTGGAGATTACTGCTAAAGTAGGTGAAAAATCTGTTGTCATCACTCCTACCGTTCTTCACGAACAGTTTGGGCTTCGTAACAGTGGACGACATGATGTCACTGTACTGACTGAAGCAAAACACCAAGAGTTTTGGGCGATCTGCGCCAAAGAAGGAGAGATACTGTCTGGATATATCAGAAAGAGACAGCTGAAGGACGAGTATCAGCGGATGGCTGATATGGTGTCAAAGCTGATGGAAAACTGCACCTTTTCCCTTGATGCTGTTACTATGAAGAGATACAACATTATGACTGCTATTTATTATGGATTGGAAGTCAACTGGTCCATGATTATCTGGTACATCTTGGCTGACTTCCTGGAGGTGAAGAAAGGAAAAGGCCCCTCCACCAACCACAGAATCACACTCAGTTATCTTCTGTCAAAACTGGGTTGTGATATGATGAATGGAAAAGAGATCCACAAATCCAAGGCAATGTCCAAGTACTTGCCTGTTCTAAAGAGGAAGGCTGATGAGCCTGAGAAAGCTAAAGATGAGGAACCAAAGGAGGTTCCTGCCAAAAGGCAAAGGAAACTGGTCAAGACTGCTGACTTGGCTGTTGAATCTAAAAAGAAGAAGGCTGCTGATAAGCCTAAGGAAAAGGATTCAAAGAAAATGGAGACAGTGACAGCTGCTGATCAGGTCACGAAGATTATTGATCAGGTCACTGCTGATGTCAGGACTGCTTCACCAGCATCACCTTCAAGGACTCCATCTGCTGAAAAACCTGCTGAGAACGTTTCTCACAGGACAAGGAGCCAAATAAGGGACACTGCTACTTCAAGGCCTATTCAAGGTCGGTCAAAGAAGTCAGCAAGGAAGCATATGACTTTCTTAGAAAAGGACACTGAGTTGGTAGACTTGGTGAGAACAAGTACTGAATCTGCTGAAAGACCCCTTGAAGCTGTTGGAGCTTCTGTTGCTGACAAAGCTGATGTGCAGCAGTTGCCTCAAGTCACATCAACAGCTGAGGTTGCTCAACCTCAATAAGATCCAGATATCCAAATCATACATCCTATTGCTGCAAATCCTATATCATCTGCCGGACCAGCTCCCGTTGATAAAGGCAAAAGGAAGATAGTGCTGAGGAAAAAGAAAATTTCCAAGGCTGATAAGAAAGCAAGGGAGGAAGCTGAACAAAGGAAACAAGATGAGTTGGAGGAGAAGAAAGCACTTGAGCTAAGCAAAGCTCAAGAAGCAAAGGATGAGGCCAGAAGGCACATGTCTGAAGCAGAGAGAAAAGCTGCTGAAGATGCTGAAATGGCTATGGTGATCGAAATGAGCAAAGTTGATGCCTATGGACCTGTCCATGGAGGTGGCATCAAGATTGGAGAAGGCAAAGATGAAGGTGAGAAGAAAAAGCTCAAAATGCCTGCTGCTGAGCCCAGGCCCAAAGAAAAGTTCGAAATCAGAAGAGCATTCAACATACTACATACTAACAAAGAGCTTTTCCAAAAATTTGAAAAATCCTTAGCCTACTACAATCAGAAGTTAATGCTGAAGACCATGTTCACTCAAGAGAAGCCTAGATATATCAGATGGAGAGATAATAGGCTGAACAGGTCCATCATTGAGCTTCAGAATCTGAAGGACTTAGCTGCTGAAGAGAACTGGGTACTAAAGTGGCTAAAGACAGATTCTATCCAAAAAGCCTTGGATCCTCACTATGTTAGGGATGCCATGCATCACTATGCCAGGGAATTTGCCCTTGAGGAAGCCAAGCTGATACAGAGTACCTTGCCTGACAAGAGGAAGAAGACTGACAATGTTGAAGAAAGGGCTGTGAAGATTGCTGTTATCACTGCACTGAAAAAGTGGGCAGAAAAGTCCAGATATCAGCAAGGGCATTCAAGTGAACTTCCCCAACTGCCAAGTATTCAACATGTAATATTTGGCAAGGAGATGAAAGATTTTAGTGAAGTGCCAGAGGGTAACAATGCATTTGTTAACCCTTGGATCATTGTGAGGCAGATCCGTCAGACAACTTGCTTCAATGATGATGGCACCATCACTAATCTGGTATATGACGATGTCACTGATGAACATAAGAAAAATGATGAAAAGAAAGCTGAAGAGCCTCTAGCAATAGACTGGAATGCTAAAGACTCTGAAGATCATCAGATGACAGATATGGAAGAAGTCCCTATTCAACAGGCGACTGATGAGAAGGAAGCTGATGCTACTGCTTCTGCTTCATCAGGTGATGAACACTCATCACTGATGGAAGCTTTCCAGATGTTAATGGAAAATTCACTAAAGGAACTGGAAGAGAAGTATAATCACCAGCTAATGAAGGTCAAGGAGGAGCTGAAGAGTGAACTTAAGGCAGAATTGGAAGAATCAAACAGACTTCAGCTGGAAACTGTTCAAGGATCCACAGCAGAGATCATCAAGAAAGAAATTGACAGTATTCCTATTCCTCAAGATAATTCATTGCAGTTAGTGCACAGTCTGAGAGAGTTGAACAAGAATGTTGAAGATGTGAAGGGTGATGTGAATCACCTTCATACTGCATTAAAGACAGCTGAGCACAAGATTGCTGATCTAACTTCAACCTTCATTCAAGTCAGTAAAGAGGAGAAGGAAATCAACTTAGGGATGTTGCAAGAAGTGGCAAAGGCCTCACAGGAAGTTCAGAATGAAATTGCAACTATCAACCTTAACATTGATTACTTCAATGATCAGATCGACGTTATTAGCACTGACATTCATCATCTTACAGCAAGTCATGACGTTGTCAATCAGAATCTAAAGGCTTTGTGTGCGAAAATGAAGATTCCAACAGTTGCTCTCAACCCTGCTGTTGCACCTTCTACTGTCATCGAATCTGATGATGACAAAAAGGGGGAAGATAAAGGGGAAGAACCAGCTAAGGAACCAGCTAAGGAAACTGCTGCTGCAACTGATAAAGTCAAGGAGACTGAAGACACTGCTGACAAGTCTGAAAAACTTGGAAAGGTAGAAGAAGAAGAAAAGACTGAAAAAGAAACTACCAAGTACAAGAACACTGAATCTGCGAGGAAGGCAATGGAGCTAATCAAAGAACAACAACTTAAAGAGAAGATGGAAGCTGCCAAAGCAATCTTGGTTGAGGAAGCTGATGATTAATGTTGGATAAAGATGAAGATGAAAGAAGTCAGAATTTAAGGGAAGGTTTTGATGATTTCCAAAACATCATAATCAGCTAAGTATGGAAAGCTTAGTTCCCTTGGTAGAATTTTGAACAAGTAAAAGAAGACATCAGAAGAGTTCAAAGTTCAAAGCTCAGAAGACTAGTGATCTCTTGCTGAAACAGCGAACAGAAGGGTAGATCATCAGCCGAGCCAAATCAGATTAGTTCAGTATTTGATCAGCAGAGTACCTATCAGCAGAGTCGTTTTGATCAGCAGAGTGGAAGAGATCAAGAGATTAGTCCAACGGTAATAAATGCACTTGGTGTAATAAATGCTGAAAGAGAAGGGTAGTAATGGCAAATGATTGAAGATATCCTCGGATCAGCAGAGTGCATTAAATGCAGCATTAAATGCAATGGACAGAAAAGTACTGTACACTGTACGGTTTGCTGCAGAGAGCCGTTTCAAAAGAGCTGAAGAATGGATTTGATTTGTGACTTGCCTTCAACGGTCATATTTTCATCTCCATGTATAAATAGAGCTGAATTTCAATCGAGCAAAATACACAACAACAATCAGAGATCGAAATTTTGAAGCAGAATTTCTCTAAGTCTCAAAAAGCTCGAACAGCTCACTCGTCTGGTGGAAGTCATCTGTTGACAGAAACCCAGTTGAAGAAATCAGAAAAACATTATCTGAGTGATTTTGTAATAGCTGAGTGTTGTGCGAAGTGAGAATCCATCTTTGTGAGTGATTCTACTTTAGAGGATAGGTTTTCTTTGTGATTTCCTATTGTGAGCTTACAGCCATTTCATTTGTTGTCTTGGTGTAAGTGGAGAAATATTGTAATCTAAGTGATTATAGTATAATCCAGAATCTGTGTGATCTGGAAGAGTGGACTAAAGGATTTTTATCCATATAACCACTATAAAAATTCTTTGTGTTATCTTGCATTTAAAGTTTTCTTGCATATTTTAAAGTTTGCATTTTAAACACTGTGAATCAATCAAAAGATTTTATAAGGAGTTTTAAACTGGGGATAAAATCTTTCTAGAACTTAGTCTACTTGTGAAAAACACTTTCAAACAATCCGCTGCAAGTATACTCTTGGAAAACTGTTTTGGTGAAAAACAGCTAAGTCACTGTAAGAAGAGTGGTCAGTCGTCTGTTCAAGATTTGTTCACGATCAGACTAGTCTGCGTACTGTTCTTCATCAGCTTAGTCTGCTGACAGAAGACTGAAAAGTTTTTAAGTTCAAAAATTTTCAGAGGTCTATTCACCCCCCCCCCCCCTCTAGACCTCATCTGACCACTTGGGACCAACAAGTGGTATCAAAGCAGGTGGTTCATTAGAATCAGCTGTCTGATCAACGAGCTTGATCCAAGTGTTTTTCAAAGGTTTTTAAAACTTCTCAAAAGAGCATCTTTTTGAAAAATCAAAACTTTTTGAAAAATGGACTGTATCAGCCATGTTCCCCACATTGCTGGTATGTCTTTTGAAGACTGGAAGATTAGAATGGAAATCTTTCTAGCAGCCTACAATGACAACATGTACACATGTATCATTAAAGGTCCATTCAGATTCACAAAGACCATCAAAATAAATGAAGTAGATACGGTTGTGGAGAAAGACCTTCATGAGATGACTCCAGAGGAAATCAAGCTTTACAATCTAGATAAAGTTGGGAGATTCATCATGACGATAAAGTTGGGAGATTCATCATGACTAAAGCCCTGGATAATGATCGGTTTGACAAGGTCAAACATTGCAAAACTGCAAAGGAGATGTGGGACAAAGTCAGAGACATGAGCGAAGGCAATGATGCTATTAAAGAGCATCAGCTCACTGTTGCATTGGAGAAACTTGACAACTTCAAGATGAAGTCTGGAGAAACCATTGATCAAATGGATACCAGATTCACCAGAACTCTGAATGAAGTTTTAAAGTTGGGAAAGACCTTCACTGACAAAGAGATCACTGTCAGAGTACTGAAGGCTCTACCTTCCAAGTTCAACATGAAGGTGACAGCAATGGAAGAATCAAGAGATCTGGGCAAGATTTCTCTTACAGAGCTGTTCTCCGTACTCAAGGCTTATGAGTATAAACTGCCTAGAATGGGAATTGAAGAAACCTCAACTTCAGGACCCACAGCTGCACTGGTTGCTGCTGAAAACCAAAGAAGACCGGCTCAAAGAAATGCTGAAGTGGACTCATCTGATGAAGCCACTCTACTCAACAAAAAGGAGTACACTGCTGGAGATGTTGCACTGTTGATGAATAATTTCAAGAAGTTCTACAAAAGAAAAATGAAGAACAAATACAACAATGCTTCTTCTTCTAAACCTAACTTTTCTTCTCAAGATAAAGATGATTATAAATCAAAACTAATGTGTTACAACTGCAGGAAATTGGGACACTTCATCAAAGACTGCCCATATCCAAAAGCAGAAAAGTACACTGAGGAGGAGAAGAAAGTGAGAAAAGAAAGAAAGCATCAGAGAGGAAAAGCAATGATGGCTGAAGCAGAAAAGCTGACTGCTGTCTACTCATCTGATTCAGATTCAGACTCGTCTGATGAAGAATCTTCTGATGAAGAAAAACCTGCTCTCCTGTGCCTGATGGCAAAGGACTCTGATATAGAGAAGATTTGGTACTTGGACAGTGGATGTTCAAGGCACATGTGTGGAAACATACATGAGTTGACTGATGCAGTTGCTGTGGATGGTCCAAAAGTCACTTTTGGAGACAGCAAAGAAGGCAAGATTAAAGCTAAAGGAAGACTAATCAAGGGAAACATAGAGATATCTGACGTCTCATATGTTAAAGGCCTAAAGTATAATCTGCTGAGCATAAGTCAATTTTGTGACAAGGGATATTCAGTCATCTTCTCAACAGATAAGTGCTATGTTGAACAGATTGGTACAAAGAAGGTAATTTTATCTGGAAGACGACAGGGAAATATCTACATAGTTGACTGGAATTCTGTTGACAAGAATTCAAGTGTTTGTTTGGTGGCATCTGCACCAAGTGAAGTCAGTTGGCTATGGCACAAGAGGATGAATCATTTAAACTTCAAGACCATAAACAGATTAATCAAGAATGATTTGGTAGAAGGGATTCCAAAAGCAGTCATGAGCAAAGACAAGCTCTGTGATGCATGTCAGAAGGGTAAACAAATCAAGTCATCATTCAAAGAAAAGAAGCACCAATCTTCTGGAATAATATTGGAGCTGTTGCATATGGACTTATTTGGACCCATTGATCCAGTCAGCAATGGTGGAAAGAAATACTGTCTAGCTGTTGTGGATGACTATTCAAGATATACTTGGGTGATTTTCATGAAGAAGAAAAGTGAAACCAAGGAACATCTTACCAATCTGATGGAACTGATCCAGAATGAAAAGAGCATTAAAATATTAAAGATCAGATCAGATAGAGGGACAGAGTTTACAAACTCTACTGTTGAAGAGTATTGTAACATGAAAGGAATACATCATGAGTACTCTGCTGCAAGAACCCCTCAACAGAATGGTGTTGCTGAAAGGAGAAACAGAACACTGAAAGAAGCTGTCAGAACCATGATAGCTGAAGCTAAGCTACCTCAAAGATTTTGGGCATAAACAACAAATACAGCATGCTTTACCCAAAACAGATGTATGATCAACAAAAATCAGAACAAGACTCCATATGATGTTTGGAACAACAGAAAACCAAACATTCATTACTTTAAGATTTTTGGTTGTAAATGTTTTGTATTGAATAATGGGAAAAATCACCTTGATGCATTTGCAGAAAAGGCTGATGAAGCTGTTTTTGTAGGATACTCATCTGTTAGTAAAGCTTATAGAGTTTTTAACAAAAGAACATTACTAATAGAAGAATCTATCCATGTAGTATTTGATGAGCCAAGTCAATCTTCTGAAAAGAATCAAAGTGTTAATCAAGATCTGTCTGCTGATTTACAGAAGTTAGACGTTGGAAGAAATGAAGAATATGTTCCCATCATACTACCTAATCTAAGTTCAGCTGCTAACTCAAGTGCTGTTCAAAATCACAGTGCTGATTGTCTAACAGACGAGTTGCAAACAGCTGACAGACCAGAGACTGTTCAACAGACTGCAAATGTTCAACAGACTACTACTGGAACTCCATTAGTAGTGTTGCAAGATCAAGACAGAGGACAACATCCTGATCTGCAACCTGATCTCAGATGGCTCAAGAATCACCCACCTGAACTAGTCATTGGTGATCCTTTAGATAGAGTGAAAACAAGAAGAGCTGCTGCACAAGATGCCATGTTTGTCACATTTCTATCTCAAATAGAGCCCAAGCAAATTGAAGAAGCTCTCAATGACTCCTTCTGGATAGAAGCTATGCAAGAAGAGTTGAATCAATTTGAAAGGAATGAAGTCTGGTACTTAGTTCCTAGACCAAGTCATCAAAGAGTAATTGGCACTAAGTGGGTATTCAGAAATAAGATGAATGAAGATGGTGTTGTCACCAGAAACAAAGCAAGACTAGTGGCCAAGGGTTATTGTCAAGAAGAAGGAATTGACTTTGATGAAACTTTTGCCCCAGTAGCAAGACTTGAAGCAATCAGACTGTTTCTAGCTTATGCTGCTTACAAGAACTTCACTGTCTATCAGATGGATGTGAAGTCTGCTTTTCTCAATGGAGAATTGCAAGAAGAAGTGTATGTTGAACAACCTCCTGGATTTGAAGTCTATCAAGAAGAGGACAAAGTATATCGTCTGAAGAAAGCCCTCTATGGACTGAAACAAGCTCCAAGAGCATGGTATGATACCCTATCTGATTTTCTTTTAATCAAAGGATTTCGTAAAGGTAAGGTAGATAAACCTTGTTTACAATTGAATGGGAAAACCATATATTACTTGTGCAAATATATGTGGACGATATTATTTTTGGTTTAACTAACCAAGAGATGTGTGATAAGTTCTCCAAGCTGATGCAGAATAAGTTTGAAATGAGCATGATGGGTGAACTTAATTACTTTCTTGGATTGCAAGTTAGACAGTTGCCTGATGGGATATTCATTAGCCAAGCAAAGTACACAAGAGATCTGTTTAAGAAATTTGGTATGGAAACTAGCTCAACAGCTACCATTCCTATGTCTACAAGTCTTCGTTTGGATAAAGATGAAGATGGCAAATCAGTAGACATTACCAAATACAGAGGCATTATTGGTTCATTGTTGTATCTAACAGCAAGCAGACCTGATATAATGTACTCAGTTGGAGTCTGTGCAAGATTTCAATCAAACCCCAAAGAATCTCATCTCTTAGCTGCCAAGAGGATATTGAAGTATGTTAAAGGCACTCAAGAATTGGGATTGTGGTATCCTAGAGAATCTGGATTTGAACTTATTGGTTATTCAGATTCAGACCTTGCTGGCTGCAAGATTGACAGAAAGAGCACAACAGGTGCCTGTCAGTTCTTAGGTAGTCGTCTGATCTCATGGATGAGTAAGAAGCAAACCTCAGTTTCTATATCTACTGCTGAAGCTGAATATATTGCTGCTGGAGCTTGCTGTGCACAGATACTTTGGTTGAAGCATCAACTAGAAGACTACAACATCAAGATCAGTGGAATTCCAATCTACTGTGACAATACAAGTGCAATTTCACTTACTCAGAACACTACAAGTCATTCAAGGACTAAGCATATTGAGATCAAACATCATTTCATTAGAGATCATGTGGAAAAAGGCAATGTTTTGATTGAGTATGTTCATACTGATAATCAGATTGCTGATATCTTCACCAAACCTCTAAGTGAAGCAAGGTTCTCAACTCTAAGAGCTGAGTTAGGACTACTTAATTTGGATGCATAAGCTGAGGGGGAACTCATCAGAAGACTGGAGTTCAACAGCTTAGTCATCAGTTATTTTATTCAAGGATTAACCTTCAACAGACTAGTTAACTCATGAATTCTTAAAGACAGGGGGAACGTGTAAGACTAGCGGTACTTCTGCTCTAAAAGATGAAATCTGTTAATGTCAGTTAGTTGAAGTTAAGATTATCAAGAAGACGTGTTCTTAATTCTTGAAGATTGAAGATTATTTTATCTTGCTGGATTGACAAACAGCAGAGGAAGATTACTAGCTATTGGCATTCTCTAGTAATATCAGATAACAGATCACTCGTCTGTCAGATAAGTTAAACTCTACTCATCTGATACCTTATATAAGCATGGTCATAAAACGTATATTTAGAAACGCGCTTTTATAAGTAACAGATTAGTGTCGATAGAGTTTCCCGCCCATCTGACAATAAAATAATAAAATTGAAATCCGCGACTCTCATCCGCACGATTAAAAACTGTCAGATTAGATCAACGGTTCTGATAAATCACGGAAACCTAATCAAAAGGAAACCTATAAAATTCGATCTAAACAGTACAGTCGTCTTACGCACCCAAATACTCTCAAAACTCTCTAACTCTCAAACCCTTCTGTTGCGAAAAAGTTAACTGCATCTTTGTAGATTTCTACTCTCAAAGTTTCAGAAATGGAGAAGATTATCGAAGGAAGGTACTTCAACTACAGCAAATTCCATTTCTCGGGCACTGATCTGATGCGCTCGTTACTGGAAAAGATTGAAGAAGCTTCGTTAGTTCCTGTTTTAGAGGCTCACGAAGAAAGAGTCTACTTAGAAGATGTTGAGCACTTCTATATAACCAGGAAATTCTCTAAGAATGACACGATCATGTCTGCTGAAATAGGTGGAAAGAAGATTGCGATCTCGGCTGCTGTTCTCAGTGAGATCTATAAACTAACAGACAAGGGAGGAGATGTGACCTCGTTAGGGTCAGAAAAGGAAGAGGAGTTCTGGGCCATTTGTGCTAAGAAAGGAGAGAAGATGACTGGGACTTTGATGAAGACCCAGCTGAAGGATGAATACCAGAGATTTGCTGATATCATAGCAAAGGTTCTGGATTGTGCTACAGGTTCTTTGGATGGGTTGCCAAGGAAAAGATACTACACAATGGTGTGTATCTATCATGGGTTTAAGGTTAACTGGGCTGATCACGTGTATGAGCTACTGAGTGACAAAAGGCCTTCACATGCCATTTTATTGAGCAATCTGTTTGCATCCCTACAATGCCCTATGGGAGGTGGAAAGCAAACCCATGGTAGCAAAGAGTTCAAACTCTATGAACCAGTGAGACAGTTAGTGGCTGCTCCAAAGAGGAAGGCTGCTGCAAAATCTAAAAAGACCCCTTCTAAGAAGAGCAAGAAGGAAGGTCAGACTAGTCAGTCTGCTGAGCCAACAGCACAGTCTGCTGATGAGACTGTTTCAGCGCAATCTGAAGATGAAGTCCCTGAAAAGGTGATAGATGACTTCACAGCTGAAGTTGAGAACATGGAGATAGGTTCATCATCTGAAAGGACAGAATCTGAGGAAGAAATTCCTCTTCAAAGATTGAAGAGGATGAGAACAAAGAGTGAGGCAAGGGGACCTCCTACTGCCAACCCCACTGTCAAAAAGATTGCAAAGTCAAAGGTTAAGAGAAAGGTCACTTTCTCTGAAGAACCTGTTGCAACTGTTAGAGAAACAACATCAGAAGCAGAAAGACCATTGAAAATTAAAGAGCCTGCTGTTGAAGCTGCTAAAGTTGCTGCTGCTGAAACTAAAGTTGTTTCTGAAATTGGAGGGTCAACAGAAGACTCATCTGCTGTACCATCTGCTGAAGTTGAAGGAGCACAGCAGATTAGTACAACACTTGAAGGAGATGCACCTTTGTTGCATCCTGCTCCAGTTGCTGCAATCCCTCTTCAAGCAATTGAGAGTCCTGAAACAAGGAGAAGAAGGACTGGCAAAATTGCTACTTATCTGACTGCTGCAGAAAAGAAAAGACAAGATGATGCTGAAAAGCTAAGGAAGGCTGCAGAGAAAGCTGAAGAGGATAGGCTGAAAAGCCTAGAATTAAAAAGGCTGGAAGATGAAGCCAGCAAAATGACTCAAGAGCAGAGGGATGCTTTTGAGGCAGCAGAGTTGGCTGCTGCTATTGAAGCAAGCACCAAGGATGCTCACGGACATCAGCACACTGGTGGGATAGCTATTGGTGAACCAAGGGATCCAAACAAACCAATACCAGCTATGCCTGCACCTAAGACAAAGCCAAAGAGGAGAGAAGAGATTAGATTGTCTTTGGAGATTGTCAGGGAAGATCCTGCTATCTTTGAAGAATTCCTAAAAAGGCTTGATGCTGAGAATGAAAGGGTCAACCGCCTGACACAGTTCACTAATGAGAAGATCAGATACAACAGGTGGAGGGAATTCAGACTGACAAAGAGTCCAGCTGAAATGACCAAATGGAAAGCCTTTGCTGCTGAAGAAGCATGGGTACTGAAGTGGCTTGAGACGGGTTCTCTCATTCAAGCACTTGATTCAGAATTCTTTCTGGACAGGTTGAGAATGAGGATAAGTCACTTAGTTAAAGCTGAAGCCAAGAAGATCTTTGAGTCCATTGCTGAGGACTATGATGATTCAGTAGACCTCAAAGAAAGATCTATCAAGTTGGCTATTGCTCAAGCAATGGAGCTTTGGGCAAAGAAATCAAGGAAGCTAAGGGGACAACCAAGCTCATTGGTCCCACTTCCAAACATCAAACACATTGTCTATGGTCCAAACATCAAACCTTATGAGGAGCTGCCTGAGGAACCTTCATCCACTTTTATTCCACTTGATAACTTTACTTGGATTTCCAACAGGTCAGCAGTGGACAATGAAGGATTGATGAAGACAGTTGAAACTGTCAAGAAGATTATATCACCTGCTGATAAAGGAAGAGCAGAGTCCTCTGATCAACCAAAGCAAAAAGAGGGTACATCAGACCCATCTGATCAGACCAAAGAACAGGGTGATAAGTCTGATGCTGCTGATGACTCAAAGAAGGAAGAAGAAATTCCAGCAGATCAGAACAAAGACAAAGAAGTTGCTGCTGAAGGAGATGATCAAGTTAAGGAGAAGGAAAGCACTCCAAGCCTTGCTGGTGAATCAGCAGATCAATCTCTTGCATTGACAACTCAACCATCAGAGCAACTTATGAAAGATACACCTGCTGCTACTTCAGATATGCCTTCAACTTCTCATGGTGTTCAGTCAAATCTGTTGGACTCCATCCAACAAATGATCACCAATTCTCTGAAGGATATGAAGAAAGAATTAGCTGCAGAAGTAATAGCTGCTGTTAAACAACCAGATCAGAAAGCTGCTGCTGTCCCAACAGATCTGATAGAAGACACTGCTCAGAATGTTAAATCCATCTGTCAGGATATGGATATACTTAGAAGACGGACTCAGAGCACTACTGAAGGTTGGAAGCAGATTGAACAAACAGTTGAATTGGCTCTCCAAGCAGAAGATGAAGTCATGGGAAACATGATGAAAGACTTCACTGCTTCATCAAATTGGATTTTGGGTACTCAAATTCAATTGGGTGATCAAGGAGAAGACTTGCTCAAAGAAGTTAAAACTGTTAAGGCCAATCAACTCAAACAACAAGCTCAGATAAATGCTATGGAAGAGAACATCAAGCTTCTCTGTGATTCACTTCTAATCACACCAGTTGTGCCACAATATCCACTTATCCCTGCTGATGATGACAAAAAGGGGGAAGAAAGGGTATTTGGACAGCAAAGGGTTGATTTCCAAAGGGAAGAAGGAAATCAAGATGCTGAAGAAACTGAAGTGTTAGAAGAATCTGCTGGTGAGACTGAAAGAGACATGGGAAAATCAAGCAGACCAACAGATGAGAAAATTACAGAAGAAGAGCAAGCTGAACTTGAAGAATCTGAAGCAAAAGCCAAGTCTGACAAGGAAATAGCTGCTGCCAAAGATTCAGCTGAAGAACAGCTTGATCCAGATGTCAAGAAAAAGAAGCTAGAGCTGTTGAAGAAAAGATTCTTTGAAAATTTGGAAGCTGAGATTTCCAAGTCATCTGATGAAGAGTCTGAAAAAGAAGACAAGGAAGCAGAAAAAGAGAAGAAGGAAGAAGACTAGTCTAGGCTAGATCTCCTTTTATGTTAAAAATCCTTGTAATTTTTTTTAAAAGTATTTTGTACTTTTCATGTTTCAAAACTTGTAAAATGTAATCAATTCAATATCTATAAAATTGCAAGTTTGACTCCAACATACTATTTCTATCTCAGAAATTTTTGAGGATCAAAACTTTAGTTTAGGTACAGGTACTTAGCTGGAGTTTTGTCATCATCAAAAAGGGGGAAATTGTTGGATAAAGATGAAGATGAAAGAAGTCAGAATTTAAGGGAAGGTTTTGATGATTTCCAAAACATCATAATCAGCTAAGTATGGAAAGCTTAGTTCCCTTGGTAGAATTTTGAACAAGTAAAAGAAGACATCAGAAGAGTTCAAAGTTCAAAGCTCAGAAGACTAGTGATCTCTTGCTGAAACAGCGAACAGAAGGGTAGATCATCAGCCGAGCCAAATCAGATTAGTTCAGTATTTGATCAGCAGAGTACCTATCAGCAGAGTCGTTTTGATCAGCAGAGTGGAAGAGATCAAGAGATTAGTCCAACGGTAATAAATGCACTTGGTGTAATAAATGCTGAAAGAGAAGGGTAGTAATGGCAAATGATTGAAGATATCCTCGGATCAGCAGAGTGCATTAAATGCAGCATTAAATGCAATGGACAGAAAAGTACTGTACACTGTACGGTTTGCTGCAGAGAGCCGTTTCAAAAGAGCTGAAGAATGGATTTGATTTGTGACTTGCCTTCAACGGTCATATTTTCATCTCCATGTATAAATAGAGCTGAATTTCAATCGAGCAAAATACACAACAACAATCAGATATCGAAATTTTGAAGCAGAATTTCTCTAAGTCTCAAAAAGCTCGAACAGCTCACTCGTCTGGTGGAAGTCATCTGTTGACAGAAACCCAGTTGAAGAAATCAGAAAAACATTATCTGAGTGATTTTGTAATAGCTGAGTGTTGTGCGAAGTGAGAATCCATCTTTGTGAGTGATTCTACTTTAGAGGATAGGTTTTCTTTGTGATTTCCTATTGTGAGCTTACAGCCATTTCATTTGTTGTCTTGGTGTAAGTGGAGAAATATTGTAATCTAAGTGATTATAGTATAACCCAGAATCTGTGTGATCTGGAAGAGTGGACTAAAGGATTTTTATCCATATAACCACTATAAAAATTCTTTGTGTTATCTTGCATTTAAAGTTTTCTTGCATATTTTAAAGTTTGCATTTTAAACACTGTGAATCAATCAAAAGATTTTATAAGGAGTTTTAAACTGGGGATAAAATCTTTCTAGAACTTAGTCTACTTGTGAAAAACACTTTCAAACAATCCGCTGCAAGTATACTCTTGGAAAACTGTTTTGGTGAAAAACAGCTAAGTCACTGTAAGAAGAGTGGTCAGTCGTCTGTTCAAGATTTGTTCACGATCAGACTAGTCTGCGTACTGTTCTTCATCAGCTTAGTCTGCTGACAGAAGACTGAAAAGTTTTTAAGTTCAAAAATTTTCAGAGGTCTATTCACCCCCCCCCCCTCTAGACCTCATCTGACCACTTGGGACCAACAATGAAGAAGATGACGAAGAGTCATCTTATGAATATGAAGAAGTGCTTGAAGGATCAGATGAAGAAGCTGATAGTTAGAAATTGAAAAATCTTTGTAATCAGTTTACTTTTATCTATTCTTCAGAATTCTCATCTGATGAACTTGTACTTGTACTCATTTATCAAATTATCAATAAAAGTTCAAGTTTCTGTTTCCAACATATATTTTCTATCTCAGAAAATTTTGAAGGTTACAATCTTTAGCGTAGGTATTTAACAGGTACTTAGCTGAAGTTTTGTCATCATTAAAAAGGGGGAAATTGTTGGATAAGGATGAAGATGAAGGCACTAAAGACAAATTGATAAGGGAGGTTTTGATGAAATTCCAAAACTTCAAAATCGGCTAAGTATGGAGTAACTCAGTTGATTTCCTTATCAAGGAATTTTGACTAAGTAAAGAAGACATCAGAAGAGTCAAATTTCAAGGTCCAAGACTTCTGATCTGCTGAAGGAAAGATATCAGACTGATGAAGATCAGCCGACTCAAATCAGATTTGTTCAACTTTGAGATCAGTCGAGTTCGTCATCAGACTTGCACTTTCGTCAGCCAAGTGGAAAGGATCATAAAGTCTTCCCAACGGTAATAAATGCCCCTTGGAGTAATAAATGCTGAAGTACAAGGTTATTAAAGACAAATGATTGAAGATTTGCTTCGCATCAGATGGGTGCATTTAATGCTGCCTGCAGAATAGTACTGTTCACAGTACGGACAGACTGCAAAAGAGCCGTTCGCGGATTTTAAGGACCAGTACTCGAGGAATTTGAATCTTGTCTCTCTTCAACGGACATTTTTCAAACCTCAAGTATAAATAGCTGAAAGAGACGAAGAAGAAAAAAAGCAACACAATCTCTGAGAAATTTTCGAAGCAAAATTCTTTAAGTCTCAAGAACAGCTCACTCATCAGCTTAGTCATTTGTTGACGAAAGCAGAGTTGAAGAATCAAGAAAAATACATCTTCTGAGTGATTTTGTAAAACAAGAGTGTTGTGAGAAGTAGATATCCGTCTAAGTGAGTGATATTACTTCAGAGAAGTAGGATTTCTGTGTGATTTCTTACTACGAACTTATGGCATGTTCATTTGTTGTAAGGCGTAAGCAGAGTATACTGATTACTGTGTGTTTTTAGTATAACCCAAGATCTTTGTGACTTGGAAGAGTGGACTAAAGGATATTCAAATCCATATAACCACTATAAAAATTACTTGTGTTTTTACATTGCTTTTAAACTTGTATATTTACTGATTGCATAAAACACATTAAGTTAACTGTTTGAAAAAGGATTCAAAAGGAGTTTACAAAACTGGGGAAACATTTTTCAAACTGCTAAGACTACTTGTGAAAAACACTTTGAAAATCCGCTGCAAGTACTCTAAGTATTAAAACTGATTTTAACAAAATCAGCAAAGTAACTATCAGACGAGTGGTCAACAAACCTGTTCAAAGATTTGTTCGCGAACAGAATTGTAAATTACTAATCTGATCAGCTTAGTCTGTTCAATTAGAGTAAAGTTTTAAAGTTAAATTTGAAGAATTTTTTTAAAGAGGTTTATTCACCCCCCCTCTAAACCTCTTCTGACCACTTGGGACCAACAGGCCAAATAGAAAATTGGGTACTATATTGCATCAAAATCCTAAATCGATGGAACAAAAATTTCTCTCAAGCGAAAGATATTGTGAACAGAGGGAGTATTTATCGAATTAGTTTATGGAAATGAACCTTTTTTATTTGGGAGTAATTTAATATTAACTTTTTAGCTCATAAAAAATTACATATATCTATATGGTGGTGTTATGCTTAACTACTTACATTCTTATAGTTGGTACAGAAATTAAAATAGACGGAGATGTAATGTAAAGATAGGGATAATGAATAAGAAATATGTTTATTAAGATTAACATTCTTCAAATAGGATATTGCAAAAATAAGCTAAACAAAAATAAGAGAGTTAAAACAAAATTGAAAAAGGAAGTTTTTGCTCCTTCGCCACTTCAACTATTCTCGACAAATGTAACTACCAAAAAGAGCACATAAATTTATCAATTCAAACAATAACATAAAAAGAAATAAACGGCAAAGAGTTATAGTTGAAATTTGATCTTACATTGATATTCACCTTGAAGAAGTAGTGAAATTTTTCTAACTGTTTTAACAAATTTTCAACCAAATTACTTCTTACTGATTTGTATGGCAGGTCATCGTAGGACAATTGCTCAAAATGATATTGCTTCTCATTAAAGATGACACATCTAGATTGAAAAATCCTTCTATAAAAAAATGTCTTCAATATTGTTAATGCGACTTAAATGAAATTCAAATGTGTGAAAGCATCAAAACTGAGACTAAAACAAATGAATAAAAATGAAATAAACCTGCATAAGAATGGGTATCTTGCACTTTGCACCCCTAAAATATATGAAATAGGCACTTTGCACTCCCGCAACTTAGATTTAGCACTTTGCACCCTCAAAATATGAAAAATGCAGCACTTTGCACCCTCTTTTATATTTAATAAAAAACTCAAGGATAAAATAGGTAATTTAATTATAAATCCTTGGCCCTTTGCACCCCCAAAACTTGAAAAATTAGCAATTTGCACCTCCAAACTAAAATTAACACTTATCACCCTCGAATTAAGAACAAATTAGCAATTTGCACCCCCAAAACACAATAAATGGACACTTTGCACCCCAAAACACATAATTAACACTTAAGACCCTCAAATTAAAAAAAAAAAACTCAAACCCCTCATTTTTTCCGACAAAGCTGACCATCGGGATGAAAAAAATATATGGCAAAATAGGTAAGTTTCCGATCATATTGAACAACCTACATTTATATACATATATACAAATTAAATACCATGAATTTTGAATGATTATATCATATAACAAATTAACAACCATGAATTATAGCTTTTACAAATTAAACGTGCTATGCAAAACAATTGAATAAGTAAAATTGGTAAGTTCATCTCTGCGTTAGATCTTATTCACCCGGATGGTCGACTTTGTAGGAGAAAATGAGGTGTTTGAGTTTTTTCTTTTTTTTTTTTTCTAATTTGAGGGTGTTGAGTGTTAATTTTGTGTTTCGGGGTATAAACTATCAATTTATCGTTTTTTCGGGGGTGCAAGTTGCTGATTTGTTCTTAATTCGAGGGTGATAAGAGCTATTTTTATTTTTATTGAGACTAATTATCCCACATTGGTTGAAAACAATAGTTAAGTCCACCTTATAAGGTCTTGGGTAATCCTCACCTTACAAGCTAGCTTTTGAGGTTGAGTTAGGCCCAAGCCAAGTAAGTGGACTTAGCCCAATCCATGTGGTGAATTCTAATATTGAGACTAATTGTCCCACATTGGTTGAAAACAATAACTAAGTCCACCTTATAAGGACTTGGGCAATCCTCACCTCAAAAGCTAGCTTGTAAGGCCATCTCCAATGGTTGAGGGCTAGCCCCGGGCTCCGGAGCCCGGGGCAGCCCAGGGCCAGCCCGGGGTCCTGCTGGTCGTCTCCAATGGTTGGGGCTCCGTGGGGAATTATTTCCATTTTTTTCCTTTGCCCACTCTCACCTATTATTATTATAGATTTATAATTTTTTAATATTAATATGAATAATAGTAATTATACTAATACTCGTAATTTAATTATTAATTATATTAAAATATCAATATTAAATAGAATATTTAATTAAAGTAACTTAAAATTAATACATAATACGCAAACTTTCACCTATTAATATTATAGTTTTATTTTTTTTAAATATGGAGTATTAATTAAAATAACACATTAATTACAACAATACACAACATTAATTACACAACAATACACAACATAATCAAGTAAAAGAAAATAAAAATAGTCCTAAAGCTCTTTATAAACCTCATAAACATAGTGTTGGAAAAAGTAAGTTAATGGACCATTTTGGGACGTATTTTAAGTGGGACCCACTTTGAGTAAAGAGTCGGGTCTTGACGGAATTATATTCTACTCCGTGAGTAGATTAAAATGGTATATGGTACGTCCAAATCGGAATACGGGTGAATGAGAAATTAAATCTCAAAGTTCACACATGTAATGGAAAAAATTGGAAAGAAATGAACTTATCCCACATTGAAAGTGTGATAAAAAAAACTTGGGTTTATATATGATTTCTAAACCATAAGGGTTAAGAAATTATTACTAGAAGGCTCCCTCCTCGCGCGGGGGGGGGGGGGGGGGGATGCAAATCTTGGATTGGATTACCACACGGCCCTTCAAGACTTGTGCGTGCCTGCGGACACGAATGTCGTCTCGAAAATCCTATTCGGGCAAGGCTAGTTTTGCTATTAAATCTTTATATTATTAAAAACCTATCATGTTATATATAACATAAATACATACCAAAAAACAAACAGTTTACATACATAAATACATATTATTTTTATTTAATCAAAAAACAAACAGCTTACATACATAAATACATAAATACATACCGAATAAATAAAACAGCAAAAAATTTAAGCAGTTTAAAGAGGGGCGCGTGTTTTACACGCGCCCCCTTTCTTCCCCAGAACCCACGCGGGACCGCGGGCTGGCCTGCGGTCTCCGCGCAGCCCGCGGCACCGCCCGTTCCGCCCAGTTCCCGACCCCGAGCCCTCTCCGTCTCCAGCCGTTTCCTCCGCGCACCCCGACCCCGAGCCCGGCCCCGCAAGCACCATTGGAGATGGCCTAAGGTGAGGATTACCCAAGACCTTATAAGGTGGACTTAACTATTGTTTTCAACCAATGTGGGACAATTAGTCTCAATAATTTTGGGGGTGCAAAGTGCTAAATATTTATAATTGAATTACCTATTTGCCCTTGAGCTTTTGCTTGAAAATAAAAGAGGGTGCAAAGTGCTGTATTTTTCATATTTTGAGGGTGCAAAGTGCTAAATTTAAATTTCGAGGATGTAAAATGTTTGTTTTCTATATTTCGAGAGTGCAAAGTGCAAAAAATCCCATAAGAATATACTCCGTAACACACAACTTAAATCATAAAAAAATTATTAACAATTAATCTGCTTCATACATATCTCTCTTTTCTAGAACAAAGAGTGGGAAACAATTGATCTTTGTCGTTCACCAATGGAACCAAATGACTCGGCAAATTTGGAATTTAATTTGTTACGGTGTGGATGATATTTATTAGGGGTGTTCAACGAAACCGCTAGACCGTCCCAACCGATCAACCCAACTCAAACCGACCGCAATTTTATGGGTTGAAGGTTTGATTTGATCTTGGGCATCATAAAAAAAAGACCGCAATTTTCGATCGGGTTTGGTTTTATACTTTTTTAGACTGCATAACCGCATTCGACCGCACTTTATATAAATGATGATGTTACGTAAATCTTACGTAAATCTTCAATTTTAAATGCCAAAAAGATTAAAAAAAAAATAGATCCAAAACTAGAACAAATTAGTTAAAAAATATTTTGCGAAAAACAAAAAGTAAAGCAAAAAAAATATTATCAAACTTTTCATTGGCCATTAATTAACCACCAACACCAAGTTTGAATATAAAGATATTTTTCTCATTTGTCTATTCTTTAGGAACAATTTGATTTTTATGTAATGAAAACTTGTTAATTTAGTTTTCGTGTTTGTTGGCTTTCATTAAATTATGTATTCATTGAAAATTATATTTTAATCGATATTTTACATTGTATCCATTATATTTTGGCAAAATTGCAGAAAAGGTCCCAAACTAATTGGCAATTTTGGTTTTTCGTCCCACACTTTATCACCTCACCGAATTTCGTCCCGTAATTTTATTTTATTTTGGAATTTCGTCCCGCCGTTAAGTATTAGACGGAAATTGCCACGTGGCCGTTAAATTGCCACGTGGCTGCTTACGTGTCATGATGACGTGGCAATTTTAGCATACCAATTATACAAGATTGCAGAATTAGTCCCAAACTAATTACAAATTTTGGTTTTTCGTCCCAAACTAATTACAAATTTTGATTTTTCGTCCCAAACTATATCAATTAGCAAATTTCATCCCGTGATTTATCATTTTGCATGAATTTAGTCCCACTATAAATTTCTAATTTAATAAAAATGAAGATTCAATCTTTTACATTTTCTTTTCCAAGAAAAATATTATAAATACTAAAGTGACAATATTTATAATATTTTAATATTATAAATATTATAAATAAAATATTATAAATATTAAAATAAAACAATATATACGCAATTTTGTCACTTTAAAAATATTTTAAATATTAAAATATTTAAAATAAAACAAAATATGCGCAATTTTGTCACTTTAAAAACATTTTAAATATTATTATTATATATATTGTTTAAATATTAAAAATAAAATATTATAAATATTAAAATAAAACAATATATACGCAATTTTGTCACTTTAAAAATATTTTAAATATTAATATTATATATATTGTTTAAATATTAAAAATATTAAAAAATATTTTAAGTATTAAAATATTTAAAATAAAACAATATATACGCAATTTTGTCACTTTAAAAATATTTTAAATATTAATATTATATATATTGTTTAAATATTAAAAATAAAATATTATAAATATTAAAATATTAAAATATTATAAATATTGTCACTTTAATATTTATAATATTTTTCTTGGAAAAGAAAATGTAAAAGATTGAATCGTCATTTTTATTAAATTAGAAATTTATAGTGGGACTAAATTCATGTAAAATGATAAATCACGGGATGAAATTTGGCTAATTGATATAGTTTGGGACGAAAAATCAAAATTTGTAATTAGTTTGGGACGAAAAACCAAAATTTGTAATTAGTTTGGGACTAATTCTGCAATCTTGTATAATTGGTATGCTAAAATTGCCATGTCATCATGACACGTAAGCATCCACGTGGCAATTTAACGGCCACGTGGCAATTTCCGTCTAATACTTAACGGCGGGACGAAATTCCAAAAAAAAATAAAATTACGGGACGAAATTTGGTGAGGTGATAAAGTGTGGGACGAAAAACCAAAATTGCCAATTAGTTTGGGACCTTTTCTGCAATTTTCCCTTATATTTTCTATGAAAGTTTACTAAATTTATTAATAAAAACAAAAAATTATAATTAATTAGTGCATTTTATATTTAACTCATCAAATAATAAAATACAAGAAAGTTAATAATTGAGACCGCAAAACCCGCCCCAAACCGCCCCAACCCAAATGAACCGCATAGTGCAATCTCAAGACTTGTTGGATTGAGTTTGGACTAGAGATTTCAAAACCCGCAAATATTGGGTTGGGTTTGGGCAAGTACAAAAATGCACTAGACCGCACCGCGAACACCCCTAATATTTATATCTCTAATAAGTGAAACGATAAAATTAAACCTGGCAAGCATAATACATGGCTACAATCAAGAGGTAATGACCCTCCAAATATTAGGAGTTTAGAGACTTTTGGTTATAAATTATATGGAGTAATTATTATATTTATATGGCAAAATTGCAGAAAAGGTCCCAAACTAATTGGCAATTTTGGTTTTTCGTCCCACACTTTATCACCTCACCGAATTTCGTCCCGTAATTTTATTTTATTTTGGAATTTCGTCCCGCCGTTAAGTATTAGACGGAAATTGCCACGTGGCCGTTAAATTGCCACGTGGCTGCTTACGTGTCATGATGACGTGGCAATTTTAGCATACCAATTATACAAGATTGCAGAATTAGTCCCAAACTAATTACAAATTTTGGTTTTTCGTCCCAAACTAATTACAAATTTTGATTTTTCGTCCCAAACTATATCAATTAGCAAATTTCATCCCGTGATTTATCATTTTGCATGAATTTAGTCCCACTATAAATTTCTAATTTAATAAAAATGAAGATTCAATCTTTTACATTTTCTTTTCCAAGAAAAATATTATAAATACTAAAGTGACAATATTTATAATATTTTAATATTATAAATATTATAAATAAAATATTATAAATATTAAAATAAAACAATATATACGCAATTTTGTCACTTTAAAAATATTTTAAATATTAAAATATTTAAAATAAAACAAAATATGCGCAATTTTGTCACTTTAAAAACATTTTAAATATTATTATTATATATATTGTTTAAATATTAAAAATAAAATATTATAAATATTAAAATAAAACAATATATACGCAATTTTGTCACTTTAAAAATATTTTAAATATTAATATTATATATATTGTTTAAATATTAAAAATATTAAAAAATATTTTAAGTATTAAAATATTTAAAATAAAACAATATATACGCAATTTTTCGTCCCAAACTATAAACTAATTACAAATTTTGATTTTTCGTCCCAAACTATATCAATTAGCAAATTTCATCCCGTGATTTATCATTTTGCATGAATTTAGTCCCACTATAAATTTCTAATTTAATAAAAATGAAGATTCAATCTTTTACATTTTCTTTTCCAAGAAAAATATTATAAATACTAAAGTGACAATATTTATAATATTTTAATATTATAAATATTATAAATAAAATATTATAAATATTAAAATAAAACAATATATACGCAATTTTGTCACTTTAAAAATATTTTAAATATTAAAATATTTAAAATAAAACAATATATGCGCAATTTTGTCACTTTAAAAATATTTTAAATATTATTATTATATATATTGTTTAAATATTAAAAATAAAATATTATAAATATTAAAATAAAACAATATATACGCAATTTTGTCACTTTAAAAATATTTTAAATATTAATATTATATATATTGTTTAAATATTAAAAATATTAAAAAATATTTTAAGTATTAAAATATTTAAAATAAAACAATATATACGCAATTTTGTCACTTTAAAAATATTTTAAATATTAATATTATATATATTGTTTAAATATTAAAAATAAAATATTATAAATATTAAAATATTAAAATATTATAAATATTGTCACTTTAATATTTATAATATTTTTCTTGGAAAAGAAAATGTAAAAGATTGAATCGTCATTTTTATTAAATTAGAAATTTATAGTGGGACTAAATTCATGTAAAATGATAAATCACGGGATGAAATTTGGCTAATTGATATAGTTTGGGACGAAAAATCAAAATTTGTAATTAGTTTGGGACGAAAAACCAAAATTTGTAATTAGTTTGGGACTAATTCTGCAATCTTGTATAATTGGTATGCTAAAATTGCCATGTCATCATGACACGTAAGCATCCACGTGGCAATTTAACGGCCACGTGGCAATTTCCGTCTAATACTTAACGGCGGGACGAAATTCCAAAAAAAAATAAAATTACGGGACGAAATTTGGTGAGGTGATAAAGTGTGGGACGAAAAACCAAAATTGCCAATTAGTTTGGGACCTTTTCTGCAATTTTCCCTATTTATATTTAGGGTGAGTTTGGCCTAGCGATTCGAAAAACAATTATAGGAGAATTAATTTTACTAAAATGATTTAGCAATAATTGATTATGATAAAATTCAATTTTAAAATAATTACTTTTGGATAATAGCTTTTGCAAAAGTAACACTTTAGTTACTTCTAAAAGAAGTTGATTTTTAGCTTCTGGAGATCCCAAAAGTGATTATAATAGTGAGGGTCAAACACCCAGTTGACTAAAATCAATTTCTATAATTGGGGCCAAACACTTCAAAAATCACAATAAATGTCTAGAAGTGTTTTTCAGAGCTCCCACCGCTGGGCCAAACACACCCTTAGTCCGTGCATATCACGGGTTTTATACTAGTATCAATTAATCAAGGGGAATCAACTAAGGTTATATGACCAATCAATTTATTAAAAAAAATCAAAATTCTAGAAAATTAGAATTTTGGTCAAAACCATCAATTGGAGTCAAAAGACACCCTTCAAATATATAATGTATTGATTGAGGACTAGTGTCCATTAGGCAAAAAGATAATACGAAGGGAGTATGCTATCAAAGAATTTTGAGTGCGTGTGCAGCATTTCATCAAGGAAGGAGACAAAACGCTCATAATTATTTTTCGAATAGGGTAATATGCTTATTTTCATATTATATGGAGGTAAATTGCTTATAAAGAATATTATTGGGGTAAAATGTTCATTAATCAGTATCACAATTCACAGCTGATAAAATGCCCATCTTGAATTTCAGGCTTAACTCCACTTTGCACGTACAAATAGGAGCTTTTTCCACTGTGCAACCTACAATTTTTTTTATCCCACCTTACACCATACAAATCACGATTTTACTTCAGATTGCACTCTCAAGTAATTTCAGACCATTTTAGTCAGCAAAGTAAGGACAAATTTGCCCTTACTCTGGTGACTAAAATGACCTGAAATTACTTGAGGGTGCAATCTACACTGAAATCGTGATTTGTAGAGTGTAAAGTGGGATAATTTTTTTAGAGTACAAAGTGAATAACACTCCTATTTGTAGGATATAAAGTGGAATTAAGCAAAAATTTCACAGTAGCTAAGGTAAAGGGAGTATGTTATCAAACGATGATTAAATTAGCCGTTTTCCACATCAAAATAAATTCTCACTTGCACATTAGAGCATGTGTAATACAAAATCATTAAAATATCATATGATCTCTCTCTCTTTCCTTTTTTCTTATAAATTTATAAATTAATTGAATTGAGTCCAAGAACATGGCACCGTAATTTTGCAGTCCAACAAATGTGATTCAATATTTTATCTTTCCCATTTCAACTAAACGTAGCAAAAGGGGTGTTTTATTACCGGCTACAAAATAAGAAATGGTAATCAATTGTTACCTACTTGTCCTTTTTTCTTCTTTTGTCCGGACAATAATTCTCCATTCCTATCTTAATTATTGAGTATTTGTGAACTTGTATATGTAAAAGATATAGAGAAGAGAAAGAATTTTAATCAAACCCACACGCTTTAATTTGGTAAAGAAATTGAGAAATAATTGAGTCCACACTTAGATGAATGTATGTAATATTATTCGATCTCTATATAATATATTTTCTTCTCTATTCTTCTCAAGAAATCCATTGAATTTAAATAGAGGTAAGTAACCCTTGCAATTAAAATTTTCCTTGATTTTCTTTTTTCCTCTTTGGCTCTCTTTGATCAGCAACATGATAAAATTTACTTTATATTAAATTTGTATGAAATTTGCAACCCATTTTTTTTTTTTTTTTAAATAAGTTATTTTCTTATTTGACATTGATTGTTTTGTGTTGTGTTGCAGTTTCTCTTGAATACATCCTGTGCACCTTCATTAATACTATTAGAGGTGAGTAATTATGCACTTTTTCATTAAGGTATTTGCTTATGGTTATATCATTAAATTTTTAAAATTTTTTTATATAAGGTAAAATCTACTGCAATATGATTAATTATCAATAAAGTTCAGGAATAAAATGCAAAAAAAGCTTCCGTAGTTTACATAATGGCAAATGAAGTCGCTATTTTTTCAGATAACAGAGGACTTATATATGTATAAACAAATAAAAAATATTGACCTCCTCCCAAGCCACAATAATTAAGTGCTAATATATATTATGTTTGCAAGGAAAGTGGCAAATTATATCTTTATATATTTTTTTTCCTCTAAACAAAATGTGAAAACAATAATGCTCAATTAAAAATTAGTAATAATTCTCATGTTAACTTAAAAATTTGACGAAAACCTCATATATATTTTGTTAAAAATATACCAATAACCTCATTATTCTGTTAAAAAATTGATGATAACCTCTCAGTTAACTTATGAAGATATTTTTCTTATAATTGTTCGGGGTCAACTATTTATTTTTAGATAGGTGAGTTGAGCTAATAATATGTAAATCCATGAGATTTATTTTAATAAAAATGACACTTATTATTATTATTATTTTTTTGTCAATTAGATAAAATACATATGTTTTTCCCTATTTTTCTAATAAAATACACACGGTGTTTAGACATTCAACCTGGAGTCCTGTTAAAAGAATTTAAACATATATCATAAACACAATATAATCAGAAATCACTATAGTATTGTTTCAATTTGTTGAGATTATTATTTATTGGCTCTTTTTATCAATAAAATGTGGGTTTATCACTTGTTAAACATAAGTCCTTTTTTTTTGTTTTTTTATATAAATCAAGATGGTCTAGATATTCAAGTAACTTAATAATCAAAGAAGTCTGAGTTGATATGCAATCCATAGACCACAATTATATATATAAGGATGCATGTTTTGTTTGCTTTGAAAATTTGCATATAGATCGAGGTAAGTAAAAGTATGTGTAAACATAGTTCATAATTAACTTTATATGTAGGGGTGCGCATGGTTTTCAAAATTGTACCGAATCGTTTCGTATCGTACCAAATTTTTAATTTTTTTTATCAAAACCGAAGGTTTTGTTATGGATGAAAATCGCACTGAGTATCTTGGTATGATTTTGGCTTTAGATTTCTCATAATGGAAAAAAATCATACCGTATCGAAATTAAGAATAAACTATTCATTTTTTGATATTTATAACTACATTTTATGAAATTTTATGACTTTTTATTTTTCATTTTTTATAATTCAAATATTCTCAAATACAATATTATTTATAACTTATATTATTGTACATCATAATTTATTGTTACTACATCGCTCGCGTTCAATTAAAAAAACATACATTCGAACTTAGCACAAATTAAATTTTTTTATATTGAAAACTTAAAATGCGAAAATTATAGACAACAAATACTAAACAGTATAAGTACTTTCACAGAATAAAAACAATGATCATTAACCAATTAAATTTTATTCAATTAGATCAAATTATAGCATCTTTTTGAACATTTTCTTTTCTAATGCTTTATTTAATGTTGAATAATAGTTTGTAAGATATTATGATATTAATTTTTATATAATTATCAACTATGTAACCGACTATATAAAAAAATTATAAAAAAAAAAGTTGTTTGATAAAACCGCAAAACTGTACCGTATCGTACCAGAAATGCACAAATCGAGTTTGTAGGTATAGTTCAAAAAACTCTAATTTGGTTTTGAGATTTTTAAAACCGCACTAATTGGTACGAAACAAATTTTGTTTAAAAAACCGCAGGACCTTACCATTCCTAAATCTGTACAATGGTCTTATTGGCCAATGACGTTTATTTCTTAACAAACATACTTAAATTTTCTTTTATATATAATTAAAACACACATAATTCGTTTATATTGAACATAGTATTTTTTGGCAAATCAATATGACATAGGTTGTATTAGTTCTCTTTGATTGTATATAGAAAAGAAGACTTAAAAGTCTTAAACAATGGTATAGATTAGGAAATGTATAAATTGCTGAAATATTTTCATCGTACAAACTCCATTGATAAAAGCTTAATTGGGCAGTATAAAGGGTTAGAAGGGATGAAACGATCTAAAGGCATGAAAGAGAATTTTGGAACGGAAAATAATTAATTGTGGAAAGAGAAGTTGTATGTATTTATTAATTCTCCAGTACTTATTAATTTTCTCAAACTGAACAAATGGTAATTGAGGGTAGATAAGTCAAATTCAAAAAGTTATCTGACAGCAACAATAAGTGCTCTCAATGTATACATATAACTATAAAATTTTTATCCGGAACACAAGTTTACTGACATTGATTATTAGGGACCAAAAATGAAAGTTTTAAATTTCATGAGTTTGAATTTTATGTGCTTTATGTCTCAAAGTATTGGAGGTGTTGTGGGAGATATATATGTCACTTATTAGAAACTTCTATCTAACTGTGCTTGAATTTTTTTTTTTTTAGAAGAACTGTACTTGAATTTGTTTCAATTATTTTGTTATTTCATCAAATGTCAAGTTAATAAGTATACTTATATTCAAATGAAAATAAAAAGGTATACAAGAAACATAACGCACACAAGTAATTTAACAATTTTTACATGGAGAATACATGATATTTGGGTTCACTCTTTAATCTTTTTTTAGTTGGTACGTAGCATATGAATTTAATGAGGATCAATTTTTCATGTTATATGATCTCTAGGAAGCCAAGATGGCAGAGATTGCAGTATCTTTTTTGTGCAATCAACTTTCGATCTGGCTCCAACAGGAGGGAGAATTGTTGGGAGGATTTAAACAGGAGGTTCAGTACATTCGAGACGAAATGATGCACATGAAAGCATTTCTCGGAGTCGCTGATTCAAAAGAAGAAAATAATCTCCAACTCAAAGAATGGGTAAGACAAGTGCGTGAAATTGCTTACGACACTGAAGATGTTCTCGATGAATACATGCATCGATTTGTATTTTGTGGTGCCACTGGGTTCCATGGCCACATAAAAAAAAGTTATTACACCATAAAAAATCTAAAATTCCATCACCGAATTGCTTCTGAAATCCGAACAATTAAGCACAAATTAGAAAATGTTTCCAAGGCCCAACAGAGATACAAAGACATATGTGGTGTCAACGATCTAGCCTCGAGCTCTACCCTTATCAAAGATACATGGTATGATGGTAGAGGCGATGCTCTCTTATTGGAAGAAGCTGATGTTGTGGGCATTGAAAAACCAAAGAAAAAGCTTATTGATTGGCTTTTGCCAACCGATCAAGTTGGGCTCAAAGTCATCTCAGTGGTAGGCATGGGAGGGTTGGGTAAAACCACCATTGTTAAAAAGGTGTACGATGATGCTTCATTGAAGTCAAATTTCGATCACCATGTTTGGATTACTGTTTCAGAATCATTCAAGGTCGAACATCTCTTGGGAAGCATGATAAGGCAGCTCGTTGATGAAGTAAAGAAGCCACCACCTCAAGGATTGGAAGTCATGAATGTCGATGAAATGAAAATATATATATGTAAGTTTCTCCAGCACAAAAAATACATAATTGTTCTTGATGATGTTTGGCAAAAACAGGTGTGGGAAGCTATGAGATATGCATTTCCAAGAAGTGGTTGCATCGTCATCACGACGCGTGATAGCAGCATTGGCAATTTTGTGTGCATTGAGAATAACCGCTATGTCTATCAACTGGAGCCTTTACCAGAACAAGAATCGAAAGTGTTGTTTTACAAAAAGGCATTTCAGGGGAACTCATGCCCTTTTTATTTGAAAGAGATTTCTGAAAGAATCTTAAAGATATGTGCAGGTTCGCCGCTTGCCATTGTCGTAATTGGTGGCCTCTTAGCCACCAAGAACAACAGAATTGAAGAATGGGAATTGTTCAGTCGTAGCCTTGGCGATGAAGTGGAAATAGACAGTTTAAAGAGAATAATGAAAATACTCTCTCTCAGTTATTATGATTTGCCCTATTATCTAAAATCTTGTTTCTTGTACTTGAGTATTTACCCTGAAGACAAATTAGTTTATAATGATCAACTTATTAGAATGTGGATTGCTGAAGGATTTGTGCAAGTAAAACAAGGGAAAACTTTGGAAGAAATGGCAGAGACCTATGTGCGAGAGCTTCTAGATAGAAGTCTAATCAAACAAGCCAAGGCATATGATGATGGAAGGCCATTTGCATTCCAGATCCATGACCTTGTACGAGAATACATTATTTCCAAGTCTAAAGAACAAAATATCGTGAATATATTTAATGGTCGAGGAGAAATGATGTGGTCAGATAAGATTCGACGTCTTGCACTTCATACTACTTCAGTGAATTACCCGCGAGAATACGATAATTTGAAGCACATTCGCTCTTTTCTAGGCTGGCGTCTGGAGATGCAAAACAAATTTTATACAAGGTGTTGGCCAGTGGAGGTAGACTGCTAAAAGTGTTAGAACTAGAAAGAGCTTCAATTGATACTATCCCCAGTAAAGTTTTCAAATGTTATCTTCTCAAAAACTTGAACCTAAGGCATACGGCTGTTCGATGCATTCCAAAGTCAATCAAGAATCTTCAGAATTTGGAGACATTAGACTTGTTTGATACTAATGTGACTGAATTGCCGATCGAAATCCTGAAGCTCCACAAACTTCGACATCTCATAGTAGCCAAGTTTGGAGGTGGTTCAACTTCTGGCAGCTTTAAAGCTCCGTATGAGATAGGGAGTTGCTTGTTGTCCCTTCAAACACTTAATTGTATAGATGCTGATGATGTTGCTAGTGGCACTAAAATAGTGAGAGAAATAGGGAAGCTTACTCAACTGTGAGTTGTATCCATAAAGAAGCTAAAAAGAGAAGATGGAATGGAACTTTGCTCCTCCCTTTCGAAGCTTATTAACCTACGCGAGTTAAGCATTTTTTCAGCTGAGGACGAATCGATGGACTTGGATTACTCTATGTCACCTTCCACTTTACCATTTCTCCAAAGGCTCGTTCTCCAGGGACGTTTAGAGAAGGTTCCTCAGTGGATTAATCCTAATTCACTTCTTGGGCTCACTATATTAAATTTGAGTTGGAGCAGATTGAAGGAGGATCCTTTAGTATGTCTTGAGGATCTGCCTAATCTGGTAGAACTGAGAATGTTAGATGCTTATGAAGGTGAAGGATTGAGTTTCAAGGCCACAGGTTTTCAACGGCTCAAGAACTTAACCTTGAATGGTTTAAGAGAACTGAGATGGATGAGAGTAGAAATAGGTTCCATGCCTCTCCTTGAAGTGTTGCATATTTGGAAAATGAACTTAATGGTTGAGGCTCCAGAAGGCATCGAGCATTTGACCAATCTTCAAAATGTTTATTTTTATGATATGAGCAAGGAATTCCTGGTGAATCTTGATGGTCAGAGAAGAAGAGGTGGGGAGGACTGGAAACTATCACACGTTCCCAATCTTCGTGTTGTCATTTTCGACAACATTAGTGGTGAATATGAACATCGGCAGTTTGGTCAAGCCGATTCCGA
Source organism: Penstemon eatonii (assembly GCA_038501285.1). Lineage (NCBI taxonomy): Eukaryota > Viridiplantae > Streptophyta > Magnoliopsida > Lamiales > Plantaginaceae > Penstemon > Penstemon eatonii. The sequence continues at coordinate 32,705,518 of CM076713.1, forward strand.
GATCTCGAACATGAGTGGTGCGTTGTAGCATTTATAAAATAAAAAAAATTGGAGTTACGAAGTAATATGTGATGTAATTTGGAGTTTGGAAAATTTATTTTCTTGTTTTAATATTCAGATGTTATTATCGTAAAACTGAGGATGTGTAGTTTTTTTTTTTCCTATATTTTATTGGCTATTGGAAGACTTGATGAAGTATGAATTTTCAATGAAATAACATCATAAATCAGTAATATTATTGTTGCTCTTCATAAGAAGCATCAAGATGGTTCTCTGCTCATCAGGAGACGGCCTTATGTGGCTTGCACATGCCTGTCTTCAAGGGCATTTTCGTCCCGCTTTATTATATAACACAATAAATTGATTCACATTGGTTCATCTTAAACATGTTTTTTAACACCAGATTCCCTACACAATTTTAAAATGGATATTACATGTTTACAACCCCCCTCCCAAAAAAAAAACTATGAATCGGACAATCTGACTAAATTTTAAATTGATAGCTATGCCCATTAAAATTTTCCATATTATGAAATTCATAATTTTCTTCTTATAAAATATTTAGAAATACCAGATGGAATTTCCAATAAGAATAGACACTGAAGTTTTTGTTTTTAAACTTAAATATTTATAAGTATTTTATTATTTTCAACAATAAATCCATCAAATTATTTTTACTCAAATACAATATAACTAAATAATATTTAACTAAAAAAATATGAAAATTTATTTACATATTTATTGTAACGCCCCCCCCCCCCCCCCCCCCAATTTTCGGACCCTTTTGATTGGATTTTTAATCCAAATTTATGTGCTACTTTTTATTTTCAAAGTTAAACATTAATTTGAACTAAAATATACAATTTAATTATCTCCTATGTCCTTATTAACTTTGAAATGTTTTAAAAGCACAAAAATACTTTGACATAATAGTATACCTCTTTTGAAAAATATTTGGACCTTATTGTGCAAAATAAATAATTTCTAGGGCAAAAATGCATTTTACCGAAACTTCAGGGGGCAAAGTGAAAATTTTGCCCCATACTTGATTGTAGCTGATAGGAGAGCCTTTATAGCTCTCATAGCCAGCCCTAGGGGTGGCCAAGCATGCTTCTAGGTTAGAGAAATTTATCTATCCAAGGTGGACATGCATTGGCTTGTTACTTGGGGAGTAATTATATCTCCCATCTTTCCAAGGTATATTTAAACACCTTTCTCCTCATTTTCAGATTTCTCTTCACTCATTTTACACCTTAGAGTTCATAGTTAAGTTAGAATTAGAGAGAAAATAAGAGAGAGAAAAGAGACAACACATTTAGAAAGAGAGTTTTCGGGTATACTCAATCCAGCCTCGTATTTTCGATCATTCCACCTTCGTCCACCGTTGGATCATGCCCAAATTTTGCGTGAAGGTCCTACACACATGGATCTACATATTGACCGTTCGTATCGTCGTTTTGAATTCCCAAAGTGAATCGACAGCCGTGAGAAAATGGTGAAAAGTAAGGATTTTAGGGCTTTTGTTATGAACCACCACCGGAGCCGCCGCCACTGCCATCACCACCTTCGGAGATCTGGAAATAAAGAGAGTTTCACCCCCTTCGTTGCTTTGGGTAAAAAGACATATATGCATGTGTTCTTTAGTCTTTGTGATATTACTTTCTTCTCTTTAAATTATATATTGAAGAAGTTTAGTTTATCCTTCTAGCTTTTGTGATAAGTTGTTGAATTCATATTTAATATTAGATATTTAATGTGACTTGCTTTGGTTTGTTTAAATATTTCTTATATGTTTGGATCTTGATTTCTTTTTGTAAGAAAGTTGATGTTTTTATTTTTCTCAAAACTTTGGGGGTATTTTTGAAAATTTTAAAAGTTGAAAGGTTAAGGGCTACAATTTTTATTGGGAGTAAGATGGAATGAAAATCTAAATTTTTGTTTGACATTTGGTATAAATTTACTTGAAAAGCATTTGTTTTAAAGTTTGCTTTGAGATTTTTGCAAAAAAAGGGAGTTTTTGAAATTTTTGGGATTATTTTTATAAATCTGAAAACAAGGGGTCAAATGCGTTGTTTTGTCGCTATTTTTACGTAGTTCTTATATAAAATCTTGATTTATTGATTTGAAGTAGTGATTTATTCATTTTAGTTTTTAGATTGAAAAATTGTAAATTTTTCGAAGAAAGTCTATAATTAAAGAACTTTTTGTTTCTCATTGTTAGTTTGTGAAAATTTATTAAAACTTATTGTTAATTTTAATTTTATATTGAAATTATGCTTGATTATTTTTAAATATTACTTAAATGCTTTGATCTTAAATTATTTTTCAAGAAAATTGGTTTGATTAAGTTTTCAAAACTATGAAGGTGTTTTTGAAAAATTTTAAACTTGTGGGGTTTTTAAAGCTATGATTTTTGAAGCAAAAAGATACTTAATACTTTTATTTGATTTTCGATATGAGTTTAGTTAAAAATATTTTGATTTAAAGTTTGGTGCAAATTTTTCGAAAAAATGGATGTTTATAAAAGTTTAGGGATTGTTTTGTAAATCTGGAAAATAAAAGGAAAATTTTGCTATTTTGGCGTTGTTTTATGAAATTAGAATTTTGAGTTTTGAAAATAATAATTTTTAAATGGAGTTGATGTCGTAAATTTTTAAGCACTTTTGTGTGATGTGTTAGTTTAGGAAATCCTTGTGTAGGATTTTCATTAGTTATGTTTCTAAGTCATATACGTACTTGCTCAGGTTTCGGATACGCTTCATTTGTGAAGTTTTAGTCGCTATACTAAGCGACAAAGGTGAGCGCTGTGTGTTTAATTTGTATGTCGGTCCGATGTGCTAGTAGATCGAGTCCAAACATGCACTTAAGCTCTTAATAATCAAAGCATGAATTTTATTCTAACTTTTCTTGCATGTCGTCATGAATAGGTTGACTTATTATGTTAACATTACTTCCATGAAATCACTTAGCATTTCAACATGATTATCCAAATACATGCTACATCCGAATCTACTAGTTGCAAATATATTTTTCAAATTATCATGATAACCAAAATTTCATTTGATAAGTTATTAAATGTTGATAATATGTTAATATGTTTGATATGTTATGTTCCGTTTGTTTCCGACTATATGTTTTCGTTTGTTTTCAATATTGTGTGGGCCTCTTTTGATTGGTATATGGACCCGATGCTAACCTGGCCGGCAAGGGTCGGCAGGATTGTCACGTTTACCCGTAGGCCTGGCCTTACAATCCAAGTGGGGAGGAACACTTGGAGAATAAGGACGAACTCCGGCAAAGACATGTCGATGCATTTCAGATAGTAAGGTCGCTCCTTACTTGGTGAGTTTGGATGGACATCAGACTGAGGATGGAGGAAAGTGGAGGACGGCATCATCAATTCTTGGTTATGTGAATTCCGTGTTTCTTCCGCCTTGAATATATGTTTATTTGCTTGATAACATGCTTATGTTATATAATATGTTGCATTCACACATCACCATGCAAATTCGCACATAGCCTCACTAAGTTTGACGATCAACTTATGCGTTCTATGTTTCACTCTTTTCAGTTTAAGGCGTTCTGGAAATAATAGTCGGGTTGCGGTTAGGTCATCACGATTGCGATCCCACCCTAGTATTCGGGAGAGTAGTAATATTTTGTGGTTGATTTATACTCTTTTTCGATTTTGTTTAAAACCTTGCTTAGACTATTTGATTCGTTAAAGATGATTTATATTTTCGCAAAAGAGACAAGATTTTCATAAATTACTTAGTTATCTCTCTCGGTTGATTTTGTTGAAATATTTTGATATGTTATGATTAAATGTTTTTGCTTTAAAATTCTACTACCGAAATTGATTTTACTTGTTCGTCAAAAACTTAGTAATCTAAATTGTTTTTAGTTTATATTAAACTGCTTCCGCTTAAAACTTTTAATTATCAATTTTATTTTATTCTTCGTCAAAAAAAAAAGTTTCGATATTCTAACACTTTTTCAAAATAATAATAATTTTCCGATTGCCATCCGACGGACCTGCGGAGCCGGGCCGCCACATTTATTAAATCAAATTTGCTACATGGTATAAAAAAATTATATCAAAATAAAATATAATACTTTATAAAATAATAATTTTATTTTATATAACCAATAAAAAAAAATATTACATATATTCATAAATTAAATAAAAAGAATTTATAACTATTGAAAGAAAAAAGCCCTTTCCCTTTCCCCTTCCCCCCAAATGCAATCGTGGATCCTAGACCGGTGACTCGCCTTGAAAGAGATGGGGTGGGGACGGCGCTAGGTAAGAGTGAGGTTGGGGTATGTTTTTAAACTTTTTTTTCTTTTTATATATAAATTGAAACACATTAAAGTTTAGGACATGTTATACAAATATGAACTCTTTCACTTAGTCCAAATTCCCAAATATTTTAGTACATGGTCCTCACATGATGCTAGCTAGGGCCGTATTAGTTCAATTATTTATACTATATGAAACTTTCACAATTAAACTATTTTATAAAATTTGGGGGATAATATGCCATTATTATTTTTAAATTTAGCCAAAGTATCCAATTCATAATTTTTGGGGGTAAACATGCAATAATTCATTTTAAATTTGTCTAGGGACTCACATGTTACAATATATGTTTAAGAGAGACCAAAGTGAACTACTATAATGTGTTATATAAATGAGAATTTACATTTAGAGGTGAAAGGATGAAAATGCCCACGAAGTGAGGCATATGAGACCATCTCCATTATATGATAGCGGGAATACATTGGTAAGAGGGATATATATGGTGCTACACAAAATTTATGGAGGACAAAATTGTAAATAACGTGCCATATGGAGAACGAAATATGCGATTCACTCTTAAGAATAATTTATTTCTTAATAGATTGCTTAAACATTATTATGGTATGATTTGTAACAATGGTTGGAGTCACATGAATAATGTCAAATAACAGATGAAAAGTTGTGTAATTATGGCTCATGAATTCTGAGTTAGAAAAATATTGAATGTGTTGTTGGTTGAAAGAAAAGTTTGCAAAATTTTGGGAATTAAGACATGCTCATGAGAGTTTGATTGGTTTGAAAATGCTATAGAATTTCTAAGTGTTTTCAACGTTGAGCTGTTAGATATTAATATGGGACATTATAATTTATTGAATTAAAAAAAATATAAGACTGTATTTGAAATAATGGGGGAATTTACATCCATACTGCCCATGACCCTAATTACCAAGATTTTTAGTCTTTTCAAGAATTATAAAGACATCCCTTGACTTAACAATCGTTAATCAACCCTAACGGACTATGTTAAAAGTCTGAAATGCCCTTAATTATTTTTAATATTTAAAAATAAAAACCTACTACCCGTCTCCCATGACACCCACACCGCCAGCGTCTCACCGGCACAAATTGGTCGTAGACCTGCGATCGAAATTGAACCAATTTCGACTTCAAGTCTGCGACTAGCTTGCGCCGACAAGATGCCCTGGCCCCCCAAGACTTTTGGATATATACTATCCTATGTTAATTAGTTACACAAACTCGATCAAGATGGCTTCCTCACACAGGATCGGTTATTAAATTAAATGTTGATGCTGCTTTATCTCGTTTAGGAGATCTGGTGGGTTTTGGGATGATTGCTGGCAATAAAGAAGGTTTGTGTGTAGGCTGAAAATGTTTGGCTGTTAGACTGCCTCTTGATCCGGAACCTGCTGAGGCATTGGTTGCACTTCGAGCCATGTCCATTAATTCGATATTTCCTTTATAAATACTAATTCAATATTTTTAATATATTTATTCTTTATTATATCCAATATCTCACTCAACAAAAACTGAAAATTCCAGGCAAGAATTCCTTTTATTGAACTGATGGAGAGCAAGGGAGAAATTGTAAATGTGCGGCCAAATGAAATGGACGGTCTAGTTTGAATTAGAAAATTTTACTGTCAAAATGACACATTAAAAGAAAAAAACATTGATCTCTTTTCTCAAAATTACATCTAGTACATTATCCGGCACTGATTATTAACTACTATTATTTTTTAATTAAAATTGTAAAATTGCTCAAAAAATACATTTTCAACTAAAGGAGTTGATTGGACGTAATTACTTTTTTAATTATTTTAATTGTTTAAATATGCATTTTGTCAGGGTCGTCAGGTCTACTATTTTTGAGGACCTCGACGAATTTAAAATTGGGGTATCATATTCTAAAAAATATACCATATCACAGTTTTAATTTAAAATTTTTATTGATGCAAAGGTATTAATAAAATTGATTACGCCCAAACTTGTCGAAACAAAGCGATCGATGTAGAATAGATTGGGCGGTCGTATCCACGAGGAGATGACTAAACTAAGCTAAAATCGTTAGTAGACAAAATAGCTTTAAAGATAAATAAACAAACTAAATTAACGAAGCGATTTGATTTTAAGAAAACTTAAAGAAAAATGAATTTTTGGTTGTTGGAAAATACGATAATTAAAACGGTAAGATATCAAGAATTCCTTATATGCTTCGTTCACTTATTTGGATTGATTCATAAAATTACTCAATTGAAAGTTTCACATCCCAAACAATCAATCGGAAGATAAAGAATTGAAAAACACATGATTTCTAATGTATTTGAGTAAATAACTTTCTTGCTTTTAGAATTGGCACAAAATGTCATCTTATGAGAAATCAAAAACATACTATATACCAAGGCATATTGCATTAAAAGACTACCCATAAAACGAAAGGCTTATATCAATATAATTATATCATAAAGCTTTTCACATAAAAAGAGCATGACTAGATTTATATGAAAACTAATGAAACAATTGTATTAACATAAAAGTTGATGGAAATAGATGAAGAAGAATAAATTACTCAAAATTATTAAACTTACAAAACCTTGAAAAATCGAATCCAAATAAGATCACTACGCATATAAGTTCATCTCTAATCTCACCAAAGAACTATTAGCCTAATTTACTAATCATTATCACAAGTTCTAGAGAGAAAATATGATAATGATTTGAGAGAGAATTGTAACTAAGACTAAGAATTGTGTGTAAAGATGTGTGATTCTAGGACTATATATAGGTGCTAAATAGCCCTAATCCAAGTAGGAGAATGCTTAGGAGTAGGGTTGGCATAATGGGTCTGGACCCAATGGGCCGGCAGTGACCCGCCCAGACCCATTAAGACCCAACCCATTAGTGAACTTTATTTTTTGGTTGGGTTGGGTCTGGACACACATTTAAATTTAAGAGGTTTTAACTGGGCCTTTAACGGGTCCTTAATGGGTCTAAAAGAATTAAAAGAATTAAAAGTAAGCCCTATTACCTGCACAGCCCTATTACCTGCACAACACATCCGCCTTCTTCTCCTCTCTCTCTCAGTCTCTTTCGGTTTTTCCAGTCGACAAATCTCCGCCGTGTCTCTCTCTGCCAAGTGATTCCCCACCGCCGGACCTTCGGAATTGATGGAACCCACCACCGGACCGCCGGATTTCATGGAAGGTAAGTTTATGTAATTTTTTCTTAAATCTTTTTGTTTTAAATCTATAGAAAAATTGTTTAGATTTAGAGCCGAGAATATTAAATTTTCTTTTTCTAAGTTGGTAGTGATTATTGTGAAGTTATATAGTTCCTTTTTTGTGGTGAAATTATTGTGGAAATCTAATTACCTTGACCCTAGCATTATCAAGAAGTGCAATTAGAGGAATAATCCTCAAGTAGCGATCAATTTCTTCTTGGGCCCTTCTAAATTGATAAACAATATTCCACCCCATAGCCATTAGATACAAATAGCTTCTTTCTTGACAACTATTCACAAGAACATAAGCTCTTCTCAATGCATCCTCAAGCTCCTCCAATGGCTCCCTCGTTTCAGGGTATTTTTTCAGCTCAGAAATTTTGAGTTGCTCCAATAAATTTCCAATCATTTTCACATGCTGTGCGAATTGCCTACAGTTCGTCTTGTGCATTCTTGCTGTATTAGCTGCCTTAATTATTAAACCAATTAATGCCACTGCATTTAGCCCAGTTAATTGTACAATATTTGAGATGTCCCCAAAAGATGTCATCTTTGAATGAAAAATAGTTGATTAAGGATGTAAGAGAAATGGGTTTTCAAGATTTCTTGATTTTGAGGAGAAAAAAAAATGGATTTTTTTTTTTTTTTACTCAACTGATTTTCAACTGAAGCATGAGAGTTAGCCCAATTGGTGAAAGGGAAAGGATGAGCATTGATTTCTGGATTTTAGCACAAGGTAATGATTGGAAACTAAACTAAAGTAATGTTCAAAGTGGTGAAATTTAGACTCAAACTCTCTAGGTAGGATTCAATTCATATGGTTTGGTGTCTGTTTAACTTTCGCTTAGTTTTGGTTTCTAAAATAGGTTTCACTATTTTTGAAAGTTGGTTTGTGTGGTTTTATTGAACCATTATAATACAATTTAGTTTGAGTTTAATTGTTTAGATTTATGAGTTATGAAAAATTGGGATATGATTTGGGATGTTGAGGTTTGGAGGAAAAAATGGTGTTAGATTTAGATATCAAATCAACTATTTTTGATATATTTTTGTTGATCTAATTGCACGTTTTTATGTTTATAATTATATTATTATTTTCCTGAATTAGATTTCAATATAAATTCAATGGAAATGGAACTAGAGGATGATTTAACCGGAGATAGCTCATCACGAAGTAACCAAAAATCAAGAAAAAAAACTTCTAAAGTGTGGAAAACATTTGAAAAGCTACCCACTAATGCGGACAAAAAAGAAAGGGCAAAGTGTAAGAAATGTGGTGCTGTACTTTTATGTGGTGCTGGTAATGGGACAACTAGCATGAAACGTCACGCTAGTTCCCGTTGTCCCTTTCGTGAGGAGAATGAGGGTGAGGGACAAAGATCAAATGAGATTGATCAAAATGTATATCGAGAGCTTGTAGCTAAGTCGGTAGTTCAACATAATTTGGCATTTAGATATGTCGAATATGAAGGAATAAGAAACACCCATACCTACTTGAATCCTAATGTACAATCCATTTCAAGAAATACACTCAAAGCAGATATTCTAAAGCTATATAAAAAAGAAAAAGAAAAACTTAAAATAGCTTTAGAGTCAGTGCCTAGTCGTATATGCCTTACTTCAGACTTATGGTCTTCGATAACATCAGATGGCTATATGACTTTGACAGCACATTATGTTGATAAAAATTGGGTGCTTCAGAAAAGGGTTTTGGTTTTTCGAAATGTCCCCCCTCCTCATAATGGCCCAGTGTTGGCAGAATGGTTGATTGATTTCTTGAAAGAATGGAATATCGAGAAAAAAGTATTTAGCATTACTTTAGATAATGCAACATATAATAATGGTTTGGTTGATGTGCTTAAAGATCATTTTATAATGAATGGGTCTGCAATTTGTAGTTGTGATTTCATGCACGTGAGATGTGGTGCTCATATATTAAATCTCATTGTGCAAGCTGGGTTGAAAACTATCGATGTGGCTATTGAAAAAATTAGGGAGAGTGTGAAGTATGTGAAAGGGTCAGCATCGAGGTCCTTAAAACTTGCCGAATGTGTGAAACAACTTTCCCTTGAAGTGGGGAAAAAGTTGAGACAAGATATGCCGGTGAGGTGGAATTCTACCTATTTAATGTTGGATAGTGCACTAGCTTACACTCGAGCGCTTATTAGATTGGAGCGTGTTGATCCAAATTACAAGTGGTGTCCTTCGTTGGAAGAGTGGGATAGAGTTGAAAGAATTGCTAGATTTTTGAAACCTTTCTATGATATGACTAAACTATTTTCTGGAAGTTTGTATCCCACTGCAAATTTGTATTTTCATAATATATGGCGGATTCAATTGCTTATTCAAGAGGAAATGGAAAGTGGAGATGCGGTTACGAGTTTTATGGCATATGAGATGAAGCCTAAATTTGACAAATATTGGAAGTGTTACAGTGAGGTGTTGTCATTTGCTATCGTGCTAGATCCACGCTATAAGCTGGAATTTGTTGAGTTTTGTTATAACAAGCTTGATTCAGTGACATGTATTGCAAAGGTCCAAGATTTAAAGCAGAAGATGCAAGTTTTACTGGAAACATATTTGCTAGAGTCACCATCTCTTGGTGCACAATCTTCAAGGTTTAGCACAAGACCTCATGATGAGGTGGCAAAACAAATGGCGGTAAGTCAAGTTATTTCATTTGTTTATTGTTCATTTATTTATTTTCTAGCTCATTTTTATAACAAATGTTATATCCTTACAGGAGTTTGATGCTTTCAAAACTCGACATAAGGTTGCAAGACGAAAGTCGCAGTTAGATTTGTATCTTGAGGAGGAATTACTTGATTGGAATGATGTTCCAAATCTAAATATACTCGACTATTGGAGAGAAAATTGCACTAGATATCCCGAGCTCTCACTTATGGCTCGTGATATTTTAAGTATCCCAATCACTACAGTTGCTTCCGAATCTGCATTTAGTCATGGAGGTCGAATTATTGGAAAATTTCGAAGTAGGATATTGCCGAAAAATGCGGAAGCAACTTTATGTACTCGTGATTGGCTCGAAGGTAATTCAAGAATTTTATATAATGTTTTATTTTAAATTTTAATATTTTATTATATATATTCGTAACATTTCATAATTATTGTAGGTTATAGTTCTGATGAAGAAGATGAGGACAAATTACTCTCCACAGATATTGAAGGCTTGGTTGCGGAATTTGGGAGTGCTCATCTTAATGATTAGAAATGTTTTAGTCAAATATTTAGATTGAAAATTATGTTTTTGTTGAAGTTTCTACTTTCTATTAATTAAGATTTTGTGATGTAATTAAACAAATTTAAGTATATTTGAATATGAACTAAAAACTTGTAATTAATGCTCCTTATTTTGCATGTTGATTTTATTATTTGGATCATAATTCTTGAATATATAGTACAACTTTTGAAGAAGAAGAAGAAAAAAAAAAAAAAAAAAAAAAAAAAAAACCGGGCCGGCCCGACCCAGACCCGTTTGAGACCCGGCCCATTTAAGACCCGACCCGTTTATGACCCATTTAGCCCAGACCCGAACCCGACCCGACCCATTTAGCCCAGACCCGAACCCGACCCGACCCGCCCGTTTGCCATCCCTACTTAGGAGGTAGACATTGAGTAGGAAGATGTTTAGGAAGCTTAATTCTCGTATGGAAATAATTTATGCAAGTTTCCTAATCACTTTAGGACACAAATCGCGATTCCCGCGTAGAAGATTCTGCTCTGCGCGACATATTTGAAAAATGCATATCTTTGTGCTCCGAACTCCAAATCCAGATCCGTAAAGTCTGTAATATAGCTAACTCCTTCCTCTACAACATATCCAAAATTCAGCTTAATAGGAATTTCCTTGCGAGAGTTATCGTCCTTGGAAGTAGCAGTAATATTTCTGGCAGATTCCTTATTTGTTGTTCTTGCACTAATTTACTTCCTTGAATCTTTCCTTGCTTCAAATTATGCATTTGATACTTGTACAATTTGGGAAGGCTAAATATTCCGGGGTCCATATTTTATATTCCTACAAAAACAAATCAAAACTCAATATTTTCTAATTACAATAATTTCTATTAATTTCATGAAAATATCAAATTAACACTTGATTTATTTAGAAAATAAGAACAACTTAAGTGCATTTTCAAGCACTAATCAAAAATCCAAATTCATTTTTCGAAAAATATCTTCTTCCATAATTACATGACCAATTGACATGTTGAATAAGTTTTATTAGGGTGAAATACAGTTTTCCCTCTTAAAGTAGGGGTGGCATCAGTTACCCCCTAAAGTATCTAATGTAACACTTACCCGGCCCCCTATGTTATAGTATTGAACATTTTAATTATAAATTCATCTATTCACCAAATAATATTATATTCAATTTCTTCATTTATTCGGTTTCATTATTTTATGTTTCAACTTTTTTATATTTCTATCTCATATATTTTCTTTATCTTTTTCTATGTTTTATTTGTTGATAATTATTTCATTTATTTTGTGGTACGAATTATTATGCAAAATATTGAGTAATTCTCCTTCGAATTCTTTCTCGCAAAATTCAAGGTTGACACCAAATCATATTAAGTTTTAATATTTTAATTTCTTCATCAATTTTTTTTATTAATTATGAATTCATTTATCCACTAAACTATATTAAATTTCAATTTCTTCATTTCTTTTGTTTCTTTCGGTTATAAAAAATGAGATGAAAATGAAGAAAAATTTGAGATTGAAAAAAGTATGGTAAAAAAAATGAAGAATTTAAAACATAATTTGGTTGATGAATGGATTCATAATTAATATAATGAGAATTTTATTTTAATAAATTAATAAAGAAATTTTTATTTATGAAAGAGGTGGGGGTATTTTTGGAATAAAAATTATAAAACTATAACAGAGGGGATAAGTGTCACAATTGATACTTTAGGAGGTAACTGATACCACCCCATACTTTAAGGGAAAAAACTGTATTTCACCCTTTATTGTATTTTTTTAAGCAAAACAACTATTTCATGCATTGTGAATATTATCCAATAACAAATGAATAGTATTAACTTCTTACTTTTGGCTTCACAAATTAAAAACTATAACATATAGTGATGTAAATGGGTCGGATTCTGATCGAATCAGATTTGTCAAGATTCGGCTACGTTTATTTCATATTGGATCTTGTTTGATTCGAATCTTGTTCGGATTGTGCTCGAATCTATATTTTTGAATCCAATGAGTCTTGGTCAGATTTGACCGGATATCGAATATTTTTCGGATTCAATAAAATTTTCATTTAAAAAATTAAATTAATATTTTTTCCTAAAATCAGTTTATTAACTTTTCAATTTTATTTAATTTTAGCTCACATGTTCAAACTTTTTTGTAGTAATATTCATATTTGTAGATGAAATATTGGTTTAGTAAATTTATAAACGAGTTATAAATTACTATCTTCTTAAATTGTCGGTGAAAAATTATTAATAGTATTTACTTTCATAAAACATTATGTTATATATATCATTCTTTTTATTTATTATCAGATACATATCTTTAACGGATCGGATCTACCTAAATTCATATTCGCTTCATGTGTTTTGAATTACGGATCTTTATAATCGAACCAAGTCCATTAAATCTCTAATCGAATAATTATTCTAATAAACAGACCTGATTCATACTAATCCGAATTGAAATTCGCCCTATTGACAGCCTTAATAATATATAAACGAACTTTTAAATACCCAAATTATGCTTCAAAAAAGGCTGACATGTTACTCATAAGTTGCAAACAATTTTTACGTTATCTATTAAAATTAAAAGAGTAAAAAGAAAATTACATTTATTTAAAAAGAATTTGGGGTATATTTGGATGGATTTTAGCTCGGTTTCGTGGGTCTCGGTTTAAAAAAATTGGTTTTGGTGGTTTCGACGAAACCTTTGAGACTTCATTTTGATGAGTTTTGGCTCTTAGGTTTTGTGGTTAAAATAAGTTGAAACCTCACTTGATTGAGTTTGGATGTTGGGGTTTAGGGAAAAAAGTAGGTGATAGGTATCAAATCAATGTCTTTTTTAGTGAGATTTGGGGGAAAAGTAGGTGATAGGTGTCAAATCAATGTTTTATAGGTTTGAAGAGTTTGAGTGTGAGTTTTTGAATAAATTTTTTATGATTTTATTGATTTGGCGAAAACACATTTGAAAGGATTTCTGGCCTAGTATCCATCCAAACACAGCCTTTGGACTTTACCAAATTTTGAGGCCCCATTAAAATAGAAGCTTCGACATGGGCCCAAGTTGTTGATAGACAAGGCCTAGCCCGGAACTGTAAATGGGTTTTCGAGTAACACAACTCATGTAGCTTTTATTAATATTTGCGGGTCAATAAACAAGTGAAGAGACGACCGGACCCATTAATTCGACTGAAAAATAAAATGAACTTTAGGCAATTTCATGTTCGTCGCAATTGGCTACAACTTGAATAGTCGATGTCTATTGATGCAATGTGGAATTGAAATATGGTACCACATGTGTCGACAAAAATAGTTATAGTACCAAATCCCTAAAGTAAGTACAATTATGGTATTAAAAGTGAAATTCTCTCCACAATTCATGTAGCTTTAATTAATCTTTGCAGGTCAATAAACAAGTGAAGAGATGACTCGACCCGACCCATTAATTCGATAGAAAAGTAAAATGAACTTTAGGCAATTTCATGTCATCATCGCAATTGGCTGCAACTTGAACAGTCGATGTCTATATGGCTACGATAGTCGCAAGTAGAGTTAATGGCAATTTATTCCTGTGATATTTATAACATATTCAATTTATTTTTTGTAATTTGAAAAAGAGCATTTTATTCTCTGTAATTTTATAAAAGTCTTAATTTGAAAAAGAGCATTTTATTCTCTGTAATTTTATAAAAGTCTTACACCGACTCTATCATTTTTATAAGTAATATTTTATCCCTTATGTTATGATATTGTGGGAATTTCTTCCTTTTGATATGGTAAATGTGGTATATAATTTATTCCCTATGTTATGTTAAATGTGACAATTTACTCTCTTATATTAAAAAAAAAAAAAAAAAAAAAAAACTTTTTCTTGTCCACTGTCAATTTTAATAAGTGATTAAATCCACAAAATAATATCTCAATAGGAAGACTTTCAAGTCTTCGTCTAAGTTATCACCACACACTTAATTTGGTAAGGAAATGAAAAGGAAAGAGATAATGTGAAGACTTTTCAAAGAGAAATAATTGAGGCCACCTCAAGTCCAATTTCCTATAAAAAGCTAAATAATTAACTTTTATGTTAAATTTGTCTGAAATTTCAAAGGTATATCTAGAAATTATGCATCAAAATTAAGTAGTATCAGTTATTAATTACTTATTACACTTGATTGTTGGAATTGTTTTGTGTTGTGCTGCAGTTCCTTTTGGAAGCATTTTGTGCATCTTCAACAATACTGTAGAGGTGAGTAATTAATGTTCCATGAACTTCTTCTAGCTTTTAACTAGAAATGAAAAGTACACGCATATTGTTAAATCATATGAATTATCTATTTTTTTTCCCAGAAATACATGTAATGCAATATGGTTATAAATATAGTTCATGACCAGGGACGGATCTAGGAATTTAGTGTAGTGGAGGTTAAACCTCTATGATAAATTGAATAATTGAAATACAAAAATAAAATTTCAATCAAACAATCAAAATAAAAAATTTATTTTATTCAGAAGAAAATATATGAGGAGATACGAAAAAAAAGGTGAAGTTTAACAAAAATAATCACCACAAGTTACTTTAATTATTTATGATACTAGGTATAATCTAAAAAGAACCCAAAAATTCTATACGCAAACAAATCAAAGATATTTACCTCGATCAAGCCCCATTGTATTGCACTTGTGGTAATTAAGTGCTAATATTATTCATAATTTGCGAGGGAAGGGACAATTTTATCCTCATATATTATTCTTTTCTCGACATGAAATTCGAAAACAACCATGTACACAGTACACTTAAAAGAGTAGCAATAATCCCTTTTTTAGCTTAAAAAATAGACAAAAAACTTATGTTCTCTTAAAATATAAGTGCGGTGAGTTTATGATATGTTATACCATGATTCTTTTTCTAGTAAAAATGACACGTGATTTTTTTTTTATTCTAATCTCTGTAAAAAGAATTTAAACATATATCACAAACACAATATAATAAGAGATAATTATGAAATTATTATTAATATATTTTCAATTCGTTGTTGGCTCTTTTTATCAATAAATTAAACAAAATTTCAAGTGAAATTCTAAACATTGTTTAAATAAAATAAAGTAAAAAAACCATTAACAAAATAAACCATTATATTTACTTAAAACAAATATTATTATTTGAAATTACAATCAAGAAATTATACACACCTAATTTTAGATTACAACAAATCAAATTTATTTCCCTACTTAAATTGATATAAATATTTAAATTCAATAAAATTTAGTTTTTGACATACAAAATTAATTATTTTTAATTTTAGTAAAATAAATAGATAAATTTGATTTAAAATAAAAATAAAAAGAAAAACATATCCCTAGTGTATTGAACCCCCATCCGCCCACCCCATACACCCACACAGTACCCACCTTACCCCGTCCCTTCTCTGGGAAGGGAAAGGGATGGGTAGGTGTTGGTGGATATTGGGGGAGGGGGAGGGAGTTTTTTCAATAGTTATTTTTTTTAGAAAAATTACATTAAAAGTGTTTCTGAAATATTTTTTATGACATTAAAATGTGTCTTCAGAAATTAATGCTATAAGGTGGTAATTTTAATGAATCCAATTAATATAAAATTATCACAAGGATTGCAAATAATATCTATTCGGAACTTTTTTATGAAATTTAGTTGAACAAGAAACAAGATAACAATGCTCAATTTTGACAAAAAAGCCGCCCTAGCTAGAGTTTCAAAGTACCGAAAATTCAACCACAAAATTCTCTTTTAATACACACCTAACATATATTATACATCAAATTAAAGCTTGAAACGATAGGAACAAAAGCCCTAGTTTGTCAAATTTAATCGAAACTAAAAACCACACGAAATCAAACACCCTTTATCTTCAGGTGCTTAATAGATGTGAATATTTCCCAATTATTGTTTGCAAAAATGAAGTTAGTCATCTGCAAATTTTGTAAAGTTTAGATCTGAAGATTCTCTTATGACTTGTCTTCTCAGATCTAAGTCCTTCTGAATTTGGTTAAACAAATTAGTACGTCCTTCACTTCTAGTTCAGAATTAGATTCAGTAGTTGTGTTTAAATATCTGGTTGTTTTAAACAATATTAAATAACGAAAATAAAAAATGATTTTTTTTAACTAGAAAGATAATTGTGTAAAAAAAAGGTAGTGGAAAGGTAAATGTGTAACTTAACTAATATTTGATTAATTTAAAAAATAAAAAAATCTGCCCAACTCAATCACCTACTTTATAGGTAGTCGGTCCAATTTTTTAAAGGCTGAGATTGAAATCTCATTTCTCATTTTCAATCCAATGACAAAGAGAGGGGTTCCTTATGTGTACCCAACACAATATGTACTAACTTAAGACATCCCCTACAAACACTATCATACTTTTATAAGTATTGATGACACGTCATAAATTACTGAATATAAAAAACATATTTATTTGTACTATAAATTTTGGTTCAATATAATGGTTCAATAGTAATTTATAAATTTGTATATATTTAAAATGTGATGTAGAAAAAAATTACGTAAATTTTTATAACATATACTCATATAATTTATGTCTTTTAAATTACAAATAAAATGCAAATTCAGAAAGTTAGTGAAAATTTTGAAATTATCTTTTACATCAACTTTTATAATTTTAATCTTCTTCTCCTACAACACATAAAATTGAACCACAACAAATAAAATACTGTTATTTTAAAGATATAGTACAATACAAGTCATCAAGTTGTATAAAAAAAAGTGGTATTATATAATTGATTTAGTATGATATAAGTATAAACACTCCTCTAAACACACACACACACAAAAAAAAAAGTTAAATTAAATATCATTCTGCTAAAAAAAAAATGTTAAAATAGAATTGAATATGAATGAAAAAAATACTTATGACTTAGGTGCGTAATTTTTCTTTGTTTTCGTAAATTATATAGAATATTCAAAAATATCAAGACATGCATGACCTTGAATTTCATGACATTATTTTTGTGAAGAAAACGGGTGAAATCGGTAATTAAAGTGTTAAATCAAATAAAAATTGGTAAAACTGATAAAAAAAAAAGGTTTGACATTGGTGAAAACATGAGAAATTGATGAAAAATTCAAGTGAAATTGATGAAGATAGTGAAAAAACAGGGGAAATCTATATTGAAAAAAAAGGTTCAATTGATATCATCAAATACATGTGAAATCGATGAAAGTCTAGATGAAATTGGTGAAGAAGGTAAAAAGATGGTTGAAACTGGTACAAAAATGCCCGTGAAATTGATGAAAAATTTGGTAAAGTTGGTGAAAAATAGATGAAAATGGTTAATAATATGTGAAGTCCATAAAAAATGAGTAAAATCAAAGAAATTTTAGGATAAACATGTTTTTTGCAATTTTTACAGACACAATTTCTTTAATTTTATTTTCTTAAAAATGTATGTGTCTTTACCCCTAAATTTTGATTTTGCTATTACGAATTTCGACCTTGGTTCTATAATTAAAAATGTTAAGACATTAAAAATCTTAAATAACAAATTTGAGTCCACTCATATTCAGCACGATGACAACTCATTTAAGCTCGATTTATGTAAAATTTATGTTATGTCCAACAACAATCTCAAATTCAATAAATAAATTAAATTATATATGTAAATATATTGACCAAATATACTTGACTGTTGAATCTCATAGGAACTATAATTGCTGCAGACGTCTTTATCTAAGATTTGTTTTTGTAAAAAAACAATGATAAATTGAATGTCAAAAAATGCTTAGATACACAAGTAATTAAATTATTTTTTATCAAAAACTAAATAAAAAAACACTAATATTTCTTGATTATGATTCAAGGACGCAGATGAGTTAATGATGAAGCCAATAGTCGTCTTATTTTAGTTTGAGAAAGCTGCTAAAAAATAGGATTCATAGAAAGATTACGTCTACTAGATATGGGGACTTTTATTAATTATAATAAGTGCCAAATTTAGTAATATTAAAAAGTAGAGAAACCGGTTAACCCACAAACACCTTTAATTTGGACTTGGGCAGTTATACAACCATATTAGTGCTACCCGTGCAAGATAAGTCAATTTTTTTCTTTGAAAATCTCAAAAGTAATTATTACAATGGGGTCAAATACTGTAAAAGTTACAATTAACTAAAAAGTATTTATGATTTTGTGGGCCAAACACCTTTGATGGGCACTTTAATTGAGTTTGCGGGTGACAACAACTGTTCCATGACACCCAAACTGAGTGTGCGGGTAGAGTCATAATCAAATACTAGGGCTCTTGTATAAATGCACTATAAAGAAATGGTATGCATGTTTCCTAGCAAAAATTGATTTTGGGGCAGCTTATAGGTTCTGAGGTCCTACATCCTTCAAAATCACAGTAGAGGTCCGTAAATAGTTTTGAGACCTCTCATTTGCTAGGCCAAACTCAAAATCCCGTATGAACTAAAAAATGAACATAATGTAAAGTGTCCATTGAACAATATTACAATGTGGATAAAATGTTCAATTGAAATTTTACAGGGGTCAAATAATGACTAAATTAGTCATTTTTCGTAATGAAATTAAATTTCACTTGCAAATATTAGCGTGTCTGGTAATTCCCATAATAAAAAAAAAAAAAAAAAAAAACTTGTACTATGTTTTACATGTATATTACTTTTATATCTATTTTTATACTATTACATAAATTAATATTGCCCATAGAAATAATATCTCAAAAGGAAGACTTTTTACGTCTTCAACTAAGTCATCACCCCACATTTAAACCCATTAACAGAGAAATAATTGAAGCTACACTGCGATGAATGTATGTATGTATTGATCAAGTCCAATTTTCTATACTAAATATTTTCTTCTCTATTCTCCTCAAGAGATTTAAATCTAATATATCAATTACGTTAAGAGGTAATTAAAATTTACTTTAAGAGATTTAAATCTTGCAATTAATTTTGTAAAATTACGTTCCTAACTAAGTCATAAGTATTTTTCATTCTTTCATATATAAGATACAATCCAATTTAATTTTTTCTTAACATAATGATATTTAAGAGATTTTTTTTTTTTTGTATTTAGAGTGTTTATGACGTATATTGTACTCTTTAAATTAATATGTTCTTACTTATTGAGCTAATATATGATAATTTATATATATATATATATATATATATATATATATATATATATATATATATATATATATATATATATACATATATAGGCGCTATTTAATATAATAATATTTTTTATAGTTCGTTTTTATCTATTATAAGAGAAGAAGATTAAAATTATAAAAATTGATGCAAGAGAACTTATAAATTTTACGAGCTTAGGAGTTTATAAAACAAATAAATATAATAAGATTTCATGTCTTATTATACATTTTCAATTACTTTTACATGTTTATCAGTGAATTAAATATCACTTTATAACTTAAATAAGGGTATTTTAGTCCATACAAAAAAAGCTAAGAAATATTTATACTTTTATAATTGTAGAGATAGAGATAGAGAAATATGAATTTGTCACTTTTTAAATACTACGTCTTTTTCTTATTGGTTTATCAGAATGTTCGAGATATTCAAGTAACCTGAAAATCAAAGAAGTTTGAGATCAAGACAATCCATTTTTGGGACAAATGTTTTCTTTACTTTGAAAATTTACA
Organism: Penstemon eatonii; assembly: GCA_038501285.1. NCBI lineage: Eukaryota > Viridiplantae > Streptophyta > Magnoliopsida > Lamiales > Plantaginaceae > Penstemon > Penstemon eatonii. The sequence continues at coordinate 32,725,966 of CM076713.1, forward strand.
TTGAGTTAAGTAAAAGTATATATAAACATAGTTGGCTTGATATTGAACTTTATATAGACGAACTTTTCAAATATTTATTGAAATGAAAGAGGGATTAAACAGAGTGTTTTACATTCCATGAGTTTAAATTTTATGAGCTTTATGTCTCACGTAAAGGAGGTACGGTAGGAGTTATATATGTCTCTTTAAGTATTATGCAACTCTATCTAATTGTACTTCTTGAATTTGTTTAATTTATTTTGTTATTTTATTAAAGCTCAAGTTAAAATTTAAAATAAGTAAATTTTTTTTCAATTGAAAAAAAAGGAGAGAAGAAACATAAAACAAACAAGTTTATTTATCAATTTTATATGATAAATAAATGATATTTTGGGTTCACTTATTAATCTTCTTTCAATTACGTAGCACGTGAATTTCATAAGTGTCAATTTTCATATTCTATGATTTTTAGGAAAAACAAGATGGCAGAGAGTGCAATATCTTTTTTGTGCAATCAACTTTCGATCTGGCTCCAACACGAGGGAGAATTGTTGGGAGGGCTGAAACAGGAGGTTCAGTACATTCGAGACGAAATGATGCAAATGAAAGCATTCCTCAGAGTCGCTGATTCAAAAGAAGAAAAGAACCCCCAACTCAAAGAATGGGTAAGACAAGTGCGCGAAATTGCTTACGACACTGAAGATATTCTCGACGAATACATGCTTCGATTTCCACGTCGTGATTCTATTGGACTTTGTGGCTGCATAGAACATATTTATTACACGATAAAAAATCTAAAATTCAGTAACAGAAGTGCTTATGAAATCCAAACAATTCAGCACAAATTAGAAAATGTTTCGAAGAGCCAACAGAGATATAAGGACATGTGTGGTGTCAATGATCTAGCCTCGAGCTCTACGCTTATCAATGATACATGGTATGATGGTAGAGGCGATGCTCTCTTATTGGAAGAAGCCGATGTTGTTGGCATTGAAAAGCCAAAGAAAAAGCTTATTGATTGGCTTTCGTCAATGGATTTCGGGATAAAAGTCATCTCTGTGGTAGGCATGGGAGGATTGGGTAAAACCACCCTCGTTAAAAAGGTGTATGATGATGCTTCATTGAAATCAAATTTCAATCACCATGTTTGGATTACTGTTTCAGAATCATTCAAGGTCGAACATCTTTTGAGAAATATTATTAGGCAGCTTGTTGATGAAGTAAAGAAACCACCCCCTCAAGGATTGGAAGTCATGAATGTCAATGAAATGAAAGAACATATATATAAGTTTCTCCTGCACAAAAATTACATAATTGTCCTTGATGATGTTTGGCAAATACACGTCTGGGAGGCTATGAGATATGCGTTTCCAAGAAGTGATACTCGTGGCTGCATCGTCATCACGACGCGTTATAGCAACATTGGCAATGCTGCGTGTAGCGAGAATAACCGCTATGTCTATGAACTGGAACCTTTACCGAAAGAAGAATCAAAGATATTGTTTTACAAAAAGGCATTTCAAGAAAACTCATGCCCCCCTTCATTTGAAAGAAATTTGTGAAAGATTATTAAAGATATGTGCTGGTTTGCCACTTGCCATTGTTGTAATTGGTGGTCTCTTAGCCACCAAGAACAACAAAATGGAAGAATGGGAATTGTTCAGTCGTAGCCTTGGCGATGAATTTGAAGGAGAATATCTCAAGAGAATGGATAAAATACTCTCCCTCAGTTATTATGATTTGCCTTATTATCTAAAGTCTTGCTTCTTGTACTTGAGTATATTCCCTGAAGACAACTCGCTTGGAGTTGAGAGAATTATGCAAATGTGGGTCGCTGAGGGATTTGTGCATCCAAAACAAGAGAAGACTGTGGAAGAAGTAGCAAAGACTTATGCACGGGAGCTTCTAGATAGAAGTCTAATCAAACTAGAAGAGACATATTCTGATGGAAGACCATGTTCCTTCAGAATTCATGACCTTATACGAGAGTACATTATTTCCAAGTCAAAAGAACAAAATGTTGCTGTTATATTTACTGGGCAAGGAGGAATGTTGTTGCCTGATAAGATTCGGCGCCTTGCACTTCATACTTCAGTGAACTACAAGGAAGAAGAATACGACAATTTGAAGTACATTCGCTCTCTTCTATGGCTGGGGTCTGAAGATGCAACAGAGTTTGCACAAATATTAGAGAAGGTGTTGGCCAATGGAGGTAGGCTATTAAAAGTGTTAGGATTAGAAAGAGCTCCAATTGATACTATCCCCGATAAAGTTTTCAAATGTTATCTTCTCAAGCACTTGAACCTAAGTCATACGGCTGTTCGACACATCCCAAAGTCAATCGACAATCTACAGAATTTGGAGAGTTTGGATCTCGGTGAAACCAATGTGACAGAATTACCGATCGAAATCCTAAAGCTTCGCAAACTTCGGCATCTCATTGTGGGGAAGTATGGAGATCATACTTTGTTCCACTACCTTCAAGGCGTTGAGGCTCCATATGAGATAGGGAGCTGCTTGTTGTCCCTGCAAACACTTTATTGTATCAATGCTGACGAGGTTGCAAGTGGCACTAAAATAGTTCGAGAAATAGGGAAGCTAACTCAGCTGCGGATATTAGGCATAAACAAGCTCAAAAGAGAAGATGGAAAGGAACTTTGCTCCTCCATTTCTAAGCTTATTAACCTACGTGAGTTAGACATTTATTCAGCTGAGGAGAACGAGGTGATGGACTTGGATTACTCTATGCAGTCACCTAATTCCACTTTACCATTTCTCCATATGCTCCTCCTTCATGGACGTATAAAGAAGGTTCCTCAGTGGATTAATCCTAATTCTCTTCACGGGCTCACTGAATTAAATTTGGCATGGAGCAGATTGAAGGAGGATCCTCTAGTATGCCTTGAGGATCTGCCCAATCTGGTACAACTAAGAATGGTAGATGCTTATGAAGGTGAGGGATTGAGTTTCAAGGCCAAAGGTTTTCAAAGTCTCAAGGAATTAACTATGGTCAATTTCAGAGGAATGAGATGGATGAGAGTAGAAAAAGGTTCAATGCCCCTTCTTGAAAAGTTAAATATTTCCGAAATGAAATCAATGGTGGATGTTCCAGAAGGCATCGAGCATTTGACCAAGCTTCAACATGTAGGATTTTATGGTATGAGCAATGAATTCCTGGTGAATCTTGAAGGTCAGAAAAGCAGAGGGGAGGAGGATTGGAAACTATCACACGTACCCAAAGTTATTGCGGCATTTAGACACAGTGATGGAAAATATTACATGCGTCCACTGTTTGTCCAAGCCGATTCCTAGACCTCCGACATGTGTGGTGTTTTGCAGCATTTACATTTTTTTAAATTCTCAAGTACCATGTGATGTTATTTGGATTTGTGAACTCTTTATTGTTGAATTTCATATTCATATTTTACTATGATATAAATGAGGATCTGTAGTTTTATTTGGCTATTTGAAGAATTTTGATGAAGTGTGAAAGAATTTTCTAATAAGTAACTCGAACAGTTACTAATTTTATTGTTGCTACTCCTAGTAAGAATTTAAATGGTTCTCTGTTTATTCAAAAAAAAAAAAAAAAAGAGTTACAACAAATATAGTAGATTATTTTTTAACTCTAATTTTAGAATACAAAAGAAAGATAATAAACAATATATTTCTTACTTCTGCAACCATAAATATGGTATTGTTTGTGACATTGGTTGGAGTTACATAAATAATGTTCTTCATGTCAAATAACTGATGATAAATTGAGTATTTTGGCTCATGAATTCAGAGTTAGAAAAATATTGAATGTGTTTTTGGATGAAATATAAGTTGCAAAATTTTGAAAATTAAGACATGTAAACTCACGAATTGAAGTTTGATTGGTTTAAAGATGTGATAACATTTTTGAGAGTTTTCAATGTTTAAATAATATATGGTACATTACAGTTTATAGAATTAGAAAAATATAAGAATGTATTAAAAATATGGAATTACATTCATGAATCATGATGAATTGACGATTGAAATTTGACTTGAAATCTTAATGCATTGACAATTGCAATTTGTGAAAGCCACGTATACATTTGTTAATATAAGCATACGTGTGATATCAAAATGATGTCTAGACAGGGTATATTTTAGCACAAAATATGAAGTTTACAAGAGGGCTTTATTTATGGTAAGGCTATCTAGCTTCATTATCTTTTGTTTAATAGTGGAACATAAGCATAAACTTCAGCTAACATATCAGAACTCATGTAAAGATTCATTAAAATGAACAGTATCTAGAAAATAATTCTCTTCAATTTTTTAGAATATTCCTGATACTACATAACCACATGCATTGTTTAAGGTGTAAACATTCAAAAGACATTAATTATGCCTTTTTTTGAACCTCCTTTGGGCTTTCAAATCTACAACTATAACAGATATATTGTCTCTGCTTCCCCTTTGGAAAGCAATTTGTGAGAGGTAGTTTGCTGCATCTTGTGCTGCTAGATCCATGTCATCTCCTCTTTCTTTCGATAAAATAGCAGCACCGTTTTTCTTGTGCCAGAGTAGAATTCGCTTTCGCGCCAAATCACAAGCCTCCTCATTTGTCATTACATCCCACAAACCATCACTTGCTAGAATAAGACACTCGTCTTCTTTCACTCGAGGAACAAACATTATTTCCGGATCCGCAATCACATACGGCCTCAAGTATCTATCACCTGCCCACATTATAAATGATCATAAAACTATTTCCAAAGGATTCATATTAATATTAGATGAATCGTAAAAATATTCGGGAAAATACAAACCAATGGATCTTGACATTGCTAGGACACCTGAAACGCGATATCCACCCCAGTTAATGACCTTGCCTCCTTCAGCTTCTACCCTTGCACATTCATCTTCTCTATTATTAATAAATAAGATCAACCAAATATCATCTTCATATAATAAACGCGTAAATGAACTAAAGAATCGTGTATGAAGATTATCAACATCAACTCAAGCTCGAGCCTAACTTTATGGTCAACCGATAATGGCATAGATGTTTTCCCTCGAGAAAGGACAACTCTTGAATCACCACAATTTGCAACAATCATATGTGTAGGACAAACAATCCCAACCACGGCTGTTGATCCAAAGAATCACGTTGCAAATTTTGTTCAACTACAACTTGGAAATCTAACACAAGTTATTTCCAAAATTTCATTACCCCAACTTTATTAAGAACTCCAACACAGTATCCAACATAACACAATTTCATTATAAATTTATCTTAAATCATATTTTAACTTGTAACCACTAATTATCGATCCCATATCCCTGTTTTAACTTGTACCCACTAATTCTAATTCATTAAACAAACCCAAAGTACAGTAACCAGAAAGAAAATAGAATTCCAATTCTAAATGAAACTAAAGAATATAAGTAATTTAAAGGTAGTTAAAAATAACAAACCTGCTTCGGAGAAGAGAGAAACAAATATTAAACTGATTATCTTGGAAAACTCAAATAACTATTTGAGAGAAAAGAAGAGTGGACAATTCAAATTTTAAATGTGTTAAAGGAACTCTTTTTTTTTTTTTTTTTTTGGGTAAATAATGTTTACGGAACTTAATTTACAAGAGAAGCAAATGAATGATGGTTTCAACATATAATCTACCTCCTTCTTTGGTACTTTTTCTTTATTTTTTTAAATTTCAAAATATTTGAAGTAGGCTTGGCAAATGGGCGGGTCGGGCCGGGTTTGAGTCGGGTCGAAACGGGTCAGGAATTATGGGTTTGTGATAGCAGGTCGGGAATGGGTCGGATCTTTATGGGGTCTGGGTCGGGTCGGGTCTGGATCGGCCCTTTAAACCTCATCTTTTTTTTTTCCTTCAAAAATCCACAAAAAATTGTTGGAACATGTTAAAAAATGGGAGTAATTGATGGGAAGATTTGAAAGAATAAAGTTAACATGCAAATTATGAAACATTAATTATATGATTTGAAAATATAATTTTTATTATTCTCTTATATCTAAGAAATATAAAGGAATATAAATATATTGCGTAAAAACAAATAAAAACACCCTTTCGAAAATCGATACTAATATTTTATTAGTAAAAAATGGCCATGAATTTGATATAGAAAAGACCAACGATTTTAAGATACTTTAGTAATTTAATATTTTTCCTTCGAAATAATGGATTAATAATTACAAAATAAGAAAAGTTGGGTCTAGGCCTTCAATTTTATGATAGCAAACAAGATATAATTTGATTTTCTTTTTGAAATTAAAGATAGTAGCAAAGTCGCTTTTAAATTAGACCCAATACTTAATTTTCTTTTGTTTGTACAAGACCCATTATAAGACCCACTAGGAGACGCATTAAAAATCCATTAGTTATAAAGCTGACCCATGACCAACCCAACCCAATAAATATAAAAATTAATGGGTTGGGTCTGGACGGGCCTGGACGGGTCACCGGTCGGCCCGCGGGTCCAGACCCATCTTGCCATGCCTAATTTGAAGCATTTATTAAGTCACATTTCCCCCCTTCCTTTCGATCTTAAACTAAAGAAGACTCAATCTCAACAACGATCCGATAAAAAAACACTATTAAGTAATACCTCTGTCTTTTTTTATTTGTTGTTTTAAAGTATTGCACACATAAATTTCAAAATATTATTTTAATTAAATAATTACGACATTAATTAGCATTAATTACAAGCATTAATATGAAAAATTAGTTTTACATTAAACTCCTAAAACGACACATAAAAATATATAGCCAAATTAGTTTTCCTAATGCGAGAGCAAAAAGAAGGTAATTGACATAGATACCCTTTCTTTAAACATAGGAATGGAATCATTCTATCCTCTCGCCTTTTTTCTTTCTTGGCAACGACCCTAATTTGACATTTTTGTGAAAGATTCATTCAATTTTAGATTAAAATTTAATTCAATGGCATTTTTGTCTTTATTTTCGGAATTAGGAGAATTGCTCTTATTATATCACTAGTCCTAGTACAAATGTCAGAATGTATTATTGATAATGTGAACAAAAAAAAGGTTGACAAATGGTAAAATTTTAAAAATGGTCCTCTAACTTTGGAATTCTTGCAAAAATAGTCATTAAACTATGTTGAATATACATTCATTTCTTTAACTTTCCCCAAATTTCAATTTTAGTCGTATGTATAACGAATTTCGTCCTCTAAATTATAATAAATTTTAGTTTTCTTCCTGTAATTATAAATTTGATACTATTACCAGAGAAAAGTTTATAATTGCAGGACTAAATTGAAAGTTAAATGATGAAATTTGTAATCGCATGACAAAAATTGAACTTAGGACAAAATTTTGTTATACATAGGACTAAATAAGAAATTTGATAAAAGTTAAAGAACTAAATGTGTGTTCGATATATTTACATGACTATTTAGAAAGAATCTAAAAGTTACAAGACTGTTTTTTAAATTTGTAATCGCATGACAAAACTTGAACTTAGGACAAAATTTTGTTATACATAGGACTAAATAAGAAATTTGATAAAAGTTAAAGGACTAAATGTGTGTTCGATATATTTACATGACTATTTAGAGAGAATCTAAAAGTTACAAGACTGTTTTTTAAAATTTGCCGTTGACAAATGCACCTACTTATTTTCATCATACAAGCTCTAGAAGAAAAGGGGTCCAATATTTCTTAAGAAATTGTTATTTTGCCTAAAATAACAAAATGTTAGTTATAAAAAAAATAAGAAATAATGAGAAATGAGACTTTAAAAATTATAGTAAATGGAACTCGTTTTAGAGATCCAAAATAAAAAAGTTGATCGAATGAGTAAAAAAAAAGTATGAACCAATTATAGAAGTTATATATGAGACCGAATGCCAAATAAATATATGGTCTGACCAATGTTTTCAGAACCGGACCGGATAGTGAACCGGTGAGTCGACTGATCAGTGGTTTTACTGGTCGAACCGGTCGGACCAGATGACGTCATAATAATGTAATAAATATATTTAATTTTAAAGTATATGTAATATGCATAAAATTTAAACATTATCCTACAACTGATTAAAAATATTCAAAATCTTATAATATATTTAAATTAAATCATATAATATTTATCTAACTTATATCATAACGGTAATATGATACTAATTTGTATGCTCATATAAATATAATATGATTATATTTCTTTATAAAAATTTAAAAGTGTAAGTTAAAAATACAACAAACTAAGAAATTCATAAATTTTAAAATATTGTTATGTATAAAAGTCTAATATTATTAGTCAAACTTGCATAATATATCGAGTTGACTCTTTATCCTAAAAATAATATTGAAAATAAATATTTTATAGAACAAATTTTAATAACAAATTATTACTTGAGTATTAATTTTCATTCATAATGTATAAAATGTTAATTTGGCTACAATTTCTATATTTACAAATTTTAATTTGTATTAAAAGTTCAACAAAAATGATGTAGCTCAAATGGTAAGGAATTTATGTTTCACCTAAGAGGTTGGGTGTTCAAATCCCACATTTTACAAGAATTTTTAGTTTAATTTTAACATTTAAAAAAATAAAAAAAAAGAAAAAAAAAATCGGAACCGGGTTGAACCGGTCCATACCGGTTCGCCGGTTCACCGGTTTTGGACCGGTTCAACCCGGTTCACCGGTTTTGGACCGGTTCAACCCGGTTCAGACTGGTTTTTAAGTAAGGTGGTTTTAGGGGGTAAACCGGACCGGACCAACCTCCGGTTCGCGGTTGAACCGGTCGGACCGGCCTGTCCGGTCCGATTTTAATAACATTGGGTCTGGCACATGAGCCGAATTTAGGTTTATGACCATATGTCTGACATATTTGAATTCAAACCTATCTGTAAAGTCCGATGATATTTGAATTTGATCCGTGAGAATTCGGTTTACAAGACCCATGCCACCCGTATCTATTTAGAATAATAAAAATAAGGGTAAATACCACATTTGGTCTCTCTTATCATTAACTTTTTTACAGAGTAGTCCCTCTTATGTTTTTTTTTTCAGTTTAGTCCCTATTATGTATTATTTGTTTCACTTTAGTCCTTTTCAGGTGTTCCAAGGCGGTTCCGATAACATATGATATGCTCATAAGGGCAATTTCATCATTTTAAGTAAACTAACATGGATATTTTCGTCTTTCTAATAATTTGAAAAAAAACTAAAGATTTAATCTCTTCCAAACTAGACTTTCATTCTCGTCCAACGTAATGGTCCATTTCGTTCCAAACTAAAGTTTTCTCCCAAAATCTTCTTCAAACATCAAAATTGCTCACCAATTAAACAATATCTCAAATTGTCTCAATAGCGAACGGACGAAAATGTCATAAAAAATATTCATATGCATGTCACGTGTTATCAGAATCACCTGATAAGGACTAAAGTGAAACATATAATTCATAGTAGGGACGAAAGTGAAATAAATAATTCATAGTAGGGATTAAAGTGGGGAAAAAACATAAGAAGAATCACTCTGTAAAAAGTTAATGATAAGAGGGACCAAAAGTGATATTTACCCTAAAAACAATTTACTTCATGGCTTAAGGTTTAATAGAACGAGAAATTATTTCACATATACATAATATGTTATATGCATATAGTATGGTGTCATTAATTCAGTTTTCTTTTATGATCCACAATAGAAATAAGATTATTGAGAACCTTACAATTTAAATTTACTTTTTTTCTGACTTGGTCATCATTTCATTATGAATAATACTATTTGTTCTTTATTGTGTTCATCTCACACCAATAGTTAATTAATCTAGTGCAAGGGATTAGAATCTAAAATCGCGGCCGAAATTTAAATTTTTATTAGAAGAGATTTTCATATAATATCTAAGCAAGCGATTATATCCAAGCAAGTGAAAAAATGAACTAATGGACTTTAGTTATAATAAAAAGTCCAATATGATACTGAGAGACGAGAGCATCCAATGCCGGCATAATTTCTAATTTAATTTTTACTTAGTTTACTTTGGCCTTAGCTAAAAAGTAATAGGGCTTTTGACATTTTGCACCTTGAAATTATAGAGTTTTGATATTTGCATCATGATTTAAAAGTTTTGGTATTTTTGAATATTACTGACACTTTGCATTCTAGAAATATAGATTTGAACACTTTACATTTTCAAAATATTGAATATTGACACATTATATCCTGAAAATATAATTTTTTGACATTTTCAACCATGATTTAAAGAATTTGACACACTTTTTTGTTTTATACAAATATAGCTATTATTGATAAGGAAAGAACCCTTTTTTTTTTTAATTAATATATTGAACAAGCTAGTAGTAAAAAAATTAAGGATTTATAGAATATGCCGTGTAGAATAATTTAGAAACAATTACATATGAGTCTTATAACAACATGCAATATGATAAGATATTTGAGATAGGTTGCATCTCTAATTATAGTTATAATTATTGAAACTAACTGGGTGGTCGGGAATAATATGTAATTATTACTTATAGTGCAATCAAAATTGGACCCTCAAGTTCAAAAATACCCAAAGTCGCCTCAAAATTAAATGATAAGAATAACCTTAATATTGCGACTTGTACCAAAAAATTATGACCCAAGAAAGTGGAAAACCCTTTTGTTGTTTTTTTTAAAATGTAAAATGCTCAAGTGATTCTCAAAAAAAAAATAAATAAATAAATAAATTGTGAAATTATGAATGATGTATAGGAATAAGTGGGCTGGATAAAGTCACATCGCGTTGTTCAAATTTTGGTAGTTCAAGCTTCCCAAGACTGTTTCCACAAGTGCAGAACCACCTATGACACGTGGCAAGGGTCGATTGTATATATCAAGTACCTCACGTCGATCATGTCGATTATTATGCCCAATCCGATATGTTAATCGATGTTCGATAAAAACCCAATTGACCCACTTACGGTTGGATCCAATCGAATAAAAAGGATCCATATCTGAATTTATACGTCACATCATGATCCGACCCTGGAGTTGAAATCTAAAACTATAAATACCCCTCTTAAATGAGATAATAGGTACACACTCTCTAAGCAATAACTATCTAATTTGATCTCACCTCTCTTATCTCGATACTGACTTAAGCATCAGAGGGTTATCACCGGTATTGACCTAACGTAGCCTTCTTTGATTACAAGTTAGAATCCCCTAAACAAATCGAGGAAAAGCTTGACTGACCTAATAATCCTTACATTGACGAGTAGTGTTTCAATTGACACATGGACATTGACCATAATATATTATTATACCGAAAACACACTCATCAATTGGCATTGTCTGTGAGAATATAAACTTCGAACCAATGAAAGATGACTACAAGATCGAAAGCCACTCTCACGCAGGACCGAGATGAAAACAAAGATCAAATCGGTGAAGGACAAGGCGACAACATGCCTCGACAAAACCCAGACCTACCACCACTCGAGGAGGTTGGACCCTTGGTGCCCACAACTCCCGCTATCTTCCAACTTACAAGAGAAGACTTTCTGGGACAATGCCAGAAAGGAATGGGTTGCCGAGACTGCAAGAGGGGAGATCAATCCCCCTCAGGGGCTCCCACGTGTTGGGGCACTAGGCGCGGGAGTTAGAATCTAAATAAACGAAGCTAATAGTAAAGCCGACTGAGATCATGATAGACATCTCGGAAGGGATGACATGGAAGAGCAATCAGTGAGGGAAGCAAACAAATTGGCTTCTGAAGTAAGGTCGCTCCATCAAAATTTGGATCGACAAGAAAAGAAAAACGAGATTCCAGTATCAAATTCTCGTCTGAGGAAGTCCCTTTTCTGCGATGAAATCTTCTTTGAGAGACTGTCCTCGGACAAGAGACTACCTACTCAGCTTCTTAGGTATGGTACCGAGGATCCTGAAGAACACTTAGCTTCATTCAATTTTCAGATGCAACTGCACGGAATCTCAGACAATGTGGCAGCGAAAGCTTTCTCGACTACCTTGGCTGGTATGGCACAATCTTGGTTTGGAAGAGTAGAGGAAAAATCCATTTTTGACTTTGACTAGCTACGCGACAGGTTCATGAGTCAGTTTGGTAGCAAGAGAGCAGTCAGACCCCCAACCAATCATTTGTACTCGATAGTTCATACGCCCGATGAAGCTTTCAGGACCTTTATGGGAATATTTAACAATGACCTATTAAAGGTCGAAATGCCAAGAGTGGACTTTCTAGTCACAGTCTTGTTCCAAAGCACCTTGAACAGATGCTTCACCAGTGCAATTGTCAGGGAAAACTCCTCGACGTATGAGAAGCTCATGGAAATGGCCAATCAATACATGATCGAGTAGAAAATGATAAAGCTGAGAGGAACTTTCTTTTGTCAGCATATCCCAGTTGTTGAACGACCAATAGAAAGAATTCCAAACAATAGATACGATAGGAAGAGGAACGAAAGGAATTACAGGGAAGAAGAAAAAAACTTCGACACAAGAAGGCAAAGAACAGGGAAGTTACCTCGAGAGTATTACGGTTACTATTCTCCGCTCAAGAAGCTCATATCAGAAATCTTGTTCGCCATACAAGACAAGAATCTGTTACGAAAGCCTCCCCCACAGAGATGCCCCTAATTCTAAAAAGTATTGTCGTTTTCATCGACAGAGGGGACATGACACGGAGGATTGCTATTAGCTGAAAGACGAAATCGAAAGACTGATAGCAGAGGGCCACTTAACGGGGTATGTTAAGGTGGAGAAGAATAACCAAGCGGAGAATAGGACGATAACTAGTCGTTCCCGATCGAGCTCTCTGGGGAAAAGAAATCAAAACCAAGAAAGTCGAGATGACCAGCCAAGGAGACCCCAGCCGAGAACAATTGGCAATATGATCTCGGGAGACCTCGCTGGAGGGGATAGTAAGAACTCGAGGAGGGTGGTTTCCAGAGCCCTCCGAGAGAGAACTTGGAATAGTCGTAAAGAAATCTTTTCGATAAAACTAACTACTCAAAGATGAATGATAGGCTTCGACAAGTCTGATATCCAGCTCGGGTATGTTCCATTCGATAACCAAGATATTCCGGATTGTTCGATGGTAATAACTGCACAAATAGCCAGTGCAACTGTTAAAAGAATATTAATCGACTCTAGTAGCTCGGCTAACATTTTTTTCTTAGATGCACTGGAGAGAATGGACCTGGCCCTACATCTTTAGACCCAGTGGTCACGCCCCTTGTCGGGTTTGGAAGGGCGCAAGTGATCCCCATGGGAACCCTAACTTTATTCTTTTTGATGGTGGACCATGATAACTCGAAAATCAGAATGGTCAAATTTCTGGTTGTCGACGCTGCTTGTGCTTATAATGTGATATTAAGGAGACTTGCTTTGAATGCCTTCCAAGCGGTGATCTCGACATATCATCAAAATTTGAAGTTCCCAACATCCAGGGGAGTTGTTGAGAAACGTAGAGGACGCTTGGAATTGTTACATGGTTTCTGTCGATAAGCAAATCAGAAAAGAGGAACCCTACCCAAAGGTTCAGAAAGTAAGTAAAGAGGCTCAAACCAAGCCTATTGCTCCCATTGTCGTACATTGCATAGTTGATAAGGACTCGACTGAGAAGAAGAAAGAGAAACAAGAAGAAGTAAATGCTAAGAAGAGGAAATTCGAAAGAATCGAGCCCTTGGAATGTCATAAGACCATCGAATTAGTCCTGGGAGAATCATTTTAAGACTACCATGGTGGGTCTGGAGACTCAATTAATCGAGTTTTTTAGGGAAAATGTGGACGTTTTTGCATGGTCAAACACTGACTTGCAATGGATCGATCCAAAGATCATCGTTCACAGACTCAATATCGATTCTTTACCGAGCCAGCGAGACAGAAAAAGAGGAACTTCGGTCCAGAGAGAAATAGACTCATAAAAGAAGAAGTAAAGAAACTTGTTGATGCCGAGTACATTGCCGAGATACAGTTCAACGAATGGCTTTGCAACTTGGTGTTGGTATCTAAAGGAGGAGAAAAATGGAGAATGTGCAGTGATTTCACAGACCTCAATAAACTGTGCCCCCGCGACCCATATCCTCTGCCCCGGATCGATTCCTTAGTCGATTCTACTGCTGGCTGCGCAATCCTAAGTATGATGGATGCCTTTCAAAGCTTTTATCAAATTTTTATGGCCCTTGAAGATCAGGAGAAAACTGCATTCATTACCGAGATGGGTGTATACTTTTTCAAAGTAATGCCATTTGGACTAAGAAACGCCGGAGCAACTATCAACGCTTAGGCAACAAAATGTTCGAGACGCTGCTCGGCAAATCCATGGAAGTGTATGTCGATGATATCTTGGTCAAAAGCCTCGATGAGAAGGACCATTTGGTTCACATCAAACAGGCCTTCGACATAATGAGGAAATATGGGATGAAGCTAAATCCCGCGAAGTGCACACTTGGAGTCCGTTCAAGAAAGTTCCTTGGGTATTTGGTGAAAGAAAGAGGAATCGAAGCCAACCCAGAGAAGATCCAAGCAATCATGGATCTCAAGGCTCCAAGGAATCTAAACGAAGTCTAGAAGCAAGTCGAAAATATTACGGCACTAAATCGTTTTATATCTTGCTTAGCCGACAAAAGCCTTCATTTCTTCAAGATCATGAGAAATGCCCAAAAAGTTTGAGTGGTCGAAAGAATGTGATCAAGCCTTCGAACAACTCAACGCCTAGGTTTCGCCGCCTCTATTGGCGAAACTTCATGATGGTGAAATCCTCTATCTTTATATAGTTGTTTCGCAACAGGCAATCAGCTCGGTCTTGGTTATAATGGAGGCAAAGGTAATCACCTGATCTACTATGTCAGTAGGGTCTTGCAGGGCCCGGAGAAAAATTACTTAGAAATCGAGAAGTTTGCCTTGGCCATCATGACAACAACACAAAAGTTGCGACCTTACTTTCAATCGCACAAAGTCGTTGTCCTTACAAATCAACCATTAAGACAAACTCTCTCAAAGCCAAATGCCTCGGGAAGATCAATCAAATGGAAAGTCGAATTAGGTGAATATGATATCGACTATATGCCCAGAACATCAATCAAAGCACAAGTCCTGGCCAATTTTGTTCTTGAAAGCACAGAAGTGGAAGAAGTAAAAATGGAACTATGGATGCTTCATGTGGATGGTTCTTCGACATCAACTGGAGAAGGTGCGGGTATCTTCTTTTGAGGCCCAAACGGAGAAGAATTGGAATTTACCTTGAAATTAAATTTCACGGTGTCAAATAATGAAGCCGAGCACGAAGCCTTGTTGGCTGGTTTGAAGATGGCTTCAGAAACGGGAATTCAGAACTTGATCGCTTATACCGACTCCCAGGTAGTCTCATAGGGTTATTTGAGGCCAAGGAGGACTCCATGATCAAATACCTGAATCTTATCAAAATTCAGGGCGTGTAAGTTCCAAACCTTTCAGCTCGAATATATAATAAGAACAGAGAACATGAGAGCTGATTATGTCTGAATATATAATAAGAACTATATTTCTACATGAAGACGAAGTTTGCCTCAATATAATCACATACATTAACGCTTCAATTATGTCTGAATTATTCTACTATTTAAAATTAGGAAATAAAGGGGAATATTGAAGTGTAGTGTAATTAGGAAATAGGGAGGAATGTTGAAAGTGTTATGGTAAAATATAATAAGAGAAATATAGATAAAATCGAATTGAGATTTAACAAGCTAGGTCAAAGGTTTGAACTCTTTGAGATTAATTCTTCTCCGTCTTTGTTTTTTTGGTCTTTCTTGATAGTTATTTTAGTTGAATTGCTTGAAAATTTCATAAAAATTATATATCAAATGAAGAGATTACATTATTAATACCACATCAGAATGAAAGATATACAATGGAATTATCTTATACCATGTTAAACGGGAAACAAATTATAATTCGCCAAAATATCATCCGAGAACTTTTATAAAATTATCAAACACTATATAAAAGATCAATAAACCTCATTTTCATCATATAAAGAAGACGACATGCTTAATTGTAAAAAAGTAAATAGTAATAGTAATAGTAATATTAGTATTTATTATTTAATTTATTATACTGAAAACATAAAAAGTAGAATTTGGTAGGGTACTTTTTATCTTCAGTTTGATGATTTCATATTAATTTACTATAACAATTTATAAATTATAGTTATGTTGAATTAGTTTTACTCTTTATATGTAAGATAAAAGAAGAAAATTTAAAAAACTCTAATAATAAAGAATAAGTGTATGATAAGCAAGAAAACATTAAAAAAAATGATAAATTAGTGTAAGTTATGTTATATAAAGTTAATTGAAATTTATATAATTGCAAATACTTCAACTTTTATAGAATGCCATTTTTTTTAGAACTGATTGCCATATTCAAATGAGAGAATTTTACTTTTTGTACCACAATTAACCCTAGTTTAAAGTTACATTACCATAACTTTAAAAATAAACATATTTAGTACCACCTATTAACTATCCTCGACACATTTTGTACTTCCGTCAATTTTTGGACGGAAAATTCAATTTCGAATGGAAAGTTGAGGGAAAATTTGCATAATTAGTCCTACAGTTATATATTACTAACAAAGTTTGTCGCACATATTTTCTGCCTGATAAATTTATCCCAAAGTTCACAAGTTTTACAAATTTTATATATTATTATTAAATTTCTTAATCTATATAAACTAAATATTATTTTATATAAAATCTATTAAAATATAAATTAAATTTATTAGAATTTTTTATTTCTAAAAATAATCTTTCAAACTAATTAGATTTTTTATATAATATAAATAAATTTTTTTAATTAAAATAAATTTATTAATTAAAATTATTATTATTTCTATAATTTTAAAAATATTTTTTTCCAGCTTTTATAATAAAAACTATTTAATTTGTATATATTATTATCTAATAAGTTTAATTTTAAAAAATTTTAAAAAATTTAATTAATTTAATTGATATTTATTTTTCAAATTTTATACAAAATATTATTTAATTTATATTTGTTATATGTAAAATCTAATTAGTTTAAAAGATTTTTTTAATCCATTAGTTTTAATTGATATATATATATATATATATATATATATATATTGGATTTTATATAAAATAATATTTAGTTTATGTATATTATATTTAAATTCTAATTAGTGTAAGAAATTTAAAAATTATAATATATAAAATTTATAACTAGGTGTTGGATGAAGATGAAGATAGAGTGCAAGTAATTGAAGAAGTTAAGGGAGGTTTTGATGATTTCTAAAACATCAAGATCAGCGAAGTAAGGAATGTTTAGTTAAAACCCTTAGAAGAATTTTGACTAAATAAGAAGACAAATCAGAAGAGTCAAATATTCAAGGTCCAGAAGACTATTGATCTGCTGAAGAAAGAAATCAGACTGGTGAAGATCAGCCGACTCAAATCAGATTTGTTCAAGTTTGTGATCAGCTCTGTTCATCATCAGACTTGTGCTCTCATCAGCTGAGTGGAAAGGATCAGGAAGTCTGCCCAACTGTAATAAATGATGAAGTCCGAGGGTATTAATGGCAAATGATTGAAGAAATACCCCGTATCAGCTCGGTGAATTAAATGTTGCCTGACAGAAAGTACAGTCTGCAGTACTGTCACTGTGCAGAGAGCCGTTCGTGGAAATTAAAGACCAGAAACCAAGAAATTTGAATTGTGTTTCTCTTCAACGGACACATTTTGAATCTGTGAGTATAAATAGCTAAAGAGACGAAGAGAAAATAACAACACAACAACTGAGAATCATTTCCGAAGCAGAATATTTTCTAAGTCTCAAGAAGCTCAAGAACAGCTTACTCGCCTGCTGAAGTCATTTGTTGACAGAAGCTTGTTGAAGCAAAAACGAATACATTTGCTGAGTGAATCTGTGTAAAGAGAGTGTTGTGAGGAGTTCTTATCCGTCTTTGTGAGTGATAAGTCTCTCTAGAATAGGTCTTCTTTGTGATTTTCTATTGCGCACTTGTGGCCTTTTCATTTGTTGATTGGCGCAAGCAGAGTATACTATAAACTTTGTGATTATAGTATAACTCAAGATCTAAGTGACTTGGAAGAGTTGACTAAATGATTTAAATCCATATAAACACTATAAAAATTTCTTTGTGTTCAAACTTGAATTATTTTCTAGCATATTTACAAAACTGCGTAAGAACACTTGAAAACTGTTTGAAAAGATTTAAAAAGAAGTTTGATAAAACTGAGGATAAAATCTTTCAATCTACCAAGCTTACTTGTGAAAAACACTTAAAAATATCCGCTGCAAGTATTCTGGTGTTAAAACTAGTTTTGACTAAATCAACTACGTGACTATCAGATTAGTGGTCAACTGTGTTGTTCAAAGATTTGTTCGCGATCAGCTGAGTCAGTCTACTGTTCTCTAACAGCTTAGTCTGCCAACAGTTAAGTAAAAGTTTTAAAGTTTAAAAAGTTTCAGAGGTCTATTCACCCCCCCCTCTAGACCTCATCTGACCACTTGGGACCAACAAGTGGTATCAGAGCAGGTGGTTCATTTGAATCAGCTGCCTGATCAACGAGCTTGATCCGAGTGTTTTTCAAAGGTTTTCAAACTTTTTCAAAAGAGTATATTTTTTAAAAATCAAAATTTTTTTGAAAATGAATTGTATCAGCCATGTTCCCCACATAGCTGGTTTGAGCTTTGAAGACTAGAAGATGAGAATGGAGATCTTCTTAGCTGCCTACAATGATAACATGTACACATGTATCATAAAAGGTCCATTCAAATTCACCAAGACTATAAAAGTTGATAAAGTAGACATATTGGTGGAAAAAGACTTGCAAGAGATGACAGCTGAAGAAATCAAGCTGTACAATCTGGACAAGGTTGGACGCTTTATCATGACTAAAGCCCTCGATAATGATTGGTTTGACAAAGTCAAGCATTGCAAAACTGCAAAAGAGATGTGGGATAAAGTTCGTGATATGAGCGAGGGCAATGATGCTATAAAAGAGCATCAGCTAAGTGTTGCTTTGGAAAAACTAGACAACTTCAAGATAAAATCTGGAGAGACCATTGATCAGATGGATACAAGGTTCACCAGAACACTCAACTAAGTTCTAAAGTTAAGAAATACCTTCACTGACAAGGAGATCACTATCAGAGTACTAAAAGCCTTAACATCAAAGTTCAACATGAAGGTGACAGCAATGGAAGAATCAAGAGATTTGGGAAAGATCTCTCATACAGAGCTGTTCTCCGTACTCAAGGCTTATGAGTATAAATTGCCAAGAATGGGAATTGAAGAAACCTCAACTTCAGGCCCCACAGCTGCCTTGGTTGCTGCTGAAAATTCAAGAAGACCAGCACACAAAAGCAAAGACGTGGACTCATCTGATGAAGTCACTCTACTCAACAAGAAGGAGTACACTGCCGGAGACGTTGCTTTGTTGATGAACAATTTCAAGAAGTTCTACAAAAGAAAAATGAAGAACAAATACAACAATACTTCTACTTCTAAACTTAATTCTTCTTCTCATGACAAGGATGATTATAAATCCAAACTAATGTGTTACAACTGCAGGAAATTGGGACACTTCATCAAAGACTACCCATATCCTAAAGCTGAAAAAGTACACTGAAGAAGAAAAGAGAATCAGAAAGGAAAGAAAGCATCAGAAAGGCAAGGTGCTGATAGCTGAAGCAGAGAAGCTGGCTGCTATCTACTCATCTGATTCATATTCAGACTGTCGAAATGAAATGGTCGGTCTAGTTTGAATTAAAAAATTGTTTAAAGTATTTTTAGACTGTCGAAATGACACATTAAGAGAAAAAAACATTGATCTCTTTTCTCAAAATTACATCTAGTACATTATGAGAAAAAAACATTGATCTCTTTTCTCAATATTACATCTAGTACATTATGCGGCACTGATTATTAACTACTATTTTCTTAATTAAAATTGTAAAATTGCACAAATAATACGTTTTCAACTAAAGGAGTTGATTGGACGTAGTTACTTTTTTAATTATTTAAATTTCTTAAATATGCATATTGTCAGGGTCGTCGGGCCTACTATTTTGGAGGATCTAGATGAAATTAAAATTGGGGTATCATATTCTAAAAAATATACCATGTCACATTCACTTATTTTTTGGATTTTTATTGATGCAAAGATATTAATAAAATACTAATTCATTTTTCGAAAATATCTTGTTCCATAATTACATGACCAATTCACTTAATACTTTTTAAGATGTGGTGAATAAGTTTTGTTATTGTATTTTTTTAAGCAAAACAACTATTACATGCATTGTGAATATTATCCAATAACAGATGAATACTAGTAGTAGCTTCTTACTTTTGACTTGACAAATTAATACTTATAATTTGTCAATTAATACTTATAATATATTGGGATGTCAATGGGTCGGATTCTGGTCGGATCAGACTCATCAAGTTCCGGCTCCGTTTATATCAGATTGGATCTTATCGGATTCGAATCTTGTTCGAATTGGGCTTGGATATATATTTTTGAATCCAATGAATCTTGGTCGGATATCGGATCTTTTTCGGATCCAATAAAAATTTAATATAAAAAATTAAATTAATATTTTTTCCTAAAACAAGTTTATTTAATTTTAGCTCACATGTTCAAACTTTTTTTTTACTAATATTCATATTTATAGATGAAAATATTGGTTTAAATAAATTTATAAACGAGTTATAAATTACTATCTTCTTAAATTGTCGGTGAAATATTATTAATGATATTTACTTTCATAAAACATTAATATATATATATATATATATATATATATATATATCATTCTTTTTATTTATTATCGTATTATCGGATACGTATCTTTAATGGATCGGATTGACCTAAATCTATATTCGCTTCATGTGTTTCGGATTACGAATCTGTATAATCGAACCAAGTCCATCGAATCTCTAATCGGACAATTATTCTAACAAATCGGGCCGGATTCGGACTGCTCCGGATTGAAATTCGCCCAATTGACAGCCCTAATATATAAACAAACTTATAAATACCCAAATTATGCTTCAAAAGAGGTTGACATGCTAGATTGCACGGATACGGATACGACGATACGATATACTACGATACGAATACGGTGAAACAAATTTTTAAAATTTATAGGATTCGATATGGCAAAGATACGCATATAAAATAAAATAATTTTATATTACGCATAACTACATAACTAATTTGATCCTTCTATTATACCACATAAGTAATAGATCATATTCAAAATATATATTGTCTACTAGTTTAATTTCGGATTGGACAACATTACATAAAAGTTACACACTAAAATTGTCCAAGATCATTCAAAATACAAAAAAGTTATATATCAAAAATTGGGAAAGTTAGACAAAACCTGAATTGATTTGAAATTTGCAACTAAACATCACGAGTATTGATACCTGTATCCATGACCATTCAAAATACACTTTTTTTAGCTTTTAATTTATTAATTTTTAACCCATAACTTTGAAAAACTAACAAAAACACCATGCACATATCCAAAACGTGTCCAAATCCTGCAGGATACTCCAAAAAAACGTATTGTACCCGTATTCGAATAAATTTTTTATTTAATATAATTAGGATACTCCAAATGGCGTACTGTACGTGTGTTCCACGTATATCGAACGCGTATCCATATACGTATATCGAACGCGTATCCATATTCCCGGAGTACTGGATACTGCACGGAACCATTTTTTGGAGTATCCGTGCAACCTATCTGACATGTTACATCATTTAGGGTTCTAGGGCAAGGATTCTGATGGTTCAGGATTAGTCTAGTGTAAGCTTGTACAACTGGGTTATAAAAAAAAAATACTTTTACGTTATCTATTAAAATTAAAAGAGTAAAAAAAGCATGTGGACTTTACCAAAATTTGAGGCCCTATTAAAATAGAGGCTTCCACATGGCTCCAAGTTGTCGATAGATAAGGCCCAGCCCGGAATTGTAATTTCTTAATTCGCACCGCATATAGTAAATGGGTTTTTGAGTTACACAACTCATGTAGCTTTAATTAATCATTGCGGGTCCCATTGGCATTACAGGAGTCGTGAGGACAGAGGGGATGTAAAGAATTTTTCATGTGGCAACGCAGGTTTAAATTTCGTGTGCCATAAATTTCTAATAAAATATTGTGGAATTTGCGTTGGAGTTGATATCATGTTGATTCTCTCCTTCGGAACTCCGTCATCGATGCACATCCCTCGAATTACGTCCTTCCTAGAAGAAAATGTTGTAACGTGCAAGTATATTTGATAAAGACATAAAGTTAAGGCATTTATATATTTCTTCTCTCACGTATAATATATTAAACTTTTTAAGAAAAAGTAAAAGATATTGTACAATAATGACAAAAAATAAAATTAATTGGCATTTATACCTTTCTTCTCTCAAGTATAATATATTGAACTTCTCTCACGTATACTACTCAGTTCGTTTTGCACCCCTAAATTCACCACACACTTAATTTGGTAAGGAAATGAAAGGCTTTTCAACCAACCGACAGAAAAATAATTGAGGCCATCTCATGTCCAAGTTTCTAACTTTCTATATAAGCTAAATATTTTCTTCTCTATTCTTCTCAAGAGATTTCAATTAAATTTGAGGTAAGCAACTCTTCATTATGAGCACTTGCAATTAATTTGTTCCTTGATTCCAAAAATAAGTAGTATTGTGACATTTTACATTCTGAAAATATAGATTTAGACACTTTGCAACTTTGAAATATTAAATGTTGGCACATTGTACCCTAAAAATATAATTTTTTGACACTTTCAACCCGAACTTAAAGAATTTGACACATTTTTTGTTTTGTACAAATATAGATATTATTGATAAGGTAAGACCCATTTTTCTTTAATTAATATATTTAACAAGCTAGTAGTAAAAAAATAAGATTGATAGAATATACCATGTAGAATAATTGCATGTGAGTCTTACTAATATGATAAGATATTAGCATGTAGAATAATTGCATGTGAGTCTTACCGAAATATTTTCCATATTTGTCAGGCTAATAATAGCCCAACAAGAAATTGTTAGCCCGATAATCGACAAGTTTGATGGACGATAGGGCCGTAATGATAAATGGGCCCAATGAAACCAATTGTCATGATTCAATTAATTAAAAAGATAGAACTATTAAAAGGTCCCAATTGATTAATTAACGGCCCAGTTACGGAAATAAAATCAGACCGGTCCCATATCATTTAATTAAATTAATAAGTGGGATTAATTTAATTAAGGTCAATATTTACGCAGGTGATTCTGGAAATAATATGGACTAATTTAAATCTTAACGAACTTCCTAATTTATCTCGCAAGAGGTTATGGGATTATTCAAAGGAGAATACAACAAATTCGAAAAGCTCAACTGGCGTCAACAACCGCCAAGAGGTCTGAAGCTTGGACGTGGGTAAATGCTAAGTGAAGTGGAGATCATACCTTAAAAAAGGGGAAATGGAAGAAGTGGGAATTCAACATCAGGAGAATGAGCGATAAAGTATCAGGAGTATAAAATGCCTCACTAAGTTGGTGACGCAACACCTGATGCCAGCTGTACACTGCAATCTCTCATGTAAGTGCCTACGTACTGATATGATTCTATTCGTCAAGTAGTCATCTGCCTGATAAATTTGTTGTTTGGTAGCCATTCGTCTGATTATTGTCTGATGCTCGATAAATGCCCTTTCCAGTAGCCACATGCTGGTTAGGAGCCCATTGGTAGCTATTTGCCAAGGTTGGGCGATCCATCTATGGTAGTCCCCTGCTATCAATGTTAGTTTTATGTCAACTCATTGAATATCCTGATCACATGATCTTGATAATCATGATAAATATTGCATATTATAAATCAGCTCGTATGACAGTTCCTGCCAATCAAGGAGTTAGTCTTCACAAACTAAAGAATATATCAGCTCGTTTGGCACGTTGATGTCAACAAAGGAGTGTAATTATGCTTTTACATACTCTGTTATGCTTGTAGATCAGGGGAATATAATAGGCTAGATTTCATGTAACTTAATATTGTAACACTATGTTTATTTAATACATTGAAATATTTTGCCTTCATCTTCTGATTTCATTTATAAGTTTGTTTTCATCCAGTGGTTTTAATTCGGTTTTGCTGCTATATTGTTAATCTGTTAGTTCAGGTTTTAAATTAAATATGAATGTTTTGAATTTCTTGGTAATTAACTCGATAACTGATGTTTCTTTAAATCTCTTGATATATCGATCAAGGCACTGACTGGCTACAAAGTTTGGCATTTCAATAAAGACTATCATAAATTGTTAAGTCCTGCTACCAGGCAGGCATTGAAAAGAATCAGAGATAGATTTTGCCTACTCCGCCACAGTCAATTGATTAGAAGTCAAAACCTTATAAGGATATTGATTTATATTTCAAATTTATTACGTGTTATGTCCATTTTAAACCATTATGTTTGCACGCACAGATTGGCACGCCCCGCACTTGTTTTATTTCACATCAAGTCAATTGCATCGAGTCAATTACACATCGAGGCAAGCCAAACATAAAACAAGCAAATAACAACCCTATAGGATACGTGAAAATCAAACAAGGATGATGTCTATTTTTTTATTCTAATTTTTTTAAGAGAAAATATTAATATAGGTTATGTTAAAGTAAAATAAATTAAGAATAATATATTTGTGATTTTTTTCAAAATTAACCTATTTAAGATTATCTTTGTTAGAAAAATGCTAAATAAACTGATTATTAAGTTAGAGAAAAAATGCTATAAAAATCAGCGTATCATTATATAATTTTGTTTGAATGTCACAACTGATGTAAATGAGTGTCTATTTTAGATATATATATAATATATTTGTGATTTTTTTCAAAATTAACCTATTTAAGATTATCTTTGTTAGAAAAATGCTAAATAAACTGATTATTAAGTTAGAGAAAAAATGCTATAAAAATCAGCGTATCATTGTATAATTTTGTTTGAATGTCACAACTGATGTAAATGAGTGTCTATTTTAGATATATATATATATATATATATATATATATATATATATATATATATTAAAAAATATACTATGATTTTTTTTTATATTTAATTGTTGTGCATGAAAAATGACAATTTTGTCTTTTTATCGACGATATTCACTAGTCTTTTAAAAATGAAAACACATTAGGGTGCAAATGCCATACAAATTATATTTCTACGGTGTTGAGTGCAAAAATATTTAATATGGGTGAAAAATTCCAAAATTTATATTTTCAGGGTGCAAAAATTTATATTCTTAAGGTGCAAAGTAACAAAAAAAAAAATTTGAAAATGACCACTCTACATTAATGAATTTTCTCATCAAAATACACACTAAGGTGAAAAATGTCAAATAAATTATATTTCTAAGGTACTAAGTATCAAAACCATAGAATTTCAGAATGCAAATTGCCCAAAATCCTCTAATTATAAGATATTTTTATTTATCACATTATTTCAGGGTAGCTGAGAATAATCACATAGCGACATTTGATTGAATTTAATTATGAGTCAAATATGTAATGGCCGACCTAGTTTGAGTTAAAAAATTGTTTTAAATATTTTCGACTGTAGAAAAAAAATAGATCTTTTTCCTCAAAAGTACATTTGGTGGCACTGATTACTAACCACTATTGTCTGGGTCTTCGGGCCTACTATTTTGGAGAATCTAGGTGAAATTTAAAATCCGAAAACCCAGATAAAAATCAATGTTTTAAAAATCGGATCGGACATCGAATCGGTAGCCTCATTGGTTACTGGTTAGATCGGTTTAACCGTTTTAACTGGTTCAACCGACCGGACGTCATTACAATATAATATTTTAATTTTAATTTTAATATATGTAACCAACTATTTAAAAAAATATATTATTCATTTTTTCAAGTTTATTTTCATAAACTAAATGTTTATCTCATTATCAATTATTTTTCCTACAAAAATTGAGTTAAGAATGAATGATAGTAACAAAATTACAAGTATGATAACATGATATCAACGCAATAATTCAAATTATAATAAACACCATATCAAAAACAATAATTTTATTACTAATCACCTATGAAAAAGAGAAATTGTTGATGAATTTTGTCATTGAATTATACAAAAAAAAATTACATGAAGTTTGTGAAAAAAATGACTTTTCTAATGAATTTGATACTCAAATATATTTATATAACTTATTATATATAAGATTTTTTTGTTTCTTGTTTATTTTGTTTATTTCAAAGTGAAAAATAGAAGAAAAGATGTGATAGTATTGTTGAAGTTTAAAGGTCGCGGAAGAGAAATAAAAATCCATAGGGTAAACTTTTTATTTTTATAAGTGAACCAGTGGTTCAATCGGTTCACTGGTTCATTAGTTTTACCGGTTTTTTTATGCCGGTTCAAACTGATCAGGAACAAAGCTGATTTTGGAGGGTTAACCGGACCTGATTGGTAACTGGTTACTGGTTAAACCAGTCGAATCGGTCGGTCCGGTCTGGTTTTTAAAACACTGATAAAAACGGTGAAGATTCTCTATACCATAATTTGTGTACTACAATTATATGTCACTAATAAGTAGTTGTCCGGCTCAAATCTACTGTTACATAATAGTGTTTCATCTACTGTTACACCGTCAGATTTTCGCCATGTGTCCATAGGTAATTAATGATATTAACGGAGCCTTAACAGCAGTTGGTTTCTTTCGTCACTTTATTCCACTGCCACGTCATCTCTTGACCCCATAATTTATTCCCAAGTCACGTGCAAGTGTGATAACTTTGTGTACTCCAAAAGGTAAAAGAAAAAAATATCATCTATGAAGTCTGAACTCAACCAAAATCATATATAATCTTGAGACATAAGTAGAATAAAAAGTAAAAAATAATTAAAAAGATTAGAATAATCCATAGTTTAAGACCTATTTCTAGTTACAAACATTTGAAATTAAAATTTATCTCATCTGTGAACTCAACCAAGAATTAGCTAAACATTTCATCAACCATTAATCTAATTAACTTAATCACTCAAAGATACAATTTCTTCTCTTATACAATCAATCAAACACCTTATGTACATTTTTCTTTGCAACAATCGCATCTTCATTTTCCGAACATAATTTGTGGAAGATTCAAAGGAAGAAGTAGTGAAAGAGGAGAACTTATAGAAGATGAAGAATAATATTTATCAAAGGCGGCAGAACTTGATGACCACAAAGAACGACTAACAGTAATTCTTTTCCATAAACTCTTAAGTAAGTCATCAATTCTTCCACACACTCCCAATCTTTGCCTCCACCATTTCCTCCATTGGGACCCGAAAATCAGAAAATGGATCCCTCAAATCCATAGCCATGATTTCCACATTATCAGCCTTATATGAAAAATGCGTACGATTTGGTTTTTGCTTCTTTCAGAAAAGAATTCGAATCTCCATACTCGAAGAAAAGTCTATATGATGTCCTCAACCTACCGAGAATGATGTGACTAAATCGATGCCACTCTTTCTTCATTTTGTTGATAAATGCTGAAAAATGAAATTGGGGATGTTGCAAAGGTAGGGTTTTTAATTTGATATTATTTTCTTTGACCTTTTGGAGTGACAGAGTTATCACGTGCAGATTTGGGAATAAGTTGTGGGGTCAAGGTATGATGTGGTGGTGGAATAAAGAGACGGAAGAAACCAATTATTGTTAAGGCACCGTTAATATCATTAATTACTTGCGGACACATGGCAAAAATCTAACGGTGTAACAGAAGATGAAACACCAATATGTGAGCCGGTTCAAATCTGCTGTTACATATTGGTGTAACATCACCTATTACACATGTGGATGATTGCCAAGTGTCCAAGTATATCAACTTCCCAAAAAAACAAATCACACAAGATTATTTTTATTTCTCCCACTTTCCGAAATTAAATAATTCTCCATTCCTATACAACAAAATAGATTGCAGACCCACCATAGCCACTAGTCACCACCACCTCAACCGCCAGCCTCCTTCCCTCCTAACACCCAACCATAGATCAGCCATGATTTTTCACACCCACCAATCTTCCACCAAATTCCTACACCACATCATAGATCCAAACTAAATACACAAACAGTGAGAT
The DNA here is from genome assembly GCA_038501285.1 of Penstemon eatonii. Lineage (NCBI taxonomy): Eukaryota > Viridiplantae > Streptophyta > Magnoliopsida > Lamiales > Plantaginaceae > Penstemon > Penstemon eatonii. Next base: position 32,754,102 of record CM076713.1, read on the forward strand.
ATACATGGTGAAAAGAGAAAAATACGGAGGTAGTGGGACTTGAAGTGTTTGGAGTTCAGGGTGGGGGAGAGAGGCCTTGGATCAGATATTTTTTTATCTTAATTTAATCTTATTTGAAAAACAACTAAATTAATTTGTGCAGATTTAATTAATTTGGGCAGATGTTACATACAAAAAAATTGGGTATCTGTTCCTTTTAGATTTTGGCTTGCACGATTGCGGTGTTCGGAGATGGGTGGCCAAGAAAGGTAAAATATGTATCATAATTAATTATTTGGGTTCGGTGGTGGTGGTGGAAGCCTGGAAGGTTAGGAAAGTGATGGTGGAGGGCGAGGAAAGTGATGGTGGCTGTGGAGGAAGAGTTTGGCGGTGGTGGCCATGGAAGAGGTGGTGGTCATGGAGGATGATGAGGTTGGAAGAAGATAATGTGCCATTGAGATTGTGTTTATTCAATTAAAAAATAATATAATTATTAATTAAAGATGATGAAATCATATACAATGCTCTGCATACTAAATTAGTGAGTTTGGACACTTGGCAATCATCCACATGTGTAACAGGTAATGTTACATCAATATGTAACAGCAGATTTGAACCGTATAATTGTGGTATAGAGTATCTTGAGAAAAAAAATAATACCATATCATATTCAATTACATTGTGGATTTTCATTCATGTTAAAGGCATTGATAAAATTCTAACTGATGTCTCTAAAATATCTTGTTCAAAAGGATACATGACCTATTCACTTAATATTTTTTAAGATGTTGAATATATTTTATTATTGTATTTAATTTATTTTTAACAAAGCAACTATTACATTTATTGTAAATATTTCAATAACAAATGAATGCTAGAAGTTTTTTTACTTTTGGCTTGACCAATTAATAATTATAATATATAAAGAAACTTTAAATACCCTTAATTATGCTTCAAAAGAGGCTGATAATTTACTCTTAAATTGAAAATAATCATATCGTCTATGGAAAAATAATTTTATGTTATCTATTAAAATTAAAAGAGTAAGAAAAATCACATTTTTTCAACAAAATTTGGACTTTACCAAATTTTGAGGCCCCATTAAAATAGAGGCCTCGACATGGGCCCAAGTTGGCAATAGACAAGGCCTAGCCCAAAATTGTAATTTCTTATTTCGCACCAAATATATACCAATAGTAACTTTGAGTAATCTTTGCGGGTCAATAGCCTGACCCATTAATTCGATTGAAAAGTAAAATCTTTAGGCAATTTCATGTCATCGTCGCAATTGGCTACAGCTTAAACAGTCGATGTCTATATGGCTACGATCGTCGCAAGTAGAGTTAATGACAATTTATTTTCTATGATGTTTATAATATTTGAAAAAGTGCATTTTATTCCTGTAATTTTAAAAGTTTGATACCGAATCTTTGTTATTTTTATATGTGATATTTTATTCCCTATGTTATGATAATGTGACAATTTATTTCTTGTGTTATGATAAATATGACAATTTATTTCCTATATTACGGTGAATTTTGTGACAATTTAATCTGTATATTACAAAATAACTATTCTTGTCCACTTTTAATTTTGAAAAATGAGTTAAACTTTCTGAGTGAATGAGATAAATCGAGGCCGACATGCATCATAATATTTCAAAAGGAAGACTTAAGTCTTCGTCTAAGTCAAAAGGAAATAAAAAGTAAAGTAGACGTGCATTGTTAATTATCTAATCTGGTAATGTAATCTTCTGTAATCAAAACTCTATTGTATTTGTTTAATAAATTTCTGTATATGATAATGTGAATAATTGGGAGAGAAAGTAAGAAGAAAACTGTAATTTGTTAATATGAAAAATATTATGAGTCTGTGTATTACAAGAATCGAACAGCTAACCTATTTATACAAGACATAGGCGGTTTATACAAGAAAGATCAATTGATGTGTTGATTGTATTCTGCAAATTGGGCGAAGTATGACGAGTGAAATTAGGGATTATAATTGAATAAACATATTTTTATGTTTATTATTTTATTTAGTTAATTATTTGTATTTAATGGTTTAGATTAGATTGTAATTAGACGGCTAGGATTCTTTCTTGTATAAACCGCCTATGTCTTGTATAAATAGGTTAGCTGTTCGATTCTTGTAATACACAAATCATCAACATAGAGTAATAAAGCAATAAAAGCAGAACCAGAACCCTTAGTGAATAGGGAATAGTCAGACTTAGACTGTATAAAACCAAAATCCAATAGTGTTTCTGTAAACTTGGCATTCCATTGTCTGGAAGCCTGTTTTAAGCCATATAAAGATTTATGTAGCTTGCAAACTAATTTAGAAGACTTAAAATCTTTGTTTCTAGGATAACCTAAGGGTAAATCCATAAAAACCTCTTCATGTAAATCACCATATAGAAATGCATTATTTATGTCAAGCTGACATAATTCCCAACCTTTAGAAGCAGCTAGGGCCAAAAGTATTTTAACAGTTACTAATTTAGCTACTGGAGAAAAAGTTTGATTATAATCCACACCTTCCTCCTGTGTATAACCTTTTGCAACTAACCTTGCTTTAAACTTGTCCACTGTTCCATCTGAATTTCTTTTTATTTTATATACCCATCTGCACCCTATGGTCTTTTTATTTGGAGGTAAAGGCATGATAGTCCAAGTATTAGTGTCTTCTAAAGCCTTAATTTCAGCAAACATAGCCTCCCTCCATTTTGTATTAGAAACTGCTTGGTGGTAGTAAGTGGGTTCAATAACAGATGATATGTTCATAATAAAGTTCTTATAACTTGGAGCAAGATTGTTATAGTTTAGTACTTGACAGATGGGATACTTAGAAGGAAAAACTTTATTTTGAATATTATTGCAATAATAATCATTTAGATAGGCAGGTTTGGTAGAATGCCTTATAGATTTCCTAATAGGATTAACATTTGAAGAATCAGAAGAGTCCATAGGATCACTATTAGGTTGAGAAATAGTAGGTTCATTTGAAGGAATATAATCAGGATCAGAAATTACATCATCAGAAACATAATCATGAAAAGATGAATAATTTTCAACAAATTTATTTGAAGGAAAAATAGGAGAATTTAGAAAATTATCAGGGGATTTATTAGATAAAACAGTATGAAAAGGAAAAATTCCTTCATGAAAGGTTACATCTCTGGAAATGAAAATTTCCTGAGTATGTAAGTCAAAAAGTTTGTATCCTTTGATGCCAAAAGGATAACCTATGAACACACATATCCTAGCTCTTGGTTGAAATTTGGTCCTACCTTTTTTAAGGGTAGAAGCAAATGCAAGACATCCAAAAGTTTTAAAAGCATGATAATCAATATTTTTATGAAATAGTAATGAAAAAGGAGTTTGAAAATTTAAAACTTTGGTAGGAGTTCTATTTATTAAGAAGGCAGCAGTAGCAATGCACTCATTCCATAGATATATAGGAACTTTAGATTCAAAGTAAAGAGCTCTAGCAATATTTAGTAGGTGTTGATGTTTTCTCTCAACAATAGAGTTTTGTTGAGGTGTCTCAACACAGGAAAATTGATGAAGTATCCCATGTTTAGCAAAAAGGTCAATAAAGGAAAGGTCTGGTGCATTGTCACTTCTAAAAGTTTTTATAGTAGTTTGAAATTGATTGTTAACCATGTGTATAAAATCAGGTATTACTCTAGATATATCAGATTTCTTAGCTAAAAAACATACCCATGTAAACCTTGAAAAATCATCAATGATTGTTGCAAAATAGTTATAACCAGTTTTAGAAGATTGATTAAAAGGTCCCCAAATGTCACAATGGACAAGCTCAAAAATAGAAGTAGAAGAAGAAACAGATTTAGGAAAAGGAAGTCTTTTGTGTTTTGCTAAAGGACAAACATAACAAGTTTGATTATTACAATTACTAATAGAATCCAAAGAAATATCATTCTTAAATCTGGACAAATTTTTAAAAGGAATGTGTCCTAATCTCCTATGCCAAGTAATGGCAGAAACTTTATTACAAAAATCATGTTGATAGGTTCTTGTAGGTAGGGAATCCAGAACATAGAGTCCTTGTAGCAAACTACCCTTTCCAATCATCCTCCTGTTGTTGTCCTGGATTGTAAATGAAGTAGGTGTAAAAATAAGGGCTAAGTTATCTGTCCCTAAAAGAGTGCTAACAGAAATCAAGTTAAAATGAAACTGTGGAATATAGAAAACATTTGTAAGACAAAGGTTAGGAGAGGTGAAAATATCCCCAATTTTAGAAACAGAAAAAGTAGAATTATCAGGGAGTATAACTTTAGCATTATCAATTGAATGTAAATTTTTGAACAGAGAAATATTGTTGCAAATGTGCTTAGAAGCACCAGAGTCTAGGACCCATTTATTTTTAAAAAATGCATAGTTAAGAGTAGAGGTATTGGAACAAATACCTGAGACACAAGAAATATGTGCATTGTCAGTGGAAATATGATTAGAATTAGTGGCAGAGGGAGTGAACTGACTGGAAAACAGGTTCATGAGATATTGACACTGCTCAGGTGTAAAACTTTGGAATAGAGGATTCAGTGCTGAGCTTGGGTTGATGTGATCCTCAGGTGCTGAGTTTGTAGCATAAGAATTCTGTTTTGAATTGTTTGAATCCCCTGGATTTGTAGAAAATTGTGTATCTTGAAAGACTTGATTAATTGGAGAATTCTGAACAGGGGGAGGTCTTGGTCTAGGTTGATAGCCAGGAGGGTATCCATGTAGTTTAAAGCATTTATCAATAGTGTGACCTTGAATTTTACAGTGAGCACAAGTAGGTCGGTTATTTTTCTTGAAAGTTGGGTTAAAAGTGGGTGGTTGGGCAATAATAGGAGGGTTGTTTGAGGGAGGTCTAAACTGATTGTAGGGTCTAGGCTGATAAGAATTGTTTCTGGCAGAGAATGCTAAAGAATTATTGAAATCAGCAGTAGACTTTTGTCCTACCAACTTTTGTCTCTCAGCCTGAGTGGCTAGAGAAAAAACTCTACCAATGGGAGGCAAAGGATCCATGATAAGGATTTGTTCTCTCAAGGTTTCAAAGGAAGAGTTGAGACCCATAATGAAAATCATAACATACTCCTCCTGATAATGATCATGAATCTTTTGAGCATTCCTACAATTACAAGGATCCATAGTGGGTCTATATGTTTGAAATTCATCCCAAAGGGATTTAAGCTTAGTAAAGTAATCATTTACAGATTGATTCTCTTGTGATAAGGTGGCTAATTCCCTGCGTATTTGACAAACTCTGGGTCCATTACCCTGCTGGAATCTAGTGCGCAAATCATCCCAAATTTCTTTTGCATTAGTAGTGTAAATAATACTGGAATTTATAGCAGGGGTAACAGCATTTAGAAGCCAAGAAACAACAATATCGTTGTTTCTTGACCAAGCATCATAAAGAATTGGATTATCAGGGCCAGGATTTGGAATGCTACCATTGACAAAACCCTTTTTATTTTTGACATTCAGGGCCAATAACATGGAACGAGCCCAGGTGGTATAATTCTCACTTGTGAGGCGATCTTGAACAAGAAGAAGTCCAGGACCATCAGATGGGTGAAGAAAAAAAGGAGTGGAAGGATCCTCCAATGGTGGTCGAGTACGAGAAGGGCCAGAGGAGGAAGAAGTCACAGTAGTGGTGATTGGATCAGTCATGATGAAGAAATAGGGAGAAGAAGATCAAGAAAAGAGTGGATAAAGACTGAAGAAAAGAGAAATATTCAAAAGAAGAATGGAGAAAGAAAGGAATCAAACCGAAATTATGCACAAATTGCAGCGGATGAAGTATAGAAAAGCTCTGATACCATGTAATCTTCTGTAATCAAAACTCTATTGTATTTGTTTAATAAATTTCTGTATATGATAATGTGAATAATTGGGAGAGAAAGTAAGAAGAAAACTGTAATTTGTTAATATGAAAAATATTATGAGTCTGTGTATTACAAGAATCGAACAGCTAACCTATTTATACAAGACATAGGCGGTTTATACAAGAAAGAATCCTAGCCGTCTAATTACAATCTAATCTAAACCATTAAATACAAATAATTAACTAAATAAAATAATAAACATAAAAATATGTTTATTCAATTATAATCCCTAATTTCACTCGTCATACTTCGCCCAATTTGCAGAATACAATCAACACATCAATTGATCTTCAAGCTATCTCCAAATCTTCAAGCTATCTCCAATAGGTAAGGAAATGAAAAGGAAAGAGGTAATGAAAGACTTTTCAACCCACCAGCAGAAAAGTATATTGAGGTCATCTCAAGTCCAGTTTTCTAGCTTTCAATATAAGCTAAATATTTTTTCTCAAGAGATTTCAATCCAGCATATCCATTGAATTTGAGGTAAGCAACTCTTCATCACGAGCATTTGCAATTAAATTTTTTTTTTTATTTCAAAATTAAGTAGTATTGTGTCAATATCGATTATTAATTTCTTGATTTCAAAATTAAGTAGTATCCCAACTATCAAGACCACGAATGATTATTTTCCGATGGCGTCACAGAGTGCTAGAGTGGTGTAGTGTCCCTAATTTCAAGGACCCCGTTGGAACTTGGAAGTTAATTTTCGAATTTTTCATCTTGAATTTAAATGTGAATAGGATTAAAGGGTAATATTCTGATTTAGAAAATATTAGCTATTAATGTAGCATTTATAGTATTTTCCATCAATAATTGTAGCATATATAGTCAATTAGTCATATAGGTAAGCACGCACACAATGTGTTTGTGTTTTTTTTTTTTGGTGAAATTGAGATGTGGAATACATTGTTACATCAAATACTATATCGAATCGAAACTATTCCAATATTAATAAAGTGTACTAATTACTAGTATTAAACTAGAGAAAGACTCGTGGGAGTTGAACCCATGATCTCCTGGTCTCGAGCCTCATCCTTAACCACTTGGCTGATGTCTCATCGGCAGTTTCAATCATTAATATGTGCTATTTTATAACATTGTAAAGTTAATTTTACTCTAACTTATAGTAATAAAGTTAATTTTAATCTACAAAATCCTATTATTGGTTATCTTTTAAAATTATCTATATTTTTTACTTCAGTCTACAAAATGGAATGTTGAAATTAAATATTGATGCTAGCAAAACTAATATTCACGTAATTTAAGGTGATAATTACAAAATCCTCTCTTAAATTTTTTTCCTTTTAATTCTATCCTTAAAAAAAGGAATGTCGAAACAAAATACTAATACAAACACTAACTAATACTCACGTAATTTAAGGAGATAATTACAAAATCCCTTTTAATTAAAACCCTTTAGATGCGTATTACATATTAATATTTAATAATTCTAAATCCTTTCCAAAATATGAAAGTCAGCAATAGACTTTATTAAGGGGATTTAAAGAAGAAGAAATCACAATAATTCAAAATTTAAATAATTTTTCGGCAATTTCAAATTCAATGACCTTTTTCTCTTTCGTGAAGATAATTGATTATCATAAAAAATAATTATGGAAGAATGCATTTTGTATCATTGCGTTTGCAAAAGGAAAATGTCAATATGACACTGCAATTTTTGTTCCAAAAGGTGAAATCGCTCACCCCGGGCGCCCCTCACCTCCTGTCCGACGGGATTGTGAGAGAAGGTAAATCATGGTGACTCAACCGGCAACAGAGGCTGAGACCAGTACTCACTGCGCACAAGGAGCCCCCCTCATTTTTTGAGAGGTTGCTCCCACACTGCCGCTGGTGAGGTTTATTTTTCCCTTAAGGGTTTAATCCTTTTCGAGGCATGTTGAGTCACATTAAGGCTAGGTCTACCCTTTGCAAGATAAGTCAATTTTTTACTTTGAAAATCTAAAAAATGATTATCACAATGGGGGCCAAACACTATAAAAATTACTAAGTGTTTATGATTTTGTGGGCCAAACACCTTTGTTGAACACCCTAACTGAGTCTACGGGTGACAACAACTATTTCATGGCACCAAAACTGAGTGTGCAGGTGGATTCACAGTCAAATATTCGAGCTCTTGTGTGAATGCACTACAAAGGAAATGTATGAATTTTTCCTAGCACTAACTGGTTTTTGGGACAACTTGTAGCTCTGAGATTCTACAACTTTCAAAATCATAATGGAGATCCATAAGTAGTTTTGAGACCTCTCATTGCTAGACCAAACTCAATATCCCTTATGAACTCAAATATGAACATAATATGAATCCATTAAGCAATATTACAGTGTGGATAAAATGTTCATTTGAAATTTTACTGGGGTCAAATAATGACTAAATTATTCGTTACAAAATGAAGTTTCACTTGTAAATATAAGCGTGTATGGTACATCCCATAAAAAAACAAAAAACTTGTACTATTTTTGACATGTTGTTTGTACCCAAAAAATCACCCTCGATTTATCGAGGAACGACGGCTCGATGACAAGCCAAAAATGGCAATAGGGCCGAACCAAGTCACTCCAAAACGGGTCGGACCGAATCGAACCCAATTTGACCCGGAAGTGGATCCAATCGAGACAATAAACTGGCCACGAGCCCACTTTGAAACTCGACCCAACTTTCATAATTAATTAACATTTGGGCTAAATATAAATTAATTAATTGATAAGTTAATTAATTTATGGGCCAAAGTTAATTAATTAAGCCAGGATATGGTTAAACATGAACGGGCCCAGCCAACCCAATGGCTAATTTCGATGATTAAAAGCTAAATTAATTAATTAAGTTGATTAATTAGCTGGGCCAAGTCTAATTAATTGGCCCACTTAATAGATAAGGCCAATTAGTTGGAAGTGGCCACAATAATCTCTCTAACCATAACCACTTCCTAATTTGTCTCAAGTTGGTTATCACATTAAATTCAAATTCAAACAAAAGACACGTTTTCTTCTCTACAACTTCCATCAGCATCAATTTTCAGCAACAAGAGAACTACCATCAAAGTAGTGGGAGTAGTGGAAGGTTTTCAAGTAGTGGAGAAAGTGGGAAAGTGGTTGTCAAGGCATCAGTTTCTGGCCATCAGCTCTCCAGATCCAGCAACTATAAATACCTTGATGCTGTCAATCGCGCAACACACACAACAATCAATCAACAAATCTCAGTCTAACACTGATCGGCTCAACGCCTCTCCGGAAGTCCAGCGCTCCGCTGCTTCTTTTTCAGCAAACACCATGTAGAACCCCTGATATCAACCGTCACTCCTCAGCCACCAGCAACCCTCGACAGCCTGAAGTCTTGCCGCCGCCGCCGCCCAAAATCCGCCGCCGCCGCCGCCCAAGGTCCGCCGCCGCCGCCGCTAAAAATAAGCCGCCGCCGCCGCCGCCGATACTAAGCCGCCGCCGCCGCTGCTTCCGCTGTCCAGACGCTGTCTCGAGCGAAACCCCTTGATAGCAGGCAGTTGACAAGCTGTTTTCTGTCAAGTTATCAGTCTGTCAACTCGTTGATAACAGTCTGTCCCTCCTCAGCCACCAGTGATCCCTGACCGCCTGAAGTCTTGCCGCCGCCGCCGCCGCCGCTCACAGTAAGCCGCCGCCGCCGCCGCCGCTCTCTTCCGCCGTCAGCTGACACTGACTCGAGCGAAACCACTCGTATCAACCAAGTAGCACGCTGGTAACTGTCATGTAAGTGCCCACGTATTTATATGACAAACTCATCGAGTAGCCATCTGCTTGATGAGCTCGTCGTCAAGTAGCCATCTGCTTGACGGCTATCGGCTAAGTAGCCATCTGCTTCGTCGATGCCTTGGTCAGTGGCCACCCGCTGATCAGGAGCCCGATTGATGGCCATCCATCAAGGTTGGGCGAACCATTGACGGTGGTTCTCCGTCGTCAATGTTACTTTCTGTCAACAAATGGTTTTATCATGCATCATCAGCCCATCGGCGGGTTTACCTGCCGATCAAGGGGTCAATTTTCAGAACTTAAAAGATTTATCAACTCATTTGGCAGATTATGCCAAAACAGGAGACTCATCGTTTTGTATATTTTTGTAATGTTTGTACATCGGGGAACTTGCCAATATTCTTTTATTATTAATGGAAGTCGTTTGGCTCGTACGTCTTGACTCTTTTACATAAATATACTTTACGTCAATTGATTTCCATTGATATGCTGTTTTCTGTCAAGATCATGTTTTCTGTCAAGGTGTTTATTTAAATTGATTGATTGTCAAGGCACTTGCTGATTTTCAAATCCGCTGATATGTTAAGCAGGCCATCGATTGGTCATAAGTTTTTGGCACTTAAAGGGAGATTTTCATAAATTGTTTAAGTCCTGCGGCCAGGCAGGCATAGAAAAGAACTAGGGGTAGTGTTTGCCTACTCTGTCACAGTCGTTTAGAAGTCAGCCTTATCAGGACATTTTATTTTGATATCGACATGTCCTTGTCAGGACACTTGCATGATCAATTTACCGATATCCACATGTCTATTTTCAAATCGTTATGTTTGCACGCACAAACATTGGCACGCCCGCACTTTTTCCATATCATATCGAGGCATTTCTCGTCGAGCTGCTGGCTCGTCGAGGGGTTTACTGACAGGTCTGCAACAGAGCATTTTGGCACACCTTGATGCCAAGCATACCTCGATGTCAATCCCTCGATGTCAAGCATACCTCGACGACCACTGTATCGTAATTGAACTTTGGCACATACCCTTGACGCCAGAGGTCGCTCGATGCCAATCCCTCGATATCGACCCATCGATGTAAAATTTATCGCAAACAATATTTTGGCACGCTCGGTGGCTACTCGACGTCGTCGAGGTGTTCCTCGATATGAAATTTATACGCAAGCAATCCCTTGACATCAGGGTATAATCGGGCCAAATTTATATGCAAACAATATTTTGGCACGCCCAGTGGGACTTGAAAATCTTTTTGTATGCTTTCTGTCAAGGGCTCACCAGCCACACAATATTATGGCTCGGGGGGCATGAAAGTTTTTATAATTGATTTGCCATAAAAACGATTTCAGCCAAGTTTGGCTAGCTGACACTTGATAATCTCTTTGCGAAACAGTCAATCAGTTGATGCTAAGCAATTAATCTTTTGCTGTTGTCGAGATAATACCACAGATAACGCGAAAGACTTGATCTACCTTGACGAGGACACGTTCTGACCTAATGCATAATCTGGAAAATCTATCAACGGTTCCACCAACTATGGAAGGGACCGACAGAATCGAGGAGCTGACAGCAGAGGTTCGTAACTTCACCAGGAACCTTGAGACCAAACAGGAGGAATGGTCCAACATTGTCAGCAAGTTTGAACACATGCTAGGCTCGGCCACTGTTGCTAGTCAGGCCACTGCAGAAGCCAGCAACATTATGAATAACTCCCTGATGCACTTAGAAGCAAAGATGACATCATTGACTGAGAGCATCAATGCTCTCGCTAACGGCATACAAGCACAGGCCTGGACTGGGCCGCAGAGGACTGCCGTCGACAAAGGCAAGGGCCCCGCAATACAGATCGGGGAAAGTGCATCAAGGAATGAAACGCCTTACAAACAAGGCAACGGACAATCTAATGTCCAAGAAAGAAACAAAGGAAGCACCTCCGAAGCAAGGAACACCCGTCAAGACTCGGGGGGCAGGTCCGAAGAGGACCGATCAAAGGCCGTCGGATACGGCCCAGAACACTATCAGGCCAATCCATTGGCCTATGACAGGACTGTTCATCGAGCTGCAGAGGGTCCAGAAGACCTCTTGACGGTGAATCAAGCCGAAGAAATGTTCGTCAGGAGACAAGGGAACAGGGCAGCGAGGTATAATAAGCCTCACCTGGAGTATATCGATCAGATCCCATTCCCGTTAAACTACAGACCGCCGAATTTTACACTGTTTTCAGGCGAGGGGTCACAATCTGCCACTGAGCATCTTGCTCGATTTTCTTTGGAATGTGGCAACATGACAAACGAGTTAAAATTGAAACTGTTTCCTAACTCCTTGACGGGAATGGCGTTCCACTGGTACGCCAATTTAAAGCCTGGATCGGTCCTTGATTGGCCATCCATGGAGAAGGTTTTTGTGATGAACCACTACCAGGCACCCCTCGAGGTCTCCGTCATCGAGCTGTCGAACATGAGACAGCTGACAGGGCAGACTGTCGAGGAATATATGAAGAAGTTTATCAGGGCTAGGGGGTTCTGTGCCATCCCGCTGCCAGAAAGGGAATGCATCAAAATTGCCATCCATGGCATGCATTTCGAGTTACGAAAGATCATGATGGCACAATACCACGAAGATTTATTTGAACTGACCGATCATGCGGTCCGATATGAAAGAGTATTGAGAGACGAGAACGGCCGACAGCCCCGAGGGAGCTATTATCAAGTGAGTATGGCCGACTCTAGCGAGGAGCAAATCAATCAGGTCAGCAGACCGATTGAGCAGCAGGGTATCGAGATCGGGCTGGCAGAAGTGGTCTGCCCTAAGAACACCGTCTGTCCGGCTCTCGCTAAGCCGAAAGAACCTCAACCTACTATCAAGGTGCCGAATAATCTGGTGCGTCGAGATGCTGAATATAAAACCAACAGGGAAAGACGATACTCTTTCGACGTCTCGAAAACAGAGGCCATATTCGATCAGTTGCTGGCCGACAAGATCCTCCGCCTCAAAGGAGACCATGTGATTCCACCATCAGTGAAAATATCAGGTAAAACGTATTGTAAGTATCATGATGTTTGGACTCACACAACAAACGAGTGTCTAGTCTTCAGGTGGATGGTGCAGGACCACCTCGACAAGGGCATTTTGAGGTTTGCCCCGGATTGGAAAATCACAAAGCCGATGACGGTTGACACCAATCCTTTCCAACAAAATGAAGTGGGGATTAATGTGATAATGGTTACAGATCCGTCAACGGGTGAACACCTATACGTTGACGAGGAACCAGAACGCTCGCCGGCAATTAGGGAGATGGGTTTATGCGCAAGATGCCAAAATGAGTTGGCAACAATACCTTTATTCCTCAATCCAGCGTTATACAGCCCATACATGCCCTGGCTGAATACAGTGCCGACAGGGTACCCATATCAAACGATGCCGCGACCGCCGGCAACGCCACAAACAGCGCCGCAACCGCAGGCGACACCACCACCACCGCCGCCTCGACCGATGGGGCCATGTCCAATTCCATTTCCGATGGAATACACGGAGCATGCATTGGCAACAATGGGACAAGGCCGAGAACGGGCTGAGGACAGAATGCCTCGACAGAATCGAGGGGATACAAGCCGTAACAGCAGAATCAGGGAGAGATCCCCTGATAAAGCACCAATCAGACAGGTCAGATCGACCGCCAGTCGCAGAGACAGGACACATGGTCCGTCGCCAAAGACTACACCGCCAGGCCCATCAAGGCCGCGAACAGTTCATACTTCTGCCGATACACAGGTGGATCGATGGGTTCCTGTCAGGCATCCAAAATTTCCCGGCAATCGAAGGGTCGATCAGATGACTCGGACACAGTATAGGCGTTACTTACGCCAACGGAAAGAACTGGAAATTGCTAAGGGGAAAGCCCCGATGAAAGAGTCAACAAGGAAACCACCGTCAGTGGAACAGAAACAGAAACAGGAAGCGATAGAGGCCAAATCTGGCCAAGGGATCGATGTCGAGGCCAAGACCTCGATGCAAATCGACACTTCCAAGTGGACTCCGGGGAAAGCCCAATTTGGTACAATCGATATAGAAAAGATAATGGCGGAAGACGATTTGTTGTCTGACGAAGAAGACGGAAATGATCTCAAGGCAAAATTTGCCGAGATTTTCGACAACGACAAAGGCAACAAGGAAAATGAGACCAAACCTGGTCCGACCGTCGAGGCCAAAACTGGCCAGGGAATCGAGAAACAGGTGGTCGATAAGCAAGCGATCGACGAGAAAATAGAAACAAAGACAGTGGAGGATGATGCTACCAGACAGCCGACAGACGGCTCGACGACGATGGAATGCAACACCGTCGATTCAGAACTCGTTGAATTCGTCAACGAGGAGTTGGGATATTCCACTGATGGTTTTTGGGATGAGGGTATGCCAGTAGTACAAATGGCAGAAGACTTAGAGCTGCTATCGGTTGACGACGAGAAAGAGACCGATTGGGACAGAAAAATCGAGACAATATTCCAAAAGCCACCATCCTTTATGGCCAGACATATCAGGCCATTGTATGTATCAGGGCATATCGACGGAAAACCCATTGACAGAATGCTGGTCGATAACGGGGCAGCCGTCAATGTAATGCCCTCGTCAACGATGTACAAGCTGGGTAAGGTCAGCGAGGACCTGATGGAGACAAAAGTAATCGTCAGCAACTTCACAGGGGGAAAGGCTGATACACTAGGAATCTTGCCTGTCGAGGTGAAGATCGGAAAGACCAGTTTGAAAATTGCATTTTTCGTGGTAGATGCTGCCACCTCTTACAACGCGTTGTTGGGAAGGGACTGGATTCACTCAGCCCTTTGTGTACCGTCCTCCCTTCATCAGTGCTTGTTAATCTGGGGAGACTCTCCCGAACCTGAAATTATTATGGCCGACAACAGGCCATTCACCGCCAAAGTCAACGCTGTCGAGGCAGCGTATTATCGAGATGACGTAGGTCCTTATCGATTTATCGGGCAGGACAAATACGGACGACCGAAGGAAGTCACTTCAAGCAAGAAGTTGACGCAATTGGAAATGGCTTGTTTAGCCAAGGAACTAAGTCGGCCCTGCAACATCAAGGAATCAGGGCCGCAAGAAGAACACTGTCAGGATCAATGAATTGTCCTGATGACGAAAGACCATCGGCTTGTAAGGCCGACAGATTGGAAATTGATGAGATTGTTGTTATCGGGCCGCAGCAAGAAGCATGTGCCGACTTAATCAGGAGGTTTCGGGCCTATGTGGCCGAATGTTATACAGGCGATCTCATTTTCGAGGAAGAAACGCCACCGTCGGTCGGCGATGAAATTCAGTTAGAAGAGTTAGCAACGGCGCCAGCCAAGCTTGATGACATCAAGATCCAAGTACAGGATCCTGTTATCGAGGTTGAGTTAGGCAGCGAGGAGGATCATAGGCCAACTTACATCAGCGCATTGCTTGATGATGGCCAGAAGGATCGATTGATCCAAGTATTGACGGAGTACAAGGACTGTTTTGCCTGGAATTACGACGAGATGCCTGGGTTAAGCAGGGAGTTGGTAGAACATCGTATTCCGATACTTGAAGGGTACTTACCCCGGAAACAGCCCCTGCGAAGGATGTCTGTCGAGGTCTGCAGACTGATCAGGGAGGAGATCGAGAAGCTGTTAAAGGCCAGTTTCATCGAGGTGGCCCGATATCCGGAGTGGGTAGCGAATGTAGTCCCCGTAATGAAGAAAAATGGGAAAATCAGGATATGCATCGATTTCAGAGACCTGAATCTTGCATCTCCCAAGGACGAGTATCCGATGCCAATGGCGGACATGCTAATCGATGCTGCCGCTGGCAACATGTTCCTGACAGCCGTCGACGGAAGTGCAGGTTACAATCAGATTTTTGTGGCTGTCGACGACGTACCAAAGTTGGCTTTTCAATGTCCCGGCGGGATAGGCACCTTCCAATGGAAAGTGATGCCATTCGGACTCAAAAACGCCGGAGCCACTTATCAACGAGCCATGAACTGCATTTTCAGTGAGTACATCGATGACTTTGTTAAAATTTACATCGATGATATCATTATTAAATCGGCTAGTTACGAGGAACACTTAACACATTTGGCGAAGTCATTTGCCAAAATGAGGAAACATAAATTAAAACTTAACCCCTTGAAGTGTGTGTTTGCAGTTGCGTCAGCCAATTTTCTTGGCTTCTTGGTGCATCGCAAGGGGATTGAGATTGATAAAAATAAGTCCAAAGCTATCCTGACGGCCAGACCTCCGTCGACGAAGAAGGAATTACAACAATTCCTTGGGAAAGTTAACTTTTTACGGAGGTTCATTTCTAACTTGGCTGGAAAAACGAAGGTCTTCTCGCCTTTGTTGAAGCTGAAGGACAAAGAGGAGTTTTGCTGGCAAACGGAGCACGAGCAGGCGTTTCAGCAAATCAAGGACAAGCTGACGACGCCGCCTGTAATGATGCCGCCTGCTAAGGGGAAGCCCTTGAAACTATATATATCTGCCACGGATGACACCGTCGGCGGATTTCTGGCACAAGACGACGAGGATGGATTCGAGCGAGCAATCTATTACTTGAGCAGGCACTTGACAGAAACGGAGCAAAGGTACTCGCCGATAGAAAAGGTATGCCTCGCTTTGTTTTTCTCTTGCAAGAAATTACGTCATTATATGTTGCCTGTGAAAGTGTTGGTTATTTCTGGTATTGATGTGATAAAGTACATGATAGCTAAGCCCGTGATGAGGGGACGGATCGGTCGATGGGCCATCCAATTGATGGAATATCAGCTGCAATACGTACCGCAAAAAGCTGTCAAAGGCCAAGTATTGGCTGATTTTCTGGTTGACCATCCATGTCTCGATATTGATCAAGCCGTTCTCAAAGAACTGGACTCGATGACAGTAGAGATCAGGCCATGGACTTTGGCCTTCGATGGGTCGAGAACCGATAGACTATGCGGAGCAGGTATCGTTTTGATTTCCCCATCAAATATAAAAACTAAGCTATCGATTCAATTTGACTTTGAATGTACTAACAATCAGGCCGAATACGAAGCCTTGATCATTGGACTGGAAATGCTTAGAGAGCTCGACAGTAAGTCTGTCGTCATCGTCGGGGACTCGCAGTTGGTTATCAGGCAGATACAAGGTACTTATAAATGCCGAAACCCAACACTTGACAAATATTATTTAACTGCGATGTCCTTGTTGTCAGAGTTTGTTGATGTTACATGTTACCATGTAACAAGAGGAAACAACAGCGAGGCCAACAGTTTGGCCCAACTGGTGACTGGTGTTGATCTCCCTGATGACATCGAGGAATCCCTCTATGTCGTCAGGAGACGACACTGTCCTTCATTCATGTATCGAGACAACGTCCTGACTGTTTTGAGTGTGTTTCAGGACCCTGATGACTGGAGAGAGCCGATCAGAAAATATCTGGCTGATCCGTCGGACCGAGCATCTCGACAGACGAGGCTCAGGGCAGTAAATTATGTCTTGATAGCTGATCAATTGTTCAGAAAAAGCCATGATGGCGTGCTCCTGTTATGCGTCGATCAGCAAGAGGCCATGAGAATTATGATGGAGGCTCATGAGGGAATTTGTGGGGCCCATCAAAATGGTCACAAGTTAGCATGGCTGCTGCGCCGATATGGCTATTACTGGCCAAAGATGGTGGGAGACTGTATCCAATTGGCAAGGGATTGTGAGAAATGCCAACGCTTCGGGACAGTCCAAAGAATGCCCGTCGAGGAAATGAACATGATAATCAAGCCATGGCCTTTCAGATGTTGGGCCATCGATATCATCGGGGAGATTCACCCCTCGTCTTCCAAACACCATCGGTACATTATTGTGGCCACGGATTATTTTACTAAGTGGGTAGAGGCCAAACCGCTCAAACAGGCCAATCAGGCCGAGGTGATGAAGTTCATCAAAGACTTAATCATTCACAGGTTTGGTCTGCCACAGACCATTGTCACTGACAGGGGACTGATGTTCGTCGGTCAAGAAATCAAGGAGTTTGCCAGATCAATGGGTTTTGAATTGGTCCATTCAACACCGTACTATGCACAAGGGAATGGCCAAGCGGAAGCTTCGAATCGAGTCCTCAAGGACATTATCTCAAAGATGATCGAAGAAAACCCAAGAGCTTGGCACTTGATGTTGTCAGAAGCATTATGGGCTTATCGGACGAGCAAACGGACAAGTACAGGCACCACCCCGTATAAGCTAACGTACGGACAGGAAGCCGTTCTACCGATGGAGATCAACGTCCAATCTCTGCGGGTGATGCAGCAAAACGAGCTGACGCCCGAAGAGTATGCTGAAAATATGTTCCAGCAACTCGATGAGCTCGACGAAATCAGGGTTGCCGCGTTAGATAAAATCGAGGCACAAAAAAGGCTAGTTGCCCGATGCTACGATAAAAAGATACGCAGGAAACACTTTGACGTCGGGGACATGGTCTGGAGAGCTGTTTTGCCACTTCGTCAGCGCGAGAAAAGTACGGCAAATGAAGCGCGACGTGGCGAGGACCATATGAAGTCTTCTCGATAACTCGAGGAGGGGGCTACATCTTGAAAAAGCCAGATGGGAATCTCTGTCGAGACCCCATCAATGGAAGATACTTGAAAAAGTTCAGGCCCACTCTTTGGGAATCGATCTGTCTGGAACATCAGCGAGCCTTGGAGCTCGAAATCGAACGGCGTCAAGAGTATTTCAGCGCGCCGATCCCTTTGTAAGTATAAATTAGGTTTATGTTAATTCTTGTTTTTATTTCCCTTTCCGTTTTGTTAGACTAAGTTTTTAAAATTACTACTAGTAGTTGCATTTATTTTCAAGTCTTGTCCAAATACTTCCGTTTTAATTTAAATTTTTGTTTCCCCGATTTTCAAGTTTTTACATCAAAATGCATTTTCGTTGAGTAACTTGGGTTGATTTGATTTTAATTAAGTCTTGTTGACAGTAAAGTTGTGTTTTTCCCGGCAAAATTGTTTGTTGAGTTGCGAAATTAATGGCTTTGATTTTTTGTATTTAGTCATATTTGGTTTCGGTTTTGGAGAAAAACACAAGATAAACCAAGCCAAAAGAAGTTCTACTAAGGAAATGAAAACTAGTCTATGGCCATCAGACCATTACATCAGTGAGAGCAGAAAATAAAAGGAGGCTTTGGCCATCAGGCCATTGCATCAGTCACTTGAAGAAGTGAATTTGGTTAGCTGCCAAAATTTTGGCTGACTGCTAAGTCCCCGATATATTACTATATGGTGTCTTATATCGAGTTCATTCAATATCGAGAGGCCAACTGATATCGATGCTCTATATCAAGAGATGTCTTGATATCGAGGGATCCACATTGGTCTGATGTCGAGAGATCCGCCATCATCAAGGTCATTGTAATTTGGTCTATTTTCTACAAATAGTTTCGGTTTGTAAAGCCGATAGTTGTTTATTAAATGAAGCATTGTCCCAATTTCTCATCTTTAAAAGAGAGAGAAAAACTTTAATCTAAGTCTAATTCGATTAAATTAATTTTTAAATTAATCACATCGAATACGACTTACGGGGGGCATTGTTTGTACCCAAAAAATCACCCTCGATTTATCGAGGAACGACGGCTCGATGACAAGCCAAAAATGGCAATAGGGCCGAACCAAGTCACTCCAAAACGGGTCGGACCGGATCGAACCCAATTTGACCCGGAAGTGGATCCAATCGAGACAATAAACTGGCCACGAGCCCACTTTGAAACTCGACCCAACTTTCATAATTAATTAACATTTGGGCTAAATATAAATTAATTAATTGATAAGTTAATTAATTTATGGGCCAAAGTTAATTAATTAAGCCAGGATATGGTTAAACATGAACGGGCCCAGCCAACCCAATGGCTAATTTCGATGATTAAAAGCTAAATTAATTAATTAAGTTGATTAATTAGCTGGGCCAAGTCTAATTAATTGGCCCACTTAATAGATAAGGCCAATTAGTTGGAAGTGGCCACAATAATCTCTCTAACCATAACCACTTCCTAATTTGTCTCAAGTTGGTTATCACATTAAATTCAAATTCAAACAAAAGACACGTTTTCTTCTCTACAACTTCCATCAGCATCAATTTTCAGCAACAAGAGAACTACCATCAAAGTAGTGGGAGTAGTGGAAGGTTTTCAAGTAGTGGAGAAAGTGGGAAAGTGGTTGTCAAGGCATCAGTTTCTGGCCATCAGCTCTCCAGATCCAGCAACTATAAATACCTTGATGCTGTCAATCGCGCAACACACACAACAATCAATCAACAAATCTCAGTCTAACACTGATCGGCTCAACGCCTCTCCGGAAGTCCAGCGCTCCGCTGCTTCTTTTTCAGCAAACACCATGTAGAACCCCTGATATCAACCGTCACTCCTCAGCCACCAGCAACCCTCGACAGCCTGAAGTCTTGCCGCCGCCGCCGCCCAAAATCCGCCGCCGCCGCCGCCCAAGGTCCGCCGCCGCCGCCGCTAAAAATAAGCCGCCGCCGCCGCCGACATTAAGCCGCCGCCGCCGCCGATACTAAGCCGCCGCCGCCGCTGCTTCCGCTGTCCAGACGCTGTCTCGAGCGAAACCCCTTGATAGCAGGCAGTTGACAAGCTGTTTTCTGTCAAGTTATCAGTCTGTCAACTCGTTGATAACAGTCTGTCCCTCCTCAGCCACCAGTGATCCCTGACCGCCTGAAGTCTTGCCGCCGCCGCCGCCGCCGCTCACAGTAAGCCGCCGCCGCCGCCGCCGCTCTCTTCCGCCGTCAGCTGACACTGACTCGAGCGAAACCACTCGTATCAACCAAGTAGCACGCTGGTAACTGTCATGTAAGTGCCCACGTATTTATATGACAAACTCATCGAGTAGCCATCTGCTTGATGAGCTCGTCGTCAAGTAGCCATCTGCTTGACGGCTATCGGCTAAGTAGCCATCTGCTTCGTCGATGCCTTGGTCAGTGGCCACCCGCTGATCAGGAGCCCGATTGATGGCCATCCATCAAGGTTGGGCGAACCATTGACGGTGGTTCTCCGTCGTCAATGTTACTTTCTGTCAACAAATGGTTTTATCATGCATCATCAGCCCATCGGCGGGTTTACCTGCCGATCAAGGGGTCAATTTTCAGAACTTAAAAGATTTATCAACTCATTTGGCAGATTATGCCAAAACAGGAGACTCATCGTTTTGTATATTTTTGTAATGTTTGTACATCGGGGAACTTGCCAATATTCTTTTATTATTAATGGAAGTCGTTTGGCTCGTACGTCTTGACTCTTTTACATAAATATACTTTACGTCAATTGATTTCCATTGATATGCTGTTTTCTGTCAAGATCATGTTTTCTGTCAAGGTGTTTATTTAAATTGATTGATTGTCAAGGCACTTGCTGATTTTCAAATCCGCTGATATGTTAAGCAGGCCATCGATTGGTCATAAGTTTTTGGCACTTAAAGGGAGATTTTCATAAATTGTTTAAGTCCTGCGGCCAGGCAGGCATAGAAAAGAACTAGGGGTAGTGTTTGCCTACTCTGTCACAGTCGTTTAGAAGTCAGCCTTATCAGGACATTTTATTTTGATATCGACATGTCCTTGTCAGGACACTTGCATGATCAATTTACCGATATCCACATGTCTATTTTCAAATCGTTATGTTTGCACGCACAAACATTGGCACGCCCGCACTTTTTCCATATCATATCGAGGCATTTCTCGTCGAGCTGCTGGCTCGTCGAGGGGTTTACTGACAGGTCTGCAACAGAGCATTTTGGCACACCTTGATGCCAAGCATACCTCGATGTCAATCCCTCGATGTCAAGCATACCTCGACGACCACTGTATCGTAATTGAACTTTGGCACATACCCTTGACGCCAGAGGTCGCTCGATGCCAATCCCTCGATATCGACCCATCGATGTAAAATTTATCGCAAACAATATTTTGGCACGCTCGGTGGCTACTCGACGTCGTCGAGGTGTTCCTCGATATGAAATTTATACGCAAGCAATCCCTTGACATCAGGGTATAATCGGGCCAAATTTATATGCAAACACATGTATATTACTTCTATATCTATTTTTATGCTATTACATAAATTAATATTGCCCATAGAAATAATCTCTCAAAAGGAAGACTTTTAAGTCTTCAACTAATTCATCACTACACATTTAAACCCATTAAGAGAGATTCAAGTCCAATTTTCTATACTAAATATTTTTTTTCTCTATTCTCCTCAAGAGATTTAAATTAAATATATCAATTGCATTAAGAGGTAAGTAACACTTCATCATGATCACTTCCAATTAAAATTTATCTTTTTCTTCCTTGTCTCTCCCCCAGTAACATAATATAACCAGAAATTATTAGTACTGTATTTTTCAATTTGTTGAAATTATTAGGTACGTACTATATTAATTGGCTCTTTTTATCAATACTAGAAAAGTGCACATGCCAAGTAAATTTCATGGGTAATTTTGTAAATTAAAGTAAACTTAATTTTATTATGTCATAAAATAGAGTAAATTAGCCCTTTATCACCTATTTAACTCATTAGTTTAATCCACCAGTTTAACCACTTTTTCTAGCCGGTTCAATTCATTTTTATCAGTTTAATATTTCTTTTTACTGTTTTACCCCTTTGTTTTATCGGTTATATCTTGTTTGAACTGTTTCTAAGATTTTGTAGACTCCTTTAGTTTTTACCAGTTTTAAACCATTTCTTCCGATTTCACCTTGTTTTTGTCGGTTAAACTCTTCTTTTACTAAGTTCCCTCGTTTTCACCTATTTCGCACATTTTTTTCACTGATTTCACATGTTCTTTTCAGCAATTGCACATGAAATTTCGTTGATTTCACATGTTTTCACCGACTTTACCCTGTTTCATTGACTCTATTCATTTTTTCATCAATTTCACCCATTTTTCACTAATATCAACGTTTCACCAGTTTAATCCTTTTTTTCACGAATTTTACCTGAATTTTCATCAATTTCATATGTGTATTTATCGATTTTAGTGGCAATATTTTACTGTTTTCACCCATTTTTTAAACAACTTCACCATTGTTCACAAATTTCACCCGAATTTTTATCGATTTCATATTATTTCAACCTTTCCCACCGATTTACCCCAATCTCACGAAAAGAATTCCATTAAATTCGTGGTTATTTATGTCTTGATACTATTGAATAATATTTTTTAGAACTATTGAATATTCTTTATATTTTATTATTCTAGCCAAAGTAAAATTACATACCTAACTAAGTCATAAGTATTTTTTCTTCTTTCATATATAAGATACAATTCAATTTAATTTTTTTAACATAATGATATTAAAAAAATTCATTTTTTTTTTGTATTTAGAGTGTTTATGACTTATATTGTACTCTTTAACATTTTCTTACTTATTGAGCTAATATATGATAATTTATATATAGGCGCTATATAATATAATAATATTTTTTTATAGTTCGTTTTTATCTATTATAAGAGGTAAAATTATGAAAATTGATGGAAGAGATAAATTTTACGAGCTTAGGAGTTTATATAATAGATAAATATAATAAGATTTCATGTCTTAATATACATTTTCAATTCCTTTTACATGTATGTCAGTGAATTAAATATCACTTTACAACTTAGATAAGGGTACTTTAGTCCACACAAAAAAGTTAACAAATATTTATGTTGTTATAATAGTAGAGATAGATATATAGATAGAGATAGAGATTGTCATTGAATTAAATATAACTTTACAACTTAAATAAGGGTACTTTAGTCCACACAAAAAAGTTAAGAAATATTCTTGCTTTTATATACATTTTCAATTACTTTTACATGTTTATCATTAAATTAAGTATCACTTTACAACTTAAATAAGGATACTTTAGTCCACATAAAATAAGTTAAGAAATATTCATACTTTTATAATAGTAGAGATAGATATAGAGATTAAACAGGATGTTTTAAATTCCATGAGTTTAACTTTTAAAAGCTTTATGTCTCACATAAAGGAGGTACGGTAGGAGTTATATATGTCTCTTAAGTATAATGCACCTCTATCTAATTGTATTTCTTGAATTTGTTTAATTTATTTTGTTATTTTATTAAAGCTCAAATTAAAATTTAAAATAAGTATATTTTTGTTCATATGAAAAAAAAAGGGATCAAATAAGTTTTTTTTATCAATTTTATATGGTAAATAGATGATATTTTGGGTTTACTTATTAATCTTTTTTCAATTAGTACGTAGCACATGAATTTAATAAGTGTCAACTTTTCATATTCTATGATCTTTAGGAAAACAAGATGGCAGAGAGTGCAGTATCTTTTTTGTGTAATCAACTTTCGATCTGGCTCCAACAGGAGGGAGAATTATTGGGAGGATTGAAACAAGAGGTTCAGTATATTCGAGACGAAATGATGAAAATGAAAGCATTCCTCAGAGTCGCTGATTCAAAAGAAGAAAATAGCCCCCAACTCAAAGAATGGTAAAGACAAGTCCGCGAAATTGCTTACGACACTGAAGATGTTCTTGACGAATACATGTTTCGATTTGAACCTCGTCGTGCCACTGGATTCTGTGGCCACATAAAAAAATATTATTACAAGGTAAAAAATCTAAAATCCCAGTACCGAATTGCTTCTGAAATCCAAACAATTAAGCACAGATTAGAAAATGTTTCAAAGACCCAACAGAGATACAAATATATGGGTGGTGTCAATGATCTAGCCACGAGCTCTACACTTATCAAAGATACATGGTATGATGGTCGAGGCGATGCTCTCTTATTGGAAGAAGCTGATGTTGTGGGCATCGAAAAGCCAAATAAAAAGCTTATTGATTGGCTTTTGCCAACCGATCAACTTGGGCCCAATGTCATCTCAGTTGTAGGCATGGGAGGGTTGGGTAAAACCACCCTCGTTAAAAAGGTGTATGATGATGCTTCATTGAAGTCAAATTTCGATCACCATGTTTGGATTACAGTTTCAGAATCATTCAAGATCGAACATCTTTTTGAAAACATTATTAGGCAACTTGTTGATGAAGTAAAGAATCCACCTCCTCAAGGATTGGAAGCCATGAACGAAAATGAAATGAAAGAGTATATATATAAGTTTCTCGAGCACCAAAAATACATAATTGTTCTTGATGATGTTTGGAAAATACAAGTCTGGGAAACTATGAGATATGCTTTTCCACGAAGAAATACTTGTGGCCGCATCGTAATCACGACGCGTTATAGCAACATTGGCAATGCTGCGTGTAGCGAGAATAACTGCTATGTCTATGAACTGGAACCTTTACCGAAAGAAGAATCAAAGGCGCTGTTTTACAAAAAGGCATTTCAAGGAAACTCATGCCCTCTTCATTTGAAAGAAATTTGTGAAAGAATCTTAAAGATATGTGCTGGTTTGCCGCTTGCCATTGTTGTGATTGGTGGCCTCTTAGCCACCAAGAACAACAAAATGGAAGAATGGGAATTGTTCAGTCGTAGCCTTGGCGATGAATTTAAAGGAGAAAATCTCAAGAGAATGGATAAAATACTCTCCCTCAGTTATTATGATTTGCCTTATTATCTAAAGTCTTGCTTCTTGTACTTGAGTATATTCCCTGAAGACAACTCGATTGGAGTTGGGAGAATTATGAAAATGTGGGTCGCTGAGGGATTTGTGCATCCAAAACAAGAGAAGACTGTGGAAGAAGTAGCAGAGACTTATGTACGGGAGCTTCTAGATAGAAGTCTAATCAAACTACACGAGACACGTTCTGATGGAAAAACATCTTCATTCCGGATTCATGACCTTATACGAGAGTACATTATTTCCAAGTCAAAAGAACAAAATGATTCTGCTATATTTACTGGGCGAGGAGGAATGTTGTGGCCTGATAAGATCGGCGCCTTGCACTTCATACTTTAGTGAACTACAAGGAAGAAGAATACGACAATTGGAAGTACATTCGCTCTCTTCTATGGCTGGGGTCTGAAGATGCAACAGAGTTTGCACAAATATTAGATAAGGTGTTGGCCAATGGAGGTAGGCTATTAAAAGTGTTAGGATTAAGAAGAGCTCCAATTAATACAATCCCCAGTAAAGTTTTCAAATGTTATCTTCTCAAGTACTTGAACCTAAGGGATACGGCTGTTCGACACATTCCAAAGTCAATCGAGAATCTCCAGAATTTGGAAAGTTTGGATCTCAGTAAAACCAATGTGACTGAATTACCGATCGAAATCCTAAAGCTCCGCAAACTTCGGCATCTCCTTATGTACAAGTTTGGAGATGATCCAACTTTGTTCCACTACTTTCAAGGCATTGAGGCTCCATATGAGATAGGGAGCTGCTTGTTGTCCCTGCAAACACTTTATTGTATCAATGCTGACGAGGTTGCAAGTAGCACTAAAATAGTTCGAGAAATAGGGAAGCTAACTCAGTTGCGGATGTTAGGCATAAACAAGCTCAAAAGAGAAGATGGAAAGGAACTTTGCTCCTCTATTTCTAAGCTTATTAACCTACGTGACTTATGCATTTGTTCAGCTGAGGAGAACGAGGTGATGGACTTGGATTACTCTCTGCAGTCACCTAATTCCACTTTACCATTTCTCCATAAGGTCCTCCTTCATGGACGTATAGAGAAGGTTCCTCAGTGGATTAATCTTAATTCTCTTCACGGGCTCACTGAATTACAATTGAGATGGAGCAGATTGAAGGAGGATCCTCTAGTATGCCTTGAGGATCTGCCTAATCTGGTAGAACTGGGAATGTTAGATGCTTATAAGGGTGAGGGATTGAGTTTCAAGGCCAAAGGTTTTCAAAGGCTCAAAAAATTAATAATGGACAATTTAAGAGGAATGAGATGGATGAGAGTAGAAAAAGGTTCCATGCCCCTTCTTGAAAAGTTATATATTTCCAAAATGAAATTAATGGTGGAGGTTCCAGGAGGCATTGAGCATTTGACCAATCTTCAAGAGGTAGCATTTTATGATATGAGCAAGGAATTCCTGGTGAATTTTGAAGGTCAGAAAAGCAGAGTGGGAACTATCACACGTTCCCAAAGATTTTTGATCTCGAATGGTAAATTGATTAAAAAGTGGTATTTTGGTCAAGCTAATTCCTAGACCTCGAACATGTGTGGTGTGTTGCAGCATTTGCGTTTTTTATTTTTTGATTCTGAAATTGATTAAGAAAGGCAGTTACATAGAGAGTCTATCTAGAATACAGGAAGCAAGTATAGACTTTTAAAATGCTAAAGAAACGAGTGAATAGCAAATTAACTCCATGTGTTATTCTAAATAGGCAGTTTAACTCCCTGTGATAAATAAAAGTGCAAAATACCTCCCTGTGTTTTTATTCTTCCTCTTGATTTTTATACTTTTACAAGAGGGTAAAATGCTCATTATGCAATATCACAGGGAGTTAAAGAGCCAATTTAAGCATATCACAGAGAGGTAAATTGTCTATTTACGCATATCACATGGGGTAAAATGAGATGAATATGTTGCCAAGGGTAAGGTTAAACTGATAAATTTTTTACATGACAATGAAGTCTCAGTCATTATAGAGTGTGTGTGCAACATCTCCACTAGCAAAGAGGTAAATTGTCCATTATTTCATATCACAGGGAAATAAATTGCTCATTAATTTATTTTACAGGGAGATAAATTGCCTATTTTCATATAAAATGGAGGTAAATTGCCCATTAGAAATATCACAAGGAGTTAACTTGCCAAAAACCCCTTAAGAAACCACTTTTTATTATTGTATACAAATCACAAACAGAATGTAACGAGCTGACGGTCTCAAAAGATCAAGATGCTTATCTGAAACTGATCTGACCAGTTCAAGGCCTTTTCTACCCTCTCCCTCCTCAATAGTAGCATCTGTAACACCACCAAGTCTCAATTAATAGCATAAGGGTGCTTAATTAGTTTCTTATTTTTATTTGAAATATTTCCACTCGTTCTATATGAATATCTTATCCCGCAAAGAAAGCTAAGGGTGTATGTTCTAAAAGACTAAAACCATCACAGAGCTAAGGGTTGAATCATTCTCCCTCTAAGTTCAAGTGGAATTGCAAATTCTCAGAAGATCTAAGTGAATAATATACTCATACAAAATAATGGTCAAATCTGACAAAATCTTGATATAACAATTTAAGTAAAAAGTTCAAAATTTGATTTTTAGGCAGATATAACTAATTAGATCACACAACGCAGATATAACTAATTCATCATCACTCATGGATTACAAGGTCCTGCGATTGTTAGCGATTTCTCCCTCTTAGAACTCATGTGCTTTCTACCAATACGAGGACGCACATTTTCAAAAATAAAATTAACAAAGTGGACACATGGCAGATAGTAGATGAATGTATGGATATTCTAAAACATTTTTATGCCAAAATGTCAAGTTTGTAAATACGTATTTATTACACAAAGCGAAAAGGGAAATGATCAAGTTGATTACTCTGATCCATAGGCAATTCTCCAGAGGTAATAGATCCCACTACGGTGAGAGACTCCCTTCTACAAACGCTTCTGAACTACCTGGTCAAAATGGAATGTAGGAATTAGTACAAGAGAAGGCGGGAGCCCTACAAATCCTCTGATAACAAATCATCTCAAAGAAACATATGTTCTAAATACACAATCTTATATGAAGATATGCCAATTGCCCTAGCGATACTCCTGACCTTGGCGGGTCTTACAGGCCTTTTATCATATAAGATTAATGTTTAGATAGAACATACATCCTTCAAATTGATTCATTATGAAGAAGTATAGGGACCGTAGCACACTCATGGAACATTCCATAATTCTTAACAAATTTCTGATGTACAGGATTCTCAAAGAGGCAAGTACAGAGCATACTTAATGATAAGATAAGAGCATATTAACCAAGAACCTCAGAGAGGTTTCTGAAGAACTAGAAGAAAGATGTTTTAGCTAGACATGATGATTAAACACAATAGTAGGTTTATTAATCGAAAACTGAATGAGTACATATGATACAACTGCCTCTATATATAGAGGGCGGACTCCAAACTAAATACAATACAACATAATAATAATACATGTCCACCACACAAGTGGAATCTGCTTTTACAATAATTCAGACGACAAAAAGTAAACACACAAAAACACAAAAGAAAGCAGACTCTGTGGACCATAACTTTATTAAGTGGCTTTTAGCTGAGTCACCCTTCATTATCAGGGGAATCTTGAAAGATGTCATCACTAGTATGCATAACCATTGGATCAAAATCATCACTGACCATTGGATCACCTGGGCTGGATCTGGGAGGATTTGGATTGAAATTTTCATACAGTATCTCAAGTTCAATGGATCCATAATCCCACGGGTCTTGGGCATCTTGAAAAATTTTTGATCCTTTTTCATCCGATCAACTTCTTGCTGTTTTTGTATTGCTGCAATTTCTGTAGTACTGAGAGAATAACGGGGTCCTGTAATAGGATAGGGTGGTACCATCAGAGGAGAAGTACACTCTACTTCTTCAATAAGAGTATCAGGAACTTCGTTCAGCCGGCAGAGATGTCTGAAGATTCTTTTTAATTCTTCAGGAAATTGTCTTATACCACCATCAGTAGTAGTCAAGACGAACCCATAGGGATGGGGAGTTGGCCGATAATTATGATACCATGAATTCAAATATGGTCTCTTTAATATAATAACTGTGTATGGATCATCCATATGAGAGTTTCTTATGGTGTCATTTAAGACATTAATCCATTATTTTCTAGACCAATGACCATACAGGAATTTGGTAATATTTGGCTCCAGCTTTCTCTTGCGAATGGCTTTTAGTAGGAACTTAGGTCTTATTTCAATGGCAAAGAAACTGATCATACCTAAGCACTAGAAATACCAGTAACCTTCTTCAGGGAGGTTTATTTCTTCATGAAAAGTAAAGATAGGAAGGAAAGGATGGTCAGGGTAAAACTTTCCTTGCTCCAGAGGGATATTCATGAGTAAAAGGAACTTGGCCTGAAAGTAGAAGAGATTGTTCTTTGCAAAACTTTTAAGTTTTCCAGGGGTATCGAGAGGCTGATCAGTTGGTGGGAATTCTGGTAATTCTGACTGTTTAGTTTGTGAAGAGGATGCCATGAGAATCAATGGAATTGGTTTTGTGAAGGAGATGAGATGAACTTGTTTGGGTCTGGATAACAAATCTAGAATGAGATTCCTATCTCCTTTTATATGCTGGACTTCAAACTGATATTTGGCAAACCAATCTTTTAACCTCAATAATTGGGGCTCTGGA
Organism: Penstemon eatonii; assembly: GCA_038501285.1. NCBI lineage: Eukaryota > Viridiplantae > Streptophyta > Magnoliopsida > Lamiales > Plantaginaceae > Penstemon > Penstemon eatonii. The sequence continues at coordinate 32,784,038 of CM076713.1, forward strand.
AGACCCTTATTCTTGAAATCAAATATCTTCGGAAAAGATGAGTTGTCCATTTGAATAGTGAAGTTGTGTCCTATCAGATGGAATTCAAATTTTTTGATTCCATATTTTACGGCCAAGATTTCTTTGTAGACAGTATGATAATGTTTTTCAGATTCATTGAACTGTCCACTGGCATGTCCACAGTAATGCTTTTTCCCATTAATTTCTTCAATCAGAATGGCCCCCCAAAACTTGTCACTAGCATCTGTCTGCAGAATGCGTTTTCCTTTATCAGGAATCTTTAAAGGAGGTGGCTTTTGACAAAGCTGTTTTAGTTGCTTTACAACTATTGTTTGACTGTTTCCCCAAGGTGGAGCTCCTTTTCTGAGCATTCTGGAAATCAGACATGTGTATTTGGAACTATGCGGGATAAAGTTCTTCAGATAATTAACTATTCCAAGAAACTGTTGAATTTCCTTAGTGGTTAAGTTTTCGTCGGGAAACTTGAGTAGTTCCTGTGCAATATGTGGGCCGGGCTGGTACTTTCCTTCTGCGAAATTCATCCCAAGAAATTCGATTTCTGTTTGTCCAATAAAGCCTTTCTTTTCTGATAACATGATGCCATAGTCTTGGACTATTTTCAGGAACTGTTCTAAGAGTGTTTCATGGGCCTGTTTATCTTCTAAGAACAGTAAGATATCATCAATGTAAACCAACGCACTATATAGAATGGGTTCAAATATTTTGGTCATGGCTTTTTGGAACAGTGATGGGGCAACCTTAAGCCCAAAAGGCATGACATTCCATTGGTATTGGGCCGTGGGTATGCAAAAGGCTGTTTTGTATCTATCTTTTGGATCAATGCCTAATTGCCAAAACCCGGCTTTCAAATCGAACTTAGAAAAGATGTGGGCTTGTGTTAGTTGTGAAAATAGCATCTGGGTTCGTGGTAAAGGAAATTTATCATCAGATAAGAAATGGTTCAAAGGCTTATAATCAATGACAAGCCTTTTCTTTCCTCCAACCTGTTCAGATCGCTTATTGACATAGAATGCTTGACAAGCCCAATTTGATTTTGTTGGTTCGATTAATCCAAGTTCCAAGAGTTGTTGACATTCTTTCTTTGCTAAGACTAGATCATCAGGAGTCATTCCTGGATGTGTAGCCTTCGTGGGATTTATATCTTCATTCATTTTGAATGGCAACTGGATAAAGAACTCTGGATTTTCCCATAATGGATTAGGATGATGAAACTCAGCATGAGACTCTGCACAGCAATCTTGTAATTTTGTTGTTATGTTGTAAAACTCCTTAGGGGCATTGGAGAGAGCGTAGATCTTCTGGACTGTAGTATAGGGTTGAAACCGCCTCTTATATTTTATCCCAATGGGAAGCAACATAAGCTTTTGAGCTTTATGATAGAGATCAAAACCTATGAGAAGATCTTTTCCATGCAACTTACTCCCAATTACCTTCATCCATATAATGCAATCTGGAAAGAATTGTATTCCAATAGGATGCTTAGTAATGAGTGAAGTTTTGAACTTCTGTCCATCAGCTGCTTGGAAATATTCATGATGAGTAGTCCATGCCTCTTTGGGGAGAATGTCTGGGTTCATCATAGATTTAGTAGCTACAGTATCCATGAATCCAATTACTCTGATTGGTCGTTCATACTTAGCAGGGAGTACATGGATGTTGATATGTGGTGAAGGAATGACTTCTTGACTGATTGTCACAGTTTGTAGGATGGGAATGTATTCTTCTTCTTGTTCTGATTCTGATGAAATTGGTTTGTCTTCTATTTCTTCAAGAGCAAAAATGCTATCTTCAGTCTGTTCATCTTCTTCAGTGAATAATGACTCTACATCTGTGTTGTCAAGAGTGGCATCCGTGTTTTCCAGAATATGAGTAATCATTCTGGCAGACTTGGCTCGGTTTTGAGGACAATTTTTTGCAAAGTGTCCTTTGTTTCCACAGATATAACATCGATCTGTCCTTTTGTTTCTGAATGATTTTCTTTTGAAAAACCTTAAGTTTCCTTTTCTTTTAGACTTGTCATTCCTTTCTGTGGACTTCTTCTTTTTAGTATGGCATTTGCAATTCTCTTTGGAGTGGCATTTTATTTCCAAATGAGATTTCTGGCAAGCTTTCTTCAAAGAAGCTTTATTTTCAATCATGGATTTGAACATCGTTTGTTGCTCACAAAGCTTCTCTATTGTGGCAATCGCCATTTGGTGAATTTCTCCAAGGGAAAGAATATTGATTTCCTTTCCAGCGGCAGTGATGAATCTATTCAATTCAGGATGGATTTCTTTGGGAAGAGAGGCCACATAAACATGTTTGAGATTTGGATCATTGCTTCCATTCAATATATAATAAAGCTCTGACATTCTTTTGAAATGGAGATCCAGATCTTTTCTCTGCAAAGAGCAACATTTCATTGCAAAATAATTTTGCTGGGCCAATTTATCATATATGGAGCTATCACCCAAAAACTCTTGATGTATAACGCCAAGTGCTTGAGGAACATCGGCTTGGATGAATTGAATCTGCCTGTATTCTCCTAATGATAAGAACCATTCTCTCAGAGTTCCCGTGAATCTTGAAGCAAACTCTCGAAGGATTACAGAGAGATTCTGTTCCTTAGTTTTTTGAAGATCAATCCATGCTGCGAAAGATTGTAATCTTTCTCTTCGTTTGTCTACGGGGATGTCTTCAAAGGTGAACCATGGACCATTTGTTGGCTTTGTAGATGAGTGCTCAGTAGGTCTTGAGGTATGAGAATCTTCTATGGTTTCTTCTTCAGACTCATAAGGAGGTGTATGAGGGGTGGAAGTATCAGCCATAAGAATTTTAGAGATGTCTGCCAAGTTATCTTCTTCTTCAGAAGTTTGGCTAGAAGATTCTTTAATGCTGAAAGATTTCTCAGATGAGTTCTCAGCTGTCTGATCATCAGATGAATTCTCAGATGTCTGATCCTCAGATGAGTTCTCAGATGTTTGCTCCTCAGTTCCCATTTCTGGGTAATTTCGAATCATGAGAGATTTATCAACATCATCTACTTTTGCCTTCAATTTTTCTTCCTTAATGACAGATTTCTTTCTTTGTCTTGGTGGTGGAGGTGGAAGTTCGAAAGGTATATCAGAAGCAATGGAGAATTGTTTGGAGTAGTTTGGAGTAGAACGAGGGAGTTCAAATAAGGATGAAGATTGGGGAGTTCTGAGGAAAGGAAGATTAGGAATAAATCTCCTTTTTCTATCTTCTTCCATAATATGAAGATCCTTTTTTAACTTTCGGATTTCAGCTTCCTTCTGATCAAATTCAGGACCCATAATATGGGCCGAAATTAATTGCCTGAGTTCTCTGTCAAGAAGATCGATTCTTTTGACAAGTCGGTTGTAGATCCCTTCAAGCTCTAAAGCCATAGAATCAACTTTTTGAGAGCTTGCTTGGACTTGGGATAAAACCTTATCTACTTTGGAGTCAATCTGGACTAAAGTTTTGTTTTGTGCTCTTAGATTGGAAGTTTGCCAATTCAGAACTTCTTCTCCTTGAGTTAGTTCTTCAGTCCTTCCGGTATGGTTTACTGTGGTTGGGTTAATATAAGGCCTTGTCGAAATAGATCCGGTTGTATTTCTTTCCAAAGGAGGAAATTCAGTTTCATAGTCTTGATGAAACATCATACAAGGTTGGATTATTTGTGGTGTTGGAACAACTGGTGGTAGAGATTGTCTACAGGATCTCTGTTGTTCTTTCTTGAGAAATTCCAAGGCTTTATTGTAAAGAGGAAGAGGTTGAGCATTTGTTGGGGGATCTAGATCTGGATCTTCAGATCTGTTGTTTTTACAGGAAAGGCGTTGTTTTCTTGCCTTTCTTCTTCTTCTCCGTCGGCTGGCTTCACTATCATCATCATCTTCAGAGTCAGATGCTTCGTCACAAGAGCATCCTGGATCACACATGGAAGGATTAACATCCCAAATGAAGTGACCATCAATTTTGTCAGTAAAGATATGGGATCAATCAGGTTTAAATGATGAGATAGGGATTTCTATCCTTTTCCCATAAAATCCGATTGTAGATCTGCTATCTTGTACTGGTTGGATCATCATTTGCCTAAAAAGAGGCCTGGATGAAGTAGGTTCTTCATCATTTAACTTGAAGATTGTTTTAGTCTTGCCATCAGTCATTTTCTGGAATTCATAAGTAGTAGATCTGATTGGCTCATGAGTTTGCTGGAGAGACTCATAGTTTGTGATCCACTCTGTTGGCATGAGTAATTCCAATTCTTGACGAGGAATTTGTCTTGGGATTTGGATTATTGTGGGAGTGTTGGATCCTGATTCAGCAAGAATCATCAAGGCATCAGGAGATCCAGATCCTTGAAGATCTAACCCATGATCTTGGAGACGATAGACCAATTGGTGATGTAGAGTTGCTGTAATTGCTGAAGCAACTTGTTCAGCACCCGAGATCTGAACTTGAACCTTCAAGGCTGTTGGGAGGTTGGAATCATTGAGGGACATGGCAAAGTTGGGAAAGTATGTAAGGACAGCACTTCCATTGTTGAGAGTAGTAACAACTGTTCCGATAACAGCATGTTCATAACTTGTAAATCGAGTATCCAAGAGAGCGAGTCTAGCAGTAACAGGAAGACCTTTCCTTCCTTGATAGGAAAGTACTAGACGAACTGCACCAAAATGAAGGTGGGTATAACCTTCTCTTTGCAAGGATGTAATGAATTCGGTTGGAATAGCAAGGGTGATATATTGTTCCTTTTTGGAATAAGGAAGATCACACTTATCAAGTTTAGAAGTTTGTACATATTCCCGGGTTTGGGGTCTGTTTGAAGAGATAAGGGAACGAATTCCCCTGAAGGATCCTCTTTTACGGTAAATATTGTACGGACTCATAACTGGAGGGACAGAGGTTTCTATAACATCGGAATCTGGGATAGTAGAGTATTCTACTAAATTTTCAATTTTACTGGTAGAGTGGCAAGGTAGTGATAAGGAAGATGATACAGAAATTAAATGATCTGCAGATGTACTGGTTGTAGTCATATTTAACTGGATCAACTAGTTCTTCCTTCTACCAACCAGTTTGTCCAGTTAAATATGACTACAACCAGTACATCTGCAGATCATTTAATTTCTGTATCATCTTCCTTATCACTACCTCGCCACTCTACCAGTAAAATTGAAAATTTAGTAGAATACTCTACTATCCCAGATTCCGCTGTTATAGAAACCTCTGTCCCTCCAGTTATGAGTCCGTACAATATTTACTGTAAAAGAGGATCCTTCAGGGGAATTCGTTCCCTTATCTCTTCAAACAGACCCCAAACCCGGGAATATGTACAAACTTCTAAACTTGATAAGTGTGATCTTCCTTATTCCAAAAAGGAACAATATATCACCCTTGCTATTCCAACCGAATTCATTACATCCTGGCAAAGAGAAGGTTATACCCACCTTCATTTTGGTGCAGTTCGTCTAGTACTTTCCTATCAAGGAAGGAAAGGTCTTCCTGTTACTTCTAGACTCGCTCTCTTGGATACTCGATTTACAAGTTATGAACATGCTGTTATCGGAACAGTTGTTACTACTCTCAACAATGGAAGTGCTGTCCTTACATACTTTCCCAACTTTGCCATGTCCCTCAATGATTCCAACCTCCCAACAGCCTTGAAGGTTCAAGTTCAGATCTCGGGTGCTGAACAAGTTGCTTCAGCAATTACAGCAACTCTACATCACCAATTGGTCTATCGTCTCCAAGATCATGGGTTAGATCTTCAAGGATCTGGATCTCCTGATGCCTTGATGATTCTTGCTGAATCAGGATCCAACACTCCCACAATAATCCAAATCCCAAGACAAATTCCTCGACAAGAATTGGAATTACTCATGCCAACAGAGTGGATCACAAACTATGAGTCTCTCCAGCAAACTCATGAGCCAATCAGATCTACTACTTATGAATTCCAGAAAATGACTGATGGCAAGACTAAAACAATCTTCAAGTTAAATGATGAAGAACCTACTTCATCCAGGCCTCTTTTTAGGCAAATGATGATCCAACCAGTACAAGATAGCAGATCTACAATCGGATTTTATGGGAAAAGGATAGAAATCCCTATCTCATCATTTAAACCTGATGGATCCCATATCTTTACTGACAAAATTGATGGTCACTTCATTTGGGATGTTAATCCTTCCATGTGTGATCCAGGATGCTCTTGTGACGAAGCATCTGACTCTGAAGATGATGATGATAGTGAAGCCAGCCGACGGAGAAGAAGAAGAAAGGCAAGAAAACAACGCCTTTCCTGTAAAAACAACAGATCTGAAGATCCAGATCTAGATCCCCCAACAAATGCTCAACCTCTTCCTTTTTACAATAAAGCCTTGGAATTTCTCAAGATAGAACAACAGAGATCTTGTAGACAATCTCTACCACCAGTTGTTCCAACACCACAAATAATCCAACCTTGTATGATGTTTCATCAAGACTATGAAACTGAATTTCCTCCTTTGGAAAGAAATACAACCGGATCTATTTCGACAAGGCCTTATATTAACCTAACCACAGTAAACCATACCGGAAGGACTTAAGAACTAACTCAAGGAGAAGAAGTTCTGAATTGGCAAACTTCCAATCTAAGAGCACAAAACAAAACTTTAGTCCAGATTGACTCCAAAGTAGATAAGGTTTTATCCCAAGTCCAAGCCAGCTCTCAAAAAGTTGATTCTATGGCTTTAGAGCTTGAAGGGATCTACAACCGACTTGTCAAAAGAATCGATCTTCTTGACAGAGAACTCAGGCAATTACTTTCGGCCCATATTATGGGTCCTGAATTTGATCAGAAGGAAGCTGAAATCCGAAAGTTAAAAAAGGATCTTCATATTATGGAAGAAGATAGAAAAAGGAGATTTATTCCTAATCTTCCTTTCCTCAGAACTCCCCAATCTTCATCCTTATTTGAACTCCCTCGTTCTACTCCAAACTACTCCAAACAATTCTCCATGGCTTCTGATATACCTTTCGAACTTCCACCTCCACCACCAAGACAAAGAAAGAAATCTGTCATTAAGGAAGAAAAATTGAAGGCAAAAGTAGATGATGTTGATAAATCTCTCATGATTCGAAATTACCCAGAAATGGGAACTGAGGAGCAAACATCTGAGAACTCATCTGAGGATCAGACATCTGAGAATTCATCTGATGATCAGACAGCTGAGAACTCATCTGAGAAATCTTTCAGCACTAAAGAATCTTCTAGCCAAACTTCTGAAGAAGAAGATAACTTGGCAGACATCTCTAAAATTCTTATGGCTGATACTTCCACCCTTCATACACCTCCTTATGAGTCTGAAGAAGAAACCATAGAAGATTCTCATACTTCAAGACCTACTGAGCACTCATCTACAAAGCCAACAAATGGTCCATGGTTCACCTTTGAAGACATCCCCGTAGACAAACGAAGAGAAAGATTACAATCTTTCGCAGCATGGATTGATCTTCAAAAAACTAAGGAACAGAATCTCTCTGTAATCCTTCGAGAGTTTGCTTCAAGATTCACGGGAACTCTGAGAGAATGGTTCTTATCATTAGGAGAATACAGGCAGATTCAATTCATCCAAGCCGATGTTCCTCAAGCACTTGGCGTTATACATCAAGAGTTTTTGGGTGATAGCTCCATATATGATAAATTGGCCCAGCAAAATTATTTTGCAATGAAATGTTGCTCTTTGCAGAGAAAAGATCTGGATCTCCATTTCAAAAGAATGTCAGAGCTTTATTATATATTGAATGGAAGCAATGATCCAAATCTCAAACATGTTTATGTGGCCTCTCTTCCCAAAGAAATCCATCCTGAATTGAATAGATTCATCACTGCCGCTGGAAAGGAAATCAATATTCTTTCCCTTGGAGAAATTCACCAAATGGCGATTGCCACAATAGAGAAGCTTTGTGAGCAACAAACGATGTTCAAATCCATGATTGAAAATAAAGCTTCTTTGAAGAAAGCTTGCCAGAAATCTCATTTGGAAATAAAATGCCACTCCAAAGAGAATTGCAAATGCCATACTAAAAAGAAGAAGTCCACAGAAAGGAATGACAAGTCTAAAAGAAAAGGAAACTTAAGGTTTTTCAAAAGAAAATCATTCATAAACAAAAGGACAGATCGATGTTATATCTTTGGAAACAAAGGACACTTTGCAAAAAATTGTCCTCAAAACCGAGCCAAGTCTGCCAGAATGATTACTCATATTCTGGAAAACACGGATGCCACTCTTGACAACACAGATGTAGAGTCATTATTCTCTGAAGAAGATGAACAGACTGAAGATAGCATTTTTGCTCTTGAAGAAATAGAAGACAAACCAATTTCATCAGAATCAGAACAAGAAGAAGAATACATTCCCATCCTACAAACTGTGACAATCAGTCAAGAAGTCATTCCTTCACCACATATCAACATCCATGTACTCCCTGCTAAGTATGAACGACCAATCAGAGTAATTGGATTCATGGATACTGGAGCCATTAAATCTATGATGAACCCAGACATTCTCCCCAAAGAGGCATGGACTACTCATCATGAATATTTCCAAGCAGCTGATGGACAGAAGTTCAAAACTTCACTCATTACTAAGCATCCTATTGGAATACAATTCTTTCCAGATTGCATTATATGGATGAAGGTAATTGGGAGTAAGTTGCATGAAAAAGATCTTCTCATAGGTTTTGATCTCTATCATAAAGCTCAAAAGCTTATGTTGCTTCCCAATGGGATAAAATATAAGAGGCAGTTTCAACCCTATACTACAGTCCAGAAGATCTACGCTCTCTCCAATGCCCCTAAGGAGTTTTACAACATAACAACAAAATTACAAGATTGCTGTGCAGAGTCTCATGCTGAGTTTCATCATCCTAATCCATTATGGGAAAATCCAGAGTTCTTTATCCAGTTGCCATTCAAAATGAATGAAGATATAAATCCCACGAAGGCTACACATCCAGGAATGACTCCTGATGATCTAGTCTTAGCAAAGAAAGAATGTCAACAACTCTTGGAACTTGGATTAATCGAACCAACAAAATCAAATTGGGCTTGTCAAGCATTCTATGTCAATAAGCGATCTGAACAGGTTAGAGGAAAGAAAAGGCTTGTCATTGATTATAAGCCTTTGAACCATTTCTCATCTGATGATAAATTTCCTTTACCACGAACCCAGATGATATTTTCACAACTAACACAAGCCCACATCTTTTCTAAGTTCGATTTGAAAGCCGGGTTTTGGCAATTAGGCATTGATCCAAAAGATAGATACAAAACAGCCTTTTGCATACCCACGGCCCAATACCAATGGAATGTCATGCCTTTTGGGCTTAAGGTTGCCCCATCACTGTTCCAAAAAGCCATGACCAAAATATTTGAACCCATTCTATATAGTGCGTTGGTTTACATTGATGATATCTTACTGTTCTTAGAAGATAAACAGGCCCATGAAACACTCTTAGAACAGTTCCTGAAAATAGTCCAAGACTATGGCATCATGTTATCTGAAAAGAAAGGCTTTATTGGACAAACAGAAATCGAATTTCTTGGGATGAATTTCGCAGAAGGAAAGTACCAGCCCGGCCCACATATTGCACAGGAACTACTCAAGTTTCCCGACGAAAACTTAACCACTAAGGAAATTCAACAGTTTCTTGGAATAGTTAATTATCTGAAGAACTTTATCCCGCATAGTTCCAAATACACATGTCAGATTTCCAGAATGCTCAGAAAAGGAGCTCCACCTTGGGGAAACAGTCAAACAATAGCTGTAAAGCAACTAAAACAGCTTTGTCAAAAGCCACCTCCTTTAAAGATTCCTGATAAAGGAAAACGCATTCTGCAGACAGATGCTAGTGACGAGTTTTGGGGGGCCATTCTGATTGAAGAAATTAATGGGAAAAAGCATTACTGTGGACATGCCAGTGGACAGTTCAAAGAATCTGAAAAACATTATCATACTGTCTACAAAGAAATCTTGGCCGTAAAATATGGAATAAAAAAATTTGAATTCCATCTGATAGGACACAACTTCACTATTCAAATGGACAACTCATCTTTTCCGAAGATATTTGATTTCAAGAATAAGGGTCTTCCAGAGCCCCAATTATTGAGGTTAAAAGATTGGTTTGCCAAATATCAGTTTGAAGTCCAGCATATAAAAGGAGATAGGAATCTCATTCCAGATTTGTTATCCAGACCCAAACAAGTTCATCTCATCTCCTCCACAAAACCAATTCCATTGATTCTCATGGCATCCTCTTCACAAACTAAACAGTCAGAATTACCAGAATTCCCACCAACTGATCAGCCTCTCGATACTCCTGGAAAACTTAAAAGTTTTGCGAAGAACAATCTCTTCTACTTTCAGGCCAAGTTCCTTTTACTCATGAATATCCCTCTGGAGCAAGGAAAGTTTTACCCTGACCATCCTTTCCTTCCTATCTTTACTTTTCATGAAAAATAAACCTCCCTGAAGAAGGTTACTGGTATTTCTGGTGCTTAGGTATGATCAGTTTCTTTGCCATTGAAGTAAGACCTAAGTTCCTACTAAAAGCCATTCGCAAGAGAAAGCTGGAGCCAAATATTACCAAATTCCTGTATGGTCATTGGTCTAGAAAAGAATGGATTAATGTCTTAAATGACACCATAAGAAACTCTCATATGGATGATCCATACACAGTTATTATATTAAAGAGACCATATTTGAATTCATGGTATCATAATTATCGGCTAACTCCCCATCCCTATGGGTTCGTCTTGACTACTACTGATGGTGGTATAAGACAATTTCCTGAAGAATTAAAAAGAATCTTCAGACATCTCTGCCGGCTGAACGAAGTTCCTGATACTCTTATTGAAGAAGTAGAGTGTACTTCTCCTCTGATGGTACCACCCTATCCTATTACAGGACCCCGTTATTCTCTCAGTACTACAGAAATTGCAGCAATACAAAAACAGCAAGAAGTTGATCGGATGAAAAAGGATCAAGAAATTTTTCAAGATGCCCAAGACCCGTGGGATTATGGATCCATTGAACTTGAGATACTGTATGAAAATTTCAATCCAAATCCTCCCAGATCCAGCCCAGGTGATCCAATGGTCAGTGATGATTTTGATCCAATGGTTATGCATACCAGTGATGGTGACATCTTTCAAGATTCCCCTGATAATGAAGGGTGACTCAGCTAAAAGCCACTTTAATAAAGTTATGGTCCACAGAGTCTGCTTTCTTTTGTGTTTTTGTGTGTTTACTTTTTTTCGTCTGAATTATTGTAAAAGCAGATTCCACTTGTGTGGTGGACATTTATTATTATTATGTTGTATTGTATTTAGTTTGGAGTCCGCCCTCTATATATAGAGGCAGTTGTATCATATGTACTCATTCAGTTTTCGATTAATAAACCTACTATTGTGTTTAATCATCATGTCTAGCTAAAACATCTTTCTTCTAGTTCTTCAGAAACCTCTCTGAGGTTCTTGGTTAATATGCTCTTATCTTATCATTAAGTATGCTCTGTACTTGCCTCTTTGAGGATCCTGTACATCAGAAATTTGTTAAGAATTATGGAATGTTCCATGAGTGTGCTACGGTCCCTATACTTCTTCATAATGAATCAGTTTGAAGGATGTATGTTCTATCTAAACATTAATCTTATATGATAAAAGGCCTGTAAGACCCGCCAAGGTCAGGAGTACCGCTAGGGCAATTGGCATATCTTCATATAAGATTGTGTATTTAGAACATATGTTTCTTTGAGATGATTTGTTATCAGAGGATTTGTAGGGCTCCCGGCTTCTCATGAAGATCACACTTATCAAGTTTTGAAGTTTGTACATATTCCCGGGTTTGAGGCCTGTTTGAAGAGATAAGGGAACGTATTCCCCTGAAGGATCCTCTTTTACGGTAAATATTGTACGGACTCATAACTTGAGGGACAGAGGTTTCTATAACAGCGGAATCTGGGATAGTAGAGTATTCTACTAAATTTTCAATTTTACTGGTGGAGTGGCGAGGTAGTGATAAGGAAGATGATATAGAAATTAAATGGTCTACAGATGTACTGGTTGTAGTCATGTTTAACTGGATCAACTAGTTCTTCCTTCTACCAACTCTTTTGGATCAAGGTTAATATACTCTGGGGCTCTTTTAAAAACAAAACCTGGCTCTGATACCAAGAGAAGCCGGGAGCCCTGCAAATCCTCGGATAACAAATCATCTCAAAGAAACATATGTTCTGAATACACAATCTTATATGAAGATATGCCAATTGCCCTAGCGGTACTCCTGACCTTGGCGGGTCTTACAGGCCTTTTATCATATAAGATTAATGTTTAGATAGAACATACATCCTTCAAACTGATTCATTATGAAGAAGTATAGGGACCGTAGCACACTCATGGAACATTCCATAATTCTTAACAAATTTCTGATGTACAGGATCCTCAAAGAGGCAAGTACAGAGCATACTTACTGATAAGATAAGAGCATATTAACCAAGAACCTCAGAGAGGTTTCTGAAGAACTAGAAGAAAGATGTTTTAGCTAGACATGATGATTAAACACAATAGTAGGTTTATTAATCGAAAACTGAATGAGTACATATGATACAACTGCCTCTATATATAGAGGGCGGACTTCAAACCTATTACAAAACAACATAATAATATTACATGTCCACTAATCAAGTGGAAAATACTATAGCAATAATACAGCAGACAATAAAAAGTAAACACACTAAAGCAACGAAAGCAGACTCTGAGGACCATAGCTTTATTAAAGTGACTTTTAGCTGAGTCATACTTCATTATCAGGGGAATCTTGATAGATGTCACCATCACAGGTATGCATAACCATTGGATCAAAATCATCGCTGACCATTGGATCACCTGAGCTGGATCTGGGAAGATCTGGATTTGGATTGAATTTTTCATACAATAACTCAAGTTCAATGGATCCATAATCCCTCGGATCTTGAGCATCTTGAAAAATATCTTGATCTTTTTTCATCCGATCCTCTTCTCGCTGTTTTTGAATGGATTCAATTTCTATAGTACTGAGATAATAACGAGGTCCTGTAATAGGATAGGGTGGTATTATCAGAGGAGAAGTATATTCTACTTCTTCAATAAGATTATCAGGAACTTTGTTCAGTCGGCAGAGATGTCTAAAGATTCGTTTTAGTTCTTCCGGAAATTGTCTTATACCTCCATCAGTAGTGGTCAAGACAAACCCATAGGGATGGGGAATTAACGGAAACCATGAATTCAAATATGGTCTTTTTAAGATAATGACAGTGTAAGGATCATCCATATGAGAGTTTCTTATGGTGTCATTTAAGACATTAATCCATTATTTTCTAGACCAATGACCATACAGGAATTTAGTGATATTTGGCTCCAGATTTCTCTTGCGAATGGCTCTAAGTAGAAACTTAGGTGTTACTTCAATGGCAAAGAAACTGATCATACCTAAGCACCAGAAATACCAGTAACCTTCTTCAGGGAGGTTTATTTCTTCATGAAAAGTAAAGATAGGAAGGAAAGGATGGTCAGGGTAAAACTTTCCTTGCTCCAGAGGAATATTCATGAGTAAAAGGAACTTGGCCTGAAAGTAAAAGAGATTGTTCTTTGCAAAACTTTTAAGTTTTCCAGGAGTATCGAGAGGCTGATTAGTTGGTGGGAATTCCGGTAATTCTGACTGTTTAGTTTGTGAGGAGGATGCCATGAGAATTAATGGAATTGGTTTTGTGAAGGAGATGAGATGAATTTGTTTGGGTCTGGATAACAAATCTGGAATGAGATTCCTATCTCCTTTTATATGCTGGACGTCAAACTGATATTTGGAAAACCAATCTTTTAACCTCAATAATTGGGGCTCTGGAAGACCCTTATTTTTGAACTTGAATATCTTTGGGAAATATGAGTTGTCCATTTGAACAGTGAAGTTGTGTCCTATCAGATGGAATTCAAATTTTTTGATTCCATATTTTACGGCCAAGATTTCTTTGTAGACAGTATGATAATGTTTTTCAGATTCTTTGAACTGTCCACTAGCATGTCCACAATAATGCTTTTTCCCATCAATTTCTTCAATCAGAATGGCCCCCCAAAACTCGTCACTAGCATCTGTCTGCAGAATGCGTTTTCCTTTATCAGGAATCTTTAAAGGGGGTGGCTTTCGACAAAGCTGTTTTAGTTGCTTTATAGCTGTTGTTTGACTGTTTCCCCAAGGTGGAGCTCCTTTTCTGAGCATTCTGGAAATCAAACATGTGTATTTGGAACTATGCGGGATAAAGTTCTTCAGATAATTAACTATACCAAGGAACTGTTGAATTTCCTTAGTGGTTAAGTTTTCGTCGGGGAACTTGAATAGTTCTTGTGCAATATGTGGGCCGGGCTGGTACTTTCCTTCTGCAAAATTCATCCCAAGAAATTCGATTTCTGTTTGTCCAATAAAGCCTTTCTTTTCGGATAACATGATGCCATAATTTTGGACTATTTCCAAGAACTGTTCTAAGAGTGTTTCATGGGCCTGTTTATCTTCTGAGAACAGTAAGATATCATCAATGTAAACCAAAGCACTGTATAGAATGGGTTCAAATATTTTGGTCATAGCTTTTTGGAACAGTGATGGGGCGACCTTAAGCCCAAAAGGCATGACATTCCATTGGTATTGGGCCGTGGGTATGCAAAAGGCTATTTTGTATCTATCTTTTGGATCAATGCCTAATTGCCAAAATCCGGCTTTCAAATCGAACTTAGAAAAGATGTGGGCTTGGGTTAGTTGTGAAAATAGCATCTGGGTCCGTGGTAAAGGAAATTTATCATCAGATAAGAAATGGTTCAAAGGCTTATAATCAATGACAAGCCTTTTCTTTCCTCTAACCTGTTCAGATCGCTTATTGACATAGAATGCCTGACAAGCCCAGTTTGACTTCGTTGGTTCGATCAGTCCAAGCTCCAAGAGTTGTTGACATTCTTTCTTTGCTAAGACAAGATCATCAGGAGTCATTCCTGGATGGGTAGCCTTCGTGGGATTTATATCTTCATTCATTTTGAATGGCAACTGGATAAAAAACTCTGGATTTTCCCATAATGGATTAGGATGATGAAACTCAGCATGAGACTCTGCACATCAATCTTTCAATTTTGCTGTTATGTTGTGAAACTCCTTAGGGGCATTGGAGAGAGCGTAGATCTTCTGGACTGTAGTATAGGGTTGACACTGCCTCTTATACTTTATCCCATTGGGAAGCAACATAAGTTTTTGAGCCTTATGATAGAGATCAAAACCTATGAGAAGATCTTTTCCATGCAGCTTACTCCCAATTACCTTCATCCATATAATGCAATCTGGAAAGAATTGTATTCCAATAGGATGCTTAGTAATGAGTGAAGTCTTAAACTTCTGTCCATCAGCTGCTTGGAAATATTCATGATGAGTAGTCCATGCTTCTTTGGGAAGAATGTCTGGGTTCATCATTGACTTAGTGGCTCCAGTATCCATGAATCCAATTACTTTGATTGGTCGTTCATACTTAGCAGGGAGTACATGGATGTTGATATGTGGTGAAGGAATGACTTCTTGACTGATTGTCGCAGATTGTAGGATGGGAATGTATTCCTCTTCTTGTTCTAATTCTGATGAAATTGGTTTGTCTTCTATTTCTTCAAGAGCAAAAATGCTATCTTCAGTCTGTTCATCTTGTTCAGAGAATAATGACTCTACATCTGTGTCATCAAGAGTGGCATCCGTGTTTTCCAGAATATGAGTAATCATTCTGGCAGACTTGGCTCGGTTTTGAGGATAATTCTTTGCAAAATGTCCTTTGTTTCCACAGATATAACATCGATCTGTCCTTTTGTTTCTGAATGACTTTCTTTTGAAAAACCTTAAGTTTCCTTTTCTTTTAGACTTGTCATTCCTTTCTGTGGACTTCTTCTTTTTAGTATGGCACTTGCAATTCTCTTTGGAGTGGCATTTTATTTCCAAATGAGATTTCTGGCAAGCTTTCTTCAAAGAAGCTTTATTTTCAATCATGGATTTGAACATCGTTTGTTGTTCACAAAGCTTCTCTATTGTGGCAATCGCCATTTGGTGAATTTCTCCAAGGGAAAGAATATTGATTTCCTTTCCGGCGGCAGTGATGAATCTATTCAATTCAGGATGGATTTCTTTGGGAAGAGAGGCCACATAAACGTGTTTGAGATTTGGATCATTGCTTCCATTCAATATATAATAAAGCTCTGACATTCTTTTGAAATGGAGATCCAGATCTTTCTTCTGCAAAGAGCAACATTTCATCGCAAAATAATTTTGCTGGGCCAATTTATCATATATGGAGCTATCACCCAAAAACTCTTGATGTATAACGCCAAGTGCTTGAGGAACATCTGCTTGGATGAATTGAATCTGCCTTTATTCTCCTAGTGATAAGAATCATTCTCTCAGAGTTCCTGTGAATCTTGAAGCGAACTCTCGAAGGATTACAGAGAGATTTTGTTCCTTAGTTTTTTGAAGATCAATCCAAGCTGCGAAAGATCTTTCTCTTCGTTTATCTACGGGGATGTCTTCAAAGGTAAACCATGGACCATTTGTTGGCTTTGTAGATGAGTGCTCAGTAGGTCTTGAGGTATGAGAATCTTCTATGGTTTCTTCTTCAGACTCATAAGGAGGGGTATGAGGAGTGGAAGTATCAGCCATAAGAATCTTAGAGATGTCTGCCAAGTTATTTTCTTCTTCAGAAGTTTGGCTAGAAGATTCTATAGTGCTGAAAGATTTCTCAGATGAGTTCTCAGCTGACTTCTCAGATGTCTGATCATCAGATGACTTCTCAGATGTCTGATCCTCAGTTCTCATTTCTGGGTAATTTCTGATCATGAGAGATTTATCCACATCATCCACTTTTGCCTTCAATTTTTCTTCCTTAAGGACAGATTTCTTTCGTTGTCTTGGTGGTGGAGGTGGAAGTTCGAAAGGTATATCAGAAGCCATGGAGAATTGTTTGGAGTAGTTTGGAGTAGAACGAGGGAGTTCAAATAAGGATGAAGATTGGGGAGTTCTGAGGAAAGGAAGATTAGGAATAAATCTCCTTTTTCTATCTTCTTCCATAATATGAAGATCCTTTTTTAACTTTCGTATTTCAGCTTCTTTCTGATCAAATTCAGGACCCATAATATGGGCCGAAAGTAATTGCCTGAGTTCTCTGTCAAGAAGATCGATTCTTTTGACAAGTCGGTTGTAGATCCCTTCAAGCTCTAAAGCCATAGAATCAACCTTTTGAGAGCTGGCTTGGACTTGGGTTAAAACCTTATCCACTTTGGAGTCAATCTGGACTAAGGTTTTGTTTTGTGCTCTCAGATTGGAAGTTTGCCAATTCAGAACTTCTTCGCCTTGAGTTAGTTCTTCAGTCCTTCCGGTATGGTTTACTGTGGTTGGATTAATATAAGGCCTTGTCGAAATAGATCCGGTTGTATTTCTTTCCAAAGGAGGAAATTCAGTTTCATAGTCTTGATGAAACATCATACAAGGTTGGATTATTTGTGGTGTTGTAACAACTGGTGGTAGAGATTGTCTACAGGATTTTTGTTGTTCTTTCTTAAGAAATTCCAAGGCTTTATTGTAAAGAGGAAGTGACTGAGCACAAGTTGGGGGATCTAAATCAGGATCTTCAGAGTTGTTGTTTCTACAGGAAAGGCGTTGTTTTCTTGCCTTCTTTCTTCTTCTCCTTCGGCTGGCTTCACTGTCATCGTCATCTTCAGAGTCAGATGCTTCATCACAAGAGCATCCTGGATCACACATGGAAGGATCAACATCCCAAATGAAGTGGCAATCAATTTTGTCAGTAAAGATATGGGATCCATCAGGTTTAAATGATGAGATAGGGATCTCTATCCTTTTCCCATAAAATCCGATTGTAGATCTGCTATCTTGTACTGGTTGGATCATCATTTGCTTAAAAAGAGGCCTGGATGAAGTTGGTTCTTCATCATTTATCTTGAAGATTGTTTCAGTTTTGCCATTAGTCATTTTCTGGAATTCATAAGTAGTAGATCTGATTGGCTCATGAGTTTGCTGGAGAGACTCATAGTTTGTGATCCACTCTGTTGGCATGAGTAATTCCAATTCTTGACGAGAAATTTGTCTTGGGATCTGGACTATTGTGGGAGTGTTTGATCCTGATTCAGCAAGAATCATTAAGGCATCAGGAGATCCAGATCCTTGAAGATCTAACCAATGATCTTGGAGACGATAGACCAATTGGTGATGGAGAGTTGCTGTAATTGCTGAAGCAACTTGATCAGCACCAGAGATCTGAACTTGAACCTTCAAGGCTGTTTGAAGGTTGGAAATATTGAGGGACATGGCAAAGTTGGGAAGTATGTAAGGACAGCACTTCCATTGTTGAGAGTAGTAACAACTGTTCCGATAACAGCATGTTCATAACTTGTAAATCGAGTATCCAAGAGAGCGAGTCTAGCAGCAACAGGAAGACCTTTCCTTCCTTGAGAGGAAAGTACTAGACGAACTGCACCAAAATGAAGGTGTGTATAACCTTCTCTTTGCCAGGATGTAATAAATTCGGTTGGAATTGCAAGGGTGATATATTGTTCCTTTTTGGAATAAGGAAGATCACACTTATCAAGTTTTGAAGTTTGTACATATTCCCGGGTTTGAGGCCTGTTTGAAGAGATAAGGGAACGTATTCCCCTGAAGGATCCTCCTTTACGGTAAATATTGTACGGACTCATAACTGGAGGGACAGAGGTTTCTATAACAGCGGAATCTGGGATAGTAGAGTATTCTACTAAATTTTCAATTTTACTGGTGGAGTGGCGAGGTAGTGATTAGGAAGATGATACAGAAATTAAATGGTCTGCAGATGTACTGGTTGTAGTCATGTTTAACTGGATCAACTAGTTCTTCCTTCTACCAACTCTTTTGGATCAAGGTTAATATACTCTGGGGCTCTTTTGAAAACAAAACATGGCTCTGATACCTACTACAATTACCTTCATCCATATAATGCAATCTGGAAAGAATTGTATTCCAATAGGATGCTTAGTAATGAGTGAAGTTTTGAACTTCTGTCCATCAGCTGCTTGGAAATATTCATGATGAGTAGTCCATGCCTCTTTGGGGAGAATGTCTGGGTTCTTCATGGATTTAGTGGCTCCGGTATCCATGAATCCAATTACTCTGATTGGTCGTTCATACTTAGCAGGGAGTACATGGATGTTGATATGTGGTGAAGGAATGACTTCTTGACTGATTGTCACAGTTTGTAGGATGGGAATGTATTCTTCTTCTTGTTCTGATTCTGATGAAATTGGTTTGTCTTCTATTTCTTCAAGAGCACAAATGCTATCTTCAGTCTGTTCATCTTCTTCAGAGAATAATGACTCTACATCTGTGTTGTCAAGAGTGGCATCTGTGTTTTCCAGAATATGAGTAATCATTCTGGCAGACTTGGCTCGGTTTTGAGGACAATTTTTTGCAAAGTGTCCTTTGTTTCCACAGATATAACATCGATCTGTCCTTTTGTTTCTGAATGATTTTCTTTTGAAAAACCTTAAGTTTCCTTTTCTTTTAGACTTGTCATTCCTTTCTGTGGACTTCTTCTTTTTAGTATGGCATTTGCAATTCTCTTTGGAGTGGCATTTTATTTCCAAATGAGATTTCTGGCAAACTTTCTTCAAAGAAGCTTTATTTTCAATCATGGATTTGAACATCGTTTGTTGCTCACAAAGCTTCTCTATTGTGGCAATCGCCATTTGGTGAATTTCTCCAAGGGAAAGAATATTGATTTCCTTTCCAGCGGCAGTGATGAATCTATTCAATTCAGGATGGATTTCTTTGGGAAGAGAGGCCACATAAACATGTTTGAGATTTGGATCATTGCTTCCATTCAATATATAATAAAGCTCTGACATTCTTTTGAAATGGAGATCCAGATCTTTTCTCTGCAAAGAGCAACATTTCATTGCAAAATAATTTTGCTGGGCCAATTTATCATATATGGAGCTATCACCCAAAAACTCTTGATGTATAACGCCAAGTGCTTGAGGAACATCGGCTTGGATGAATTGAATCTGCCTGTATTCTTCTAATGATAAGAACCATTCTCTCAGAGTTCCCGTGAATCTTGAAGCAAACTCTCGAAGGATTACAGAGAGATTCTGTTCCTTAGTTTTTTGAAGATCAATCCATGCTGCGAAAGATTGTAATCTTTCTCTTCGTTTGTCTACGGGGATGTCTTCAAAGGTGAACCATGGACCATTTGTTGGCTTTGTAGATGAGTGCTCAGTAGGTCTTGAGGTATGAGAATCTTCTATGGTTTCTTCTTCAGACTCATAAGGAGGTGTATGAGGGGTGGAAGTATCAGCCATAAGAATTTTAGAGATGTCTGCCAAGTTATCTTCTTCTTCAGAAGTTTGGCTAGAAGATTCTTTAGTGCTGAAAGATTTCTCAGATGAGTTCTCAGCTGTCTGATCATCAGATGAATTCTCAGATATCTGATCCTCAGATGAGTTCTCAGATGTTTGCTCCTCAGTTCCCATTTCTGAGAAATCTTTCAGCACTATAGAATCATCTAGCCAAACTTCTGAAGAAGAAAATAACTTGGCAGACATCTCTAAGATTCTTATGGCTGATACTTCCACTCCTCATACCCCTCCTTATGAGTCTGAAGAAGAAACCATAGAAGATTCTCATACCTCAAGACCTACTGAGCACTCATCTACAAAGCCAACAAATGGTCCATGGTTTACCTTTGATGACATCCCCGTAGATAAACGAAGAGAAAGATTACAATCTTTCGCAGCTTGGATTGATCTTCAAAAAACTAAGGAACAAAATCTCTCTGTAATCCTTCGAGAGTTCGCTTCAAGATTCACAGGAACTCTGAGAGAATGGTTCTTATCACTAGGAGAATACAGGCAGATTCAATTCATCCAAGCAGATGTTCCTCAAGCACTTGGCGTTATACATCAAGAGTTTTTGGGTGATAGCTCCATATATGATAAATTGGCCCAGCAAAATTATTTTGCGATGAAATGTTGCTCTTTGCAGAAGAAAGATCTGGATCTCCATTTCAAAAGAATGTCAGAGCTTTATTATATATTGAATGGAAGCAATGATCCAAATCTCAAACACGTTTATGTGGCCTCTCTTCCCAAAGAAATCCATCCTGAATTGAATAGATTCATCACTGCCGCCGGAAAGGAAATCAATATTTTTTCCCTTGGAGAAATTCACCAAATGGCGATTGCCACAATAGAGAAGCTTTGTGAACAACAAACGATGTTCAAATCCATGATTGAAAATAAAGCTTCTTTGAAGAAAGCTTGCCAGAAATCTCATTTGGAAATAAAATGCCACTCCAAAGAGAATTGCAAGTGCCATACTAAAAAGAAGAAGTCCACAGAAAGGAATGACAAGTCTAAAAGAAAAGGAAACTTAAGGTTTTTCAAAAGAAAGTCATTCAGAAACAAAAGGACAGATCGATGTTATATCTGTGGAAACAAAGGACATTTTGCAAAGAATTGTCCTCAAAACCGAGCCAAGTCTGCCAGAATGATTACTCATATTCTGGAAAACACGGATGCCACTCTTGATGACACAGATGTAGAGTCATTATTCTCTGAACAAGATGAACAGACTGAAGATAGCATTTTTGCTCTTGAAGAAATAGAAGACAAACCAATTTCATCAGAATCAGAACAAGAAGAGGAATACATTCCCATCCTACAATCTGCGACAATCAGTCAAGAAGTCATTCCTTCACCACATATCAACATCCATGTACTCCCTGCTAAGTATGAAAGACCAATCAAAGTATTTCATGGATACTGGAGCCACTAAGTCAACGATGAACCCAGACATTCTTCCCAAAGAAGCATGGACTACTCATCATGAATATTTCCAAGCAGCTGATGGACAGAAGTTTAAGACTTCACTCATTACTAAGCATCCTATTGGAATACAATTCTTTCCAGATTGCATTATATGGATGAAGGTAATTGGGAGTAAGCTGCATGGAAAAGATCTTCTCATAGGTTTTGATCTCTATCGTAAGGCTCAAAAACTTATGTTGCTTCCCAATGGGATAAAGTATAAGAGGCAGTTTCAACCCTATACTACAGTCCAGAAGATCTACGCTCTCTCCAATGCCCCTAAGGAGTTTCACAACATAACAGCAAAATTGAAAGATTGCTGTGCAGAGTCTCATGCTGAGTTTCATCATCCTAATCCATTATGGGAAAATCCAGAGTTTTTTATCCAGTTGCCATTCAAAATGAATGAAGATATAAATCCCACGAAGGCTACCCATCCAGGAATGACTCCTGATGATCTTGTCTTAGCAAAAAAAGAATGTCAACAACTCTTGGAGCTTGGACTGATCGAACCAACGAAGTCAAACTGGGCTTGTCAGGCATTCTATGTCAATAAGCGATCTGAACAGGTTAGAGGAAAGAAAAGGCTTGTCATTGATTATAAGCCTTTGAACCATTTCTTATCTGATGATAAATTTCCTTTACCACGGACCCAGATGCTATTTTCACAACTAACCCAAGCCCACATCTTTTCTAAGTTCGATTTTAAAGCCGGATTTTGGCAATTAGGCATTGATCCAAAAGATAGATACAAAACATCCTTTTGCATACCCACGGCCCCATACCAATGGAATGTCATGCCTTTTGGGCTTAAGGTCGCCCCATCACTGTTCCAAAAAGCTATGACCAAAATATTTGAACCCATTCTATACAGTGCTTTGGTTTACATTGATGATATCTTACTGTTCTCAGAAGATAAACAGGCCCATGAAACACTCTTAGAACAGTTCTTGGAAATAGTCCAAAATTATGGCATCATGTTATCCGAAAAGAAAGGCTTTATTGGACAAACAGAAATCGAATTTCTTGGGATGAATTTTGCAGAAGGAAAGTACCAGCCCGACCCACATATTGCACAAGAACTATTCAAGTTCCCCGACGAAAACTTAACCACTAAGGAAATTCAACAGTTCCTTGGTATAGTTAATTATCTGAAGAACTTTATCCCGCATAGTTCCAAATACACATGTCAGATTTCCAGAATGCTCAGAAAAGGAGCTCCACCTTGGGGAAACAGTCAAACAACAGCTGTAAAGCAACTAAAACAGCTTTGTCAAAAGCCACCCCCTTTAAAGATTCCTGATAAAGGAAAACGCATTCTGCAGACAGATGCTAGTGACGAGTTTTGGGGGGCCATTCTGATTGAAGAAATTGATGGGAAAAAGCATTATTGTGGACATGCTAGTGGACAGTTCAAAGAATCTGAAAAACATTATCATACTGTCTACAAAGAAATCTTGGCCGTAAAATATGGAATCAAAAAATTTGAATTCCATCTGATAGGACACAACTTCACTGTTCAAATGGACAACTCATCTTTCCCAAAGATATTCGAGTTCAAAAATAAGGGTCTTCCAGAGCCCCAATTATTGAGGTTAAAAGATTGGTTTTCCAAATATCAGTTTGACGTCCAGCATATAAAAGGAGATAGGAATCTCATTCCAGATTTGTTATCCAGACCCAAACAAATTCATCTCATCTCCTTCACAAAACCAATTCCATTAATTCTCATGGCATCCTCCTCACAAACTAAATAGTCAGAATTACCAGAATTCCCACCAACTGATCAGCCTCTCGATACTCCTGGAAAACTTAAAAGTTTTGCAAAGAACAATCTCTTTTACTTTCAGGCCAAGTTCCTTTTACTCATGAATATTCCTCTGGAGCAAGGAAAGTTTTACCCTGACCATCCTTTCCTTCCTATCTTTACTTTTCATGAAGAAATAAACCTCCCTGAAGAAGGTTACTGGTATTTCTGGTGCTTAGGTATGATCAGTTTCTTTGCCATTGAAGTAAGACCTAAGTTTCTACTTAGAGCCATTCGCAAGAGAAAGCTGGAGCCAAATATCACTAAATTCATGTATGGTCATTGGTCTAGAAAAGAATGGATTAATGTCTTAAATGACACCATAAGAAACTCTCATATGGATGATCCTTACACTGTCATTATCTTAAAAAGACCATATTTGAATTCATGGTTTCAGTTAATTCCCCATCCCTATGGGTTTGTCTTGACCACTACTGATGGAGGTATAAGACAATTTCCGGAAGAACTAAAACGAATCTTTAGACATCTCTGTCGACTGAACAAAGTTCCTGATAATCTTATTGAAGAAGTAGAATATACTTCTCCTCTGATGATACCACCCTATCCTATTACAGGACCTCGTTATTATCTCAGTACTATAGAAATTGAATCCATTCAAAAACAGCGAGAAGAGGATTGGATGAAAAAAGATCAAGATATTTTTCAAGATGCTCAAGATCCGTGGGATTATGGATCCATTGAACTTGAGTTATTGTATGAAAAATTCAATCCAAATCCAGATCTTCCCAGATCCAGCTCAGGTGATCCAATGGTCAGCGATGATTTTGATCCAATGGTTATGCATACCAGTGATGGTGACATCTATCAAGATTCCCCTGATAATGAAGTATGACTCAGCTAAAAGTCACTTTAATAAAGCTATGGTCCTCAGAGTCTGCTTTCGTTGCTTTAGTGTGTTTACTTTTTATTGTCTGCTGTATTATTGCTATAGTATTTTCCACTTGATTAGTGGACATGTAATATTATTATGTTGTTTTGTAATAGGTTTGAAGTCCGCCCTCTATATATAGAGGCAGTTGTATCATATGTACTCATTCAGTTTTCGATTAATAAACCTACTATTGTGTTTAATCATCATGTCTAGCTAAAACATCTTTCTTCTAGTTCTTCAGAAACCTCTCTGAGGTTCTTGGTTAATATGCTCTTATCTTATCATTAAGTATGCTCTGTACTTGCCTCTTTGAGGATCCTGTAAATCAGAAATTTGTTAAGAATTATGGAATGTTCCATGAGTGTGCTACGGTCCCTATACTTCTTCATAATGAATCAGTTTGAAGGATGTATGTTCTATCTAAACATTAATCTTATATGATAAAAGGCCTGTAAGACCCGCCAAGGTCAGGAGTACCGCTAGGGCAATTGGCATATCTTCATATAAGATTGTGTATTTAGAACATATGTTTCTTTGAGATGATTTGTTATCAGAGGATTTGTAGGGCTCCCGGCTTCTCATGGTATCCAAATCCTTACTCCTTAGCTATCTACCTTGTACTATCCTTAACCAAATGATGAATTAAATCAACCCAATATTGGAGTCATTCAAAATCCTTTCTCCAGCATTTTCGTCAAATCCAAATAAAGACTTGAACCCTTAAATATAGCAGAGTGACAAGCTCATTCCAAGACATACATGTATAGATCATTAACAGGTACATGACATTGCATAAAATAATCACTAAATTGAAAAACCAGTTGAAATACCATATATCACTAAATGATGACTCTTCAACCATCAACATTGAACAATGAAACAGAGCAAACCTTGAAATTTCTATTCAACTACAACTAGGAAATCTAACATTGTCACTACATAACCATCAAGAACCTTATATCCAGATCTGCAGTCATTTTCACTTACACAATTAACTGTATAATTAATTAAGAACTCCAACTCCAGAATCCGACATAACACAAATTCAAAATTTCAACACCGGAATCGACAGCAACTTACAAATTTTGATCCCAAATATTAAGTATATTTTCCAAGCAATCCTTGCCAAAACTAATACATTAAGTAAATATAGATCCCAAATCCCTATTTTAACTTGTACCCACTAATTTATCATCCTTAAACAAACCCTATCCAAAAAGAAAATAGACAATTATAAGTAAAAATACAGAATATAAGTAATTTAAAGTCACAAATATAGTGAATCTAACCTGCCTCAGAGAAGATAGAACTAATAACTGGTGATTATCTTGGAAAAATCAAATCACTATTTGAAAGAAAAGAAGAGTGGAATTTTTTTGATAATTAAGTCAGTATTCATGTAATTAACGGAACTTAATTTACGAGAGAAGCAAATGAATGATGCTTTCAACGTTGGAGTACAAGAAAAGTAAAATATAATCTACCCCAACTCCACGTCTCTTGACTACCTCCTCCTCTTGTTCTTTTTCTTTATTTTTCTCGTTTTCTACCTAAATACAGGATTTTTAAAATTGGACGGGGTCGTTGAACTAGAAATTCTATTGGTTACTGGTTCGATCGGATCAATTACTGGTCCGATCTGTATAATTGATGTGACTTTATTATTATGTAATATTTATATTAGATTATCTAAAATACAATTATAATTCAAAAAAATATCATTCTTTGTCAATATAAATTTTTATTGTCTCATGGAAATAATCAAAATGTCTTAAAAATTAAGATCAATGTCAAAAATATAAATCTCAAGTATCTTTCAAAGATACATACATTCAAAAGAAGACAACAAAATTAAAAGTTCATCTCAATTTCAAAGTTTTGGGTTGTTCATTTGAGTTCTATTGATGTAAGTTGATTGGTAATTGATTAGCATAATTTCGTACAAAATAATATTATTCATAATGATGAGAAAATGGTTATGTACTTCTTTATGTGAAAGAAAATGTATTATTGCATTGATTGTTAAAACACTAAGGCTATGTTCACTTTGCCCAATTGGCCCTCAATTGGGCCGCAATTACTTTTAATTGAGGGCTAAAAAGCTGTTCGGATGGGCCGACTAATTCACGGTCTGCCCGTTCTTTTTTGCTCGATATGTGGGCCAGGCCCCGTAATTTGCCCAATTATAATTCAGTCTCTATAGGTCCAATTGAGATTTAATGGCCCAGATTAAGAATATTCAGACCAAATTGCCCTTTGATTTCGGTTTAATTACACAAAAATCAGAGACTAGAAAACATAAAATATAATTTTCTCCCCATTTCTCAAAATCTCCCAGCTGGTGGGCCCCCCCATTTGTGCACAATAGATCTACCTCTACCACTGCCGACGCCATTTGCCCAGGCGAGAAGGAAATTTTTCTTTCGAAATTAAGATGTAAATTGCACAAATGAACCTTATGTTTTCTTCTATTTCACCAATTATTCTATTTTATGAAAAAGTTGAGCTTCAATTTTTCATTGCATAGTATAATTTTTTTTTAACTTCACAGTTGAGCTTCAATTTTAAAGTTTTTATGAAAAAGTTGTGCTTCAATTGTTCTATTTTATGAAAAAGTTGAGCTTCATATAAATATTTCATTTTTATTAAAATTTCACAGGAACGAAGATTGGAGTTGCCTCAAGCGCCGGATTGTGAAGCATTTCTTGTTGAATGTTATTCCAATTAAAGTATATAAATATAATTCTATTAAATGTTAAACAAGAGTTCAAATAAATAACAATAACAAAAAATCTCCATATTTTAAAAAAAAAAAATTAAGTGAACCACTGGTTCACTGGTTTTACCTGTTCGAACTGGTTAATTAGGAGACTGGTTTTTAGGGATGAATCGAACTGAATTGAGGACTGATTAGTGGTCAAACCAGGTCAATCGGCCGATTCGGTGCGGTTCGATTTTCAAAACACTGCCTAAATATTTGAAGCGTTTATCAAGCCATATCCCCTCTTTTTCTTTTTTTTTTTTTTTTTTTTTTTTCCGGCCTATTCAATAGCACTGTCAATTCGATATTAAACTAAAAAAAGGATATTTTGCACTTTACACCTCCAAAACATGAAAAATAGGCATTTTGCATCCTCGAAATATTAAAAATTAAGCACTTTGAACCCTCTTTTATTTTCAAGCTAAAATGATCACCGAAGTCTAGGGCAAAATAGGTAATTCAATTGTACATCTTTGATACTTTGAACCCCAAAAACATGATAAATGAGCACTTGTACCCCCAAAATAGAATTAACACTTAAAACCCTCGATTTAAAAACATCTCAACAACTTGCACCTCCAGAACACAATAAATGGGCATTTTGCACCTCGAAACATAAAATTAACACTTAACATCCTCTAATTAAGAAAAACTCAAAACCCTTAAATTAACAACGGAAGCTGCCAAACTGAACAATGGCACATAGATGGAGCAGTATGCAAAACTATGGAGCTATATTTGTGAGGAAATATTGGAGACAAATCATGGGACAACCATAAAAATCAAGTGCAAGCGCAATATAGAAGAACATCACAACATGGTTTCCGACCTAGGAAAAAAACGAAGGGTTTGTGTTTTTCTTAGTTTGAGGGTGCTAGGTGTAAATTTTATGTTTCGGGGTGGCCGGTCCCAGGCCACCGCGACCTGGGTCCTCCGATTCCAGGCCGGCGACGGGTTGGGACGGACGATCCCAGGCTGCCGGCATCCTGGGATTTGGTTGGGGGGGGGGGGGTTAGGGGAATGGGGTTCGGGTTAGGAGATGGTTTTTTTTCAATTATAATTATTTTATATATTTTTTTAATAAATATTAAATATATTAACATTATTATATAGATATAATTAATATTTTATCGAATTTATGTTAAAGTATTATTTGGTCAGTTAATATTATTTATAAAATTAAATTAATTAAATAAATATGTAAATATATTAAGTAAAATCTCTAAATTGGTCCGCATATGTCTTATTCGAGCCAATTTGGAAATTGCGCAACAATGTGGACTAAAATTGTCAATAAATTTGAAAATGTGGGGTTATTTTAACGAATTTAAAAGTTAGGGGTATAATTGTCATTCAACATAAGTAATTGTATCAATTTTGCAATAAAACTTAACTGCCACATCATCAGTTAACTTTCATTTTTAACGGTGGTACCAAATGTGATTCAATTTCTTAAATTGTGGTACCAAATGTGTCGATCTCGATTTTTATGATATCACAAGTGAGAATCGATATATAATTTGGTACCACAATTACAATTCTCTCCGTAATTATTTTATAGGGGTCAGATGAATGGCACACTTTACTTTTTCTAACTTTGTCATCACTCACACAAATTCGATATTTCCTATATAAATACTTATTCAATATTTCTAATATATTTATTCTTTATTATATCCAATATCTCACTCAACAAAAATTAAAAAGTCCAGGCAAGAATTCCTTTTATTGAACTGATGGAGAGCAAGGAAGAAATCGTAAATTTGCGGCAAAATGAAATGGTCGGTCTAGTTTGAATTAAAAAATTGTTTAAAGTATTTTTAGACTGTCGAAATGACACATTAAGAGAAAAAAACATTGATCTCTTTTCTCAAAATTACATCTAGGACATTATGCAGCACTGATTATTAACTACTATTTTCTTAAATAAAATTGTAAAATTGCACAAATAATACGGGACTGTTTGTTTGACGTTTGAGATAGTAGTTTGGGAGAGTAGTGGAGGTTTGTGAAATAATATCATTTTACATAATGTTGTTTGTTTGGATTTTGAGAGAGTGGTTTGAGAAATAAAGTAAATATAAGTTTTTTGGAAAAATTGAGTTGTAGGTGAAAGATGTGTAAGACTTTATGTCAAATCATGTTTGTTGTGAGATAAATTATAAAAGAGATAGGTTACTTTAGTCAAATCATAGTAGAGTTTATATAGGTTTTGTTTAGAGATAAGAAAATTGTTGCTTGTCTGAGTTTTGGGAGAGTGGTTTGAGAAAATTGAGAGATGAAAAATTTATTTCAGAAAATATAAAATATGTTTGTTTGGCATTTCCCAAACACAAGATTTTTTTAAGAAGTGCCAAACAAACAGGCCCTACGTTTTCAACTAAAGGAGTTGATTAGGCGTAGTTACTTTTTTAATTATTTAAATTTCTTAAATATGCATATTGTCAGGGTCGTCGGGCCTACTATTTTGGAGGACCTAGACGAAATTAAAATTGGGGTATCATATTCTAAAAAATATACCATATCACATTCACTTATTATTTGGATTTTTATTGATGCAAAGATATTAATAAAATACTAATTCATTTTTCGAAAATATCTCGTTCCATAATTACATGACCAATTAACTTAATAATTTTTAAGATGTGGTGAATAAGTTTTGTTATTGTATTTTTTTATGCAAAACAACTATTACATGCATTGTGAATATTATCCAATAACAGATGAATACTAGTAGCTTCTTACTTTTAACTTGACAAATTAATACTTATAATATGGGATGTCAATGGGTCGGATTCTGGACGGATCAGACTCATCAAGTTCCGGCTCCGTTTATATCAGATTGGATATTATCGGATTCGAATCTTGTTCGGATAGGGCTCGGATATATATTTTTGAATCCAATGAATCTTGGTCGGATTTGGCCGAATATCGAATCTTTTTCGGATCCAATAAAAATTTCATTTAAAAAATTAAATTAATATTTTTTCCTAAAACAAGTTTATTTAATTTTAGCTCACATGTTCAAACTTTTTTTTACTAATATTCATATTTATAGATGAAAATACTGGTTTAAATAAATTTATAAACGAGTTATAAATTACTAACTTCTTAAATTGTCGGTGAAATATTATTAATGATATTTACTTTCATAAAACATTATTATTATTATTATTATTATTATTATTATTATTATTATTATTATTATTATTATATATATATATATATATCATTCTTTTCATTTATTATCATATTATCGGATACATATCTTTAACGGATCGGATTGACCTAAATTCATATTCGCTTCATGTGTTTCGGATTACGAATCTTTTTAATCAAACCAAGTCCATCGAATCTCTAATAGGACAATTATTCTAATAAATCGGGAAGGATTCGGACTGCTCCGGATTGAAATTCGCCCAATTGACAGCCCTAATATATAAACAAACTTTTAAACACCCAAATTATGCTTCAAAAGTGGTTGACAGGATAGATTGCACGGATACGGATACGACGATATGATATACTACGATACGAATACGGCGATACGAATTTTTTAAATTTATAGGATTCGATATGACAAAGATACGCATATAAAATAAAATTATTTTTATATTATAACATAACTAATTTGATCCTTCTAATGTACCACAAAAGTAATAGATCATATTCAAAATATATATTGTCTACTAGTTTAATTCGGGTTGGACAACATTACATAAAAGTTATACACTAAAATTGTCAATCATTCAAAATACAAAATAGTTATATATCAAAAGTTGGGAAAGTTAGACAAAACCTGAATTGATTTGAAATTTTCAACTAAACATCATGAGTATTGATACTTGTATCCAAGACCATTCAAAATACATTTTTTTTAACTTTTAATTTATTAATTTTTAACCCATAACTTTGAAAAACTAACAAAAACACCATGCACGTACCCAAAACGTGTCCAAAACCTGCAGGATACTCCAAAAAAACGATTGTACTCGTATCCGAATAATTTTTTTATTTAATTTAATTAGGATATTCCAAATGGCATATTGTACGTGTAATTCCACGTATATCGAACCCGTATCCATATTTTCGGAGTACTGGATACTGCACGGAACCATTATTTGGAGTATTCGTGCAACCTAGCTGACAGGTTACATCCTTCGATTTACATCCTTCGGGGTTTTAGGGCAAGGATTCCAAGGGTCCAGGATTAGTCTAGTGTAAGTTTGTACACATGGATTATAAAAAAAAATAAAAAAATACTTTTACGTTATCTATTAAAATTAAGAGTAAAAAACAATCTAAATTTATTTAAAAAGCATGTGGACTTTACCAAATTTTGAGGCCCTATTAAAATAGAGGCTTCCACATGGCCCCAAGTTGTCGATAGATAAGGCCCAGCCCCGAATTGTAATTTCATAATTCGCACCGCATATATACTAATAGTAGTAAATGGGTTTTTGAGTTACACAACTCATGTAGCTTTAATTAATCATTGCGGGTCCCATTGGCATTACAGGAGTGGTAAGGATAGAGGTGATGTAGGGAATTTTTCATGTGGCAACGCAGGTTCAAACTTCATGTGACATAAATTTCTGATAAAATATTGTGGAATTTGTGTTGGGGCTGGTATCATGTTGGTTCTCTCCTGCAGAACTCCGTCATCGCTGCACATCCCTCGAAATACATCCTTCCTAGAAGAAAATGTTGTAACGTGCAAGTATATTTGTTGGATAAGGATGAAGATGAAGACACTAAAGACTATTTGATAAGGGAGGTTTTGATGCATTCCAAAACTTCGAAATTGGCTAAGTATGGAGTAACTTAGCTGATATCCCTTTGAAGGAATTTTGACTAAGTACAGAAGACATCAGAAGAGTCAAATTTCAAGGTCCAAGATTTCTGATCTGCTGAAGGAAAGTTATCAGATTGATGAAGATCAGCCGACTCAAATCAGATTTGTTCACATTTGGGATCAGCTCTGTTCGCCATCAGACGTACACTTTCGTCAGCCAAGTGGAAAAGATCATAAAGTCTTCCCAACGGTAATAAATGCCCCTTGGAGTAATAAATGCTGAAGTACGAGGTTATTAAAGACAAATGTTTGAAGAAATGCTTCGCATCAGCTGGGTGCATTTAATGCTGCCTGCAGAATAGTACTATGAACAGTACGGACAGTTGCAGAGAGCCGTTCGCGGAAATTAAGGACCAGTACTCGAGGAATTTGAATCTTGTCTTTCTTCAACGGACATTTTTCAAACCTCAAGTATAAATAGCTGAAAGAGACGAAGAGAAAACAAGCAACACAATCTCTGAGAAATTTTCGAAGCAGAATTCTTTAAGTCTCAAGAACAGCTCACTCATCAGCTTAGTCATTTGTTGACAAAAGCAGAGTTGAAGAACAAAGCTAAATACATCTTCTGAGTGAATTTGTAAACACTGAGTGTTGTGAGAAGTAGATATCCATCTAAGTGAGTGATATTACTTCAGAGGGTAGGATTTCTTTGTGATTTCTTACTGCGAACTTGTGGTCGTTTCATTTGTTGTTCGACGCAAGCGGAGTATACTGTAAACTAAGTGATTATAGTATAACCCAAGATCTGTGTGACTTGGAAGAGTGGACTAAAGGATATTTACATCCATATAACCACTATAAAAATTCTGTGTGTGGTCAGCAAACCTGTTCAAAGATTTGTTCGCGAACAGACTTGTAACTTACTACTCTGATCAGCTTAGTCTGTTCACAGTTAGAGAAAAGTTTTAAAGTTAAAAATTATAAAAAGTTCATGAGGTTTATTCAACCCCCCTCCCCCCCCCCCCATCTAAACCTCATCTGACCACTTGGGACCAACAAGTGGTATCAGAGCAGGTGGTTCATTAGAATCAGCTGCCTGATCAACGAGCTTGATCCGAGTGTTTTTCAAATGTTTTCAAAACTTTTCAAAAGAGCATCTTTTTGAAAAATCAAAACTTTTTGAAAAATGGACTGTATCAGCCATGTTCCCCATATTGCTGGTATGTCTTTCGAGGACTGGAAAATTAGAATGGAAATTTTCCTTGCTGCCTACAATGATAACATGTACACATGTATCATCAAAGGTCCATTCAAATTCACCAAGACCGTCATAGTTGATGAAGCCGAAATGGTGGTGGAAAAAGACTTAACGGAAATGACAGCGGAAGAAATAAAGCTGTTCAACCTGGACAAAGTCGGAAGATTCATCATGACCAAAGCCCTGGATAATGATCGGTTTGACAAAGTCAAACATTGTAAAACTGCAAAGGAGATGTGGGATAAGGTTCGTGACATGAGCGAAGGAAACGACGCCATCAAAGAGCATCAGCTGAGTGTTGCTCTAGAAAAGCTGGACAACTTCAAGATGAAGTCTGCGGAAACCATTGATCAGATGGATACAAGGTTTACAAGGACGTTGAATGAAGTTCTAAAGCTTGGAAAAACCTTCACAGACAAGGAGATAACCGTCAGAGTTCTGAAGGCTCTACCTCCAAAGTTCAACATGAAGGTGACAGCCATGGAAGAATCAAGAGATCTGGGCAAGATTTCTCTTATAGAGCTGTTCTCAGTACTCAAGGCGTATGAGTATAAACTGCCAAGAATGGGTGTTGAAGAAACCTCAACTTCAAGTCCCACAGCTGCCCTGGTTGCTGCTGAAAATCCAAGAAGGCCAGACTACAAAAGTAAAGATGTGGACTCATCTGATGAAGACACACTACTCAACAAAAAGGAGTACACTGCTGGAGACGTTGCATTGCTGATAAATAATTTCAAGAAGTTCTACAAAAGAAAAATGAAGAACAAATACAACAATGCTTCTACTTCTAAACCTAACTTTTCTTCTCAAGATAAAGATGATTATAAAGCAAAACTAATGTGTTATAACTGCAGGAAATTGGGACACTTCATTAGAGACTGCCCATATCCAAAAGCAGAGAAGTACACAGAGGAAGAGAAGAAAATCAGAAAAGAATGAAAACATCAGAGAGGCAAGGCTGTGATGGCGGAAGCAGAGAAGCTAGCTGCTATCTACTCATCTGATTCAGATTCAGACACCTCTGATGAAGAAAACCTTGCTCTCATGTGCCTGATGGCAAAGGAATCTGATGACTCTGAGGATGAGGTAACTCCTCTTGAAAATGAAATATTTAGTTAATTTGAGCAAATGATGCTTAACAATACTGGTATTGCTGAAGCATATAAAAAGCTTAAGGAAGAGATGATCTTGTTAAAAGAGCAAAATAATTCACTGAAACTCACAGCTGAAAAGCCAAGAGAGTCAGCTGAATATAAACAGCTTGAGCAAGAACATGAGTCTCTGAAAGCTGAATGTGAAGTTTACAAAGGAAAAATCATTGAGCTTGAAAAAGTCATTGAGTCTCATGAGAAGTCATCTGTTGCATCCACTCTTATGTCTAGTAAACATAAGACACCTTCAGAAAAGGATAAGCAAGAATTGAATCATACTGAAAAATTTATATCAGCTGACAATAGTAAGGTCATTCTGTATGTTCAAACTGCTAGACCTACTTCACCTGAGAAAGTGTTAAAGGAGAAGAAAACTCCTAAGGCTAAAAAGAGCAAAGAGCCTAGTGTAGGAAAACAGACAAGTAAGCCTAAACAGAAGAGTCCTAGGAAGACCTCTGATAAGGCTAAAACTAATCAGACTAGTGATAAAACTAAGTCGTCTGTTAATGAGCAAACAAGTAGTAAACAAAAGAAGCATAAGAATAAGAAAAATCAAAATGCTTGGTATGGAAATGAGTCTTATTATGTGCAACCTGCTGCATATCCTCCTATGTATCATGCATCTCAATTTCCAAGTTACTATGCACCTTACCCTGCTCATCCAATGCATGCTTACCCTGCTTATCATGCACCTTACCCTGCTTATGAACATTTTCCTTATCATACTGATCATCAACATGACCTATCTACTGCATATGATAAAGACAAAACTGTTCATGCTCCTATTAAAACTCAGAAGCCTAAGAAGCCTAAGATATCAACATCTTGGGTTGTCAAGGGTGAAACTAATCCTTCAGGACCCTCTCAATAAGGGTACCTATAACAATTTTATTTTTGTTTTGTAGGTTAGGATTAGGAGTAGGAGTAAGTAGAGAAGATCTGGTACTTGGACAGTGGATGTTCAAGGCACATGTGTGGAAGCATACATGAGCTGACTGATGCAGTTGCTGTGGATGGTCCAAATGTTACTTTTGGAGACAGCAAAGAAGGCAAGATTGTAGCTAAAGGAAGTTTAATCAGGGGAAACATTGAGATATCTGACGTCTCATATGTTAAAGGCCTAAAATACAACCTACTGAGCATAAGTAAATTTTGTGACAAAGGATATTCAGTCATCTTCTCAACAGATAAGTGCTATGTTGAACAGATTGGTACAAAGAAGGTAATTTTATCTGGAAGAAGACAGGGAAATATCTATATAGTTGACTGGAATTCTGCTGACAAGAATTCAAGTGTTTGTTTGGTGGCATCTGCACCAAGTGAAGTCAGTTGGCTATGGCACAAAAGAATGAATCACTTAAACTTCAAGACCATCAACAGATTAATCAAGAATGATTTGGTAGAAGGGATTCCTAAAACAGTCATGAGCAAAGACAAGCTCTGCGACGCATGTCAGAAGGGTAAACAAATCAAGTCATCATTCAAAAGCAAGAAGCATCAATCTTCTGGAAGAATATTGGAGCTGCTACATATGGAATTATTTGGACCCATTGATCTAGTCAGCAATGGTGGAATGAAATACTGCCTGGTTGTTGTGGATGACTATTCAAGATATACTTGGGTGATTTTCATGAAGAAGAAAAGTGAAACCAAGGAACATCTTACTAATCTGATGGAACTGATCCAGAATGAGAAGAGTATAAAAATATTGAAGATCAGATCAGACAGAGGGACAGAGTTCACAAACTCTACTGTTGAAGAGTATTGTAACTTGAAAGGAATACATCATGAGTACTCAGCTGCTAGAACCCCTCAACAGAATGGTGTTGCTGAAAGGAGAAACAGAACACTAAAAGAAGTTGTCAGAACCATGATAGCTGAAGCCAAGCTGCCACAAATATTTTGGGCAGAAGCAACAAATACAGCCTGCTTTACCCAGAACAGATGCATGATCAACAAAAATCAGAACAAGACTCCATATGAAGTTTGGAACAACAGAAAACCAAACATTCATTACTTTAAGATTTTTGGTTGTAAATGTTTTGTATTGAATAATGGGAAAAATCACCTTATTGCATTTGCAGAAAAGGCTGATGAAGCTGTCTTTGTAGGATACTCTACTGTTAGTAAAGCTTATAGAGTCTTTAACAAAAGAACACTACTAATAGAAGAATCCATTCATGTAGTATTTGATGAACCAAACCAATCTTCTGAAAAGAATCAAAGTGCTAATCAAGATCTGTCTACTGATTTACAGAAGCTAGACATTGGAAGAAATGAAGAATATGTTCCCATCATACTACCTAATCTTAGTTCAGCTGCTAACTCAAGTGCTGTTCAAAATCACATTGCTGATTGTCTAACAGACAAGTTGCAAACAGCTGACAGACCAGAGACTGTTCAACAGACGACAAATGTTCAACAGACTACTACTGGAACTCCAACGGTAGTGTTGCAAGATCACAATAGAGGACAACATTCAGACCTGCAACCTGATCTAAGATGGCTCAAAGATCATCCACCTGAATTAGTGATTGGTGATCCCTTGGATAGAGTAAAAACAAGAAGAGCTGCTGCACAAGACTCTATGTTTGTTACCTTTCTATCTCAAATAGAGCCCAAACAAATTGAAGAAGCCCTTAATGATTCCTTCTGGATTGAAGCTATGCAAGAAGAGTTGAATCAATTTGAAAGAAATGAAGTCTGGTATCTAGTACCTAGACCAAGTCATCAAAGGGTAATTGGCACTAAATGGGTATTCAGAAATAAGATGAATGAAGATGGTATTGTTACCAGAAACAAAGCAAGATTAGTGGCCAAAGGTTATTGTCAAGAAGAAGGAATTGACTTTGATGAAACATTTGCACC
Source organism: Penstemon eatonii (assembly GCA_038501285.1). Taxonomy (NCBI): domain Eukaryota; kingdom Viridiplantae; phylum Streptophyta; class Magnoliopsida; order Lamiales; family Plantaginaceae; genus Penstemon; species Penstemon eatonii. The sequence goes on from CM076713.1 coordinate 32,821,513, forward strand.
AGTAGCAAGACTTGAAGCAATCAGACTATTTCTAGCCTATGCTGCTTACAAGAACTTCACTGTCTATCAGATGGATGTGAAGTCTGCTTTTCTCAATGGAAAATTGCAAGAAGAAGTGTATGTTGAACAACCACCTGGATTTGAAGTGTATCAAGAAGAAGATAAGGTATATCGTCTGAAGAAAGCCCTCTATGGACTGAAACAGGCTCCAAGAGCATGGTATGATACCCTATCTGATTTTCTTTTAATTAAAGGATTTCGTAAAGGTAAGGTAGATAAAACCTTGTTCACAATTGAATGGGAAAATCATATATTACTTGTGCAAATATATGTGGACGATATTATTTTTGGTTCAACTAACCAACAGATGTGTGACAAGTTCTCCAAGCTGATGCAGAATAAGTTTGAAATGAGCATGATGGGTGAACTTAATTATTTTCTTGGTTTGCAAGTTAGACAGTTGCCTGATGGAATATTCATCAACCAAGCAAAGTACACAAAGGATCTGTTCAAGAAATTTGGTATGGAAACTAGTTCTACAACTACTATTCCTATGTCTACAAGTCTTCGTTTGTATAAAGATGAAGATGGCAAATCAGTGGACATAACCAAATATAGAGGCATTATTGGGTCACTGTTATATCTAACAGCAAGCAGACCTGATATAATGTACTCAGTTGGGGTCTGTGCAAGATTTCAATCAAACCCCCAAGGAATCTCATCTCTTAGCTGCCAAGAGGATATTGAAGTATGTTAAAGGCACTCAAGAATTGGGATTGTGGTATCCTAGAGAATCTGGATTTGAGCTCATTGGATATTCAGATTCTGACCTTGCTGGCTGCAAAATTGATAGGAAAAGTACAACTGGTGCTTGTCAATTTTTGGGCAGTCGTCTGATCTCATGGATGAGTAAGAAACAGACTTCAGTATCCATATGTACTGCTGAAGCTGAATACATAGCTGCTGGAGCATGCTGTGCACAAATACTTTGGTTGAAGCATCAACTAGAAGACTACAATATCAAGATCAGTGGAATACCAATCTACTGTGACAATACAAGTGCAATTTCTCTTACTCAGAACACTACAAGTCATTCAAGGACTAAGCATATAGAGATCAAGCATCACTTCATCAGAGATCATGTGGAAAAAGGCAATGTTATGATTGAGTATGTTCATACAGACAATCAGATTGCTGACATTTTCACTAAACCTTTAAGTGAAGTAAGGTTTTCAACCTTAAGAGCTGAGCTAGGACTACTCAATTTGGATGCATAAGCTGAGGGGGAATTTATCAGAAGACTGAAGTTCATCAGCATGGTCATCCGTTATTATCTTCAAGGATTAACTCTCAACAGACTAGTTAACTTATGAATTCTTAAAGTCAGGGGGAACGTGTAAGACTAGCGGTACTTCTGATTAAAAGATGATATTTGTTAATGACAGTTAGTTGAAGTTATGTTTTCAACAGAAGACTCAAATATTGAAGAATGAAGATTTATTATCTAGCTGGATTGACAAACAGCTGAGGAAGGTTATCAGCTATTGTCTTTCACTGATAACAACTGTGTCATCAGGACATTTGTCCATCAGATAAGTATTTATTTTTACTCATCTGATCGCTTGTGTAAAAGCTGATTGTTTAAAAACGTTTTATTTTAAAACACGCTTTTACAAGTGACAGAAGGGCGGTACAAATTCCCGCTCCTCATTTAATGTCTTTTGAATTTGAAAGGTCGAAACTGACGCCGCACGATCAGCACTGACAGGAAACCGGATCTAACGGTTGGCGGATGTCACGGAAACCGACATACCCTAACTCTATAAATCCCAATCTGATCAGCCGTGTAGTCCTTTACGCACCCTAAATATTCAAAAGTACTTGTGAAAAATTCTCTGCAAATTTTCTGCGAAATCTCTTCTTTTTCTCTCTAAGTTCAACAGATCTGAAATGGCTGCTGAAGGAATGTACCTAGTTTATGATTCCTACTACCAGTCTGGTACAAATTTGATGAAGGAGCTACTTGAGAAGTTCAAGTCTGCATCCCTGGTTAATTTCATGGAGTATAATGAAGGAGTAATCTGGACTGACCAGGTTCTGGAATATTACAACTCCGCTGCTGTTGACTACAACAAAAGAGAAATCAAAGCTACAGTGGGAGACAAATCTGTAGTTATCACTCCTGGCGTTCTTCACGAACAATTTGGGCTTACAAACAGTGGACGTCATGACGTCACTGTGCTGACGGAAAGCAAGCACCAAGAATTTTGGGCGATCTGCGCCAAGGAAAGAGAGATAATGTCTGGAAATATCAAGAAGAGACAGCTTAAAGACGAATATCAGCGGATGGCTGATATGGTTTCGAAGCTGATAGAAAATTGCACCTTTTCCCTTGATGCTGTTACCATGAAAAGGTTCAGCATGATGGCTGCCATCTACTATGGACTTCAAGTCAACTGGTCCATAATAGTCTGGTATATCTTCGCTGAATTTCTGGAGGTGAAGAAAGGAAAAGGCCCTTACACCAACCACAGGATTACTCTCAGTTACCTGCTGTTCAAGCTGGGATGTCCTATGATGAATGGAAAAGAAATTCACAAATCTAAGGCAATGAACAAATACTTACCTGTTCAGAAAAGGAAGGCTGATGAGCCTGAGGAAGATGAGGATGAGGACCCAAAGGGGGTTCCTGCCAAAAGGCAAAGAAGATTGGTCAAAACAGCTTACTTAGCTGTTGAGACTAAGAAAAAGAAGGCTGCTGACGAGCCTAAGAAGAAAGAATCAAAGAAGATGGAGACAGTGACTTCTACCGATGAAGCCACTGATGTTATTAAGAAAGTTACTGCTGATGTCAGGACTGGATCCCCTGCATCAGTAGAGAGACCTGCTGAAGGTATCTCTCAAAGAACAAGAAGCCAACAGAAAGATACAGCTGCCTCAAATTATCGTGAAGGAAGGACTAAGAAGTCTGCAAGGAAGCAGATGACCTTCATCGAAGAGCCTACTGAGTTGGAAAACTTAGTAAGAGAAACTCCAGAATCTGCTGAAAGGCCAGTTGTAACAGTTGAGACTGCTGCTGCCAACAAAGCTGATGAGCAACAACTGAGTCAAGTAACACCATCAGTTGAGACTTCAAAGTCTCAGGAGGATCCGGATGTTATGATTATACATCCTATTGATGCCAATCCTATTTCATCCGTTGGCCCAACTGACAAAGGCAAAAGAAAAATAGTGCTTAAGAGAAAGAAAATCTCTAAAGCAGAAAAGAAGAAAAGAGAAGAGGCTGAGCAAAGAAAACAAGATGAAGCTGAGGAGAAGAAGGCTCTTGAGTTGAGTAAAGCTCAAGAAGCAAAGGATGAAGCTAGGAGAAGAATGTCTGAAGCAGAAAGAAAAGCTGCTGAGTATGCTGAACTGGCTATGGTCTTAGAAATAAGCATGGCTATGGTCTTAGAAATAAGCAAGACTGATGCATATGGACCTGTCCATGGAGGAGGCATCAAAATCAAAGAGGCTGATGGAGAAGAACCCCCAAAACTCAAGATGCCTGCTGGGGTACAGAAGCCTAAAGAAAAGTTTGAAGTAAGGAAAACATTCAACATAGTATATGCTGATAAAGAACTCTTCCGAAAATTTGAAAAGTCTATAGCTTATTACGATCAGAAGTTAATGTTAAAGACTATGTTCACTCAAGAGAAGTCAAGGTATATCAGATGGAGAGACAATAGGCTGAACAAGTCAATAACAGAACTTCAGAGTCTGAAGGACTTAGCTGCTGAAGAAGAATGGGTCTTAAAGTGGCTAAAGACAGATTCAATCCAAAAGGCCTTGGACCCTCATTATGTTAGGGATGATATGCATCACTATGCCAGGGAATTTGCCCTAGAGGAGGCCAAGCTGATCCAAAGCACCCTACCTGCCAAAAGAAAGAAAGCTGATAATGTTGAAGAAAGGGCTGTTAAAATTGCTGTTATCACTGCATTGAAGAAATGGGCAGAAAAGTCCAGATATCAGCAGGGTCACTCAAGTGAGTTGCCCCAACTGCCCAGCATCCAGCACATCATCTTTGGCAAGGAAGTAAAGGAATTTAGTGAAGTGCCAAAGGGTAACAATGCCTTTGTAAACCCTTGGATCATTGTGAGGCAGATCCGTCAGACAACCTGCTTCAATGATGATGGCACCATCACCAATCTATTCTATGATGATGTCACTGATGAACATAAGGAAGCTGATAAGTCCTTAGCTATTGAGTGGCAAGCTAAGACTTCTAACGATCATCAGGAGACAGATATAAAAGATGTCCCTGTTCAACAGGAGACCGAAGAAAAAGAAGCTGCTGATTCTGCTTCGTCAGCTGATCAACACTCATCACTGATGGAAGCCTTCCAGATGCTTATGGAAAATTCACTGAAGGAACTGGAAGAGAAGCATAATCAGCAGCTGGTGAAAGTAAAAGAGGAGCTGAAGAATGACCTGAAAGCAGAATTGGCAAAGTCCAATAAACTTCAGCTGGAAGCTATGCAATAGTCAACAGAGAAAATCATCAAGAAAGAAGTTGATAGCTTTCCTATTCCTCAAGACAACTCCTTGCAGTTAGTGCACATCCTAAGAGAATTGAACAAAAACGTTGAAAACGTGAAGGGTGATGTGAATCACCTTCATACTGCATTAAAGAGAGCTGAGCACAATATAGCAGATTTAACTGCAACCTTCATCAAAGTCAGTGATGAAGAGAAGGCTATAAATGTTGGTTTGTTGCAGGAACTGAACAAAGCTGGAGATGTTATCCATGCAGAGCTTTCAACCATGCAAATCAACATTGACTGCTGCAATGACAAGACTGACACCATCAGCACTGATATTCATCATCTTACAGCAAGCCATGACGTTGTCAATCAAAATCTAAAGGCGTTATGCGCTACTATGCTGATTCCTACAGTTGAACTCAACCCTGCTGTTGGACCTTCAAATGTCATCAGTTCTGATGATGACAAAAAGGGGGAAGATAAACAGAAAGAATCAATTAAGGAAGCTAAGGAAGCTGACAAGACTGACGAACTTGGAAAGGTAGAAGAAAAACAGGAAACTAAAGAAGAACCTACCAAGTACAAGAATACAGAATTAGCCAGGAAGGCAATGGAGCTTTTGAGGGAGCAACAACTTAAAGAGAAAATGGAGGCTGTCAAAGAAAACATGAACCTGGATGATGAAGCTGGTGAAGAAGAAGAAGAAGAAGAAGACGATGATGAGTCTTCTTATGAATATGAAGAAGTGCTTGAAGAATCAGAGGAAGAAGCTGATAGTTAAAATTTATAAAATTCTTGTAATCAGTTTACTTTTATCTATTCTTCAGACATCTCATCTGATGAACTTGTACTTGTAATATTTTCATTATCAATAAAAAGACAAGTTCAATCCAATATACTTTTTATATCTCAGAAAATTTTGAGGATTACATTCTTTAGTTTAAGTATTTAACAGGTACTTGACTGAAGTTTTGTCATCATCAAAAAGGGGGAAATTGTTGGATAAGGATGAAGATGAAGGCACTAAAGACTCTTTGATAAGGGAGGTTTTGATGCATTCCAAAACTTCAAAATTGGCTAAGTATGGAGTAACTTAGCTGATATCCCTTTGAAGGAATTTTGACTAAGTATAGAAGACATCAGAAGAGTCAAATTTCAAGGTCCAAGATTTCTGATCTGCTGAAGGAAAGTTATCAGATTGATGAAGATCAGCCGACTCAAATCAGATTTTTTCACATTTGGGATCAGCTCTGTTCGCCATCAGACGTACACTTTCGTCAGCCAAGTGGAAAAGATCATAAAGTCTTCCCAACGGTAATAAATGCCCCTTGGAGTAATAAATGCTGAAGTACGAGGTTATTAAAGACAAATGATTGAAGAAATACTTCGCATCAGCTGGGTGCATTTAATGCTGCATTTAATGCTGCCTGCAGAATAGTACTATGAACAGTACGGACAGTTGCAGAGAGCCGTTCGCGGAAATTAAGGACCAGTACTCGAGGAATTTGAATCTTGTCTTTCTTCAACAGATATTTTTCAAACCTCAAATATAAATAGCTGAAAGAGACGAAGAGAAAACAAGCAACACAATCTCTGAGAAATTTTCGAAGCAGAATTCTTTAAGTCTCAAGAACAGCTCACTCATCAGCTTAGTCATTTGTTGACAAAAGCAGAGTTGAAGAACAAAGCTAAATACATCTTCTGAGTGAATTTGTAAACACTAAGTGTTGTGAGAAGTAGATATCCATCTAAGTGAGTGATATTACTTCAGAGGGTAGGATTTCTTTGTGATTTCTTACTGCGAACTTGTGGTCGTTTCATTTGTTGTTCGACGCAAGCAGAGTATACTGTAAACTAAGTGATTATAGTATAACCCAAGATCTGTGTGACTTGGAAGAGTGGACTAAAGGATATTTACATCCATATAACCACTATAAAAATTCTGTGTGTTTTCCATTTGCATTTTACTTGCATATTTCAAGATTGCATAAAACACTTTAGTTAACTATTTGAAAAAGAACTTAAAAAGGGAGTTTATAAAACTGGGGAAACAATTTTCAAACTACTAAGGATACTTGTGAAAAACACTTTGAAAAATCCGCTGCAAGTACTCTAAAGTATTAAAACTGGTTTTAACAAAATCAGCTAAGTATCTATCAGACGTGTGGTCAGCAAACCTGTTCAAAGATTTGTTCGCGAACAGACTTGTAACTTACTACTCTGATCAGCTTAGTCTGTTCACAGTTAGAGAAAAGTTTTAAAGTTAAAAATTATAAAAAGTTCAGAGGTTTATTCACCCCCCCCCCCTGTAAACCTCATCTGACCACTTGGGACCAACAATATTTGATAAAGGCATAAAGTTAAGGCATTTATACCTTTCTTCTCTCACGTATAACATATTAAACTTTTTAAGAAATAGTAAAAGCTATTGTACAATACTGACAAAAAGTAAAATTCATTGGCATTTATACCTTTCTTCTCTCACGTATAATATATTGAACTTCTCACGTATAATACTCGGTTCGTTTTGCACCCCTAAATTCACCACATACTTAATTTGGTAAGGAAATGAAAGGCTTTTCAACCAATCGACAGAAAAATAATTGAGGCCATCTCAAGTCCAAGTTTCTAACTTTCTATAAAAGCTAAATATTTTCTTCTCTATTCTTCTCGAGAGATTTCAATTAAAGTTGAGGTAAGCAACTCTTCATTACGAGCACTTGCAATTAAATTTTTCCTTGATTCCAAAAGTAAGTAGTATTGTGTCAATATCAATTATCAATTATTAATTTTTTATTACATTGCTTGTCTTGTGTTGTGCTGCAGTTCCTTTTGGAAGCATTTTGGGCATCTTAAAAGAAACTATCAAAAGTGAGTAATTAATGGTTTGGGTCAATAGACAAGTGAAGCGACGACCCAAACCATTAATTCCATTGAATAGTAAAATTAAGTTGAGCATAAACTACATCTAAAAAACAATTGGCCGGAACTTTTCATGTTATAGTCGCAATTGGCTAAACTTGAACAGTTAGGGTATTGTTTGTACCGAAAAAATCACCCTCGATTAATCGAGGAACGACGGCTCGATATAACAAGCCAAAAATGGCATATGGGTTGAATTAAGTCACTCCAAAATGGATCAGACCAAATCGGATCCAGTTTGGACCGAAAATGGATCAAATCGAACCAATGGGTTGGCTATGAGCCCAATTTCAAAACTCGACCCAATTTCGCAATTAATTAACATTTGGGCCAAAAATATATTAATTAATTGATAAAATTAATTAATAGGCTAAAGTTAATTAATTACTAACTAAAGCCAAATAATGATTAATTACAAACGGGCTCGACCCACTTGATGGTTTTGGCTGATAAAGATTATGGACTGATTAATTAAGATTAATTGGGCCAAGTCTAATCAATTGGCCTATTTTTATAAATAAAGGCCATTAATTGTTTAAAGGGGTAATTAATTGGATAAATTATGAGACAACAGGGCTCGACCCAGGACCAACCATGGCCCGATCGGCCCAAATCGGCCATGACCCAGCCCAGATCGGCCACTCCTTATTTTGGACCCACTTGTGGCTTTGTTATTTAATTTATGGTTAATTAATTAAGGGATAAGGATTAAGCTAAGTAGTTGGCTTAAATAACTAAGTCCTTAAAAATCTCTTAGTTAGTTATCATTAATTCAATTTCAAACTAAACGTTTCTTCTTCTCCAACCACCACTAGCATTAATTTTCAGCAACAAAAGAACTACCATCAAAGTAGTGGAAGTAGTGGAAGGTTTTTCAAGTAGTGGAGAAAGTGGGAAAGTGGCTGTCAAGGCATCAGTTTCTGGCCATCAGCTCTCCAATCCAGCAACTATAAATACCTCGATACTGTCAGTCGCGCAGTACACACACACACAATCAATCAACAAATCTCAGTCTAACACTGATCGGCTCAACGCCTCTCCGGAAGTCCAGCGCTCCGCTGCTTCTTTTTCAGCAAACACCCTGTAGAACCCCTGATATCAACAGTCCCTCCTCAGCCACCAGCAACCCTCGACAGCCTGAAGTCTTGCCGCCGCCGCCGCCCAAAATCCGCCGCCGCCGTCGCCCAAGGTCCGCCGCCGCCGCCGCTAAAAATAAGCCACCGCCACCGTCGACATTAAGCCGCCGCCGCCGCCGATACTAAGCCGCCGCCGCCGCTGCTTCCGCTGTCCAGACGCTGTCTCGAGCGAAACCCCTTGATACAGGCAGTTAACAAGCTATTTTCTATCAAGTTATCAGTCTGTCAACTCGTTGATATCAGTCTGTCCCTCCTCAGCCACCAGTGATCCCTGACCGCCTGAAGTCTTGCCGCCGCCGCCGCCGCTCTCTTCCGCCGTCAGCTGACACTGACTCGAGCGAAACCACTCGTATCAACCAAGTAGCACGCTGGTAACTGTCATGTAAGTGCCCACGTATTTATGTGACAAACTCATCGAGTAGCCATCTGCTTGATGAGCTCGTCGTCAAGTAGCCATCTGCTTGACGGCTATCGGCTAAGTAGCCATCTGCTTCGTCGATGCCTTGGTCAGTGGCCACCCGCTGATCAGGAGCCCGATTGGTGGTTATCCATCAAGGTTGGGCGAACCATTGACGGTGGTCCGCCGTCGTCAATGTTACTTTCTGTCAACTTAATGTATTGTCATGTTTCATCAGCTCATCGGCGGGTTCCCTGCCGATCAAGGAGTCATTTTTCAGAACTTAATAGACTTATCAACTCATTTGGCAGACTATGCCAAAATAGGAGAATTGTATCGTTTTGAATATTGTTGTAAATTTTGTACATCGGAGAACTCGTCAATATTCTTTTATTATTAATGGAAGTAGTTTGGCCCGTAAATCTTGACTCTTTTACATAAATGTGCTTTACATCGGTTAATTTCCATTGATATGCTGTTTTCTGTCAAGATTATGTCTTCTGTCAAGGTGTATGATTAAACTGATTGATTATCAAGGCATTCGCTGATTTTCAAACCCGCTGATATGTTAAACAGGCCATCGATTGGTCATAAGTTTTTGGCACTTAAGAGAGATTTTCATAAATTATTTAAGTCCTGCGGCCAGGCAGGCATAGAAAAGAACTAGGGGTAGTGTTTGCCAACTCTGTCACAGTCGTTTAGAAGTCAGCCTTATCAGGACAACTTACTTTGATATCAATATGTCTTCGTCAGGACACTCGTATTATTGTTATACTGATATCAACATGTCTATTTTTGAATCGTTATGTTTGCACGCACAAACATTGGCACGCCCGCATCTATTTTATATCATATCGAGGTATTTCACGTCGAGCTATTGGCTCGTCGAGGGATTCATTGACAGGTTTACAGCAAACAATATTTTGGCACACCTTGATGCCAAGCATACCTCGATGTCGATCCCTCGACGCCAAGCACCCCTTGATGTCGGTTTTATCGCAAACAACATTTTTGGCACTTCTTGATGCCAAGGGTTGCTCGATGTCGTCGAGGCGTTCCTCGATGTTAAATTTATACGCAAGCAGTCACTCGATATCAAGTAATACGGGTGTCAAAATTTACGCAAACAATATTTTGGCACGCCCAGTGGGACTTGAAAATCTTTCTATCAAAAACTTACCAGCCACACAATATGTTGGCTCGGCGAGACTTGAAATTTTTATGAATTAGTTGCCAAAAAACGATTATCAGCCAAGTAACTATTTGGCTAGCTGACACTTGATAATCTTTCTGCCAAACAGTCAATCAGTTGATGCTAAACAATTAATCTTCTGCTGTTGTCGAGATAATACCACTGATAACGCGAAAGACTTGATCTACCTTGACGAGGACACGCTCTGACTTAACGCATACCTTGGAAAATCTATCAACGGTTCCACTGACTATGGAAGGAGCCGACAGAATCGAGGAGCTGACTGCTGAGGTCCGTAACTTCACCAGGGACCTTGAGACCAAACAGGAAGAATGGTCTAACGTTGTCAGCAAGATTGAACATATGCTGGGCTCGGCCACTGCTGCTAGTCAGGCCAATACAGAAGCCAGCAACACTGTAAATAACTCATTGATGCACTTGGAGGCGAAAATGGCATCACTCGCAGAGAGCATCAACATGCTTGCCAACGGCATACAAGCGCAGGCCTGGACTGGGCCGCCGAAGACTGCCATTGACAAAGGAAAAGGCCCCGCGATCCAGATCGGGGAAAGTTCGTCAAGAGACGAGACGCCTTGTAGACAAGGCAACGGACAATCTAATGTCCAGGAAAGGAACAAAGGAAGCACTTCCAAAGCAAGGAACGCCCGTCAAGACTCGGGGGGCAGGTCCGAAGAGGACCGATTAGAGGCCGCCGGATACGGCCAGGAAGGATATCAAGCCAACTCAATGGCTTATGACAGGACTGTTCATCGAACCGTAGAGGGTCCAGAGGACCTCTTGACGGTGAACCAAGCTGAAGAAATGTTCGTCAGGAGACAGGGGAACAGGGCAGCGAGGTATAATAAGCCTCACCCGGAGTATATCGATCAGATCCCGTTCCCAATGAACTACAGACCGCCGAATTTTACATTGTTTTCAGGCGAAGGATCACAATCTGCCACTGAGCATCTGGCTCGATTTTCTTTGGAATGTGGCAACATGACTAACGATTTAAAATTGAAACTGTTTCCCAACTCCCTGACAGGAATGGCGTTCCACTGGTACGCCAATTTGAAGCCTGGATCGGTCCCCGACTGGCCATCCATGGAAAAAATATTCGTGATGAACCACTATCAGGCCCCACTCGAGGTATCCGTCATCGAGCTGTCGAACATGAGGCAGCTGACAGGACAGACTGTCGAAGAGTACATGAAGAAGTTCATCAGGGCCAGAGGATTCTGCGCCATCCCACTGCCAGAAAAGGAATGCATCAAAATTGCCATCCATGGCATGCATTTCGAATTACGAAAGATCATGATGGCACAATACCACGAGAACTTGTTCGAACTGACCGATCACGCGGTCCGTTATGAACGAGTATTGAGAGACGAGAACGGCCGACAGCCCAGAGGAAGTTACTATCAAGTGGGTATGGCCGACTCTAGTGAGGAGCAGATCAATCAGGTCAGCAGACCGACTGAGCAATAGGGTATCGAGATCGGACTGGCAGAAGTGGTCTGCCCTAAGAACACCGTCTGTACGGCTCTCGCCAAGCCGAAAGAACCTCAACCTACTATCAAGGTGCCAAATAATTTGGTGCGATGAGACGCTGAATATAAAACTGATAGGGAAAGACGATATTCTTTCGACGTCTCGAAAACAGAGGCCATATTCGATCAGTTGTTGGCCGACAAGATCCTTCGCCTCAAAGGAGACCACGTTATTCCACCATCAATAAAGATAGCAGGTAAAACGTATTGCAAATATCATGATGTTTGGACTCACGCAACGAACGAGTGTCTAGTGTTCAGGTGGATGGTGCAGGATCACCTTGACAAGGGCATCTTGAGGTTTGCCCCGGATTGGAAGATCACGAAACCGATGACGGTTGACACCAACCCATTCCAACAAAATGAAGTAGGGATAAATGTCATAACAATCACGGAATTACCGACAGGCGAGAAACTGTATTCAGATGATGATCCAGATTATGACATGAGAAACAAGGAAATGGGCCTGTGTGCGAGGTGCCAAAACGAATTGGCGACAGTCCCGCTGTTCATCAACCCGGCGATATATGGCCCATACATGCCTTGGCCAAATGTAATGCCGTCAGGGTATCCTTATCAGGTGATGCCGCAACCGCAGGCAAACCCCCAAACAGCGCCGCAGCCGCAGGCGATACCACCACCACCACCACCTAGACCCATGAGGCCGTATCCAGTCCCCACTCCGATGGCAAATACTGAACGTGCAACATCAACGGCGGAACAACGCCGGGAACAGGCTAAAATCATGATGCCTCGACGGCATCAGGAAGGGACCAACCGAAACAGCATAATCAGGGAGAGATCCCCTGACAAGACACCAGTTAGGCAGGTCAGATCGACCGCCAGTCGTAGAGACAGGACACATGGTCCGTCACCAAAGATTACTCCGCCAGGCTCATCGAGGCCGCGAACTGTTCATACTCCCGCCGACACACAGGTGGATCGATGGGTTCCCGTCAGGCACCTAAAATTTCCTGGAGACCGAAGGGTCGATCAGATGACCCGGACGCAGTATAGGCGTTACTTACGCCAACGAAAGGAACTGGAAATTGCCAAGGGGAAGGCCCCGATGAGAGAATCAGCAAAGAAACCTCCGGCAACGGAGCAGAAATTGAAACAGGGAACGATAGAGGCCAAATCTGGCCAAGGGGTCGACAGCATCGAGGCCAAGAGCTCGATGCAGATCGACACTTCCAAATGGACCCCAGGAAAGGCTAAATTCGGTACTATCAACTTAGAAGAAGATGACTTGTTGTCTGACGAGGAAGACGGAAACGATCTCAAGGCAAAATTTGCCGAGATTTTCGACGACAGAGGCAACAAGGAAGACGAGGCCAAAACTGGTCAGACCGTCGAGGCCAAATCTGGCCAGGAAATCGAGAAACAGGTCAATCGACCTACTGAGCAGCAGGAGGTCGATAAGCAAGCGATCGACAAGGAAACAGAAACAAAGACAGTAAAAAATGTTGCCACCAGTCAGCCGACAAACGGCTCGACGGTGATGGAATGCAACGCCATCGATTCTGAACTTGTTGAATTCATCAACGAGGAGTTGGAGTATGCCACTGATGGCTTTTGGGACGACAGTATGCCAGTGGTACAAATGGCAGAGGACTTAGAGCTGTTATCGGTCGACGACGAGAAAGAGACCGATTGGGATAAAAGAGTTGAAACTATTTTCCAAAAGCCACCATCATTTATGGCTCGACACATCAGGCCACTTTACGTATCAGGCCATATCGACGGAAAACCCATCGACAGAATGCTGGTCGACAATGGGGCAGCCATCAACGTGATGCCTGCATCGACGATGTACAAACTGTGAAAAGTCAGCGAGGACTTGATGGAGACTAAGGTGATTGTCAGCAACTTTACAGGGGGAAAAGCTGACACGTTAGGAATATTGCCCGTCGAGGTAAAGATTGGAAAAACCAGTTTGAAAATTGCTTTCTTTGTGGTAGATGCTGCCACCTCTTATAATGCGCTGTTGGGAAGGGACTGGATTCACTCAGCCCTTTGTGTACCGTCCTCTCTGCATCAGTGCTTATTAATTTGGGGAGACGCCCCCGAACCTGAAATCATTATGGCCGACAACAGGCCATTCACCGCCAAGATCAACGCTGTCGAGGCAGCATATTATCGAGATGACGTGGGTCCTTACAGATTCATTGGACAAGATAAATATGGACGACCGAAGGAAGTCACTGAGAGCAAGAACTTGACGCAGCTTGAAATGGCTTGTTTGGCCAAGGAACTAAGTCGGCCTTGCAACGTCAAGGAATCGGGGCCGCACGAACAGAACTGTCAGTCCTTATGAATTGTCCTGATGACGAAGGACCATCGACCGATAAGGCCGACAGACTGGAAATCGATGAGATCATTGTTATCGGGCCGCAGCAAGAAGCATGTGCCGATTTGATTCGAAGGTTTCGGGCCTACGTGGCCGAATGTTATACAGGCGATCTCATTTTCGAGGAGGAAACGCCACCGTCAGTTGGCGATGAAATTCAGTTAGATGAGCTAGCAACGGCGCCAGCCAAGCTCGATGACATCAAGATACAGGTGCAAGACCCTGTCGTCGAGATTGAGTTAGGCACCGAAGATGATCATAGGCCAACTTACATCAGCGCATTGCTTGATGATGGCCAGAAGGATCGATTGATACAAGTGTTGAAGGAATACAAGGATTGTTTTGCCTGGAATTACGACGAGATGCCAGGGTTGAGCAGAGAGTTGGTAGAACACCGTATTCCGATACTTGAAGGATATTTACCCCGGAAACAGCCCCTGCGAAGGATGTCTGTCGAGGTCTGCAGACTGATCAGGGAAGAAATCGAGAAGCTGTTGAAGGCCAGTTTCATCGAAGTGGCCCGATATCCGGAGTGGGTAGCAAATGTAGTACCCGTAATGAAGAAAAACGGGAAAATCAGGATATGCATTGATTTTAGAGACCTGAATCTTGCATCTCCGAAAGACGAATACCCGATGCCAATGGCGGATATGTTAATCGATGCTGCCGCTGGCAATATGTTCCTGACAGCCGTCGACGGAAGTGCAGGCTATAACCAGATTTTTGTGGCTGTTGACGATGTACCAAAATTGGCTTTTCAATGTCCCGGCGGAATAGGCACCTTCCAATGGAAAGTGATGCCATTCGGACTCAAAAACGCCGGAGCAACCTATCAACGAGCCATGAACTGCATCTTCAGTGAGTACATCGATGACTTTGTTAAAATTTACATCGATGATATCATTATCAAGTCGGCTAGTTACGACGAAAATCTAACACATTTGGCGAAGTCATTTGCCAAAATGAGGAAACATAATTTAAAGCTTAACCCCTTGAAGTGTGTGTTTGCAGTTGCGTCAGCCAATTTTCTTGGCTTCTTAGTACATCGCAAGGGGATTGAGATTGACAAAAATAAGTCCAAAGCTATCTTGACGGCCAGACCTCCGTCGACAAAGAAGGAATTACAACAATTCCTTGGGAAAGTCAACTTTTTACGGAGGTTCATTTCTAACTTGGCTGGAAAAACGAAGGTCTTCTCGCCTTTGTTAAAATTGAAGGACAAATAAGAATTTTGCTGGCAAACGGAGCACGAGCAGGCGTTTCAGGAAATCAAGGATAAGCTGACAACGCCGCCTGTAATGATGCCGCCTGTCAAGGGAAAGCCCTTGAAATTATACATATCTGCCACGGAAGACACCGTCGGCGGATTTCTGGCACAGGACGATGAAAATGGATTCGAACGAGCTATCTATTATTTGAGCAGGCACCTGACAGAAACAGAGCAAAGGTATTCACCGATAGAAAAGGTATGCCTTGCATAGTTTTTCTCTTGCAAGAAATTACGTCATTATATGTTGCCTGTGAAAGTGTTAGTTATTTCTGGTATTGATGTGATAAAATATATGATAGCTAAGCCTGTGATGAGGGGACGGATCGGTCGATGGGCCATCCAATTGATGGAATATCAGTTGCAATACGTACCGCAAAAAGCAGTCAAAGGCCAAGTATTGGCTGATTTTCTGGTTGACCATCCATGTCTCGATATTGATCAAGCCGTTCTTAAAGAGCTGGACTCGATGACAGTGGAGATCAGGCCATGGACTTTGGCCTTTGATGGGTCTAGAACCGACAGGCTGTCTGGAGCAGGTATAGTCTTGATTTCTCCATTAAACGTAAAAACTAAGTTATCAATTCGATTTGATTTTGAATGTACTAACAATCAGGCCGAATACGAAGCCTTGATAATTGGACTGGAAATGCTTAGAGAGCTCGACAAGCAAGTCTGTCGTCATCATCGGGGACTCGCAGTTGGTTATCAGGTAAATACAAGGTACATACAAATGCCGAAACCCAACGCTTGACAAATATTATTTAACTGCGATGTCTTTGTTGTCGGAGTTCGTTGACGTTACATGTTACCATGTGACGAGGGGAAACAACAGCGAGGCCAACAGTTTGGCCCAACTGGCGACTGGTGTTGATCTCCATGATGACATCGAGGAATCCCTCTATGTCGTCAGGAGACGACACTGTCCATTTATGTATCGAGACAACGTCCTGACTGTTTTGAGTGTGTTTCAGGACCCTGATGACTGGAGAGAGCCGATCAGAAAATATCTGGCTGATCCGTCGGACCGAGCATCTCGACAGACGAGGCTCAGGGCAGTCAATTATGTCTTGATAGGCGATCAACTGTTAAGAAAAAGCCATGACGGCGTGCTCCTGTTATGCGTCGATCAGCAAGAGGCCATGAGAATTATGATGGAGGCTCATGAAGGAATTTGTGGGGCCCATCAAAATGGTCACAAGTTAGCATGGCTGCTGCGCCGATATGGCTATTACTGGCCAAAGATGGTGGGAGACTGTATTCAATTGGCAAGGGGTTGTGAGAAATGCCAACGCTTCGGGGTGGTCCAGAGGATGACCGTCGAGGAAATGAACATGATAATCAAGCCATGGCCTTTCAGATGCTGGGCCATCGATATCATCGGGGAGATCCATCCTTCGTCTTCCAAACACCATCGATACATTATTGTGGCCACGGACTACTTTACCAAGTGGGTAGAGGCCAAACCACTCAAACAGGCCAATCAGGCCGAGGTGATGAAGTTCATCAAGGACTTAATCATCCACAGGTTTGGTCTGCCGCAGACCATTGTCACTGACAGGGGACTGATGTTCGTCGGTCAAGAAATCAAGGAGTTTGCCAGATCGATGGGTTTTGAATTGGTCCATTCAACATCGTATTATGCACAAGGGAATGGCCAAGCGGAAGCTTCTAATCGAGTCCTCAAGGACATTATCTCGAAAATGATCGAGGAGAACCCTAGAGCTTGGCACTTGATGCTGTCAGAGGCATTGTGGGCTTATCGGACAAGCAAACGGACAAATACTGGCACCACCCCGTATAAACTAACTTATGGACAGGAAGCCGTTCTACCAATGGAAATCAACGTCCGATCTCTGCGGGTGATGCAGCAAAATGAGCTGACGCCCGAGGAGTACACTGAAAATATGTTCCAGCAGCTCGATGAGCTCGACGAGATCAGGGTTGCCGCGTTAGACAAGATCGAGGCACAAAAAAGGCTAGTTGCTCGATGCTACGATAAAAAGATACGCAGGAAACACTTTGACGTCGGGGACATGGTCTGGAGAGTTGTTTTGCCACTTCATCAGCGCGAGAAGAAGTATGGCAAGTGGAGCGCAACGTGGCAAGGACCATATGAAATCTACTCGATAACTCGAGGTGGGGGCTATATCCTGAAAAAGCCAGATGGAAACCTCTGTCGAGACCCCATCAATGGCAGATATTTGAAAAAGTTTAGGCCCACCCTTTGGGAATCGATGTGTCTAGAACATCAACGAGCTTTGGAGCTGGAAATCGAGCGGCGCCAAGAGTACTTTAGTGCGCCGATCCCATTGTAAGTATAAGTTAGGTTTACTTTTAGTCTTGTTTTTATTTCCCTTTCCGTTTTGTTAGACTAAGTTTTTAAAATTAATACTATTATTTTCAATTTAAATTTTTGTCCAAATACTTTTATTTTAATCTAAATTTTTTTTTCCCGATTTTCAAGTTTTTACATCAAGGCATTTCGTTTAAGTCTGCTGGGTTGATTTGATTTCAATTTAGTCTTGTTGACAAGAAAGTTGTGTTTTTGCTTGCGAAGTCGTTTGTTGAGTTGGAAAATCAATGGCTTCGATTTTTGGTACTTAGTCATATTTGGTTTCGGTTTTGGAGAAAAACTGAAAATAAACCAAGCCAAAAGAAATTCTACTAAAGAAATGAAAACTAGTCTTTGGCCATCAGGCCATTGCATCAGTCACTTGAAGAAGTGAATTTGGTTAACTACCAAACTTTTGGCTAACTGCCATCGAGAGGCCAACTGATATCAACGCGCTAGTATCAATAGGTGTCCTGATATCAAGAGATGTCTTGATATCGAGAGATCCGCCATCATCAAGGCCATTGTAATATGGTCTATTATCTACTGATAGTTCTGGTTTCATGAAGCCGATAGTTGGTTATTAAATGAAACATTGTCCCAATTTCTAATTTTTAAAAGGGAGTGAAAAACTTTAATATAAGTCTAATTCGATTAAATTAATTTTTAACTTAATTACATCGAATACGACTTACGGGGGGCATTGTTTGTACCGAAAAAATCACCCTCGATTAATCGAGGAACGACGGCTCGATATAACAAGCCAAAAATGGCATATGGGCCGAATTAAGTCACTCCAAAACGGATAAGACCAAATCGGATCCAGTTTGGACCGAAAATGGATCAAATCGAACCAATGGGTTGGCTATGAGCCCAATTTCAAAACTCGACCCAATTTCGCAATTAATTAACATTTGGGCCAAAAATATATTAATTAATTGATAAAATTAATTAATAGGCTAAAGTTAATTAATTACTAACTAAAGCCAAATAATGATTAATTACAAACGGGCTCGACCCACTTGATGGTTTTGGCTGATAAAGATTATGGACTGATTAATTAAGATTAATTGGGCCAAGTCTAATCAATTGGCCTATTTTTATAAATAAAGGCCATTAATTGTTTAAAGGGGTAATTAATTGGATAAATTGTGAGACAACAGGGCTCGACCCAGGACCAACCATGGCCCGATCGGCCCAAATCGGCCATGACCCAGCCCAGATCGGCCACTCCTTATTTTGGACCCACTTGTGGCTTTGTTATTTAATTTATGGTTAATTAATTAAGGGATAAGGATTAAGCTAAGTAGTTGGCTTAAATAACTAAGTCCTTAAAAATCTCTTAGTTAGTTATCATTAATTCAATTTCAAACTCAACGTTTCTTCTTCTCCAACCACCACTAGCATTAATTTTCAGCAACAAAAGAACTACCATCAAAGTAGTGGAAGTAGTGGAAGGTTTTTCAAGTAGTGGAAGGTTTTTCAAGTAGTGGAGAAAGTGGGAAAGTGGCTGTCAAGGCATAAGTTTCTGGCCATCAGCTCTCCAATCCAGCAACTATAAATACCTCGATACTGTCAGTCGCGCAGTACACACACACACAATCAATCAACAAATCTCAGTCTAACACTGATCGGCTCAACGCCTCTCCGGAAGTCCAGCGCTCCGCTGCTTCTTTTTCAGCAAACACCCTGTAGAACCCCTGATATCAACAGTCCCTCCTCAGCCACCAGCAACCCTCGACAGCCTGAAGTCTTGCCGCCGCCGCCGCCCAAAATCCGCCGCCGCCCAAGGTCCGCCGCCGCCGCCGGTAAAAATAAGCCGCCGCTGCTTCCGCTGTCCAGACGCTGTCTCGAGCGAAACCCCTTGATACAGGCAGTTAACAAGCTGTTTTCTGTCAAGTTATCAGTCTGTCAACTCGTTGATATCAGTCTGTCCCTCCTCAGCCACCAGTGATCCCTGACCGCCTGAAGTCTTGCCGCCGCCGCCGCTCTCTTCCGCCGTCAGCTGACACTGACTCGAGCGAAACCACTCGTATCAACCAAGTAGCACGCTGGTAACTGTCATGTAAGTGCCCACGTATTTATGTGACAAACTCATCGAGTAGCCATCTGCTTGATGAGCTCGTCGTCAAGTAGCCATCTGCTTGACGGCTATCGGCTAAGTAGCCATCTGCTTCGTCGATGCCTTGGTCAGTGGCCACCCGCTGATCAGGAGCCCGATTGGTGGTTATCCATCAAGGTTGGGCGAACCATTGACGGTGGTCCGCCGTCGTCAATGTTACTTTCTGTCAACTTAATGTATTTTCATGTTTCATCAGCTCATCGGCGGGTTCCCTGCCAATCAAGGAGTCATTTTTCAGAACTTAATAGACTTATCAACTCATTTGGCAGACTATGCCAAAATAGGAGAATTGTATCGTTTTGCATATTGTTGTAAATTTTGTACATCGGGGAACTCGTCAATATTCTTTTATTATTAATGGAAGTAGTTTGGCCCGTAAATCTTGACTCTTTTACATAAATGTGCTTTACATCGGTTAATTTCCATTGATATGCTGTTTTCTGTCAAGATTATGTCTTCTGTCAAGGTGTATGATTAAACTGATTGATTATCAAGGCATTCGCTGATTTTCAAACCCGCTGATATGTTAAACAGGCCATCGATTGGTCATAAGTTTTTGGCACTTAAGAGAGATTTTCATAAATTATTTAAGTCCTGCGGCCAGGCATGCATAGAAAAGAACTAGGGGTAGTGTTTGCCTACTCTGTCACAGTCGTTTAGAAGTCAGCCTTATCAGGACAACTTCCTTTGATATCAATATGTCTTCGTCAGGACACTCGTATTATTGTTATACTGATATCAACATGTCTATTTTTGAATCGTTATGTTTGCACGCACAAACATTGGCACGCCCGCATCTATTTTATATCATATCGAGGTATTTCACGTCGAGCTATTAGCCCGTCGAGGGATTCATTGACAGGTTTACAGCAAACAATATTTTGGCACACCTTGATGCCAAGCATACCTCGATGTCGATCCCTCGACGCCAAGCACCCCTTGATGTCGGTTTTATCGCAAACAACATTTTTGGCACTTCTTGATGCCAAGGGTTGCTCGATGTCGTCGAGGCGTTCCTCGATGTTAAATTTATACGCAAGCAGTCACTCGATATCAAGTAATACGGGTGTCAAAATTTACGCAAACAGGTATATATGGCTATGAGTACATGACCTGAAAGACGCGGTCATAATGGCCACAACGGACCTTTATCACGACGAGGATGGGGTGAGGTGAGGTGCAAGGGTTTGTTCGGTTTTTGTTTTTAAAATTCAAAATATTATCTTTTTGGAATATCTGTAAAAGCCCTCCATAATATTATGTTAGTCGAAAGATTGATGATTAACAAACAAATTAATATTTGAGTTTGCTTTTTTAATTTATCTTAACAGGAATTTTATCTAAAGACCCAGGTCTTTTGGGCTCATTGTTGAAGGAAGGCTCACTTATGAAGAAAGACCCAATTATGAAGGAATATCCATTTATTAAAGAAGACTCATATGAAGAAACAACTATTGAATTCCCTAATATCCCTGAAGGGCTAAATTTTTTATACAAGAAATTTGTGGTCTATTGTGCCCACTCTTGATATATCCGATTTTTTTAAGAGCAAAAAGGAAAAAAAATTTAAATCCTTAGAATCTTTAATTTCAAGTAATTCTTGGAATAAGATAATATTTCCTTCCTTACCATGTTCTCGGCCATTCATTTATTCTAGCCAAAAAATTCATGCATTTAAAAATTAATGCTTGCTTATTTTATTTCTCAAATCTCTATTAAAAGCAAGATCTTCCATAATTATTCTCTTAATCAAAATCGGCCAACTATAATTAATCTTGACTTGTTTTGAAAATCTTTCCTAAATACTCTTGGCCAAAGTCTTGCCCTTTTTAAATGATCTTTTGCAAATCTTCGAAATCTTTCCTCTTTTACTTGGTCTTAAATTAAGGGCTTATTCAATGAACTTGGTTCAAAATTTATTTTGTCACATTAGATAAAAAGATCGGATCATATCTTTTCAATTGGTGACAAAATTATTTTTTATCTAAAGAAAGACTTTGCTTTGAAAATCTTACCCTTCTTGTATGCCGAAAGCTGACCTATAAATTTGAGCCTCTCTATACTCGATTTAAACACACAAGAATTAGAGCTTTCATTTGAAAAATTACTCCATCTCCCAAATAGATTTTTAAGCTATCTCTTGTAAATTATTTTCTCCCTTGAAAAACCAAAATCCTTTTACCTTGCTCCTGAAATTTTGAGATTTACTGAGTGGTAAAAATAGTGTGAGAATATATAAGAGATCTCCAATCTAGTTCGATAAGGAGCATTTTACTGTTGGTAGAAAAAATATTTTTGTATAAACTGTGTGAAAGTAAAAAATTTGTAAGCTCGTATTTTCAACATTAATACAGGAAATATACGAACTGATCTTACGCGGTTTCGTCAGTTCGATCAAGGGTTGGATATATGACAATAATAACAATAAATAAAGTAAAGTAAAGATCAAATGTAATTGTATTCGAATTAATTGAGTACAAGTACAAGTATTTAGGGTCCTACTCGAGCATTATTGGATGCCGTATAAGCTAGAGGGTGAAATATGTATAAAGAAGCCTAAGATATACTAGTAAACCCGAGCAGCAGTCTCAGGTTTTTAGTACCTAGGAAGTTGTGTAGTATAATAAATGCATGGAGTATTTATAGCCAAATTGGAGGGCTTGGGCCTGGGCTTGGCCCAACAGTGTCCTTCGATCTATGGTTCTCTGATGTGCTCGAAACAATCATCTTCATGCTTTGGTTCGGCTTTTGGTCCCTGGCGACAGGGTTCGGTGCTATTCGAACCGTATTGAGGCTCGAAAAACAGGGGATCCGAATTACCCCTCATCAATACTCCCCCACTTCTCGAGTGTAAAGCGAAGCAAGCGCTCGAAGAAGTATAGAATACGTCTTCAAGCTGCCGTGAGACGAACCGTTCGGATATCTTGAGGATATGCCTCGTTAAAAACCTAACTTGGAAAAACCCATTGGGATAAAAACCGAGCTAGGGAAAAAGAGTGCATATACAAGAAAGCATGCATCGACGTGTTCTGTGGTTGCCCTTGTCAGAGGATGTTGAAGTAATAATATCTTTTTTGGTTCCAAGATGTGTCGTTCGATCCCCATATTTATGTTTTCCCGAATTTCCGGTTATAATAAGCAGGGCCTCCGAGATCTTTAGGGATGAACCGTAAAGACAAATTCTGCAATTTTAGAAAGTGAAGGACCAAAAAGGCTGTTTTGAGTAGAATAACCCGAAGTTTTTACCCTTGGTAAGTTCAACCGTCGCGGTTACTCGGGGACCTCTTTGCATTTTACCTTTTTAACCCCGTATATATATGTTGACCCGTTGAAAAATTACTTCCATGTTATATTTTCTCTTGAGCTCGAAGTGTTTTAATCGAAGAGGTAGTTACTTAGTATATTCATCTCCGAATTCATAATGTCAAGTTCTAGAATTTCAAAGGGCAAGAATAAGGTCGAAGAGAGTCAAGAATCTGATCCCTTGTTTAAGCTTGTAGATGACTTCGAAGAAGGGGAATTTCATCAAGACGGTGAAGACGACGATCCGAGCGAGGATCTCGAAGAGAATGAGGTCGACAAACGTAGTATCGGCGAAGGTGCTTTTGTAAGGATCTTTCAACATACGCAAGCCCCACAAGCCGTAATCTCGGGTAAGTCAGAGCTTCCCGCTAGTGAAACTTCCTGTTGTTTTTCGAAAAAAGATTATACTCGCCTCGAGGCGGATTTTGGGAAATTTCTTCCCAAAGGTTTTTCGATTATCGTTCCTTCTTATACCGAGCGTGCCACTGAGCCCCCCGCTGGATGTCAAGCTTTTTACGAGGGACAATTTTCCTGTGGCTTGCGTATCCCGTTCGTTCCTCTTATCAGAAACATCCTGAATTTCTTTTCGCTTTCCCCGGCTCAGCTTCTCCCACACTCCATTGCATACATACTTGCGTTTTGCGTTCTTATGGAGAGCAAGAGGGAAGAGGCTTCCTTCAGTAACTTTTGGCAGATTTTTCGAATGGACCCCTGCAAGGGTTCGAACATGGGGTTTGTCTCCGTCCTTCCGCGGTCCAAACGGCCTTTTCTTACAAAGATAACAACAAAGAAGAGTATAGGTTGGAAAAGAAGATTTTTCTTCGTGAAGGGTCCTGATGTTCCTGTGTCGAAAGGTAGTTCGAAGACTAGACCGTATCGATGGGATGGTGCAGACTCTTGGTCGTATGGATCTCGTAAGATCAGAGAAAAGCTCAGACAACGTCTTTCTGATGAACTTCTCGAGCAGCTGAGGTCCAATCCTTACCATACCAGGTTCCTAGTTCAGGAAGGCGTTTTGCGATTAGCTGGATTGAGCCACTGTGTCTATCCTGCCCCTGTGATTAAATATCCCAGTCGAACTTCCAAAGGATCGCTTCAGCAGGTCAATGACCTTCCAATCCCTAGCGTTCCGTCCTTTGCCACTCCTTCCTTAGGTATGTCTATCCTCTTTTCTGTTTTAAGGTTTTATTGAATAGTTTAGATCATATGCCCCAATCGCGTTATTCCTGCAGGTCAAGTCGTTGAGAAATTTCGAGTGTCTGCCGCCGGTCTAACCGAAGACAAACCATTTTACTTTGACCCGTTATCTCATACTGTCGGAAATAGAACAGGTACAAGTACCCTGGGCGGAAATCCCGTTATTGTTCCGCTCACGATTCCCGACCTGAGAGGCGTTGGCACTATGAGTTCCTTGAACTCCGCCTCTGCTGGGCCACTGCGAGCCTTGTTTTCGCCTGATACTTCTGCTCTTTCGTCGGTCGGTTATAGTCAACATTCCTGGAACCGGGTTCAGGGTGTCCAGGAATATGAGAAGCTTTTGAGCCGCAAAAGAAATGCTGAACATCCTGGACCCTCTAGGAGTGTAAAGCCTTTTGGTGTGAGTTCCGACTCCGTTCCATGCCGAGAAGGCAGATCGGAACCTGATGTGGCTGATTTCATGGACGAGCACCTTCGGGGTGGCAGGGCTGCTGGGTACCCTGAAGATGGTACCATTCTAACTGATCTGGATTCAGGTGGCGAAAATGAGTTCGACAAAGCCACTAGAATTTATTTGGCTGGTCGGTTTAAGCGGGATATCTTGCTTCAAACCGTCAAAGGTGACTTCGAGGTTCTGAGTGATTTTTCCCGAACGTATCATGAGGTAAACGATTATCTTTTCTTTCTTCGGTGTTCTTGATATTTTGCTGACATGTTTTACTTACTCCGCAGATCGGGGACTTATTTGCTATCCAAACTTATCGCTTGGCCTTGCTGGAACAAGAATCGCAGGATGCTCATGATGCGTGTGCTCAAATTCTCATCGATAACCAAAATCTTCGAGCTCAGTTAGCAGAAAACCAACGGGAATTATCTAAAACGAAGAAGGAGCTCGAAAAGGCTACTATGAAACATTCCTCATCCATGGAGGAAGATCTGATGGCGTCCGTTAAAGAGAGAAGTGCTATCGAGGAAGAGCTGAAGAAGGTAAAGATGGAACTGGAGCTGGCGAAACAAGATTCCGAGCGTGCATATGCCCAAGGTCGGGAAGAAGCCGAGATCCCTGCCATACGAGAGTTCCTGGAATCCCCTGTCTTGGACCCCTTAGTTCAGAGGAAAATGGGAGAAATCCTTCAGACAATCTTTTATAAAGGGGTTCAACAATTAGTCGCGGCCGAGAAAATTCCGGATGACATGGAAGAATATTTCAAGTATATGGACCCTTTCAAGAATGCTGAAGGGAAGGATTATAAAGCTTCCTCTCTTCCCAAGGAGAATACTAACTGGCAGGGACATCGCTTTGCCCCCTTAGTCGAGGAGTATGGCATTCCAATGCCTAACCCTGATGTGCTCGAGTACTCTTGCGACGATCCTTCTAATGTGCCCGGAGAGGAAAATAAAGATGTCAATATAGGCAATGCCCCGGATAAGGGAGACGGTCGATCTTTCGACCAAGCTGGGTAATTATCCAGCTTTAAATATGTATATATCGTTTGATCTTCAGTTTTGCGAGTTATTGAGTAAGCCGGAGGGGCGATTCGAGGTTCTCTAGTTAGGAAATCAATTGTATTTACTCGTGTAACCCCATTTTGTAAACGAGTTGACTTTATATTTCTTGATCTGATTCGTGTAATTTGTGAATTCTAACTTTATAAACAGATGATTTTTCACACTTTCTGATCGAACTTTGTTTATCCGAGTGGGATTTTTCTCCATGGTCGCGTCGATTCACTATCATAATCGTAGTGCGTAGCGTCTATAAATATTAGGATTTCTTTTCATTATTCATACGATATCCTCCCTCACAGAGATCGGAGCTCTCCCCTTTTCTGCAATTTCTGAATTCCTCGAAAAGTAAAGATCCTATCATATCGATCCCATATTCACTTATTATGGAGAATGTATTAGGCAAAGCTATCGATCCCCGATCGATATTTGGTGGTTCGAAGAATAAGAAATTGAACAAAGAGCGAAAAGCTGACAAGGAGGTCAAACCCTCCAAATCTTCTTCTAAGACCTCTGTGTCTTCCCCGAAAGCTCCTGAAGGGGGAGAAGATAAGAAAGAGAAAAGCGCCTCCTCGAAACCAAACAAGGGTGATGAAAAGCTCGAGGCTGAGCTCAGAGGTTCCTCCCCGAAAGTGATTGATTCTAAAAGTGAGAATCCTGCCCAAGAAAAGATTCCTGTTCCTTCTTCGAATAAGAGGCCTTATTCTGATGGGGTTACACCGATTGAGGCTTTGCAAAATCTTGTTATTGGTAACAAGTCACCGTCCGACACTTCGATCGTTCCTCCCTCAGGGAATCCTAGCAAAAAATCCAAGTCAGAGACTGAGATTGGTGGGGGGGCCTCTGCTGAAGCTTTAGGAATTGATAATCCTCCTCGACCTTTTGCCGATTCCACTCCTCAAAAAGTTGCTTCTTCCCTGCACGAGGAGTTGAAAGATGGATCTCCTTCTAAGGTTGATCCCATGGGTAACTTGTTGCAAGCTACCTTTACTTCTTCAGAGACTGACATACCCAAGGAGAGGAACATGTCCAAAGAGAGAAACATAGAAGAGTTGTTCGAGTCTGGGCAGCACTTGCTTTTTCAGGTGTACTCTCCTCTCTTTTTTTTTTTTTTTTTTTTTTTTTTTTTTTTTTTTTTAACGCTGCTGATCCTTTTAACAGGCCGGACAAGATTTTATTGAGCTTAAAACATTTGCTGAGCGGGAGACCAGCCAGCGTGCTGCTATTTCTCTCGAGCTGGAGGAGAAGAAAGTCGAGCTCGACCGCGTCCTCGCAGAGAAGCTTGCTTTAGAGAGGGAGAAGACTGCTAACGAACGTGGAGAAGAGATCCATAATCAGCTGAACGAGAAAATCGAGAAGCTGAAGAATCTTCATGAGCAGGAGAAGCAAGATTTCATACGTCAAGAGAAGGAGGCTTATGATCGTGGGTTCGCAGCAGGATATGAGGCTCGTAGCGCTGAGCTTCGAAAGATTCTTTCTGATAATAAGCTTGTTTAGATGTCGTCTCTAATTAGCTCGGGCTTGTAATATTTCCGTATTGTTTTTGTTTGTGCAATCATGAATAATTTTCAGATATTTTATTTCTCATGGCTTGTAATACCTTACTCTTCTTTTCGAATCGCATGTTCTCCCTATGTGCTCTTTCTTTGATCATGCTTTAGTTTGCCTTCTCAATTTTTCGACCTTTGGCGTAGTAATTCCGCTTATTTTCCAAAAGTAGTATCACTTTCTCTCCCCGGTGGAATTCTCGGGAAGCGCAACAGTCTTTTGATCTTGACCGTTCCTTTTGTTTTTCGCTAGCCGTTGGATTTTGAGAATAGTACTTATAAATAGGGTTCTTCAATTTATATCCTTATAAAATTATCTTTAAAGCAGACTCCTTCAACCATGCTGGTTAAACGATCTTGTTGTATGGCGCAACATTTTAAATTTCGAGTTAGGATCTATTCTGCATGTCATAGACTAACTGGTACTTCGACCTCGACTAGGGTATCTGCAGGCGAACATTATTCCGACCTTGGAGTCTGGTCAGCTTTATTGCTGACCACTTACGACCCGGGCACTCCCCACGACCCTCCGTGGTTTAGGAGAAGTTCGATCATCAAATCTTTTAGGGGTCTCCAGCGGTTTGTACGGTTCTTCCTCGAGGGTAAAAGGGGTGGAGCTTCGAGGGTCGAGGCCCTCAATAAAGTATTCACGTTACACCTAGAAAAGGATGCCTTACCCTTCTCCTTTTTGAGGAATCATAAATAAGGATAAAAGCCTGTTGGCTCGGCAGGCTCCTCCAATCCGAGTAAGGACATTATCGTTCGCCGAAAATTTCATAGGAAGCTTTTTAGGTGTTTGTAGAATTATAAAATGTAACAGGAGTTGATATCTTTGTAACTTGTAACTTTTCAATGTATCGAACTCTAGAAATAATAATTTCTCGATTAATTTTTACATTCGTTCTTATCTGCTTAGATAAAGCTCTTTACCGATCTTGGTCCATCCCCGGACGAGTTCTTGATAATGTTTCCTTGATCAGTTATAGTCCGATTTTTTCTTTGTGACTTTCTTTAACGATCGGGAATTAAATTATAATTATTTCGAGCGTTGTTGAATTTTACCGCTTCTTCATTTATCCGCACGGTTCCTGAATTTTCGGGAAGTGGAACGGTCGCTGCATTTACTGCTTATATCTCAGCCGTTAGTACCATCAAATCTGAGTCGTTAATTGCCTTTTCTTTTCACTATATATAGCTCCGTAGTTACCTTCAAGCTTTTCATTTCAGTAACATTTCTGATCGGCTCTATGATTGAGCTTTTCCTCTTTCTAGCCGCCATGTTCCGTTTGCTATCCCCGATTGATCTGTTCGAGGTTTTCCTCCGAACTATTCATAAATTTCGCTATCTCCTGATGGCTACTTATTTCGACTAGGGTATCGACAGGCGAAAATTAATGCGACTGGGGTACCGGCAGGCGACCAGCTCTCTTTGATTTCAAGTCTTTGAGGCAGGTTCGATCTCCTGTATCCTGTCAATCCACCCGGTCGGATAGTGGGTCAACTGCTGGAGGAGTTTTCCTGCACTCGATCTCTAGTTCTTCAAGATATTCCTTGAAGAATGTTGCCTTCGAGATTGCGTGGAATAATTTCTCTAGGGATTGCCTCCCTGTCTTTCGGCCTGCTCCAGCACGGAGCGATTATTGAGGAAGCGATGGATTAAGGGTAGAAGTGTTATCCCAGCCTCGCCTTCCTTCTTCAGTTAAGAGAACATTCTAGCGTAGGGTTAATTTGTAATAGGGTTACATTAAATGTAAAGTTTTTGCTCGACTTATCATTGTAATTTTGAACTCTTTTGTAACTGTTTGTAATGTCATGAATGAGATATCTATTTCTCTTATCACCCTTACTCGTTATCTTATAGAATTGCTTTTGTATACTGTTGTCGAGCATCCATCTCTCTGTCTCAAACATACGAATAAGAGCCACTCTTTAAAAACTTTGACAAATATTCAGACGATGGATAACAACCGACATTCCTCGCTTTTGAATTTAACCTGTCGGAGACCTTTGTACTCCCATCAAATACATAATAATTAAAAGATGGAATAGAAGAATCCCGAGATGATCCTTAAGTAACAAATTTAATCCGAGGGGCCAAATTCCCTAGTCAGACACATAATCGCGAAGTAATAATCGAAATAGGGTTTTGACCGATCTTAAATAATAACTTTGATATAAGCATCACGATGATGGCTTTTAGCCTTAGCCGAATGAATAATTGTGGAGAGAAAAGAATAGAAATGCTGCTTGATCTTGATTGATCGATGAAAATAATTTCGATCTAAGGGGCATAGCAGAGGCTTTCACCCTTAGTCGTTTTCAGAACATTTTTAGTCCTCGGGTCGTAGCAGAGGCTTTCACCCATTCAATATTTTCGATCTAAGGGGCATAGCAGAGGCTTTTACCCTTAGTCGTTTTCAGAACATTTTTAGTTCTCGGGTCGTAGCAGAGGCTTTCACCCATTCAATATTTTCGATCTAAGGGGCATAGCAGAGGCTTTCACCCTTAGTCGTTTTCAGAACATTTTTAGTTCTCGGGTCGTAGCAGAGGCTTTCACCCATTCAATATTTTCGATCTAAGGGGCATAGCAGAGGCTTTCACCCTTAGTCGTTTTCAGAACATTTTTAGTTCTCGGGTCGTAGCAGAGGCTTTCACCCATTCAATATTTTCGATCTAAGGGGCATAGCAGAGGCTTTCACCCTTAGTCGTTTTCAGAACATTTTTAGTTCTCGGGTCGTAGCAGAGGCTTTCACCCATTCAATATTTTCGATCTAAGGGGCATAGCAGAGGCTTTCACCCTTAGTCGTTTTCAGAACATTTTTAGTCCTCGGGTCGTAGCAGAGGCTTTCACCCATTCAATATTTTCGATCTAAGGGGCATAGCAGAGGCTTTCACCCTTAGTCGTTTTCAGAACATTTTTAGTTCTCGGGTCGTAGCAGAGGCTTTCACCCATTCAATATTTTCGATCTAAGGGGCATAGCAGAGGCTTTCACCCTTAGTCATTTTCAGAACATTTTTAGTTCTCGGGTCGTAGCAGAGGCTTTCACCCTTAGTCGTTTTCAGAACATTTTTAGTTCTCGGGTCGTAGCAGAGGCTTTCACCCATTCAATATTTTCGAACTAAGGGGCATAGCAGAGGCTTTCACCCTTAGTCGTTTTCAGAACATTTTTAGTTCTCGGGTCGTAGCAGAGGCTTTCACCCATTCAATATTTTCGAACTAAGGGGCATAGCAGAGGCTTTCACCCTTAGTCGTAGTAGACTGAGATAAATACTGATAGAATAACAGAGATCGATAATATTTGGGTAGAGAGGCATGAATATGAATATAGATGAAATTAGTTTTCATTGAATATGTAACTCTGATCGAAATACATTTTGACGAGAAAATAGTCTTCTTGTAATCATGAGAAAAGATGAATCGTGGATAAATAGCCAGTGGTGAATAATTCAATAATCCTTATGCCTTTGTCGAGACAATTCTTTGTCTGTAGGTTCCCAATTTCGATAAGTTTGATTTTTTTTTTTTCAAAACGGTTACCGTTTTATCTAGAATCGCAACGGTCGACAAATCTTGTCCGCCCACTTCGCGAATTATACACCGTCGGATTCTTTTCTGTTTTCGGCTATAAAAGGCTGGCCTATTGTTGAAATTATCTCATTCGTCGCACCGAGAATTTACCTATCTGATCATGGTGGTCAAGGCGACTATTCAATTAATTCAACTGTTTGAGTTCGGTCTTCGAACAATTTTTAAGCGGAACGATCTTCGAGCGGAAGAAAAATTAGAGCAACCACGCTTAGAATATCGACAGGCAACCAGGCGCATCGACCTGTTGCCACTATGCATTTGGGAAGACGTGCTGGGAAGAGAATGTTGGAGAATATTGCCGAGCATTCGCCCCTCCGTCTTCGGAAGATTGCAAATAAAGTTAAAAGCCTGTGGTCCCAAAGGTTATTCCTCGCTCGGAGCTAGAATATCCCGAGTAAACAATAGGATTGTAATAACGTACTGATGTAATGTAAAGGCCTGTGCCATGCTCGATATGTATTTCCCGTTTCTTGTATTTTTCGAGTCAATATAAATACATTTCCTCTTCGTTTTGTTGATAACATCAAGTATAACTAGAATAAAGTTTATCTTTCGTAACTCCATCTTGATCTTCTAATATAGATAAAGAAATAATCGAATACCAGTTGCCTGATTGTATAATAGATAAATATTTTAGCGGCTCCGAAATTGATAAGGGAAATGATGCCATAAATCTTTATCGGCGCTGAATTTCCATAATTGTATAATTCCCAGGTCGAGAATTCTGTTCGACTAAACCGATTATACTTCTCCTCAGTTGGTAGTGTAAAAGCGTAACAGTTAATACTTGAGTGTAAAAACATCTAAATAAATCGTATACGAATTCGACATGCGATCCTTCAATATAATGTTATGAACACGTCGTGACTGTTCGATATTTAGGATGTCGTAATTCTTCTATACTCCCCATTGAATTATGCGTCCTTCGTTACCAAACAGGACCCTATTTCTCGGGAAACGTAACGGTCCTTCCATTTATTACGGACATCAAACCGTTCGTAGCCTGTTATCTGAGCCGTTGATTTAAAAATCCTTCATCACTATAAATAGGTCCCTTCGTGTATACAGCACTTCTTGCTTTTTTCCTTATGCTCCTCCGATCACCATGGGTCGAATTTCAGATTTGATTCGTATTTTCTCCCAGATAAAAGAGTTTGAGATTAGAGTTCGAACTTTGTTTTTCGATCTTGTTTCCCTTTGTAAAAGCTTTTCGCTTAGAATATCGACAGGCAAAAGAAATTGCGCCTAGAATACCGGCAGGCAACCTGTTTTCCCAGACATATCTTGTCTGTGACGGGTTAGAATTCCGGTCTTCTGGTGCAGTACCCGATCGGGCAGTTGGTTACTCCGAGAGGAGTTCTTTAAATCTGAGGCACCAGCTTCCTCGAGGGCTTTCTTACGAGATAGGTTCTTCGAGTTCCTTTTGAGCGCCTCTGCTGGGATAACCCTCTGCTGCATCTGATCGGATTATCCTGTAAGTAATGATCGAGGATTTCAATCATTATTTACAGATGAAGACCTAAGGTCGGTCTGAACCCCGGAGAAGAGTTCCGATCCGACTTTCATCCTGTATGAAGACGGATGTGCGACACGTGGCTAGTGATGATCATGAAGAATCACTGCTGAGTTCTGCATCTGGAGCTGTCTAATAGGGATGATGACCGAATATGTATTAGGATAGACTTACTCGCAGAACTTGTAATAGTGTAGGAGTGATTGTACTATATCTTTTGAGCTCGGAATTGATTCGAGGCTTTTCTTTGTAATTTATCTGAAGAATTTGAATGATAAAGCTTCATTTCTGATTGAATTTTATTATTTGAATTCCGTTATTGGTCGAAATGATAGCCAATATCCCGTTCATTAGCTCGAGAATTTATCTAATCGATTGCAGATATTCAATCAATCAACTTATCCCGATTAACTTTGAGAAAAAACACCACAGTCTATAAATAGTATATAGAGATTTCGTAAACGGTCTTCTAAATAACCGATTCGAAAGAACTAGTCATTGAAGTTAATAAACGCGAGGATCGGAAAAATAAATTCCGATCGTCAATAACAAGCTGCAATTTTATAGATCTTCTAAGCCTTCGATGATACCTGCTGAACTTCTTAATCGCTCCTAGAAATAAATTCGTTGAAAAAATAAAAGAGTTGTGCGACCATAGGCTTGACCATTATCCTTAAGCTTTTCTGGCATACATTTTTTTCTCCTCGTATTAGGCATATTTCGATCTAATACTCGAATAAGGCCCCACGGTGGGCGCCAATTGATCTTACGCGGTTTCGTCAGTTCGATCAAGGGTTGGATATATGACAATAATAACAATAAATAAAGTAAAGTAAAGATCAAATGTAATTGTATTCGAATTAATTGAGTACAAGTACAAGTATTTAGGGTCCTACTCGAGCATTATTGGATGCCGTATAAGCTAGAGGGTGAAATATGTATAAAGAAGCCTAAGATATACTAGTAAACCCGAGCAGCAGTCTCAGGTTTTTAGTACCTAGGAAGTTGTGTAGTATAATAAATGCATGGAGTATTTATAGCCAAATTGGAGGGCTTGGGCCTGGGCTTGGCCCAACAGTGTCCTTCGATCTATGGTTCTCTGATGTGCTCGAAACAATCATCTTCATGCTTTGGTTCGGCTTTTGGTCCCTGGCGACAGGGTTCGGTGCTATTCGAACCGTATTGAGGCTCGAAAAACAGGGGATCCGAATTACCCCTCATCACGAACTTAGAGCATTTTCGACATTAATAGACAAATACTTATCCTCTCCGAAAAAACATTTGATCACTATTCAAATAATAAAATCTTATTTCCAACAACGAAAGTTGTTTTCAGTTGGGGATGCAACTGACAAACTTGAGGAGTTAAATATGGCCAGTGAACCAAATTTGGCTCCTCAATTATATTGAGAAAAAGGAAAGCTCCTCTTCGATTTAAGTATAACTAGTCTAAAACCCATGCCATGCATGGTCTAAATACGAAAATACTTATTATATACAATCTTAAACTAAAAGTTTTATTATATACATCAAAATCCATAATTAATGATTGCATTGGAATAAATAATATAAAGTTTATAGGTGTAATTAATAAATAAGGGCTAAATAGAAAATTGGGTACTATAATGCATCAAAATCCTAAATCGATGGAACAAAAATTGAGGGAGTATGTATCGAATTAGTTAATGGAAATGAACCTTTTTTATTTGGGAGTAATTTAATATTAACTTTTTAGCTCATAAAAAATTACATATATCTATATGGTGGTGTTATGCTAAACTTAACTACTTACATTCTTATAGTTGGTACAGAAATTAAAATAGACGGAGATGTAATGTAAAGATAGGGATAATGAATAAGAAATATGTTTATTAAGATTAACATTCTTCAAATAGGATATTGCAAAAATAAGCGAAACAAAAATAAGAGAGTTAAAACGAAATTGAAAAAGGAAGTTTTTGCTCCTTCGCCACTTCAACTATCCTCGACAAATGTAACTACCAAAAAGAGCACATAAATTTATCAATTCAAACAATAACATAAAAAGAAATAAACAGCAAAGAGTTATAGTTGAAATTTGATCTTACATTGATATTCACCTTGAAGAAGTAGTGAAATTTTTCTAACTGTTTTAACAAATTTTCAACCAAATTACTTCTTACTGATTTGTATGGCAGGTCATCGTAGGACAATTGCTCAAAATGATATTGCTTCTCATTAAATATGACACATCTAGATTGAAAAATGTCTTCAATATTGTTAATGCATGTTAAATGAAATTCAAATGTGTGAAAGCATCAAAACTGAGACTAAAACAAATGAATGAAAATGAAATAAACCTTCATAAGAATGGGTATTTTGTATTTTGCATCCCCAAAATATAGGAAATAGGCACTTTGCACTCCCGAAACTTAGATTTAGCACTTTGCACCCTTAAAATATGAAAAATGCAGCACTTTGCACCCTCTTTTATATTTAATCAAAAACTCAAGGGCAAAATAGGTAATTTAATTATAAATCCTTGGCCCTTTGCACCCCCAAAACATGAAAAATTAGCAATTTGCACCTCCAAAATAAAATTAACACTTATCACCCTCGAATTAAGAACAAATTAGCAATTTGCACCCCCAAAATACAATAAATGGACACTTTGCACCCCGAAACACATAATTAACACTTAAGACCCTCAAATTAAAAAAAAAAACTCAAACCCCTAATTTTTTTCGACAAAGCTGACCATCGGGATGAAAAAAATATATGGCAAAATAGGTAAGTTTCCGATCAGATTGAACCCATGGATCAAAATTTCCTATTTTTCCTAGGAAAAATCCGAAACGTTTCGGTTTTTCAAGGAACCGAAACGATTCCTTAATGTATTTTCGAAATTACAAGGTTTCCTTCGAAACCCACAATTTTTCCGAGTTTTCCACCGAAACTATGGAAACTTGTAAAGTTTCCTTCAATTTCCGAAAATAGTCGTTGCCTTCTTTGAAAAAAAAAGTTCCAATTTTTTTTTAAATCCAGAATT
This sequence comes from Penstemon eatonii, assembly GCA_038501285.1. Lineage (NCBI taxonomy): Eukaryota > Viridiplantae > Streptophyta > Magnoliopsida > Lamiales > Plantaginaceae > Penstemon > Penstemon eatonii. The sequence goes on from CM076713.1 coordinate 32,856,990, forward strand.
TTGGAAGAAATCTCTTGAAAGAAGGAAAATATATCTAAAAAATATTGACTTACCTACAATTTTTCGAAATTATGCCTTCCAAATCTTCAATACAAAGTCCAGCAATCTCAAACCTCTTCATCCCTAATTTTATTTTTGAACTATTAGTACTTTAATATCATGAACTTTAATTAAGCTATGTTTTAATTCTATATTAACTTTTGTTAGTTTTTGAGGTACGGTTATTTTGATTATAGTTTATAGATTTCATCTAGGATATTCCACTGTCTTTTCATTGTTTAGTTGTGATGCAACTTTTTTAATTATTAACAAGCACTCATTCTTGTTTGGTAATGCTGGTTTGCAAGATTTGAAAAGGACATTACTAATAATTGTTTGCATTCATTTTAAACTTATATTTCAAGTTAAATTATGTTTTAGAAATAAGAACATGATTTTTATGTATTTTTTTATAACTATTTGTGTGTTTCCAGGTTTTTGTAATTTTTCCTAGCATTTCCGCAACGTTTCCGAAACGTTTCCAATTTTTGGATACCCGAAACTCACCTACGAAACGAAACTTTGATCCATGGATTGAACAACCTACATTTATATACATATATACAAATTAAATACCATGAATTTTGAATGATTATATCATATAACAAATTAACAACCATGAATTATAGCTTTTACAAATTAAACGTGCTATGCAAAACAATTGAATAAGTAAAATTGGTAAGTTCAACTTTGCGTTAGATCTTATTCACCCGGATGGTCGACTTTGTAGGAGAAAATGAGGTGTTTGAGTTTTTTTTTTTTTTTTAAATTTGAGGGTGTTGAGTGTTAATTTTGTGTTTCGGGGTACAAACTGTCAATTTATCGTTTTTTTTGGGGTGCAAGTTGCTGATTTGTTCTTAATTCAAGGGTGATAAGAGCTATTTTTATTTTGGGGATGCAAAGTGCCAAAGATTTATAATTGAATTACCTATTTGCCCTTGAACTTTTGCTTGAAAATAAAAGAGGGTGCAAAGTGCTGTATTTTTCATATTTTAAGAGTGCAAAGTGCTAAATCTAAATTTTGAGGGTGTAAAATATTTGTTTTCTATGTTTTGAGAGTGCAAGGTGCAAAAAATCCCATAAGAATATACTCCGTAACACACAACTTAAATCATAAAAAATTTATTAACTATTAATCTGCTTCATACATATCTCTCTTTTCTAGAACAAAGAGTGGGAAACAATTGATCTTTGTCGTTCACCAATGGAACCAAATGACTCGGCAAATTAATGGAACTTAATTTGTTACGGTGTGGAAGATATTTATATCTCTAATAAGTGAAACGATAAAATTAAACTTGGCAAGCATAATACATGGCTACAATCAAGAGGTAATAACCCTCCAAATATTAGGAGTTTAGAGACTTTTGGTTATAAATTATATGGAGTAATTATTATTTTCATATTTAGGGTGAGTTTGGCCTAGCGATTCGAAAATCAATTATAGGAGAATTAATTTTACTAAAATGATTTAGTAATAATTGATTATGATAAAATTCAATTTTAAAATAATTACTTTTGGATAATAGCTTTTGCAAAAGTAACACTTTAGTTACTTCTAAAAGAAGTTGATTTTTAGCTTTTGGAGATCCCAAAAGTGATTATAATAGTGAGGGACAAACACCCAGTTGACTAAAATCAATTTCGATAATTGGGGCAAAACACTTCAAAAATCATAATAAATATCTAGAAGTGTTTTCAGAGCTCCCACCGCTTGGCCAAACTCACCCTTAGTCCGTGCATATCACGGGTTTTATACTAGTATCAATTAATCAAGGGGAATCAACTAAGGTTATATGACCAATCAATTTATTAAAAAAAATCAAAATTCTAGAAAATTAGAATTTTGGTCAAAACCATCAATTGGAGTCAAAAGACACCCTTCAAATATATAATGTATTGATTGAGGACTAGTGTCCATTAGGCAAAAAGATAATACGAAGGGAGTATGCTATCAAAGAATTTTGAGTGCGTGTGCAGCATTTCATCATGGAAGGAGACAAAACGCTCATAATTATTTTTCGAATAGGGTAATATGCTTATTTTCATATCATATGGAGGTAAATTGCTTATAAAGAATATTATCGGAGTAAAATATTCATTAATCAGTATCACAATTCACAGCTGATAAAATGCCCATTTGGAATTTCAGGCTTAACTCCACTTTGCACCTACAAATAGGAGCTTTTTCCACTGTGCAACCTACAATTTTTTTTATCCCACCTTACACCATACAAATCACGATTTTACTTCAGATTGCACTCTCAAGTAATTTCAGACCATTTTAGTCAGCAAAGTAAGGACAAATTTGCCCTTACTCTGATGACTAAAATGACCTGAAATTACTTGAGGGTGCAATCTACACTAAAATCGTGATTTGTAGAGTGCAAAGTGGGATAATTTTTTTAGAGTACAAAGTGAACAACACTCCTATTTATAGGATATAAAGTGGAATTAAGCAAAAATTTCACAGTAGATAAGATAAAGGGAGTATGTTATCAAACTATGACTAAATTAGCCATTTTCCACATCAAAATAAATTCTCACTTGCACATTAGAGCATGTGTAATACAAAATCATTTCTTCACATTTCAATTATAAATTTATAAATTAATTGAATTGAGTCCAAGAACATGGCACCGTAATTTTGCAGTCCAACAAATGTGATTCAATATTTTATCTTTCCCATTTCAACTAAACGTAGCAAAAGGGGTGTTTTATTACCGGCTACAAAATAAGAAATGGTAATCAATTGTTACCTACTTGTCCTTTTTTCTTCTTTTGTCCGGACAATAATTCTCCATTCCTATCTTAATTATTGATTATTTGTGAACTTTTATATGTAAAAGATATAGAGAAGAGAAAGAATTTTAATCAAACCCACACCAGTGTTTTAAAAACCAGACCGGACCGGCCGGTTCGACCGGTTTAACCGGTAACCAGTTACCAATTCGGTCCGGTTAACCCTCCAAAACCAGCTTTGTTCCTGACCAGTTTGAACCGGCAAAAACCGGTTAAAAACCGGTAAAACCAATGAACCAGTGAACCGATTGAACCACTGGTTCACTTATAAAAATAAAAAGTTTACCCTATGGATTTTTATTTCTCTTCCGCGTCCTTTAAACTTCAACAATACTCTCACATCTTTTCTTCTATTTTTCACTTTGAAATAAAAAAAATCAACAAGAAACATAAAAGTCTTATATATAATAAGTTATATAAATATATTTGAGTAACAAATTTATTAGAAAAGTCATTTTTTCACAAACTTTATGTAATTTTATTTTTATTATATAATTCAATGACAAATTCATCAACAATTTCTCTTTTTCATAGGTGATTAGTAATAAAATTATTGTTTTTGATATGGTGTTTATTATAATTTGAATTATTGCGTTGATATCATGTTATCATACTTGTTATTTTGTTGCTATCATTCATTCTTAACTCAAATTTTGTAGGAAAAATAATTGATAATGAGATAAACATTTAGTTTATGGAAATAAACTTGAAAAAATGAATAATATATTTTTTTAAATAGTTGATTACATATATTAAAATTAAAATTAAAATATTATATTGTAATGACGTCACACCGGTTGAACCAGTGGTTAAAACGGTTAAACCGATCTAACCAGTAACCAGTGAGGCTACCGGTTCGATGTCCAATCCGGTTTTTAAAACATTGACCCACACGCTTTAATTTGGTAAGGAAATTGAGAAATAATTGAGTCCACACTTAGATGAATGTATGTAATATTATTCGATCTCTATATAATATATTTTCTTCTCTATTCTTCTCAAGAGATCCATTGAATTTAAATAGAGGTAAGTAACCCTTGCAATTAAAATTTTCCTTGATTTTCTTTTTTCCTCATTGGCTCTCTCTGATTAGCAACATGATAAAATTTACTTTATATTAAATTTGTTTGAAATTTGCAACCCATTTTTTTTTATTTTTTAAATAAGTTATTTTCTTATTTGACATTGATTGTTTTGTGTTGTGTTGCAGTTTCTCTTGAATACATCCTGTGCACCTTCATTAATACTATTAGAGGTGAGTAATTATGCACTTTTTCATTAAGGTATTTGCTTATGCTTATATCATTAAATTTTTAAATTTTTTTATATAAGATAAAATCTACTGCAATATGATTAATTATCAATAAAGTTCAGGACTAAAATGCAAAAAAAGCTTCCGTATTTTACATAATGGCAAATGAAGTCGCTATTTTTTCAGATAACAAAGGACTTATATATGTATAAACAAATAAAAAATGTTGACCTCCTCCCAAGCCATAATAATTAAGTGCTAATATATATTATGTTTGCAAGGAAAGTTGCAAATTATATCTTTATATATTTTTTTTCCTCGAAACAAAATGCGAAAACAATAATGCTCAATTAAAAATTAGTAATAATTCTCATGTTAACTTAAAAATTTGATGAAAACCTCATATATATTCTGTTAAAAATATACCAATAACCTCATTATTATGTTAAAAATTTGATGATAACCTCTCAGTTAACTTATGAAGATATTTTTCTTATAATTGTTCGGGGTCAACTATTTATTTTTAGATAGGTGAGTTGAGCTAATAATATGTAAATCCATGAGATTTATTTTAATAAAATTGATAGTTAATATTATTATTTTTTTTTTGTCAATTAGATAAAATACATATGTTTTTCCCTATTTTTCTAATAAAATACACACGGTGTTTAGACATTCAACCTCCTGTTAAAAGAATTTAAACATATATCATAAACACAATATAATCAGAAATTACTATAGTATTGTTTCAATTTGTTGAGATTATTATTTATTGGCTCTTTTTATCAATAAAATGTGGGTTTATCACTTGTTAAACATAAGTCCTTTTTTTTTTTATATAAATCAAGATGGTCTAGATATTCAAGTAACTTAATAATCAAAGAAGTCTGAGTTGATATGCAATCCATAGACCACAATTATATATATAAGGATGCATGTTTTGTTTGCTTTGAAAATTTGCATATAGATCGAGGTAAGTAAAAGTATGTGTAAACATAGTTCATAATTAACTTTATATGTAGGGGTGCGCATGGTTTTCAAAATTGTACAGAATCCTTTCGTATCGTACCAAATTTTTAATTTGTTTCAAAACCGAAGGTTTTGTTATGGATGAAAATCGCACTGAGTATCTTGGTATGATTTTGGCTTTAGATTCCTCATAATGGAAAAAAATCATACCGTATCGAAATTAAGAATAAACTATTCATTTTTTGATATTTATAACTACATTTTATGAAATTTTATGACTTTTTATTTTTCATTTTTTATAATTCAAATATTCTCAAATACAATATTATTTATAACTTATATTATAGTACATCATAATTTATTGTTACTACATCGCTCGCGTTCAATTAAAAAAACAAACATTAGAACTTAGCACAAATTAAATTTTTTTATATTGAAAACTTAAAATGCGAAAATTATAGACAACAAATACTAAACAGTATAAGTACTTTCACAGAATAAAAACAATGATCATTAACCAATTAATTTTATTCAATTAGATCAAATTATAGCATCAATTTTTTGAACATTTTCTTTTCTAATGCTTTATTTAATGTTGAATAATAGTTTGTAAGATATTATGATATTAATTTTTATATAATTATCAACTATGTAACCGACTATATAAAAAAATTATAAAAAAAAAGTTGTTTGATAAAACCGCAAAACCGTACCGTATCGTACCAGAAATGCACAAATCGAGTTTGTAGGTATAGTTCAAAAAACTCTAATTTGGTTTTGAGATTTTTAAAACCGCACTAATTGGTACGAAACAAATTTTGTTTACAAAACCGCAGGACCTTACCATTCCTAAATCTGTACAATGGTCTTATTGGCCAATGACGTTTATTTCTTAACAAACTTACTTAAATTTTCTTTTATATATAATTAAAACACACTTAATTCGTTTATATTGAACATAGTATTTTTTGGCAAATCAATATGACAGGTTGTATTAGTTCTCTTTGATTGTATATAGAAAAGAAGACTTAAAAGTCTTAAACAATGGTATAGATTAGGAAATGTATAAATTGCTGAAATATTTTCATCGTACAAACTCCATTGATAAAAGCTTAATTGGGCAGTATGAAGGGTTAGAAGGGATGAAACGATCTAGAGGCATGAAAGAGAATTTTGGAACGGAAAATAATTAATTGTTGAAAGAGAAGTTGTATGTATTTATTAATTCTCCAATACTTATTAATTTCTCAAACTAAACAAATGGTAATTGAGGGTAGATAAGTCAAATTCAAAAAGTTATCTGACAGCAACAATAAGTGCTCTCAATGTATACATATAACTATAAAAATTTTATCCGGAACACAAGTTTACTGACATGGATTATTAGGGACCAAAAATGAAAGTTTTAAATTTCATGAGTTTGAATTTTATGAGCTTTATGTCTCAGACTCTCAAGTATTGGAGGTGTTGTGGGAAATATATATGTCACTTATTAGAAACTTCTATCTAACTGTACTTGAATTTTTTTTTTTTTTTTTTGAGAAGAACTGTACTTGAATTTGTTTCAATTATTTTTTTATTTCATCAAATGTCAAGTTAATAAGTATACTTTTATTCAAATGAAAATAAAAAGGTATACAACAAACATAACGCACACAAGTAATTTAACAATTTTACATGGAGAATACATGATATTTTGGGTTCACTCTTTAATCTTTTTTTAGTTAGTACGTAGCATATGAATTTAATGAGGATCAATTTTTCATGTTATATGATCTCTAGGAAGACAAGATGGCAGAGATTGCAGTATCTTTTTTGTGCAATCAACTTTCGATCGGGCTCCAACAGGAAGGAGAATTGTTGGGAGGATTTAAACAGGAGGTTCAGTACATTCGAGACGAAATGATGCACATGAAAGCATTTCTCAGAGTCGCTGATTCAAAAGAAGAAAATAATCCCCAACTCAAAGAATGGGTAAGACAAGTGCGCGAAATTGCTTACGACACTAAAGATGTTCTCGATGAATACATGCATCGATTTGTATTTCGTGGTGCCACTGGGTTCCATGGCCACATAAAAAAAAGTTATTACACCGTAAAAAATCTAACATTCTATCACCGAATTGCTTCTGAAATCCGAACAATTAAGCACAAATTAGAAAATGTTTCCAAGGCCCAACAGAGATACAAAGACATATGTGGTGTCAACGATCTAGCCTCGAGCTCTACGCTTATCAAAGATACATGGTATGATGGTAGAGGCGATGCTCTCTTATTGGAAGAAGCTGATGTTGTGGGCATTGAAAAATCAAAGAAAAAGCTTATTGATTGGCTTTTGTCAACCGATCAAGTTGGGCTCAAAGTCATCTCAGTGGTAGGCATGGGAGGGTTGGGTAAAACTACCCTCGTTAAAAAGGTGTATGATGATACCTCATTGAAGTCAAAATTTGATCACCATGTTTGGATTACTGTTTCAGAATCATTCAAGGTCGAACATCTCTTGGGAAGCATGATAAGGCAGCTCGTTGATGAAGTAAAGAAGCCACCACCTCAAGGATTGGAAGTCATGAATGTCGATGAAATGAAAATATATATATATAAGTTTCTCCAGCACAAAAAATACATAATTGTTCTTGATGATGTTTGGCAAAGACAGGTTTGGGAAGCTATGAGACATGCATTTCCAAGAAGTGATACTCATGGTTGCATCATCATCACGACGCGTGATAGCCGCATTGGCAATTTTGCATGCATTGAGAACAACCGCTATGTCTATCAACTGGAGCCTTTACCAGAAGAAGAATCGAATGTGTTGTTTTACAAAAAGGCATTTCAGGGGAACTCATGCCCTTTTTATTTGAAAGAGATTTCTAAAAGAATCTTAAAGATATGTGCAGGCTTGCCGCTTGCCATTGTCGTAATTGGTGGCCTCTTAGCCACCAAGAACAACAGAATTGAAGAATGGGAATTGTTCAGTCGTAGCCTTGGCGATGAAGTGGAAATAGACAATCTAAAGAGAATGATGAAAATACTCTCTCTCAGTTATTATGATTTGCCCTATTATCTAAAATCTTGTTTCTTGTACTTGAGTATTTACCCTGAAGACAAATTAGTTTATAATGATCAGCTCATTAGAATGTGGATTGCTGAAGGATTTGTGCAAGTAAAACAAGGGAAAAGTTTGGAAGAAATAGCAGAGACCTATGTGCGAGAGCTTCTAGATAGAAGTCTAATCAAACAAGCCAAGGCATATGATGATGGAAGGCCATTTGCATTCCAGATCCATGACCTTGTACGAGAATACATTATTTCCATTTCTAAAGAACAAAACTTCGTTAATATATTTAATGGTCGAGGAGAAATGATGTGGTCAGATAAGATTCGACGTCTTGCACTTCATACTACTGCAGTGAATTACCCGCGAGAATACGATAACTTGAAGCACATTCGCTCTTTTCTATGGCTGGCGTCTGGAGATGCAACACAAATTTTATACAAGGTGTTGGCCAGTGGAGGTAGACTGCTAAAAGTGTTAGAACTAGAAAGAGCTTCAATTAATACTATCCCCAGTAAAGTTTTCAAATGCTATCTTCTCAAACACTTGAACCTAAGGCATACGGCTGTTCAATGCATTCCAAAGTCAATCAAGAATCTTCAGAATTTGGAGACATTAGATTTGTATGATACTAATGTGACTGAATTGCCGATCGAAATCCTGAAGCTCCACAAACTTCGACATCTCATAGTAGTCAAGTTTGGAGGTGGTTCAACTTCTGGCAGCTTTAAAGCTCCGTATGAGATAGGGAGTTGCTGGTTGTCCCTGCAAACACTTAATTGTATAGATGCTGATGAGATTGCTAGTGGCACTAAAATAGTGAGAGAAATAGGGAAGCTAACTCAATTGCGAGTTGTATCCATAAAGAAGCTAAAAAGAGAAGATGGAATGGAACTTTGCTTCTCCCTTTCGAAGCTTATTAACCTACGTGAGTTAAGCATTTTTTCAGCTGAGGACGAAATAATGGACTTGGATTACTCTATGTCACCTTCCACTTTACCATTTCTCCAAAGGCTCGTTCTCCAGGGACGTTTAGAGAAGGTTCCTCAGTGGATTAATCCTAATTCTCTTCTTGGGCTCACTATATTAAATTTGAGTTGGAGCAGATTGAAGGAGGATCCTCTAGTATGCCTTGAGGATCTGCCTAATCTAGTAGAACTGAGAATGTTAGATGCTTATGAAGGTAAAGGGTTGAGTTTCAAGGCCACAGGTTTTCAACGGCTCAAGAACTTAACCTTGAATGGTTTAAGAGAACTGAGATGGATGAGAGTAGAAATAGGTTCCATGCCTCTCCTTGAAGTGTTACATATTTGGAAAATGAACTTTATGGTTGAGGCTCCAGAAGGCATCGAGCATTTGACCAATCTTCAGAATGTTTATTTTTATGATATGAGCAAGGAATTCCTGGTGAATCTTGATGATCAGAGAAGAAGAGGGGGGGTGGACTGGAAACTATCACACGTTCCCAATCTTCGTGTTGTCATTTACGACAACATTAGTGGTGAATATGAACATCGACAGTTTGGTCAAGCCGATTCCTAGATCTCGAACATGAGTGGTGTGTTGTAGCATTTACAAAATAAAAAATAAAAATAAAAAAATTGGAGTTATGAAGTACTATGTGATGTAATTTGGAGTTTGGAAAATTTATTTTCTTGTTTTAATATTCAGATGTTGGATGTGTAGTTTTTTTTTTCTTATATTTTTTTGGCTATTGGAAGACTTGATGAAGTATGAATATTCAATGAAATAACATCAGCAATCACTAATATTATTGTTGCTCCTCATAAGAAGCATCAAGATGGTTCTCTGCTCATCAGGAGACGGCCTTATGTGGCTTGCACATGCTTGTCTTCAAGGGCATTTTCGTCCCACTTTATTATATAACACAATAAACTGATTCACATTGGTCCATCTTAAACATGTTTTTAACACCAGATTCCCTACACAATTTTAAAATGGATATTACATGTTTACAACCCCCTCAACCCCCACCCTCCCCTAAAAAAAAAAAAAACTATGAATTGAACAATCTGACTAAATTTAAAATTGATAGCTACGTATTTACCCCCAAAAAGAGATTAAATTGTGTAATTATTAAAGTTTCAATAAGTATAAATAATTGAACTAATATAAATTGTCCATAATCTTTTAACTAAAAAAATCGATAAATTCTTTTACAGAATTTGAAAATACTATTTAAACACTCATTTAATATTAAGTAAAGATAATAATACTCATTAATAAAATAATAATGTATATTCAATTTGTATAGTTATGCCCACTAAAATTTTCCAAATTATGAAATTCATAATTTTCTTCTTATAAAATATTTAGAAATACCCGATGGAATTTTCAATAAGAAAAGACACCGAAGTTTTAGTTTTTAAACTTAAATATTTATAAGTATTTTATTATTTTCAACAATAAATCCATCAAAGTATTTTTACTCAAATACAATATAATTAAATAATATATTACTAAAAAAATATGAAAATAAAATCTTATTTACATATTTATTAAATCAATTTTACTACATGGAATCAAAAAATTATATCAAAATAAAATATAATACTTTATAAAATAATAATTTTATTTTATATAACCAATAAAAAAAATTTATATTACATATATTCATAATTTAAATAAAAAGAATTTATAACTATTGAAAGAAAAAAGCTCTTTCCCTTTCCCCCGTCCCGCCAAATGCAATTGTGGATCCTAGACCGGTGACACGCCTTGAAAGAGATGGGGTGGGTTAGGGGAGATGGGATGGGGACGGCGCTAGGTAGGAGTGGGGTTGGGGTATGTTTTTAAACTTTTTTTTTTCTTTTATAAATAAATTGAAACATATTAAAGTTTAGGACATATTATGCAAATATGAACTCTTTCAACTAGTCCAAATTCCCATATTTTGGTACAAAATTTATGGAAGACAAAATTGTAAATAACGTGCCAGAGAAAGAAATATGCGATTCACTCTTAAGAATAATTTATTTCTTAATATATTGCTTAAACATTATTTTGGTATGATTTGTGACAATGGTTGGAGTCACATGAATAATGTCAAATAACTGATGAAAAATTGTGTAATTTTGGCTCATGAATTCTGAGTTAGAAAAATAATGAATGTGTTGTTGGTTGAAAGAAAAATTTGCAAAATTTTGGGAATTAAGACATGCTCATGAGAGTTTGATTGTGTTGGATAAGGATGAAGATGAAGGCACTGAAGACAATTTGTAAAGGGAGGTTTTGAAGGATTCCAAAACTTCAAAATCTGCTAATTATGGAGTAACTTAGCTGATGATCTCTTTGAAAGAATTTTGACTAAGTAAAAGAAGACTTCAGAAGAGTCAAAATTTTCAAGGTCCAAGACTTCTGATCTGCTGAAGGAAAGTTATCAGACTGGTGAAGATCAGCCGACTCAAATCAGATTTGTTCAAGTTTGAGATCAGCTTAGCTCGTCATCAGACTTGCACTTCCAACAGCCAAGTGGAAATGATCATAAAGTCTTCCCAACGGTAATAAATGCCCCTTGGAGTAATAAATGCTGAAGTACAAGGTTATTAAAGACAAATGATTGAAGAAATGCTTCGCATCAGCTGGGTGCATTTAATGCTGCCTGCAGAATAGTACTGTTGACAGTACGGACAGACTGCAAAAGAGCCGTTCGCGGATTTTAAGGACCAGTACTCGAGGAATTTGAATCTTGTCTCTCTTCAACGGACGTTTTTCAAACCTCTAGTATAAATAGCTGAAAGAGACGAAGAGAAAATAAGCAACACACTTTCTGAGAGAATTTTCGAAGCAGAACTCTTAAGTCTCAAGAACAACTCACTCATCAGCTTAGTCATTTGTTGACGAAAAGCGAAGTTGAAGAAAAAAAGCTATACACATCTTCTGAGTGAATTTGTAAGATAGAGTGTTGTGAGAAGTAGATATCCATCTAAGTGAGTGATATTACTTCAGAGAGTAGGATTTCTTTGTGATTTCTTACTGCGCACTTACGGCCTGTTCATTTGTTGATCGGCGTAAGCAGAGTGTACTGATTACTTTGTGTTTCTAGTATAACCCAAGATCTTTGTGACTTGGACGAGTGGATTAAAGGATATTCAAATCCATATAACCACTATAAAAATTACTTGTGTTTTTACATTGCTTTTAAACTTGCATATTTTCTGATTGCATAAAAACACGTTAAGTTAACTGTTTGAAAAATACTTAAAAGGAGTTTATAAAACTGGGGTAACATTTTTCAAACTACTAGGAATACTTGTGAAAAACACTTTGAAAATCCGCTGCAAGTACTCTAAGTATTAAAACTGATTTTAACAAAATCAGCTAAGTAACTATCAGACGAGTGGTCAACAGACCTGTTCAAAGATTTGTTCGCGAACAGAATTGTAACTTACTACTCTGATCAGCTTAGTCTGTTCACAGTTAGAGAAAAGTTTTAAAGTTAAAATTGGAAGAAATTTTTAAAGAGGTTTATTCACCTCCCCCCCCCCTCTAAACCTCTTCTGACCACTTGGGACCAACAAGTGGTATCAGAGCGGGTGGTTCATTAGAATCAGCTGCCTGATCAACGAGCTTGATCCAAGTATTTTTCAAAGGTTTTCAAAACTTTTCAAAAGAGCATCTTTTTGAAAAATAAAAACTTTTTGAAAAATGGACTGTATCAGCTGCCGTCTACTCATCTGATTCAGATTCAGACACTTCTGATGAAGAGTCTTCTGATGAAGAGAGCCCTGCTCTTCTCTGTCTGATGGCCAAGGAATCTGATGACTCTGAGGATGAGGTAACTCCTCTTGAAAGTGAACTATTTAGTTCATTTGAAAAAATGATGCTTAACAATACTACTATTGCTGAAGCATTTAAAAAGCTTAAGGAAGAGATGATATTGCTAAAAGAGCAAACCAGTTCACTGAAACTCACAGCTGAAAAGCCAAGAGAATCAGCTGAATATAAACAGCTTGAGCAAGAACATGAATCTCTGAAAGCTGAATGTGAAGTTTATAAAGGAAAAATCATGGAACTTGAAAAAGTTATTGAGTCTCATGAGAAATCATCTGTTGCATCCACGCATACATCCAGTAAACAGAAGATACCTTTAGAACAGGATAAGCAAGAATTGAATCATACTGAGAAATTTATATCTGCTGACAATAGTAAGGTCATTCTGTATGTTCAAACTGCTAGACCTACTTCACCTGAGAAAGTAGTAAAGGAGACGAAAACTCCTAAGGCTAAAAAGAGCAAAGAGCCTAGTGTAGGAAAACAGAATAGTAAGTCTAAACAGAAGAGTCCTAGGAAGTCATCTGATAAGGCTAAAACTAATCAGACTAGTGATAAAAATAAGTCGTCTGTTAATGAGCAAGCAAACAGTAAGCCAAAGAAGCATAAGAATAAGAAAAATCAAAATGCTTGGTATGGAAATGAGTCTTATTATGTGCAACCTGCTGCATATCATCCTATGTATCATGCACCTCAATTTCCAACTTACTATGCACCATATCCTGCTCATCCAATGCATGCATATCCTCCTTATCATGCATCTTACTTTGCATTTGAACATTATCCTTATCATGCTGATCATCAACAATATGACAAATCTGATGAACGTGGTAAAGGCAAAGCTGTTCATACTCCTGTTGAAACTCAGAAGCCTAAGAAGCCTAAGACTTCATCATCTTGGGTTGTCAAAGGTGGAACTAATCCTTCAGGACCCTCTCAATAAGGGTACCTAAAACAATTTTATTTTGTTTTGTAGGTTAGGATTAGGAGTAGGAGTAAAGTAGAGAAAATTTGGTACTTGGACAGTGGCTGTTCAAGGCACATGTGTGGAAGCATACATGAACTGACGGATGCTGTTACTGTGGATGGTCCAAAAGTTACTTTTGGAGACAGTAAAGAAGGCAAGATTGTAGCAAAAGGAAGCTTAATCAAGGGAAACATAGAGATATCTGACGTCTCATATGTTAAAGGCCTCAAATATAATCTGCTGAGCATAAGTCAATTTTGTGACAAAGGATATTCTGTCATCTTCTCAACAGATAAGTGCTATGTTGAACAGATTGGTACAAAGAAGGTAATTTTATCTGGAAGACGACAAGGGAATGTCTACATAGTCGACTGGAATTCTGCTGACAAGAATTCAAACATTTGTTTGGTGGCATCAACACCAAGTGAAGTTAGTTGGCTGTGGCACAAAAGAATGAATCATGTGAATTTCAAGACCATCAACAGACTTATCAAGAATAATCTGGTAGAAGGAATTCCTAAAACAGTCATGAGCAAAGATAAGCTTTGTGACGCCTGTCAGAAGGGTAAACAAATCAAGTCATCATTCAAAAGTAAGAAGCATCAATCTTCTGGAAGAATATTGGAGCTGCTACATATGGACTTATTTGGACCCATTGATCCTGTCAGCAATGGTGGAAAGAAATACTGCCTAGCTGTTGTGGATGACTATTCAAGATATACTTGGGTGATATTCATGAAGAAGAAAAGTGAAACCAAGGAACATCTTACTAATCTGATGGAACTGATCCAGAATGAGAAAAGCATAAAGATATTGAAGATCAGATCAGATAGAGGGACAGAGTTTACATACTCTACTGTTGAAGAGTATTGTAATATCAAAGGAATACATCATGAGTATTCAGCTGCTAGAACCCCTCAACAGAACGGTGTTGCTGAAAGGAGAAACAGAACACTGAAGGAAGCTGTCAGAACCATGATAGCTGAAGCTAAGCTGCCTCAAATATTTTGGGCAGAAGCAACAAACACAGCATGTTTTACCCAAAACAGATGCATGATCAACAAGCACCAAAACAAGACTCCATATGAAGTTTGGAACAACAGGAAGCCAAACATTCATTACTTTAAGATTTTTTGTTGTAAATGCTATGTTTTAAATAATGGTAAAAATCACCTTACTGCATTTGCAGAAAAGGCTGATGAAGCTGTCTTTGTAGGATACTCTACTGTTAGTAAAGCTTAGAGTTTTTAACAAAAGAACATTACTAATAGAAGAATTCATCCATGTAGTATTTGATGAACCAAGTCAATCTTCTGAAAAGAATCAAACTGTTAATCAAGATCTGTCTATTGATTTACAGAAGTTGAATGTTGGAAGGAATGAAGAATATGTTCCCATCATACTACCTGATCTAAACCCAACTGATAACTCAAGTGCTGTTCAAAATCACAGTGCTGATTGTCTAACAGACGAGTTGCAAACAGCTGACAGACCAGAGACTGTTCAACAGACAACAAATGTTCAACAGACTACTACTGGATCTCCAACAGTAGTGTTGCAAGATCAAAACAAAGGACAACATTATGATTTGCAACCTGATCTTAGATGGCTCAAGAATCACCCACCAGAGCTGGTGATTGGTGATCCTTTGGATAAAGTGAAGACAAGGAGAGCTGCTGCAAGTGATGCAATGTTTGCCAGCTTCCTATCTCAAATTGAGCCCAAACAGATTGAAGAAGCTCTTAGTGATTCCAACTGGATTGAAGCTATGCAAGAAGAGCTAAATCAATTTGAAAGGAATGAAGTCTGTACTTAGTTCCTAGACCAAGTCATCAAAGAGTCATTGGCACTAAGTGGGTATTCAGGAATAAGATGAATGAAGATGGTGAAGTCGCCAGAAACAAAGCAAGACTAGTGGCCAAGGGTTACTGCCAAGAAGAAGGCATTGACTTTGATGAAACGTTTGCACCAGTAGCAAGATTAGAGGCAATCAGACTCTTTCTTGCCTATGCTGCTCACAAGAATTTCACCGTCTATCAGATGGATGTGAAATCAGCTTTTCTCAATGGAGAATTGCAAGAAGAAGTTTACGTTGAACAACCTCCTGGATTTGAAGTTTATCAAGAAGGAGACAAAGTGTATCGTCTGAAGAAAGCCCTCTATGGACTGAAACAGGCTCCAAGAGCATGGTATGATAACTTATCTGATTTTCTTTTAATTAAAGGATTTCGCAAAGGTAAAGTTGACAAGACCTTGTTCACTATTGAATGGGAAGAACATATTTTGCTTGTGCAAATTTATGTGGACGATATTATTTTTGGTTCAACTCACCAACAGATGTGTGGCAAGTTCTCAAAGCTGATGCAGAACAAGTTTGAAATGAGCATGATGGGAGAACTTAATTATTTTCTTGCTTTGCAAGTTAGACAGTTGCCTGATGGAATTTTCATCAGCCAAGCAAAATACACAAAGGATCTGTTCAAGAAATTTGGTATGGAAACTAGCTCTACTGCTACTATTCCTATGTCTACAAGTCTTCGCTTGGATAAAGATGAAGATGAAAAATCAGTGGACATAACAAAATATAGAGGCATTATTGGGTCATTGTTGTATTTAACAGCAAGCAGACCTGATATCATGTACTCTGTTGGGGTCTGTGCAAGATTCCAATCAAATCCCAAGGAATCTCATCTCTCAGCTGCCAAGAGAATACTGAAGTATATTAAGGGCACTCAAGATTTAGGGTTGTGGTATCCTAGAGAGTCTGGATTTGAGCTTATTGGATATTCAGATTCTGACCTTGCTGGCTGCAAGATTGATAGAAAAAGCACAACAGGTGCCTGTCAATTCTTAGGTAGTCGTCTGATCTCATGGATGAGTAAGAAACAGACTTCAGTATCCATATCTACTGCTGAAGCTGAATACATAGCTGCTGGAGCTTGATGTGCACAAATCTTATGGTTGAAGCATCAACTAGAAGACTACAATATCAAGATCAGTGGAATACCAATCTACTGTGACAATACAAGTGCAATCAGCCTTACTCAGAACACTACAAGTCATTCAAGGACTAAGCATATTGAGATCAAGCATCACTTTATTAGAGATCATGTGGAGAAAGGAAATGTCATAATAGAATATGTGTTTACTGAAAATCAAATTGCTGACATCTTCACAAAACCTTTAAGTGAGACAAGGTTTTCAACTCTAAGAGCTGAACTAGGTCTATTGAAATTAGATGCATAAGCTGAGGGGGAACTTATCAGAAGACTAGAGTTCAACAGCTTACTCATCTTATTTATCTTCAAGGATTAACTCTCAACAGACTAGTTAACTTATGAATTCTTAAAGTCAGGGGGAACGTGTAAGACTAGCGGTACTTCTGATTAAAAGATGAAATCTGTTAATGTCAGTTAGTTGAAGTTATGTTTCAACAGAAGATCAAAATCTTGAAGAATGAAGATTTATTATCTAGCTGGATTGACAAACAGCTGAGGAAGGTTATCAGCTATTGGCTTTCACTGATAACAACTGTGTCATCAGGACACTAGTCCATCAGATAAGTATTTATTTTACTCATCTGATCGCTTATGTAAAAGCTGAATGTTTAAAACATTTTATTTTAAAATACGCTTTTACAAGTGACAGAAGGGCGGTACAAATTCCCGCTCCTCATTTAATGCAATTTGAATTTGAAAGGTCGTAACTGACGCCGCACGATCAGCACTGACAAGAAACGGATCTAACAGTTGGCTGGTATCACGGAATCCAAGATACCCTAACTCTATAAATCCAGATCTGATCAGCCGTGTAGTTCTTTACGCACCCTAAATATTCAAAGCATACTTGAGAGAAAATACTTGCAATTTTCTGCAAAATTCTTCCTGTTTTCCTAACTTTCAACAGATTTGCAATGGCCGCTGAAGGTATGTTCCTAGTTTATGAATCTTACTACCAATCTGGTACAAAATTGATGAAGGAACTGCTAGAGAAGTTCAAATCTGCTTCGTTGGTAAATTCATGGAGTACAACGAGGGAGTGATCTGGACTGATCAAGTGATGGAGTACTACAATACAGCAAAAGCTGATTACAACGCACTGGAGATTAATGCTACAGTGGGAGGTAAATCTATCACTATTACCCCAGTTGTTCTTCACAAGACGTTTGGTCTTCCAAACAGAGGACGACACGATGTTACTATGCTGACTGAAAAAAAGCACCAACAATTCTGGGCGATCTGCGCCAAGGAAGGAGAAATGTTGACTGACAACATAAGGAAGAAACAGCTGAAGGATGAATATCAGCGGATGGCTGATATGGTTTCGAAGCTGATAGAGAATTGTACGTTTTCTCTTGATGCTGTTACCATGAAAAAGGTTTAGCATCATGGCTGCTATCTACTATGGGCTGGAAGTCAACTGGTCCATCATAGTTTGGTACATCTTCGCTGATTTCCTTGAAGTGAAGAAAGGCAAAGACCCCTACACCAACCATAGGATCACGCTCAGTTACCTGCTGTTCAAGCTGGGCTGTGATATGACAAATGGTAAAGAGATCCACAAATCTAAGGCAATGACCAAGTACTTGCCTGTTCTGAAGAGGAAGGCTGGTGAGCCTGAGGAAGTTGAAGATGAGGAACCGAAGGAGGTTCCTGCCAAAAGACCTAAGAGACTAGTCAAAACAGCTACCCTTGCTGTTGAGACAAAGAAAAAGAAGGCTGATGATGAGCCTAAGAAAACAGATTCAAAGAAGATGGAGACAGTGACTTC
The DNA here is from genome assembly GCA_038501285.1 of Penstemon eatonii. NCBI lineage: Eukaryota > Viridiplantae > Streptophyta > Magnoliopsida > Lamiales > Plantaginaceae > Penstemon > Penstemon eatonii. The sequence goes on from CM076713.1 coordinate 32,875,637, forward strand.
TGCTGCTGAAGCCACTATTGTTATTGATCAAGTAACTGCTGATGTCAGGACTGGATCCCTTGCATCATCTTCAAGAACTCCATCAGCTGAAAGGCCTGCTGAGGGTATCTCTCACAGAACTAGAAGTCAGCAAAAAGATACAGCTGCTTCAAATTACCGTGAAGGGAGAACAAAAAAGTCTGCTAGGAAGCAGATGACTTTCATTGAAGAACATACAGAATTAGAAAATGTGGTTAGAGAAAATCCTGAAGCTGCTGAAAGGCCTGCTGTAACAGATGAGACTGCTGCTGCTAACAAAGCTGTTGAGCAACAGTTGAGTCAAGTTACACCAACAGCTGAGGTCGCCAAACCTCAAGATGATCCAGATGTGATGATCATACATCCTATTGCTGCTGCACCATTCTCATCTGCTGGTCCAGCCCCTGCTCCAGCTGACAAAGGTAAAAGGAAGATAGTGCTTAACAGAAAGAAAATCTCTAAAGCTGACAAGAAAGCAAGAGAAGAAGCTGAATAGAGGAAACAAGATGAGTTGGAAGAGAAGAAAGCACTTGAGCTAAGCAAGGCTCAAGCTGCTAAGGATGAAGCCAGAAGACAGATGTCTGAGGCTGAAAGGAAAGCTGCAGAGGATGCTGATTTGGCTATTGCCATTAAACTCAGCAAAACTGATGCCTATGGACCTGCCCATGGAGGTGGCATCAAAATTGGTGAAGGCAAGGAGGAAGAGAAACAGAAAATTCCTAAGATGCCTGCTGCTGAGCCCAAGCCCAAAGAGAAATTTGAAGTCAGAAGAGCCTTCAACATAGTGTATGCTGATAAGGAACTCTTCAAGAAATTTGAGAAGCCCTTAGCTTACTATGATCAGAAGCTGATGTTAAAGACTTTGTTCAACCAAGAAAAGCCAAGATACATCAATTGGAGAGACAACATGCTGAACAAATCTATAACTGAACTTCAAAACTCAAAGGAGTTAGCTGATGAAGAACGATGGGTTCTTAATTGGCTGAAAACAGACTCCATTCAGAAGGCCCTGGATCCCAGTTATGTCAGAGATGTCATGCATAATTATGCAAGGGAATTTGCACTGGAGGAGGCCAAGAAATAGACAACTCCCAGCCAGCAAAGAGAAGAAAAACTGACAATGCTGAAGAAAGAGCAGTTAACATTGCTGTAATGACCGCCTTGAAGAGATGGGCAGATAGGTCAAGATATCAGCAGGGTCACTCAAGTGAGTTGCCCCAACTGCCAAGTATCCAGCATATTATCTTTGGCAAGGAAGTAAAGGAGTTCAGTGAAGTGCCAAAGGGGAATAATGCCTTTGTAAACCCCTGGATCATTGTGAGGCAGATTAGGCAAACAACATGCTTCAACGATGATGGCACCATCACTAACCTGTTCTATGATGATGTCACTGATGAACACAAGGCTGCTGACAAGACCTTAGCCATTGAGTGGAATGTTAAGGCTTCTGAAGATCATCAGGAGACAAAGATGGAAGACGTTCCTGTCCACCAGGAGACTGAAGAAAAAGAAGCTGCTGCTTCTGCTTCATCAGGTGATGAACACTCATCACTGATGGAAGCTTTCCAGATGCTGATGGAAAGTTCAGTAAAGGAACTGGAAGAGAAGCACAATCAGCAGCTGATGAAAGTCAAAGAGGAGCTGAAGACTGAACTTAAAGCAAAGTTGGCAGATTCCAACAAACTTCAGCTGGAAACTGTACAAGAATCAACAGCAGGAATCATCAAGAAAGAGATTGACAGTTTCCCAGTGCCTCAGGATCACTCTTTGCAGTTAGTGAACAGCTGGAATGACTTGAACAAAAATGTGGAAGATGTGAAGGCTGATATAAATCACCTTCATACTGCCCTACAAAGAGCTGAACACAAGATAGCTGATTTAACTGCAACCTTCATCAAAGTCAGTGAAGAAGAGAAGGAAATCAACTTAGGGATGTTGCAAGAAGTATCAAAAGCTTCACAGGAAGTCCAAAATGAAATTGCAACTATAAACCTTAACATTGACTACTTCAATGATCAGACTGACAACATTAGCACAACTCTTCATCACCTTACAGCAAGTCATGATGTAGTGAATCAGAACTTGAAGACTATAGGTGCTGCTATGAAGGTTCCAACAGTTGCACTAAACCCTGCTGCTAAACCTGAAGAAGTCATCAAGTCTGATGATGACAAAAAGGGGGAAGAGAAAAGGGAAGAATCAACCAAGGAAACTTCTACTGAAGCCAACAAGACTGATAAAGCTACTGAACTGACCAAGCCTGCTGAAGAAGAACTTGGAAAGGAACAAGGTAAAGACAAGTCTAAAGAAGAGACTAAGGAAAAAGCCAAAACTGATGAAGTAATGGCTGAATCCAAAGACTCTGCTGCTGATCAATCAGAACCATTGACCAAGTACAAGAATACAGAATCAGCCAGGAAGGCCATGGAACTTCTAAGAGAGCAGCAACTTAAAGAAAAGATGGAAGCTGCTAAAGAAGTCATCCTTCAAGGTGAAGAAGCTGATGAAGATGAAGAAGAAGATGATGAGGAGTCATCTTATGAATATGAAGAAGTGCTAGAAGAATCTGATGATGGAGCTGATAGTTAGAAATTTTTTTTAACATCTTTTGTAATCAGTTTACATTATCTATTCTTCAGACATCTCATCTAATGAACTTGTACTTGTAATTCTTTTTCAACATCTATAAAAAGACAAGTTCAATCCAATATACTTTTTATATCTCAGAAAATTTTGAGGATTACAATCTTTAGTTTAGGTATTTAACAGGTACTTAGCTGAAGTTTTGTCATCATCAAAAATGGGGAAATTGTTGGATAAGGATGAAGATGAAGGCACTGAAGACAATTTGTAAAGGGAGGTTTTGAAGGATTCCAAAACTTCAAAATCTGCTAAGTATGGAGTAACTTAGCTGATGATCCCTTTGGAAAGAATTTTGACTATGTAAAAGAAGACTTCAGAAGAGTCAAAATTTTCAAGGTCCAAGACTTCTGATCTGCTGAAGGAAAGTTATCAGACTGGTGAAGATCAGCCGACTCAAATCAGATTTGTTCAAGTTTGAGATCAGCTTAGCTCGTCATCAGACTTGCACTTCCGACAGCCAAGTGGAAATGATCATAAAGTCTTCCCAACGGTAATAAATGCCCCTTGGAGTAATAAATGCTGAAGTACAAGGTTATTAAAGACAAATGATTGAAGAAATGCTTCGCATCAGCTGGGTGCATTTAATGCTGCCTGCAGAATAGTACTGTTGACAGTACGGACAGACTGCAAAAGAGCCGTTCGCGGATTTTAAGGACCAGTACTCGAGGAATTTGAATCTTGTCTCTCTTCAACGGACATTTTTCAAACCTCAAGTATAAATAGCTGAAAGAGACGAAGAGAAAATAAGCAACACACTTTCTGAAAGAATTTTCGAAGCAGAACTCTTAAGTCTCAAGAACAGCTCACTCATCAGCTTAGTCATTTGTTGACGAAAAGCGAAGTTGAAGAAAAAAAGCTATACACATCTTCTGAGTGAATTTGTAAAATAGAGTGTTGTGAGAAGTATATATCCATCTAAGTGAGTGATATTACTTCAGAGAGTAGGATTTCCTTGTGATTTCTTACTGCGCACTTACGACCTGTTCATTTGTTGATCGGCGTAAGCAGAGTGTACTGGTTACTTTGTGTTTCTAGTATAACCCAAGATCTTTGTGACTTGGACGAGTGAATTAAAGGATATTCAAATCCATATAACCACTATAAAAATTACTTGTGTTTTACATTGCTTTTAAACTTGCATATTTTCTGATTGCATAAAAACACGTTAAGTTAACTGTTTGAAAAATACTTAAAAGGAGTTTATAAAACTGGGGAAATATGTTTCAAACTACTAGGAATACTTGTGAAAAACACTTTGAAAATCCGCTGCAAGTACTCTATGTATTAAAACTGATTTTAACAAAATCAGCTAAGTAACTATCAGACGAGTGGTCAACAGACCTGTTCAAAGATTTGTTCGCGAACAGAATTGTAACTTACTACTCTGATCAGCTTAGTCTGTTCACAGTTAGAGAAAAGTTTTAAAGTTAAAATTGGAAGAAATTTTTAAAGAGGTTTATTCACCCCCCCCCCCTCTAAACCTCTTCTGACCACTTGGGACCAACAGATTGGTTTGAAAATGCTATAGCATTTCTAAATGTTTTCAACATTGAGCGGTTAGATATTAATATGGGACATTATAATTTTATTGAATTAAAAAAAAATATAAGAATGTATTTGAAATAATAGGGGAATTTATATACACCCCTGCCCATGACCCTAATTTCCAAGATTTACCAGTCTTTTCAAGAATTATAAAGACATTTCTTGGCTTAACGACCGTTAATCAACTCTAATGGACAGTGTCAAAAATCTAAAATGCCCTAATTAATTGTTTTTAATATTTACACAAAATAAAAATAAAAACCTACTACCCGTCTCCCATGCCACCTGCACCGCCGGCGTCTCACCAGCGCAAGCTGGTCGTAGACCTGCGACCGAAATTGAACCAATTTCGACTGCAAATCTGCGACTAGCTTGCGCTGACAAAATGCCTTGGCCCCCCAAGACTTTTGGAATTTGTTTATATTTTATGTGTATATATATACTATCCTATGTTAATTAGTTACAGAAACAACATATTAATATATTAATTGAATGGTCCAATTGGAAAATAAATGTGACACTTTATAATAGATTATTTATTTTCGAAAATTTACTTTATAATAGATTATTTATTTTCGAAAATTTAAATAATATATATTCTACTAACGCTTAAGGGTGGTCAAATTGGAACGTAAATTATTATTCTAATGTATGATACCAAACACTTAGGCCTCATTTAGATTGAGGGATCCAGAGCTTGAAATCCGTATAGTAACAAATTTATAGGCTTATAATCAATGTTTTAAAAATCGGACCGGACATCGAACCGGTAGCCTTACTGGTTACTGGTTAGATCGGTTTAACCGTTTTAATTACTGGTCCAATCGGTGTGACGTCATTACAATATAATATTAAAATTTTAATTTTAATTTATGTAATCAAATGTTTTAAAAAATATATTATTCATTTTTTTCAAGTTTATTTCCATAAACTAAATATTTATCTCATGATCAATTATTTTTCCTACAAAATTTGAGTTAAGAATGAATGATATCAACAAAATTACAAGTATGATAATATGATATCAACACAATAATTCAAATTATAATAAACACCATATCAAAAACAATAATCTTATTACTAATCACCTATTCAAAAGAGAAATTATTGATGAATTTTGTCATTGAATTATATAAAAAACATAAAAATACTTGAAGTTTGTGAAAAAAATGACTTTTCTAATGAATTTGATACTCAAATATATTTATATAACTTATTATATATAAGATTTTTTTTGTTTCTTGTTGATTTTGTTTAATTTAAAGTGAAAAATAGAAGAAGAGATGTGAGAGTATTGTTGAAGTTTAAGGTCGCGGAAGAGAAATAAAATTCATAGCGTAAGCTTTTTATTTTTATAAGTGAACCAGTGGTTCAATCGGTTCACTGGTTCATTGGTTTTATCGATTTTTGATCGGTTTTTTCGGGTTCAAACTGGTCAGGAACAAAGCTGGTTTTGGAGGGTTAATCGGACCGAATTGGCTACTGGTTACCGGTTAAACCGATTGATCCGATTTTTAAAACACTGCTTATAACACTTGTTTGGAATATTTTCATTTTGTGCGGTTTCCAAATCCTTATAGCTTGTTTGGTTGTCAAGAAAGTGAGGGGAAATTGTAGGAAAAGGAAAAGAAAAAGAAAGTCATTTTCCTGTACATGTTTGGTTGTCAGGAAAACTATTTTCTTGCAGATGTTTGATTGTTAAGAAAGTTTAGGATTATAATATTTTTACTTGATTATGAATACTTTCAAATTTGTAAAATATATTAAAAGTGGTTGCAAAATAAAACTTATAAAATCAATCTCAAGAAAATATAAAGTACTAATTGAGTAATTGAATCAAATAAAAGCTAACAATAATTAAATAAATAAACTACAATAGCTAACACGTTTATATATATATATATATATATATATATATATATATATATATATATATATATATATATATATATATATATATATATATATAACTTTTCTTTGGTTGAGATTTATGTAATTAGTTGATATTGTCATTTGTAATTTGTACTTTTTTTATTTCAAGATAAGAATTACGTTATCTTTGTTGATAAACTATTGTATGACTAATCACGTTTTCATTATATTAACTATAATATTTAGATTAATTTGATGCTATTGTATATTTTTTAGTCACTGAATTTATCAATTTTTAAAGTTAACAAGGGGTTATGTCAATTTATCAAGTTAACAGGGGGTTACTGATAATATTGTAGGTAAAAGGGTTGTTTTTGCATCATTTTGTGGGGTATAATTTTATAATGAATTGAGAGGGTACTTTTTTGCTATTAATAATTAAGCACAAATGGGCTTTTGGTAGGAAAAAATCACCATAGGGGGATTATGATAGTTAGACAAATTACAAGGGGTGCTTAGCAATTACTCTAAAATTTTCCATGGATTTTCCAGGATTTCCCTATCAAATTGATTAGGATTTTTTTTCTTCACAAAATTTTCCTGCAGGAAAGTTGAAGGAAAATGGTAACTTTCTTTCCTGCTATCCAAACAACAAGTGGGAGAAAAAAAAACTGACTTTCCTTCACTTTCCCTCACTTTTCAGACAACCAAACAATACATTACTGCTTAGCTATCTACCTTGTACTATCCTTAACCAAATGATGAATTAATTCAACCCAATATTGGAGTCATTCAAAATCCTTTCTCCAACATTTCCGTCAAATCCAAATAAAGATTTGAACCGTTAAATACGAAAAAACCATGTGAAAGATCACATATTACAAAATGATGACTCTTTTACTATCACCATTGAAAAATGAAACAGAGCAAACCTTGAAATCTTATATCCATAAAGAACCTTATATCCAGATCTACAGTTATTTTCACTTATACAATTAATTGTTCTATAGAGTTATTACCAAAAAATCATTACCCCAAATTAATTAAGAACTCCAACACCAAATTCAAACATAACACAAATTCAAATTTCGATAGCAACTTACTAATTTTGATCCCAAATATTAAGTTTATTTTCCAAACAATCATTTCCCCTGTTGGAAAAAGTAAGTTAATGGACCATTTTGGACGTATTTTAAGTGGAACCCACTTTGAGTAAAGAGTCGGGTCTTGACGGAATTATATGATAGGATAGTGACCTGCAAGCCAACAAAATAGCTTGTAATAGGAACATTATTTTATCTTGAAAGAATCTTTGATTTATCAATTAATACGAACTGTTTATTTTATTGAGAATTCATAATATAAACAAATGGTTATCTTCATCTTTCGCGAACACATTTAAGCGATTGGTTGAAACCCTGAGATCACTCATGACTACGGGACTATTCACTTCAGTATTGGGTGCGATTAATCATGAAACAGTCTCAAAAGTCGTGATCTCAAAAATGTTCCAAGTCATAGATTCATATCGAGACGGGGTATCGAATGAATCGTCAAGACTTGTACGATTATGCATGATTCACTTAAAGTGAATTTGTTGTTGTTTCATGAACAAGACATTGTTAATGTCAGTGCATATGACTAGGTGGTTCGATAGGGGATCGGACGCATCGAACGACCCGAACAGAGAGACCCATTGTGGAAGTGCGTAAAAAGCATATCGGTGGTGGGATGTCTCTCAAGACTTATAACAGTGTACGATTTAGTCCTTAGACTTGAGATGCTAGGGCGAATTCGGTATACGGGTGTGCATACTTTGATTTAGGAGCCGGGCACATAGCTTGTCCATTGTGCGCCTACGTTGGGTACGTATAGTCGTATGCGCGTATGGTTAGCATCAATATGATCTACCGACTCATCGTAATGGATGAGGGAATTTCCTGTACATTCTTAGATGATGCATTCCGAGAAATCCATGGCCATGGTCAGTGACGGATCTGGAAAGGGGTTTCCAGATTTAGCAGTCACACTGAAAGTATTATCCTGAATTAGAAAGTACAGAATCGAGATGATTAGAGGTGCCGACCAATTCACACACCCTAGGTCTCGATCGGGAAATTAGTCGTTAGAGGGACCGTGTGTACATGGTACTTATAAGAGGTTTAAGGTTCACTAAAATCAATTCACCTGAAGTTGGGCCTCATGGGCTTGTGGCTAGACATTGACCATGAGGTGTGGGTACTCCTGAATTGATGGTAGATTAATTCTGGAGTGGTCAATTGAAAGTAGTTTAATTGATCGGAGCAATTTATTTAAATAATTAATTGCTCATTAATTAAATCACAGAAATGTGAGCCTGCGGCCAATTGATGGTGAACCTAGAGGGTCACACACAAAAGCTGGAACTGTGATAGTCAGTTGTAGAACGAAATGATTTAAAGGAGTTAAATCAAGATAAGGAATTAAAGGGTTAATTCCTGGAGAGAGAAAATTAAATAGATTTATCTAATTAATTAAATTAAATTAAATCTTTAATTAGATTTATTGGATTATTTAATTAAAGTGTTAATTAAATAAATGGACCATTTAATTAAAGTGGTCAATTAAATGACTTGGGCTATTTAATTAAAAGGACTAATTAAATAAGAGGTATGGGCTAACTTATCTGATGGCCCATTAGGCCAAGAAAGAGATAAGGTCAAGAAGAGATAAGGATAAGGATAGAGATTAAGGATAGGGTTGGACTCTACTATAAAAGTGGAGTCTTGGAGACTCAAAAACTCTAACAGCAAGAAAACACAAGCAACCCTAATCTCTCCTCTCTCTTGGCCGCCCCCTCTCCCCATTTGCCCTAGCCGCCGCCGCCCTACACTTCCAAGCCGCCGCCGCCCCTGGTTGTAGATCGGCCGTGCAGCACCTCTCTCCATCTTATTGTTCTACATCTAGAGTTGGATCTGAATCCAACACTTGAATCTGAAGCGTTTCTTTCCTAGTTCGTAGCCTGTGGATTGAAGCAATCACAGATCCAGCTGGTGTGGACTATTCTTTAGAGGCATAACACTTGGGGTGCTCTAGTGATCTGAAAAGGAAGACCGGAGAAACCACCACCTTGCCTGTGGTGAGGTAAAATCGCAATTTTACCACTGTATTTATTTTTGTATTTGTATGCTTAAATAAATTCAACCTTATCCATATGTACTAATAAGATCCCTGGGATGTGGATATAAAAGTTTTAAATTCCGCACCGTTGTAGTTGACAATTATACCCACGAAATCCCAACATTATATTCTACTCCTTGAGTAGATTAAAACGGTATAAGGTACGTCTAAATCTGAGTACGGGTGAATGAGAAATTAAATCTCAAAGTTCACATTTGTAATGGAAAAAAAAATTGGAAAGAAATGCACTTATCCCATATTGGAAGTGTGATAAGAAAAACTTGGGTTTATATAGGATTTCTAAACCATAAGGTTTAAGTTATTACTAGAAGGCTCCCTCCTCGCGCGCAGGGGGGTGGGGGTACAAATCTTGGATCGGATTTACACTTGGCCCTTCAAGATTTGTGCGTGCCTGCGGACATGAATGTCGTCCAGAAAAGCCCATTCAGACGAGCCCAGTTTTGCGAATTTCATTCTGGCCCAAGAAAGAAATAGATTTCGTTTGGCAGAATTTTCTTAGCCCATTAAATCTCGAAGGCCCTCTCGAAATGAAACTGACGAAACGGTTTGTAACGTTCCGTAACTCCAGAAACGGTTATCTCATTAATATTATTTTATTCCGATTTTACCCTCACTCCCATCCTATATATACTGGCTCATTTTATCAGTTTTAACACACCAAAACAAAAATCCATTCTCTCTTATATCTGTTGGGATTTTGTGGGTATAATTGTCAACTACAACGGTGCGGAATTTAAAATTTTTTTATATCCACATCCCAGGCATCTTATTAGTACATATGAATAAGGTTGACTTTATTTAAGCATACAAATACAAAAATAAATCTAGTGCTAAAATTGCGATTTTACCTCACCACAGGCAAGGTGGTGGTTTCTCCGGTCTTCTTGTCGGATCACTAGAGCACCCCAAGTGTTGTGCCTCTAGAGAAAAGTCCACACCAGCTGGATCTGCAATCACTTTAATCCTCAGGCTCAGAACTAGGAGAAAAGTAGCTCAGATTCAAGAGTTGGATTTAGATCCAACTCTAGATGTAGATCGGAAGAAGGAGAGAGGTGGATCACGGCCAATCTACAACCACGGCGGCGGCGGCGGCTAGGGCTACTTGGCAGAAGGGGGCGGCGGCTAGGAAAGGAGAGATTAGGGTTTAGAGCTTTTGCTTGTGTTAGGGTTTTGATTCTCCAAGACTCCTTTTTATAGGAGAGTTCAAACCCTATCCCTAATCTTATCTCTTAGCTAATGGGCCATCAGATAAGTCTGGCCAAATCCCTCTATTTAATTAGTCCTTTTAATTAAATAGCCCAAGTCATTTAATTAACCACTTTAATTAAATGGCCCATTTATTTAATACTTTAATTAAATAATCCAATAAATCTATTTAAAGATTTAATTTAATTTAATTAGATAAATCTAATTAATTTTCTCTCTCCAGGAATTAACCCTTTAATTCCTTATCTTGATTTAACTTCTTTAAATCGTTTCGTTCTACAACTGACTATCACATTTCCAGCTTTTGTGTGTGACCCTCTAGGTTCACCATCAATTGGCCGCAGGCTCACATTTCTGTGATTTAATTAATGAGCAATTAATTATTTAATTAATCGCTCCGATCAATTAAACTACTTTCAATTGACCACTCCAGAATTAATCTACCATCAATTCAGGAGTACCCACACCTCATGGTCGATGTCTAGCCACAAGCCCATGAGGCCCAACTTCAGGTGAATTGATTTCAGTGAACCTTAAACCTCTTATAAGTACCATGTACATACGGTCCCTCTGACGACTAATTTCCCGATCGAGACCTAGGGTGTGTGAATTGGTCGGCACCTCTAATCATCTCGATTCTGTACTTTCTAATTCAGGATAATACTTCCAGTGTGACTGCTAAATCTGGAAACCCCTTTCCAAATCCGTCACTGACCATGGCCATGGATTTCTTGGAATGCATCATCTAAGAATGTACAGGAAATTCCCTCATCCATTACGATGAGTCGGTAGATCCTATATTGATGCTAACCATCCGCGCATACGACTATACGTACCCAACGTAGGCGCACAATGGACAAGCTATGTGCCCGGCTCCTAAATCAAAGTACGCACACCCGTATACCGAATTCGCCCTAGCATCTCAAGTCTAAGGACTAAATCGTACACTGTTATAAGTCTTGAGAGACATCCCACCACCGATATGCTTTTTACGCACTTCCACAATGGGTCTCTCTGTTCGGGTCGTTCGATGCGTCCGATCCCCTATCGAACTACCTAGTCATATGCACTGACATTAACAATGTCTTGTTCATGGAACAACAACAAATTCACTTTAAGTGAATCATGCATAATCGTACAAGTCTTGACGATTCATTCGATACCCCGTCTCGATATGAATCTATGACTTGGAACATTTTTGAGATCACGACCTTTGAGACTGTTTCATGATTAATCGCACCCAATACTGAAGTGAATAGTCCCATAGTCATGAGTGATCTCAGGGTTTCAACCAATCGCTTAAATGTATTCGCGAAAGATGAAGATGGCCATTTGTTTATATTATGAATTCTCAATAAAATAAACAGTTCGTATTAATTGATAAATCAAAGATTCTTTCAAGATAAAATAATGTTCCCTATTACAAGCTATTTTGTTGGCTTGTAGGGCACTATCCTATCAATCTCCCACTTGCCCTAAAGCCAATCACAAACGTTTCTAAGACCCATCCTTGCCAAATGCTCTTCGAACACCTTTTGCGATAATGGCTTAGTTAGTGGATCAGCTATGTTATCGTTTGAGTCGACACGCTCCATTTGAATGTCTCCTCTACCTATGATCTCCCTGATCACATGGTATTTCCTCAATACGTGTTTGGACTGGTGGTGTGATCTCGGCTCCTTCGCTTGAGCAATTGCCCCATTGTTGTCGCAGTAGACTACTATGGGATTTGCAATGCTAGGTACCACATCCAGCTCTTGGATGAAGTTTCTCATCCAAACACTTTCCTTCGCCGCATCTGATGCGGCGATATATTCTGCTTCAGTGGTTGAGTCTGCAGTGGTCGACTGTTTGGAGCTCTTCCAACTCACCGCTGCGCCGTTGAGGCAAAATATATATCCAGAATTGGATTTAAAATCATCCACGTGAGACTGAAAACTCGAATCAGTGAATCCTTCGAGTTTCAATTCTCCACTACCACCGTAGACCATGAACATATCCTTAGTCTTTCTCAGGTACTTTAGGATAGCCTTTACGGCGGTCCAGTGTTCCTCCCCTGGATTCGACTGGTAGCGGCTCGTTACACTGAGAGCGTGAGCTACGTCAGGTCTAGTACATAACATTGCATACATTATGCTGCCAATGGCAGATGCATAAGGTATGAGAGACATTCTCTTTCTTTCTTCATCACTCGTAGGGCACATTGATTTAGAAAGATAGATTTCATGTCTCATTGGAAGCAATCCTTTCTTGGATTCTTCCATACTGAATCTTTTCAGTATAGTGTTAATGTACTGGGACTGGGAGAGACCTAACATCTTCTTCGATCTATCTCTATAGATACGTATGCCTAGTACGTAAGATGCGTCTCCCATATCCTTCATGGAGAATTGCGTGGTATAACCACGCTTTCGTCTGCGTCAACGTTCTGATATCGTCTCCGATCAACAGAATGTCATCGACATATAACACAATAAATTGTACCGAGCTCCCATCGAATTTCTTGTACACACATGACTCATAAACGTTCTTGATGAAGCCATACCCCTTGACTGTCTCATCAAAACGTATGTTCCAGGTTCGGGACGCCTGTTTTAGGCCATAGATTGACCTTTGAAGTTTGCAAACCTTATGCTCACTTCCTTTAGATGTAAAGCCTTTTGGCTGTTGCATATAAATTTCCTTATCAATGTCGCCATTGAGAAAGGCGGTCTTTACATCCATTTGCCATATCTCGTAGTCATGCCACGCGGATATGGCTAATAGTATCCGAATGGATTTAGACATCGCTACTGGCGAGAAGGTTTCCTCATAGTCTATTCCAGGTCTTTGAGAATAACCTTTTGCCACAAGGCGAGCCTTATGAGTTAATACCTCTCCATTCATTCCTAGCTTGCACTTGAAGATCCACTTGCAGCCTACAGGGATGGTTCCCTCAGGTGGATCAACCAAAGTCCATACTTTGTTGGAATGCATGGAATCCATTTCGGATTGCATGGCTTCCTGCCACGCACCCGAATCTATGTCTGACATAACTTCTTCGTATGTCCTTGGATCAGTGTCCAATTGATCGTTTTCGTGAATAAAGCCATATCTTTCAGGCTCTCTACGAACTCGATCGGACCTATGAAGTACTGGTGTACTAGATGGTTCAACGGGTTCAGGATCAACTCCCACTGCTTGTGGGGATGGGTCCACTTCCTGGACTTCATCAAGTTCTACGGATACCCCGCTTCTTTTAGTGAGGAAGTCATCCTCCAAGAAGTGGGTGTTCCTGGACACTAACATCTTTTGTTCTTTAGGTTCGTAGAACAGGTATCCAATGGATTCCTTTGGATACCCCACAAATTTGCACAAACTAGATCTACTATCTAGTTTATCTCCTTTCTTGTTTCTTATCCCCATACTCGTAGATATGAGTATATGGGTGCTTTACCAAACCACTCTTGGTATGGCGTCGTCGGCACCGACTTTGAAGTTACAATGTTAAGTATCTTCGAAGCAGTTAATAGGGCTTGGCCCCAAAACGAAAAAGGAAGGTCAGCTAAACTCATCATGGAACGAACCATGTCTAACAAAGTTCTGTTCCTTCTCTCATACACACCATTCAACTGCGGTGTTCTAGGAGGAGTTCGCTGAGAGAGAATTCCATTCTCTACAAGATAATCGAGGAATTCTTGACTTAAGTATTCACCACCTCGATCCGACCGAAGTGCCTTGATACTATGTCCAAGTTGATTCTCAACTTCCATTCGAAACTCTTTGAATTTATCAAAAGCTTCGGACTTATACTTCATCAGGTATACATACCCATAACGACTGAAGTCGTCTGTGAAGGTTATGAAGTATGAGAATCCTCCTCTCGCACTGATACTCAGTGGTCCACAAACATCAGTATGGATTAAATCCAAGGTTTGTTTGGTTCGCTCCGGTTTCCCAGTAAAAGGCGCCTTGGTCATTTTTCCCTTGAGACAGGATTCGCAAGTTGGGAGATCATCTAGGTTCTTTATTTCAAGAGCCCTAGAGGAGACCAACTTTTGAATTCTACTCTTGGAAATATGTCCAAGCCTAGCGTGCCAAAGTTGTGGATTGTTTTCATCTTGTTTTCTTTTCTTTGATTGAATGTGCATGACATTAGAATTAGCAGGTTCTAAGGAATAAAGACCATCTGTCAAAGTACCACAAGCATAAGTAAAACCACCTTTTATTATGCTAAACTTTCCATTAGAAATGGAAAAACAAAAACCATCATTGTCCAAAAGAGGAATAGAAATAATGTTTTTGATAATTGTTGGTACGTACAAACAGTCTTTCAAAACCAAAGAATAATTTCCTAGGACTAATTCAACGTCTCCTATGGCCTCTGCCGCAACCCTAGCTCCGTTTCCAAAGCGCAGGATTCTATCCCCAGGTTTAAGAGGCCTTACTGCTCCTATTACCTGCAAATCATTGCAGATATGAGAACCGGCTGCGGTGTCTAACACCCATGATGCACAGTTAATAGAAATATTAACTTCAATAAAGAAAATACCTTTGACCACCTCTTTCAGGTAGTCTGGGCAGTTCCTTTTCCAGTGCCCTGCTTTCTTGCAGTGGAAACATTCATCTTCTGGGCTTTTTCTTTTCTTCTCGACAACCTTCTTGGTTGTTTTAGAAGAGATTACTTTCTTCTTCTTTTTCTTGCCCTTCTTAGGCTTTGCAGCCTTGGGTTGCTCAGCAATCATGACAGAATTCTCCCTTTTCAAGGTTGATTCTGCCGTGACCAATAAATTGGTCAGTTCGTGTAGAGCGAGCTCTCTATCTTCCATATTGAAGTTTATCACGAACTGATCAAATGAGCGTGGCAGAGTATGGAGGAGAAGGTCAGTGGAGAGATCAGCGTGCAAGTCTACCTCCAAGTTTTCCAGTTTTTCAACCAGATTGATGAAGCGTAAACAGTGATCTTTCACACTTGAACCCTCAGCCATTCTCAGATTGAATAATTCTTTTGTAGTCTCGAACCTTTCGGTCCTAGACTTCTCTCCAAACAACTCTCGGAGATGAAGAATTATGTCAGCAGCATGCAACATCCTTGCATGCTGTTTCTGCAGCTCATTGGTCATTGATGCCAGCATGAGGCAACGAACCTGAATATCATCATCGACCCACCTTTGATGGGTAGCTCGTTCCTCTTCCGAAACCCCTTCCGGAAGTGCACCAGGCATGGGTGCATTGAGAATGTAACTCCTTTTCTCGGAGTCGAGGACTGTCCTCAGATTTCTAAGCCAGTCGACAAAATTTGATCCGTTCAGTTTGTTAGTGTCAAGGATGATAGCTAATGGATTCTTAGACATTTTTGCAGAATTGATCTACAAAAGTAAATGATAACGTTTAGCTGACTGATCTATATTAATACATATAATTAACGATGTTGGACTTGTTATCGAAAAAGTTCTCCCACTATTTTCTCGAAACAATTACCCCTTTAATTGTTCGGGAAATCTAATCTCCTAGTAGGTCTTGACGTCCCAGCAGACATTAATTGCACCCACGACTCGTGGCCATACAATTAACTCCCCAGGTAGGTATACTTTTACCAATTGTGTTCCTCCACAACCTTCAAGCTATTTTGCCTCGGTCTTCGCACTTATCTAGCATTGCTACATCATAAGTGTTACTAATCGTTAAGTCTAACCCATCAATCATGATGAGCAACTGGCCCGGTCGTGAAGTCCCCGTAACTAGTTATCGGTCGATAATCACATCCCGACCAGTCCTCACCCTTGTCGAGTTTAGTTAAAAACAGGAATCAAGGAATTTCATGTATTGTCCCTTTCTTCGTCTAGGGTGCCAGACTCTGGATCACCTTCAACGATAAGTAGACAACTTACACTAGTCCCTATTGATGGAAGGCTTGGATCTTTAAAACATCATTTTAAATGTACCCAATGTGACTTAATATTATTTACAAGAGGGGTTTTTCGGGTTTAAGAGTTTGAGGTAACTCTCCTCGAGATCTCACCGTTCCAGTTATGCATTATCTTTTATTTACGATCTAAATATAACTAGCGCGCATCACCATACAAGCTTAGATATAAATACGTATATAAACACATACACACCTATCATGCAAGCTACCACAGTATGTTTTCGATCGGGAGCCTCCTATGCGGACAACCATCGAGCCAAAGACGATGGTCCTATTGGTCAATCTATTAGGTTTCAAAGAGACCTACTCTATTACACATTTTACCATGCATACATGGCCTTTAGTCTTCTTGGGCTCCCACCTTGCTTGTAACGGGCCTCCATTCTAAACTAATAAAACAGTAAAGCCCTATCTATTACAATGGCTCAAAGTGGCCCAAAACTTAAGGCTCCCAGGCCCAATAAAACCAATAAGATGATAAATAATCAATCACATCTACCCTAAGGGTCAAAGCTCGGCGCGATCGAAAACCACATAAACAATTTCACGTAGAGCAAGAAACAAGAAAAACCTAATTTCTTATTTCTTATCCCATTTTAAAACATAAGATTCTAGTTTTAAAACCCCTTCTAAAAACAATCTCTAACAACATTTTAAACTTCCTTTAAAATGACCCCTTTGATTCTCACTTTAAGTCCCTACTAATTATGATAAAATAGACTTTCCGGATTTACTAAATCCTTTTACTGCACAAAACAATTTCTGTTTGTCATGTTTGAAAAATTGCATTTCGGCCCCTGAATTTTCAAAAACTACACTTTGACCCCTCAACTTTTGGAAATTACAAATTAGCCCCAAAATTTCCAGAATATGCAAATTGGACCAGAAAGCAGAAAATTAACAAAATTTTCAGAAACTTTTGTTTATTGCAAAACAGACCCCAGATTTTTCGGAAATAGCAAAAACACCCCTAACCTTTCGTAAATTGCAAAATGGTCCAGATTTTGAAAAATTCCAGAATTTCAGAAAAACAAAATTTTAATTACTGTCCAGATTTATAAAAAATCGTAATTTGCAAATTAGCCCTCCAATTTTCAGAAATTATAATTTAGGCCCAAAAACCGAAAAGTGCAAAAATCCGAACACTCAATTTATCATAACAAGTAAGAATCAAATATCAGAACACAACAAATACATATAATCACATAATTTGATGCGTTCATGCCTTTTTCATATGTACATAATAACCTGGCTTTGATACCACTGTTGGGATTTTGTGGGTATAATTGTCAACTACAACGGTGCGGAATTTAAAATTTTTTTATATCCACATCCCAGGCATCTTATTAGTACATATGAATAAGGTTGACTTTATTTAAGCATACAAATACAAAAATAAATCTAGTGCTAAAATTGCGATTTTACCTCACCACAGGCAAGGTGGTGGTTTCTCCGGTCTTCTTGTCGGATCACTAGAGCACCCCAAGTGTTGTGCCTCTAGAGAAAAGTCCACACCAGCTGGATCTGCAATCACTTTAATCCTCAGGCTCAGAACTAGGAGAAAAGTAGCTCAGATTCAAGAGTTGGATTTAGATCCAACTCTAGATGTAGATCGGAAGAAGGAGAGAGGTGGATCACGGCCGATCTACAACCACGGCGGCGGCAGCGGCGGCGGCTAGGGCTACTTGGGAGAAGGGGGCGGCGGCTAGGAGAGGAGAGATTAGGGTTTAGAGCTTTTGCTTGTGTTAGGGTTTTGATTCTCCAAAACTCCTTTTTATAGGAGAGTTCAAACCCTATCCCTAATCTTATCTCTTAGCTAATGGGCTATCAGATAAGTCTGGCCCAATCCCTCTATTTAATTAGTCCTTTTAATTAAATAGCCCAAGTCATTTAATTAACCACTTTAATTAAATGGCCCATTTATTTAATACTTTAATTAAATAATCCAATAAATCTATTTAAAGATTTAATTTAATTTAATTAGATAAATCTAATTAATTTTCTCTCTCCAGGAATTAACCCTTTAATTCCTTATCTTGATTTAACTTCTTTAAATCGTTTCGTTCTACAACTGACTATCACAGTTCCAGCTTTTGTGTGTGACCCTCAAGGTTCACCATCAATTGGCCGCAGGCTCACATTTCTGTGATTTAATTAATGAGCAATTAATTATTTAATTAATCGCTCCAATCAATTAAACTACTTTCAATTGACCACTCCAGAATTAATCTACCATCAATTCAGGAGTACCCACACCTCATGGTCGATGTCTAGCCACAAGCCCATGAGGCCCAACTTCAGGTGAATTGATTTCAGTGAACCTTAAACCTCTTATAAGTACCATGTACATACGGTCCCTCTAACGACTAATTTTCCGATCGAGACCTAGGGTGTGTGAATTGGTCGGCACCTCTAATCATCTCGATTCTGTACTTTCTAATTCAGGATAATACTTCCAGTGTGACTGCTAAATCTGGAAACCCCTTTCCAAATCCGTCACTGACCATGGCCATGGATTTCTCGGAATGCATCATCTAAGAATGTACAGGAAATTCCCTCATCCATTACGATGAGTCGGTAGATCCTATATTGATGCTAACCATCCGCGCATACGACTATACGTACCCAACGTAGGCGCACAATGTTGGTCCCAAGTGGTCAGATGAGGTCTAGAGGGGGGGGGGGTGAATAGACCTCTGAAAATTTTGAACTTAAAAACTTTTCAGTCTTCTGTCAGCAGACTAAGCTGATGAAGAACAGTAAGCAGACTAGTCTGATCGTGAACAAATCTTGAACAGACGACTGACCACTCTTCTTACAATGACTTAGCTGTTTTTCAGCAAAACAATTTTCCAAGAGTATACTTGCAGCGGATTGTTTCAAAGTGTTTTTCACAAGTAAACTAAGTTCTAAAAAGATTTTATCCCCAGTTTAAAACTCCTTATAAAATCTCTTGATTGATTCAAAGTGTTTAAAATGCAAACTTTAAAATATGCAAGAAAACTTTAAATGCAAGATAACACAAAGAATTTTTATAGTGGTTATATGGATAAAAATCCTTTAGTCCACTCTTCCAGATCACACAGATTCTGGGTTATACTATAATCACTTAGATTACAATATTTCTCCACTTACACCTAAACAACTAATGAGAAGGCTGTAAGCTCACAATAGGAATTCACAAAGAAAACCTATCCTCTAAAGTAGAATCACTCACACAGATGGATTCTCACTTCGCACAACACTCAGCTATCACAAAATCACTCAGATAATGTTTTTCTGATTTCTTCAACTGGGTTTCTGTCAACAGATGACTTCCACCAGACGAGTGAGCTGTTCGAGCTTTTGAGACTTAGAGAAATTCTGCTTCAAAATTTCGATCTCTGATTGGTGTTGTGTGTTGCTCGATTTGAAATTCAGCTCTATTTATACATGGAGATGAAATTATGACCGTTGAAGGCAAGTCACAAATCAAATCCATCCTTCAGCTCTTTTTGAAACGGCTCCCTGCAGCATTCCGTACTGTGTACAGTACCTTTCTGTCCATCGCATTTAATGCTGCATTTAATGCACTCTGCTGATCCGAGGATATCTTCAATCATTTGCCATTACTACCCTTCTCTTTCAGCATTTATTACACCAAGTGCATTCATTACCGTTGGACTAATCTCTTGATCTCTTCCACTCTGCTGATCAAAACGACTCTGCTGATAGATACTCTGCTGATCAAATGCTGAACTCATCTGATTTGACTCGGCTGATGATCTACCCTTCTGTTCGCTGTTTCAGCAAGAGATCACTAGTCTTCTGAGCTTTGAACTTTGAACTCTTCTGATGTCTTCTTTTACTTTGTTCAAAATTCTTCTAAGGGAACTAAGCTTACCATACTTAGCTGATTATGATGTTTTGGAAATCATCAAAACCTTCCCTTAATTACTTGTCTTCTTTCATCTTCATCTTCATCCAACAATTTCCCCCTTTTTGATGATAACAAAACTTCAGCTAAGTACCTGTACCTAAACTAAAGTTTTGATCCTCAAAAATTTCTGAGATAGAAATAATATGTTGGAGTCAAACTTGCAATTTTATAGATATTGAACTGATTACATTTTACAAGTTGAAAGATGAAAAGTACAAGATGCTTTAAAAGATTACAAGGATTTTTAAATGTTAAGAAATTTAGCCTAAGCTAGTCTTCTTTCTTCTTTTCTTCTTCAGCTTCCTTGTCTTCTTTTTCAGATTCTTCATCAGATAACTTAGAAGCCTCAGCTTCCAAGTTTTCAAAGAATCTTTTCCTTAACAGCTCTAGCTTCCTTTTCTTGACATCTGGATCAAGCTGTTCTTCAGCTGAATCTTTGGCAGCAGCTATTTCCTTATCAGATTTGGCTTTTGCTTCAGATTCTTCAAGTTCAGCTTGCTCTTCATCTGTAATCTTCTTATCTGTTGGTCTGCTTGATTCTCCCATATCTTTTTCAGTCTCACCAGCAGATTCTTCTAATACTTCAGTTTCTTCATCATTTTGATTTCCTTCTTCCCTTTGGAAATCAACCCTTTGCTGTCCAAATATCCTTTCTTCCCCCTTTTTGTCATCACCAGCAGGGACAGATGGATATTGTGGCACAACTGGTGTGATTAGAAGTGAATCACAAAGAAGCTTGATGTTCTCTTCCATAGCATTGATCTGAGCTTGCTGTTTGAGTTGATTGGCCTTAACATTTTTGACTTCTTTGAGCAAGTCTTCTCCTTGATCACCCAACTGGATTTGAGTTCCCAAAATCCAATTTGATGAAGCAGTGAAGTCTTTCATCATGTTGCCCATGACTTCATCCTCTGCTTGGAGAGCCAATTCAACAGTCTGTTCAATCTGCTTCCAACCTTCAGTAGTGCTTTGAGTCCTTCTTCTAAGTATATCCATATCCTGACAGATGGATTTGACATTGTGAGCAGTGTCTTCTATTAAATCAGATGGGACTGCAGCAGCTTTCTGATCTGGTTGTTTAACAGCAGCTATCACTTCTGCAGCTAATTCTTTCTTCATATCCTTCAGAGAGTTGGTGATCATTTGTTGGATGGAGTCCAACAGATTTGGCTGAACACTATGAGAGGTTGAAGGCATATCTGAAGTAGCAGCAGATGTTTCTTTGATAAGTTGCTCTGTTGGCTGAGTTGTCAATGCAAGAGATTGATCTGCTGATTCACCAGCAAGGCTTGGAGTGCTTTCCTTCTCCCTAGCTTGATCATCTCCCTCAGCAGCAACTTCTTTAACTTTGTTCTGATCTGCTGGAATATCTTCTTCTTTCTTTGAGGCATCAGCAGCATCAGACTTATCACCTTGTGCTTGGTTCTGATCAGATGGGTCTGATGTACCCTCTAATTGCCTTGGTTGATCAGAAGACTTGTCTTTCTCTTCATCAGCAGGTGATATTATCTTCTTGACAGTTTCAACTGTCTTCATCAGTCCTTCATTGTCCACTGCTGACCTGTTACAAATCCAAGTAAAGTTGTCAAGAGGAATGAAAGTAGTTGATGATTCCTCTGGCAGCTCTTCATAGGGTTTGATGTTTGGTCCATAGACAATGTGTTTGATGTTAGGAAGTGGGACCAGTGAGCTTGGTTGTCCCCTTAACTTCCTTGACTTCTTTGCCCAAAGCTCCATTGCTTGAGCCATTGCCAACTTGATTGATCTTTCTTTGAGGTCCACTGATTCATCATAATCTTCAGAGATGGACGCAAAGATCTTCTTGGCTTCTTCTTTGACTATGTGACTTATCCTCATTCTTAACCTATCCAGGAAGAATTCTGAATCAATTGCTTGAATGAGAGAATCTGTCTCAAGCCACTTCAATACCCATGCTTCTTCATCAGCAAAGGCTTTCCATTTGGTCATTTCAGCTGGACTCTTTGTCAGTCTGAATTCCCTCCACCTGTTATATCTTATCTTCTGATTTGTAAACTGTGTCAGGCGGTTGACCCTTTCATTCTCTGCATCAAGCCTTTTCAGGAATTCTTCAAAGATTTCAGGATCTTCCCTGACAATCTCTAAAGATAGTCTAATCTCTTCTCTCTTCTTTGGCTTTAGCTTGGGTGCAGGCATAGCTGGTATTGGTTTATTTGGATCTCTTTGCTCACCAATGACTATCCCACCAGTACGCTGAGGACCATGAGCATCCTTGATGCTTGCTTCAATGACAGCAGCTAACTCTGCTGCCTCAAGTGCATCTCTCTGTTCTTGAGTCATTTTGCTGGCCTCTTCTTCCAGCCTTTTTAACTCTAGGCTTTTCAGCCTATCTTCTTCTGCTTTCTCAGCAGCAATCCTTTGCTTTTCAGCAGCGTCCAGTCTCATCTTCTCTGCAGCAGTCACATAAGTTGAGGTTTTGCCTATCCTCTTTCTTCTAGATTCAGGGCTCTCAACTGCTTGGATAGGTGTTGCAGCAACTGGAGTAGGATGCAGCAACAGAATTTCTCCCTCTAGTGGTGTACTAGTCTGCTGTTCCTTTTCTACATCAGCAGATAGTGCAGCAGTTGAGGCTTCTGTTGTCACTTCAACTGTAGGAACACTTTCAGGCTCAGCAGTAGCAGCCTTAGCAGCTTCAACGACTGGTTCTTCAACATTTAATGGCCTTTCTGCTTCAGTTGTTGTTTTTCTTACAGTTTCAACAGGCTCTTCAGGGAAAGTGACCTTTCTCTTGGCCTTTGACTTAGGAATTTTCTTGACAGCAGGGGGGTTGGCAGTAGGAGGTCCCCTTGCCTCACTCCTAGTTCTTAGTCTCTTCAATCTTTGAAGAGGAATTTCCTCTTCAGACTCAGTTCTTTCAGGGGATGACCCTGTCTCCATATTTTCAATTTCAACAGTGAAGTCATCTATCACCTTCTTAGAGACTTCAACTTCGGGCTGTGCTGATCCAGACACAACAGCAGACTGTGCTGTTGGCTCAGCAGACTGACTAGTCTGACCTTCCTTCTTGCTCTTCTTAGAAGGGGTCTTCTTAGACTGTTTGGTGGCTTTTCTCTTTGGTTTTTCTACCAGTTGCCTCACTGGTTCGTAGAGTTTGAATTCTTTGCTTCCATGGGTTTGCTTTCCTCCACCCATAGGGCATTGTAGAGAAGCAAACAAATTACTCAGCAGAATGGCATGAGAGTGCCTTTTATCACTTAGTAGCTCATACACATGAGCAGCCCAGTTCACTTTCAGCCCATAGTAAATGCATATCATGGTGTAGAGCCTTCTTCTGGGTAAACCATCCAGAGAACCCGTGCTACAGCCCAGCACTTTAGCAATAATATCAGCGAATCTCTGATATTCATCCTTTAACTGGGTCTTCATCAAAGTCCCAGTCATCTCTTCACCTTTCTTAGCACAAATTGCCCAAAATTCTTCTTCCTTTTCAGACCCCAGGTCTGACACATCTCCACCCTTATTCTTAAGCTTATAGATTTCACTAAGAACAGCAGCAGATATAGCAATCTTCTTACCACCGATGACAGCAGTCATGACGGTATCATCATCATTGAACTCCCTGGAAGTGTAGAAGTGGTATACATCTTCAAGATAAACCCTATCTTCGTGTGCTTCCAAGACTGGGACCAAAGATGCTTCCTTGATCTTTTCCAGTAAAGAGCGCATCAAATCGGTGCCAGAGAAATGGAATTTGCTGTAGTTGAAGTATCTTCCTTCAATAACCTTGTCCATTTCTGAGATTTGTGAGTAGATTCTGCAAAATAGTGAACTTTCGCAACAAGAGGGTTTGAGAGATAGAAAGTTTGAGAATTTTTGAGTGCGTAAGACGACTATGCTGTTCAGATCGGATTTTATAGGTTTCCTTTTGATTTGGTTTTCGTGATTTATCCAAACCGTTGATCTAATCTGACAGTTTTTAATCGTGCGGATGAAAGTCGCGGATTTCAATTTTATTATTTTAATGTCAGATGGGCGGGAAACTCTATCGACACTAATCTGTTTACTTATAAAAGCGCGTTTCTAAAGATACGTTTTATGACCATGCTTATATAAGATATCAGATGAGTAGAGTTTAACTTATCTGACAGACGAGTGATCTGTTATCTGATATTACTAGAGAATGCCAATAGCTAGTAATCTTCCTCTGCTGTTTGTCAATCCAGCAAGATAAAATAATCTTCAATCTTCAAGAATTAAGAACACGTCTTCTTGATACTCTTAACTTCAACTAACTGACATTAACAGATTTCATCTTTAGAACAGAAGTACCGCTAGTCTTACACGTTCCCCCTGTCTTTAAGAATTCATAAGTTAACTAGTCTGTTGAAAGTTAATTCTCGAATGAAATAATCTGATGACTAAGCTGTTGAACTCCAGTCTTCTGATGAGTTCCCCCTCAGCTTATGCATCCAGGTTAAGTAATCCTAACTCAGCTCTTAGAGTTGAGAACCTTGCTTCACTTAGAGGTTTGGTGAAGATATCAGCAATTTGATTATCAGTATGAACATACTCAATCAAAACATTGCCTTTTTCAACATGATCTCTAATGAAATGATGTTTGATCTCAATATGCTTAGTCCTTGAATGACTTGAAGTGTTTTGAGTAAGTGAAATTGCACTTGTATTGTCACAGTAGATTGGAATTCCACTGATCTTGATGTTGTAGTCTTCTAGTTGATGCTTCAACCAAAGTATCTGTGCACAGCAGGCTCCAGCAGCTATATATTCAGCTTCAGCAGTAGATATAGAAACTGAGGTTTGCTTCTTACTCATCCATGAGATCAGACGACTGCCCAAGAAC
Source organism: Penstemon eatonii (assembly GCA_038501285.1). NCBI lineage: Eukaryota > Viridiplantae > Streptophyta > Magnoliopsida > Lamiales > Plantaginaceae > Penstemon > Penstemon eatonii. The sequence continues at coordinate 32,900,768 of CM076713.1, forward strand.
TGACAGGCACCTGTTGTGCTCTTCCTGTCAATCTTGCAGCCAGCAAGGTCTGAATCTGAATAGCCAACTAGTTCAAATCTAGATTCTCTAGGATACCATAATCCCAGTTCTTGAGTGCCTTTAACATACTTCAATATCCTCTTGGCAGCTAAGAGATGAGATTCTTTGGGGTTTGATTGAAATCTTGCACAGACTCCAACTGAGTACATTATATCAGGTCTGCTTGCTGTTAGATACAACAATGAACCAATAATGCCTCTATATTTGGTTATGTCCACTGATTTGCCATCTTCATCTTTATCCAAACGAAGACTAGTAGACATAGGAATGGTAGCTGTTGAGCTAGTTTCCATACCAAATTTCTTGAACAGATCTCTTGTGTACTTTGCTTGGCTGATGAATATCCCATCAGGCAACTGTCTAACTTGCAATCCAAGAAAGTAATTAAGTTCACCCATCATGCTCATTTCAAACTTATTCTGCATCAGCTTGGAGAACTTATCACACATCTGTTGGTTTGTTGAACCAAAAATAATATCGTCCACATATATTTGCATAAGTAATATATGATTTTCCCATTCAATTGTGAACAAGGTTTTATCTACCTTACCTTTTCGAAATCCTTTAATTAAAAGAAAATCAGATAGGGTATCATACCATGCTCTTGGAGCCTGTTTCAGTCCATAAAGAGCTTTCTTCAGACGATATACTTTGTCCTCTTCTTGATAGACTTCAAATCCAGGAGGTTGTTCAACATACACTTCTTCTTGCAATTCTCCATTGAGAAAAGCAGACTTCACATCCATCTGATAGACAGTGAAGTTCTTGTAAGCAGCATAGGCAAGAAACAGTATGATTGCTTCAAGTCTTGCTACTGGTGCAAAAGTTTCATCAAAGTCAATTCCTTCTTCTTGACAATAACCCTTGGCCACTAGTCTTGCTTTGTTTCTGGTGACAACACCATCTTCATTCATTTTATTTCTGAATACCCACTTAGTGCCAATTACTCTTTGATGACTTGGTCTAGGAACTAAGTACCAGACTTCATTCCTTTCAAATTGATTCAACTCTTCTTGCATGGCTTCTATCCAGAAGGAGTCATTGAGAGCTTCTTCAATTTGCTTGGGCTCTATTTGAGATAGAAATGTGACAAACATAGCATCTTGTGCAGCAGCTCTTCTTGTTTTCACTCTATCTAAAGGATCACCAATAACTAATTCAGGAGGGTGATTCTTGAGCCATCTGAGATCAGGTTGCAGATCAGGATGTTGTCCTCTGTTTTGATCTTGCAGCACTACTGTTGGAGTTCCAGTAGTAGTCTGTTGAACATTTGCCGTCTGTTGAACAGTCTCTGGTCTGTCAGCTGTTAGCAACTCGTCTGTTAGACAATCAGCACTGTGATTTTGAACAGCACTTGAGTTAGCAGCTGAACTTAGATTAGGTAGTATGATGGGAACATATTCTTCATTTCTTCCAACGTCTAACTTCTGTAAATCAGTAGACAGATCTTGATTAGCACTTTGATTCTTTTCAGAAGATTGACTTGGCTCATCAAATACTACATGGATAGATTCTTCTATTAGTAATGTTCTTTTGTTAAACACTCTATATGCTTTACTAACAGATGAGTATCCTACAAAGACAGCTTCATCAGCCTTTTCTGCAAATGCAGTAAGGTGATTTTTCCCATTATTCAATACAAAACATTTACAACCAAAAATCTTAAAGTAATGAATGTTTGGTTTTCTGTTGTTCCAAACTTCATATGGAGTCTTGTTCTGATTTTTGTTGATCATACATCTGTTTTGGGTAAAGCATGCTGTATTTGTTGCTTCTGCCCAAAATCTTTGAGGCAGTTTAGCTTCAGCTATCATGGTTCTGACAGCCTCTTTTAGTGTTCTGTTTCTTCTTTCAGCAACACCATTCTGTTGAGGGGTTCTTGCAGCAGAATACTCATGATGTATTCCTTTGTTATTACAGTATTCTTCAACAGTATAGTTTGTAAACTCTGTCCCTCTATCTGATCTGATCTTCAATATTTTGATACTCTTCTCATTCTGGATCAGTTCCATCAGATTTGTAAGATGTTCCTTGGTTTCACTTTTCTTCTTCATGAAGATCACCCAAGTATATCTTGAATAGTCATCCACAACAGCTAGGCAGTATTTCTTTCCACCGTTGCTGACTGGATCAATGGGTCCAAATAAGTCCATATGCAACAGCTCCAATATTCTTCCAGAAGATTGGTGCTTCTTTTCTTTGAATGATGACTTGATTTGTTTACCCTTCTGACATGCATCACAGAGCTTGTCTTTGCTCATGACTGCTTTTGGAATCCCTTCCACCAAATCATTCTTGATTAATCTGTTTATGGTCTTGAAGTTTAAATGATTCATCCTTTTGTGCCATAGCCAACTGACTTCACTTGGTGCAGATGCCACCAAACAAACACTTGAATTCTTGTCAACAGAATTCCAGTCAACTATGTAGATATTTCCTTGTCGTCTTCCAGATAAAATTACCTTCTTTGTACCAATCTGTTCAACGTAGCACTTATCTGTTGAGAAGATGACTGAATATCCCTTGTCACAAAATTGACTTATGCTCAGCAGATTATATTTTAGGCCTTTAACATAGGAGACGTCAGATATCTCTATGTTTCCCTTGATTAATCTTCCTTTAGCTTTAATCTTGCCTTCTTTGCTGTCTCCAAAAGTGACTTTTGGACCATCCACAGCAACTGCATCAGTCAACTCATGTATGTTTCCACACATGTGCCTTGAACATCCACTGTCCAAGTACCAAATCTTCTCTACTTTACTCCTACTCCTAATCCTAACCTACAAAACAAAAATAAAATTGTTTTAGGTACCCTTATTGAGAGGGTCCTGAAGGATTAGTTCCACCCTTGACAACCCAAGATGTTGAAGTCTTAGGCTTCTTAGGTTTCTGAGTTTTAGGAGCATGAACAGTCTCATTTTTATCATAGTTATCAGATAAGTCATGTTGATGATCAGTATGATATGAATAATGTTCATAAGCAGGGTAAGGTGCATGATATGCAGGATATGCATGCATTGGATGAGCAGGGTAAGGTGCATAGTAACTAGGAAATTGAGGTGCATGGTACATAGGATGATATGCAGCAGGTTGCACATAATATGACTCATTTCCATACCAAGCATTTTGATTTTTCTTATTCTTATGCTTCTTTGGTTTACTAGGTGCTTGCTCATTTGTTTTTGACTTAGTTTTACCACTAGTCTGATTGACTTTAGCTTTATCAGCAGACTTCTTAGGACTCTGCTGTTTGGTCTTACTAGTCTGATTTCCTACACTAGGCTCTTTGCTCTTTTTAGCCTTAGGAGATTTCTTCTCCTTTACCACTTTCTCAGTTGAGGTAGGTTTAGAGGTTTGAACATACAGAATGACCTTACTATTGTCAGCTGATATGAATTTTTCAGTATGGTTCAACTCTAGTTTATCCTTTTCTAAAGGTGTCTCCTGTTTCTTAGGTGTATGCATGGATGCAACAGTTGACTTATCATGAGACTCAATGATTTTCTCAAGTTCCATGATTCTTCCTTTATAGACCTCACATTCAGCTTTCAGAGATTCATGCTCTTGCTCAAGCTGTTTATATTCAGCTGATTCTTTTGGCTTTTCAGCTAAAAGTTTCAGTGAACTATTTTGCTCTTTTAGCAAGTTCATCTCTTCCTTAAGCTTAACAAACTCTCCAGCAATAGTAGTATTATTCAACATCATTTGCTCTAGAGAATTAAACAGTTCATTTTCTTGAGGAGTTACCTCATCCTCAGAGTCATCAGATTCCTTTGCCATCAGGCACAGGAGAGCAGGTTTTTCTTCATCAGACGATTCTTCATCAGACGAGTCAGAATCTGAATCAGATGAGTGGACAGCAGTCAGCTTTTCTGCTTCAGCCATCATTGCCTTGCCTCTCTGATGCTTTCTTTCTTTTCTCATTTTCTTCTCTTCCTCAGTGTACTTCTCTGCTTTTGGATATGGGCAGTCTCTTATGAAGTGTCCCAATTTCCTGCAGTTGTAACACATCAGTTTTGATTTATAATCATCCTTATCCTGAGAAGAAAAATTAGGTTTAGAAGTAGAAGCATTGTTGTATTTGTTTTTCATCTTTCTCTTGTAGAACTTCTTCAAGTTGTTCATCAACAGTGCAACATCTCCAGCAGTGTACTCCTTTTTGTTGAGTAGAGTGGCTTCATCAGATGAGTCCACTTCAGCATTTCTTTGAGCCGGTCTTCTTTGATTTTCAGCAGCAACCAGTGCAGCTGTGGGTCCTGAAGTTGAGGTTTCTTCAATTCCCATCCTTGGCAGTTTATACTCGTACGCCTTGAGTACGGAGAACAGCTCTGTAAGAGAAATCTTGCCCAGATCTCTTGATTCTTCCATTGCTGTCACCTTCATGTTGAACTTGGGAGGTAGAGCCTTCAGTACTTTAACAGTGATTTCTTTGTCAGTGAAAGTCTTTCCCAGCTTCAAAACTTCGTTCAGAGTTCTGGTGAATCTGGTATCCATCTGATCAATGGTTTCTCCAGACTTCATCTTGAAGTTGTCCAGCTTCTCCAAGGCAACACTGAGCTGATGCTCTTTAATAGCATCATTGCCTTCACTCATGTCACGAACCTTATCCCACATCTCCTTTGCAGTTTTGCAATGCTTGACTTTGTCAAACCGATCATTATCCAGGGCTTTGGTCATGATGAATCTACCGACTTTGTCCAGGTTGAACAGCTTTATTTCTTCTGCTGTCATTTCTGTTAAGTCTTTTTCCACCACTATTTGAGCTTCATCTACGATGATGGTCTTGGTGAATTTGAATGGACCTTTGATGATACATGTATGCATGTTGTCATTGTAGGCAGCAAGAAAAATCTCCATTCTGATCTTCCAGTCCTCAAAAGACATACCAGCAATGTGGGGAACATGGCTGATACAATCCATTTTTCAAAAAGTTTTTATTTTTCAAAAAGATGCTCTTTTGAAAAGTTTTGAAAACCTTTGAAAAACACTCGGATCAAGCTCGTTGATCAGGCAGCTGATTCTAATGAACCACCTGCTCTGATACCACTTGTTGGTCCCAAGTGGTCAGATGAGGTCTAAAGGGGGGGGGGGGTGAATAGACCTCTGAAAATTTTGAACTTAAAAACTTTTCAGTCTTCTGTCAGCAGACTAAGCTGATGAAGAACAGTAAGCAGACTAGTCTGATCGTGAACAAATCTTGAACAGACGACTGACCACTCTTCTTACAATGACTTAGCTGTTTTTCAGCAAAACAGTTTTCCAAGAGTATACTTGCAGCGGATTGTTTCAAAGTGTTTTTCACAAGTAAACTAAGTTCTAAAAAGATTTTATCCCCAGTTTAAAACTCCTTATAAAATCTCTTGATTGATTCAAAGTGTTTAAAATGCAAACTTTAAAATATGCAAGAAAACTTTAAATGCAAGATAACACAAAGAATTTTTATAGTGGTTATATGGATAAAAATCCTTTAGTCCACTCTTCCAGATCACACAGATTCTGGGTTATACTATAATCACTTAGATTACAATATTTCTCCACTTACACCTAAACAACTAATGAGAAGGCTGTAAGCTCACAATAGGAATTCACAAAGAAAACCTATCCTCTAAAGTAGAATCACTCACACAGATGGATTCTCACTTCGCACAACACTCAGCTATCACAAAATCACTCAGATAATGTTTTTCTGATTTCTTCAACTGGGTTTCTGTCAACAGATGACTTCCACCAGACGAGTGAGCTGTTCGAGCTTTTGAGACTTAGAGAAATTCTGCTTCAAAATTTCGATCTCTGATTGTTGTTGTGTGTTGCTCGATTTGAAATTCAGCTCTATTTATACATGGAGATGAAATTATGACCGTTGAAGGCAAGTCACAAATCAAATCCATCCTTCAGCTCTTTTTGAAACGGCTCCCTGCAGCATTCCGTACTGTGTACAGTACCTTTCTGTCCATCGCATTTAATGCTGCATTTAATGCACTCTGCTGATCCGAGGATATCTTCAATCATTTGCCATTACTACCCTTCTCTTTCAGCATTTATTACACCAAGTGCATTCATTACCGTTGGACTAATCTCTTGATCTCTTCCACTCTGCTGATCAAAACGACTCTGCTGATAGATACTCTGCTGATCAAATGCTGAACTCATCTGATTTGACTCGGCTGATGATCTACCCTTCTGTTCGCTGTTTCAGCAAGAGATCACTAGTCTTCTGAGCTTTGAACTTTGAACTCTTCTGATGTCTTCTTTTACTTTGTTCAAAATTCTTCTAAGGGAACTAAGCTTACCATACTTAGCTGATTATGATGTTTTGGAAATCATCAAAACCTTCCCTTAATTACTTGTCTTCTTTCATCTTCATCTTCATCCAACACACAATGGACAAGCTATGTGCCCGGCTCCTAAATCAAAGTACGCACACCCGTATACCGAATTCGCCCTAGCATCTCAAGTCTAAGGACTAAATCGTACACTGTTATAAGTCTTGAGAGACATCCCACCACCGATATGCTTTTTACGCACTTCCACAATGGGTCTCTCTGTTCGGGTCGTTCGATGCGTCCGATCCCCTATCGAACCACCTAGTCATATGCACTGACATTAACAATGTCTTGTTCATGAAACTACAACAATTTCACTTTAAATGAATCATGCATAATCGTACAAGTCTTGACGATTCATTCGATACCCCGTCTCGATATGAATCTATAACTTGGAACATTTTTGAGATCACGACCTTTGAGACTGTTTCATGATTAATCGCACCCAATACTGAAGTGAATAGTCCCGTAGTCATGAGTGATCTCAGGGTTTCAACCAATCGCTTAAATGTATTCGCGAAAGATGAAGATGGCCATTTGTTTATATTATGAATTCTCAATAAAATAAACAGTTCGTATTAATTGATAAATCAAAGATTCTTTCAAGATAAAATAATGTTCCCTATTACAAGCTATTTTGTTGGCTTGTAGGGCACTATCCTATCAATATCTTCCTGTTCTTGAGTTCAAAAGGTGTTTCAGTTTACTGCAAATAGCTTGGTGTGAAGCTCATTTGTATACCGTTGAATCCTGGGAGACGAACGTTCAAAGAACCTCAAGCACGAACCGGAAGGATGAGGGAGAGAATTTGTCTTAAGGACACTGTGTTTTCAAACAGGCCTCGGTTTGATTAATTTTTCAGTCTTTAGCATTATATTTGTTCAGTTTCTATTTAATTTTTCCTTAAACTTATATCGTTGTGATATATCATTTCTTTGTACTGTTTTCCTGTACGAAATTTGTAACAATCTTAAGACAAATCCTTTCAGTAACTTTCGTTAAAAGGAAAACTCTTACAAAACCAGTTTACGGGAAATTTGTTAACCAAATCGTTTCAAACTTGTTTTGATTAGTAAGTTTGGTTCATAAACTGTTCATGAAAGTGAGTTTATTTTCATCGATAAATCTTGTGTTTTCAGGACCTACTACTTGAATAAACTCTTGGACTGAAAAATTTGTTTCCAATTCGGAAAATTGGTTTCCTCTTTTGATAATTGTTCGAACAGTGAAAACAAAGTTTGCTGTTGCTGTTTTTTTTTAAAACTTGAAAAAGTCTACTGTTACATTCAAAATCTTTCCAAGGTTATCCAATTTATAACAAATTATTGCATATGACTGTTACGTGACTTTATTTCAAAAAGATAAAATTGATTGCAAAGTATTAGCATAATTGGACCTCCATCAAAAATTTATTTCCAAAATTTACATTTTGAACAAGAAAATTTTGGGAGTCCTTGGAAATTTGATTTGAGAAATACTAATTTGATTTCAAAATTGGTCATAAAATATCTATCTTGGGATAGAAAAATTGTTTGCAAGATTGAAATTTTTTTTCGAACATAACGATTTTCGAATAGGAAATTTTGGAGAAAATTCTTTATTAGTTACTATCTAAAATTTTCTGAATTTCCTTAAAAAAAATTAATTTTTTCTTAAATTCCTTCGAGGAATTTGATAGTTTGTTTTGGTTTCAGAAATGGCAACCGAATCAAACGTGGATGTGGTAGTTACTGAGAACTCATCTGGAGCTCCAGTACCAAACCAAAATGTGGCACCTCTGAGCCAAGCTGGAGCTGTGGCACCTCTGAGCCAAGCTGAAAAACCAGAGAAATTCAACGGACTGAATTTCAAAAGGTGGCAACAAAAGATGATGTTCTATCTGACCACCTTGCGCCTGGCAAGGTTTTTGACCGAGGATCCACCCAAGAAAGAAGGGGAGCAAGATACTGCCTCCCTCATTGCACTTGATGGCTGGAACCAGTCGGACTACCTTTGCCGACACTACGTCATGAATTGTCTGAGTGATTCATTGTATGATGTATACTCTGACAAAAAGTCTGCAAAGGAACTCTGGGAAGCCTTGGACAGGAAATATAGAACTGAAGATGCCGGTACCAAGAAATTCGTTGTGGGTCGGTTTTTGGACTACAAGATGGTGGACTCCAAACCACTTATGACCCAAGTGCAAGAATTTCAGCTGATTCTTCATGAAATTCAGGCTGAAAAGATGGAGCTCGGTGAAACCTTCCAGGTGGCTTGTGTCATTGAAAAGTTACCCCCTGCATGGAAGGATTTCAAAAATTACCTGAAGCATAAGCGAAAGGAAATGAGCATGGAGGATCTTGATGTTAGGCTTCGTATTGAAGAAGACAACAGGAAATCTGAGAAAAGAGGGCTCACTTCTACTGAACCTAAGGCTAATGTCGTGGAACATGGTCAAAGTTCAAAGTTCAAAAAGAATAACAAAGGGTCAAATATGGGACCAAAAGGCGGTATTTCCAAGAAAACCAAGTTTCAAGGAAAATGTTTCAATTGTGACGAAATGGGTCACAAATCTGCAGATTGCAGGCTACCGAAAAAGAAAAAACCCAATGTAACCAATGTTGTTGAAGACAGTGGTGACGTGGACCTCTGTGCTGTCATTTCAGAGGTGAATATGGTTGACTCTAATCCTAAAGAGTGGTGGGTAGATACAGGGGCTACAAAGCATGTGTGCTCTGACAGGGAAGTGTTTACCACTTTTGAGCCGGTCCAGAATGGAGAAAAACTGTTCATGGGAAACTCGGCTACATCAGCTATAGAAGGCAAAGGGAATGTAATTCTCAAAATGACCTCTGGGAAGGAGCTGACTCTGAAGGATGTCCTCTATGTGCCAGATATCCGCAAGAATCTGATTTCAGGGAAGCTGCGGAACAAGCATGGCTTCCGCCTTGTTTTTGAGTCTGACAAATTTATTTTAACCAAGAGTGGTATGTTTGTTGGAAAGGGATATGAGTGTGGTGGAATGTTCAAATTGAATGTAATGGCTATTAAGCCCAAAATTATTAATAAAGTTAATAATTCTGCTTACTTGCTTGAGTATCCTAATCTATGGCATGATAGACTATGACATGTTAACTACGATTCCCTGCGTAGATTAATTAATTTGAAACATATCCCTAAATTTCAAAATGATAAAAAGCACAAGTGTGAAACTTGTCTGAAGCTAAATTAACGAGATCGTCTTTTTAAAAGGTTGAAAGGAATATTAAACCACTCGACTTGATACATAGCGACATAAGTGATCTTAAATGTGTGCAATCAAGGGGAGGTTATAATTATTTTATTACCTACATTGATGATTGTACTAAATATTGCTGTGTATATTTGCTAAGAGCAAAAAGTGAAGCGATAGATAAATTCATTCTATTCACAAAAGAAGTTGAGAATCAACTTGATAAAAAGATCAAAGTATTTCGAAGTGATAGAGGTGGTGAATATGTTTCACCATTTAGTGAATTTTGTGCTGAACACGGAATCATACATGAGGTAACAACACCTTATTCACCGCAATCAAATGGAATTGCGGAAAGGAAAAATCGAACATTGAAAGAAATGATGAATTCAATGTCGATAAGTTCTGGATTACCACAGAACATGTGGGGGGGAAGCTATCCTATCTAGCAATTATCTTTTAAATAAGATACCCCAGAAAAATCAGGAGAAAACTCCATATGAATTATGGAAAGGTCGAACACCTTCTTATAAATACTTGCGAGTGTGGGGGTGTCTTGCCAAAGTGGTAGTTCCTACACCCAAGGAAGAAAGGATAGGACCGAATACTGTAGATTGCATATTCATAGGTTATGCTCAGAACAGTAATGCTTATCGGTTTCTTGTGCATGAATCTAAAAATCCTGAGATTCACAAAAACACGATAATGGAATCTAGAAATGCATCTTTCTTTGAAGATGTACTTCCAGCAAAAACGAGAAAATAAGTTAGTTCATCCAAAAGAACTCATAGTCAAGACCATGAGTCTGAACAGGTAACTGATGATGAGCCAACTGAGGTTGAGCCGAGAAGAAGTAAAAGAGCAAGGATAGAAAAATCTTTTGGCCTAGATTTTCTGACATATATGCTCGAAACTGAACCTCAAACTAAGAAGTTGTAACTTCTTCTGAAGGACCTTTGTGGAAAGAGGCAATCAATAGTGAAATTGATTCCATCTTGCAAAACCATACCTGGGAGTTAGTTGATCTTCCTCCAGGTTGCAAACCACTGGGATATAAGTGAATTTTCAAACGGAAAATGAAACCAGATGGAACAATTGATAAATACAAGGCCAGACTGGTAATAAAAGGCTATCGGCAACGAGAAGGCCTTGATTACTTTGATACGTATTCTCCTGTGACGAGAATAACTTCCATTAGGATGATACTTGCTATCGCAGCTTTGCGAAACTTAGAAGTACATCAAATGGATGTAAAAACAGCTTTCTTAAATGGAGATTTGGAAGAAGAAATTTACATGGAACAACCTGAGGGTTTTTCTGCTCCAAGGAAAGAAAAGAAAGTCTGTAAACTGGTTAAGTCATTGTATGGCTTAAAACAGGCACCAAAACAGTGGCATCAGAAATTTGATGATGTCATGTTGGAGAAAAGTTTTAAAATCAGTGAATGCGACAAACGCATTTACGTGAAAGAAACAAAAGATGGCTATGTCATTCTTTGTCTCTATGTTGACGACATGCTTATCGTTGGAAGTAATGATAAGATGATTAAATCCACTAAGGATATGTTGAATGCTAGATTTGAAATGAAAGATATGGGTCTAGCAGATGTGATACTGGGAGTTAAAATCACAAGAAAATCAGATGGCATTATTTTGAGTCAATCCAGTTATATTGGAAAAATTCTTGAAAAATTCAATAAGGATGACTCTAATGAGGCCAAAACTCCTATAGATCCAAGTCAACCTTTATCAAAGAATAAAGGTGAGAGCATCTCTCAAGTGGAGTACTCAAGGATTATTGGAAGTCTAATGTACCTGATGAGTTGTACAAGACCGGATATAGCATACGCTGTAAGTAAGCTAAGCAGATATACTAGTAATCCTGGTACTGACCACTGGAAAGACATAGTAAGGTTACTGAGATACTTAAGGTATACTCATAACTATGGGCTATACTATACAAGATATCCAGCTGTTGTAGAAGGATACAGTGATGCAAACCGGATATCTGATGTAAAAGATTCAAAATCCACCAGTGGATATGTATTCACTTTAGGTGGTGCAGTTGTATCTTGGAAATCCTCTAAACAAACTGTGATAGCCATATCCACAATGGAGTCTGAGTTTATAGCTCTAGACAAATGTGGTGAAGAGGCTGAGTGGCTACGATAATTCTTAGAGGGTATTCTACAATGGTCTAAACTTGTGCTAGCAGTATGCATTCATTGTGATAGTCAATCTGCGATTGGAAGAGCACAGAGTAAAATGTACAATGGTAAGTCTAGGCATATACGCCGAAGGCATAATACCATTGGACAACTACTCTCAACTGGAGTGATTACTATTGACTATGTAAAGTCAAAGGATAATCTAGCGGATCCGCTAACCAAAGGGTTAACAAGAGAGATAGTTGCTAAGTCATCAAGAGGAATGGGACTAAAGCCTATGGAATAAAAACTTAGCGAAGGAAAACCCAACCTAGTTGACTGGAGATCCCAAGATCTAGGTTCAAAGGGACAACGTAACCGCAAAGGTTTAGTTAAGTCACTGTGGGGGTTTTACCCTCAAGTCCATTCCTGTGATGAAAACAGTGATAATGGTTGAATAAGGTTAAGCCAAGCCTTTAATGATTCTTGTAAGGAGAGTAACTTGGGATACTCTAAGGAAAAGAATCACCTATGTGAGAGAGAAGAAGGGCCGCTTGCTGAACCAGGTAGATGTCCATGGCCAAAACGGACATAACCGTAAAAACTGAAATGTTACGAGGTAAGATGCTTGTGAGAAGTGTGTTACCGTTTACACAAACAGCAGAACAGTTCAAGGACAACGTGTCTACTGATCAGCTAGTAAAGTAAACATACTTCATCAAGGGAAAGTTCAAAGGGTAATACCTACTTATCCTATGCAAGTGTCTGCCGCTGAACACTATCCTCTTAGAACATCCTGTTAGGAACTTGTTCAATTTTCATTCATGTGGGGGTTAGTTGGAAAAAGTAAGTTAATGGACCATTTTGGACGTATTTTAAGTGGGACCCACTTTGAGTAAGAGTCGGGTCTTGACGTAATTATATTCTACTCCGTGAGTAGATTAAAACGATATATCGTACGTCCAAATCGGAGTACGGATGAATAAGAAATTAAATCTCAAAGTTCACATTTGTAATGGAAAAAAAATTGAAAAGAAATGCACTTATCCCACATTGGAAGTGTGATAAGAAAAACTTGGGTTTATATAGGATTTCTAAACCATAAGGGTTAAGAAATTATTACTAGAAGGCTCCCTCCTCGCGCGCAGGGTGGGGTGCAAATCTTGGATCGGATTTACACTTGACCCTTCAAGACTTGTGCGTGCCCGCGACCTGCGGACACGAATGTCGTCCAGAAAAGCCTATTTGGACGAGCCTAGTTTTGCGAATTTCATTCTGGCCCAAGAAGGAAAATTATTTTCCTTTTGGCCCAAGAAAGAAATAGATTTATTTTGGTAGGATTTTTTTAGCCCATTAAATCTCGAAGGCCCAGTTTCTGGAAGGCCCTCTCGAAATGAAACTGACAAAACGGTTTGTAACATTCCGTAACTCAAGAAACGGTTGTCTCATTAATATTATTTTATTTCGATTTTACCCTCACTCCCATCCTATATATACTGGCTCATTTTATCAGTTTTAACACACCAAAACAAAAATCCATTCTCTCTTATATCTTCCTGTTCTTGAGTTCAAAAGGTGTTTCAGTTTACTGCAAATAGCTTGGTGCGAAGCTCATTTTTTTTATACCGTTGAATCCTGGGAGACGAACGTTCAAAGAACCTCAAGCACGAACCGGAAGGGTGAGGGAGCGAATTTGTCTTAAGGACACTGTGTTTTCACACAGGCCTCGGTTTGATTAATTTTTCAGTCTTTAGCATTATATTTGTTCGATTTCTATTTAATTTTTCCTTAAACTTATATCGTTGTGATATATCATTTATTTGTACTGTTTTCCTGTACGAAATTTGTAACATCCCCAACTGACACTTTTCATCCCAAACCCGCCCCGTAATAATTCGGATACCCGGAAGTGGGTACCCGAATTATTGCGGGACCGGATTACGGGTCCCATGTTATTTAATTCATCAATTCTTAATCCATCTCACAAAATAATATTACAATATTACGTAATTATATTTCGTCATTTCCCTTTTGCTAAATCGTATCACTTTTAACTCATATTACATAAACATATCATCAATTCATCATAACGACTATTTCAAATAAATTTAAATACTATTTAAAAGTAAAATCATATAATGAGCAAATGATAAAATACGATCCACATCGAGTCTCAATAAGAAAAATTCAATCCAAATACTATCTATAATATCAAAATAATTTATCCAAGCCTACACTTAAATTACGCAAAAGTTATAAATTTTTAAAATAACTAAAAGTCTAAAATCATATAATGACCCATAATATTAATTACTAATAACTAATGTAAGATTTAAAAGGAATATTAAGGTAGAGTAAAAAAGTTCATTTATTAGATAATATTAATTAATTAATAAATTATTTAATTAATTATGTAAGGCTCGTTCGTTTGGCCTGATTAGCCTCCAATTGCATGAGTCGGCCAAGACAAAGAAGGCCAAAATTGTGTTCGGATGGGCCGATAATTATCTGGGTAGCCCGTAGTTATCGGGTGAACGTGGGCCACCCCACTTAATTGGTACGATTACAATCTCTGGGTTGGGCCATGTATTATGTAATTGGGCCATGATATCCAAAAAATGGGACAAAAATGCCCCTAGAGTTCTCCTGAATTACGCGAAATTGCCACTAAAATAATATGCCAGATTAGAAAAAGTCCTTCTTCTTCATCTTCATTTCCCACTTCCATTTTCATTTTCCCTCCATCTCCATCCTAGTGCAAGGTGAGAAATAAAAATAAAAATATATTATCTTTAGTTTTTCTTTTGTCTCAATTATTGTTTACTCTTTTATTAACAAGAACTAAGAATTAATTCTTGAGTTCCCAAACTTTGAATGCAATAATTTTTTTTTTTTTATTTAACATAGCTCAAGAACAAGTTGAAGAAGGACAAGAACTAAGGTAAAAACACATTACCCATAAATTGTAGTATCTATATTTTGTATTTCATTTATGTTGAATGGAAGTAAATTTTTCCCCAATTTTTTTTTCTACTGCTGCTTCTGCCGTAATATTTTTTTTTTCATGAAATATTTTAATGGTCAGATCTCATAAGAGGTTGAGGGTATATTTGATAGAATAGTGTTCTGCAAGCCAACTATTTTGGTTGCATTTAATTGAAAGGACCATTCAATTGGATTAATAAATGCATTTTATTATTATATGGTCAACTTTATCTTATGTAATAATTATCTACGCATAAAGATAGAAGTCCTTAGATCACAGGGCTATGGGAAAACCCGTGGACTGATCTTCAAGGCCATGATCTAGAACATATTCAAGAGTCGCATAATCCAATCTCACTATTGTGTATACTCCGATGAACTGGAGAACGTTGGGGTCCACGAGCGTGACTGGGATAGTCGATACACATAAGTGGGTGACTTGCTGGGATGGCAGGTGCACTGAATACCCCAATTAGGAAATAACTCACCATGGAAGCGGTAGTTGCATATCGAGGATGAAATTATTCCAATATACAATAGTATACGAAAAACGATCCCTAAATACTTGAGGTGATAGGGTTTATTTGGTGCGATAACGTCTATACTTTGATGTGAGTTCCGACTGACTGGAGATTACCAGAAGGTCTTTGTGGACTCATGTTGGGTATAGAGGAACTCGTATGCAGGTTAATATCATCAACAGAGGATCTATTGACCCGACTTGATAGGTTGGGAAATTCTCCTATGGATTTCTGTGAGAAATTAATTCTGGTAAAATCCTCGACCGAGGTATCTGACGGCTTTATGTAAGTAGCTCATAAAGATTAAGTCAAAAAGAATTATTTCGAGACCAGAATGCATTAGGTCAAGACAAAAGAAAAAGAGGAACCGATGAAAGACCATACC
Source organism: Penstemon eatonii (assembly GCA_038501285.1). Lineage (NCBI taxonomy): Eukaryota > Viridiplantae > Streptophyta > Magnoliopsida > Lamiales > Plantaginaceae > Penstemon > Penstemon eatonii. Next base: position 32,916,402 of record CM076713.1, read on the forward strand.
CTTAAGTCTCGACTGGGAGATTGATCGATGGAGAGATTATTGCGTATATGGTAATTGTAAATGATAAAAAGGTTCACTGAATTAATTCACCAGTGATTGGACTCCATGGGCTTGTGGCCAGACATCGACCGTGGAGTTTGGGAGAATTCCTAAATTGGCAGGGGTGCTAATTTTGGAATGGTCAGTTGACAGAGTGTTCGACTGATTTAAAAGTATTTAATGCTTGAATAATTGAATTAATATTTAATTATAACCCATGGCCAATTATGTGGTTAACCTATGGGGGCATACACAATACACATGAAGCTAAAGTGAAGGAAAAGGAAACAACTGGGTCGAGCGAATCGATTGGGTCGACTGGGTCTGATAAATCGACTTGGTCGATTGGGTGACTGGGTCGACCCAATTGGAACAAAATGGATCCGATTGGAATTGGATCAAGATTATAAATTAAATTGGAATTTAATTTGTATGTTAATTAATTAAGTTGGATTTAATTAATTATAGAAGATTTAATTAAATAGACTTGGAGTCTTATTTAATTAATTGGGAGAGTTGTTAATTAATTGGGCTATTTGATTGAGAGATTAAATAAAGACTGGTCAAATTAATTAACTGGGCCATGAATTAATTAGGAAGACTTAGTCTTCTAATTAAAATGGCCATGGCCCATGTAGGAGACTTGGAGTCCTAGTCCTAGGAGGATTAGGTTAATGAGATACCTATAAATAGAGGACTTGATGTCATATCTCACACATAACTTTAAGAGTCAAAAGTCAAGTCAAGAAAAACACTCTCTCCCTCTCTCCCAGTGAAATCGGCCAAACCCCTTTTCTTCTTTGGAAGAATTTTTCAATTTCATCCTTGTTCCAAATTCGTTTCCTAAACCCAGATATTAATATATCCTGTGTTCTAGCCGATCAGGGTATATTAAATTTCGTGTAATTGTGGTGTATCAACCCATAGAGGTGCAACACGTGGGGCGCTGCTGCAGGGCATAGGATCGACCAACTCGAGGGAGGAACTTGACTTCGTTTGCGAATTGGGATTTGCCAGGAGACATGTATAACGTGTAAACTGTTTATACTGTCGTTTATTTAATATTCATATATATACAACTAGAGTAGTATCTTGACAAGATTCCGTAAGAGGTCCTAAAAATTATTAAATTTCGCTGTGCCAAGGGCTGTTTATCTTACCGAATCCCAACAGTGGTATCAGAGCCAACTCTAGGCTTTGTAAATATATGAATTTGCAAATTCTGCGATTTAAATCATATGTTTGATTTATGTATGACTAGTTCTTTAACTGTATATGTTTTAGGACGTAGATCTGTTAACTTGGAGTTAATGTAAAATTTTGATTCGAAAATTTTATCGTGTTAATTTTTATTTTGGATTTGGATTTAATAAATTGGATCTGTTTTAATTAAATCAAAAGTAATCGAAACAAAAAAAAAATTGGATCCAACCGCGGTGGCACGCGGCGGTGCGCGGCCACCGCGAGCTGCTGCTCACGACCGCACGTGCAGCACACGGCAGCAGCCTGTGGGTTGCCGCCGCGTTCTGCCACGGACAGCCCACGCGCGGACTTTGCGGCCTCGTGTGTTGGCCACGTGGCAGTCCTAGATTGGTCACGTACGGGCTGATTTTCGGTTGGACTCTAATTATGTCTAGTTTGATAAATCTGAAAATCTTGGAGATTTGGTTGTTATGGAATCTTGGTAAATCTTGGATTGATCTTAGAGATCTAATTAACAAGAAAACTTAGAGTTTCAATCATGATAATAGATTTAATTAAAATTAATCTCTTCTAGTAAGTTACCAAGATTAAAGATCTTAGAGATCAATTTGAATGGCCCTTTCAACAGGATTATCAGATATTCTTCTTCTTTCAGGCAAAGTGTTCTCAATGATCTTGGCCTCGATCCAAAACGACCTAGTTTTTATAAATTGAGTGTTTTTACAGGGTTTTTAAAAGCACAAGGAACTTTGGGGGCAATAAAAAATTCACAGGGTAAATTCTTACAGGTGTAACATAACACATTAGAATATCTTGCATTTTTCCTAGTATTTTGACCAAAATAATTTTATTATGAACTAAAATTGTAAAGTGACCGGAGGAACCTCTCGTTGGAAATAAAAGCAGTGCATTCAACAGATTCGACCATGTAAAGATCATTTATTTCTCGAATCAACCGATGCAATTAACTATAGAATTAAATTATTAAAATTAAGGACACATCTCTAATCCTCTTTAGACTTACTCCGACATTTATTTGCAACACAAGCAAAACATATAAAAAATAAAAAGCAATAAGTTTGAAACAGTTGACCTTTCATCAACCAAAGCATCAAAGGTGAAGGAAACCAAATAAGAATCCGAGTTTTGTTCATCCAACTGAATCCTAATTGTATCCTTATGAACATTGACATCATTATTAACCTATTGCCATAATACATATTTGATAAGAGTTTCTATCGACTCAAAATTACTTGTATGTATTAGGAAAAATATTTCAGAAAATAAAAAAATGAGTACTTACCATATTTTGGAGCGCGCAAATCTGGGTGAATTTTAATTGTATAACTATAAATTATATTTTAGTAGTAATATTTTATAAATAGAAACAAACTGTTTACACATTTAGTTAAAGGAATTTATTTTCTAAGTTAGTAAATTTAATTTAATTTATATTGTATTATGAATTAGATAGTTTTAATTAAATAAAGTTTATACTGCATTATTAAATTAAATAAAGTTTATATTGGATTATAAATTTAATATTTATTAATTCAAAAAAATTATTTATTTAATTAGTGAAATATAATTTAATATTTATAAATTTTGTTATTAAAATTGTTATTATAGAAATTAAATTAATGACCAAAATTGCAATATTTATTGAAATTTAAGGGTAAATATAAATTATATCAATTATTTCTGTAGTAATATATCATTATCAATGTTATAATTTATAAGATAAAACAATTAGTACCCAAACTTTAAAATTTATAAGATATTATAAAAATTGCAAAGAACTTTCAAGGGTAAACTTGAAATATTTTAGGAGCAAGGAGTTAATTGTAAGAATGTGATAAATCTGAGCAAAAAATTTGTAAAACACAATAGATTGAAGGAATTTTTGTTTTAGACCTTACATCTTGATTTACTCTGAAAATAATATCTCAAAAGTCAACTAAATCAATTAAAAAAATTAAAAAATTAAAAAAATCAAAAAGTCAACTAATTTCACCGCACACTTTTCAACCCACCGACAGATAAATAAATGAGGCTTAATGAATACGTATTGATCAACTCCAAGTTTCTATATTAGATAAATATTTTATTTTATTTTCTATTCTTCTCAAGAGATTTCAATCAAATATATGAATTGAACTTGAGTAACTCTTCATCATGATCACTTGCAATAGTTTTTTCCCTGATTTTCTTGTTCCTCTTTGGCTCTCTCCAGCACCATTACTTTTTGTTAATTTAGTTTGAAATTTTGCAGGGAAAAAAGACTTTTTTATATTAGGTATTTTCTTATTTTACATTCATTGTTTCATGTTGTGTGCAGTTTTGTTGAAAGCATCTTGTGCCTCTTCAGTATATACTTTCAGAGGTAAGTAATTAATGTTCCAAGCACTTCTTCTATATTTTGACGGGTTATATATGTCACTTAATTATTATGCACCACTATCTAATTGTACTTATTGAATTTGTTTAATTTATTTTATTATAATAAGTATATTTTTGTTCAAATGAGAAAAAAAAAGGGGGGTGGAGAGAAGAAACATAAATACACAAATTTATTTATCAATTTAAATGGAGAATATATAATATTTTAGGTTCACTCAAAAATTTTCTTTCAGATAGAACGTAGCATATGAATTTAATGAGGATAATTTTTTCATATTCTATGATATCTAGGAAGACAAGATGGCAGAGAGTGCAGTGTTTTTTTTGTGCAATCAACTTTCGATCTGGCTCCATCAGAAGGGAGAATCGTTGGGAAGACTGAAACAAGAGATTATTTACATTCGAGATGAAATGATGCACATGAAAGCATTCCTCAGAGTCGCCGATTCAGAAGAAGAAAATAACCCCCAACTCAAAGAATGGGTAAGACAAGTGCGCGAAATTGCTTACGACACTGAAGATGTTCTCGATGAATACATGCTTCGATTTGCACTTCGTGGTACTACTGGATTCCGTGGCCATATGAAAAAAAGTTATTACACGGTAAATAATCTAAAATCCCATCACCGAATTGCTTCTGAAATCCAAACAATTAAGCATAAATTAGAAAATATTTCCAAGAGCCAACAGAGATACAAAGATATGTGTGGTGTCAATGATCTAGCCTCGAGCTCAACGCTTACCAAAGATACATGGTATGATGGCAGAGGCGATGCTCTCTTATTGGAAGAAGCCGATGTTGTGGGCATTGAAAAGTCAAAGAAAAAGCTTATTGATTGGCTTTCGTCAATAGATTTCGGGGTAAAGGTCATCTCAGTGGTAGGCATGGGAGGATTGGGTAAAACTACCCTCGTTAAAAAAGTCTATGATGATGCTTCATTGAAGTCAAATTTTGATCACCATGTTTGGATAATTGTTTCAGAATCATTCAAGGTCGAACATCTTTTGGAAAACATTATCAGGAAGCTCGTTGATGAAGTAAAGAAGCCACCACCACAAGGATTGGAAGTAATGAATGTCGATGAATTGAAAGAATATATATATAAGTTTCTCCAGTACAAAAATTACATAATTGTTCTTGATGATGTTTGGCAAATACACGTCTGGGAAGCTATGAGATATGCATTTCCAAGAAGCGATACTCGTGGATGCATCATCATCACGACGTGTTATAGCACCATTGGCAATGCCGCATGTAACGAGAATAACTGCTATGTCTATGAACTGGAGCCTTTACCAAAAGAAGAATCAAAGGTATTGTTTTACAAAAAAGCATTTCAATGAAACTCATGCCCTTTTCATTTGAAAGAAATTTGTGAAAGAATCTTAAAGATATGTGCCGGTTTGCCGCTTGCCATTGTTGTAATTGGTGGCCTCTTAGCCACCAAAAATAACAAAATTGAAGAATGGGAATTATTTAGTCGTAGCCTTGGCGATGAATTTGAAGGAGACAATCTCAGGAGAATGATGAAAATAATCTCCCTCAGTTATTATGATTTGCCATATTATCTAAAATCTTGCTTCTTGTACTTGAGTATTTTCCCTGAAGACAACTCGATTAGAGTTGTTAGAATTATTCGAATGTGGGTCGCTGAAGGATTTGTGCAGCCAAAACAAGGGAAAAATGTGGAAGAAGTAGCAGAGACCTATGTACGGGAGCTCCTAGATAGAAGTCTAATCAAACTAGACAAGATACATTCTGATGGAAGACCATTTGCATTCCGGATTCATGACACTATACGAGAGTACATTATTTCCAAGTCAAAAGAACAAAATATTGTTGCTATATTTCCTGCCCGAGGAGAAATGAATAAAATGTTGACCGATAAAATTCGACGTCTTGCACTTCATACTTCGGTGAACTACACGCAAGAAGAATATGACAATTTAAAGTACATTCGCTCTTTTCTATGGTTGGGGTCTGAAGATGCATCAGAGTTTGCAGAAATCTTAGAGAAGATGTTGGCCAATGGAGGTAGGCTACTAAAAGTGTTAGGATTAGAAAGAGCTCCAATTAATACTATCCCAAGTAAAGTTTTCAAATGTTATCTTCTCAAGCACTTGAACCTAAATCATACGGCTGTTCGACACATTCCAAAGGCAATCGAGAATCTCCAGAATTTGGAGAGTTTAGATCTCATTGAAACCAATGTGACTGAATTACCGATTGAAATCCTAAAGCTCCGCAAACTTCGGCATCTCTTTGTGTACAAGTCTGGATATGATTCAACTTTGTTCCACTACATAGAAAGCTTTAAGGCTCCATATGAGATAGGGAGTTGTTTGTTATACCTTCAAACACTTGGTTATATAGATGCTGATGAGGTTGGCGACATTAAAATAGTTCGAGAAATAGGGAAATTAACTCAACTTCGGAAATTAGGCATAAAGAAGCTAAAAAGAGAAGATGGGAAGGAACTTTGCTCCTCCCTTTCTAAGCTTACTAACATACATGAGTTAAGCATTTATTCAGCTGAGGAGGACGAGTTGATGGACTTAGATTATTCTCTACAGTCACCTAATTCCACTTTACCATTTCTTCATATACTCAGCCTCAAAGGACGTTTAGAGAAGGTTCCTCGGTGGATTAATCCTAATTCTCTTCATGGGCTCACTGATATATATTTGGCATGGAGCAGACTGAAGGAGGATCTGCTAGAATGCCTTGAGGATCTACCGAATCTGGTACAACTAAGAATGTTACGAGCTCATGAAGGTGAAGGATTGAGTTTCAAGGCTAAAGGTTTTCAAAAGCTCAAGAGATTAAGTATGGGCGATTTTAGAGGAATGAGATGGATGAAAGTAGAGAAAGGTTCCATGCCCCTTCTTGAAGAGTTACTTATTTTTTAAATGAAATTAATGGTGGAGGTTTCAGAAGGCATCGAGCATTTAACCAATCTTAAATATATTCGTTTTCATGAAATGACTGAGGAATTACGGGTGGATCTTGATGCTCAGAAAAGCAGAGAGGGGGAGGACTGGAAACTTTCGCACGTCCCCAAAGTTAATGTTTCAAGTGTCGACATTAATGGTGGATTCGTGGAAATAAGGCAATTTGGTCAAGCTAATTCCTAGACCTCGAACATGCATGGTGTGTTGCAGCATTTACATTTTTTAAGTTTTGAAGTATTATGTTTTGGAGTTGCAATTTTTTTATTGTTGAATTTCATATTCAATTCTACTTTGATAAACATGAGGATGTGTAGTTTTTTTTTTTACCAATGCTTTTTTAGCTATTTGAAGACTTGATGAAGTGTGAAAGAACTTTCAAATAATAATTCCAACAATCACTAATTTTTTTGTTGCTACTCATAGTAAGAATCAAAATTGTTCTTTGTTTATGATTTAGTGAAAAAAAAAAGGTTACTGCAAATACAATGGATTATTTTTAACGCTCAATTTAGAAGAAAAAGAAAGATTATAAACAATATATTCCTTATTGCTACTACAGTATTGTTTGTAGTAAGAATCAAAACGGTTCTTTGTTTATGATTTAATGAAAAAAAATAAAAAGGTTACAGTGGATTATTTTTAACGCTCAATTTAGAAGAAAAAGAAAGATTATAAACATTATATTCCTTATTGCTACTACAGTATTGTTTGTGACATTGGTGACACATGAATAATGTTCTATGTCAAATAATCGATGAATTCAGAGTAAAAAAAAATATTGAATGTGTTGTTGGATGAAAGATAAGTTGCAAAATTTTGAAAATTAAGACAAATATGCTCATGAATGGAAGTTTGACTGGTTTAAAAATGTGATTAAATTTTTGAGTGTTTTCAACGTAGAGTTGTTAGATAATATATACTTACATAGGCAATGTACCTATCCGTGATATATGTAAATAGACACTTTAACTCTATGTGATATTGCAAAATGGATATTTTATCTCCTTGTAAAAATGTAAAATTAAGGGAGAAACAATGTGCTTCTTTTATAGAAACATAGGGAGTTATTTTACCTTTTTATTTATCACATAGAGTTAAACTGCTTATTTAAATAACACAAGAAGTTAATTTGTTATTCACTCAAATATAATCTACGTTCTTCTTTTGTTCTTTTTCTTTATTTTTTCTCGTTTTCTAAATATTTTCTCGTTTATTAAGTCACATTTTCATCTTTCCATCTTTTTTCGCCTGCACAATAGCAGTGTCAATTCGATCTTAAGACTTAAACTAAAGAAGACTCAATCGGAACAAATCTGTTGCATGCACAAATTCATGCACGAATAAAGGAAGGGATTTTGTAAGGGGGTTTTTGTTATAAGGCAGGGGAAGAAAACGTTTTGTTCAGATTACGTTTTTATTAATAAGAGACAACAACTTTGATGACGTGGGAAAGCTAATATTCGATTGGACGGATGAATCCAGTAGACGCTGAGTAGATGCCAACTAGATAAAGTGCAGCTGACGTGGAAATACCGACTTGCTTTAAATAGCAAGTTACACGCACTCACACATTCAACACCTGCACAAGTAAGAATTTATCCTCTCTCTTCTTCAGCTGAAATTCCTCTGTATCACGGCCGTTTAATCCAAGTTCTTCCATCTTCATTTCAGGTATATGGAGATCTGGAGCTGGATTTATTGCATTCGATTGTATTTAGCAATCCTATGTAATTGAATGTTATTGATCATATTTCCTTCTACTGTTGCATTACTTTTGACGAATTGGATTGAGATTGTAATTTGTTATTGGTTCATTTACTGATTGGATTGGGGAAGTTTATTATTACAGTTGATTGGGTTAATTGAAATTGCTGTTGAATTGATCTGTTGGTGTTTGGATTGATTTATTTGGTTAAGAATAGATTTAGCATCTATCAGTGGTATCCAGAGCAAGGTTGATTCCTTGGGTAAAATGGCTGATAATACAAGATCACAAGATTTACATAAGGAAGTGGAACAATTGAGAACTACTTCTGAAAATTTGGAAAAGAAGTTTGACTTGTATATGGAGGAAATGAGAAAGTCTTTTGCTGAGATAATGAGTGAGAGAGACAGGTCTAGTGTGAGACAGTCTCCTCAAGGAGAGAATGATGGATATAGAGGGCATTCATCCCACTATTCTGGTCCACAAATGAATCAAGGAATGGGAAGGCAAAATTGGAGGGTGGAGTTTCCTAAGTTTTTTGGGGATAATTTGAAGGACTGGCTCTATAGGGTTGAGCAGTACTTTGAATTGGAGGACATTAATGATCATGCTAAAGTGAGAATGGCTGGGGTACACATGGAAGGAAGGGCTTTATATTGGCATCAATCCTATTTGAAAGTGAAGAGGGGACATGTGCACTGGGAAGAGTATGTCATGGCATTACAACAGAGATTTGGCAACACACTTTTTGAAGATCCCATGAGTGACTTAAAGAAGTTGAAACAAACAGGTTCTGTCCAAGGGTATCTTGATGCATTTGATGAGATTTTTAACAAAGTTGATATTCCTGAAGAATATGCAGTGAGTTTATTCTTAACAGGACTAAAAGAGGAGATAGAATTTCCTATAAGGATGTTTGCACCTAAGACTCTTCAAAGGGCTTATGGACTAGCCAGAATGCAAGAACAATCTAACACAGCTGTTCATAGAAAACCTACAACTGTTTATAACAGAAATGTCCCTATCTTGCCTAACCCTATGGAGAGAGGAATATCTAACCCCTTGAATCATAGCAAGTCAATTAACAAACCTTCCAGAGTTTTATCATCAAAAGAAATGGATGAAAAAAGGTCAAAGGGCTTGTGTTTCTGGTGTGATGAGAAGTATGTTTTTGGACATCAGTGTGGCAAGAGGAAGCAAATTTATGTGATGGAATTGGAGAATGAAGAGGAATGTGAAGAACAGATTTTAGAAGAGCCACAACCAGAAGACTTGGACACTAATGCACCTATGATCTCTTTGCAAGCTATGACTGGAGTCCAGGATTTCAAATGTATGAGGGTGACTGGGAATGTGGATAAGAGGAGTATACATATACTGATTGATTCAGGGAGAACACATAACTTCCTAGACTTGGAAGTAGCTAAAAGATTGGGCTGTAAATTGACAAACATCACTCCATTTGTTGTGGCAGTAGGTGATGGCAATAGAGTACAAAGTAAATTCATATGTAAAGGGTTTAAATGGAATATACATGGAGTTACTTTTGTGTCTTATGTTCTTGTAATGGCCTTGGGTGGATGTGAGCTAGTATTAGGAGTTCAATGGTTGGTCACACTAGGGGATATAAAATGGAATTTCAGCAAGTTGAGCATGGAATTTTTTGTGAACAACAGAAGATTGATTCTTAGGGGTAGTCTACCTACTGTTAAGGTAGTGAAGGGTGAGAAGATGAAGAAGATTCTGTCCAATCCAGCAGAACTATCTCTCATGAGCTTGAGCTGGATCCAGCAAGAACCAGGATCTTTCCAAATCATGAGCCTCAACACTGATGGAACTACAGGTAAACCACCTGACTTACAAAAATTATTAGAGGATTACCAGGATTTGTTTGCTGTACCTACTGGCTTACCACCCCATAGAACTCATGATCACTCCATTGTGTTAAAAGAAGGAACCACCCCTGTGAATGTGCGACCTTATAGGTATCCTGCACTGCAAAAAAATGAAATTGAGAAATTAATTAATGAATTATTGGAGACTGGTGTTATAAGGGATAGTAATAGCCCCTATTCATCCCCTATAGTAATGGTGAAGAAGAAAGATGGGAGTTGGAGGATGTGTGTAGACTATAGGGAGTTGAATAAATGCACTGTTAAAGATAAATTTCCTATACCAGTGATTGAAGAGTTACTAGATGAGTTACATGGTTCCAAATACTTTACAAAGCTGGATTTGAGGTCTGGCTATCATCAAATCCGCATGAATGAACAAGACATATGTAAAACTGCCTTTAGGACACATCAAGGACATTATGAGTTTATAGTGATGCCTTTTGGCCTCACCAATGCACCATCTACCTTCCAGAGTCTTATGAACCATGTGTTTCAGAAACAATTAAGGAAATTTGTACTTGTCTTTTTTGATGATATTTTGGTATATAGTCCTAGTTGGCAGGATCATCTACAGCATCTTACAATTGTTTTTGACATCTTGAGGGTACACCAGTTGTTTGTAAAGGAAAGTAAATGTAGCTTTGCTTTGACCTCTGTGGAATACTTGGGTTATATCATTTCTGGAAAAGGAGTGGCTGCTGATCAAGATAAAATAAAAGCAATGCTTGAATGGCCTGTACCCAAAAATGTGAAGGAATTAAGAGGTTTTTTGGGGTTAACTGGATACTACAGAAGATTTGTTCAAGGTTATGGAACTATTACAAGACCTTTGACTAACTTACTAAAGAAAGATAAGTTTGAATGGAATGAGGATGCAACTATAGCTTTCAAAGAATTACAGAATGCTATGACAACCACACCTGTGTTGGCCTTACCTAACTTCAGCTATGAATTTGTAGTGGAGACAGATGCATCAGGCAAGGGACTAGGTGCTGTGTTAATGCAGCAACATAAACCTATTGCTTACTTTAGTAAAGCATTAAGTGAGAAACATGCAGCACTACCAGTTTATGAAAGAGAATTATTAGCCTTGGTGACAGCTGTGGAGAAATGGAGACCATACCTCATTGGTAAACATTTCACCATTAATACTGATCACCAAAGCCTTAAATATTTGTTGGAACAAAGGATTGCCACTCCTTCTCAAAAGAAATGGCTTGTCAAATTACTTGGATATGATTTTACAATCCACTACAAAAAGGGAGTAGATAATACTGCAGCAGATGGATTGAGTAGACAACCTTATTCTGATCCAGTTCAATTGAATGTCACTATGCTCGTTACATCCTCATTGATTGCTAAAGTGCAGAAGAGTTGGGAGAAGGATAGTAAATTACAAGATCTCATTGCTAAATTACAACATGACCCTTTGATGAAACCCCATTATACTTGGCAGAATGGTCTCCTTAAGAGAAAGGGTAAACTGGTGGTGGGTGATGATGCAGACTTGAAGACTTATATTACAAAACTATACCATGACAGCAAAGAAGGAGGTCACTCAGGTATGATTAAGACTCTACATAGAATTGAAAGGAGCTTTTACTGGAAAAACATGAAGCACTTTGTTTATAAGTTTGTTCAAGAATGTGTTATTTGTCAAACTTGCAAACCTGTTAACACTCTCCCCAGTGGCTTACTTCAACCATTGCCTATACCTGAGAGGGTGTGGCAAGATATTTCTTTGGATTTTGTGGAGGGACTACCTAAGGTACATGATAAGGAGGTAATTCTGGTTGTAGTGGATAGATTGAGCAAATATGCTCACTTTATACCCCTTTCACATCCTTATACTGCTCTTTCCGTGGCTCAACTCTTTGTTGATAATGTGTACAAACTCCATGGTATGCCAAAAACTATTGTCAGTGATAGGGATGTGGTGTTTCTAAGCAAATTTTGGATTGAATTTTTTAAAATCCAGGGGACCAGCTTGCTTCATTCTACTGCCTATCACCCTCAAACAGATGGGCAAACTGAGGTTGTGAATAGGTGTTTGGAAACTTATCTTAGATGCATGTGTAGTGATAGACCAAAGACTTGGATCCATTATCTACCTTTGGCAGAATGGTGGTATAATACAAACTTTCACTCATCTACCTCACATACTCCCTATGAGGTTGTTTATGGACAGCAACCACCTCCACATTTGCTCTATCAACCAATGTCTTCTGAGGTGGATGCTGTTGATAGGAGTCTTACTGCCAGAGAAGCAACTATAAGGCTACTCAAGAGCCACCTTCTTCGAGCCCAATCCAGAATGAAATCTCAAGCTGACAAATCAAGAAAGGATAAAGAATTTGCAGTTGGTGATATGGTGTATGTGAAGCTGCAACCTTATAGGCAAATTACTGTACAGGGGTCAAATTATACCAAACTCAGTCCTAAGTTCTTTGGTCCCTTTGAGGTACTTCAAAGGGTGGGGATGGTTGCTTACAAGCTTGCTTTACCTGTTCATGCAAAAATACACAATGTTTTCCACATATCTCAACTAAAGAAACATATTGGGCCTAATGTGGCTTGTCCTACTCTTCCAGTTTTCCAAACTGCTCATGGACATGTCCTCATTGAGCCTGAAAAAATTTTGGATAGAAGGATTTATAACAAGAATGGCAGGGCTGCTACACAGGTTCTTGTTAAATGGTTCAATTCTACAGAGGATGATAGTACGTGGGAGGATCTGTACTCCTTGAAATTGAAGTTTCCCTTCTTTCTTCCTTGAGGACAAGGAAGGTTTGAGGGGGAGGTATTGTTGCATGCACAAATTCATGCACGAATAAAGGAAGGGATTTTGTAAGGGGGTTTTTGTTATAAGGCAGGGGAAGAAAACGTTTTGTTCAGATTACGTTTTTATTAATAAGAGACAACAACTTTGGTGACGTGGGAAAGCTAATATTCGATTGGACGGATGAATCCAGTAGACGCTGAGTAGATGCCAACTAGATAAAGTGCAGCTGACGTGGAAATACCGACTTGCTTTAAAGAGCAAGTTACACGCACTCACACATTCAACACCTGCACAAGTAAGAATTTATCCTCTCTCTTCTTCAGCTGAAATTCCTCTGTATCACGACCGTTTAATCCAAGTTCTTCCATCTTCATTTCAGGTATATGGAGATCTGGAGCTGGATTTATTGCATTCGATTGTATTTAGCAATCCTATGTAATTGAATGTTATTGATCATATTTCCTTCTACTGTTGCATTACTTTTGACGAATTGGATTGAGATTGTAATTTGTTATTGGTTCATTTACTGATTGGATTGGGGAAGTTTATTATTACAGTTGATTGGGTTAATTGAAATTGCTGTTGAATTGATCTGTTGGTGTTTGGATTGATTTATTTGGTTAAGAATAGATTTAGCATCTATCAAAATCTTGAATAAGAAACACTATTAAGTATTACATCTCCAAGTACTTATGTCAGGAATGTACTATTGATAATGTGAAGACAAAAAGGTTGACAAATGGTAAAATTTCAAAAATGATCCTCTAACTTTGGAAAATTGATAATTTCAATGTACTATTGATAATGTGAAAACATCAATTCTTTAACTTTCCCTAAATTTCAGTTTTAGTCCCATGTATAATTCCTTCATCTAACTTTTAATAAATTTTAGTTTTTGTCCTGCAATTACAATTTTGGTCATATTATCAAAGTAACAGTTTGTAATTGCAGGACTAAAATTGAAATGTATTGAAAGTTAAAGGATAAAATTAGTAATCGCAAGACAAAAATTGAATTTGGGAATTTTTTTTGTTATGCATAGGAATAATTTGAAATTTGAAGAAAGCTAAGGACTAAATGCATGTCAAAAAAATTTACATGAATATTTTAAAAAGAATCTGAAAGATATAGGACTATTTTTAAAATTTTGCCGTTGACAAATCGACATAAGTATCAACATACAAGTTTGCCTAAAATAACAAAATGTTAGTTAAAAAAAAAAGTTTAACAAATAATGAGAAATGAGACTTTAAAAATTATATTAAATGGAACTTGTTTTAGAGATCCAAATATAGAAGTTGATCTAACGAGTAAAAGAGACAGTATGAACCAGTTATATAAGTTCGATATAGGGCCGAATGTCAAATGTATGATAAGTTTGAGTTTATGATCATAAAGTCTAACGATACTTGAGTTCGAGCACATGACTGTAAAGTCTAATGATATTTGAGTTTGAAAAAAGAAAAAAATCGATTTACAAGAATCTGATAAAAAAAAATACTAAGTACAACTATGATTTTTTTTTTTGATAATTCAAGTACAACTATGAATTTGAGTAAGACTAATTCAAACTAACAAATATTTGGTGTTTATATCATTAGAAACATTATCAAATATTTAATCATTCAATACTCATCCGATTCATCAAGGATTCTAAGTAGATAGTCACTCAATCTCAATTTAAAAGCAAATGTGAAAAGAGATACATAGGACCTGTACGTTGGGCTTGTCTATAATTCATCAATGTCATTCTTGACGAATCGTTTCATTCAATATCATAACCACTCAAAATTTAAAATATATAATCCTAACCATTCAATATTTTACAAGAATGCACTAGGATCAACTATTGCAGACTATAATGTGTAACCTAAAGGTTCTTAACATATTTTCTATAATATTGCATTGTACACCTTTAAATGACTATTATATCCTTAAATTAATAAACCAATATAACAAATTAAACTAACCCTTCTTATTTCAAGGATCTTTTCAACCTAATACCAAAAAGAAAAGATTCAAAGTTCCATCTATGGTGAATCATATTATATTTTCACAAAAAAAAAAAAAAATGGTTCTTCGATTCATATAAACCGATATACATATATCAATTCACTAAAGAAAAAAAAAATCATCTTAAATAAGACAAAATGCTGAAATATTGATTGACTTCGAAATAAATTTGAATGTTCAATTGGTATTGCTCAAAATTGTTGGTGAAATTAAAAAAAAATTAGGGATTTTGAAATTCAATTTGAGCTCTCTGATTTCTTTATTCTAGCCGGAGCCTTTTCTGATTTGGGGAAGATGAATTCGGTAGTTTCTTTCTGTTTTTTTTTAATTGAGTTTTATAAGAGAGCTTTCTAGTCTTTTTCATTAGATAATAGATGTCATACAAGGCTCGTACTTAAACCACTTGTGTGCATATTATTGGATTCATTTGTTCCTTTAGAATGACATCAAGTAATTGCACACAACCCCCAAGTCTGTTTGTTGGTGTTTTGGAAAGTAGTTGAGGTTTGTGAAATATTATTTGTTTGAGTTTTGGGAGAGTGATTTGAAAAATAAAGTAGGTGTAGATTTTTTGAATAATTAGGTTGTAGGTGTAAGATACGTATATTATCTTACTTTAATAATATTCAAAAAATAAAGAAAAAATCAAGAATTGTCATGACTATAAATCAGGTTAAACTAGACAAATGACTTATTGGTAGGAGTGCACATGGTTTTCAGGATCATACTGCACCATACCATACAGTACCAAATCGTACCGAAGTATAGGTTTTTATTCTCAAAACCGTAGGTTTTTGTATGTATGAAAACTTTTACAGGTTTTGTAACTTGATACCGCAAAAAATGGTATCATACCGTAAATAGAAATAAACTATTTATTTACTAGTTTACGCAATTAAATTTAACCTTTATTATCTTCCAACCTATTATTATGACACATAATCTAATATTTATTACTCAAAAAAATATACTCAACTACTCAAATAGAACATATAATTGTGGTCGAATTAAATTAGTCATTTACAAAAAGTCAAAACATAAAATTTTTACTCAAAAACGACTAACTAGTAAATAATTATACCTTTAAAAGAAATAACAAATGACAAATAAGTTATCGTCATTATTTCTTTAGTGAGCTACTAAATAGGTTCAATCATTTTATAGGATATTACATCATATAACTCTATTATTTATAAAGTACTATGTCAAAAGAAAAGATAAACATCATCAATTTATTCCATCAAAAATTTCTTTCAATTATCAATTGACTATAAGACGAAAATGGTAATACACAAAAAAAATATTTCTAGAACCGCAAAATTGTACCGTACCGTACGAAAATCGAACCGTACCGGGTGCATTGGTATGGTATTCAAAATTAAATTTTGGTACTGAATATTTAAAAACCGTAATAACTGGTATGGTACAAATTTAACTAATAAAACCGCAATACTATATCATGCGCACCCTTCCAAGTCCTCGGGCCGACTATTTCGGAGGTCCTAGACGAAAGTTAAAGTTGAAATAACATGTCTAATTAATATACCATATATTTTTATTCATTTATTTATTTATTTATTTTTGGATTTTTATTGATGTAGACGTATTAATAAAATTATGAAATTTGAATTTTCTAAAATATTTTGTTCCATAGATTACATGACCAATTCGCCTAATCTTTTTTAAGATGTTGAATTTGAGTTTTATTCTTTTATTTATAAAGTATTTCAAATATTTTCCAATATCTTTTAATTGCTCTAGACTACCTTGTGCTTTCAAAAACCCTGCAAAAAATACTGAATTTGTAAAAAATAGGTCGTTTTGGATCGACATATTTCAAGAAAGCCATTTTTAAGATACTTTAAGTTGGTCCCTACAACTTCACGTAAAATAATTTTAAAATATTTCTTGAAATATGTCGATCCAAAACGACCTATGTTTTTATAAATTGGGATTTTTTGTAGGATTTTTGAAAGTACAAGGAAGTTTGGCACAATAAAATTTTTACAGGGTAGCAAAATTGCAAAAATCGTCCCAAACTAATCACTGGTTTTGGATTTTCATCCCAAACTATTCAACTTGGCGAATTTCATCCCATAATTTAATATTTTTTTGGAATATCGTCCGACCGTTAATTAAAAGACATAAATTGCGCATTTGCCGTTAAATTATCACATGGCTGCTTACGTGTCATGACGTCAAAATTTTAACATGAATAATTATATAATATTGCAGAATTCGTCCCAAACTAATTACTAATTTTGATTTTTCGTCCCATACTATATCAACTCGCCGAATTTCGCCTCATAATTTACCATTTTGTATGAATTTTCAAACATATATTAAATTACGGGCGGTCAGGTAATATAGTTTGGAATGAAAATCCAAAATCACTAATTAATTTGGGACGTTTTCTGCAATTTTACTGCATAATTTTTACAGGTTTAACATAATACAGGAAAATATTTAGCATTTATCCCGTGATGGACAAAGAATATGGTAAGGGTAGAATTGTCAATTTTGAATAATTGCTCCGGGGGAGGACAATTGCTCTTGCTATATAAACAGCCATAATTATATATTTATTTATAAGGGGTAAACACCATTTTTGGTCCCTCTTATCATTAACTTTTTACAGAGTGGTTCCTCTTATGTTTTTTTTTTTCACTTTAGTCCCTACTATGATTTATTTGTTTCACTTTAGTTCTTTTCAAGTGGTCCAAGGCGATTCCGATAACATGTGATATGCTCATGAGGGCAATTTTGTCATTTCAAGTAAACTAACAGGGATATTTTCGTTTTTCTAATTATTTAAAAAAAAACTAAATATATAATGTCTTCCAAACTAGGCTTTCATTCCAATCCAACTTAATCGTACATTTCGTTCCAAACTAAAGTTTTTTCCTAAAATCTTTTTCAAACACCAAAATTCCTCACCAATTAAACAATATCTCAAATAGTCTCAATAGTGAACGGACGAAAATGCCCTAAAAAATATTCATATGCATGTCACGTGTTATCAGAACCATCTGATAAGGACTAAAGTGAAACACATAATTCATAGTGGGGACTAAAGTGAAACAAATAATTCATAGTAGTAACTAAAGTGAAAAAAAAAATATAAGAGGGACTACTCTGTAAAAAGTTAATGATAAGAGGGACCAAAAATGGTATTTACCCATTTATAAGATATAAACAAACTTTTGAATACCCATAATTACTATATCCTTCAAAAGAGGCTGATAAGTTTGATAGGATAGTGCCCTGCAAGCCAGTTCTGTTAGCTTGTAATAGATCTATCCTGTATGAAACGATCTTTGATTTTATAATAATACACATGTTTATTTATATATGTATAAGGATAAACAATGACCAACTTCATCTTTCGCGAATACATTTAAGCGATTGGTTGAAACCCTTAGATTACATTTGACTATGGGACGATTCACTTCAGTACTGAGTGCAATCATGAAACAGTCTCAAATGTCGTAATCTTAAATCTGTTCCAAGTCATAGATTCCGAACGAGACGGGGTATCGTAGGAATCGCCAAGACTTGTACAAGTATGCATGATTCACATGGAGTGAATTTGTAGTGTTTCATGAGCAAGGAATTTGAGTCCAGTGCATACGAGTAGGTGGTTCAATGGAGGATTGAACGCATCGAACGACCCGAACAGAGAAACCCATTGTGGAAGCGCATGACGCATATCGGTGATGGGATGTTTCTCAAGGAATATAATAGTGTACGATTTAGGCCTTTGACTTGAGGTACTAGGGCGAATTCGGTGCATGAAAGTGCGTACTTAGATCTAGGTATAGGCCACGTAGCTTGGTCATAACATGCCTAGGTTGGGTGCGTATGGACATGTGCGCGAGTGGTTAGTACCGATATGGAATCTATTGACTCACTGTAATGGGTGAGAGAATTTCCTATACGATTCTTAGATAATATATCCAAGGAATCTGCGGCCGCAGTCGGTGACGGATTTGGAAAGGGGTTTCCAAATTTAGAAGGTCACAAAGGTATATTATCCTGAATTAGAAAGTATAGCTATCGAGACAAATTTAGAGGTGCCGATCAATTCACACACCCTAAGTCTTGATCGGGAATATTAGTCGATAGAAGGACCATATGTACATGGCAATTATATGAGACGAGGTTCACAAATATCAATTCACCTGAAATTGGGTTTCATGGGCTTGTGGCTAGACATCGACCATTAAGTGTGGGTACTCCTGAATTAATAGAGGATTTAATTCTAGGAGTGGTCAATTAAAGGTTGTTTAATTGACCGGAACAATTTATTGTTCATAAATTAAATCACGAGGGATTCGTGGGCCTGCTGTCAGTTGATGGTGAACCCAGAGGGTCACACACAATACAATTGGACGGTGACTGTTATAAAAGGACATGAAAGGAATTAATTGATTTAAAGGTAATTAAATCAATTAAATGAATTAAAAGTATTTAATTCAAGTGGGAGATTAATTAATTGTCTAACTTAATAATTGAGTTGCTAATTAATTATGTAAAAGAAATATTGATTTAATTGGACTGGGCATTTAATTAAAGTAGTTAATTAAATAAAGGATTGCAAGACATGGGCTTCTATTAATTAAAGCCCATAAGGAGTCTTGCAAACCTAGGTCAGAAGGAGTTTATAAATAGAGCACAACTAGAGCTCAAGTGGGTAACACCCTGAAAGAAAACCCTAGCCTCCTTTTGCCCTAGAAGCGTCGCCCCCTAGCTAGGAACCCTAGCTACCGCCGCCGCCACCTTAAGCCGCCGCCACCTGCTGCCGTGGGCTCCTTGGTGCCGCCGCCGCCATCTCCCTGTTCCATTGTGTTAGATCTTGATCTGTCAAGAGATTCAACACAATCCTGCAATAACAAATCTCCTGAATCCAGTTCTGAGCCTAAGATCTTGAGGTGTTGCCAGAATCCAATTGGTGTGGACTATCCCTGGAGGTGAGACACTTGGATCACTCCTGTGAACCAGATCAGAATCAGAAACGAAGCCGGAGGTTTCCACCACCTTGCCTGTGGTGAGGTATATCGCAAAAACCCCCTTTGTTAATTCATTGTGTGCGTTTTTGTTTATGCTTTTGTATACATAATATGGAGACTTCTTATATGGGACCATTGGATGACTCGAAAAATTTTAAATTCCGCACTTTGTTGTTTGACAAAATCGAGCATATCCCAACAGTGGTATCAGAGCCAACTCCATTATTATTATACAAAAGCCTGAACATAATTGTGTTCACCGTATATGTTTAATTATATGTATAAGAATACGTGATAATTATGTTCTGTAAGTTGATTCTTGTTTGATATGACTAGATCTATCATTGGGTAAAACTGCTTTTCAAGATCTGTGACGTTTTTATAGTTTTTGAAAACTTCAGGACTTTTTGAGGCAAAAATCGCATATTAGGGTTTTTGGGGCTGAAAATTCAAAATTTTTGAAATCTGGAAATTTGAAAATTCTGGACTGTTCTTGCAAATCTGGTCGCACGGTTTTTGGGGTCGTTTTGCAATTTCTGAAAACTTAGGGGCTGTTTTGCAATTACCGAAACTTGAGGGGTCAATTTGAAAAATCGAAGATTTTCAAAATTCAAAATTTTATTTTCTGGTCTTCTACCCGAAACTGCCCAGGGGTGTTTTTGTAACTTTTTAAAAGTTTTGGGGTCAAAGTGCAATTTTCGAAAGTTGAGGGGCCGAAAATGCAATTTTCAAAAGTTGAAAAACAGATTCTGAAATTGAGCAGAAAATTAATTTTTTGTTTACTCGGATATTTATTTTGTCATAATTACTAGTGACTAAAAAGCAAGAATCATTGGAAGTTAGTTTTAAAAGGATGTTTTAAAATTAAGATAGAAGAAAATAAAAGATGTTTACATGTTTCTTGCTCTACGTGAACTGTTTACGTGGTTTTCGATCGAGACGAGCCTTAACCTTAGGGTAGATGTGATTGGTTTAATTTATTGCTTGGTTTTTATTGGGCCTGCGAGCCTATTATTGTTTTTGGGCCACTTTGAGCCTTTGTAATAGAATAGGGCTTTACTGCTTTCCTAGTTTAGGATGGAGGCCCATTTATAAGCAAGGTGGGAGCCCAAGAAGATAAGAAGGCCATGTATGCATGGTACAATGTGTAATAGCATAGGGCCTGTTTGAGAACCCTTTAGATTGACCAATTGGGCCAACATCATTGGCTCGATGATGGCCCACATAGGAGGCTCCCGATCGAAAACATATTGTGGTAGTATGCATGCTAGGCTTGTATGGCTTTTATTTATTTGTCGATTTATATTTAGCTGCGCGCTAGAATCTAGATCGTAATAAAAGATAAAGCATAACTGAATCGGTGAGATCTCGAGGAGAGTTAGTATAACTTTCAAAACCAGAAACCCCCTCTCGAATTAAATATTAAGTCATATTGGATTAAAATAAAATGAAGTATTTATATAAATCCAAGCCTTCCATCAATAGGAACTAACGTATGTTGTCTACTTATCGATAGAGGTGATCAAGAGTCTGGCACCCGAGTCGAAGAAAGGGACAATACGTGAAATTCCTTGACTCCTGTTTTTAACTAAACATGACAAGGGTGAGGACTGGTCGGGATGTGAGGATCGACCGATAACTAGTTACGGAGAACTCACGACCGGGCCCGTTGCTCATCACGATTGATGGGTTAGACTTAACGATTAGTAACACTTATGATGTAGCAGTGCTAGATAAGTGCAAAAGCCGAGGCAAAATAAGCTTGAAGGTTGTGGAGTAACACAATTGGTAAAATGTATACCTACCTGGAGAATTGGTTGTATGGCCACGAGTCGTGGGTGCAATCAATTGCTGCTGGGACGTCAAGACCTACTAGGAATTAGAATTCCCGAGCAATCAAAGGGGTGATTGTTTCGATAAAATAGTGGGAGAACTTTTTCGAAAACAAGTCCAAATTCGATAATTATAAGTATTAGGCATAAGATCAGTTAGCTAAATGTTGTCTTCTTTCCAATTGTAGATATTAAGTACAATGTCTAAGAATCCATTATCTGTTATCCTCGACGCAAACAAATTGAATGGCTCAAACTTTGTTGACTGGCTGAGAAATCTCAGAATCGTCCTCGACTCCGAGCGACGTAGCTATGTGCTCGACACACCCATGCCTGCTGCACCCGCAGCACGAGCTAGTGAGGAACAACGAACCGCCCATGCTAAAAGGGTTGATGATGATCTTCAGGTTCGATGTCTCATGCTAGCCTCGATGTCGAATGAACTGCAGAAACAGCATGCTGCAATGCCGCTTGCTAGAGATATGCTTCTCCACCTCCAACAGATGTTTGGAGAAAGGTCTCGTACCGAAAGGTTCGCGACCACTAAGGAGTTGTTTCATCTCAAGATGGCTGAGGGAAGTAGTGTCAAGGATCACTGTCTACGTTTCATCAACCTGGTTGAAAAACTGGGGCGATTGGAAGTAGACTTGCACGCTGATCTTAGCACTGACCTCCTCCTCCATACGCTGCCCCGTTCTTTTGACCAGTTCGTGTTGAACTTCAACATGGAGGATAGAACCCTCGCTCTTCACGAACTGACCAATTTGTTGGTAACGGCAGAATCGACTCTCAAGAAAGAGAAGCCGGTGATGATTGCACACCAATCTAAGGCTGCAAAGCCTAAGAGAGGTAAGAAGAAGAAGAAAAGTGTTTCTTTGAAGGCAATCACCAAGGTGGTTGAAAAGAAGCGCAAAAGCCCAGAAGACGAATGTTTCCACTGCAAGAAAGCAGGGCACTGGAAAAGGAATTGCCCAGACTACCTGAAGATGAAAATGGTAGCCAAAGGTATTTTCTTGGTTGAAGTTAATATTTCTATTAACTGTGCATCGTGGGTGTTAGACACCGCAGCAGGTTCTCATATCTGCAATGATTTGCAGGTGATGGGAGCAGTAAGATACCTGAAGCCCGGGGATAGAATCCTGCGTTTTGGAAACGGAGCTAGGATCGCCGCTGAGGCTATTGGGGACGTCGAATTGATTTTAGGAAATTTTACTTTGGTTTTAAGGGATTGTATGTACGTACCAACGATAATTAAGAACATCATTTCTATACCAATGCTAGACATTGATGGTTTTAATTTTTCCATTCAAAATGGATATCTTTGCATATTTAAAGGTGGTTTAATGTATGCTCGTGGTACTCCGACGTTATGCACATTCAATCTAGGAAAAGAAAATATGATAATCAAACTCCACAACTTTGGCACGCTAGACTTGGACATATTTCCAAGAGTAGGATTCAAAAGTTGGTTTCCTCTAAGGCTCTTGAAATAAAGAACTTGGATGAACTCCCAACTTGCGAATCTTGTCTCAAAGGAAAGATGACCAAATCACCCTTCACAGAGAATCCCGAGCGAACCAAGCAAACATTGGATTTAATCCATACTGACGTTTGTGGACCATTGAGTGTCAATGCGAGAGGAGGATTCTCTTACTTCGTAACATTCACCGACGATTCTAGTCGTTATGGATATGTGTATCTCATGAAACACAAATCCGAAACTTTTGAGAAATTCAAAGAGTTTCGAATGGAAGTTGAGAATCAACTTGGACATAGTATTAAAGCACTTCGTTCTGATTGAGGTGGAGAGTACTTAAGCCAAGAATTCCTTGATTATCTAAAAGAGAATGGAATTCTCGCCCAGCGAACTCCCCCTAGGACGCCCCAACTCAATGGAGTGTCCGAGCGGAGGAACCGAACTTTGTTAGACATGGTTCGTTCCATGATGAGCTTCGCTGACCTTCCCTTTTCGTTTTGGGGCTTGGCCCTATTAACTGCATCGAATATACTAAACATAGTACCTTCGAAGTCAGTGCCGACAACACCGCACCAAGTATGGTATGGTAAGGCACCCGTGTATTCGTACTTACGAGTATGGGGATCTCCTGCGTATGTAAAGAACAAGAAGGGAGATAAGCTAGATAGTAGATCTAGTTTGTGCAAATTTGTGGGGTATCCAAAGGAATCCATTGGATACCTGTTCTTCGATCCTAAAGAACGTAATACGTTCGTATCTAGGAACGCCCACTTCTTGGAAGAGGATTTCCTCTCCAATCGAAATGGGACAATCGTAGAACTAGATGAAGTCCAGGAATCGGACCCATCCCCACAAACAGTGGGAGCTGAACCAGAATTTACTGAACCTACTAGTACACCTACTCTTCGAAGGTCTGATCGAATTCGTAAGGAGCCAGAGCGATTTGGTTTCATTCACGAAAACGAGAGAGTTGATAGTGATCCAAAGACCTATCAAGAAGCGATGTCAGACATAGACTCGGGTACGTGGCTCGAAGCCATGCAATCCGAAATGGATTCCATGCATTCCAACAAGGTTTGGACCTTGGTCGATCCACCTGAGGGAACTATCCCTGTAGGATGCAAATGGATCTTCAAGCGTAAGCTTGGAATGAATGGAGAGGTTTTAACTCACAAGGCACGCTTAGTGGCGAAGGGGTATTCTCAAAGGCCTGGAATAGACTATGAGGAAACCTTCTCTCCCGTAGCGATGTCCAAATCCATTCGGATATTGCTTGCCATTGCCGCATGGCATGATTATGAGATATGGCAAATGGACGTAAAGACCGCCTTCCTCAATGGAGACATTGACAAGGAGATCTTTATGCAACAACCTGAAGGTTTTGCGTCCAAAGGAAGTGAACACAAATTATGTAAACTTCAAAGGTCGATATATGGCCTCAAACAGGCGTCCCGAACCTGGAACATACGATTTGATGAGACAGTCAAAGCATTTGGCTTCATAAAAAACGTATATGAACCTTGTGTGTACAAGAAGAATAGTGGGAGCACAGTACAATTCATTGTTTTGTACGTCGATGACATTTTGTTGATCGGAGACGATATCAAGATGTTAGCACAGACTAAAGCGTGGTTATCCGCGCAGTTCTCTATGAAAGATATGGGAGACGCATCTTACGTATTGGGAATACGTATCTATAGGGATAGATCGAAGAAGATGATTGGACTCTCCCAGTCTCAGTACATTAACACAATCTTGAAAAGATTCAAGATGGAAGAATCCAAGAGAGGATTGCTTCCAATGAGACATGGTATCTCTCTTTCTAAGTCTATGTGCCCTACAACTGACGAAGAAAAGACGAGAATGTCTCTCATACCTTATGCCTCTGCTATAGGGAGCATAATGTATGCGATGTTGTGTACTCGACCAGACATAGCACACGCTCTAAGTGTAACGAGCCGCTATCAGTCAAATCCAGGCGAAGAGCACTGGACTGCCGTAAAAGCAATCCTAAAGTACCTGCGAAGGACTAAGGATATGTTTTTGGTCTACGGTGGTAGTGGAGAACTGAAACTTGAAGGATTCACTGATGCAAGTTTCCAGTCTGATGTGGATGACTTCAAATCCAACTCTGAATACATATTTCTCATCAATGGTGGAGCAGTTAGTTGGAAGAGCTGTAAACAGTCTACCACTGCTGATTCAACCACAGAAGCAGAATATATTGCATCATCAGATGCAGCAAAAGAAAGTGTATGGATGAAAAACTTCATCCAAGAACTGGATGTTGTTCCTAGCATTGCTGAACCTGTAGTCATCTTCTGTGACAACAACGGGGCGATAGCTCAAGCGAAGGAGCCGAGATCACACCATCAATCCAAACACGTACAGAGGAAATACCACGTGATCAGGGAGATCATGGGTAGAGGAGACATGCACATGGAGTATGTCAAATCGGAAGACAACGTAGCTGACCCACTAACTAAGCCACTTTCACAAAAGGCGTTCGATAGTCATCTAGAGCAGATGGGTCTTAGAACCATAGGTGAATGGCTTTAGGGCAAGTGGGAGATTGATAGGATAGTGCCCTGCAAGCCAGTTCTGTTAGCTTGTAATAGATCTATCCTGTATGAAACGATCTTTGATTTTATAATAATACGCATGTTTATTTATATATGTATAAGGATAAACAATGGCCAACTTCATCTTTCGCGAATACATTTAAGCGATTGGTTAAAACCCTTAGATTACATTTGACTATGGGACGATTCACTTCAGTACTGAGTGCAATCATGAAACAGTCTCAAATGTCGTAATCTTAAATCTGTTCCAAGTCATAGATTCCGAACGAGACGGGGTATCGTAGGAATCGCCAAGACTTGTACAAGTATGCATGATTCACATGGAGTGAATTTGTAGTGTTTCATGAGCAAGGAATTTGAGTCCAGTGCATACGAGTAGGTGGTTCAATGGAGGATTGAACGCATCGAACGACCCGAACAGAAAAACCCATTGTGGAAGCGCATGACGCATATCGGTGATGGGATGTTTCTCAAGGAATATAATAGTGTACGATTTAGTCCTTTGACTTGAGGTACTAGGGCGAATTCGGTGCATGAAAGTGCGTACTTAGATCTAGGTATAGGCCACGTAGCTTGGTCATAACATGCCTAGGTTGGGTGCGTATGGACATGTGCGCGAGTGGTTAGTACCGATATGGAATCTATTGAATCACTGTAATGGGTGAGAGAATTTCCTATACGATTCTTAGATAATATATCCAAGGAATCTGCGGCCGCAGTCGGTGACGGATTTGGAAAGGGGTTTCCAAATTTAGAAGGTCACAAAGATATATTATCCTGAATTTGAAAGTATAGCTATCGAGACAAATTTAGAGGTGCCGATCAATTCACACACCCTAAGTCTTGATCGGGAATATTAGTCGATAGAAGGACCGTATGTACATGGCAATTATATGAGACGAGGTTCACAAATATCAATTCACCTGAAATTGGGCTTCATGGGCTTGTGGCTAGACATCGACCATGAAGTGTGGGTACTCCTGAATTAATAGAGGATTTAATTCTAGGAGTGGTCAATTAAAGGTTGTTTAATTGACCGGAACAATTTATTGTTCATAAATTAAATCACGAGGGATTCGTGGGCCTGCTGCCAGTTGATGGTGAACCCAGAGGGTCACACACAATACAATTGGACGGTGACCGTTATAAAAGGACATGAAAGGAATTAATTGATTTAAAGGTAATTAAATCAATTAAATGAATTAAAAGTATTTAATTCAAGTGGGAGATTAATTAATTGGCTAACTTAATAATTGAGTTGCTAATTAATTATGTAAAAGAAATATTGATTTAATTGGATTGGGCATTTAATTAAAGTGGTTAATTAAATAAAGGATTGCAAGACATGGGCTTCTATTAATTAAAGCCTATAAGGAGTCTTGCAAACCTAGGTCAGAAGGAGTTTATAAATAGAGCACAACTAGAGCTCAAGTGGGTAACACCCTGAAAGAAAACCCTAGCCTCCTTTTGCCCTAGAAGCGCCGCCCCCTAGCTAGGAACCCTAGCTACCGCCGCCGCCACCTGCTGCCGTGGGCTCCTTCGTGCCGCCGCCGCCATCTCCCTGTTCCATTGTGTTAGATCTTGATCTGTCAAGAGATTCAACACAATCCTGCAATAACAAATCTCCTGAATCCAGTTCTGAGCCTAAGATCTTGAGGTGTTGCCAGAATCCAATTGGTGTGGACTATCCCTGGAGGTGAGACACTTGGATCACTCCTGTGAACCAGATCAGAATCAGAAACGAAGCCGGAGGTTTCCACCACCTTGCCTGTGGTGAGGTATATCGCAAAAACCCCCTTTGTTAATTCATTGTGTGCGTTTTTGTTTATGCTTTTGTATACATAATATGGAGACTTCTTATATGGGACCATTGGATGACTCGAAAAATTTTAAATTCTGCACTTTGTTGTTTGACAAAATCGAGCATATCCCAACAAAGTTATATATTGTAAACAAACAGATCGTATATGCATGGAAGAATAATTTTATGCTATTTATTAAAAAAATGAGTAAATTTTCAAATTCATTAAAAAAATATAGACTTTACCAATTTTTTAGGCCCCACTGCAATAGAGGACTCGACATGGGCCTAGGTTGTCTATAGACAAGCCCAAAATTTTCTAATCCGGGATTCGGGGTCGGATCAGGCTCGACCTACAACTGACTCCATTTATGTGGGATTGAGTTCGGATCTTGGTTGAAGACCAGATCTTTTTTCAAATCTCCACTTTCAAAATTTGCTAATATCTTTTTCTATAATAAGTTTGTTAACTTAACGATTTTTAATTTATCTTATATGTTCAAACTTTCTTAACTATTATTCACGTTTTATATGAAATATGCACAAAAATGAAATTATGAATGAATTATTGTGTACTATCATCTTAAACTAATGGTTAATGCTACTTATTTTGAATAAAAAATTATGTATATATATAATTTATTTATTATTGTCATATATTGATCAATCTAGATTCATATTCACTCCGCGTGTTTCAGATTACGGATCTTAGTAATTAGATCAGATTCAGAGAATCTCTAATCGTATTAAAATCCTAATAAATCGGTGCAGATTCAGTTTGGATTCACATCAAAATCCGCCCCATTGACAACCCTAATACCAAGATGGTCAGGCTTGAGTCACCACTCATATAGCATCTGTTATATTGAGAAAAAGGAAATATAACTAGTCTAAAACCCATGCCATGCATGGACTAAATACGAAAATAATAATTTTTATTTATAGCAAAAAGTCTAAACTCCTACGTACTACAAGAATTGGTACTTTTAGCCATGGCTCAAAGCCGTAGCCAATAGTAGTGCTGGGGTGGCCAATTACCATTGGCCACGACAAAGCCACGACTTTCTTCCGATTTATTAGAGAGGGTAGCCAATACATTGGCCACGACTAAAGGTCATAGCCAATATTTTGGCCACCCTAGGAGCCGTAGCTTTTAATGCCGTGGCATTTGGCAAGGAAAATTTACTTTTAAATATTGGCCACAACCTTTTAGCCGTGGCCTATGGGAGTTTTCTTTTTTTTCCTCCTGAACCTTCCAGGTTTAGCTTATTTGGATGGAAAATCACTATAAAATGTATCTTGGCACAATAAACAATTGCATCTAACAACTATATTAGCTTATTTGGATGAAATCCACTATACAATACATCTTGGCACAACAAACAATTGCATCTAACTATATTTCAACTGGAAAACAAGTGCATCTAACCATATTCCAATTCTCAAACTATTTAACAATATCACAACTCTCAAACTATTCAATATTTTCATTCTTCTTCTCAATATACAAAATATTTTGTGCACAACAAAAAGGTTATTAGGATTCACATCATTGCACAAAATCCTGTAAGTGCAAGAGATATAAGTCATAAACCAAACATGGAAAACCAAAAGACACTAGCTAATCCAAGATGAGACCAAAACACGGTGTCTAGGACATTATATTCCGAGAACCTGCAAATTCAGCGAATATTTGTAAGCAAACTGCAAACAAGAGCTAGTGAATGCATGAGTAACCTTGTACATAAATAGAAGTCCCATACCTTAATTCCTTCTTGATTTCACACTTGAATTACGATGTCAACAAGCATCTGTCAGTAAGAAAAAAAAATTGAAACTCATTATCAATCATTTTACAAGCTAAGGTTAAATTTCAATTGAAATTCAAACTGCTCATACTCTTTCTATGTCAATTCCAACTAAATAATAGTAATACTGTAGAATTATTGCATCAAAATTATCCAGAATACAAAGCACTATCCCAACCCCACCACCTAAAAAAAAATCAAGAGAAAAAAAGATTAATTATGCTTTAGTTGTTTGCAAGAAATTGAGAATTCAGAGCCTTAGAACAAAGCATAACTTATCAGGATCATTATCTTCACCAAACACAATCTCCTCTCATTCTTAAAAGACTTGTTTTAACTCTACCTCACTAACCACATGGTATTATCATTCATAACACTCCATTTTACCCGAAGGGTCGTGGGATTTTAAGGACATTCATGTTTCAGCACACTAGAGCATAAGGTTCATACTATCACATATGGCATCCATATAAATTCTTTCATCACCAAGATTCACGATAAATCATCTAAATAAGAAATTACAGTTTTGTAGAAAAAGGGACCAGAGGAACATTCCTATGGAACTTGAAATATAATTTTGTCATCAATTTTCGGACCAGTTTGTCAAATCTTACCATGATTTGTTTTTACAGACCATTTGATGTGCCACTTGCATAAGCTCCATATGTACTAGATGCATCATGAACCTGCATTTGAATTTTATTTAAGAAATCTATTATTGCAAAATAGAACAGAAGCTAAATAGTAATCAACAACAATTAAGCTAACCACAACAAAGTTAAAAGCATATATCTCCCACAATGAGTAAAGACAATGATAAAAGATCACAAATAGTAAAAACTTGGAAGCTAAAAAATGCAAACATTTCATAGCAACAATTGAATACCCACATCAATTAAATATGGAAGAATACAATCATATTTGATGGTTTCTTTGGATTTGATATCAAGATGCCACCCATCAGATCAGCTATAACTGCAATCAACAGTTCAGTTCCGTGAATTAGCAAGTCGATTGTAAACTTCTTATTTAGCAAGTTGATTATGAACTGACTAAACTCTATGTCCATACAAGACTTTCAAGTATCATAAAATTCATGGGTCAATTTACATTGCAGAATCATTTTGAAGAACAAAGATGCCCTTCAAAAGACTCTTTTAACATACTGCATTCCTTCTTTGAGATACAAAATCTGCATTCCAAGTTTCTAAATGTTTCCTTATCAGTGTTTCAGAGATTCTCCTTCAACTAAAGTTCTTGGCTACGCCGACTATTGTAAGATATACCAATTAATATCATGAAGACTAAGTAGCACATATTACATATTATGATGGATAAGAAAATATTAGGAAATTTAAGTATGATTTAGACTTAAGCCAAAAAGCACAAACGTTCTACGAATTGAGGACCAGGAGGGGGGCGGGGTTCAGGACACAACGAAAATGTGTAGGGAAAATAGAGTTCACATGGCATGTTTGAAGTTAAAAATCTCACATCTTGGTTGAAGAACCTTCCTCTGAGAAAAATCCCTTAAAGCGTTTTTTCCCAACTAATTCAGTGCCTGTAACATAAAATTACACATCTGCCAAAGCACATTGTCAACAAAATTACACACTTTCGCACAAGTTATAGCCATAGAGATTGCAACATAACTAGACAAAATGTCACCAACATATCCATTGTAGCATTTTTCTTTAAGAATACCGAGGTAGTTTTTTGTTGCTATAATCAGAAGAATAATGTTTGTTAGTGATATAATCAACCAACTTGATTATTGGATTAATATCAGTGTGCTTAATTTGTTTACTATATTTTGGTCTTATGTGCTACCTTCAATTGTTCAACTAATATCCATTCCTTTTTACTTGTAGAGTATTCTCCTAACATAATATTATGCATTTAGCTACAAAGTTATATACTGTGAAGATTGAAATGTCCAATACTACTACGGCTTGAATGTGGGAGTTATTTGAAGTAGACCACAAACTTTTGCACTGAACCTTTGTGAGACAAAAGGAAATACCTGAAATGACACTCAAAATCAGTTCTAAGATTACAAAGGGGTTGAACATTGTCACTTGAATCGATTTTTCTCATCAACTCCCTCTACAGCCTGCGAGAAAAAGTTGACAATCTTAATATTTCTTCACTGATTCATATTGTAGAAAACATTAACATGAGGTAGTCAAGGTTTACCTATAAAGAATCTTCATGCTAGATTGAAAATTAAGCTGCATAACTGTTTACCAAGTCAGCTGGCTAATTTACAGGACTATAGTATAACATATAGAGGCTTATAATCAAATTACATCAAATCAAGTCCACAGAAATTGAACTACAAATATGCTTTGATATCACACGATTCAGACAAAGTTTGCGCATTTATCAAATGATATTAAATTATGATAAACACGAATGCAAATATCACGAGCAGACATTATGATTAAAATAAGACCATCAAACTCAAAAATATTGGGGAAAACTAAAAAGAAGAAGTTCTAACTGAAGTACTGCATAAACTACATTTATGTTATTATTGCGGTTTTAATTTCATAAAATCGAGCAATAATATTAGGAATTTGTCTGCCATTTTTAAACAAAAACCTAGAAATTATTTTTTCTTCTCATGAGAGGGAAAGAACGAGAGAAGGAAATAGACACCTAATTTTGATTAATTCCATTGAAGTGAAAGTGAGAGGTTGAAGCTTAAGCTCAAAACTCAAACCTAATTTTTCGAGGCTATGGTGCTGCGAAGGTGAACAGACGGCCGAGACGGAGGTGACGACGCATACAATAATTTCCAGAGAGAATCTGATGAGCGAAGAGATAGCGGAGGTGATAAGACGGTCGAGGCGGCGGAGCTGCGAAGCTCGGGATGGAGGAGACGGTGAGCTCGAGCGGCAGAGGTGAAATTGAAGAGGACAAAACGAAATGTTAAAAACGGGTGACGAAAAGTAAAAACATTTAAATATACATTTAAAAGTAAATAAAAATGGAGTAAAAGGAAAAGTAAAAGAAATGTTTTAATTGTTTAAATTGGGCCGTGGCATTTGCTATTGAGCCATGGCAAATGTTTTTTAAACACGGTTTTATTCTGCCGAAGTCAATATAGGGTGGCTAATATTCATATTTCTAGTAGTATATATATATACAATCTTAAACTAAAATTTTTATTATATACATAAAAATCCATAATTAATGATTGCTGTTCATAGGACAAGAAATTTACAATATTTGAACATGTTAGTTTCAGAATAAAAATTATGACATTGTTTTGAATTTTATGAATTGTCTGACACTTTTAAAAATTCAAACAAACAATAATTTTTGTTTCTATAGATTATATGTCACTTTTTTTAGATATGTGTCATGCACATTCACTTGTAATAAACAAATTTTTTTAATGAACGAAAACCAAGGACACCTTAAGGTGACAGATATTGTGAACGGAGGGAGTATTTATCGAATTATTTTATGGAAATGAACCATTTTTATTTGGGAGTAATTTAATATTAACTTTTTAGCTCATAAAGAATGACGTATATTTATGGTGGTGTTATGCTAAACTACTTACATTCTTATAGTTGGTAGAAATATTAAAATAGACGGAGATGTAAAGATAGAGATAATGAATAAAAAATATGTTTATTAAGATTAACATTCTTCAAATAGGAAATAAGCTAAACAAAAATAAGAGAGTTAAAACAAAATTGAAAAAGGAAGTTTTTGCTCCTTCGCCACTTCAACTATCCTCGACAAATGTAACTACCAAAAAGAGCACATAAATTTATCAATTCAAACAATAACATAAAAATAAATAAACGGCAAAGAGTTCTAGTTGAAATTTGATCTTACATTGATATTCACCTTGAAGAAGTAGTGAAAATTTTCTAAGTGTTTTAACAAATTTTCAACCAAATTA
The DNA here is from genome assembly GCA_038501285.1 of Penstemon eatonii. NCBI lineage: Eukaryota > Viridiplantae > Streptophyta > Magnoliopsida > Lamiales > Plantaginaceae > Penstemon > Penstemon eatonii. The sequence goes on from CM076713.1 coordinate 32,949,822, forward strand.
CTTCTTACTGATTTGTATGGCAGGTCATCGTAGGACAATTGCTCAAAATGATATTGCTTCTCATTAAAGATGACACATCTAGATTGAAAAATCCTTCTATAAAAAAATGTCTTCAATATTGTTAATGCGAGTTAAATGAAATTCAAATGTGTGAAAGCATCAAAACTGAGACTAAAACAAATGAATGAAAATGAAATAAACCTGCATAAGAATGGGTATTTTGCATTTTACACCCCCAAAATATAGGAAATAGGCACTTTGCACTTTCGAAACTTAGATTTAGCACTTTGCATCCTCAAAATATGAAAAATGCAGCACTTTGCACCCTCTTTTATATTTAATCAAAAAATCAAGGGCAAAATAGGTAATTTAATTATAAATCCTTGGACCTTTGCACCCCCAAAACTTAAAAAATTAGCAATTTGCACCTTCAAAATATAATTAACACTTATCACCCTCGAATTAAGAACACATTAACAATTTGCACCCCCAAAACACAATAAATGGACACTTTGCACCCCGAAGCACATAATTAACACTTAAGACCCTCAAATTAAAAAAAAAAAAACTCAAACCCCTCATTTTTTTCGACAAAGCTGACCATCGGGATGAAAAAAATATATGGCAAAATAGGTAAGTTTCCGATCAGATTGAACAACCTACATTTATATACATATATACAAATTAAATACCATGAATTTTGAATGATTATATCATATAACAAATTAACAACCATGAATTATAGCTTTTACAAATTAAACGTGCTATGCAAAACAATTGAATAAGTAAAATTGGAAAGTTCAACTTTGCGTTAGATCTTATTCACCCGGATGGTCGACTTTGTAAGAGAAAATGATGTGTTTGAGTTTTTTCTATTTTTTTTTTAATTTGAGGGTGTTGACTGTTGAGTGTTAATTTTGTGTCTCGGGGTACAAACTTTCAATTTATCGTTTTTTTGGGGGTGCAAGTTGCTGATTTGTTCTTAATTCGAGGGTGATAAGAGCTATTTTTATTTTGGGGGTGCAAAGTGCCGAAGATTTATAATTGAATTACCTATTTGCCCTTGAGTTTTTGCTTAAAAATAAAAGAGGGTGCAAAGTGCTGTATTTTCATATTTTGAGAGTGCAAAATGCTAAATCTAAATTTCGAGGATGTAAAATATTTATTTTCTATGTTTCGAGAGTGCAAAGTGCAAAAAATCCATAAGAATATACTCCGTAACACACAACTTAAATCATAAAAAAATTATTAACAATTAATCTGCTTCATACATATCTCTCTTTTCTAGAACAAAGAGTGGGAAACAATTGATCTTTGTCGTTCACCAATGGAACCAAATGACTCGGCAAATTAATGGAATTTAATTTATTATGGCGTGGAAGATATTTTTATCTCTAATAAGTGAAGAAATTAAACTTGGCAAGCATAATACATGGCTACAATCAAGAGGTAATAACCCTCCAAATATTAGGAGTTTAGAGACTTTTGGTTATAAATTATATGGAGTAATTATTATTTTCATATTTTTATCAATTAATAAGGGGAATCAACTAAGGTTATATGACCAATCAATTTATTAAAAAAAATCAAAATTCAAAAAAATTAGAATTTTGGTCAAAATTATCAATTGGAATCAAAAGACACCCTTCAAATATATAATGTATTGATTGAGGACTAGTGTCCATTACGCAAAAAGATAATACGAAGGGAGTATGCTATCCAAGAATTTTGAGTGCGTGTGCAGCATTTCATCAAGGAAGGAGACAAAACGCTCATAATTATTTTTTGAATAGGGTAATATGCTTATTTTCATTTTATATGGAGGTAAATTGCTTATAAAGAATATTATCGGAGTAAAATGTTCATTAATCAGTATCACAATTCACAGCTGATAAAATGCCTATTTGAAATTTCAGGCTTAACTCCACTTTGCACCTATAAATAGGAGTTTTTTCCATTGTGCAACCTACAATTTTTTTTATCCCACCTTACACCATACAAATCACGATTTTACTTCAGATTACACTCTCAAGTAATTTCAGACCATTTTAGTCAGCAAAGTAAGGACAAATTTGCCCTTACTCTGGTGACTAAAATGACCTGAAATTACTTGAGGGTGCAATCTACACTGAAATCGTGATTTGTAGAGTGCAAAGTGAGATAATTTTTTTAGAGTACAAAGTGAATAACACTCCTATTAGTAGGATATAAAGTGGAATTAAGCAAAAATTTCACAGTAGCTAAGATAAAGGGAGTATGTTATCAAACGATGATTAAATTAGCCAATTTCCACATCAAAATAAATTCTCACCCGCACATTAGAGCATGTGTAATACAAAATCATTAAAATATCATATGATCTCTCTCTCTCTCCTATTTTCTTATAAATTTATAAATTAATTGAATTGAGTCCAAGAACATGGCACCGTAATTTTGCAGTCCAACAAATGTGATTCAATAATTTATCTTTCCCATTTCAACTAAACGTAGCAAAAGGGGTGTTTTATTACCGGCTACAAAATAAGAAATGGTAATCAATTGTTACCTACTTGTCATTTTTTCTTCTTTTGTCCGGACAATAATTCTCCATTCCTATCTTAATTATAGATTAGGGTAAACACCACTTTTGGTCCCTCTTATCATTAACTTTTTACATAGTGATCCCTCTTATATTTTTTTTCCCACTTTAGTCCCTACTATGAATTATTTGTTTCACTTTAGTCTTTATCAAGTGATCAAAGGCGATTCCGATAACATGTGATATGCTCATGAGGGCAATTTTGTCATTTTAAGTAAACTAACATGGATATTTTCATCTTTCTAATTATTTAAAAAAAAAAACTAAATTTCCAAACTACGCTTTCATTCCAATAGAACTTAATCGTACATTTCGTTCCAAACTAAAGTTTTTTCCTAAAATCTTTTTCAAACACCAAAATTGCTCACCAATTAAACAATATCTCAAATAGTCTCAATAGTTAATGGACGAAACTGCCCTAAAAAATAATCATATGCATGTTACGTGTTATCGGAACCACCTGATAAGGACTAAAGTGAAACACATAATTCATAGTAGGGACTAAAGTGAAACAAATAATTCATAGTAGGAACTAGAGTGGGGAAAAAAACATAAAAGGGACCACTCTGTAAAAAGTTAATGATAAGAGGGACCAAAAGTGGTATTTACCCTATTGATTATTTGTGAACTTGTATATGTAAAAGATATAGAGAAGAGAAAGAATTTTAATCAAACCCACACGCTTTAATTTGGTAAGGAAATTGAGAAAAAATTGAGTCCACACTTAGATGAATGTATGTAATATTATTCGATCTCTATATAATATATTTTCTTCTCTATTCTTCTCAAGAGATCCGTTGAATTTAAATAGAGGTAAGTAACCCTTGCAATTAAAATTTTCCTTGATTTTCTTTTTTCCTCTTTGGCTCTCTCTGATCAGCAACATGATAAAATTTACTTTATATTAAATTTGTATGAAATTTGCAACCCATTTTTTTTTTATTTTTTAAATAAGTTATTTTCTTATTTGACATTGATTGTTTTGTGTTGTGTTGCAGTTTCTCTTGAATACATCCTGTGCACCTTCATTAATACTATTAGAGGTGAGTAATTATGCACTTTTTCATTAAGGTATTTGCTTATGGTTATATCATTAAATTTTTAAAATTTTTTATATAAGATAAAATCTACTGCAATATGATTAATTATCAATAAAGTTCAGGACTAAAATGCAAAAAAAGCTTCCATATTTTACATAATGGCAAATGAAGTCGCTATTTTTTCAGATAACAAAGGACTTATATATGTATAAAAAAATAAAAAATATTGACCTCCTCCCAAGCCACAATAATTAAGTGCTAATATATATTATGTTTGCAAGGAAAGTGGCAAATTATATCTTTATATATTTTTTTTCCTCTAAACAAAATGTGAAAACAATAATGCTCAATTAAAAATTAGTAATAATTCTCATGTTAACTTAAAAATTTGACGAAAACCTCATATATATTCTGTTAAAAATATACCAATAACCTCATTATTCTGTTAAAAAATTGATGATAACCTCTCAGTTAACTTATGAAGATATTTTTCTTATAATTGTTCGGGGTCTACTATTTATTTTTAGGTAGGTGAGTTGAGCTAATAATATGTAAATCCATGAGATTTATTTTAATAAAAATGACACTTATTATTATTATTATTTTTTTTTTGTCAATTAGATAAAATACATATGTTTTTCCCTATTTTTCTAATAAAATACACACGGTGTTTAGACATTCAACCTGGAGTCCTGTTAAAAGAATTTAAACATATATCATAAACACAATATAATCAGAAATTACTATAGTATTGTTTCAATTTGTTGAGATTATTATTTATTGGCTCTTTTTATCAATAAAATGTGGGTTTATCACTTGTTAAACATAAGTCCTTTTTTTTTTTTTATATAAATCAAGATGGTCTAGATATTCAAGTAACTTAATAATCAAAGAAGTCTGAGTTGATATGCAATCCATAGACCACAATTATATATATAAGGATGCATGTTTTGTTTGCTTTGAAAATTTGCATATAGATCGAGGTAAGTAAAAGTATGTGTAAACATAGTTCATAATTAACTTTATATGTAGGGGTGCGCATGGTTTTCAAAATTGTACCGAATCCTTTCGTATCGTACCAAATTTTTAATTTTTTTTATGGATGAAAATCGCACTGAGTATCTTGGTATGATTTTGGCTTTAGATTTCTCATAATGGAAAAAAATCATACCGTATCGAAATTAAGAATAAACTATTCAGTTTTTGATATTTATAACTACATTTTATGAAATTTTATGACTTTTTATTTTTCATTTTTTATAATTCAAATATTCTCAAATACAATATTATTTATAACTTATATTATAGTACATCATAATTTATTGTTACTACATCGCTCGCGTTCAATTAAAAAAACATACATTCGAACTTAGCACAAATTAAATTTTTTTATATTGAAAACTTAAAATGCGAAAATTATAGACAACAAATACTAAACAGTATAAGTACTTTCACAGAATAAAAACAATGATCATTAACCAATTAATTTTATTCAATTAGATCAAATTATAGCATCAATTTTTTGAACATTTTCTTTTCTAATGCTTTATTTAATGTTGAATAATAGTTTGTAAGATATTATGATATTAATTTTTATATAATTATCAACTATGTAACCGATATAAAAAAATTATAAAAAAAAGTTGTTTGATAAAACCGCAAAAATGTACCGTATCGTACCAGAAATGCACAAATCGAGTTTGTAGGTATAGTTCAAAAAACTCTAATTTGGTTTTGAGATTTTTAAAACCGCACTAATTGGTACGAAACAAATTTTGTTTAAAAAACCGCAGGACCTTACCATTCCTAAATCTGTACAATGGTCTTATTGGCCAATGACGTTTATTTCTTAACAAACTTACTTAAATTTTCTTTTATATATAATTAAAACACACTTAATTCGTTTATATTGAACATAGTATTTTTTGGCAAATCAATATGACATAGGTTGTATTAGTTCTCTTTGATTGTATATAGAAAAGAAGACTTAAAAGTCTTAAACAATGGTATAGATTAGGAAATGTATAAATTGCTGAAATATTTTCATCGTACAAACTCCATTGATAAAAGCTTAATTGGGCAGTATGAAGGGTTAGAAGGGATGAAACGATCTAGAGGCATGAAAGAGAATTTTGGAACGGAAAATAATTAATTTTTGAAAGAGAAGTTGTATGTATTTATTAATTCTCCAATACTTATTAATTTCTCAAACTAAACAAATGGTAATTGAGGGTAGATAAGTCAAATTCAAAAAGTTATCTGACAGCAACAATAAGTGCTCTCAATGTATACATATAACTATAAAAATTTTATCCGAAACACAAGTTTACTGACATGGATTATTAGGGACCAAAAATGAAAGTTTTAAATTTCATGAGTTTGAATTTTATGAGTTTTATGTCTCAGACTCTCAAGTATTGGAGGTGTTGTGGGAAATATATATGTCACTTATTAGAAACTTCTATCTAACTGTACTTGAATTTTTTTTTTTTTTTTTTGAGAAGAACTGTACTTGAATTTGTTTCAATTATTTTGTTATTTCATCAAATGTCAAGTTAATAAGTATACTTTTATTCAAATGAAAATAAAAAGGTATACAAGAAACATAACGCACACAAGTAATTTAACAATTTTACATGGAGAATACATGATATTTTGGGTTCACTCTTTAAGATCAATTTTTCATGTTATATGATCTCTAGGAAGACAAGATGGCAGAGATTGCAGTATCTTTTTTGTGCAATCAACTTTCGATCTGGCTCCAACAGGAAGGAGAATTGTTGGGAGGATTTAAACAGGAGGTTCAGTACATTCGAGACGAAATGATGCACATGAAAGCATTTCTTAGAGTCGCTGATTCAAAAGAAGAAAATAATCCCCAACTCAAAGAATGGGTAAGACAAGTGCGCGAAATTGCTTACGACACTGAAGATGTTCTCGATGAATACATGCATCGATTTGTATTTCGTGGTGCCACTGGGTTCCATGGCCACATAAAAAAAAGTTATTACACCGTAAAAAATCTAACATTCCATCACCAAATTGCTTCTGAAATCCGAACAATTAAGCACAAATTAGAAAATGTTTCCAAGGCCCAACAGAGATACAAAGACATATGTGGTGTCAACGATCTAGCCTCGAGCTCTACGCTTATCAAAGATACATGGTATGATGGTAGAGGCGATGCTCTCTTATTGGAAGAAGCTGATGTTGTGGGCATTGAAAAACCAAAGAAAAAGCTTATTGATTGGCTTTTGTCAACCGATCAAGTTGGGCTCAAAGTCATCTCAGTGGTAGGCATGGGAGGGTTGGGTAAAACTACCCTCGTTAAAAAGGTGTATGATGATACCTCATTGAAGTCAAAATTTGATAACCATGTTTGGATTACTGTTTCAGAATCATTCAAGGTCGAACATCTCTTGGGAAGCATGATAAGGCAGCTCGTTGATGAAGTAAAGAAGCCACCACCTCAAGGATTGGAAGTCATGAATGTCGATGAAATGAAAATATATATATATAAGTTTCTCCAGCACAAAAAATACATAATTGTTCTTGATGATGTTTGGCAAAGACAGGTTTGGGAAGCTATGAGACATGCATTTCCAAGAAGTGATACTCATGGTTGCATCATCATCACGACGCGTGATAGCAGCATTGGCAATTTTGCGTGCATTGAGAACAACCGCTATGTCTATCAACTGGAGCCTTTACCAGAAGAAGAATCGAATGTGTTGTTTTACAAAAAGGCATTTCAGGGGAACTCATGCCCTTTTTATTTGAAAGAGATTTCTAAAAGAATCTTAAAGATATGTGCAGGCTTGCCGCTTGCCATTGTCGTAATTGGTGGCCTCTTAGCCACCAAGAACAACAGAATTGAAGAATGGGAATTGTTCAGTCGTAACCTTGGCGATGAAGTGGAAATAGACAATCTAAAGAGAATGATGAAAATACTCTCTCTCAGTTATTATGATTTGCCCTATTATCTAAAATCTTGTTTCTTGTACTTGAGTATTTACCCTGAAGACAAATTAGTTTATAATGATCAGCTCATTAGAATGTGGATTGCTGAAGGATTTGTGCAAGTAAAACAAGGGAAAACTTTGGAAGAAATAGCAGAGACCTATGTGCGAGAGCTTCTAGATAGAAGTCTAATCAAACAAGCCAAGGCATATGATGATGGAAGGCCATTTGCATTCCAGATCCATGACCTTGTACGAGAATACATTATTTCCATTTCTAAAGAACAAAACTTCGTTAATATATTTAATGGTCGAGGAGAAATGATGTGGTCAGATAAGATTCGACGTCTTGCACTTCATACTACTGCAGTGAATTACCCGCGAGAATACGATAACTTGAAGCACATTCGCTCTTTTCTATGGCTGGCGTCTGGAGATACAACACAAATTTTATACAAGGTGTTGGCCAGTGGAGGTAGATTGCTAAAAGTGTTAGAACTAGAAAGAGCTTCAATTAATACTATCCGCAGTAAAGTTTTCAAATGCTATCTTCTCAAACACTTGAACCTAAGGCATACGGCTGTTCAATGCATTCCAAAGTCAATCAAGAATCTTCAGAATTTGGAGACATTAGATTTGTATGATACTAATGTGACTGAATTGCCGATCGAAATCCTGAAGCTCCACAAACTTCGACATCTCATAGTAGTCAAGTTTGGAGGTGGTTCAACTTCTGGCAGCTTTAAAGCTCCGTATGAGATAGGGAGTTGCTGGTTGTCCCTGCAAACACTTAATTGTATAGATGCTGATGAGATTGCTAGTGGCACTAAAATAGTGAGAGAAATAGGGAAGCTAACTCAATTGCGAGTTGTATCTATAAAGAAGCTAAAAAGAGAAGATGGAATGGAACTTTGCTTCTCCCTTTCGAAGCTTATTAACCTACGTGAGTTAAGCATTTTTTCAGCTGAGGACGAAATGATGGACTTGGATTACTCTATGTCACCTTCCACTTTACCATTTCTCCAAAGGCTCGTTCTCCAGGGACGTTTAGAGAAGGTTCCTCAGTGGATTAATCCTAATTCTCTTCTTGGGCTCACTATATTAAATTTGAGTTGGAGCAGATTGAAGGAGGATCCTCTAGTATGCATTGAGGATCTGCCTAATCTAGTAGAACTGAGAATGTTAGATGCTTATGAAGGTAAAGGGTTGAGTTTCAAGGCCACGGGTTTTCAACGGCTCAAGAACTTAACCTTGAATGGTTTAAGAGAACTGAGATGGATGAGAGTAGAAATAGGTTCCATGCCTCTCCTTGAAGTGTTACATATTTGGAAAATGAACTTAATGGTTGAGGCTCCAGAAGGCATCGAGCATTTGACCAATCTTCAAAATGTTTATTTTTATGATATGAGCAAGGAATTCCTGGTGAATCTTGATGATCAGAGAAGAAGAGGGGGGTGGACTGGAAACTATCACACGTTCCCAATCTTCGTGTTGTCATTTACGACAACATTAGTGGTGAATATGAACATCGACAGTTTGGTCAAGCCGATTCCTAGATCTCGAACATGAGTGGTGTGTTGTAGCATTTACAAAATAAAAAATATAAATAAAAAAATTGGAGTTATGAAGTACTATGTGATGTAATTTGGAGTTTGGAAAATTTATTTTCTTGTTTTAATATTCAGATGTTGGATGTGTAGTTTTTTTTTTCGTATATTTTTTTGGCTATTGGAAGACTTGATGAAGTATGAATATTCAATGAAATAACATCAGCAATCACTAATATTATTGTTGCTCCTCATAAGAAGCATCAAGATGGTTCTCTGCTCATCAGGAGACGGCCTTATGTGGCTTGCACATGCTTGTCTTCAAGGGCATTTTCGTCCCACTTTATTATATAACACAATAAACTGATTCACATTGGTCCATCTTAAACATGTTTTTAACACCAGATTCCCTACACAATTTTAAAATGGATATTACATGTTTACAACCCCCACCCTCCCCTAAAAAAAAAAAACTATGAATTGAACAATCTGACTAAATTTAAAATTGATAGCTACGTATTTACCCCCAAAAAGAGATTAAATTGTGTAATTATTAAAGTTTCAATAAGTATAAATAATTGAACTAATATAAATTGTCCATAATCTTTTAACTAAAAAAATCGATAAATTCTTTTACAGAATTTGAAAATATTATTTAAACACTCATTTAATATTAAGTAAAGAAAATAATACTCATTAATAAAATAATAATGTATATTCAATTTGTATAGTTATGCCCACTAAAATTTTCCAAATTATGAAATTCATAATTTTCTTCTTATAAAATATTTAGAAATACTCGATGGAATTTTCAATAAGAAAAGACACTGAAGTTTTAGTTTTTAAACTTAAATATTTATAAGTATTTTATTATTTTCAACAATAAATCCATCAAAGTATTTTTACTCAAATACAATATAATTAAATAATATATTACTAAAAAAATATGAAAATAAAATCTTATTTACATATTTATTAAATCAATTTTACTACATGGAATCAAAAAATTATATCAAAATAAAATATAATACTTTATAAAATAATAATTTTATTTTATATAACCAATAAAAAAATTTATATTACATATATTCATAATTTAAATAAAAAGAATTTATAACTATTGAAAGAAAAAAGCTCTTTCCCTTTCCCCCGTCCCCCCAAATGCAATTGTGGATCCTAGACCGGTGACACACCTTGAAAGAGATGGGGTGGGTTAGGGGAGATGGGATGGGGACGGCGCTAGGTAGGAGTGGGGTTGGGGTATGTTTTTAAACTTTTTTTTCTTTTATAAATAAATTGAAACATATTAAAGTTTAGGATATATTATGCAAATATGAACTCTTTCACCTAGTCCAAATTCCCATATTTTGGTACAAAATTTATGGAAGACAAAATTGTAAATAACGTGCCAGAGAACGAAAAATGCGATTCACTCTTAAGAATAATTTATTTCTTAATATATTTCTTAAACATTATTTTGGTATGATTTGTGACAATGGTTGGAGTCACATGAATAATGTCAAATAACTGATGAAAAATTGTGTAATTTTGGCTCAATTTGTAAAGGGAGGTTTTGAAGGATTCCAAAACTTCAAAATCTGCTAAGTATGGAGTAACTTAGCTGATGATCCCTTTGGAAAGAATTTTGACTAAGTAAAAGAAGACTTCAGAAGAGTCAAAATTTTCAAGGTCCAAGACTTCTGATCTGCTGAAGGAAAGTTATCAGACTGGTGAAGATCAGCCGACTCAAATCAGATTTGTTCAAGTTTGAGATCAGCTTAGCTCGTCATCAGACTTGCACTTCCGACAACCAAGTGGAAAGGATCATACAGTCTTCCCAACGGTAATAAATGCCCCTTGGAGTAATAAATGCTGAAGTACAAGGTTATTAAAGACAAATGATTGAAGAAATGCTTCGCATCAGCTGGGTGCATTTAATACTGCCTGCAGAATAGTACTGTTGACAGTACGGACAGACTGCAAAAGAGCCGTTCGCAGATTTTAAGGACCAGTACTCGAGGAATTTGAATCTTGTCTCTCTTCAACGGACATTTTTCAAACCTCAAGTATAAATAGCTGAAAGAGACGAAGAGAAAATAAGCAACACACTTTCTGAGAGAATTTTCGAAGCAGAACTCTTAAGTCTCAAGAACAGCTCACTCATCAGCTTAGTCATTTGTTGACGAAAAGCGAAGTTGAAGAAAAAAAGCTATACACATCTTCTGAGTGAATTTGTAAAATAGAGTGTTGTGAGAAGTAGATATCCATCTAAGTTAGTGATATTACTTCAGAGAGTAGGATTTCTTTGTGATTTTTTACTGCGCACTTACGGCCTGTTCATTTGTTGATCGGCGTAAGCAGAGTGTACTGGTTACTTTGTGTTTCTAGTATAACCCAAGATCTTTGTGACTTAGATGAGTGGATTAAAGGATATTCAAATCCATATAACCACTATAAAAATTACTTGTGTTTTTACATTGCTTTTAAACTTGCATATTTTCTGATTGCATAAAAACACGTCAAGTTAACTGTTTGAAAAATACTTAAAAGGAGTTTATAAAACTGGGGAAACATTTTTCAAACTACTAGGAATACTTGTGAAAAACACTTTGAAAATCCGCTGCAAGTACTCTAAGTATTAAAACTGATTTTAACAAAATCAGCTAAGTAACTATCAGACGAGTGGTCAACAGACCTGTTCAAAGATTTGTTCGCGAACAGAATTGTAACTTACTACTCTGATCAGCTTAGTCTGTTCACAGTTAGAGAAAAGTTTTAAAGTTAAAATTGGAAGAAATTTTTAAAGAGGTTTATTCACCCCTCCCCCCTCTAAACCTCTTCTGACCACTTGGGACCAACAAGTGGTATCAGAGCGGGTGGTTCATTAGAATCAGCTGCCTGATCAACGAGCTTGATCCAAGTATTTTTCAAAGGTTTTCAAAACTTTTCAAAAGAGCATCTTTTTGAAAAATAAAAACTTGTTGAAAAATGGACTGTATCAGCCATGTTCCCCACATTGCTGGTATGTCTTTTGAAGACTGGAAGATCAGAATGGAGATCTTCTTAGCTGCCTATAATGATAACATGTACACATGTATCATAAAATGTCCATTCAAATTCACCAAGAACATTATAGTTGATGAAGCTGAACTGGTGGTGGAAAAAGATCTGACAGAGATGACAGCCGAAGAAATAAAGCTGTTCAATCTGGATAAAGTTCGCCGTTTCATCATGACCAAAGCCCTGGACAACGATCGGTTTGACAAAGTCAAACATTGCAAAACTGCAAAGGAAATGTGGGATAAGGTTCGTGACATGAGCGAAGGAAACGACGCCATCAAAGAGCATCAGCTCAGTGTTGCCTTGGAGAAGCTGGACAACTTCAAGATGAAATCTGGAGAGACCATTGATCAGATGGATACCAGGTTTACCAGAACATTGAATGAAGTTCTAAAGCTGGGAAAGACCTTCACTGACAAGGAGATCACCGTCAGAGTTCTGAAGGCCTTGCCTCCCAAGTTCAACATGAAGGTGATAGCAATGGAAGAATCAAGAGATCTGGGGAAGATTTCTCTTACAGAGCTGTTCTCCGTACTCAAGGCGTATGAGTATAAACTGCCAAGAATGGGTGTTGAAGAAACCTCAACTTCAAGTCCCACAGCTGCACTTGTTGCTGCTGAAAATCCAAGAAGGCCAGCTCACAAAAGCAAAGATGTGGACTCATCTGATGAAGCCACACTACTCAACAAAAAGGAGTACACTGCTGGAGACATTGCATTGCTGATGAACAACTTCAAAAAGTTCTACAGACGAAAAATGAAGAACAAATATAACAATGCTTCTACTTCTAACCCTACTTCTTCTTCTCAGGATAAAGATTCTTATTAATCTAAGATGATGTGCTATAATTGCAGGAAACTGGGTCATTTCATTAGAGAATGCCCATATCCTAAAGCTGAGAAGTACACGGAAGAAGAAAAGAGAATCAGAAAAGAAAGAAAGCATCAGAAAGCTAAGGCGATGGTAGCAGAAGCAGAAAAGCCAGCTGCCGTCTACTCATCTGATTCAGATTCAGACACTTCTGATGAAGAGAGCCCTGCTCTTCTCTGTCTGATGGCCAAGGAATCTGATGACTCTGAGGATGAGGTAACTCCTCTTGAAAGTGAACTATTTAGTTCATTTGAAAAAATGATGCTTAACAATACTACTATTGCTGAAGCATTTAAAAAGCTTAAGGAAAAGATGATATTGCTAAAAGAGCAAAACAGTTCACTGAAACTCACAGCTGAAAAGCCAAGAGAATCAGCTGAATATAAACAGCTTGAGTAAGAACATGAATCTCTGAAAGCTGAATGTGAAGTTTATAAAGGAAAAATCATGGAACTTGAAAAAGTTATTGAGTCTCATGAGAAATCATCTGTTGCATCCACGCATACATCCAGTAAACAGAAGATACCTTTAGAACAGGATAAGCAAGAATTGAATCATATTGAGAAATTTATATCTGCTGACAATAGTAAGGTCATTCTGTATATTCAAACTGCTAGACCTGCTTCACCTGAGAAAGTAGTAAAGGAGACGAAAACTCCTAAGGCTAAAAAGAGCAAAGAGCCTAGTGTAGGAAAACAGACTAGTAAGTCTAAACAGAAGAGTCCTAGGAAGTCATCTGATAAGGCTAAAACTAATCAGACTAGTGATAAAACTAAGTCGTCTGTTAATGAGCAAGCAAACAGTAAGCCAAAGAAGCATAAGAATAAGAAAAATCAAAATGCTTGGTATGGAAATGAGTCTTATTATGTGCAACCTGCTGCATATCATCCTATGTATCATGCACCTCAATTTCCAACTTACTATGCACCATATCCTGCTCATCCAATGCATGCATATCCTCCTTATCATGCATCTTACTCTGCATTTGAACATTATCCTTATCATGCTGATCATCAACAATATGACAAATCTGATGAACGTGGTAAAGGCAAAGCTGTTCATACTCCTGTTGAAACTCAGAAGCCTAAGAAGCCTAAGACTTCATCATTTGGGTTGTCAAAGGTGGAACTAATCCTTCAGGACCCTCAAACAATTTTATTTTGTTTTTGTTGGGATTCGGTAAGATAAACAGCCCTAGGCACAGCGGAATATAATAATTTTAGGACCTCTTGCGGAATCTTGCCAGGATACTACTCTAGGTGTATACATATGAACATAAATAAAACGATAGTATAAGTTTACACGTTATACCTATCTCCTTGTAAATCCTTAGTCAGCAAAATCGAACTCTGATTTCTCCACCGGTTGAATCGATCCAAGCTCTGCAGGAGCGCCCCACGTGTTACGCCTCTACGGGTTGATACACCACAATTACACGAAAATAATAAATCTTGATCAGCTAGAACACAAGATATATTATGATCTAAGATTTAGGAACGATCTTAGAACAAAATCGAAAACAAAAAATTCTTCCACAGGGAAGAAGTGGTTCGGCCGATTGCACAGGGAGAGGGAGAGAGAATTTTTGCTCTTGCTCAATTTTTGCTTATGGAGTTGTGTGAAAAATAACTACAAGAAGGCTACTTATAGTTATCTCCCTAACCTAGTCCTATTAGGACTAGGGCTCTTCTCTCCTACATGGGGCATGACCCTCTTTAATTTAGAAGACCAAGTCCTCTAATTAATTCATGGCCCAGTTAATTAATTTGACCAGACTTTATTTAATCTCCCAATTAAATAGCCCAATTAATTAACTTAATCTCCAATTTAATTAAATCAGACTCTAAGTCCATTTAATTAAAATCCCTTTTAATTAATTAAATCCAACTTAATTAATTAATCCACAAATTAAATTCCAATTTAATTTATGATCCTGATCCAATTCCAATTGGATCCCATTTTGTTCCAATTGGGTCGACTCAGTCGACCCACCCATAATAATCGACCCAGTCGATTATTCACCCAGTCGACCCAGTCGACTCGGTCGTTCTTATTTCCTCGCTTTCGCTTCATGTGTATTGTGTATGCCCCCGTAGGTTCACCACATAATTGGCCGTGGGTTATAATTAAATATTATTTAATTATTTGAGTAAGATTTACTCTAAATCAATCGAACACTCTGTCGATTGATAATTCCAAAATTAGCACCCCTGCCAATTTGGGAATTCTCCCACACTCCACGGTCGATGTCCAGCCACAAGCCCATGGAGCCCAATCACTGGTGAATTAATTCAGTGAACCTTTTATCATTTACAATATCCATATACGATATAATCTCTCCATCGATCAATCTCCCAGTCGAGACTCAAGGGTATGGTCTTTCATCGGTCTCCCTTTTCTTTTGTCTTGACCTTATGCATTCTGGTCTCGAAATAATTTTCTTTGACTTAACCTTTATGAGCTACTTACATAAAGCCGTCAGATACCTCGGCCGAGGATTTTACCAGAATTAATTTCTCACAGAAATTCATAGGAGAATTTCCCAACCTATCAAGTCGGGTCAATGGATCCTTTGTTGATGATATGAATCTGCATACGAGTTCCTCTATACCCAATATGAGTCCACAGAGACTTTCTGCCGATCCCCAGTCAGTCGGAACTCATATCAAAGCATAGACGTTCTCGCACCAGATAAACCCTATCACCTCAAGTAGTTAGGGATCGTTCCTCGTATACTATTGCAAATTGGAATAACTTCAACCCCGATATGCGACTACCGCTTCCATGGTGAGTTATTTCCTAATTGGGGTATTCAGTGCGCTTGCCATCCCAGCAAACCACCCACTTATGTGTATCGACTATCCCAGTCACGCTCGTGGACCCCAGCGTTCTCCAGTTCATCGGAGTATACACAATAGTGAGAGTCTAACCGAATCCAACGATGTTCTATCTCGATTGGATTCTACGAGTCTTGAATATGTTCTAGATCACGGCATTGGAGATCAGTCCACGGGTTGTCCCATAGCCCTGTGATCTAAGGACTTCTATCCTTATGCGTAGATAATTATTACATAAGATAAAGATGACCATATAATAATAAAATGCATTTATTAATCCAATTGAATGGTCCTTAAATGCAGCCAAATAGTTGGCTTGCAGGACACTATTCTATCAATCTCCCACTTGTACTAAAGCCAACTTTTCATACTTCTGATTCCCATCTTAGACAGATGTTTTCGGATGCCTTTGAGGCAATGACTTAGACAGCGGGTCCGTCGTATTATCCTTTAAGGTGACACGTTCCATCTTTATGTCTCCTCTACCAATGATATAAAATATCAAATGGTATCGTCTTAGTACGTGCTTGGATTCTGATGAGATCTCGACTCCTTCGCTTGCGAGATAGCTCCATTGTTATCACAGAAGATAGTAATGGCTCGACCACGCTAGGTATCACATCCAATTCCTGGATGAAGTTTTTTTCATCCAAACACCTTCCTTTGCTGCTTCACTCGCGGCAATGTATTCTGTCTCGGTAGTTGAATCTGCGGTAGTGTCTTGCTTGGAGCTCTTCCAGCTTACCGCACCACTATTGAGGCAGAACACGTATCCAGATGTCGACTTGAAGTCGTCCACATTACATTGGAAGCTAGAATCAGTATAGCCTTCCAATTTCAATTCTCCTCCACCGTATACCAATAACAATTCCTTAGTCCTTCTCAGGTACTTCAGAATTGCCTTTACGGCTATCCAGTGCTGCTCACCTGGATCAGACTGGTAGCGACTTGTAACGCTTATAGCGTATGCTACGTCTGGTCTAGTACATAACATACCATACATTATGCTTCCTATTGCGGATGCATATGGTACTCGAGACATATTGCTTCTCTCTTCAGGCGTCTTTGGGGCCATAGACTTAGAGAGCGCAATTCCATGTCTCATTGGAAGCAATCCTCTCTTGGATTCTTCCATACTAAATCTCTTCAAGATTTTACCTATGTACTGGGATTGGGAGAGGCCCAGCAGTCCATTTGATCTATCTCGGTAGATCCTTATACCTAGTACAAAGGATGCTTCTTCCAAATCCTTCATTGAGAATTGTGTAGACAATCATGCTTTAGTTTCGGATAATGCTTTCACATTGTTTCCAATGAGAAGAATGTCGTCAACGTAAAGCACCAAAAATTCAACTGTACTCCCACTGATCTTCTTGTACACGCAAGGTTCGAACATGTTTATGATGAATCCAAAAGTTTGGATTGTTTCATCGAAATGAATGTTCCAACTTCGGGAAGCTTGCTTCAGTCCATAAATGGACCTCTGGAGTTTGCATACCTTGTGTTCATCTCCTTTGGATGCATATCCTTTTTGTTGCTCCATGTAGATCTCCTTATCAATTTCCCATTGAGAAAGGCAGTCTTTACATCCATCTGCCATATCTCGTAGTTATACCTCGCATCTATGGCCAGCAAGATTCGAATGGATTTAGGCATTGTGACGGGCGAGAATGTCTCCTCAAAGTCGATGCTTGGCCTTTGAGTGTATCCTTTTGCCACTAGTCGCGCCTTGTAGGTTATTACCTCTCCGTTCACTCCAAGCTTTCGCTTATAGATCCACTTGCAACCCACGGGAGCTACTCCCACTGGTGGATCTACCAAGGCCCAGACCTTGTTCGAGTGCATGGAGTCCAATTCGAATTCCATGGCTTCACACCACTTTCCCGAGTCTATGCCTAGCATAGCCTCTTCGTAAGTCCTTGGGTCGGTTAGAGACTGTCTAGTCTCACGCAGCAGACCGTAGTACCTCTCGGGTTCTCTACGTTGTCTTTCTGACCTATGAAATACCGGTGTACTTTCTGGTGCACTTTCATGGTCATGTTCTCCCACTGCCTGTGGTGATGGGTCGGCTTGATTGACCTCTTCGGCCTTTTCAGCTTCAGTGACCTCATCTAGTTCTATGTTGTGTTCCTTCTTGCCTAGCAAGAAATCCTTCTCCAAGAAGTGTGCGTTCCTTGAGACAAACGTAGTTTATCTTGTAGGATCGTAGAACTTGTATCCTATAGAGTTTTCTGGATACCCCACGAATTGCATAAGATGGACTTTACATCCAACTTATCTCCCACCAGCTTATTCACATAAGCGGGAGACCCCATATGCGTATGAATGCATACGAAGGTACAATACCAAAACTCATATCACGTGATATGTTTTGGATCTGGCTTCAGAGATACTTAGCTCAGTATCTTCGATTTTCTCGATCAAGTTTCATTTGTTTGAATAAGGAATTTCATGTAAGATTTCTTAATGGACATTTACATGTCCAGAATGCTTGACAACATACAACGTTTCAAGCGGGTCTTACATTTCGAGAATCTAATTCTCTATCAAATAATCAATGGCGTACTGCCTATGCATGTTTGATTTTGAATCGATCCAAATCTCTTACAAGCTTTCATTGATTAGGCTCTCTTCTTTTATTCCAAAAGTAATTTGGAATTGTACATCACAACGTACTTATACCCATGAGGGTATTAGAGACGCCTTATCTCCCACTAATGCTTTAGTGTTTCTACACACTTATAAATGTATTAAATCCATTGCAATTGTTTATGCCTCTTGGTTGCCTAGCAACCAACTACTAAATCTAATTTCCATTAAGCAAGATTCGAAAGTCGGTTACTATGTATAGCATCCCAGTCAAGCTCGACCCAGTCGAGCTCAGTCTTTGAATCTTTTAATTCGGAAATATGTTTTAGTGCTCGTGTATCACCTTTCGGTTTTTACAACGACTCAAGTGTGTGAAATCTTGATTATTTATATTTTATTGACTATGCATATTATATTTAGTCGATATATGAGTATTCATACTCATTTGCTTATGTACACCTTTTGCGTATAAATCTTATAGCGCAATCAGTTCCAACCATTATGGAACTATCACATCCCTTAAGATAAGGGATGGTATAAGAAAATTCTAATGATCTAAATAATTCATTGCTTTAGATGCATTCAATGCATCAATGAGTACTTCATCGGGCATCTAACACCCTTATGCATTACTTTAACCATAAGGTTAAGTTCAATAAAATTTAATCATCCCTTATGGGATGAATAGGTTCAATTCCCTCTTTCCCTTGATCTTAATCCATGGAAAAACCATTTTGATTTGACTTTAAAACTTATCATCCTTACAGAAAAACCTCCAAGGTTATTTCCCTTCAGAGAGGATTCATTCCTCTTCTTCCATCTCTCGAGCCTTTTGAGCTTTTCAACGAGATGTTACTTCCCATTTATGGGAGACTTCATGTTTGCCTTTAAGAAAATTTGGGCTTGAGAACCATCCTCAACCCTCTGGTGAAACTTATCACCTTTCTTATTTGAAGAGTAACTTCGGAAAAAGGCAGCTTCGTGAAACCTATCACCATTCCAGTCGAAGTGTAACTTCGAATGGAAAACCAATGAAATCTTTGTAAGGAGATCAGTCCTTGCTTGGACTCGAGAATAATTTCTCAAGTTTTGAAGTCATTCAAAATTCATTTGGGTTCAGTCAATTTATTTGATTCAAGTATGATGGTAAATATTCAAGGATACATTGCTTATGAAAAACTATCATAAACATGACGATAAATACGCGATAGATTAATATCACTGCATAATTTACAAACATGGTTTTCATTTGTAAATTACTCCCACTATTTTTATCGAATACTTATGCCCCCACATAAGCTTCGGGAAATAAGAATTTCCTAATGGGCTCAAGGCCCAAATGCAATCGCTCAGTACCCACGACTCGTTGGCCATACCAATTGATCCATTTGGTGGGCGATCACGTCGCCGGTTAACCATCCCAGCTAACCCTTGAGTTCATTTAGCCTCGGTTTTCGTTATGGACCCACGACTCGTGAGACATCCATACTTACTCGCGTTAAATCATGTCCAATACTCGTGAAGAGAAATAGTTCAATCCTAGACACCCCACGACTCGTGAGACAGCGCCTAGAATCTTGCTATCCCCTCCCTTGGCACTAATCTCGTGCATCGAGGCAACAGACATATCATCTTCCTATAGCTCGACCCACGACTCGTGAGACATCGAGATATATTCGTACAATATGCCTAAGACCTAGTAATTGGATAGGCTCGGACCATAGACACCATTCATATGCGCCCGTTATTCGATTTAATATTCTAATTGATTTTTAAATTCAATTGGAGGTTTTAAGTTTTCTTCGCGCGAGGTCTCATCTGATTATGTTTTATCTTGTTTACGTGATCTATTCTAAGCATGCAAGATATACATCAAAGAATAACAGTAAACATATATCACCTAGCATTGCACATATGCTTGGTCGATTGCCCATCCTATGCGATCCATCACGAGCCATGTGATGGATCAATTGGTCAGTCTAGGGTGGAAATTAAATGTCCTGACTATTACAATTTTCAAACCCATACATCATGGGCCTTCTTGTAATATCCACCTTGATTGGGCCTCCATGTAATGAATTGGGCCTCCATGTCCTCCAAGGTTATGGGCCTCCATGTGGATCTCCAAGTCTTCATGAGGTCTTTTCGGCTCCAAGCCTAATCTAAGCCTAGCTTATAAAAATAAAGGCACTATTCTATTACATTTGTTTCCGCAAGCAAGGGCACCAATCAGGCCCATTTAATTACAGCCCATAAAATAAATAAACCAAAACTACACAGGGCTTAGAGGCAAAATCGACCAATCCACATATTCACTCAAGAACATGCATAAATTCACATAAGGGCATAAATGTAAATTTACCGGCTCCTTTAATTTTAATTCACAAAAATTATCCATGTTAATTTAATTTTGAATTAACAATTAACCTCCAAGATTAATTAACTCTAACTTGAGTTCTAAGTAATCAACAACTCTTATCTTGATAAAGTTGGTTAATTAAGATAGTTACAAATCTTCCAAGATTACTATCTTATCCAAAACTCTAAGTTTCCCCATTTTACAAATCTCCAAGATTCTTAAGATAATCCTATTTTGAATAAATTAGTTAACTAAGGTAGTGTCCAAATCCACCAAGATTTCTACCTTATCCAAAACTCCAAGTTTCCTAATTTAATAAGATCTCTAAGATCTTTAATCTTGGTAACTTACTAGAAGAGATTAATTTTAATTAAATCTCTTATTACAATTGAAACTCTAAGTTTTCTTGTTTAATAAGATCTCTAAGATCTTTAATCTTGGTAATTAACTACAAGACTTTTATTTTAATTAAATGTCTTATATTATATGAAACTCTAAGTTTCCTTGTTTAATTAGATCTCTAAGATCAATCCAAGATTCACCAAGATTCCATAACAACCAAATCTTCAAGATTTTGTTCAAGATTATCCAAAATTCTGCCACGAAAATTTTAAACCACCATGTCATGGCTGTAAATCGTTGGCTTCATATTGACAAGAATCCAACATTTTGCAATCAACAAAATTCAATTGCAATTTAATACCTAAGGTGGCTTCAAATCTTACGTAACACAAAGTAAGCATATATACCAAATTAAAACCACATGCCTACAAAGACACACATGGTCACGCATGGTCACGTTAACAAAGGGAGAAAAAAAAATTGCGCCGAGCACTAAATAAATTCTCACCAAGAGAATAAAGTGTCGATACAATAATTTGTTTTTTTTTCTTTTGTTTTGTTTTAATTTGTGTTTGATTTCTTAATTAATTAAAATCAACAGTTTTAATTAATTCAATCCAAAATAAAAATTAACACGATAAAATTTTATTTTTGAATCAAAATTTTTACATTAACTCTAAGTTAACAGATCTACGTCCTAAAACATATACAGTCATAGAACTAGCCATAGATAAATCAAACATATGATTTAAATCACAGAATTTGCAAATTCATATATATACAAAGCCTAGAGTTGGCTCTGATACCACTGTTGGGATTCGGTAAGATAAACAGCCATAGGCACAGCGGAATATAATAATTTTAGGACCTCTTACGGAATCTTGCCAGAATACTACTCTAGGTGTATACATATGAACATAAATAAAATGATAGTATAAGTTTACACGTTATACCTATCTCCTTGCAAATCCTTAGTCAGCACAATCGAACTATGATTTCTCCACCGGTTGAATCGATCCAAGCTCTGCAGGAGCGCCCCACGTGTTGCGCCTCTACGGGTTGATACACCACAATTACACGAAAATAATAAATCTTGATCAGCTAGAACACAAGATATATTATGATCTAGGATTTAGGAACGATCTTGGAACAAAATCGAAAACGAAAAATTCTTCCACAGGGAAGAAGTGGTTCGGCCGATTGCACAGGGAGAGGGAGAGAGAATTTTTGCTCTTGCTCAATTTTTGCTTATGGAGTTGTGTGAAAAATAACTACAAGAAGGCTACTTATAGTTATCTCCCTAACCTAGTCCTATTAGGACTAGGGCTCTTCTCTCCTACATGGGCCATGACCCTCTTTAATTTAGAAGACCAAGTCTTCTAATTAATTCATGGCCCAGTTAATTAATTTGACCAGGCTTTATTTAATCTCCCAATTAAATAGCCCAATTAATTAACTTAATCTCCCATTTAATTAAATCAGACTCTAAGTCCATTTAATTAAAATCCCTTTTAATTAATTAAATCCAACTTAATTAATTAATCCACAAATTAAATTCCAATTTAATTTATGATCCTGATCCAATTCCAATTGGATCCCATTTTGTTCCAATTGGGTCGACCCAGTCGACCCACCCATAATAATCGACCCAGTCGATTATTCACCCAGTCGACTCGGTCGTTCTTATTTCCTCGCTTTCGCTTCATGTGTATTGTGTATGCCCCCGTAGGTTCACCACATAATTGGTCGTGGGTTATAATTAAATATTATTTAATTATTTGAGTAAGATTTACTCTAAATCAATCAAACACTCGGTCGATTGATCATTTCAAAATTAGCACCCCTGCCAATTTGGGAATTCTCCCACACTCCACGGTCGATGTCCAGCCACAAGCCCATGGAGCCCAATCACTGGTGAATTAATTCAGTGAACCTTTTATCATTTACAATATCCATATACGATATAATCTCTCCATCGATCAATCTCCCAGTCGAGACTCAAGGGTATGGTCTTTCATCGGTCTCCCTTTTCTTTTGTCTTGACCTTATGCATTCTGGTCTCGAAATAATTTTCTTTGACTTAACCTTTATGAGCTACTTACATAAAGCCGTCAGATACCTCGGCCGAGGATTTTACCAGAATTAATTTCTCACAGAAATCCATAGGAGAATTTCCCAACCTATCAAGTCGGGTCAATGGATCCTTTGTTGATGATATGAATCTGCATACGAGTTCCTCTATACCCAATATGAGTCCACAGAGACTTTCTGCCGATCCCCAGTCAGTCGGAACTCATATCAAAGCATAGACGTTCTCGCACCAGATAAACCCTATCACCTCAAGTAGTTAGTTCCTCGTATACTATTGCAAATTGGAATAACTTCAACCCCGATATGCGACTACCGCTTCCATGGTGAGTTATTTCCTAATTGGGGTATTCAGTGCGCCTGCCATCCCAGCAAACCACTCACTTATGTGTATCGACTATCCCAGTCACGCTCGTGGACCCCAGCGTTCTCCAGTTCATCGGAGTATACACAATAGTGAGAGTCTAACCGAATCCAACGATGTCCTATCTCGATTGGATTCTACGACTCTTGAATATGTTCTAGATCACGGCCTTGGAGATCAGTCCACGGGTTGTCCCATAGCCCTGTGATCTAAGGACTTCTATCCTTATGCGTAGATAATTATTACATAAGATAAAGATGACCATATAATAATAAAATGCATTTATTAATCCAATTGAATGGTCCTTAAATGCAGCCAAATAGTTGGCTTGCAGGACACTATTCTATCAGTTTTGTAGGTTAGGATTAGGAGTAGGAGTAAAGTAGAGAAAATTTGGTACTTGGACAGTGGCTGTTCAAGGCACATGTGTGGAAGCATACATGAACTGACGGATGTTGTTGTTGTGGATGGTCCAAAAGTTACTTTTGGAGACAGTAAAGAAGGCAAGATTGTAGCAAAAGGAAGCTTAATCAAGGGAAACATAGAGATATCTGACGTCTCATATGTTAAAGGCCTCAAATATGAGCATAAGTCAATTTTGTGACAAAGGATATTCAGTCATCTTCTCAACAGATAAGTGCTATGTTGAACAGATTGGTACAAAGAAGGTAATTTTATCTGGAAGACGACAAGGGAATGTCTACATAGTCGACTGGAATTCTGCTGACAAGAATTCAAACATCTGTTTGGTGGCATCAACACCAAGTGAAGTTAGTTGGCTGTGGCACAAAAGAATGAATCATGTGAATTTCAAGACCATCAACAGACTTATCAAGAATAATCTGGTAGAAGGAATTCCTAAAACAGTCATGAGCAAAGATAAGCTTTGTGACGCCTGTCAGAAGGGTAAACAAATCAAGTCATCATTCAAAAGCAAGAAGCATCAATCTTCTGGAAGAATATTGGAGCTGCTACATATGGACTTATTTGGACCCATTGATCCTGTCAGCAATGGTGGAAAGAAATACTGTCTAGCTGTTGTGCATGACTATTCAAGATATACTTGGGTGATATTCATGAAGAAGAAAAGTGAAACCAAGGAACATCTTACTAATCTGATGGAACTGATCCAGAATGAGAAAAGCATAAAGATATTGAAGATCAGATCAGATAGAGGGACAGAGTTTACAAACTCTACTGTTGAAAAGTATTGTAATATCAAAGGAATACATCATGAGTATTCAGCTGCTAGAACCCCTCAACAGAACGGTGTTGCTGAAAGGAGAAACAGAACACTGAAGGAAACTGTCAGAACCATGATAGCTGAAGCTAAGCTGCCTCAGAGATTTTGGGCAGAAGCAACAAACACAGCATGTTTTTACCCAAAACAGATGCATGATCAACAAGCACCAAAACAAGACTCCATATGAAGTTTGGAACAACAGGAAGCCAAACATTCATTACTTTAAGATTTTTTGTTGTAAATGCTATGTTTTAAATAATGGTAAAAATCACCTTACTGCATTTGCAGAAAAGGCTGATGAAGCTGTCTTTGTAGGATACTCTACTGTTAGTAAAGCTTATAGAGTTTTTAACAAAAGAACATTACTAATAGAAGAATCCATCCATGTAGTATTTGATGAACCAAGTTAATCTTCTGAAAAGAATCAAACTGTTAATCAAGATCTGTCTACTGATTTACAGAAGTTGAATGTTGGAAGGAAAGAAGAATATGTTCCCATCATACTACCTGATCTCAACCCAACTGATAACTCAAGTGCTGTTCAAAATCACAGTGCTGATTGTCTAACAGACGAGTTGCAAACAGCTGACAGACCAGAGACTGTTCAACAGACAACAAATGTTCAACAGACTACTACTGGATCTCTAACAGTAGTGTTGCAAGATCAAAACAAAGGACAACATTACGATTTGCAACCTGATCTTAGATGGCTCAAGAATCACCCACCAGAGCTGGTGATTGGTGATCCTTTGGATATAGTGAAGACAAGGAGAGCTGCTGCAAGTGATGCAATGTTTGCCAGCTTCCTATCTCAAATTGAGCCCAAACAGATTGAAGAAGCTCTTAGTGATTCCAACTGGATTGAAGCTATGCAAGAAGAGCTAAATCAATTTGAAAGGAATGAAGTCTGGTACTTAGTTCCTAGACCAAGTCATCAAAGAGTCATTGGCACTAAGTGGGTATTCAGGAATAAGATGAATGAAGATGGTGAAGTCACCAGAAACAAAGCAAGACTAGTGGCCAAGGGTTACTGCCAAGAAGAAGGCATTGACTTTGATGAAACGTTTGCACCAGTAGCAAGATTAGAGGCAATCAGACTCTTTCTTGCCTATGCTGCTCACAAGAATTTCACCGTCTATCAGATGGATGTGAAATCAAATTTTCTCAATGGAGAATTGCAAGAAGAAGTTTACGTTGAACAACCTCCTGGATTTGAAGTTTATCAAGAAGGAGACAAAGTGTATCGTCTGAAGAAAGCCCTCTATGGACTGAAACAGGCTCCAAGAGCATGGTATGATACCTTATCTGATTTTCTTTTAATTAAAGGATTTCGCAAAGTTAAAGTTGACAAGACCTTGTTCACTATTGAATGGGAAGAACATATTTTGCTTGTGCAAATTTATGTGGACGATATTATTTTTTGTTCAACTAACCAACAGATGTGTGACAAGTTCTCAAAGCTGATGCAGAACAAGTTTGAAATGAGCATGATGGGAGAACTTAATTATTTTCTTTGTTTGCAAGTTAGACAGTTGCTTGATGGAATTTTCATCAGTCAAGCAAAATACACAAAGGATCTGTTCAAGAAATTTGGTATGGAAACTAGCTCTACTGCTACTATTCCTATGTCTACAAGTCTTCGCTTGGATAAAGATGAAGATGAAAAATCAGTGGACATAACCAAATATAGAGGCATTATTGGGTCATTGTTGTATCTAACAGCAAGCAGACCTGATATCATGTACTATGTTGGGGTCTGTGCAAGATTCCAATCAAATCCCAAGGAATCTCATCTCTTAGCTGCCAAGAGAATACTGAAGTATATTAAGGGCACTCAAGATTTGGGGTTGTGGTATCCTAGAGAGTCTGGATTTGAGCTTATTGGATATTCAGATTCTGACCTTGCTGGCTGCAAGATTGATAGAAAAAGCACAACAGGTGCCTGTCAATTCTTAGGTAGTCGTCTAATCTCATGGATGAGTAAGAAATAGACTTCAGTATCCATATCTACTGCTGAAGCTGAATACATAGCTGCTGGAGCTTGCTGTGCACAAATCTTATGGTTGAAGCATCAACTAGAAGACTACAATATCAAGATCAGTAGAATACCAATCTACTGTGACAATACAAGTGCAATCAGCCTTACTCAGAACACTACAAGTCATTCAAGGACTAAGCATATTGAGATCAAGCATCACTTTATTAGAGATCATGTGGAGAAAGGAAATGTCATAATAGAATATGTGTTTACTGAAAATCAAATTGCTGACATCTTCACAAAACCTTTAAGTGAGACAAGGTTTTCAACTATAAGAGCTGAACTAGGTCTATTGAAATTAGATGCATAAGCTGAGGGGGAACTTATCAGAAGACTAGAGTTCAACAACTTACTCATCTTATTTATCTTCAAGGATTAACTCTCAACAGACTAGTTAACTTATGAATTCTTAAAGTCTGGGGGAACGTGTAAGACTAGCGGTACTTCTGATTAAAAGATGAAATCTGTTAATGTCTGTTAGTTGAAGTTATGTTTTCAACAGAAGATCAAAATCTTGAAGAATGAAGATTTATTATCTAGCTGGATTGACAAACAGCTGAGGAAGGTTATCAGCTATTGGCTTTCACTGATAACAACTGTGTCATCAGGACATTAGTCCATCAGATAAGTATTTATTTTACTCATCTGATCGCTTATGTAAAAGCTGAATGTTTAAAACGTTTTATTTTAAAATACGCTTTTACAAGTGACAGAAGGGCGGTACAAATTCCCGCTCCTCATTTAATGCGATTTGAATTTGAAAGGTCGTAACTGACGCCGCACGATCAGCACTGACAAGAAACGGATCTAACGGTTGGCTGGTATCACGGAATCCAAGATACCCTAACTCTATAAATCCAGATCTGATCAGCCGTGTAGTTCTTTACGCACCCTAAATATTCAAAGCATACTTGAGAGAAAATACTTGCAATTTTCTGCAAAATTCTTCCTGTTTTCCTAACTTTCAACAGATTTGCAATGGCCGCTGAAGGTATGTTCCTAGTTTATGAATCTTACTACCAATCTGGTACAAAATTGATGAAGGAACTGCTAGAGAACAAATCTGCTTCGTTGGTAAATTTCATGGAGTACAACGAGGGAGTGATCTGGACTGATCAAGTGATGGAGTACTACAATACAGCAAAAGCTGATTACAACGCACTGGAGATTAAGGCTACAGTGGGAGGTAAATCTATCACTATTACCCCAGTTGTTCTTCACGAGACGTTTGGTCTCCCAAACAGAGGACGACACGATGTTACTATGCTGACTGAAGAAAAGCACCAACAATTCTGGGCGATCTGCGCCAAGGAAGGAGAAATGTTGACTGGCAACATAAGGAAGAAACAGCTGAAGGATGAATATCAGCGGATGGCTGATATGGTTTCGAAGCTGATAGAGAATTGTACATTTTCTCTTGATGCTGTTACCATGAAAAGGTTTAGCATCATGGCTGCTATCTACTATGGGCTGGAAGTCAACTGGTCCATCATAGTTTGGTACATCTTCGCTGATTTCCTTGAAGTGAAGAAAGGCAAAGGCCCCTACACCAACCATAGGATCACGCTCAGTTACCTGCTGTTCAAGCTGGGCTGTGATATGACAAATGGTAAAGAGATCCACAGATCTAAGGCAATGACCAAGTACTTGCCTGTTCTGAAGAGGAAGGTTGGTGAGCCTGAGGAAGTTGACGATGAGGAACCAAAGGAAGTTCCTGCCAAAAGACCAAAGAGACTAGTCAAAACAGCTACCCTTGCTGTTGAGACAAAGAAAAATAAGGCTGCTGATGAGCCTAAGAAAACAGATTCAAAGAAGATGGAGACAGTGACTTCTGCTGCTGAAGCCATTATTGTTATTGATCAAGTAACTGCTGATGTCAGGACTGGATCCCCTGCATCATCTTCAAGAACTCCATCAGCTGAAAGGCCTGCTGAGGGTATCTCTCATAGAACTAGAAGTCAGCAAAAAGATACAGCTGCTTCAAATTACCGTGAAGGGAGAACAAAGAAGTCTGCTAGGAAGCAGATGACTTTCATTGAAGAACCTACATAATTAGAAAATGTGGTTAGAGAAAATCCTGAAGCTGCTGAAAGGCCTGCTGTAACAGATGAGACTGCTGCTGCTAACAAAGCTGTTGAGCAATAGTTGAGTCAAGTTACACCAACAGCTGAGGTCGCCAAACCTCAAGATGATCCAGATGTGATGATCATACATCCTATTGCTGCTGCACCAATCTCATCTGCTGGTCCAGCCCCTGCTCCAGCTGACAAAGGTAAAAGGAAGATAGTGCTTAAGAGAAAGAAAATCTCTAAAGCTGACAAGAAAGCAAGGGAAGAAGCTAAACAGAGGAAACAAGATGAGTTGGAAGAGAAGAGAGCACTTGAGCTAAGCAAGGCTCAAGCTGCTAAGGATGAAGCAAGAAGACAGATGTCTGAGGCTGAAAGGAAAGCTGCAGAGGATGCTGATTTGGCTATTGCCATTGAACTCAGCAAAACTGATGCCTATGGACCTGCCCATGGAGGTGGCATCAAAATTGGTGAAGGCAAGGAGGAAGAGAAACAGAAAATTCCTAAGATGCCTGCTGTTGAGCCCAAGCCCAAAGAGAAATTTGAAGTCAGAAGAGCCTTCAACATAGTGTATGCTGATAAGGAACTCTTCAAGAAATTTGAGAAGTCCTTAGCTTACTATGATCAGAAGCTGATGTTAAAGACTTTGTTCAACCAAGAAAAGCCAAGATACATCAATTGGAGAGACAACAGGCTGAACAAATCTATAACTGAACTTCAAAACTCAAAGGAGTTAGCTGATGAAGAACGATGGGTTCTTAATTGGCTGAAAACAGACTCCATTCAGAAGGCCCTGGATCCCAGTTATGTCAGAGATGTCATGCATAATTATGCAAGGGAATTTTCACTGGAGGAGGCCAAGAAAATAGACAACTCCCTGCCAGCAAAGAGAAGAAAAACTGACAATGCTGAAGAAAGAGCAGTTAACATTGCTGTTATGACTGCCTTGAAGAGATGGGCAGATAGGTCAAGATATCAGCAGGGTCACTCAAGTGAGTTGCCCCAACTGCCAAGTATCCAGCATATTATCTTTGGCAAGGAAGTAAAGGAGTTCAGTGAAGTGCCAAAGGGGAATAATGCCTTTGTAAACCCCTGGATCATTGTGAGGCAGATTAGGCAAACAACATGCTTCAACGATGATGGCACCATCACTAACCTGTTCTATGATGATGTCACTGATGAACACAAGGCTGCTGACAAGACCTTAGCGATTGAGTGGAATGTTAAGGCTTCTTAAGATCATCAGGAGACAAAGATGGAAGACGTTCCTGTCCATCAGGAGACTGAAGAAAAAGAAGCTGCTGCTTCTGCTTCATCAGGTGATGAACACTCATCACTGATGGAAGCTTTCCAGATGCTGATGGAAAGTTCAGTAAAGGAACTGGAAGAGAAGCACAATCAGCAGCTGATGAAGGTCAAAGAGGAGCTGAAGACTGAACTTAAAGCAGAGTTTGCAGAATCCAACAAACTTCAGCTGGAAACTGTACAAGAATCAACAGCAGGAATCATCAAGAAAGAGATTGACAGTTTCCCAGTGCCTCAGGATCACTCTTTGCAGTTAGTGAACAGCTTGAATGACTTGAACAAAAATGTGGAAGATGTGAAGGCTGATGTAAATCACCTTCATACTGCCCTACAAAGAGCTGAACACAAGATAGCTGATTTAACTGCAACCTTCATCAAAGTCAGTGAAGAAGAGAAGGAAATCAACTTAGGGATGTTGCAAGAAGTATCAAAAGCTTCACAGGAAGTCCAAAATGAAATTGCAACTATAAACCTTAACATTGACTACTTCAATGATCAGACTGACAACATCAGCACAACTCTTCATCACCTTACAGCAAGTCATGATGTAGTGAATCAGAACTTGAAGACTATAGGTGCTGCTATGAAGGTTCCAACAGTTGCACTCAACCCTGCTGCTAAACCTGAAGAAGTCATCAAGTCTGATGATGACAAAAAGGGGGAAGAGAAAAGGGAAGAATCAACCAAGGAAACTTCTACTGAAGCCAACAAGGCTGATAAAGCTACTGAACTGACCAAGCCTGCTGAAGAAGAACTTGGAAAGGAACAAGGTAAAGACAAGTCTGAAGAAGAGACTAAGGAAAAAGCCAAAACTGATGAAGTAATGGCTGAATCCAAAGACTCTGCTGCTGATCAATCAGAACCGTTGACCAAGTACAAGAATACAGAATCAGCCAGGAAGGCCATGGAACTTCTAAGAGAGCAGCAACTTAAAGAAAAGATGGAAGCTGCTAAAGAAGTCATCCTTCAAGGTGAAGAAGCGGATGAAGATGAAGAAGAAGATGATGAGGAGTCATCTTATGAATATGAAGAAGTGCTAGAAGAATCTGATGATGGAGCTGATAGTTAGAAATTTTTTTTAACATCTTTTGTAATCAGTTTACATTATCTATTCTTCAGACATCTCATCTAATGAACTTGTACTTGTAATTCTTTTTCAACATCTATAAAAAGACAAGTTCAATCTAATATACTTTTTCTATCTCAGAAAATTTTGAGGATTACAATCTTTAGTTTAGGTATTTAACAGGTACTTAGCTGAAGTTTTGTCATCATCAAAAAGGGGGAAATTGTTGGATAAGGATGAAGATGAAGGCACTGAAGACAATTTGTAAAGGGAGGTTTTGAAGGATTCCAAAACTTCAAAATCTGCTAAGTATGGAGTAACTTAGTTGATGATCCCTTTGGAAAGAATTTTGGCTAAGTAAAAGAAGACTTCAGAAGAGTCAAAATTTTCAAGGTCCAAGACTTCTGATCTGCTGAAGGAAAGTTATCAGACTGGTGAAGATCAGCCGACTCAAATCAGATTTGTTCAAGTTTGAGATCAGCTTAGCTCGTCATCAGACTTGCACTTCCGACAGCCAAGTGGAAAGGATCATAAAGTCTTCCCAACGGTAATAAATGCCCCTTGGAGTAATAAATGCTGAAGTACAAGGTTATTAAAGACAAATGATTGAAGAAATGCTTCGCATCAGCTGGGTGCATTTAATGCTGCCTGCAGAATAGTACTGTTGACAGTACGGACGGACTGCAAAAGAGCCGTTCGCGGATTTTAAGGACCAGTACTCGAGGAATTTGAATCTTGTCTCTCTTCAACGGACATTTTTCAAACCTCAAGTATAAATAGCTGAAAGAGACGAAGAGAAAATAAGCAACACACTTTCTGAGAGAATTTTCGAAGCAGAACTCTTAAGTCTCAAGAACAGCTCACTTATCAGCTTAGTCATTTGTTGACGAAAAGCGAAGTTGAAGAAAAAAAGCTATACACATCTTCTGAGTGAATTTGTAAAATAGAGTGTTGTGAGAAGTAGATATCCATCTAAGTGAGTGATATTACTTCAGAGAGTAGGATTTCTTTGTGATTTCTTACTGCGCACTTACGGCCTGTTCATTTGTTGATCGGCGTAAGCAGAGTGTACTGGTTACTTTGTGTTTCTAGTATAACCCAAGATCTTTGTGACTTGGACGAGTGGATTAAAGGATATTCAAATCCATATAACCACTATAAAAATTACTTGTGTTTTTACATTGCTTTTAAACTTGCATATTTTCTGATTGCATAAAAACACGTTAAGTTAACTGTTTGAAAAATACTTAAAAGGAGTTTATAAAACTGGGGAAACATTTTTCAAACTACTAGGAATACTTGTGAAAAACACTTTGAAAATCCGCTGCAAGTACTCTAAGTATTAAAACTGATTTTAACAAAATCAGCTAAGTAACTATCAGACGAGTGGTCAACAGACCTGTTCAAAGATTTGTTCGCGAACAGAATTGTAACTTACTACTCTGATCAGCTTAGTCTGTTCACAGTTAGAGAAAAGTTTTAAAGTTAAAATTGGAAGAAATTTTTAAAGAGGTTTATTCCCCCCCCCCCCCCCCTCTAAACCTCTTCTGACCACTTGGGACCAACAGATTGGTTTGAAAATGCTATAGCATTTCTAAATGTTTTCAACATTGAGCTGTTAGATATTAATATGGGACATTATAATTTTATTGAATTAAAAAAAAATATAAGAATGTATTTGAAATAATAGGGGAATTTATATACACCCCTGCCCATGACCCTAATTACCAAGATTTACCAGTCTTTTCAAGAATTATAATGACATTTCTTGGCTTAACGACCGTTAATCAACTCTAATGGACAGTGTCAAAAATCTAAAATGCCCTAATTAATTGTTTTTAATATTTACACAAAATAAAAATAAAAACCTACTACCCGTCTCCCATGCCACCTGCACCGCCGGCGTCTCACCAGCGCAAGCTGGTCGTAGACCTGCGACCGAAATTGAACCAATTTCGACTGCAAATCTGCGACTAGCTTGCGCTGACAAAATGCCTTGGCCCCCCAAGACTTTTGGAATTTGTTTATATTATATGTGTATATATATACTATCCTATGTTAATTAGTTACATAAACAACATATTAATATATTAATTGAATGGTCCAATTGGAAAATAAATGTGACACTTTATAATAGATTATTTATTTTCGAAAATTTAAATAATATATATTCTACTAACGCTTATGGGTGGTCAAATTGGAACGTAAATTATTATTCTAATGTATGATACCAAACACTTAGGCCTCATTTAGATTGAGGGATCCAGAGCTTGAAATCCGTAGTAACAAATTTATAGGCTTATAATCAATGTTTTAAAAATCGGACCGGACATCGAACCGGTAGCCTTACTGGTTACTGGTTAGATCGGTTTAACCGTTTTAATTACTGGTCCAATCGGTGTGACGTCATTACAATATAATATTTAAATTTTAATTTTAATTTATGTAATCAAATGTTTAAAAAAATATATTATTCATTTTTTTCAAGTTTATTTCCATAAACTAAATATTTATCTCATGATCAATTATTTGTCCTACAAAATTTGAGTTAAGAATGAATGATATCAACAAAATTACAAGTATGATAATATGATATCAACACAATAATTCAAATTATAATAAACACCATATCAAAAACAATAATCTTATTACTAATCACCTATTCAAAAGAGAAATTATTGATGAATTTTGTCATTGAATTATATAAAAAACATAAAAATACTTGAAGTTTGTGAAAAAAATGACTTTTCTAATGAATTTGATACTCAAATATATTTATATAACTTATTATATATAAGATTTTTTTGTTTCTTGTTGATTTTGTTTAATTTAAAGTGAAAAATAGAAGAAGAGATGTGAGAGTATTGTTGAAGTTTAAGGTCGCGGAAGAGAAATAAAAATTCATAGCGTAAGCTTTTTATTTTTATAAGTGAACCAGTGGTTCAATCGGTTCACTGGTTCATTGGTTTTATCGATTTTTGATCGGTTTTTTCGGGTTCAAACTGGTCAGGAACAAAGCTGGTTTTGGAGGGTTAATCGGACCGAATTGGCTACTGGTTACCGGTTAAACCGGTTGATCCGATTTTTAAAACACTGCTTATAACACTTGTTTGGAATATTTTCATTTTGTGCGGTTTCCAAATCCTTATAGCTTGTTTGGTTGTCAAGAAAGTGAGGGGAAATTGTAGGAAAAGGAAAAGGAAAAGAAATTCATTTTCCTGTACATGTTTGGTTGTCAGGAAAACTATTTTCTTGCAGATATTTGGTTGTTAAGAAAGTTTAGGATTATAATATTTTTGCTTGATTATGAATACTTTCAAATTTGTAAAATATATTAAAAGTGGTTGCAAAATAAAACTTATAAAATCAATCTCTAGAAAATATAAAGTACTAATTGAGTAATTGAATCAAATAAAAGCTAACAATAATTAAATAAATAAACTACAATAGCTAACACGTTTATAAATATATATATATATATATATATATATAACTTTTCTTTGGTTGAGATTTATGTAATTAGTTGATATTGTACTTTTTTTATTTCAAGATAAGAATTACGTTATCTTTGTTGATAAACTATTGTATGACTAATCACGTTTTCATTATATTAACTATAATATTTAGATTAATTTGATGCTATTGTATATTTTTTAGTCACTGAATTTATCAAATTTTAAAGTTAACAAGGGGTTATGTCAATTTATCAAGTTAACAGGGGGTTACTGATAATATTGTAGGTAAAAGGGTTGTTTTTGCATCATTTTGTGGGGTATAATTTTATAATGAATTGAGAGGGTACTTTTTTGCTATTAATAATTAAGCACAAATGGGCTTTTGGTAGGAAAAAATCACCATAAGGGGGATTATGATAGTTAGACAAATTACAAGGGGTGCTTAGCAATTACTCTAAAATTTTCCATGGATTTTCCCAGGATTTCCCTATCAAATTGATGGGGATTTTTTTTCTTCACAAAATTTTCCTGCAGGAAAGTTGAAGGAAAATGGTAACTTTCTTTCCTGCTATCCAAACAACAAATGGGAGAAAAAAAAACTGACTTTCCTTCACTTTCCCTCACTTTTCAGACAACCAAACAATACATGACTCCTTAGCTATCTACCTTGTACTATCCTTAACCAAATGATGAATTAATTCAACCCAATATTGGAGTCATTCAAAATCCTTTCTCCAACATTTCCGTCAAATCCAAATAAAGATTTGAACCGTTAAATACGAAAAAACCATGTGAAAGATCACATATTACAAAATGATGACTCTTTTACTATCACCATTGAAAAATGAAACAGAGCAAACCTTGAAATCTTATATCCATAAAGAACCTTATATCCAGATCTACAGTTATTTTCACTTATACAATTAATTGTTCTATAGAGTTATTACCAAAAAATCATTACCCCAAATTAATTAAGAACTCCAACACCAAATTCAAACATAACACAAATTCAAATTTCGATAGCAACTTACTAATTTTGATCCCAAATATTAAGTTTATTTTCCAAACAATCATTTCCCCTGTTGGAAAAAGTAAGTTAATGGACCATTTTGGACGTATTCTAAGTGGAACCCACTTTGAGTAAAGAGTCGGGTCTTGACGGAAATATATGATAGGATAGTGACCTGCAAGCCAACAAAATAGCTTGTAATAGGAACATTATTTTATCTTGAAAGAATCTTTGATTTATCAATTAATACGAACTGTTTATTTTATTGAGAATTCATAATATAAACAAATGGCCATCTTCATCTTTCGCGAACACATTTAAGCGATTGGTTGAAACCCTGAGATCACTCATGACTACGGGACTATTCACTTCAGTATTGGGTTCAATTAATCATGAAACAGTCTCAAAGGTCGTGATCTCAAAAATGTTCCAAGTCATAGATTCATATCGAGACGGGGTATCGAATGAATCGTCAAGACTTGTACGATTATGCATGATTCACTTAAAGTGAATTTGTTGTTGTTTCATGAACAAGACATTGTTAATGTCAGTGCATATGACTAGGTGGTTCAATAGGGGATCGGACGCATCGAACGACCCGAACAGAGAGACCCATTGTGGAAGTGCGTAAAAAGCATATCGGTGGTGGGATGTCTCTCAAGACTTATAACAGTGTACGATTTAGTCATTAGACTTGAAATGCTAGGGCGAATTCGGTATACGGGTGTGCATACTTTGATTTAGGAGCCGGGCACATAGCTTGTCCATTGTCCGCCTACGTTGGGTACGTATAGTCGTATGCGCGGATGGTTAGCATCAAAATAGGATCTACCGACTCATCATAATGGATGAGGGAATTTCCTGTACAATCTTAGATGATGCATTCCGAGAAATCCATGGCCATGGTCAGTGACGGATCTGGGAAGAGGTTTCCAGATTTAGCAGTCACACTGGAAGTATTATCCTGAATTAGAAAGTACAAAATCGAGATGATTAGAGGTGCCGACCAATTCACACACCCTAGGTCTCGATCGGGAAATTAGTCGTTAGAGGGACCGTATGTACATGGTACTTATAAGAGGTTTAAGGTTCACTGAAATCAAATCACCTGAAGTTGGGCATCATGGGCTTGTGGCTAGACATCGACCATGAGGTGTGGGTACTCCTGAATTGATGGTAGATTAATTCTGGAGTGGTCAATTGAAAGTAGTTTAATTGATCGGAGCAATTTATTTAAATAATTAATTGCTCATTAATTAAATCACAGAAATGTGAGCCTGCGGCCAATTGATGGTGAACCTAGAGGGTCACACACAAAAGCTGGAACTGTGATAGTCAGTTGTAGAACGAAATGATTTAAAGGAGTTAAATCAAGATAAGGAATTAAAGGGTTAATTCCTGGAGAGAGAAAATTAATTAGATTTATCTAATTAATTAAATTAAATTAAATCTTTAATTAGATTTATTGGATTATTTAATTAAAGTGTTAATTAAATAAATGGGCCATTTAATTAAAGTGGTTAATTAAATGACTTGGGCTATTTAATTAAAAGGACTAATTAAATAAGAGGTATGGGCTAACTTATCTGATGGCCCATTAGGCCAAGAAAGAGATAAGGTCAATAAGAGATAAGGATAAGGATAGAGATTAAGGATAGGGTTGGACTCTACTATAAAAGGGGAGTCTTGGAGACTCAAAAACTCTAACAGCAAGAAAACACAAGCAACCCTAATCTCTCCTCACTCTTGGCCGCCCCCCTCTCCCCATTTGCCCTAGCCGCCGCCGCCCTACACTACCAAGCCGCCGCCGCCCCTGGTTGTAGATCGGCCGTGCAGCACCTCTCTCCATCTTCTTGTTCTACATCTAGAGTTGGATCTGAATCCAACTCTTGAATCTGAAGCGTTTCTTTCCTAGTTCGTAGCATGTGGATTGAAGCAATCACAGATCCAGCTGGTGTGGACTATTCTCTAGAGGCACAACACTTGGGGTGCTCTAGTGATCTGAAAAGGAAGACCGGAGAAACCACCACCTTGCCTGTGGTGAGGTAAAATCGCAATTTTACCACTGTATTTATTTTTGTATTTGTATGCTTAAATAAATTCAACCTTATCCATATGTACTAATAAGATCCCTGGGATGTGGATATAAAAATTTTAAATTCCGCACCGTTGTAGTTGACAATTATACCCACGAAATCCCAACATTATATTCTACTCCGTGAGTAGATTAAAACGGAATAAGGTACGTCCAAATCTGAGTACCGGTGAATGAGAAATTAAATCTCAAAGTTCACATTTGTAATGGAAAAAAAAATTGGAAAGAAATGCACTTATCCCATATTGGAAGTGTGATAAGAAAAACTTGGGTTTATATAGGATTTCTAAACCATAAGGTTTAAGTTATTACTAGAAGGCTCCCTCCTCGCGCGCAGGGGGGTGGGGGTACAAATCTTGGATCGGATTTACAATTGGCCCTTCAAGACTTGTGCGTGCCTGCGGACATGAATGTCGTCCAGAAAAGCCTATTCAGACGAGCCCAGTTTTGCGAATTTCATTCTGGCCCAAGAAAGAAATAGATTTCGTTTGGCAGAATTTTCTTAGCCCATTAAATCTCGAAGGCCCTCTCGAAATGAAACTGACGAAACGGTTTGTAACGTTCCGTAACTCCAGAAACGGTTATCTCATTAATATTATTTTATTCCGATTTTACCCTCACTCCCATCCTATATATACTGGCTCATTTTATCAGTTTTAACACACCAAAACAAAAATCCATTCTCTCTTATATCTTCCTGTTCTTGAGTTCAAAAGGTGTTTCAGTTTACTGCAAATAGCTTGGTGCGAAGCTCATTTGTATACCGTTGAATCCTGGGAGACGAACGTTCAAAGAACCTCAAGCACGAACCGGAAGGATGAGGGAGCGAATTTGTCTTAAGGACACTGTGTTTTCAAACAGGCCTCGGTTTGATTAATTTTTCAGTCTTTAGCATTATATTTGTTCAGTTTCTATTTAATTTTTCCTTAAACTTATATCGTTGTGATATATCATTTCTTTGTACTGTTTTCCTGTACGAAATTTGTAACAATCTTAAGACAAACCCTTTCAGTAACTTTCGTTAAAAGGAAAACTCTTACAAAACCAGTTTACGGGAAATTTGTTAACCAAATTGTTTCAAACTTGTTTTGATTAGTAAGTTTGGTTCATAAACTGTTCACGAAAGTGAGTTTATTTTCATCGATAAATCTTGTGTTTTCAGGACCTACTACTTGAATAAACTTTTGGACAGAAAAATTTGTTTCCAATTCGGAAAATTGGTTTCCTCTTTTGATAATTGTTCGAACAGTGAAAACAAAGTTTGCTGTTGCTGTTTTTTTTAAAACTTGAAAAAGTCTACTGTTACATTCAAAATCTTTCCAAGGTTATCCAATTTATAACAAATTATTGCATATGACTGTTACGTGACTTTATTTCAAAAAGATAAAATTGATTGCAAAGTATTAGCATAATTGGACCTCCATGAAAAATTTATTTCCAAAATTTACATTTTGAACAAGAAAATTTTGGGAGTCCTTGGAAATTTGATTTGAGAAATACTAATTTGATTTCAAAATTGGTCATTAAATATCTATCTTGGGATAGAAAAATTGTTTGCAAGATTGAAATTTTTTTTGGAACATAACGATTTTCGAATAGGAAATTTTGGAGAAAATTCTTTATTATTTACTATCTAAAATTTTCTGAATTTCCTTAAAAAAAAATTAATTTTTTCTGAAATTCCTTCGAGGAATTTGATAGTTTGTTTTGGTTTCAGAAATGGCAACCGAATCAAACGTGGATGTGGTAGTTACTGAGAACTCATCTGGAGCTCCAGTACCAAACCAAACTGTGGCACCTCTGAGCCAAGCTGGAGCTGTGGCACCTCTGAGCCAAGCTGAAAAACCAGAGAAATTCAACGGACTGAATTTCAAAAGGTGGCAACAAAAGATGATGTTCTATCTGACCACGTTGCGCCTGGCAAGGTTTTTGACCGAGGATCCACCCAAGAAAGAAGGGGAGCAAGATACTGCCTTCCTCATTGCACTTGATGGTTGGAACCAGTCGGACTACCTTTGCCGACACTACGTCATGAATTGTCTGAGTGATTCATTGTATGATGTATACTCTGACAAAAAGTCTGCAAAGGAACTTTGGGAAGCCTTGGACAGGAAATATAGAACTGAAGATGCCGGTACCAAGAAATTCGTTGTGGGTCGGTTTTTGGACTACAAGATGGTGGACTCCAAACCACTTATGACCCAAGTGCAAGAATTTCAGCTGATTCTTCATGAAATTCAGGCTGAAAAGATGGAGCTCGGTGAAACCTTCCAGGTGGCTTGTGTCATTGAAAATTTACCCCCTACATGGAAGGATTTAAAAAATTACCTGAAGCATAAGCGAAAGGAAATGAACATGGAGGATCTTGATGTTAGGCTTCGTATTGAAGAAGACAACAGGAAATCTGAGAAAAGAGGGCTCACTTCTACTGAACCTAAGGCTAATGTCGTGGAACATGGTCAAAGTTCAAAGTTCAAAAAGAATAACAAACGGTCAAATATGGGACCAAAAGGCGGTATTTCCAAGAAAACCAAGTTTCAAGGAAAATGTTTCAATTGTGACGAAATGGGTCACAAATCGGCAGATTGCAAGCTACCGAAAAAGAAAAAACCCA
Source organism: Penstemon eatonii (assembly GCA_038501285.1). Taxonomy (NCBI): domain Eukaryota; kingdom Viridiplantae; phylum Streptophyta; class Magnoliopsida; order Lamiales; family Plantaginaceae; genus Penstemon; species Penstemon eatonii. Next base: position 32,990,346 of record CM076713.1, read on the forward strand.
ATGTAACCAATGTTGTTGAAGACAGTGGTGACGTGGACCTCTGTGCTGTCATTTCAGAGGTGAATATGGTTGACTCTAATCCTAAAGAGTGGTGGGTAGATACAGGGGCTACAAAGCATGTGTGCTCTGACAGGGAATTGTTTACCACTTTTGAGCCGGTCCAGAATGGAGAAAAACTGTTCATGGGAAACTCGGCTACATCAGCTATAGAAGGCAAAGCGAATGTAATTCTCAAAATGACCTCTGGGAAGGAGCTGACTCTGAAGGATGTCCTCTATGTGCCAGATATCCGCAAGAATCTGATTTCAGGGAAGCTGCGGAACAAGCATGGCTTCCGCCTTGTTTTTTAGTCTGACAAATTTATTTTAACCAAGAGTGGTATGTTTGTTGGAAAGGGATATGAGTGTGGTGGAATGTTCAAATTGAATGTAATGGCTATTAAGCCCAAAATTATTAATAAAGTTAATAATTCTGCTTACTTGCTTGAGTATCCTAATCTATGGCATGATAGACTAGGACATGTTAACTACGATTCCCTGCGTAGATTAATTAATTTGAAACATATCCCTAAATTTCAAAATGATAAAAAGCACAAGTGTGAAACTTGTACTGAAGCTAAATTAACGAGATCGTCTTTTTAAAAGGTTGAAAGGAATATTAAACCACTCGACTTGATACATAGCGACATAAGTGATCTTAAATGTGTGCAATCAAGGGGAGGTTATAATTATTTTATTACCTACATTGATGATTGTACTAAATATTGCTATGTATATTTGCTAAGAGCAAAAAGTGAAGCGATAGATAAATTCATTCTATTCACAAAAGAAGTTGAGAATCAACTTGATAAAAAGATCAAAGTATTTCTAAGTGATAGAGGTGGTGAATATGTTTCACCATTTAGTGAATTTTGTGCTGAACACAGAATCATACATGAGGTAACAACACCTTATTCACCGCAATCAAATGGAATTGCGGAAAGGAAAAATCGAACATTGAAAGAAATGATGAATTCAATGTCGATAAGTTCTGGATTACCACAGAACATGTGGGGGGAAGCTATCCTATCTAGCAATTATCTTTTAAATAAGATACCCCAGAAAAATCAGGAGAAAACTCCATATGAATTATGGAAAGGTCGAACACCTTCTTATAAATACTTGCGAGTGTGGGGGTGTCTTGCCAAAGTGGTAGTTCCTACACCCAAGGAAGAAAGGATAGGACCGAATACTGTAGATTGCATATTCATAGGTTATGCTCAGAACAGTAATGCTTATCGGTTTCTTGTGCATGAATCTAAAAATCCTGAGATTCACAAAAACACGATAATGGAATCTAGAAATGCATCTTTCTTTGAAGATGTACTTCCAGCAAAAACGAGAAAAGAAGTGAGTTCATCCAAAAGAACTCATAGTCATGACCATGAGTCTGAACAGGTAACTGATGATGAGCCAACTGAGGTTGAGCCGAGAAGAAGTAAAAGAGCAAGGATAGAAAAATCTTTTGGCCTAGATTTTCTGACATATATGCTCGAAACTGAACCTCTAACTTTCAAAGAAGCTGTAACTTCTTCTGAAGGACCTTTGTGGAAAGAGGCAATCAATAGTGAAATTGATTCCATCTTGCAAAACCATACCTGGGAGTTAGTTGATCTTCCTCCAGGTTGCAAACCACTGGGATATAAGTGAATTTTCAAACGGAAAATGAAACCAGATGGAACAATTGATAAATACAAAGCCAGACTAGTAATAAAAGGCTATCGGCAACGAGAAGGCCTTGATTACTTTGATACGTATTCTCCTGTGACGAGAATAACTTCCATTAGGATGATACTTGCTATCGCAGCTTTGCGAAACTTAGAAGTACATCAAATGGATGTAAAAACAGCTTTCTTAAATGGAGATTTGGAAGAAGAAATTTACATGGAACAACCTGAGGGTTTTTCTGCTCCAAGGAAAGAAAAGAAAGTCTGTAAACTGGTTAAGTCATTGTATGGCTTAAAACAGGCACCAAAACAGTGGCATCAGAAATTTGATGATGTCATGTTGGAGAAAAGTTTTAAAACCAGTGAATGCGACAAATGCATTTACGTGAAAGAAACAAAAGATGGCTATGTCATTCTTTGTCTCTATGTTGACGACATGCTTATCGTTGGAAGTAATGATAAGATGATTAAATCCACTAAGGATATGTTGAATGCTAGATTTGAAATGAAAGATATGGGTCTAGCAGATGTGATACTGGGAGTTAAAATCACAAGAAAATCAGATGGCATTATTTTGAGTCAATCCAGTTATATTGGAAAAATTCTTGAAAAATTCAATAAGGATGACTCTAATGAGGCCAAAACTCCTATAGATCCAAGTCAACCTTTATCAAAGAATAAAGGTGAGAGCATCTCTCAAGTGGAGTACTCAAGGATTATTGGAAGTCTAATGTACCTGATGAGTTGTACAAGACCGGATATAGCATACGTTGTAAGTAAGCTAAGCAGATATACTAGTAATCCTGGTACTGACCACTGGAAAGCCATAGTAAGGTTACTGAGATACTTAAGGTATACTCGTAACTATGGGCTATACTATACAAGATATCCAGCTGTTGTAGAAGGATACAGTGATGCAAACTGGATATCTGATGTAAAAGATTCAAAATCCACCAGTGGATATGTATTCACTTCAGGTGGTGCAGCTGTATCTTGGAAATCCTCTAAACAAACTGTGATAGCCAGATCCACAATGGAGTCTGAGTTTATAGCTCTAGACAAATGTGGTGAAGAGGCTGAGTGGCTACGCCAATTCTTAGAGGGTATTCCACAATGGTCTAAACTTGTGCCAGCAGTATGCATTCATTGTGATAGTCAATCTGCGATTGGAAGAGCACGGAGTAAAATGTACAATGGTAAGTCTTGGCATATACGCCGAGGCATAATACCATTAGACAACTACTCTCAACTGGAGTGATTACTATTGACTATGTAAAGTCAAAGGATAATCTAGCGGATCCGCTAACCAAAGGGTTAACAAGAGAGATAGTTGCTAAGTCATCAAGAGGAATGAGACTAAAGCCTATGGAATAAAAACTTAGCGAAGGAAAACCCAACCTAGTTGACTGGAGATCCCAAGATCTAGGTTCAAAGGGACAACGTAACCGCAAAGGTTTAGTTAAGTCACTGTGGGGGTTTTACCCTCAAGTCCATTCCTATGATGAAAACAGTGATAATGGTTGAATAAGGTTAAGCCAAGCCTTTAATGATTCTTGTAAGGAGAGTAACTTGGGATACTCTAAGGAAAAGAATCACCTATGTGTGAGAGAAGTAGGGCCGCTTCAAAGGGAATTGTATAGGACACAATTCTTAGAAACTCTTGCTGAACCAGGTAGATGTCCATGGCCAAAACGGACATAACCATAAAAACTGAAACGTTACGAGGTAAGATGCTTGTGAGAAGTGTGTTATCGTTTACACAAACAGCAGAACAGTTCAAGGACAACGTGTCTACTGATCAGCTAGTAAAGTAAACATACTTTATCAAGGGAAAGTTCAAAGGGTAATACCTACTTATCCTATGCAAGTGTCTGCCGCTGAACACTATCCTCTTAGAACATCCTGTTAGGAACTTGTTCAATTTTCATTCATGTGGGGGTTAGTTGGAAAAAGTAAGTTAATGGACCATTTTGGACGTATTTTAAGTGGGACCCACTTTGAGTAAGAGTCGGGTCTTGACGAAATTATATTCTACTCCGTGAGTAGATTAAAACGATATATGGTACGTCCAAATCGAAATACGGATGAATAAGAAATTAAATCTCAAAGTTCACATTTGTAATGAAAAAAAAATTGAAAAGAAATGCACTTATCCCACATTGGAAGTGTGATAAGAAAAACTTGGGTTTATATAGGATTTCTAAACCATAAGGGTTAAGAAATTATTACTAGAAGGCAGGCTCCCTCCTCGCGCGCAGGGTGGGGTGCAAATCTTGGATCGGATTTACACTTGGCCCTTCAAGACTTGTGCGTGCCCGCGACCTGCGGACACGAATGTCGTCCAGAAAAGCCTATTTGGACGAGCCCAGTTTTGCGAATTTCATTCTGGCCCAAGAAGGAAAATTATTTTCCTTTTGGCCCAAGAAAGAAATAGATTTATTTTGGTAGGATTTTTTTAGCCCATTAAATCTCGAAGGCCCAGTTTCTGGAAGGCCCTCTCGAAATGAAACTGACAAAACGGTTTGTAACATTTCGTAACTCAAGAAACGGTTGTCTCATTAATATTATTTTATTCCGATTTTACCCTCAATCCCATCCTATATATACTGGCTCATTTTATCAGTTTTAACACACCAAAACAAAAATCCATTCTCTTTTATATCTTCCTGTTCTTGAGTTCCAAAGGTGTTTCAGTTTACTGCAAATAGCTTGGTGCGAAGCTCATTTGTTTATACCGTTGAATCCTGGGAGACGAACGTTCAAAGAACCTCAAGCACGAACCGGAAGGGTGAGGGAGCGAATTTGTCTTAAGGACACTGTGTTTTCACACAGGCCTCGGTTTGATTAATTTTTCAGTCTTTAGCATTATATTTGTTCGATTTCTATTGTGATATATCATTTCTTTGTACTGTTTTCCTGTACGAAATTTGTAACATCCCCAACTGACACTTTTCATCCCAAACCCGCCCCGTAATAATTCGGATACCCGGAAGTGGGTACCCGAATTATTGCGGGACCGGATTACGGGTCCCATGTTATTTTATTCATCAATTCTTAATCCATCTCACAAAATAATATTACAATATTACGTAATTATATTTCGTCATTTCCCTTTTGCTAAATCGTATCACTTTTAACTCATATTACATAAACATATCATCAATTCATCATAACAACTATTTCAAATAAATTCAAATACTATTTAAAAGTGAAATCATATAATGAGCAAATGATAAAATACGATCCACATCGAGTCTCAATAAGAAAAATTCAATCCAAATACTATCTATAATATCAAAATAATTTATCCAAGCCTACACTTAAATTACGCAAAACTTATAAATTTTTAAAATAACTAAAAGTCTAAAATCATATAATGACCCATAATATTAATTACTAATAACTAATGTAAGATTTAAAAGGAATATTAAGGTAAAGTAAAAAAGTTCATTTATTAGATAATATTAATTAATTAATAAATTATTTAATTAATTATATAAGGCTTGTTCGTTTGGCCTGATTAGCCTCCAATTGCATGAGTCGGCCAAGACAAAGAAGGCCAAAATTGTGTTCGGATGGGCCGATAATTATCTGGGTAGCCCGTAGTTATCGGGTGAACTGGTGGGCCACCCCACTTAATTGGTACGATTACAATCTCTGGGTTGGGCCATGTATTATGTAATTGGGCCATGATATCCAAAAAATGGGACAAAAATGCCCCTAGAGTTCTCCTGAATTACGCGAAATTGCCACTAAAATAATATGCCAGATTAGAAAAAGTCCTTCTTCTTCATCTTCACTTTCCACTTCCATTTTCATTTTCCCTCCATCTCCATCCTAGTGCAAGGTGAGAAATAAAAATAAAAATATATTATCTTTAGTTTTTTTTTTTTTTTTTTTTGTCTCAATTATTGTTTACTCTTTTGTTAACAAGAACTAAGAATTAATTCTTGAGTACCCAAACTTTGAATGCAATAATTTTTTTTTTATTTAACATAGCTCAAGAACAAGTTGAAGAAGGACAAGAACTAAGGTAAAAACACATTACCCATAAATTGTAGTATCTATATTTTGTATTTCATTTATGTTGAATGGAAGCAAATTTTTCCCCAATTTTTTTTTCTACTGCTGCTTCCGCCGTAATTTTTTTTTTTTCATGAAATATTTTAATGGTCAGATCTCATAAGAGGTTGAGGGTATATTTGATAGAATAGTGTTCTGCAAGCTAACTATTTTGGTTGCATTTAATTGAAAGGACCATTCAATTGGATTAATAAATGCATTTTATTATTATATGGTCAACTTTATCTTATGTAATAATTATCTACGCATAAAGATAGAAGTCCTTAGATCACAGGGCTATGGGACAACCCGTGGACTGATCTCCAAGGCCGTGATCTAGAACATATTCAAGAGTCGCATAATCCAATCGAGATAGGACATCGTTAGATTCGGTTAGACTCTCACTATTGTGTATACTCCGATGAACTGGAGAACATTGGGGTCCACGAGCGTGACTGGGATAGTCGATACACATAAGTGGGTGGCTGGCTGGGATGGCAGGTGCACTGAATACCCCAATTAGGAAATAACTCACCATGGAAGCGGTAGTTGCATATCGAGGATGAAATTATTCCAATATACAATAGTATACGAGAAACGATCCCTAAATACTTGAGGTGATAGGGTTTATCTGGTGCGAGAACGTCTATACTTTGATGTGAGTTCCGACTGACTGGAGATTACCAGAAGGTCTCTGTGGACTCATGTTGGGTATAGAGGAACTCGTATGCAGGTTCATATCATCAACAAAGGATCTATTGACCCGACTTGATAGGTTGGGAAATTCTCCTATGGATTTCTGTGATAAATTAATTCTGGTAAAATCCTCGGCCGAGGTATCTGACGGCTTTATGTAAGTAGCTCATAAAGATTAAGTCAAAAAGAATTATTTCGAGACCAGAATGCATAAGGTCAATACAAAAGAAAAAGAGGAACCGATGAAAGACCATACCCTTAAGTCTCGACTGGGAGATTGATCGATGGAGAGATTATTGTGTATATGGTAATTGTAAATGATAAAAAGGTTCACTGAATTAATTCACCAGTGATTGGACTCCATGGGCTTGTGGCCAGACATCGACCGTGGAGTTTGGGAGAATTCCTAAATTGGCAGGGGTGCTAATTTTGGAATGGTCAGTTGACAGAGTGTTCGACTGATTTAAAAGTATTTAATGCTTGAATAATTGAATTAATATTTAATTATAACCCATGGCCAATTATGTGGTTAACCTATGGGGGCATACACAATACACACGAAGCTAAAGTGAAGGAAATGGAAACAACTGGGTCGACCGAATCGATTGGGTCGACTGGGTCTGATAAATCGACTGGGTCGATTGGGTGACTGGGTCGACCCAATTGGAACAAAATGGATCCGATTGGAATTGGATCAAGATTATAAATTAAATTGGAATTTAATTTGTATGTTAATTAATTAAGTTGGATTTAATTAATTATAGAAGATTTAATTAAATAGACTTGGAGTCTTATTTAATTAATTGGGAGAGTTGTTAATTAATTGGGCTATTTGATTGGGAGATTAAATAAAGACTTGTCAAATTAATTAATTGGGCCATGAATTAATTAGGAAGACTTAGTCTTCTAATTAAAAGGGCCATGGCCCATGTAGGAGACTTGGAGTCCTAGTCCTACGAGGATTAGGTTAATGAGATACCTATAAATAGAGGACTTGATGTCATATCTCACACACAACTTTAAGAGCCAAAAGCCAAGTCAAGAAAAAAACTCTCTCCCTCTCTCCCAGTGAAATCGGCCAAACCCCCTTTCTTCTTTGGAAGAATTTTTCAATTTCATCCTTGTTCCAAATTCGTTTCCTAAACCCAGATATTAATATATCCTGTGTTCTAGCCGATCAGGGTATATTAAATTTCGTGTAATTGTGGTGTATCAACCCATAGATGCGCAACACGTGGGGTGCTGCTGCAGGGCATAGGATCGACCAACTCGAGGGAGGAACTTGACTTCGTTTGCCAATTGGGATTTGCAAGGAGACATGTATAACGTGTAAACTGTTTATACTGTCGTTCATTTAATATTCATATATATACAACTAGAGTAGTATCCTGACAAGATTCCGTAAGAGGTCCTAAAAATTATTAAATTTCGCTGTGCCAAGGGCTGTTTATCTTACCGAATCCCAACAGTGGTATCAGAGCCAACTCTAGGCTTTGTAAATATATGAATTTGCAAATTCTGTGATTTAAATCATAAGTTTGATTTATGTATGGCTAGTTCTTTAACTGTATATGTTTTAGGACGTAGATCTGTTAACTTGGAGTTAATGTAAAATTTTGATTCGAAAATTTTATCGTGTTAATTTTTATTTTGGATTTGGATTTAATAAATTGGATCTGTTTTAATTAAATCAAAAGTAATCGAAACAAAAAATTTTTTTGGATCCAACCGCGGTGGCACGCGGCGGTGCGCGGCCACTGCGAGCTGCTGCTCACGGCAGCGTGCGAACAGCACACTGGCCGCACGTGCAGCACACGGCAGCAGCCTGCGGGCTGCCGCCGCGTGTTGCCACGGACAGCCCACGCGCGGACTTTGCGGCCTCGTGTGTTGGCCACGTGGCAGTCCTAGATTGGTCACGTACTGGCTGATTTTCGGTTGGACTCTAATTCTGCCTAGTTTGATAAATCTGAAAATCTTGGAGATTTGGTTGTTATGAAATCTTGGTAAATCTTGGATTGATCTTAGAGATCTAATTAACAAGGAAACTTAGAGTTTCAATCATGATAATAGATTTAATTAAAATTAATCTCTTCTAGTAAGTTACCAAGATTAAAGATCTTAGAGATCAATTTGAATGGCCCTTTCAACAGGATCATCAGATATTCTTCTTCTTTCAGGCAAAGTGTTCTCAATGATCTTGGCCTCGATCCAAAACGACCTAGTTTTTATAAATTGAGTGTTTTTACAGGGTTTTTAAAAGCACAAGGAACTTTGGGGGCAATAAAAAATTCACAGGGTAAATTCTTACAGGTGTAACATAACACATTAGAGTATCTTGCATTTTTCCTAGTATTTTGACCAAAATAATTTTATTATGAACTAAAATTGTAAAGTGACCGGAGGAACCTCTCGTTGGAAATAAAAGCAGTGCATTCAACAGATTCGACCATGTAAAGATCATTTATTTCTCGAATCAACCGATGCAATTAACTATAGAATTAAATTATTAAAATTAAGGACACATCTCTAATCCTCTTTAGACTTACTCCGACATTTATTTGCAACACAAGCAAAACATATAAAAAATAAAAAGCAATAAGTTTGAAACAGTTGACCTTCCATCAACCAAAGCATCAAAGGTGAAGGAAACCAAATAAGAATCCGAGTTTTGTTCATCCAACTGAATCCTAATTGTATCCTTATGAACATTGACATCATTATTAACCTATTGCCATAATACATATTTGATAAGAGTTTCTATCGACTCAAAATTACTTGTATGTATTAGGAAAAATATTTCAGAAAATAAAAAAATGAGTACTTACCATATTTTGGAGCGCGCAAATCTGGGCGAATTTAAATTGTATAACTATAAATTATATTTTAGTAGTAATATTTTATAAATAGAAACAAACTGTTTACACATTTAGTTAAATGAATTTATTTTCTAAATTAGTAAATTTAATTTAATTTATATTGTATTATGAATCAGATAGTTTTAATTTAATAAAGTTTATATTGTATTATTAATTAAATAAAGTTTATACTGCATTATTAAATTAAATAAAGTTTATATTGTATTATAAATTTAATATTTATTAATTCAAAAAAATTATTTATTTAATTAGTGAAATATAATTTAATATTTATAAATTTTGTTATTAAAATTTTATTAAAATTTTTATTATAGAAATTAAATTAATGAAAAATATGTCAAAATTGCAATATTTATTGAAATTTAAGGGTAAATATAAATTATATCAATTATTTCTGTAGTAATATATCATTATCAATGTTATAATTTATAAGATAAAACAATTAGTACCCAAACGTTAAAATTTATAAGATATTATAAAAATTACAAAGAACTTTCAAGGGTAAACTTGGAACATTTTAGGAGCAATGAGTTAATTGTAAGAATGTGACAAATCTGAGCAAAAAATTTGTAAAACACAATAGATTGAAGGAATTTTTGTTTTAGACCTCACATGAGGGTATTCTTGATTTACTCTAAAAATAATATCTCAAAAGTCAACTAAATCAATTAAAAAAATTAAAAAATTAAAAAGTCAACTAATTTCACCGCACACTTTTCAACCCACCGACAGATAAATAAATGAGGCTTAATGAATACGTATTGATCAACTCCAAGTTTCTATATTAGATAAATATTTTATTTTATTTTCTATTCTTCTCAAGAGATTTCAATCAAATATATGAATTGAACTTGAGTAACTCTTTATCATGATCACTTGCAATAGTTTTTTCCCTGATTTTCTTGTTCCTCTTTGGCTCTCTCCAGCACCATTACTTTTTGTTAATTTAGTTTGAAATTTTGCAGGAAAAAAAGACTTTTTTATATTAGGTATTTTCTTATTTTACATTCATTGTTTCATGTTGTGTGCAGTTTTGTTGAAACCATCTTGTGCCTCTTCAGTATATACTTTCAGAGGTAAGTAATTAATGTTCCAAGCACTTCTTCTATATTTTGACGGGTTATTTGCACCTACACCGCCTGAACTTCGCTACTTCGCAGTTACCCCCAATTTTTATTTTATTTTTTGACAATCACACCCTTTTTGTTAACAAACCATCAATTCCACCGTTGATGACTTATTAAATGACTACTTTACCCTCCCCTTAACAACTTGAATTGATTCTTTTTTTTTTCTAAGAATTGCTTGAATTGAGTCTAATAATATGAAATTGGGAACACTGAATATCGCTGTATTAATATTCTAATTTTGCATAAAATATTCTAATAGAAAAACCCAGACAATGGTGTTCAAATATATATATATATATATATATATATATAAATTATAACCATAGAATCAAAATAATGCAATAGCACCATACATAATATTTTTAAGTGGAGAAACATATATCTGTTTATTTTGATGCTTTGGTTACAATTTTCATCTAAAGACTTGTGAACACCATTATTCGAGTTTTTGGGTTAAAATCATGGAAGAAACTGGCTTATGTTTTGTGTGATTTGTTTAGTCAAATTTGCAATATAAATAAAATAATATTTAATGTTCATAAGTTCATATTACTAAAGTTAATTCAAGTAATTCTAGAAAAAAAGAATAAATTCAAGTAATTGTATCAAGAGAGAAAGGTAAAATGGACATTTAATAAGTTGTTAACGGTGAAATGAATAGTTTGTTAACATAAGGGCTGCTATTGACAAAAAATAAAAAGTTTTGGAGGTACGTAACTATCAACTAGCAATAGTTTAGTGGGGGTAAGGGCAAATAACCCATATTTTAACTAAAATTGAAAAATTACACGCGTATGGTTAAATCATACGGACCATTTAATTTCTTTTTTTTTTTTGAAAATAATGTATTGCAATATGATTGATTCTAAATAAAGTTCAGGACTACAATGCAAAACTACCCTCCGTATTTTTCATAATTGCTAAAGAACTCGCCATATTTTATTTAGCAAGAAAAACCTATATATTAGCAAATCAAATATATTTTTACCTCCTCCCAAGCCACAATGTAGTTCACTCATAGTAAATAAATACTAATATGATGTATAATTTGCAGGTGAAGTGATAATTATATCCTCATATATTAGTTATCCTGAAATAAAATGCAAACAACTATCATGTTCACTTAAAAAATAGCAATAATACCCCATTAATTTAGAAAATTGGCAATAATCTCTTAAATTAAATTGATGAACCTGTTGCATGCTTTGGTGGTAACCCCTAATTGACTTATGAGAACATTTTTCTTATGTTTGTTCGAGTCAACTATTAATTTTCAGATAGATGCAATGAGCTAATGCAAATTTTCTAATAAAATGACACATGTTTTTTTGTCAATTAGATAAAGTATATACGGTTTTCATGAAATTTATAATAAAATATATACGGTGTTGAAGCATTTAACTTGAGTTGAAATGAATTTAAACATATATCACAAACACAATATAACCAGAAATTATTAATACAATTTGTTGAAATTATTAGTACATACTGTATGAATTGTCTCTTTTTATCAATAAATGTGAGCTTGTTCCTCGTCTTTTTCTTATTGGTCTATCAAAGTGTTCTAGATATTTAAGTGACTTGATAATCAAAGAAGTTTGAGTTTGAAGGCAATCCATAACTACAGCATATTAGGACAAAGGTTTTGTATACTTTGAAAATTTGCACAGAGGTAAGAAAAAGTATATATTGAACATTATATATACGAACTTTTCAAATATTCTTATCATCACAAGTTTTAAATTGTCTGGCCTTCATGTCTCACGTAAAGAAGGCACTATAGGAGTTATATATGTCACTTAATTATTATGCACCACTATCTAATTGTACTTATTGAATTTGTTTAATTTATTTTATTATAATAAGTATATTTTTGTTCAAATGAGAAAAAAAAAGGGGGGGGGGGGAGAGAAGAAACATAAATACACAAATTTATTTATCAATTTAAATGGAGAATATATAATATTTTAGGTTCACTCAAAAATTTTCTTTCAGATAGAACGTAGCATATGAATTTAATGAGGATAAATTTTTCATATTCTATGATATCTAGGAAGACAAGATGGCAGAGAGTGCAGTGTTTTTTTTGTGCAATCAACTTTCGATCTGGCTCCATCAGAAGGGAGAATCGTTGGGAAGACTGAAACAGGAGATTATTTACATTCGAGATGAAATGATGCACATGAAAGCATTCCTCAGAGTCGCCGATTCAGAAGAAGAAAATAACCCCCAACTCAAAGAATGGGTAAGACAAGTGCGCGAAATTGCTTACGACACTGAAGATGTTCTCGATGAATACATGCTTCGATTTGCACTTCGTGGTACTACTGGATTCCGTGGCCATATGAAAAAAAGTTATTACACGGTAAAAAATCTAAAATCCCATCACCGAATTGCTTCTGAAATCCAAACAATTAAGCATAAATTAGAAAATATTTCCAAGAGCCAACAGAGATACAAAGATATGTGTGGTGTCAATGATCTAGCCTCGAGCTCAACGCTTATCAAAGATACATGGTATGATGGCAGAGGCGATGCTCTCTTATTGGAAGAAGCCGATGTTGTGGGCATTGAAAAGTCAAAGAAAAAGCTTATTGATTGGCTTTCGTCAATAGATTTCGGGGTAAAGGTCATCTCAGTGGTAGGCATGGGAGGATTGGGTAAAACTACACTCGTTAAAAAAGTCTATGATGATGCTTCATTGAAGTCAAATTTTGATCACCATGTTTGGATAATTGTTTCAGAATCATTCAAGGTCGAACATCTTTTGGAAAACATTATCAGGAAGCTCGTTGATGAAGTAAAGAAGCCACCACCACAAGGATTGGAAGTCATGAATGTCGATGAATTGAAAGAATATATATATAAGTTTCTCCAGTACAAAAATTACATAATTGTTCTTGATGATGTTTGGCAAATACACGTCTGGGAAGCTATGAGATATGCATTTCCAAGAAGCGATACTCGTGGATGCATCATCATCACGACGCGTTATAGCACCATTGGCAATGCCGCATGTAACGAGAATAACTGCTATGTCTATGAACTGGAGCTTTTACCAAAAGAAGAATCAAAGGTATTGTTTTACAAAAAAGCATTTCAAGGAAACTCATGCCCTTTTCATTTGAAAGAAATTTGTGAAAGAATCTTAAAGATATGTGCCGGTTTGCCGCTTGCCATTGTTGTAATTGGTGGCCTCTTAGCCACCAAAAATAACAAAATTGAAGAATGGGAATTATTTAGTCGTAGCCTTGGCGATGAATTTGAAGGAGACAATCTCAGGAGAATGATGAAAATAATCTCCCTCAGTTATTATGATTTGCCATATTATCTAAAATCTTGCTTCTTGTACTTGAGTATTTTCCCTGAAGACAACTCGATTAGAGTTGTTAGAATTATTCGAATGTGGGTCGCTGAAGGATTTGTGCAGCCAAAACAAGGGAAAACTGTGGAAGAAGTAGCAGAGACCTATGTACGGGAGCTCCTAGATAGAAGTCTAATCAAACTAGACAAGATACATTCTGATGGAAGACCATTTGCATTCCGGATTCATGACATTATACGAGAGTACATTATTTCCAAGTCAAAAGAACAAAATATTGTTGCTATATTTCCTGCCCGAGGAGAAATGAATAAAATGTTGACCGATAAAATTCGACGTCTTGCACTTCATACTTCGGTGAACTACACGCAAGAAGAATATGACAATTTAAAGTACATTCGCTCTTTTCTATGGTTGGGGTCTGAAGATGCATCAGAGTTTGCAGAAATCTTAGAGAAGATGTTGGCCAATGGAGGTAGGCTACTAAAAGTGTTAGGATTAGAAAGAGCTCCAATTAATACTATCCCAAGTAAAGTTTTCAAATGTTATCTTCTCAAGCACTTGAACCTAAATCATACGGCTGTTCGACACATTCCAAAGGCAATCGAGAATCTCCAGAATTTGGAGAGTTTAGATCTCATTGAAACCAATGTGACTGAATTACCGATTGAAATCCTAAAGCTCCGCAAACTTCGGCATCTCTTTGTGTACAAGTCTGGATATGATTCAACTTTGTTCCACTACATAGAAAGCTTTAAGGCTCCATATGAGATAGGGAGTTGTTTGTTATACCTTCAAACACTTGGTTATATAGATGCTGATGAGGCTGGTGGCATTAAAATAGTTCGAGAAATAGGGAAATTAACTCAACTTCGGAAATTAGGCATAAAGAAGCTAAAAAGAGAAGATGGGAAGGAACTTTGCTCCTCCCTTTCTAAGCTTACTAACATACATGAGTTAAGCATTTATTCAGCTGAGGAGGACGAGTTGATGGACTTAGATTATTCTCTACAGTCACCTAATTCCACTTTACCATTTCTTCATATACTCAGCCTCAAAGGACGTTTAGAGAAGGTTCCTCGGTGGATTAATCCTAATTCTCTTCATGGGCTCACTGATATATATTTGGCATGGAGCAGACTGAAGGAGGATCTGGTAGAATGCCTTGAGGATCTACCGAATCTGGTACAACTAAGAATGTTACGAGCTCATGAAGGTGAAGGATTGAGTTTCAAGGCTAAAGGTTTTCAAAAGCTCAAGAGATTAAGTATGGGCGATTTTAGAGGAATGAGATGGATGAAAGTAGAGAAAGGTTCCATGCCCCTTCTTGAAGAGTTACTTATTTTTGAAATGAAATTAATGGTGGAGGTTCCAGAAGGCATCGAGCATTTAACCAATCTTAAATATATTCGTTTTCATGAAATGACTGAGGAATTACGGGTGGATCTTGATGCTCAGAAAAGCAGAGCGGGGGAGGACTGGAAACTTTCGTACGTCCCCAAAGTTAATGTTTCAAGTGTCGACATTAATGGTGGATTCGTGGAAATAAGGCAATTTGGTCAAGCTAATTCCTAGACCTCGAACATGCATGGTGTGTTGCAGCATTTACATTTTTTGAGTTTTGAAGTATTATGTTTTGGAGTTGCAATTTTTTTATTGTTGAATTTCATATTCAATTCTACTTTGATAAACATGAGGATGTGTAGTTTTTTTTTTACCAATGCTTTTTTAGCTATTTGAAGACTTGATGAAGTGTGAAAGAACTTTCAAATAATAATTCCAACAATCACTAATTTTTTTGTTGCTACTCATAGTAAGAATCAAAATTGTTCTTTGTTTATGATTTAATGAAAAAAAAAAAAAAAAGGTTACTGCAAATACAATGGATTATTTTTAACGCTCAATTTAGAAGAAAAAGAAAGATTATAAACAATATATTCCTTATTGCTACTACAGTATTGTTTGTAGTAAGAATCAAAACGGTTCTTTGTTTATGATTTAATGAAAAAAAAATAAAAAGGTTACAGTGGATTATTTTTAACGCTCAATTTAGAAGAAAAAGAAAGATTATAAACATTATATTCCTTATTGCTACTACAGTATTGTTTGTGACATTGGTGTCACATGAATAATGTCCTATGTCAAATAATCGATGAATTCAGAGTAAAAAAAATATTGAATGTGTTGTTGGATGAAAGATAAGTTGCAAAATTTTGAAAATTAAGACAAATATGCTCATGAATGGAAGTTTGACTGGTTTAAAAATGTGATTACATTTTTTAGTGTTTTCAACGTAGAGTTGTTAGATAATATATACTTACATAGGCAATGTACCTATCCGTGATATATGTAAATAGACACTTTAACTCTATGTAATATTGCAAAATGGATATTTTATCTCCTTGTAAAAATGTAAAATTAAGGGAGAAACAATGTGCTTCTTTTATAGAAACATAGGGAGTTATTTTACCTTTTTATTTATCACATAGAGTTAAACTGCTTATTTAAATAATGTTAGCAATTATTCACATAAGCATGTACGATAATGGATCGACTATAATCATGCTAATTGCTTAATCATAAATTAGGTTTAGAGATACCTGTCTTCATAGCGTGGACAATCGGTAGCGGAATTACTGATTGAATGGAAGACTGGTTTCTCTCTCTTGCCACAGTTTCGAGTTTCTAATAATGCGTTAAGTTATGAGGGAACTTAACAGCTCTGGAAGCGTGTAGAGAGAGGACCAATTTCCTCATTAATATAGATGCAGAACCCTAATCCCCACTACTTAGGGATTCTTAATCTATGGGCCTAACCCTAATGGGTTAATCATAATGGGCCATAATTTATATTCTCCCACTTGGCCCATGAGAGAATTAATCATTAATCGTCATTGCATAGTAAACCACAAATACGAGTCATGGCGGTCCTAAGTTATCATTGTCCAACAAACTTCCTTCCATGTACCACGATATAAATGACCCACTACACAAGACCTATACTTGGAAACCTTCATAATGTCCATTCCTGTTATTGTTCACATAATAGCCATAATAGTGTACACAATCTTTAAATAACATGAATATTTTTTCATGTTTCAGAAAAATATAAATAGAGCTCAAAAGTGTCAATATTGATTCATAAATGATCCTACAATACAATAATCAATTACTACCAAGACTCCTTCGGTTAGCATGCTCATAAATGTCTTTTAGTAACAATTTATTCAAAGGATCAATAATTATCAGACCGGTTCTGATGATAATTTGACACTTTATGTTTCTGAATATCTTCTTCGACGACAAAGAGATTTAACTCCAAATATTATGCACCTTTGGAATGTTTGTCGTTCTTAGAAAGAATTGCGGCATAACTATCTCATAAATATTTCAACGACTTGGCAATAATGTTAACAAAATCAAGTCATGAAATAATATTATGCAGCCTTAATTGTGGCCTCAAAACACGCCACAAATACAGATTTCGTAGTAAAGTTGATAAACATGGCAATTTGTTTTGGACTTTTCATTATATTGTCCCTCCAGCCAAAAGGAACAAATAGCCAAAAGTGAACTTAATACTACCAAGATATCCAAAATCGAAATCCAAATATCTGATCATTTCAATCAAAATCAAATCTTTTATATGTAAGCATATAATCCTTATGTTTCTTGCAGATAACATAAAATCATATTGACAACTTACCGACTATAAAGATGATGTATAATTGGTGCGTGCATGAGCATGCATCAAACCTTAAGTAATGAAATATTCTTCATTTCTTTCCGCTAAAAGATATTATTTGGCATTAGAATAATTTTGATTTCTCTCTTAATTTTGGGACTACACTTAAATTTGCATCCCAAACCTTTGATATAAGTTTATGAAACAACTAATCAGTCTATGTGATTTATTATAGAATATTTCAATCTCAATCACATAAGTTGTCTCTCCAATATCTTATATAAAAAATTATGAGAAATTTATTAGTCCAATATAGCAAATCAAAATTGCTATTTGCCAAAAGAATATCATCAATATATTAAATGATAAACTAACTCCCACTGACCTTTAGATATATACACAAACATAACGGTGTTTTCTTTAAATCTTAAGGAGGCAATGGCATCATTGAACGTAAGATGATATCATTGTCGGGAGGTTTGTTTAAATCATTATATTGACTTTTTAGCGTACATACTATATATCCTTTTCATTAATGAAGAAATGTAATATTTTTTTCTCATAAACTCTCTCTTATAGTTTCATTTAGAAAGACAACTTTTCACATCCATTTAATGTAGTTCTACAAATGAACTACAAGTGTCACAATAATTTTGAGATAATCAATGTCAGTTCTTTAAAGTAGAATCCTTAAAAATCAATCAAACTTACATTGTTCAATATTGCCTTTTGAGTTGAGTATGATTATGAACACACGCCCAACTCACTTTGATCCTTATGGCAATGTGACCAATCAAATTCGTGATTGTTATTCAAGGATTTCAACTTATCTTTCTTGACATCAATTTATTGCTCAAAGTTCTCACTTATAATGGCATGTGAATATAACACCGGATCATAATTCACCAAAAGTTACTTCCAACTTTTGATGATAAAATAAATCACTCAGCGTTGCAAAACCGCATTACGTTATGAGATTTTCTAAAAGCAACTCTTTGTGACTCACATTTTACAGGTTCATTATATAAGTAGTAATTTCAGTTTGTTAATCAGTTTTTAATTGATCAACATATATAGGAGTTACATCATGACAACTTATTCATTGTCACTCCCACTGAAATCATCATTCTCAATGAACCCTTCAATTTTCCGGTTATCATAATTTATAAGTTATGATTAAAAGGTAAATATCAAATACTTTGGAATTCTCAGGATAACCAATAAAGTATCCATCAACAGTTCGAGAATCCAATTCTTTCAAGTGAATTAGCTTAGATTCTGTCGTACAACACCAATCGTGCAGGTGTCTTGAATTGGGTATCCCACAAAACGAAAACTCGCTATGAGCCTTTCGTTTTACTAGAACCCAATTGAACAAACATGACAGTTTTAAGCACATAAGTCCACAATGAATTACTATCATGATTATAACCATTTCTAACAATAGTCGATTATGTCTTTCAATCACACCAACATTCATGGCGTGCATGTCATATTGCATGGAGCACATATGACAATTTTGTGAGATAGTTGTTAAATAAATTGATGCATTTATTTAATATATCTCTTCATAATATTCTCCATGTTTATCAATTTTTCCTTTTCCTATCTAAGTGGCTTTCATTAAATATCTCAATGATATTTGAAACTTGAGACTATTCATAAATTAGATAGAAATTGTCTTAATGGAAAAATTTATAATAACAAGGAAAAATAGGATACCATCCACTATAAATGAGAAAGAGTTCAAGGAAGACAAATAGGAAAGTGTGAAATTTCAAGAAGCAAAATGTTTGTTATCATGTCACATTTCACATCACCAAAAACTGTGAATTGTAAGTGATCCATATTTATTAGGATTATATTTCAGTTTAAATAAATCAATAATAAGTAACCAAAATCAGTAAAGGGTTACTTTAATAAATTGAAATGTTAATTTCCTAAAGTATGTCACAGTCCCAACACGTTCTTGTGAACATGGGTACATTCAAGCCACTATATATCCCTAAGAACGATAATTAAGTATGATTTAAACAATAACAAGGCCAAACTTTCGCCTCCTTTTGAATCATACTTTACATTTCGGGAATTCTATATGATAGTACTAAATCCAACATTCATATGTTCACAACTTACATAATTAGCTTCTTGAGTCACTATGTTGATGAAACTCAAACCTTAATGTTTGATAAGTTTCTCCAACTGAATCAACATACGGGACAGTTCTTTGAGAATATCCATGTTCAGGAAGTAACGATTTCATAATAACATATAAGGATAGATTCATCAATAACGATACCTGATGACGATAAGTTTTACTTAGATTAATCATCTCCAATGCATGATTTCACATGCTTTTTGACTACTCAAACTTGTAAACAAGTTTAGTTTGAGTGGTCAAGACGAGATATTTATCTAAATAGCGAAAATAATATCTCAAAATTATAACACTCTTCTTATCTTAAGGAAGGGTATTATTAATTTTTCGGTATGAGGGTAAATCTCAAGAATTTCATACCAAATCTATTGACCCTTATCCAATCTAGCAAAAGAAAATTGGAATTACTAAGGGAAACAATAAACTTGAATTCATTTGAGAGCATCTTAAATATTGCAAGAAAGAAGCTCACATTAAAATTAAATTCATAAGCGCATATCATAGTAAGATTCAGTAAAATACTATAACACACTAAACAATATTCGATATTGGCTTGACTCATGCTGTTTACTAGAAAAATGACCGAGCCTCCTTTGGGTCGACATGTCTTTTCATTGTAAACTGATTTATTTATCTTTTAATTGATAATATAAACATTATATGTGTGCATATAAATTCACTAGCAGTACTGATCAGGCCACTTTGGTGACTAACAAATCATCATAATAGGAAATTTATGCACAATATTAAAATTATCAAAGACCAAATAACTAAATTGCACATGAAGGAAATTTACTAAATATAAAAGTCAGGCCACTTTGGTGACTAACAAAATAATATACATGAGTAAATCTCTTTTTCGTAATATGCTAATTAATATTTGGCAATAAATAAATCGATGTACTATTTTAAATTCACTAACAGTATTGATCAGGCCACTTTGGTGACTAACAAATCATCATAATGTGAATTTAAAATAATTACACAATAAATCTGATAAAATCACCAATAAAGTAAATTTACACAATAGAATTGACCAATCATATTAATCAGACCATTATGGTGACTAAGAGACTAATACGACATCAAATTCTATTACATAATGTGAAATTTAAATATTGGTAAAAAACATATTTATATGTAATTTAAAATGCATTCACTGTATTGATCAGGTCAATTTGGTGACTAACAAATCATCATAATATGAATTGTAAATAATAAGTGTATAATGTATCACATTATACCAATAAATATGAAATAGCACACAAGGAAATTTCTAATTATATCAATAAGGCCACTTTGGTGACTAACAAATCAATATAACTTTCGAGATCCTTTTTCATAAATGTACAATTAAATATTCAGGAAGAAATTAGTATACCATGAAAATTTACTAACCATACTGATCAGGACACTTTGGTGACTAACAAATCATCATTATGTAAATTTTAGTACACAAATTGTCACATTATACCATTTAAATAAGTTACACAGTAAGGATATTAATTATATTAATCGGGTCATTTGGTGACTAACAGATTAAATATAACACTTACGAATCTTTTTACATAACGTGTAACTTAAGTTCTGGTAGTCAATAAACTAATGTGCATTCACTAACCCATACAGATCAGGCCACTTTGGTGACTAACAGATCTAATGATCTGAATTTTCACTTTCATTGCACATTTTAAATTCTGGGTTTACGAAGCATGTTAAATAATCGAGTAAAATTATATTAATTTTAACCCATCAAAATCATTAATACGGAGGAAATCTCCATGATAATAAGATGCACTTTCTCTTTGCCTTAAGGAATAATAAATTCTTACAACATAAAATAGGCCCAACTCAAGAGAATAAATTGAATCATTAAATCATAACACATGATTGTTCAATCATTAAATTAGCCTCAAATTCAATTGACCCATCATTCAGGCCTAAGAAACTTAATAATAAAATCAGCTTTCTTTCTGGCACATAACTATTATTAATTTCATAAACACATTACCAAAATTTAGACCAAATTGACAGTAGGTCCAAAGGTTGCTTATTTAACTTTCTTAAATGGGATTTTTCCTTATTTGAGTTTTAGGGTTAAAACCAAGTCAATATGTGTCATCCCTCAACAATTATGGGATGACAGTATAGAGGGAAGTCGTCATTAGACCATGTAATCACTCAGCTACTGAGGGCATTAACCGACTTTAAACACGGTTTAACAAACATATAACCGCAGAAAATGACTTAATTTTCAAAGCCATAAATCATAAATTCAATTATGATTCAATAGTATGTAAAATTTAAGTATTCAAAAAACTTCTGTTGAATAATAATTTTGCAGATCTAATCAGACAATGACGATTAACAAATCATAATATATAATACACATCAGAATATACTTTCGATTGGCATAACAAATTTTGTGAATAAAATCAACACAACTAGTTCATATATAAATTACCAAAATACGGATCTAAAGATAAACATAAATTTTAGATCACATAATTCAATCGAATCAAATTTAGTAGCCCAACACGGGCTCTGATACCACTGTTAGCAATTATTCACATAAGCATGTACGATAATGGATCGACTATAATCATGCTAATTGCTTAATCATAAATTAGGCTTAGAGATACCTGTCTTCATAGCGTGGACAATCGGTAGCGGAATTACTGATTGAATGGAAGACTGGTTTCTCTCTCTTGCCACAGTTTCGAGTTTCTAATAATGCGTTAAGTTATGAGGGAACTTAACAGCTCTGGAAGCGTGTAGAGAGAGGACCAGTTTCCTCATCTAATACATATATATATTTGAAGGGTGGTTTTTGACCCAAATTGATTGTTTTGACTCAAATTCTATTTTCTTAGAATTTTGAATTATTTTTATTATCTTTTAAAAATTTTCTTGGTTAGCACATAATGAGAATCTAAGTTGTAGTTTTTTTTTTTTTTTTTATATAATTGTAGTCATTCCTTAATTATATAAATTTTGAATTTAATTGCCCTGGATTACTCCTTCATTAAATATTTGTTTTTTCAGTTGTTGATTTATCATTTACGTACAAATGAATAAGGTCAGAGATCAAATCATCAAATACGTCATACATATGGCAATTAGCCTTTATTGAGAATCATTAATTCTGAATAATTTGAAATTCTTAATCAAATTTACAACCTATTAAAGATAATTGGTAGTAAATTGGATATTAATAGAATAAATGTCCATAATTATAGCTGCAAATTGATGGAGTTACTGTAGTTATTGGACAAGAATTTTCCTTCTTATGAATCAGTCTTTTTAGCATTTCAAGTGAAAGAAAACCTATGGTTGCCTCTTCTTCTTTCTTTATTTTTTTTTCTTCCAAGAAACATTAGTGCATGTTTTGTTTCAGCTTTTCAATTTAAACCTAACATCAAGAATGTTGGTCCCAAGTGGTCAGAAGAGGTTTAGAGGGGGGGGGGGGGGGGTGAATAAACCTCTTTAAAAAATTTCTTCCAAATTTTAACTTTAAAACTTTTCTCTAACTGATAGTTACAATTCTGTTCGCGAACAAATCTTTGAACAGCTTTGTTGACCACTCGTCTGATTGTTACTTAGCTGATTTTGTTTAAATCAGTTTTAATGCTTAGAGTACTTGCAGCGGATTTATCAAAGTGTTTTTCACAAGTGATCTCAGCAGTTTGAAAAGTGTTTCCCCAGTTTTATAAACTCCTTTTAATATCTTTTCAAACAGTTAAGTAAAGTGTTTTTATGCAATCAGAAAATATGCAAGTTTAAAAGCAATGTAAAAACACAAGTATTTTTATAGTGGTTATATGGATGTAAATATCCTTTAATCCACTCGTCCAAGTCACAAAGATCTTGGGTTATACTATAATCACAAAGTTTACAGTATACTCTGCTTGCGCCAATCAACAAATGAAAAGGCCACAAGTGCGCAGTAGGAAATCACTTAGAAACTCCTACTCTCCGAAGTAATATCACTCACAAAGATGGATATCTACTTCTCACAACACTCAGTTTTACAAATTCACTCAGAAGATGTATTTATCTTTGTTCTTCAACTTCGCTTTTCGTCAAAAAATGACTAAGTTGATGAGTGAGCTGTTCTTGAGACTTAAGAGTTCTGCTTCGAAAATTCTCTCAGAAAGTGTGTTGCTTATTTTCTCTTCGTCTCTTCCAGCTATTTATACTTGAGGTTTGAAAAATGTCCGTTGAAGAGAGACAAGATTCAAATTCCTCGAGTACTGGTCCTTAAAATCCGCGAACGGATCTTTTGCAGTCTGTCCGTACTGTCAACAGTACTATTCTGCAGGCATCACTAAATGCAGCATTAAATGCACCCAGCTGATGCGAAGCATTTCTTCAATCATTTGTCTTTAATAACCTTGTACTTCAGCATTTATTACTCCAAGGGGCATTTATTACCGTTGGGAAGACTTTATGATCCTTTCCACTTGGTTGTCGGAAGTGCACGTCTGATGGCGAACCAAGCTGATCTCAAACTTGAACAAATCTGATTTGAGTCGGCTGATCTTCATCAGTCTGATATCTTTCCTTCAGCAGATCAGAAGTCTTGGACCTTGAAATTTGACTCTTCTGATGTCTTCATTACTTAGTCAAAATTTCTTCAAAGGGATCATCAGCTAAGTTAACCCATACTTAGCCAATTTTGAAGTTTTGGAATCCTTCAAAACCTCCCTTAACAAATTGTCTTTAGTGCCTTCATCTTCATCCTTATCCAACAATTTCCCCCTTTTTGATGATGACAAAACTTCAGCTAAGTACCTGTTAAATACCTTAACTAAAGATTGTAATCCTCAAAATTTTCTGAGATAGAAAAAGTATATTGGATTGAACTTGTCTTTTTATAGATGTTGAAAAAGAATTGCAAGTACAAGTTCGTCAGATGAGATGTCTGAAGAATAGATAATGTAAACTGATTACAAAGGATGTTTAAATAAAATTCTAATTATCAGCTTCATCATCAAATTCTTCTAGCACTTCTTCATATTCATAAGATGACTCCTCATCATCTTCTTCTTCTTCATCTTCATCAGCTTCTTCACCTTGAATGATGACTTCTTTAGCAGCTTCCATCTTTTCTTTAAGTTGCAGCTCTCTTAGAAGTTCCATGGCCTTCCTGGCTGATTCTGTATTTCTGTACTTGGTCAAAGGCTCTGATTGATCAGCAGCAGAGTCTTTGGATTCAGCCATTACTTCATCAGTTTTGGCTTTTTCCTTAGTCTCTTCTTCAGACTTGTCTTTACCTTGTTCCTTTCCAAGTTCTTCTTCAGCAGGCTTGGTCAGATCAGTAGCTTTATCAGTCTTGTTGGCTTCAGTAGAAGTTTCCTTGGTTGATTCTTCCCTTTTCTCTTCCCCCTTTTTGTCATCATCAGACTTGATGACTTCTTCAGGTTTAGCAGCAGGGTTGAATGCAACTGTTGGAACCTTCATAGCAGCACCTATAGTCTTTAAATTCTGATTAACTACGTCATGACTTGCTGTAAGATGATGAAGAGTTGTGCTGATGTTGTCAGTCTGATCATTGAAGTAGTCAATGTTAAGGTTTATAGTTGCAATTTCATTGTTGATTTCTTGTGCAGCTTTTGATACTTCTTGCAACATCCCTAAGTTGATTTCCTTCTCTTCTTGACTAACTTTGATGAAGGTTGCAATCCGATCAGCAATCTTGTGTTCAGCTCTTTGAAGGGCAGTATGAAGGTGATTTACATCAGCCTTCACTTCTTCCACGTTTCTGTTCATTTCATTTAAGCTGTTCACTAACTGCAACGAATGATCTTGAGGAATAGGAATACTGTCAATCTTCTTCTTGATAATCTCTGTTGTTGAGTCTTGTACAGTTTCCAGCTGAAGTTTGTTGGTTTCTGCCAACTCTGCTTTAAGTTCATCCTTCAGCTCCTCTTTGACCTTCATCAACTGCTTACCATGCTTCTCTTCCAGTTCCTTCATAGAATTTTCCATCAACATCTGGAAAGCTTCCATCAGTGATGAGTGTTCATCACCTGATGAAGCAGAAGCAGCAGCTTCCTTTTCTTCAGTTTCCTGGTGGACAGGAATGTCTTACATTTTTGTCTCTTGATGAACGTCAGAAGCCTTAGCATTCCACTCAATGGCTAAGGTCTTGTCAGCAGCTTTGTGTTCATCAGTGACGTCATCATAGAACAGGTTAGTGATTGTGCCATCATCGTTGAAGCATGTTGTTTGTCTAATCTGCCTCACAATGATCCAGGGATTTACAAAGGCATTGTTTCCCTTAGGCACTTCACTGAACTCCTTTACTTCCTTGCCAAAAATGATGTGCTGGATACTTGGCAGTTGGGGCAACTCACTTGAGTGACC
This sequence comes from Penstemon eatonii, assembly GCA_038501285.1. Classification (NCBI taxonomy): domain Eukaryota; kingdom Viridiplantae; phylum Streptophyta; class Magnoliopsida; order Lamiales; family Plantaginaceae; genus Penstemon; species Penstemon eatonii. The sequence goes on from CM076713.1 coordinate 33,016,349, forward strand.
CTGCTGATATCTTGACCTTTCTGCCCATCTTTTCAAGGCGGTCATAACAGCAATGTTCAATGCCCTTTCTTCAGCATTTTCTGATTTCTTCCTTTTGGCAGGTAAGTTGTTCTCAATTATCTTGGCCTCTGCTAGGGCATACTCCCTTGCATAGTGATGCATAGCATCTCTGACGTGATGAGGGTCTAAGGCCTTTTGAATGGAGTCTGTTTTCAGCCAATTAAGAACCCATCGTTCTTCATCAGCTAACTCCTTTGAGTTTTGAAGTTCAATAATGGATTTGTTCAATCTGCTGTCTCTCCAGTTGATGTATCTTGGCTTCTCAAGATTGAACAATGTCTTCAACATCAGCTTTTGATCATAGTAAGCTAAGGACTTTTCAAACTTCTTGAAGAGTTCCTTATCAGCATACACTATGTTGAAAGCTCTTCGAACTTCAAACTTCTCTTTGGGTTTGGGCTCAGCAGCAGGCATTTTTGGCTTCTTAGGCTCTTCTTCATTATCAGCAGCCTCTTTAATCTTGATGCCACCTCCATGGACAGGTCCATAGGCATCAGTTTTGCTGAGTTCAATGGCAATAGCCAAATCAGCAGCCTCTGCAGCTTCCCTTTCAGCCTTAGACATCTGTCTTCTGGCTTCATCCTTAGCAGCTTGAGCTTTACTTAGCTCAAGAGCTTTACATAGCTCAAAAGCTTTCTTTTCCTCCAATTCATTCTGCTTCCTCTGTTCAGCAGCTTCCCTTGCCTTTTTATCAGCCTTAGAAATTTTCTTTCTCTTAATTACAATCTTCTTCTTTCCTTTGTCAGCTGTAGCAGGGGCTGGACCAGCAGAAGAAATTGGTGCAGCAGCAATAGGATTGATGATCATTACATCTGGATCATCCTGAGATTGAGCAGCCTCAACTGTTGGTGCAGTTTGAGTCAACTGTTGCGCATCAGCTTTGTCAGCAACAGAGTCCTCAACAGCTCCAATTGGTCTTTCAGCAGACACTGGACTTTGCCTTACTAAGTTTTCTAACTCAGTAGGTTCTTCAACGAAAGTCATCTGCTTTCTAGCAGACTTCTTTGTTCTCCCTTCACGATAATTTGAAGCAGCAGTGTCTCTTTGTTGACTCCTTGTCCTGTGAGCAACATTCTCAGCAGGCAATTCAACAGACGGAGTCCTTGAAGGTGATGCAGGTGAAGCAGTCCTGACATCAGCAGTGACCTGATCAATAATCTTCGTGACTTGATCAGCAGCAGTCACTGACTCCAATTTCTTTGGGGTCTTCTCCTTAGGCTTATCAGCAGCCTTCTTCTTCCTTGTCTCAATAGCCAAGTCAGCTGTTTTGACTAATCTCCTTTGCCGTTTGGCGGGAACCTCCTTTGGTTCCTCATCTTCATCCTCTTTAGGCTCACCAGTCTTTCTCTTCATAACAGGCAAGTACTTGGACATTGCCTTGGACTTATGGATCTCTTTTCCATTCAACATAACACAACCCAGTTTTGACAACAGATAACTGAGTGTGATTCTGTTGTTGGTGTAGGGGCCTTTTCCTTTCTTCACTTCAAGGAAATCAGCGAAGATGTACCATATTATGATGGACCAGTTGACTTCCAGCCCATAATAGATAGCAGCCATGATGCTGAACCTCTTCATGGTAACAGCATCTAGAGAAAAGGTACAATTCTCTATCAGCTTAGAGACCATATCAGCCATCCTCTGATATTCGTCCTTCAGCTGTCTCTTCCTTATGTTGCCAGTCAACATTTCTCCTTCCTTGGCGCAGATCGCCCAGAATTGTTGGTGCTTTTCTTCAGTCAGCACAGTAACATCGTGTCTTCCTCTGTTTGGGAGACCAAACGTCTCGTGAAGAACAGCTGGAGTGATGACCACAGATTTGTCACCTACTGTCGCCTTGATTTCCATAGAGTTGTAATCAGCAAATGCTGTCTTGTAATACTCCATAACCTGGTCAGTCCAGATTACGCCTTCATTGTACTCCATGAAATTCACCAACTATGCAGATTTTAATTTCTCCAACAGTTCCTTCATCAAATCCGTACCAGATTGGTAGTAGGATTCATAGACTAGGAACATACCTTCAGCGGCCATCTTAATCTGTTGAAAGTTAGAAAAATAGGAAGAATTTTGCAGAGAATTTGCAAGTAATTTTTCTCACAAGTGCTTTTGAATATTTAGGGTGCGTAAAGAACTACACGGCTAATCAGATCTGGATTTATAGAGTTAGGGTATCTTGGATTCCGTGATACCAGCCAACCGTTAGATCCGTTTCTTGTCAGTGCTGATCGTGCGTCGTCAGTTACGACCTTTCAAATTCAAATCGCATTAAATGAGGAGCGGGAATTTGTACCGCCCTTCTGTCACTTGTAAAAGCGCGTTTTTAAATAAAACGTTTTAAACAGTCAGCTTTTACATAAGCGATCAGATGAGTAAACTTAAATACTTATCTGATGGACTAATGTCCTGATGACACAGTTGTTATCAGTGAAAGCCAATAGCTGATAACCTTCCTCAGCTGTTTGTCAATCCAGCTAGATAATAAATCTTCATTCTTCAAGACTTTAATCTTCTGTTGAAAACATAACTTCAACTAACTGACATTAACAGATTTCATCTTTTAATCAGAAGTACCGCTAGTCTTACACGTTCCCCCTGACTTTAAGAATTCATAAGTTAACTAGTCTGTTGAGAGTTAATCCTTGAAGATAAATAAGATGAGTAAGCTGTTGAACTCTAGTCTTCTGATGAGTTCCCCCTCAGCTTATGCATCTAATTTTAACAAACCTAGTTCAGCTCTTAGAGTTGAAAACCTTGTCTCACTTAGAGGTTTTGTGAAGATGTCAGCAATCTGATTTTCAGTGAACACATATTCTATCATGACATTTCCTTTCTCCACATGATCTCTAATAAAGTGATGCTTGATCTCAATATACTTAGTCCTTGAATGACTTGTAGTATTCTGAGTAAGACTGATTGCACTTGTATTGTCACAGTAGATTGGTATTCCACTGATCATGATATTGTAGTCTTCTAGTTGATGCTTCAACCACAAGATTTGTGCACAGCAAGCTCCAGCAGCTATGTACTCAGCTTCAGCAGTAGATATGGATACTGAAGTCTGTTTCTTACTCATCCATCAGACGACTACCTAAGAATTGACAGGCACCTGTTGTGCTTTTTCTATCAATCTTGCAGCCGGCAAGGTCAGAATCTGAATATCCAATAAGCTCAAATCCAGATTCCCTAGGATACCACAATCCCAATTCTTGAGTGCCCTTAATATACTTCAATATTCTTTTGGCAGCTAAGAGATGAGATTCCTTGGGATTTGATTGGAATCTTGCACAGACCCCAACAGAGTACATGATATCAGGTCTGCTAGCTGTTAGATATAACAGTGACCCAATAATGCCTCTGTACTTGGTTATGTCCACTGATTTGCCATCTTCATCTTTATCCAAACGAAGACTTGTAGACATTGGAATAGTAGCAGTAGAGCTAGTTTCCATACCAAATTTCTTGAACAGATCCTTTGTGTATTTTGCTTGGCTGATGAAAATTCCATCAGGCAACTGTCTAACTTGCAAACCAAGAAAATAATTTAGTTCTCCCATCATGCTCATTTCAAACTTGTTCTGCATCAGCTTTGAGAACTTATCACACATCTGTTGGTTAGTTGAACCAAAAATAATATCGTCCACATAAATTTGCACAAGCAAAATATGTTCTTCCCATTCAATAGTGAACAAGGTCTTGTCAACTTTACCTTTGCGAAATCCTTTAATTAAAAGAAAATCAGATAAAGTATCATACCATGCTCTTGGAGCCTGTTTCAGTCCATAGAGGGCTTTCTTCAGACGATACACTTTGTCTTCTTCTTGATAGACTTCAAATCCAGGAGGTTGTTCAACGTAAACTTCTTCTTGCAATTCTCCATTGAGAAAAGCTGATTTCACATCCATCTGATAGACGGTGAAATTCTTGTGAGCAGCATAAGCAAGAAAGAGTCTGATTGCCTCTAGTCTTGCTACTGGTGCAAACGTTTCATCAAAGTCAATGCCTTCTTCTTGGCAGTAACCATTGGCCACTAGTCTTGCTTTGTTTCTGGTGACTTCACCATCTTCATTCATTTTGTTTCTGAATACCCACTTAGTGCCAATGACTCTTTGATGACTAGGTCTAGGAACTAAGTACCAGACTTCATTCCTTTCAAATTGATTTAACTCTTCTTGCATAGCTTCAATCCAGTTGGAATCACTAAGAGCTTCTTCAACTTGTTTGGGCTCAATCTGAGATAGAAAGCTGGCAAACATTGCATCACTTGCAGCAGCTCACTTTATCCAAAGGATCACCAATCACCAGCTCTGGTGGGTGATTCTTGAGCCATCTAAGATCAGGTTGCAAATCATAATGCTGTCATTTGTTTTGATCTTGCAACACTACTGTTGGAGATCCAGTAGTAGTCTGTTGAACAGTTGTTGTCTGTTGAACAGTCTCTGGTCTATCAGCTGTTTGCAACTCGTCTGTTAGACAATCAGCACTGTGATTTTGAACAGCAATTGAGTTATCAGCTGGGTTGAGATCAGGTAGTATGATGGGAACATATTCTTCATTCCTTCCAACATTCAACTTCTGTAAATCAGTAGACAGATCTTGATTGATAATTTGATTCTTTTCAGAAGATTGACTTGGTTCATCGAATACTACATGAATAGATTCTTCTATTAGTAATGTTCTTTTGTTAAAAACTCTATAAGCTTTACTAACAGTAGAGTATCCTACAAAGACAGCTTCATCAGCCTTTTCTGCAAATGCAGTAAGGTGATTTTTACCATTATTTAAAACATAGCATTTACAACCAAAAATTTTAAAGTAATGAATGTTTGGCTTCCTGTTGTTCCAAACTTCATATGGAGTCTTGTTTTGGTGCTTATTGATCATGCATCTGTTTTGGGTAAAACATGCTGTGTTTGTTGCTTCTGCCCAAAATCTTTGAGGCAGCTTAGCTTCAGCTATCGTGGTTCTGACAGCTTCCTTCAGTGTTCTGTTTCTCCTTTCAGCAACACCATTTTGTTGAGGGGTTCTAGCAGCTGAATACTCATGATGTATTCCTTTGATATTACAATACTCTTCAACAGTAGAGTTTGTAAACTATGTCCCTCTATCTGATCTGATCTTCAATATCTTTATGCTTTTCTCATTCCGGATCAGTTCCATCAGATTAGTAAGATGTTCCTTGGTTTCACTTTTCTTCTTCATGAATATCACCCAAGTATATCTCGAATAGTCATCCACAACAGCTAGGCAGTATTTCTTTCCACCATTGCTGACTGGATCAATGGGTCCAAATAAGTCCATGTGTAGCAGCTCCAATATTCTTCCAGAAGATTGATGCTTCTTGCTTTTAAACGATGACTTGATTTGTTTACCCTTCTGACAGGCGTCACAGAGCTTATCTTTGCTCATGACTGTTTTAGGAATCCCTTCTACCAAATCATTCTTGATTAATCTGTTGATGGTCTTGAAGTTTAAATGATTCATTCTTTTGTGCCACAGCCAACTAACTTCACTTGGTGTTGATGCCACCAAACAAACGGTTGAATTCCTGTCAGCAGAATTCCAGTCGACTATGTAGATATTTCCTTGTCGTCTTCCAGATAAGATTATCTTCTTTGTACAAATCTGTTCAACATAGCACTTATCTGTTGAGAAGATAACAGAATATCCCTTGTCACAAAATTGACTTATGCTCAGCAGATTATATTTGAGGCCTTTAACATATGAGACGTCAGATATCTCTATGTTTCCTTTGATTAATCTTCCTTTAGCTTTAATCTTGCCTTCTTTGCTGTCCCCAAAAGTAACTTTTGGACCATCCACAACAACTGCATCCGTCAGCTCATGTATGTTTCCACACATGTGTCTTGAACAGCCACTGTCCAAGTACCAGATTTTCTCTACTTTACTCCTACTCCTAATCCTAACCTACAAAACAAAATAAAATTGTTTTAGGTACCCTTATTGAGAGGGTCCTGAAGGATTAGTTCCACCTTTGACAACCCAAGATGATGAAGTCTTAGGCTTCTTAGGCTTCTGAGTTTCAACAGGAGTATGAACAGCTTTGCCTTTACCACGTTCATCAGATTTATTATATTGTTGATGATCAACATGATAAGGATAATGTTCATATGTAGAGTAAGATGCATGATATGGAGGATATGCATGCATTGGATGAGCATGGTAAGGTGCATAGTAAGTTGGAAATTGAGGTGCATGATACATAGGATGATATGCAGCAGGTTGCACATAGTAAGACTCATTTCCATACCAAGCATTTTGATTTTTCTTGACTTTATGCTTCTTTGGTTTACTATTTGCTTGCTCATTAACAGACGACTTAGTTTTATCACTAGTCTGATTAGTTTTAGCCTTATCAGATGACTTCCTAGGACTCTTCTGTTTAGGCCTACTAGTCTGTTTTCCTACACTAGGCTCTTTGCTCTTTTTAGCCTTAGGAGTTTTCTTCTCCTTTAATACTTTCTTAGGTGAAGCAGGTCTAGCAGTTTGAACATACAGGATGACCTTACTATTGTCAGCAGATATAAATTTCTCAGTATGATTCAATTCTTGCTTATCCTGTTCTAAAGGTATCTTCTGTTTACTAGATGTATGCGTGGATGCAACAGATGATTTCTCATGAGACTCAATAACTTTTTCAAGTTCCATGATTTTTCCTTTATAAACTTCACATTCAGCTTTCAGAGATTCATGTTCTTGCTCAAGCTGTTTATATTCAGCTGATTCTCTTGGCTTTTCAGCTGTGAGTTTCAGTGAACTATTTGTTGGGATTCGGTAAGATAAACAGCCCTAGGCACAGCGGAATTTAATAATTTTAGGACCTCTTACGGAATCTTGCCAGGATACTACTCTAGGTGTATATATATGAACATAAATAAAACGATAGTATAAGTTTGCACGTTATACCTATCTCCTTGCAAATCCTCTGCTAGCAAAAACGAACTCTGATTTTCTCCTCAGGCAAATCGATCCAAGCTCTGCAGCAGCGCCCCACGTGTTGCGCCTCTACGGGTTGATACACCACAATTACACGAAAATAATAAATCTTGATCAGCTAGAACACAAGATATATTATGATCTAGGATATAGGAACGATTTTTGGAACAAAGTCGAAAACGAAAAATTCTTCCACAGGGAAGAATGGGTTCGGCTATTGCTATGTGGGAGAGGGAGAGAAAATTTTGCTCTTGCTCAATTTTTGCTTATTGAGTTGTGTGAAAAATAACTATAAGATAGCTACTTATAGTTATCTCCCTAACCTAGTCCTATTAGGACTAGGGTTCTTCTCTCCTACATGGGCCATGACCCTCTTTAATTAGAAGACCAAGTCTCCTAATTAATTCATGGCCCAGTTAATTAATTTGACCAGGCTTTATTTAATCTCCCAATTAAATAGCCTAATTAATTAACTTAATCTCCCATTTAATTAAATCAGACTCTAAGTCTATTTAATTAAAATCCTTTCTAATTAATTAAATCCAACTTAATTAATTAATCCACAAATTAAATTCCAATTTAATTTATGATCCTGATCCAATTCCAATTGGATCCTTCTTTGTTCCAATTGGGTCGACCCAGTCGACCCATCCATTATAATCGACCCAGTCGATTATTCATCCAGTCGACCCAGTCGACTCGGTCGTTCTTATTTCCTCGCTTTCGCTTCATGTGTATTGTGTATGCCCCCGTAGGTTCACCACATAATTGGCCGTGGGTTATAATTAAATATTATTTAATTATTCGAGTAAGATTTACTCTAAATCAATCGAACACTCTGTCGATTGATCATTCCAAAATTAGCACCCCTGCCAATTTGGGAATTCTCCCACACTCCACGGTCGATGTCCAGCCACAAGCCCATGGAGCCCAATCACTGGTGAATTAATTCAGTGAACCTTTTATCATTTACAATTTCCATATACGACATAATCTCTCCATCGATCAATCTCCCAGTCGAGACTTAAGGGTATGGTCTTTCATCGGTTTCCCTTTTCCTTTGTCTTGACCTTATGAATTCTGGTCTCGAAATAATTCTCTTTGACTTAACCTTTATGAGCTACTTACATAAAGCCGTCAGATACCTCGGCCGAGGATTTTACCAGAATTAATTTCTCACAGAAATCCATAGGAGAATTTCCCAATCTATCAAGTCGGGTCAATGGATCCTTTGTTGATGATATGAATCTGCATACGAGTTCCTCTATACCCAATATGAGTCCACAGAGACTTTCTGGCGATCTCCAGTCAGTCGGGACTCATATCAAAGCATAGACGTTCTCGCACCAGATAAACCCTATCATCTCAAGTAGTTAGGGATCGTTCCTCGTATACTATTGTAAATTGGAATAACTTCATCCCCGATATGCGACTACCGCTTCCATGGTGAGTTATTTCCTAGTTGGGGTATTCAGTGCGCTTGCCATCCCAGCAAACCACCCACTTATGTGTATCGACTATCCCAGTCACGCTCGTGGACCCCAGCGTCCTCCAGTTCATCGGAGTATACACAACAGTGAGAGTCTAACCGAATCCAACGATGTCCTATCTCGATTGGATTCTATGACTCTTGAATATGTTCTAGATCACGGCCTTGGAGATCAGTCCACGGGTTGTCCCATAGCCCTGTGATCTAAGGACTTCTATCCTTATGCGTAGATAATTATTACATAAGATAAAGTTGACCATATATATAAATGCATTTATTAATCCAATCGAATGGTCCTTTCAATTAAATGCAGCCAAAACAGTTGGCTTGCAGGACACTATTCTATCAATCTCCCACTTGTACTAAAGCCAACTTTTCATACTTCTGATTCCCATCTTAGACAGATGTTTTCGGATGCCTTTGAGGCAATGGCTTAGACAGCGGGTCCGTCGTATTATCCCTTGAGGTGACACGTTCCATCTTTATGTCTCCTCTACCAATGATATAAATATCAAATGGTATCGTCTTAGTTCGTGCTTGGATTCTGATGAGATCTCGACTCCTTCGCTTGCGAGATAGCTCCATTATTATCACAGAAGATAGTAATGGCTCGACAATGCTAGGTATCACATCCAATTCCTGGATGAAGTTTTTCATCCAAACACCTTCCTTTGCTGCTTCACTCGCGGCAATGTATTCTGTCTCGGTGGTTGAATCTGCGGTAGTGTTTTGCTTGGAGCTCTTCCAGCTTACCGCACCACTATTGAGGCAGAACACGTATCCAGATGTCGACTTGAAGTCGTCTACATCACATTGGAAGCTAGAATCAGTATAGCCTTCCAATTTCAATTCTCCTCCACCGTATACCAAGAACAATTCCTTAGTCCTTCTCAGGTACTTCAGAATTGCCTTTACGGCTATCCAGTGCTGCTCACCTGGATCAGACTGGTAGCGACTTGTAACGCTTAGAGCGTACGCCACGTCTGGTCTAGTACACATCATACCATGCATTATGCTTCATATCGCGGATGCATATGGTATTCGAGACATATTGCTTCTCTCTTCAGGCGTCTTTGGGGCCATAGACTTAGAGAGTGCAATCTCATGTCTCATTGGAAGCAATCCTCTCTTGGATTCTTCCATGCCAAATCTTTTCAATATTTTATCTATGTACTGGGATTGGGAGAGGCCCAGCAGTCCTTTTGATCTATCTCGGTAGATCCTTGTACCTAGTACAAAGGATGCTTCTCCCAAATCCTTCATCGAGAATTGTGTAGATAACCATGCTTTAGTTTCGGACAACACTTTCACATTTGTTCCCAATGAGAAGAATGTCATCAACATAAAGCACAAAAATTCAACTGTACTCCCACTGACCTTCTTGTACACACAAGGTTCGAACATGTTTTTGATGAATCCAAAAGTTTGGATTGTCTCATCGAAACGAATGTTCCAACTTCGGGAAGCTTGCTTCAGTCCATAAATGGACCTCTGGAGTTTGCACACCTTGTGTTCATCTCCTTTGGATGTATATCCTTTTGGTTGCTCCATGTAGATCTCCTTATCAATGTCCCCATTGAGAAAGGCAGTCTTTACATCCATCTGCCATATCTCGTAGTTATACCACACAGTTATGGCCAGCAAGATTCGAATGGATTTAGGCACTGCGACAGGCGAGAAGGTCTCCTCAAAGTCGATGCTTGGCCTTTGAGTGTATCCTTTGGCCACTAGTCGCGCCTTGTAGATTATTACCTCTCCGTTCACTCCAAGCTTTCGCTTATAGATCCACTTGCAACCCACGGGAGCTACTCCCACTGGTGGATCTACCAAGGCCCAGACCTTGTTCGAGTGCATGGAGTCCAATTCGAATTCCATGGCTTCACGCCACTTTCCCGAGTCTATGCCTAGCATAGCCTCTTCGTAAGTCCTTGGGTTGGTTAGAGACTGTCTAGTCTCACTCAGCAGACCGTAGTACCTTTTGGGTTCTCTACGTTGTCTTTCTGACCTACGAAGTATCGGTGTACTTTCTGATGTAATTTCATGCTCTTGTTCTCCCACTGCCTGTGGTGATGGGTCGGCTTGATTGACCTCTTCGGCCTTTTCAGCTTCAGTGACCTCATCTAGTTCTACGTTGTATTCCTTCTTGCCTAGCAAGAAATCCTTCTCCAAGAAGTATGCGTTCCTTGAGACAAACGTAGTTTATCTTGTAGGATCGTAGAACTTGTATCCTATAGAGTTTTCTGGATACCCCACGAATTGCATAAGATGGACTTTACGTCCAACTTATCTCCCACCAGCTTATTCACATAAGCGGGAGACCCCATATGCGCATGAATGCACATGAAGGTACAATACCAAAACTCATATCACGTGATATGTTTTGGATCTGGCTTCAGAGATACTTAGCTCAGTATCTTCAATTTTCTCGATCAAGTTTCATTTGTTTGAATAAGGAATTTCATGTAAGATTTCTTAATGGACATTTACATGTCCAGAATGCTTGACAACATACAACGTTTCAAGCGGGTCTTACATTTCGAGAATCTAATTCTCTATCAAATAATCAATGGCGTACTGCCTATGCATGTTTGATTTTGAATCGATCCAAATCTCTTACATGCTCTCATTGATTAGGCTCTCTTCTTTTATTCCAAAAGTAATTTGGAATTGTACATCACAACGTACTTTTACCCATGAGGGTACCAGAGACGCCTTATCTCCCACTAATGCTTTAGTGTTTCTACACACTTATAAATGGATTAAATCCATTCCAGTCGTTTATCCCTCTTGGTTGCCTAGCAACCAACTACTAAATCTAATTTCCATTAAGCAAGATTCGAAAGTCGGTTACTATGTACAGCATCCCAGTCAAGCTCGACCCAGTCGAGCTCAGTCTTTGAATCTTTAATTCGGAAATATGTTTCAGTATTCGTGTATCACCTTTCGGTTTTACAACGACTCAAGTGTGTGAAATCTTGATTATTTATATTTTATTGACTATGCATATTATATTTAGTCGATATATGAGTATCCATACTCATTTGCTTATGTACACCTTTTGCGTATAAATCTTATAGCGCAATCAGTTCCAACCATTATGGAACTATCACATCCCTTAAGACAAGGGATGGTATAAGCAAATTCTAATGATCTAAATAATTCATGGCTTTAGATGCATTGAATGCATCAATGAGTGCTTCATCGGGCATCCAACACCCTTATGCATTACTTTAACCATAAGGTTAAGTTCAATAAAATTTGATCATCCCTTATAGGATGAATAGGTTCAATTCCTCTTTCCCTTGATCTTAATCCATGGAAGAACAATTTTGATTGACTTTTCAACTTATCATCCTTACAGAAAAACCTCCAAGGTTATTTCCCTTCAGAGAGGATTCATTCCTCTTCTTCCATCTCTCGAGCCTTTTGAGGCCTTCTAACAAGATGTTACTTCCCATTTATGGGAGATTTCATGTTTGCCTTCAAGAAAATTTGGGCTTGAGAACCATCCTCAACCCTCTGGTGAAACTTATCACCTTTCTTATTTGAAGAGTAACCTCAAAAAGGCAGCTTGGTGAAACCTATCACCATTCCGGTCGAAGTGTAACTTCGAAAGGAAAATCAATGAAATCTTTGTAAGGAGATTAGTCCTTTCTTGGACTCGAGAATAATTTCTCAAGTTTCGAAGTCATTCAAAAATTCATTTGGGTTCAGTCAATTTATTTGATTCAAGTATGATGGTAAAATATTCAAGGATACATCATTTATGAAAAACTATCATAAACATGACGATAAATACGCGACAGATTAATATCAATGCATAATTTACAAACATGGTTTTCATTTGTAAATTACTCCCACTATTTTTGTCGAATACTTATGCCCCCACATAAGGTTCGGGAAATAAAAATTTCCTAATGGGCTCAAGGCCCAAATGCAATCGCTCAGTACCCACGACTCGTTGGCCATACCAATCGATCCACTTGGTGGGCGATCACGTCGCCGGTTAACCATCCCAGCTAACCCTTGAGTTCATTCAGCCTCGGTTTTCGTTATGGACCCACGACTCGTGAGACATCCATACTTACTCGCGTTAAATCATGTCCAATACTCGTGAAGAGAAATAGTTCAATCCTAGACGCCCCACGACTCGTGAGACAGTGCCTAGAACCTTGCTATCCCCTCCCTTGGCACTAAACTGTGCATCGAGGCAATAGACATATCATCTTCCTATAGCTCGACCCACGACTCGTGAGACATCGAGATATATTTGTACAATATGCCTAAGACCTAGTAATTGGATAGGCTCGGACCATAGACACCATTCATATGCGCCCGTTAATCGATTTAATATTCTAATTGAGTTTTTAAGTTCAATTGGAGGTTTTAAGTTTTCTTCGTGCGAGGTCTCATCAGATTATGCTTTATCTTGTTTACGTGATCTATTCTAAGCATGCAAGACATACATCAAAGAATAATAGTAAACATATATCACCTAGCATTGCACATATGATTGGTCGATTGCCCATCCTATGCGATCCATCACGAGCCACATGATGGACCAATTGGTCAGTCTAGGGTGGAAATTAAATGTCCTAACTATTACAATTTACAAACCCATACATCATGGGCCTTCTTGTAATATCCACCTTGATTGGGCCTCCATGTAATGTATTGGGCCTCCATGTCCTCCAAGGTTATGGGCCTCCATGTGGATCTCCAAGTCTTCATGAGGTCTTCTTGGCTCCAAGCCTATTCTAAGCCTAGCTTATAAAAATAAAGGCCCTATTCTATTACAATTGTTTGCGCAAGCAAGGGCACCAATCAGGCCCATTTAATTACAACCCATAAAATAAATAAACCAAAAACTACACAGGGCTTAAGGGCTAATTCGATCAATCCACACATTCACTCAAGAACATGCATAAATTCACATAAGGGCATAAATGTAAATTTACCGGCTCCTTTAATTTTAATTCACAAAAATTATCCAAGTTAATTTAATTTTGAATTAACAATTAATCTCTAAGATTAATTAACTCTTACTTGAGTTCTAAGTAATCTTCAAACTTATCTTGATTAAATTGGTTAATTAAGGTAATCTAAATATCTAAGATTCTTACCTTATCCAAAACTCTAAGTTTCCCAAAGTTTCCAAATCTCTAAGATTTTCAAGATAATCCTATTTTGTCCAGATTAGTTTAATTAAGGTAGTGTTCACATCTAACAAGATAACTACCTTATCCAAAAACTCCAAGTTTCCTAATCTAATAAGATCTCTAAGATCTTTAATCTTGGTAACTTGCTAGAAGAGATTAATTTTAATTAAATCTCTTCTTACAATTGAAACTCTAAGTTTCCTTGTTTAATAAGATCTCTAAGATCTTTAATCTTGGTAACTTACTAGAAGACATTAATTATAATTAAATGTCTTATCACAAATGAAACTCTAAGTTTCCTTGTTTAATAAGATCTCTAAGATCTTTCCAAGATTCACCAAGATTCCATAACAATCAAATCTCCAAGATTTTCAGATTTATCAAAATAGGCAGAATTAGAGTCCAACCAAAAGTCAGCCAATATGTGACCAATCGAGGATTGCCACGTGGCCAACACACGCGACCACAAAGTCCGCGCGTGGGCTGTCTGTGGCAGCCGCGGCTGCGCGTAGCAGTGCACGGCGGCGCGTGGCTGTGCGTGACAGCATGCGGCAGACAGCCCGTGGGCTGCTGTCGTGTGCTGCACGCGCAGCCTGTGTGCTGCTCGCACGCTGCTGTGGGCAGCAGCTCGCGGTGGCCGCCCAGCCGCGGTGCGTTGCCGCGCACCGCCGCGTGCCACCGCGGTTGGATCCATAAATTTTTTTTTTTTTTGTGTTTCGATTACTTTTGATTTAATTAAACAGATCCAATTAATTAAATCCCAATCCAAAATAAAAATTAACATGATAAAATTTCGAATCAAAATTTTACATTAACTCTAAGTTAACAGATCTATGTTCTAAAACATGCAAAGTTAAAGAACTAGCCACACATAAATCAAACATATGATTTATAACACAGAATTTGCAAATTCATATATATACAAAGCCTAGAGTTGGCTCTGATACCACTGTTGGGATTCGGTAAGATAAACAGCCCTAGGCACAGCGGAATTTAATAATTTTAGGACCTCTTACGGAATCTTGCCAGGATACTACTCTAGGTGTATATATATGAACATAAATAAAACGATAGTATAAGTTTGCACGTTATACCTATCTCCTTGCAAATCCTCTGCTAGCAAAAACGAACTCTGATTTTCTCCTCAGGCAAATCGATCCAAGCTCTGCAGCAGCGCCCCACGTGTTGCGCCTCTACGGGTTGATACACCACAATTACACGAAAATAATAAATCTTGATCAGCTAGAACACAAGATATATTATGATCTAGGATATAGGAACGATTTTTGGAACAAAGTCGAAAACGAAAAATTCTTCCACAGGGAAGAATGGGTTCGGCTATTGCTATGTGGGAGAGGGAGAGAAAATTTTGCTCTTGCTCAATTTTTGCTTATTGAGTTGTGTGAAAAATAACTATAAGATAGCTACTTATAGTTATCTCCCTAACCTAGTCCTATTAGGACTAGGGTTCTTCTCTCCTACATGGGCCATGACCCTCTTTAATTAGAAGACCAAGTCTCCTAATTAATTCATGGCCCAGTTAATTAATTTGACCAGGCTTTATTTAATCTCCCAATTAAATAGCCTAATTAATTAACTTAATCTCCCATTTAATTAAATCAGACTCTAAGTCTATTTAATTAAAATCCTTTCTAATTAATTAAATCCAACTTAATTAATTAATCCACAAATTAAATTCCAATTTAATTTATGATCCTGATCCAATTCCAATTGGATCCTTCTTTGTTCCAATTGGGTCGACCCAGTCGACCCATCCATTATAATCGACCCAGTCGATTATTCATCCAGTCGACCCAGTCGACTCGGTCGTTCTTATTTCCTCGCTTTCGCTTCATGTGTATTGTGTATGCCCCCGTAGGTTCACCACATAATTGGCCGTGGGTTATAATTAAATATTATTTAATTATTCGAGTAAGATTTACTCTAAATCAATCGAACACTCTGTCGATTGATCATTCCAAAATTAGCACCCCTGCCAATTTGGGAATTCTCCCACACTCCACGGTCGATGTCCAGCCACAAGCCCATGGAGCCCAATCACTGGTGAATTAATTCAGTGAACCTTTTATCATTTACAATTTCCATATACGACATAATCTCTCCATCGATCAATCTCCCAGTCGAGACTTAAGGGTATGGTCTTTCATCGGTTTCCCTTTTCCTTTGTCTTGACCTTATGAATTCTGGTCTCGAAATAATTCTCTTTGACTTAACCTTTATGAGCTACTTACATAAAGCCGTCAGATACCTCGGCCGAGGATTTTACCAGAATTAATTTCTCACAGAAATCCATAGGAGAATTTCCCAATCTATCAAGTCGGGTCAATGGATCCTTTGTTGATGATATGAATCTGCATACGAGTTCCTCTATACCCAATATGAGTCCACAGAGACTTTCTGGCGATCTCCAGTCAGTCGGGACTCATATCAAAGCATAGACGTTCTCGCACCAGATAAACCCTATCATCTCAAGTAGTTAGGGATCGTTCCTCGTATACTATTGTAAATTGGAATAACTTCATCCCCGATATGCGACTACCGCTTCCATGGTGAGTTATTTCCTAGTTGGGGTATTCAGTGCGCTTGCCATCCCAGCAAACCACCCACTTATGTGTATCGACTATCCCAGTCACGCTCGTGGACCCCAGCGTCCTCCAGTTCATCGGAGTATACACAACAGTGAGAGTCTAACCGAATCCAACGATGTCCTATCTCGATTGGATTCTATGACTCTTGAATATGTTCTAGATCACGGCCTTGGAGATCAGTCCACGGGTTGTCCCATAGCCCTGTGATCTAAGGACTTCTATCCTTATGCGTAGATAATTATTACATAAGATAAAGTTGACCATATATATAAATGCATTTATTAATCCAATCGAATGGTCCTTTCAATTAAATGCAGCCAAAACAGTTGGCTTGCAGGACACTATTCTATCACTATTTTGCTCCTTTAGCAATATCATCTCTTCCTTAAGCTTTTTAAATGCTTCAGCAATAGTAGTATTGTTAAGCATCATTTGTTCAAATGAACTAAATAGTTCATTTTCAAGAGGAGTTACCTCATCCTCAGAGTCATCAGATTCCTTAGCCATCAGGCAGAGAAGGGCAGGGCTCTCTTCATCAGAAGACTCTTCATCAGAAGTGTCAGAATCTGAATCAGATGAGTAGACGGCAGCTGGCTTTTCTGCTTCTGCTATCATCGCCTTAGCTTTCTGATGCTTTCTTTCTTTTCTGATTCTCTTTTCTTCTTCCGTGTACTTTTCAGCTTTAGGATATGGGCAGTCTCTAATGAAATGACCCAGTTTCCTGCAATTATAGCACATCATCTTAGATTTATAAGAATCTTTATCCTGAGAAGAAGTAGGGTTAGAAGTAGAAGCATTCTTATATTTGTTCTTCATTTTTCATCTGTAGAACTTTTTGAAGTTGTTCATCAGCAATGCAACGTCTCCAGCAGTGTACTCCTTTTTGTTGAGTAGTGTGGCTTCATCAGATGAGTCCACATCTTTGCTTTTGTGAGCTGGCCTTCTTGGATTTTTAGCAGCAACAAGTGCAGCTGTGGGACTTGAAGTTGAGGTTTCTTCAACACCCATTCTTGGCAGTTTATACTCATACGCCTTGAGTACGGAGAACAGCTCTGTAAGAGAAATCTTCCCCAGATCTCTTGATTCTTCCATTGCTGTCACCTTCATGTTGAACTTGGGAGGCAGGGCCTTCAGAACTCTGACGGTGATCTCCTTGTCAGTGAAGGTCTTTCCCAGCTTTAGAACTTCATTCAATGTTCTGGTAAACCTGGTATCCATCTGATCAATGGTCTCTCCAGATTTCATCTTGAAGTTGTCCAGCTTCTCCAAGGCAACACTGAGCTGATGCTCTTTGATGGCGTCGTTTCCTTCGCTCATGTCACGAACCTTATCCCACATTCCCTTTGCAGTTTTGCAATGTTTGACTTTGTCAAACAGATCGTTGTCTAGGGCTTTGGTCATGATGAAACAGCCAACTTTATCCAGATTGAACAGCTTTATCTCTTCGGCTGTCATCTCTGTTAAGTCTTTTTCCACCACCAGTTCAGCTTCATCAACTATAATGGTCTTGGTGAATTTGAATGGACCTTTTATGATACATGTGTACATGTTATCATTATAGGCAGCTAAGAAGATCTCCATTCTGATCTTCCAGTCTTCAAATGACAAACCAGCAATGTGGGGAACATGGCTGATACAGTCCATTTTTCAAAAAGTTTTGATTTTTCAAAAAGATGCTCTTTTGAAAAGTTTTAAAACCTTTGAAAAACACTTGGATCAAGCTCGTTGATCAGGCAGCTGATTCTAATGAACAACCCGCTCTGATACCACTTGTTGGTCCCAAGTGGTCAGAAGAGGTTTAGAGGGGGGGGCGAATAAACCTCTTTAAAAAATTTCTTCCAATTTTTAACTTTAAAACTTTTCTCTAACTGAACAGACTAAGCTGATCAGAGTAGTAAGTTACAATTCTGTTCGCGAACAAATCTTTGAACAGCTTTGTTGACCACTCGTCTGATTGTTACTTAGCTGATTTTGTTAAAATCAGTTTTAATGCTTAGAGTACTTGCAGCGGATTTATCAAAGTGTTTTTCACAAGTGATCTCAGCAGTTTGAAAAGTGTTTCCCCAGTTTTATAAACTCCTTTTAATATCTTTTCAAACAGTTAAGTAAAGTGTTTTTATATAATCAGAAAATATGCAAGTTTAAAAGCAATGTAAAAACACAAGTATTTTTATAATGGTTATATGGATGTAAATATCATTTAATCCACTCGTCCAAGTCACAAAGATCTTGGGTTATACTATAATCACAAAGTTTACAGCATACTCTGCTTGCGCCAATCAACAAATGAAAAGGCCACAAGTGCGCAGTAGGAAATCACTTAGAAACTCTTACTCTCCGAAGTAATATCACTCACAAAGATGGATATCTACTTCTCACAACACTCAGTTTTACAAATTCACTCAGAAGATGTATTTATCTTTGTTCTTCAACTTCGCTTTTCGTCAACAAATGACTAAGCTGATGAGTGAGCTGTTCTTGAGACTTAAGAGTTCTGCTTCGAAAATTCTCTCAGAAAGTGTGTTGCTTATTTTCTCTTCGTCTCTTCCAGCTATTTATACTTGAGGTTTGAAAAATGTCCGTTGAAGAGAGACAAGACTCAAATTCCTCGAGTACTGGTCCTTAAAATCCGTGAACGGCTCTTTTGCAGTCTGTCTGTACTGTCAACAGTACTATTCTGCAGGCAGCATTAAATGCAGCATTAAATGCACCCAGCTGATGCGAAGCATTTCTTCAATCATTTGTCTTTAATAACCTTGTACTTCAGCATTTATTACTCCAAGGGGCATTTATTACCGTTGGGAAGACTTTATGATCCTTTCCACTTGGCTGTCGGAAGTGCACGTCTGATGGCGAACCAAGCTGATCTCAAACTTGAACAAATCTGATTTGAGTCGGCTGATCTTCATCAGTCTGATATCTTTCCTTCAACAGATCAGAAGTCTTGGACTTTGAAATTTGACTCTTCTGATGTCTTCATTACTTAGTCAAAATTTCTTCAAAGGGATCATCAGCTAAGTTAACCCATACTTAGCCAATTTTGAAGTTTTGGAATCCTTCAAAACCTCCCTTAACAAATTGTCTTCAGTGCCTTCATCTTCATCCTTATCCAACAAAGAATTATCACTTTATACATTTTGTTGCAGGTGATCACCTTATATAATTGTTTGTTTTTACCGATTTTCGTTTCTACATCAGGTGCATTTTCTATTTTCTACTTTTATCGAGTTTTTCTTTTTCATTTCTGCTTTGTTAATTTTTTCACTTGATTAGATTTTTCTTTTCTTTTTATATTTGTCCAGTATAATTTTAATTATTTGTTGGATTAATTTCACTTTGTTTGATTTTTAGATATATCTTATATACATGCGTGTATATTTGTGACATATTTTTCTAAAAAACCTCTTTTTTCCAATTTTAGTGCATGGTCAAGAACTATTTTCACGTTGTATTTATGTTAAATTTTTTCACTTAATATTGGAATATTTACTTTTTTGGCTCATTACAATTCTTCTCTATAGTTTATTTTTCATTATATAATGTCGTTTTGGATCTATCTACTCGATGTATGAAAATATATTATTTCATAAATTTCTACATGGATGATGTGGTGCAATCCACATATGAGTTTTATCTAATTGAATTTTTGTATACCAAAACACAACGGGATGTGAATTGTCAACTACTTTTTAATTTATATCTAACATAATCTCGTGCATCCATGTATAATCGTTAGTATTTGTCAGCTAGCATGTACATGTATTTTTTTAACTCTTAAGTTTACTTTTGATGCATTGCTTTTTTCAATTAATTTTGATATTTTTTTCTTTGTGCAAAAGAAATATGTGTTTTAAAATAAAGTTTATCTGTTTTTTATTTCACATGTGCAATTTGAATTATATAAAATGATTAATATTGGACAACAATTAACATAATTTCTTTATCTTTCCCAATTTGGATTAATTTGGTATACTTTTTAGTTATTATAAGTGTATTGTGTTAAAAAAGAAAAACACAATATTAGTTCATTATTCTCTTCTCTATTGAATTCAACTTTATGATTATTAATTGAGTATGTATTATATTACGTGTTCCATGAATGGATACACTTAAGAAACCCCAAAATTTGTAATTTTTGTTTGATTTTGTATTTTTCTTTTATATCACATACATATGTTGTCCATTTAATTTAATTATTTTATAATTTAGATTAATTAAATTAATTTCACAATTTTCGTTTGATTAATATTCTAGAAGATTTGATGTACTTACATACTAATTTTTATAATATTCATTTTTTTATTAATTACGTATATATTATCCAAATTAATCTACAATGTACATTATAATTATAAACAATATAAATTATATATTTACAGCACTTTCCGTGTATAGCACAGATTATAGGCTAGCTATAGTTAATATAGATGCAGAACCCTAATCCCCACTACTTAGGGATTCTTAATCTATGGGCCTAACCCTAATGGGTTAATCATAATGGGCCATAATTTTTGAGTGTTTTCAACGTAGAGTTGTTAGATAATATATACTTACATAGGCAATGTACCTATCCGTGATATATGTAAATAGACACTTTAACTCTATGTGATATTGCAAAATGAATATTTTATCTCCTTGTAAAAATGTAAAATTAAGGGAGAAACAATGTGCTTCTTTTATAGAAACATAGGGAGTTATTTTACCTTTTTATTTATCACATAGAGTTAAACTGCTTATTTAAATAACACATGAAGTTAATTTGTTATTCACTCAAATATAATCTACGTTCTTCTTTTGTTCTTTTTCTTTATTTTTCTCGTTTTCTAAATATTTTCTCGTTTATTAAGTCACATTTTCATCTTTCCATCTTTTTTCGCCTGCACAATAGCAGTGTCAATTCGATCTTAAGACTTAAACTAAAGAAGACTCAATCGGAACAAATCTTGAATAAGAAACACTATTAAGTATTACATCTCCAAGTACTTATGTCAGGAATGTACTATTGATAATGTGAAGACAAAAAGGTTGACAAATGGTAAAATTTCAAAAATGATCCTCTAACTTTGGAAAATTGATAATTTCAAAAATGTACTATTGATAATGTGAAAACATCAATTCTTTAACTTTCCCTAAATTTCAGTTTTAGTCCCATGTATAATTCCTTCATCTAACTTCTAATAAATTTTAGTTTTTGTCCTGCAATTACAATTTTGGTCATATTATCAAAGTAACAGTTTGTAATTGCAGGACTAAAATTGAAATGTATTGAAAGTTAAAGGATAAAATTAGTAATCGCAAGACGAAAATTGAATTTGGGAATTTTTTTTGTTATGCATAGGAATAATTTGAAATTTGAAGAAAGTTAAGGACTAAATGTATGTCAAATATATTTACATGACTATTTTAAAAAGAATCTGAAAGATATAGGACTATTTTTAAAATTTTGCCGTTGACAAATCGACATAAGTATCAACATACAAGTTTGCCTAAAATAACAAAATGTTAGTTAAAAAAAAAAAAGTTAACAAATAATGAGAAATGAGACTTTAAAAATTATACTAAATGGAACTTGTTTTAGAGATCCAAATATATATAGAAGTTGATCTAACAAGTAAAAGAGACAGTATGTGATGAGTGAGCTTTCGTTAGGATGGTTCTTCCTAGTCGAACGCGACTCACCAATATGAGGATCAGCAGGTCAGCTATGCTAGTCCTCGATTTGTATAGGGGATCCTAACCTGAAAACAAAGACAACTACGTCAGGTTAATGCCGGTGGTTACCCGGCGATAACCCTCCGATGCTTAAGTAAGTTTCGAGATGAGTCGGGAAGTCGGAGCGTATTTTTTTGCTTAGAAGTGCGTACCTTTAATCGTATTTATGAGGGGTATTTATAGTGTTCTAAATGGGTCATCGGGTCAAATCACGATTGGACATAACGGTTCGAATATGGATCCTTAGCAATAGATTCGATCCAATTAGAAATGGATCACACATAAGAGGATGTCGGCCACCGTGTCGAATAAGTCGAAAGATCGGTGTCGATGCCGACGTCATGCTTATTTGATTATAAACGATGTGAAATCGAGGGGAAGGTCCTCGATATTAATCGACTGATCGATGAGTGTTTATAATGACGAAGACTTGGTACATCAAGAGTCCCCCAAGTTCTAGAGTTTGAGCGTAAGTTGAACTCTGGAAATTTGAATTAGTGTTTGTTTGAATTTTTAAATTCTGCTAGTATGGGGGGGGAGTCCCCCAAGTTCGAGAGTTCGACTGCAAATCGAAGTCTGGGACTTAAAGTATCGGAGCAGAATTTCCCGCCATAGCGTTGCCATTTTCGCGCCTTCGCAGATTTAGGGTTTAATCCGGCGGGTAATTTGAATTTTAGGGGTAGAAGATTAAGCGTCGCGTCTTTTCAGGGGGGATTGTGCAAATTCGCTGAAACGGTAGTTCTTTGCGCCTATATAAAGGTTTGTCGATTCTCCTGTTCTTTTACACTACGGTAAAAAATACATTTGTGACGTCGGAGCTCTGTACGCGAATAAAGGAGATCTTCATCGATTTTAGTTCCAAGATACTCAGAAAATGTCGGGCAGCGAAGCATCGACTCCAGAGAGTGTTCATGTGGAGGATGTGGTCAGGGATGTTTTTGGCGAGGAAGCAAATCGACCAGAAGGTCACGAGGGTGGTATATCGGGAAGTGGTGGGCAGGCTGATGACGATGATGAAGAGGAAGAGGAAAAGAGGCTGGTATACCATGAGATTCAAGCCGGGGACTATAGAAGGCCGTTGTCGGACTGGCTATCGTCGTTTTCGATTGCGGAGGGTTGGGTGGTATCGACGCCGAATAAAGTGCAGCGGATGCACGACCCCCCGAAGAATACCATAGCCATTCATGAGGCGTCGATGGAGTGTGGATTTCGAGTACCGATCGCTACGGAACTAGCGTCGATTCTCAATCAATTGGGTGTCGTGCCTGCCCAGATCGTTCCGAATGGCATGTCGATGATTCTGGGATTTATCGTCGTCATGAAAGCTTTTAGGCAAGAGCCGTCGTTTGGAAACTTTTGGTGTTTATTCACGGTGAAGGAGTCGCCGAAGTCAGGCGAGGGTTTCTATCAGGTTAGGTCGAGGGGGAATAGAAATAGTTTTCTCACCAACGCCAAAAGTTCTCATGGGAAGGGATGGAAATCTCGTTT
This sequence comes from Penstemon eatonii, assembly GCA_038501285.1. Taxonomy (NCBI): domain Eukaryota; kingdom Viridiplantae; phylum Streptophyta; class Magnoliopsida; order Lamiales; family Plantaginaceae; genus Penstemon; species Penstemon eatonii. The sequence continues at coordinate 33,039,823 of CM076713.1, forward strand.
TGTGTTTCTTAGACCTCCAAAGGGGCAAAAACTGAATATCACATCGTCTTGGCGTAAAGGCCCTATCGATGTACAGAGACCTCCACCACCTACCCTGTCGCCTCAATTTTTGGAAAATTTGCGTAAGTATTGCCTTAATGTGAAAGTTCTTACTCAAGAGTCGCATCTGCGTTCATGTGGGTTGTCTGCATCGAAGAGGAGGGGTGATGATCCTGCCCTAGAGGATCTTCTCAGGAGGGCCGTACTTGTGCCCAAAGGGAAGAAGAGGGAAACTCTAGACGCCGAGAATCGACGCAAATGGCCACATGGTTTTAACGCCATGGCTGGACCCAGTTCAGAGAGACTAGCTAAGAGCGTCGGCGATCATGAAGCTCGACGTGTCGAGATTAAGCGAGGGAAAAGGTCACGAGTGGAAGATGAAACAGAGATAAAGACAAAAGATGATCCCCTCGTTCCGATAGCGGATGATAGCGACAAGAGTTCAGATGATGATGAGTTCGATCTTAGTTGGTCGATTTCACAATGGGTGGACTCCGAACGTCAGTATCCCGCCGGTTTGGGCCCCAGTGATTCGGTTCTTCAACGGGGTTCTAAGGATGCCGGCTTCAAAAGTTTTATGCACAGCGTCTTCAGTCGCGACCAGAGGTGGTTATCGAGGAAGTCTCTGCAGAAGAACCTACATACCTCAGGGCGAGCAATATCTGCTGTAAGTTTCATTTCTCGACATCACCCTTTTTATGTCTGATAATGAATCAATAACCTGAGGTTCATTGATCTCTTTATTTTTTTTTTTTTTTTTTTTGTAGGTAATACAATATCTATTTCAAGGGTATCTCCAGGCTGATCTCGCGCAACAAGAAGTGGAGAAGCTTAAAGCTGATCATGAAGTTGCGATAAAAGAACGAGAGCAGCAACTCGAGGAGGCGGTTAAACAGCTCAGTATCGCCTCTCGAGAAGTTGAACGTGTTCGAGATGGGTATCCTCCAGAAGCTAGGATTGTTTCCCCAAGCCAGCGTTTGGCTATTGTGAAGGAGTTTCTTGCGTCTCCTGTGTATGAACACCTCGCCGACGCTAGAATGGGAGACGCTCTGGTCGAGATGCACGAGAAGACTATCAAACAATGTCAGCATAGAGGTTTCCTTACTGCAAACTTTGATCCTTCTATGATAGGGGCGGGGCTCGACGAGGAATGTCAACCTCCTGTGCTGATTGGTATAGATGAAGAAGTCGAAGCTGCTCGAGCACACGAGTTCGGATGTTTGATTTCATCAGATTAGTTGTAGATAGGTAGGAGTTTTGTAGGGATAAGTTTATATTAAGAATAGTCTAAATGTATTGATGAACCGCCAATGTATTTTTGTTGATCGATCAGTATATATTCTTCTATCTACTTGTTCCCGATCGTTGTTGAACTGAATCGTCGAGCTTGAGTATTGTAAATGGGCTAATATTTGGGCCAACTTTCTCACTTCGAAAGGAATGTTATTGGGCCGAAACAGGTGAATCGGTCCATTTTTTATTTGAACCGCCATGTCTGTTCAAAATATTTCGTCATTGGGCGCGCTCTTTGGGATTTTCGTCTATATATAGGGCGTTAAGAGCTTAACTGTTCACACTTATTAAAAACATATTGGGAGGGTAATCGTCGGAGCTCTGTCGATCAGCAACTGCCAGTCATCTTTAGTCGGTGCACTCCTTCCCTTTTAGGTATTTCTAACTCTTTTTCTTAATTATGTCTGGTGGGTCTAAGTCTCTAGGAAACGAATCCGTCGGGGAAGAGAAAGGCGCGTCGATAGGCTCTGTTAGGCGTTCGAAGGAGGAAGTTATGATTCCTTCAAGGTCTAAGTCGGAACGACATCGAACCAAGGAATTATTTAGTGCCATATCGGCATGTCGTATACGCATGTCGGACCAGACGTTAGTGTCGAAATATCAATTTTCTTCGGGTTGGGGTATTAGAATGCCGTCTTCGGATGACAGAATGAACGAGCCTCCGAGCGGTTATAGGGCTTTCCACATCGATAGTTTGGAGAACGGTCTTCGTTTTCCTTTAGCTAATGAATTCATCGATATAGTAAATAGTCTGGGGTTATGTCCTACTCAATTGGTCCCTAATGCTATAGGATATATTGCTGCGTTTTGTATAGTTATGAAAGCAGTCGGTCAACCTGCATCTTTTGCCAATTTTTGTGGTCTTTTTGATGTTCGCCCTTCTCCTCAGTCCAACGAAGGTTTTTACTTCGTTCGGTCGAAACCCAAAGTTAGGTTTCTTAGTGATCTAAAATCGTCGTACGGAAAAGGTTGGAAGAATAGGTTTATCTTTGTTCACGGTCCCGAGAACTACGTATGGAGGACGACGCGTGAATGGAGGTCGGGTGGTATTCTGTTGAAGAATATTCCCGAACCGTCCTGGGGGCCCGACTTTCTCTCTCAATTGTCAGAATCGACATATGACACCAACGCGCTTCTGCGGGAGCCTATATTGAGTCTAGGAGGAATGTCGATGGCTCCCTTACCCGTCGATTGTCCTACCTTAGGTAGTTTGAATTGTTCTTTTCATTTCTTTAAATATTATATTGATGTATTCTTTTAATATATCTGTCTGTGCAGAAAACAGCGTCGTCCCTATGGCTAATCGAGCTCTTAGATCCATATGGAAATCTCAGAGTATCGTGAAGCCACCTGTGCCTCCTTCCCCGACTGCCGCTACCGACAAGACCTCGAAACCTCTTGGCCATTCGAGCACTGTTCCTCTGCAAACAATTCATCGAGCAGAGGAAGAAGGAGGTAGTAATAAGGGAAAACGGCCGGTTTCTGCTGAAGTCGATCAGACAGAGATTCCTACTTCAAAGAGGTCTAAGCTGGATGATGCACCTACTCCTACAAGCAGTGAGATTCCAGCTGCTGCCGAAGGCAATCTCGAATCAATTCTCGAGGATCACCAAAGAGAGTTCGGATCGAGGACGGCTGGTTTCCCGATGATGAACCCAGCGATCTTGGATTCTTCCATCACCCCCCAGGCGTGGGCGAAATTTTTGTCGACAGTGTCTTTCGAGGATCATGCTACGCTGTTGAAGAAGGATGACGGGGATATTCTACGCTTACAGGCGTCCCTCCTTCTATCGGTATCCTTCTTTCGATACATAAGTTCGAGTTCTACATGTCTTTATTTTACAAAATGACTTATAAAATTTTGATTTTGCAGTTAGGCCAAACCATCTATTCCTCGGCCGCTCGTCGTGATAGCCTGAGGAAACGTTATGAGAAGAGTAAAAGTTCCAGCTCTCATTTGAAGAAGAAGGTTGGTCATCTTGAGGAGAAGAAGAAGGAGGTCGAAGAAAAGGTAGCCGCTCTGGAGAAAGAGGGGACGACTAAAGATAGTCGTAGTGCCGAGCTGGAGGCACAACTTGAGCAAAAAGATCAAGAGTTTACCATGAAGCTGAAGGAAGAGTCCGCCAACAGCTTCGAGTTGGGTCGACAAGAAGGGTTGAGGAGTCGTAGTGAAGCGACTGCTGCCGAGAGGAAGGCTATCGTTACTGAATTCTTCAACAGCGTCGTTTACGAGGAACTTGTCGAACGTCAATCGGGAGTCGATTTGACGAAGGTCTTTGAGAAGGGCTGGAAGCAGTGCAGGGCGCTTGGCTTTCTGAACGATCGTTTTGACGAGACTCAGCTTAGCGCTACTTCGGACGAAAACGGTGTTCCGCTGGATTTGGGTTTCTTGATGGAGGACAACTCCAAGAGTGCACCAGAGGATCATGAATTTGGATTCTTACTCGAGCTGCAAGCGGCAAAGCTGAGAGCTGAGAGTGCCGACCAAGAAGGTGAAGTCCCCAAGTCTGCGTCCTCTGATCACGTCGATCTCCTCAATTTTCAGACCCATCATGATTGTTAACGACATTTGTTTTGGCCTTGAGTTTGAAAAGAGAAAAAACTTTTATTTCCTCTAAAGCTCGATTTGTTGGTTATCGAGCTGCGCGTGGGCGGCGTGTTTTGTTGTTTATATATTGTTTTTTAAGAAATGTCGAATATTTCCTTTATTCTTAATCAACTGGCTACAATCCATTTATCTTCATTTTGCTCGCAAATGATAAATTCTGACGTGTGTATGCTAATTGGCTTTTTGCCAATCGAGTATGTTCCATGAAGATTTATTTCTTATCTTGTCACATAGTCGGATCGGGTTTATTTAATCTCCATCTCATGTAATTTGGTCGACGTCGCTGGTTCGTTCCCTACTTAATTATACTGGGTAGTTGAGGCGGTTTGCGCATTAAATGGGAACAATCTCAGCCGTTGATCGTGGTGTTTCCTTGACCGTTGGATATAGTCCGCGTTAGTTACCTTGGGTAGCGTAACAGTCGGCTACTTAAATGCGTTCCATCCTGACCGTTGATCCCGATTGATCTGGGCCGTTGGATTGGATGGACCAATCTTATAAATAGGTAAAGGGATGTCCTGTATTCTTCACCTTCAAAGCATACCAACATGTTCCTTTTTAAGTATTATCCGACGGAAACCTCCATCGATAGTTCGATCTTTGAGGATAAATCATCGAAAGGTCTCTTATCCTATTTTGAGACCTTTCATCCTGTTCGACCTCCAGACCGATATAAAAGATGTTGATATTCTTTTCGATTGGGTGGTATCGGTAAAGGGAGTACTCCAATGGGTAGGCCTCGTTGTTCGAATGGGTGGCATTGGTAACGACAACGAGGTCTGCCCGGAGGCATCTCGGAATCCTCATTGGCTCGGCACTTTGCAACATATGTCGGGTCCTTGGTGATTTCGAGGTGCCTCCTCTTACTGGGAGGACAGGGGTGAGGAAGAAGGTATGGCAGTCGATCAGATGGTGGAGGACTTAAAGCGCAAAAATATTGAGCGACTTTTTCCTCTTCTGTCACTTGGTCGAAGCAGAGAGACCCATCACCCATGGTCAGGTCATTGACTGAGATGGTGTGTGTCTGTCTGGTAAGCATGCTGCCATTAAAAGGATCCTCCTGTCCTTCGCTGACGCCGAGGAAGAATCGTCCCCCCAAGGCCTCGATCAATGAGAGAAAAAGCTATAGGCGGAAAACCTCCATATTTAAGCCTATAGCTAATCCGAAGTCGGTCGTCCTCGGCGGTTCTCGGTCGCCGAATTTGTAGGAAAAACTTGGGATTTCTTCAACTTGGTCGACCTAGCCAATGTAATAGTCTGTACTAGGTTTCTTTATATATTTGTATCCTCGACTTTAGTCAATTCCCTTTGTATATTTGTATCCACGTCGATATATAAAAAAAAAATATTCATTGATACTCTAATTTTTATTTCTGAATGTGTTTGTCGATATGGATTCCACGATCCAAGCCCTTATTATAATCGTGATATATCATTGTTTTGCCGACGTTGCTTCGATGTAGTAGTTGAGCTCGATTTTTACCTTATCAAGTTTGTGTAATTTATGATCGACGTATTTACCATAATCGAGATGTTTTTTACCACAATCGAGATACGTTTATACTTAGCTTATTTACAGCTTTTTGCTCCGCAATTTCGTTTTTCCAATGCAGTCATCGATCTTGATTCCACATCTCCAAAAGTCTATCAATTCAATTTATGATCGATTCGTTTACCATAATCGAGATACGTTTATACTTAGCTTATTTTGACGATTCGGAGATCTCCTCTCGATGCCTCAGCGGTTATCGGGGTACATCTGGATATTTCGATGATTTGGAGATTTCCTCTCGATGCCTCAACGGCTATCGAGGTACGTTTGGAGATTTGGAGATTTCCTCTCGATGCCTCAACGGCTATCGAGGTACGTTTGGAGACTTGGAGATTTCCTCTCAATGCCTCAACGGCTATCGAGGTGCGTTTGGAGACTTGGAGATTTCCTCTCGATGCCTCAACGGCTATCGAGGTACGTTTGGAGATTTGGAGATTTCCTCTCGATGCCTCAACGGCTATCGAGGTACGTTTGGAGATTTGGAGATTTCCTCTCGATGCCTCAACGGCTATCGAGGTACGTTTGGAGATGTGGAGATTTCCTCTCGATGCCTCAACGGCTATCGAGGTACGTTTGGAGACTTGGAGATTTCATCTCGATGCCTCAACGGCTATCGAGGTACGTTTGGAGACTTGGAGATTTCCTCTCGATGCCTCAACGGCTATCGAGGTACGTTTGGAGACTTGGAGATTTCCTCTCGATGCCTCAACGGCTATCGAGGTACGTTTGGAGATGTGGAGATTTCCTCTCGATGCCTCAACGACTATCGATCTATACGTTAGTCTTAGCAAGTAACAAAAGAGCTTTTCATTAGATTTTAAAAATAAACGAAAGGAAATTACAAGAACAGTTGGAAATATAGACAAACTAAAGAAAATTTCTTAGGCGTAGAATTTTCTGAGGTTTCTCCCGTTCCAAGTTCTCTTCACGGATTCTCCTCCCATTGTGCTTAATCGATATGCGCCTTTTCTGCCAGCTTCGATTATCTTGAATGGCCCTTCCCAATTGCAATCGAGCTTACCCTTTTGCTTGGACACGTCTACTCGTTTTAGGACGAGGTCTCCTACCTGAAAAGATTTTAATCTTACATTTTTATCGTAAGCCTTTGCCATGGTAGTTTTGTATGCTTGGATACGGGTGGAGGCTCTTTCTCGTTTTGCTTCCACCTGATCGAGTTCGAAATTCCTTTTGTCCGTATTATCCGATTCATTGTACATAGCAGTTCTTGGCGACGTGACTTCCAGTTCAGCAGGAGCAACAGCTTCAGAGCCATACACGAGACTAAAAGGAGTTTCTCCAGTTGCAGCTCTTTCCTTCGTTCGATTGGCCCAAACGACCCAAGGTAATTCATCGAGCCAAGCACCTCCTGCTTCCGATAATCTTTTCTTCAAGAGTTTTACGATTTCTCGATTCGTAACCTCAGTTTGTCCGTTTGTTTGCGGGCAACCTACTGACGTAAAACGCAGATCGATTTTGTGTTTCGAACACCAATCCACTACTCTTTTCCCCACAAACTGGGGTCCATTATCTGAGATGATTACTCTAGGTATGCCAAACCTACAGACGATCGACCAGTAGAAGCTGATTATTTGGGTCTTAGAGATTTGCTTTAGTGGCACCACTTCTACCCATTTACTAAAATATTCCACTCCTACTAGTAAATAACGCTTCTGGCCTCGCGCCATCGGAAGCGGTCCAACCAAGTCCACACTCCACTGATCGAAAGGCCAAGCAATCGATATCGCCTCCATCTTTTGTGCTGGTTGATTCGGCATGGTGGCGTGATATTGGCACTTGGCACACCTTTTAGCATAATTGTTGGCGTCTTTGACCAAGGAAGGCCAATAGTACCCCAGACGCGATATTCGAACTGCTAACGCTCTTCCTCCCGAATGACTTCCACAAGATCCTTCATGGACTTCCTTTAGTATTAAATCGATCTGGGGAGAGCCTACGCATTTGTGCAATACTCCTATGACAGATCGTCGATACAATTCGTTTCCAATGACTGCATAGCGAGGTGCCCTATACTTGAGTCTTCTCGCTTCTGTGTTGTTTGAGGGGAGTGTTCCGTTTACTAGATAATCCAGTATCGGAGCTTTCCAACTGCCGCGGTCGTCATCGAGATTGAGTACATCCGTACTAGAGGGATTCTTTTTGGTATCGATGGCGGGTTTATCTGAAATCAACAGTGTTACCTTCCGAGTTTTAATTCCTTCTATTAGATTTCCGAACTTGGAGAGAGCATCAGCCCTCGTATTCTCTGTTCTCCTTATATATTCGAGTTGGAAAGCATCGAGCCGTGATACCTGCTTGTTGACCAAGGCTAAATATCTAATCATTGAATCTTCCTTGGTTTCGAAAAGACCCTTAAATTGCTTTTCTACGAGCTGTGAGTCGGTGTAAGCAATTAAGTTTTTTATTCCTGTTTCTACTGCCATTTTTAATCCTGCCAGCAGGGCCTCATATTCTGCTTCGTTGTTGGATACTAGGAAGTCTAATTTTAAAGCAAATTCAAGCTCTTCCCCGTTTGGGCCTTGAAAGTAAATTCCTGCGCCACCCCTTGTCGACGTAGAGGATCCATCAACATGCAGCATCCATTGCTCCTCTTTTTCTTCTGTCGTTACTGTACTTTCTAGTACGAAGTCAGCTAATATCTGCCCTTTAACTGATGTCCTTGGCAAGTAATCGATGTCATACTCTCCTAGTTCGACCGCCCATTTGATTAGCCTTCCGGACGCGTTAGGCTTTGAAAGTGTCTGCCTTAGCGGTTGGTTGGTGAGGACGATAACTTTGTGCGACTGGAAATAGGGTCTTAATTTCCGCGCAGTAGTTACGATAGAGAGAGCGAACTTTTCGATCTCAGAGTAGTTTCTTTCGGGGCCTTGCAAGACACGACTCACATAATAAATCGGGTTGTTTTCTTTTGCTTCCATCCTGACAAGAGCTGAGCTGATCGCTTGTTCGGAAACTGCGATATAGAGGTATAGATCTTCACTATCTTTTGGTTTGGCCAAAAGGGGAGGTGACATAAGATAGGATTTGAGTTCTTCGAATGCCTGGTCGCATTCTTTCGACCACTCGAACTTCTTTGCATTCCTCATTATTTTGAAAAAAGGGAGGCTCTTATCTGCCGAACGAGATATAAATCGATTGAGAGCTGTGATTTTTCCAACTAGCCTTTGCACTTCATTCAAGTTCCGAGGTGCCTTTAAATCGATTACTGCTTGTATCTTTTCCGGGTTTGCTTCAATACCTCTCTCGTTTACCAAGTACCCAAGGAATTTTCCTGACCTGACCCCGAAAGTACATTTGGCTGGGTTGAGCTTCATTCCATATTTCCTCATTATGTCGAAAGCCTCTTTAATGTGTTCCAGATGATCTTTCTCACTTAGGCTTTTAACCAGCATGTCATCGACGTATACTTCCATCGATTTCCCCAATAGGCCTTCGAACATCTTATTCACCAGCCTTTGATAAGTGGCTCCTGCGTTCCTCAATCCGAAGGGCATTACCTTGAAGAAATACACACCCATTTCGATGATAAAAGCTGTCTTGTCTCGATCTTCTAGTGCCATAAAAATTTGGTAAAATCCCTGAAATGCATCCATCATACTCAAAATTGCACAGCCAGCAGTGGAGTCGACCAGGGAGTCGATTCTCGGGAGCGGATACGGATCTCTAGGACATAGTTTGTTAAGATCTGTGAAGTCATTACACATTCTCCACTTTCCTCCTCCCTTGGAAACTAGGACGACATTGCACAACCACTCCGTGAATTGTATCTCAGCTATGTAGTCAGCATCTAGAAGTTTCTTCACTTCCTCCTTTATAATCCGGTTTCTCTCTGGACCAAAATTTCGTTTCTTTTGTCTTGCTGGTCGAGACGACGGATCGATATTGAGTCTATGAACGATAATCTTCGGATCTATTCCTTGGAGGTCAGTGGTTGACCAAGCGAAGATGTCCACATTTTCCCTCAAAAATTCGATCAGCTGAGTTTCGAGCCCCTCAGATAGTTGAGTGCCTATCCTCGTTGTTTTCGATGATTCCCCTGGTACCAATTCGATCGACTTATGTCCTTCGGAAGGTTCAATTCTTTCGAATTTTCTCTTTTTGGGATTTATTTCCTTCTGCATCTCGCTGCTTTCACCAAAACACGTTTTCTTTACCTCGTCCACGTCGACTGGCGCCGACGGACTATTCTGCTGCTCTGCTGGCGACTTTTCGTTACTGAAAAGAGAGTTTTCTTTTTTATGCTGTTTGTCTAAAGATACCGTGTAACAGTCCCAGCCTTCCTTCAGATTTCCTCGAACTTCTCCTATCCCTGGAGTGGTCGGAAATTTCATCTTTTGGTGGTAAGTCGAAATAACTGCCTGGAAACTATTTAAAGCCGGTCTTCCCAATATGACATTGTAGGCACAAGGCGCGTCGACAATCAAGAATTTAATCATTCTGGTTTTCGAATTTCCTTCATCTCCCAAGGAAAGAGACAAAGTGAGTGTACCCTTGGGAATAACTTGAGCGCCCCCGAAACCCACAAGTGGGGTAGCTACTGCATCTAGAGGAGTTGGGCCTAGATCCATTCGTTCTAAAGCATCTTGGAAGAGGATATTTGCCGAACTGCCTGAATCTATTAAGATTCTCTTAACGGTAGCTCCCGCAATTTGTGATGTGATTACCATAGGGCAATCTGGTACATCCTGGTTGTTGAATGATATGAAATCGGGTTGTAGATCAGACTCATCGAATCCAATCATCTTGTTCTGCTGGGTTGGTCTTATCGAGAACACTTCCCTTCTTTCATTTTGGGCTCTATCCCTTATAACTCGGGACACTACCCTTCTTGAATTTTTACTATCTCCACCCGCCGGGCCTCCTGAGATCATATTAACTATTGTTCCAGGTTGTGCTCTTCTCGGCTGGTCTTCTCTATCCTTCGAGCGTTGCTCTCTTCTGGCGGGGGATCTCGATCGTGACCGGTTGTCTCTCTGTCGATTTCTAGGTTGCTCATTCCTTGACGTCTTTACATACCCAGTAAGGTGTCCTTCTGCTATCAATCTCTCAATCTCGTCTCTGAGTTGATAGCAGTCATCAGTGTCGTGTCCTCTCTGTCGATGAAATCGACAATACTTTTTTGAAGCCGGGTAGTCCTTAATCGGAGCTGGTTTTCTCAACAGGTTGTGGTCCTGGATAGCGAATAAGATTTCGGATCTTAGCTTCTTGAGGGGAGTGTAATTATCGTAATATTCTTTGTTCGACCTCCCCACTCCTTGTCTTCCTGGGTTGTGGTTATTTCTCTCTTCTCTATAAACCTTTCTGTTTCTACCTTCATAGGATCGATTGGGTTGCGGCCCCTCAATTGGTCTATCGGGGATAACCGACGGCTGTCCCTCTTCATGCTTCGTGATCCCAAAGAAGGTTCCTCTCAATTTATTCATCTCTTCTTCATTCATGTATTGATTTGCCATTTCCATCAATTTCTCATACGTAGCGGGGTTTTCCCTTACTATTGCACTGGCGAAACCTCGATTTAAAGTGCTTTGGAAAAGAACGGTAATTAAAAAATCAACTCTTGGCATTTCGACCTTAAGGAGCTCATTGTTAAATCTTCCCATGAAACTTCTGAAAGTCTCCCCAGGGTTATGTATAATTGAATATAAATGGTTTGCAGGGGGCCTGACCGCCCTCTTACTACCAAACTGACTCATAAACTTGTCACAGAGTTGGTCGTAGTCGAAGATAGATTTCTCCTCCAACCTTCCGAACCAGGATTGAGCCATTCCGGCTAGCGTGGTGGAGAATGCCTTTGCTGCTACATTATCGGAAATGCCATGAAGCTGCATTTGAAGATTAAATGAGGCCAGGTGTTCTTCGGGATCTTCCGTTCCAAAGTAACGAGGTAGCTGAGTAGGCAATCTCTTGTCGAGGGGCAACCTTTCAAAGAATATTTCATCACAAAAAGGTGACTTCCTTAACCGAGAGTTCGATATCGGATGTTCATTCTTCCTTTCTTGTTTGTCTAACTTTTGGTGCAACGATCTTACTTCTGAGGCCAATTTATTGACTTCTCTGACCGATTGCTCCTGCAAGTCCTCTTCTCCTTCATGCCTGAGCTGATATTCATCAGCTCGACTGATTACTTCGTTTGCCTCGAATCCTGCTCGTGCACCAAAAGCGGCAGCACGTGGGGGTCGTCGGGTATGAACGGCAGTTTCTTTGATCTCTGCGAGCCACTCCTTTTTGGCTTCCTCGAGAATGGCTTTTAGATCGTCTTTCGTAAGTTGTATTATCGGGGGAGCCGGTGGTCTTGAAGCCCCGGCCTCAACATGAGGTGCTGGATCAGGGTCACGCGTCATTAAATTATCTCCTTGACCCTCTCCATTTTGATCGCGATTTCCCTCTTTTTCTCGTGCTTGGATTGTTTTCGATCTTGTAGTCATTTTTCACGTTTTCAAAGTTAAGTTCCCACAGACGGCGCCAATTGATGAGTGAGCTTTCGTTAGGATGGTTCTTCCTAGTCGAACGCGACTCACCAATATGAGGATCAGCAGGTCAGCTATGCTAGTCCTCGATTTGTATAGGGGATCCTAACCTGAAAACAAAGACAACTACGTCAGGTTAATGCCGGTGGTTACCCGGCGATAACCCTCCGATGCTTAAGTAAGTTTCGAGATGAGTCGGGAAGTCGGAGCGTATTTTTTTGCTTAGAAGTGCGTACCTTTAATCGTATTTATGAGGGGTATTTATAGTGTTCTAAATGGGTCATCGGGTCAAATCACGATTGGACATAACGGTTCGAATATGGATCCTTCGCAATAGATTCGATCCGATTAGAAATGGATCACACATAAGAGGATGTCGGCCACCGTGTCGAATAAGTCGAAAGATCGGTGTCGATGCCGACGTCATGCTTATTTGATTATAAACGATGTGAAATCGAGGGGAAGGTCCTCGATATTAATCGACTGATCGATGAGTGTTTATAATGACGAAGACTTGGTACATCAGTATGAACCAGTTATATAAGTTCGATATAGGGCCGAATGTCAAATGTATGATAAGTTTGAGCTTATGATCATAAAGTCTAACGAAACTTGAGTTCGAGCACATGACTGTAAAGTGCGATGATATTTGAGTTTGAATCATGGATCAAAATTTCGGTTCAAATGTATGTTTCGGTCAGTCAAATATTGGAAACTTTTCGAGACTATTCGAAAATGTTTCGGAAACATTAAGGAAAATTTGTAAAAAAAGTTACTAAATTTAGGAAAATAATAGAGTTTAAGACAGATAAATAGTTTCGGAATTACATCTTGTTTTCGTTTCGCCTGATTCAAAAACCGATGGAAAAGATGAAAATTTTGATCCATGGTTTGAATCAAAGAAAAATTTCGATTCACAAGAATCTCATAAAAAAAATTCTAAGTACAACTATGAATTTTTTTTTTTTTTGATAATTAAAGTACAACTATGAATTTGAGTAAGACTAATTCAAACTAACAAATATTTGGTGTTTATATCATTAGAAACATTATCAAATATTTAATCATTCAATACTCATCCGATTCATCAAGGATTCTAAGTAGATAGTCACTCAATCTCAATTTAAAAGCAAATGTGAAAAGAGATACATCGGACCTGTACGTTGGGCTTGTCTATAATTCATCGATGTAATTCTTGACGAATCGTTTCATTCAATATCATAACCAGTCAAAATTTAAAATATATAATCCTAACCATTCAATATTTTACAAGATTGTACTAGGATCAACTATTGCAGACTATATTGTGTAACATGAAGGCTCTTAACATATTTTCTATAATATTGCATTGTACACCTTTAAATGACTATTATATCCTTAAATTAATAATCCAATATAACAAATTAAACTAACCCTTCTCATTTCAAGGATCTTTTCAACCTAATACCAAAAAGAAAAGATTCAAAGTTCCATCTATGGTGAATCATATTATATTTTAAACAAAAAAAAATGGTTCTTCGATTCATATAAATTAAACCGATATACATATATCAATTCACTAAAGAAAAAAAAATCATCTTAAATAAGACAAAATGCTGAAATATTGATTGACTTCGAAATAAATTTGAATGTTCAATTGGTATTGCTCAAAATTGTTGATGAAATTAAAAAAAATTAGGGATTTTGAAATTCAATTTGAGCTCTCTGATTTCTTTATTCTAGCCGGAGCCTTTTCTGATTTGGGGAAGATGAATTAGGTAGTTTCTTTCTGGCTTTTTTTTTTAATTGAGTTTTATAAGAGGGCTTTCTAGTCTTTTTCATTAGATAATTGATGTCATACAAGGCTCGTACTTAAACCACGTGTGTACATATTATTTGATTCATTTGTTCCTTTAGAATGACATCAAGTAATCGTAGACAACCCCCAAGTCTGTTTATTGGTGTTTGGGAGAGTAGTCGAGATTTGTGAAATATTATTTGCTTGAGTTTTGGAAGAGTGGTTTGAAAAATAAAGTAGGTGTAGATTTTTTGAATAATTAGGTTGTAGGTATAAAATACGTATATTATCTTACTTTAATAATATTCAAAAAATAAAGAAAAAATCAAGAATTGTCATTACTATAAATCAAGTTAAACTAGACAAATGACTTATTGATAGGAGTGCACATGGTTTTCAAGATCATACCGCACCGCACCGTACAGTACCAAATCGTATCGAAATATAGGTTTTTATTCTCAAAACCGTATGTTTTTGTATGTATGAATTTTTTTACAAGTTTTGTAACTCGATACCGCAAAAATTGGTATCATATCGTAAATAGAAATAAACTATTTATTTACTAGTTTACGCAATTAAATTTAACCTTTATTATCTTCCAACCTATTATTATGACACATAATCTAATATTTATAACTCAAAAAAATATACTCAACTACTCAAATAGAACATATAATTGTGGTCGAATTAAATTAGTCATTTACAAAAAGTCAAAAAATAAAATTTTCACTCAAAAACGACTAACTAGTAAATAATTATACCTTTAAAAGAAATAACAAATGACAAATAAGTTATCGTCATTATTTCTTTAGTGAGTTACTAAATAGGTTCAATCATTTTATAGGATATTACATCATATAACTCTATTATTTTTTTTTTTTTTTTGTTTCCCAAGGGTTTAATCCCTTTCGAGGCGCGTCAGGCACATAAAGTGGGAACCTCTCCCAACAGGGATTCGAACCTGAGTCCGCTACTTTGTAGTGACTAGTCCCTTCCACTAGACCAATCACCTGTTGGTATATAACTCTATTATTATTTATAAAGTACTATGTAAAAAGAAAATATAAACATCATCAATTTATTCCATTAAAAATTTCTTTCAATTATCAATCGACTATAAGAGGAAAATGGTAATACACAAAAAAAATATTTCTAGAACCGCAAAATTGTATCGTACCGTACGAAAATCGAACCATACCGGGTGCATTGGTATGGTATTCAAAATTAAATTTTGATACTGAATATTTAAAAACCGCAATAATTAGTATGGTACAAATTTAACTAATAAAACCGCAATACTATATCATGTGCACCCTTCCAAGTCCTCGGGCCGACTATTTCGGAGGTCCTAGACGAAAGTTAAAGTTGAAATAACATGTCTAATTAATATACCATATATATTTTTATTCATTTATTTATTTATTTATTTTTGTATTTTTATTGACGTAGACGTATTAATAAAATTATGAAATTCGAATTTTCTAAAATATTTTGTTCCATAGATTACATGACCAATTCGCCTAATCTTTTTTAAGATGTTGAATATGAGTTTTATTCTTTTATTTATAAAGTATTTCAAATAATTTCCAATATCTTTTAATTGCTCTAGACTTCCTTGTGCTTTCAAAAACCCTGCAAAAAATACTGAATTTGTAAAAAATAGGTAGTTTTGGATCGACATATTTCAAGAAAACCATTTTTAAAATACTTTAAGTTGGTCCCTACAACTTCACGTAAAATATTTTCAAAATTATTTCTTGAAATATGTCGATCCAAAACGACCTATTTTTTTATAAATTGGGATTTTTGCAGGATTTTTGAAAGTACAAGGAAGTTTGGCACAATAAAATTTTTACAGGGTAGCAAAACTGCAAAAATCGTCCCAAACTAATCACTGGTTTTGGATTTTCATCCCAAACTATTCAACTTGGCGAATTTCGTCCCGTAATTTAATATTTTTTTGGAATATCGTCCCACCGTTAATTAAAAGACAGAAATTGCTCATTTGCCGTTAAATTACGTGTCATGACGTCAAAATTTTAACATGAATAATTATATAATATTGCAGAATTCGTCCCAAACTAATTACTAATTTTGATTTTTCATCCCATACAATATCAACTCGCCGAATTTCGCCTCATAATTTACCATTTTGTATGAATTTTTCAAACAAATATTAAATTACGGGATAAAATTCGGTGAGGTAATATAGTTTGGGATGAAAATCCATAATCACTAATTAGTTTGGGACGTTTTCTGCAATTTTACCGGAGAATTTTTTATAGGTTTAACATAATACATGAAAATATTTAGCATTTATCCCGTGATGGACCAAGAATATGGTAAGGATAAAATTGTCAATTTTGAATAATGCTCCGGAGGAGGACAATTGCTCTGGCTATATAAAGCCATAATTATATATTTATTTATAAGATATAAACAAACTTTTGAATACCCATAATTACTATATCCTTCAAAAGAGGCTGATAAGTTATATATTGTAAACAAACAGATCGTATATGCATGGAAGAATAATTTTAGCTATTTATTAAAAAAAAAAAGTAAATTTTCAAATTCATTAAAAAAAATATAGACTTTACCAATTTTTGAGGCCCACTGCAATAGAGGACTCGACATGGGCCTAGGTTGTCTATAGACAAGCCCAAAATTTTCTAATCCGGGATTCGGGGTCAGATCAGGCTCGACCTACAACTGACTCCATTTATGTGGGATTGAGTTCGGATCTTGGTTGAAGACCAGATCTTTTTTCAAATCTTCACTTTCAAAATTTACACTAGTATTTTTTTCTATAATAAGTTTGTTAACTTAACGATTTTTAATTTAGCTCATGTGTTCAAACTTTTTTAACTATTATTCACGTTTTATATGAAATATGCACAAAAATGAAATTATGAATGAATTATTGTGTACTATCATCTTAATCTTAAACTAATGGTTAATGCTACTTATTTTGAATAAAAAATTATGTATATATATAATTTATTTATTATTGTCATATATGGATCAATCTAGTTTCATATTCACTCCGCGTATTTCAAATTACGGATCTTAATAATTGGATCAGATTCAGAGAATCTCTAATCGTATTAAAATCCTAGTAAATCGGTGCAGATTCAGTTCGGATTCAGATCAAAATCCGCCCCATTGACAACCCTAGCTAATACCAAGATGGTCAGGCTTGAATCACCACTCATATAGCATCTGTTATATTGAGAAAAAGGAAATATAACTAGTCTAAAACCCATGCCATGCATGGACTAAATACGAAAATAATAATTTTTATTTATAGCAAAAAGTCTAAACTCCTACAATCTTAAACTAAAAATTTTATTATATACATAAAAATCCATAATTAATGATTGCTGTTCATAGGACACAAAATTTACAATATTTGAACATGTTCATTTCAGAATAAAAATTATGACATTGTTTGTTTTGAATTTTATGAATTTTCTGACACTTTTAAAAATTCAAACAAACAATCATTTTTGTTTCTATAGATTATATGTCACCTTTTTTAAGATATGTGTCATGCACATTCACTAGTAATAAACAAATTTTTTTAATGAACGAAAACCAAAGACACCTTAAAGTGATAGATATTGTGAACGGAGGGAGTATTTATTGAATTAGTTTATGGAAATGAACCATTTTTATTTGGGAGTAATTTAATATTAACTTTTTAGCTCATAAAAAATTACGTATATCTTTATGGTGGTGTTATGCTAAACTACTTACATTCTTATAGTTGGTAGAAATATTAAAATAGACGGAGATGTAAAGATAGGGATAATGAATAAAAAATATGTTTATTAAGATTAACATTCTAAAAATAGGATATTGCAAAAATAAGATAAACAAAAATAAGAGAGTACAAACAAAATTGAATAAGTTTGTTTTTGCTCCTTAGCCACTTCAACTATCCTCGACAAATGTAACAACTACCAAAAAGAGCGCATAATTTATCAATTCAAACAATAACATAAAAGAAATAAACGACTAAGAGTTATAGTTGAAATTTGATCTTACACTGATATTCACCTTGAAGAAGTAGTGAAATTTTTTTAACCGTTTTAACAAATTTTCAACCAAACTACTTCTTACTGATTTGTATGGTAGATCATCGTAGGACAATTGCTCAAAATGATATTGCTTCTCATGGAAGTCGACACATCTAGATTGAAAAATCCTGCTATAAAAAAATCATAAAAAACAAGGGTGAAATACAGTTTCCCCCCCTTAAAGTATGAGGGTGGTATCAGTTACCCCCATCTGTTATAGTTTTGTAGTATTTATTCCAAAAAAATCCCCACCACTTTCATAAATAATAATTTCTTTATTACTTTATCAAAATAAAATTGTATAACTGTTGGTCCCAAGTGGTCAGTTGAGGTCTAGAGGGAGGGGGAGGGGGAGGGGGAGGGGGGAATAGATATCTGAAAATTTTAGATTTTAAAAATTTTCAAGTCTTCTGTCAACAGACTAAGCTGATCGAGAATTGTAAGCATACTAGGTCGATCGCGCACAAAGCTTGAATAGTAGAGTTGACCAATCTTCTGATGATAACTTAGCTGATTTCAGTAAAATCAATTTTCAATCAGATTACTTGCAGCTGATTTAAAACAGTGTTATTCACAAGTAAACTTCTGTAACTTAGAAAGTATTTTATCCCCAGTTTTTGCAAACTCCTTTGAAAATCTTTCTCACGGTTTTCTAAGTGTTCTTATGAAATTTGAAAATATGCAAGAAAATAATGCAAGTTAAAACACAAATAATTTTTATATTGGTTATATGGATAAAAATCCTTTAGTCCACTCTTCCAAGTCAGATCTTGGGTTATCCTATAAACATACAGTTTACAATATACAATGGTTACGCTCTACAACAAATGATGAGTCGTAAGTTCACAGCAGGAAATCACAAAGAAACTCCTACCCTTTGAAGTAATATCACTCATTTAGACAGATATCTACTTCTCACCAACACTCCTCTATTACAGATTCACTCAGAAAATATTTTCTTTTTACTTCAACTTAGCTTTATGTCAACAAATGATTTCAGCAGACGAGTGAGCTGTTCCTGAGCTTTTGAGACTTAGAGAAATTCTGCTTCGCGTATGAAATCTCAGATTGTTGTGTTGTCTCTAACTCTTGAATCCAGCTCTATTTATACTTGCATTTGAAATCTATTCGTTGAAGATGGGACAAATTTCAAAGCTACAAGTACTGGTCCCCCATTTCCTGGAACGGCTCTCTACAACTGTTGCATTGTACAGTCTGCTGTGCTTTTCTGCCAGTCGCATTAAATGCACCCTGCTGAACCGAGAATGTCTTCAATCATTTGCCATTAATACCCTTCTTCAGCATCATTTATTACTCCAAATGCATTTATTACCGTTGGGCAGACTTCTTGATCTCTTCCACTCTGCAGATCGAAGTGACCCGTCTGATAGATACTCTGCTGATCAAACTTGAACTAATCTGATTTGAGCCAGCTGATAACTACCCTTCTGATTTCGAATTCAGCATAAGATCAGTATTCTTCTGGACCTTGAACTTTTGACCCTTGTGATAGTTTTCTTACTTGTCAAAATTCTTCTAAGGGATCTAAGCATTTCTTACTTAGCTGATTTTGATGTTTTGGAAATCATCAAAACCTCCCTCAAATTCTTGCACTCTATCTTCAGTTTTATCTTCATCCAACATTATGATTCTAACGTGTTCTTGAAGTAGTAATATAACTGGACGAATTTGCCCTTACTCTGGAGATTAAAATGACCTGAAATTACTTAAGGGTGCTATTTGCACTGAAATTGTGATTTGAGGTGCAAAGTGGGATAATTTATTTTAGAGAACAAAGTGGATAACACTCCTATTTGTAGGGTGCAAAGTAGAATTAAACATAAATTTTATATTCTCTCTCTCACCTTTTTTCTTATAAATTTATAAATTAATTGAATTGAGTCCAAGAACATGGCACCGTAATTTTGCAGTCCAAAAAATGTGATTCAATATTTAATCTTTCCCAGTTCAACTAGACGTATCAAAAGGGGTGTTTTATTACCGGCAACAAAATAAGAAATGGTAATCAATTGTTACCTACTTGTCCTTTTTTCTTCTTTTGTCCGGACAATATTTCTCAGGTATTCATTGAATTTCTTTGCACTTTCAGCTTAATGTTAGTTTTTCAATTCATTATAGGCGTATTAAGATAAGCTTGTACTTTTTTTCTCCCCTGTGATTGTTAGTTTCATAAAATTCGAAGGATTCATGAAAATTTGATTGAGAATGTAAATGTGCGCGCATTATATGCACATAAAGAATTTCTTTATCTTTCATTAAGAAATCCCAATTTTTCTATGCCTTTATTTTTTTCTCTTTCTTACAGATGAGATGTGAAAAACTCTTGATAAATAATAGGATTTCCGGTCTCTTTGGCGTATGGTAGTAGTGTCTAAATTGGTGTTGTTGGAACTTTAGTGATTGTTTGAGAACTTTTCCATTTTTATATGCCACTGGATTTTCCTGAATAGATTTAGTTCGAGTGAGGAAAGATGCCGTTTATATCGGTTTTGGGGGAGGTTAATTATGAGGAAAAATGGAATCAATAAAAAGCTCAAGCAACCAATTGAGCAGGATAGTTTGGAAGGCCAAAGAAATTTCAATGTAATTCCTGAGGCGTCATCTCCGAACTTATTGGTGCTACAAAGCCTATGGGCAAACTTACCACCTGAATTGCTTCTTGATATTATTAGTAGATTGGAGGCCAAGGAGACTACATGGCCATCTCAAAGGAATTGAAGCCTCTTTTTATACGAAAAGGGAGGTATTTTGCAATTTTTATTATCTATCATATGAAGTTAAATTGTTTATTTATGATATCATAAGGAGGTATTTTGCACTTTAATCAATTATAGGAACACTACAACATTTAAGGTCTTTTCCGGCGCGTAAAAAGCGCCGAGAATAGTAAAAAAAGCGCCTGGAATAATATACCCGGCGCTTTAAATGCGCCCCACTGCCGCCGGGTAAAAAGGGCGACGGGAATAAAAAAACTGCCGGGAATAACCAATTTTTTGTTTTATATTTTTTATTAAAAGAATCTTGAATTGTTAATATATCATGTGTTCTTATTTATTGTTGCATATAACCCAAATCTTAAATTTAATAAACATTTAAAAATCTTTGAACAAATACAATTATAGCAAACATTTCTTCCAAAATCATACAAAATATACAAAGCACAAATAATTTTCATCAACCAAGTACAAATAATTAACAAACATATGTTTGATACCAAACTTGAACTTTAAATTTACATCAAACTAAAAACTTCAAATAATCCGCTTTTTACCGCTCCAACCATTCGTTACACTTCCATGTTTGCCTGAAATATAAAAAAATTGATGTGTTAGAAATACTCTAAAGATAAATATAAAAATCACACAAAAAAAAATCATCATATGCTTGAAAGTTCAAAGCACCAAATTGAACATCAACTCAAAAAAAAAAACAAATAATTAGTTGGCAATATTCTTTTTCAACTTTGACACGACCAATTTGCTGCAAGTACGCTTTACTATAGTGTCAAATGTGATGTTTTATTAAATGAAAATGCTGAGTCTGTAGATGAAAAGGCAAACCTGTCGTGTCTTGAGCCTTTCATCTCCTCCTCCCAAATGTGAAACCTTGTTCTCTAGCTCATGTGTGTAAGCCTGCTACCGAAAACCAATAAATATATGCCTATAGCAAACCAGGAAATATAAAACATTATAATAAACACGCATCCAATCATAAACATGCACCTATTTCTGTGATTACTCGCAAAATCTGCACCATCAAAATGCATGCATCATTTAGACAGAATGCACATCATATCAAGATGTGATTAAATAACCAAAGAGGCTACAAATTGAAGCAATTTACTTCTCTGTTTCTTCCTCGTGCATCATTTAGACAGAAGCTTTATTTTGTTAATTTTTGATATATAACAAAGACCAACTTGAATCGTGTATGATAAAAAAGAATATCATATGCAAACTTTACTTGCATCAAAACAAACTCCATGAAATGGTGACTTCTGAAACCTACAGAAAACCAAATAAAAGAACATAATAAAACAAAAGCTGAAACAGAAACAGAACTTAAACAAAAGAAAAGGGAACCCTTCATACCTTGGTCGTCTTAGAAAACATTCATGACTACAAGACGAACAAAATTAGAGTGATATAACTTATGTTGACATCAGATTAACATGGAATTACCTCAGCATGAAGATCTATTGTTTATCCATTTTCTTATATTAATTACTGTTTCATGGAATTCCACAAAGAATAAGAACAATATGTACACAGTTGTATGGCACAATTAAAAATTGAGAAAAGCCAAAATTTTCTCATACTTCGTACATAGAGTAGTTTGACTATTTGATGGTCTCTGCAAATAGAAAAGAAAATGACATGAAAATGCAAGAGTTAATTAACTGAAGAAATCTTGTAACTAGTGATTCAAGAAATGACAATCAGACCATATTTGGATAAAGCATCAAACAATGATAATTATATTGATCTGGACTTATATGCTCCCTGTGACAGCTATTTTGACTTCAAATTTTGAAAAAGATAAGAGTACCCTATTTTTCAAATCGAAGAATCAGTATGCAAGAAGTAATTAGCAAGATTGTTGTTTCTTTTACTTCTTCGAACCAGGCCTGTTTCAGTATCTACATAATACAGAAGTCTCTTAAATATCAAACTAAAGAATTCACAATTGCAATGAAAATCAGTTTGTCTTTTAACTACAAGACGCACAAAAATAAATTAAATTGAGAAATACAAAACTAATATACATTAGGAATTTATTTGCTGCCCAAAAAGAAAATGCCAGGGAAATTGTCCTCGAACCAGTGTAGCTACTTCTACAACTAGAAAATGGTAATGAAATTCATCATAGGTATTCACTTCCTCATATCTATACTACAACCAAAACATTGACTTGCTCTGCTTGTAAACTCTATTTCCGGAGGAATTCGATACAACTTAGGATTGATGCAATTGACTTGTGGGAAGAAAGATAACCATTATTATCAAACCAAGAATTAATCTCAGCTCTAAT
This sequence comes from Penstemon eatonii, assembly GCA_038501285.1. Taxonomy (NCBI): domain Eukaryota; kingdom Viridiplantae; phylum Streptophyta; class Magnoliopsida; order Lamiales; family Plantaginaceae; genus Penstemon; species Penstemon eatonii. The sequence goes on from CM076713.1 coordinate 33,062,711, forward strand.
TACTAGTCCACTAGTTGCATAAAAATCACCACATAACAATCATTCATGACAGAGAGAATTAGATGCTTCATAGTCTTTAGAAGGACTACAACAACAAAATATCTCTACAGAAATAGTTCTATATCTAAACCAACAGTCCAATGAAACAATGTAAGTACATCACTCTTTACTGGAAATTCTTTTAGAGGAAAAGCAACTTTTCAAACCTGGAAATGAATAGAGAATAGAACGTCATAGAATCCCCACTAGAAAAAAGCGATTGAGCTTGCTTCTGAGCAGTAATTACTCTACAAACTTCAGTCTCATCAACAAGATGCTTCCGTGACAGGTACCTAAAATGTAAAAGAACGGAATTATAATATCAAGAAACGAAAGAGCTTGTCTGAGAGACAGAACTGTTTGTTTCACATCAACGAGCTGAAATGAAATTATAATCCTGAAACTATAGCGCAACACAAAGAACCTGTTCGACAACCAAAACAAGTAGCATTCACAGAATTACATCGAAACTAATATAGGCAATATGCATAATCAGATTCACAGATATGGAAAGAGAGTGGGAGTTAGGAGAAACGTACAATAGAATGAAAAGATGAGGAGAAAGAAACCTTTATTTTTTGGAGCAGAAGATGTGCGATCGATCGGGGGTGAAGTGCGTAATAATCGAGCAAATAGATATCTGATTAACAAATTGAAGTTCAGCAGAATCATAAAATCGACCAAATTAGAAAATCGAGCAAATCAACCAATTGAGTTCAGCTAAATCAACAAATCGAGCAAATTAACGAAGTCTACCTCGATAGATTTCAGCTAAAATTGAAAACTCAACATAAATCGCATCTAAGAGATGAGAGAGAGTTTTTGATTTGGTTTGGGATTTTTTTAGCGCAAAGATTTTTGGCCTGGTTTGGAATTTCTGAGGGCTCTATGGTTTTTGATTTGAGATTTTCAAAACTATTAAAAAAAAAAGAAAAAGCGTTTTATAAAGAAAAATAGAAAAACAGCAATTTCTGGTAACAAAGCGCCGGGTATATAGGAGATCATACCCGGCGCTTTTAAACCACCGAAAATAGAGAAAAAAGCGCCGGGTGTGATTCTTTTACCCGGCATATAGGAAAACGCCGGAAAACGGCGCCGGGAATAGGCGAAAATGTTGTAGCGAAATTAAATTGTCTATTTAAAATAACACAAGGAGTTAAAATTTATTACTTTTGTTAGGAGGCTTCAATTCCTATCAAGGGCTTATATGCATGGACAAGATATTATCTTAGAAACCATTTTAGCATCATTGATCAGAAGTGCACAACTCTTGTACACATGCATAAATTATTTAGTTCACACAGCTATAAAAAGAAAAGAGAAAAAAAAAAAAAAAAAGAGCAAGTTGATATCTTGGCATCAACTTGAACAATGACATCTTCATTTTCTACACCTAACAATGGAGGAATAAGGTCCTAAACTAGTTTTTATGCCAGACAACTGTACCAAATTGCAATCAATTAATCTTCTTCATCCACTTCATGAAAAGGAAGTGGCACTGTCTTCACAGCTCTAAATTTTCCTGCATTATTTAGATGCTCATTCTCCAACCTGTTATGAAATTTCAATCAATAAGTCATATATTTTGAATGGTGAGTGGACATGAAATAAAGATGTTAGATTACTTTCATTGATCAAGATTCTTGATTTCTTTCTTTCTTTCTGGATAAAACTAAGAAATCTATCAATTGATTCGGATTCTGTTTTCCACAAGCAATGAAAAAATCACGATTTAAGATAAATCTAGAATCTTGAATTTTTACCTGTAAAAATTCCAGGGTCCCCTTCTTACAACCTCAAGTGCTGCTAAAAATAACAAGGTTACTCTGTAATCAACTTTTTCAAAATTATAGTGAAAAACTGTCAGCAACCAAGCTAGCCGAAGAACAAGATTCAATCCCTGCATTAAATGATAGATGTTATTAAGTTTTAGCTATAATGGATTGATACCAATTCTATACCAAATTGCATTTTACCCCTCAATGGAATTTTTTTGGGACATTTAACCCTCTTATACATTTAAAAACAGAACACATTACACCTTTATGCACCTAGGCGTACTGAGTTTTGTTTCTGCAAATGCTAGTGTTTTTGTTAGAAGAAGATTAAATGTCATAAATGTATTCATTTATGACATTTTACCCCTCAGTGGAATATTTTTCGGGACATTTAACCCTCTTATACTTATAAAAACGGGAAAATTGTTTTTTTGCTACCAGGATAGGCTGACTTGCATTTTTGGTATCATTAGATATGAAAATGCAAATTTGGTACCATATGATAGGTTTTCATTGCAATTTTGGTACCAAACCCAATTTTTCTACAAAGTTAATGGCAATTTACCCCCTATTAAATGCGTAATGTTCAATTTAACTCCTCGTGGTTTAAAAAAGAGCATTTTACCCCTTGAAATTTTGTAAAAATTTCACATCGCCTCCCTGATATTTTTATAGGAGGCACTTAATCCACTTTTAACTTTTATTATGATAATGTGATTTTTTACCCATTGTGTTATGACAAATATGGCAATTTATCCCCCTATGTTAAATAAAATAGTTTTCATGCAGACTCTCAATTTCGTCAAGTGAGTTACAATCTCCGGCTGAAGGGGTAAATTGCTTCGTTAAAATTTTACAGGGGGTAAATTGATTTTTTTTTCAAATTATAGAGGGAAGATAAATTGAACATTATGCATTTCACAGGGGGTAAATTGCCATTAACTTTGTAGAAAAATTGGGTTTGATACCAAAATTGCAATGAAAACATATCCTAAGGTACCAAGTTTGCATTTTCGTATGCAATGGTACCAAAAATGTAAGTCAGCCTATTTTATGGTACCAAAAATACAATTTTCCCTTATAGAAACAGAACTCATTACACCTTTATGCACCAAGGCTTACTGAGTTTTGTTTCTACAAATACTAGTTTTTTTGTTAGAAGATTAAATGTCATAAATATATTCACAGGTGGGAGAATCACATTTTTGGCCCCCAAAATCTATGATATCAAAAAGAAGATACAAGAGAGAATTGGGATATATACCATAGAAAAAAAGTATATAGACTTTTGTTTAAGCATAAGTTCATCTCTAACTCTAAACCATGGATTCTTGGAATTGAACTGAAGCCATCCCAATAAAGTTGATAAACAGTTGCACCACTTGACACGATTACGGCTAAACAAAGCCATCCCACATTTTTATCCTTCTCATAGGCCACTTTGGCTCCTGCAGCCAACATTGCAAACACGTATTTTCCTAAGTTGGACAGGTGGTTTTTATGCCCTTCATCAAACCATGGTCGAGCACACTGAAAATTGTAATAAAATTTTGTAAATAATAATGAAAAACCGATTACATTAGTACAATGAAAGGTCAATACTTAACCTGCATAGCTCTCCAATAATAAGGTAGAAAAGAAACTGCATAGGCAAGGTCTCTGTAGTATGTTGTTCTCATGCAGTAATTGTAATCTTGAGTTTTGTAGCTTCCTGTTATGTAGTAACATGCTATGTATTCCAAGCTTCTAAGTGCTGGTACCTGATTGACATTTAGTTAAAATAAGGGTTACTTCTAAGTCTAATTAACCAAGGTTTCATCAATTTTCAAGTATTGATGCTCAAGCATACCTGACTACAATGTTGATCACCCATGAAAAAGTCCAGCATCAAAACTTTATACAGTGGTGCTAAGATGATGTTTCTAAATACCATCGACTTGTAGATGATGTTGAAAGGACAAACAAGAACTACAATTGAAACCTGCAAAAGAATGGTAATATAAGAAAATTTGTACTTAGAGATCAAAATATTCTAGAGAAAATTAATAAGAATGATTAGAATTACCAGTAATAAAAGGCCAGGGATTGATTGAACTTGAGAATAAGAATACCCTTTTGCCATAAGTGATAAATGAAGAAACAAGACTCCAACTTCGGCAGCCATTGAAGCGGTGCAAATCAAGAACACGTCTCTGTACTTTAGTTCTTTAGTCGGTGAAAGTTCAAAAATGAAGTTGTAATTTATTCGCGTTTTCCTCCACATAAATATGTTGCATCCATACAGGAAGAAATGTAGAAATACTAGGCTAAACATGCTGCAATGTTTTACATAATAAATATATTTAATTTTAAAGTATATGTAATGTGCATAAAATTTAAACATTATCCTACAATTGATTAAAAAATATAAAAAAATTTATATTATACTAAAATTAAATCATATAATATTTATCTAACTTATATCATAACAGTAATATGGTACTAATTTGTATGCTCATATAAATATAATATGATTATATTTCTTTATAAAAATTTAAAAGTGTAAGTTAAAAATACAACAAACTAAGAAATTCATAAATTTTAAAATATGGTTATGTATAAAAGTTTAATATTCAAAGTCAAACTTGCATATTATATCGATTTGACGCTTTATCCTAAAAATAATATTGAAAAAAAATATTTTATAGAACAAATTTTGAATAAAAAATTATTATTTGAGTATTAATTTTTATTCACAATATGTAAAATATTTATTTGAGTTAATTATCTAATTTATAAATAAATTTGGCTACAAGTTTCTATAATATATAAATTTTAATTTGTACTAAGTTCAATAAAAATGATGTAGCTCAAATGGTAAGGAAGTCAAGTCATGTTTCACCCTGAAGGTCTAGGTGTTCCCTAAAGGTTAGGTGTTCAAATTCCACCTTTTACAAGAACTTTTAGTTCATTTTTAACATTAAAAAAAATTAGAAATTCAAAAAAAATTTAAAAAAAAAAAACAAAATTCAGAACTCAGTTGAACCGGTCCATACCTGTTCACCGGTTCAACCAGGTTCAAACTGGTTTTTGGAGTAATTGGTTTTAGGGGATAAACCGGACTGGACCAACCTCCGGTTTGCTGTCGAACCGACCGGTCCGGTCCGGTTTTAATAACATTGCCAAACTGTTAAGTAGTGGAGTCTAGTTGACACTTTGCGCCATGTTAAAGGTAGTTTTGAGATTCTGCAATTGTAATTTAGTAGCCATCAATATCAAGTCGATGTAAGGACATAAAACTAAGCGCTTCTCTTTTTCTTTTTTTCTTTATATTTTTGGTCTTTATGTGATCTATGATTGTGTTTTTGTCATGATTTGCAAGCGTATCGAGGTGAAGAGTAACACGTAGATGAGTTAGTAGTACAAAGCCATGGCCTCAATTTTCGTCGAGGAAAAAAAAAAAAAAAGAGAGAAGTGGACAAAACATGATCCGCCCCCGTGGAAAGATCGCCCCAGCGAAAATTGATCGGCCTGACCTGAAAAATATGAAGCTAACTATCAGAACTCACTCCGCCCTTGCAAAGTTACTTCTGGAATCTATAGCTAATTTTTAAGAACTCACTCCGCCCCAGCACAAAAATACTCCGCCCCCGCAAAGTTACCTCTGGAATCTATAGCTAATTTTCAGAACTCACTTCGCCCCAGCACAAAAAATACTCTGCCCCTGCAAAGTTACCTCTGGAATCTATAGCTAATATTCAGAACTCACTTAGCCCCAGCACAAAAATACTCCGCCCCCGCAAAGTACTTATGTTATCTATAGCTAATTTTCACTTTCAGAACTCACTTCGCCCCAGCACAAAAATACTCTGCCCCCGCAAATTTACCTCTGGAGTTTATAGATAATTTTCAGAACTCACTTCGCCTCAGCACAAACATACTCCGCCCCCGCAAAGTACTTAGGTTATCTATAGCTAATTTTCAGAACTCTCTTCGCCCAAGCACAAAAATAGTCCGCCCCCGCAAAGTTACCTACTTACCTCTGGAATCTATAGCTAATTTTCAGAATTCACTTCGCCCCAGCACAAAAGTTCTCAGTCCCTGCTAATATTCATGATTATCAATACTATAATAAAAATCACAACTTAAAAGATATATACCTAAAAAAGTTATTATTCACACCTGTTGACATAAAGATACAAGGATTTGTTTATGGAAAAAAAAGTTAAAAGTAAATTTTATTTAATTGAAATGAGTAAAGAATTTAAAAAGAAGATAAATTAATTTAAGTATTAAGGGCAAAATAAGTATCCAGAAGAAAAGTAGCTAAAAGTTAGTTAATTAAATTAACTAAGATTAAGAAAAATAAGAGAAAAGTGTCATTGGGATTAGTACAAGAATAAACATTTGCTCGTCCATCCAGCCCTAAATTCTAAATTCTAAATTTCAAAGACTTGATTCCCAAGCCTGGAACTGGAATGAAAATTCGAAACTAAAAACTAGAAACTAGGTAAGGTAAGAAATCCAAGAATAAACATTTGCCCGTCTATTTTGACAGCTCTAAATTTCAACTGGAAGCCCCTGCGGAAAGCATATTTTTCTTTAACGAAGACTTGATTCCCAAGCGAATGGAAATTCGAAATTGGATAAGGTAAGAAACCCATTCTTTTCTATTCTAGGTCAAGACAGAAGAGCAGCACCTGAATCTTTCCATGTGATTTCCCTTTCATTTTGGTGTTGGTGTATAAATATCATGGCATCAGTTTTGGGGATTGATTGCATTAATAAAAGTAACTCATTCTTTGATGGTTGTTTATGTTTGATTTTACCAGATTAAAAGAACTTGAATGGTATATAGATTAGTTTCATCCACCACATGTTTTATAGTTATTGAAGAAATTGCTTGAATTGCGTTTTGGTTATCATCTCTGATTTAACATTTCAAATATGTATTATCAAATACCTAATACCTAAATCACAATTTCTAATAAGACTAAGATACCTATTTGTCCAGTTTTCCATCAAGAGAACCTAATCAAAGCCAGAAACATGTTTTTGGCGTCGGTTTGGTCAGTAGTTAACACCTACAAAAGATATATTCATGGATTAAAATTTCGTTTCGAATGTATGTTTTGATAAATATTGAAAACTTTTCGATAATATTTTGAAAACATTAAGATTAAGAGAAGTTGATTAAATTAAGAGCATCCATTATTTTGGCAGCAAGTCAGATTCTCTAGCCATCGCCATGGTCGGCAACCGGAGGAAATGTAAGGCCAATGCAGCTGAGACTTCATAAAGACGATCAGGTACTCTTGGGGTTTGGAAAAAAATAGTAAAATTAAACGTAGTCTAGTAGTAATATAGCAAAGGCGTATATTAAGAAGGAAATACGAAGCACATTTGCTTGTATGCGCCTTTGCTATTTCCACGTGTCATATAAGATTATAACGAGTCATCCTTTTGTCAGTGTTATATTTCCACGTCTTAAATGTGGCTGAAAAGCCCTCCGTGGCCCTAAAAATATCACAAATACTATCGGACGGCGTGTTCGAGACCATGAAGACTGAACCTGTGCATAGATTCTACTACATGCCTTCAGAGGTTAACTTTGATATGGTATTTACCTCAGTAAGTGGGCATATCAAGGATTCCAAATTCACTAAGACACCCAAAGATGTTGAAGACTTCTTTGAAATGTCCATTCAGAGAAAACAAAAGGTAATAAAAACAGTTTGATATGCTATGTTATTACTAAAAATGAAGTGCAAGATCTTACTTTCCCTCCATTTTGTTTATTTATTATTTAGGGAAACAAACAAGGAGGTAAGAACACAAATAAACATGTGGCTCGTCTGGAGAAGATGGCAAAATCTTGCCGTATGCTAATCTTGTGGCTTGATTTGGACGTTGAAGGTGAATGCATCGCTCAAGATGTGAGTGAAATTTGTGTCAAATCAAATCCATCGATTGAAGTCAAACGAGCTTGGTTTTCCTCGACAGAAAAGAGGTTATCATTGTCCAATAACCTCCACTTCCGTCGACGGTAGTTAAGAACATATTGCCAGTGGCATGTCACGGACTTGAAACTTCTCGAAAGTACCGTGCGGCACTTAGCCTCGACGTACCCCTGGCTTTTGTCGATTCCGACCCGCTCTCGGAAATTGGCTAAGTTCAGCCTTCCCTTAACTTGGTGGAAAGTTGTTAAGTATGGAAAGTGGCTAAGTGATGTGCGAGCAAAGTGCTTAAGGAAACTCTCTTTATATTGCACTAAGAAGCTTACAACTTTGAGGATGGGTTTGCAAATGAGCTACCTTCTATTTATACTACTAGCCTTCTTGAATGGACGGCTAAGATCAATTTGATCTAAGGGCTAGAGATGATTCTCTAGAACCCTCCACAAAATTCCTACACTACTAGAACTATATACATGGTTCTAGAATAGCCTACTATATACAAGGGAGATCTACAACCTTCTTGAGCCTTCCACATGCTTCTAGGATCTTCCGCAACGTTCTACATTCATGTGGGCTCTTCCGGATCCTTCCGACGTCTCCCGGTGTCTTCCGGACCCCTCCGGAGTCGTGTGGAACTTCCCGAAGTCTCCTTGAGTGTTCCGGACGTGTGTGGAGCCTTCTAGAACTTTCCGGAACCTCTAAGGCATTGTTTGGTTGTTTAAATCGCCCAGGGCAGCCCCCGGGACGTCCTCGTGCCACCCGACGGGTAATGTCGCGCCCTAGTGTCTTCCCGTCGGCCGTATGTGTCCCTGTCTCACCCGGGCCGCGCCCCGGGTGCCATGATGCGCGCCCGGCAAGCCTCCTGGCCTTGCCGGCAGTCCCTTTATGTCCCTCTCGGCCCTTGCCACGGTCATACGCCTTGTCCGCTCGGCCTTCGTTGTCGGGCAAAGTGCCGGGGCGTGACAGGCAGCATCGATTAACATGTCCGCCATTAGCATCGGGTATTCATCTCTAGGAGATGCAAGGTTGAGGTCCCTGAAATCGATGCATATCCTGATCTTCCCGTTCTTCTTCATTACGGGTACAACATTGGCTACCCACTCCGGATATCGGGCCACCTCGATGAAACTGGCCTTTAACAATTTCTCAATTTCTTCCCTGATCCGTTTGCATACCTCGACTGACATCCTTCTCAGGGGTCGTTTACGGGGTAGGTACCCTTCAAGTAATCGAATACGATGCTCCACTAATTCCCTGCTCAATCCTGGCATCTCGTCGTAATTGCAGGCAAAACAGTCCTTGTATTCTTTTTAACACTTGAATCAATCGATCCTTCTGGCCATCATCGAGCAATGCGCTGATGTAAGTTGGCCTGTGATCATCTTCGGTGCCTAACTCAACCTCGATGACAGGATCTTGTACTCGGATTTTGATGTCATAGAGCTTGGCTGGCGTCGTTCCTAGCTCTTCCAATTGAATTTCATCGCCATCTGATATTGGCGTTTCTTCCTAAAAAATGAGATCGTCTGTATAGCATTCGGCCACATAGGCCCGAAATTATCGAATCAAATCGGCGCACGCTTCTTGTTCTGGACCAATAACCACGATCTCGTCAATTTCCAGATGTTCGGCCTTATAGGCCGATGGTTCCTCATTGTCAGGACAATTCATAAGGACTGACCGTTCTGTTCGTGCGGCCCTTCCTCCTTGACGTTGCAAGGCCGGCTTAATTCTTTGGCCAAACAGGCCATTTCAAGCTGAGTTAATTTCTTGCTTGAAATGACTTCCCTCGGTCGTCCGTTTATCTTGTCCTACGAACCTGTAAGGTCCAACATCATCTTGATAGTATGCCACCTCGACGACATTGATTTTTGCAGTGAATGGCCTGTTGTCGGCCATTATAATCTCGAGTTCAGAGGCATCTCCCTAGATTAACAAACATTGATGCAGAGAGGACGGCACACACAAGGCTGAATGAATCCAACCCCTCCCTTGCAAGGCATTGTATGATGTGACAGCATCTACCACGAAAAAAGCAATTCTCAAGCTTGTCTTCCCTATTTTCACCTCAACAGGCAAAATTCCTAACGTATCAACCTTTCCTCCGGTGGAATTGTTAACAATCACTTTCGTTTCCATCAGGTCCTCGCCGACCTTACCCAGCTTATACATCTTCGATGCTGGCATAACGTTAACGGCTGCCCCATTGTCGACCAGCATTCTGTCGATGGGTTTTCCGTCGATGTGCCCTGATACGTATAATGGTCTGATGTGTCTGGCCATGAAAGATGGTGGCTTCTGGAATATAGTTTCAATTTTCTTATCCCAATCGGTCTCCTTCCTGTCATCGACCGATATCAGTTCTAAGTCTTCTGCCATTTGTACCACTGGCATTCCCTCGTCCCAAGAGCCATCAGTGGAATACTCCAATTCTTCGTTGATGAACTCAATAAGTTCAGAATCCACGGCGTTACATTCCATCACCATTGAGCCATTAGTCGGCTGACTGGTAGCAGCATCTTCTACTACCTTTGTTTCTACTTTCTTTGTTTCTAACTCTGTTATTTCTTTCTCGATTGCTTCTTTCTCGATCTCCTGGCCAGATTTGGCCTCAACTGCTTGGCCTGATTCGGCCTTATTTTCCTTACCGTCATTCTCGGCATAGATCTTGGCAAATTTTGCCTTGAGATCATTTTCGTCTTCTTCCAATAAGTCGTCTTCTTCCATCTCTTTCTCCAAATCAATTGTGCCATATATGGCTTTCCCCGATGATTTCCATCGGAAATCAGCTCCTTGTTCCTTTGTTTCTTTGTCGACCCCCTGGCCAGGTTTGGCCTCTTTCATCCCTTGTTTCAGTTTCAGCTCCTCAGTTTGTGGTTTCTTTGCTGATTCTTCCATCGGGGCCTTCCCTTTGGCAATTTCCATCTCCTTTCTTTGGCGTAAGTAACGCCGATACTGCATTCTAGTAATTTGGTCGACCCTTCGATTTCCAGGGAACTTAGGATGTCTAACAGGCACCCAACGATGCACCTGCGTATCGGCAGGAGTATGGATAGTGTGCGGCCTTAATTGGCCTGGCGGTGTCATTTTCATTGACGGACCATGTATCCTGTCTCTGCGATTGGCGGTCGATCTGACCTGCCTAGTTGGTGTTTTATCAGGTGATCTTTCCCTGATTCTACTGCTGCGGCTAGTGCCTTCCTGTTGTTGTCGAGGCGTTATGGCTTTAGCCTGTTCTCGGCATTGCTCCGTCGTCGATGTTGCGTATTCTGTGTATTCTATCGGAGCTGGAACCGGACATGGTCTCGTTGGTCGACGTGGTGGTATTGCCTGGTTGCGGCATTGCTTGAGGCATTGCCTACGGTTGCGGCATTACCTGATACGGATACCCTTCTGCTGCTGAATTTGGCCAAGGCATGTACTGACCATATATTCCTGGGTTGATGAACACGGGGACTATTGCCAATTTAGTTTGGCATCTTGCGCACAGACCCATTTCCCTGTTTACTGCTGAGTAACGTTTATCTCCCTCCGAATATAACTTCTCATTAGTTGATGGATCCGTGACCGTTATCACATTTATTCCCACCTCGTTCTGCTGGAAGGGGTTAGTATCAACCGTCGTCGGCTTAGTAATTTTCCAGTCTGGGGCAAATCTCAGGATGCCCTTATCAAGGTGATCCTGCACCATCCACCTGAACACTAGACATTCTTTTGTGGAGTGAGTCCATACGTCATGATATTTACAGTAAGTTTTACCTGATATTTTCATCGGTGATGGTATCACATGGTCTCCTTTAAGCCTCAGAATTTTGTCGGCCAACAGATGATCGAAAATGGCTTCTGTTTTCGAGACATCAAATGAGTATCGTCTCTCTCTGTCAGTCTTATACTCAGCATCCCTTCGTACCAAGTTGTTTGGCACTTTAATCGTAGGCTGAGGTTCTTTTGGCTTGGCGAGGGCTGGACAAACATAGTTTTTAGGACAGACTACTTCAGCTAATCCGATCTCGATACCTTGCTGTTCCATCGGTCGATTGACCTGTTCCTCGCTCGAAAATTTTCAGAACTCTCTTCGCCCAAGCACAAAAATAGTCCGCCCCCGCAAATTTACCTACTTACCTCTGGAATCTATAGCTAATTTTCAGAATTCACTTCGCCCCAGCACAAAAATACTCCGTCCCCGCAAATCACTTAGGTTTCATTTAAACTGCTAATATTCATGATTATCAATACTATAATAAAAATCACAACTTAAAAGAAATATACCTAAAAAAGTTATTATTCACATCTGTTGACATAAAGATACAAGGATTTTTTTATGAAAAAAAAGTTAAAAGTAAATTTTATTTAATTGAAATGAGTAAAGAATTTAAAAAGAAGATAAATTAATTTAAGTATTAAGGGCAAAATAAGTATCCAAAAGAAAAGTAGCTAAAAAGTTAGTTAATTAAATTAACTAAGATTAAGAAAAGTAAGAGAAAAGTGTCATTGGGATTAGTACAAGAATGAACATTTTCCCGTCCATCCAGCCCTAAATTCTAATGTCTAAATTTCAAAGACTTGATTCCCAAGCCTGGAACTGGAATGGAAATTCGAAACTAGAAACTAGGTAAGGTAAGAAATCCAAGAATAAACATTTGCCCTTTGCCCGTCCATTTTGCCAGTTCTAAATCTAAATTTCAACTGGAAGCCCTATTCGAAATTAGAAACAGGTAAGGTAAGAAATCCAAGAATAAACATTTGCCCGTCCATTTTGACAGCTCTAAATTTCAATTGGAAGCCCCTGCGGAAATCATTTTTTTCTTTCACGAAGACTTGATTCCCAAGCGAATGGAAATTCGAAACTAGAAATTAGATAAGGTAAGAAACCCATTCTATTCTATTCTAGGTCAAGACAGAAGAGCAGCACCTGAATCTTGCCATGTGATTTCCCTTTCATTTTGGTGTTGTTGTATAAATATCATGGCATCTGTTTTGGGGATTGATTGCATTAATAAAAATAACTCATTCTTTGATAGTTGTTTATGTTTGATTTTACCAGATTAAAAGAACTTGAATGGTATATAGATTAGTTTCATCCACCACATGTTTTATAGTTATTGAAGAAATTGCTTGAATTGCGTTTTGGTTATCATCTTTGATTTAACATTTCAAATATGTATATTATCTAATACCTAAGACCTAAATCACAATTTCTAATAAGACTAAGATACATACTTGTCCAGTTTTCCGTCAAGAGAACCTAACCAAAGCCAGAAACATGTTTTTGGTGTCAGTTTGGTCAGTAGTTAACACCTACCGAAGATATATTCATGGATTAAAATTTCGTTTCGAATATATGTTTTGATAAATATTGAAAACTTTTCGATAATATTTTGAAAACATTAAGATTAAGAGAAGTTGATTAAATTAAGAGCATCCATTATTTTGGCAGCAAGTCAGATTCTCTATCCTTCGCCATGGTCGGCAACCGGAGGAAATGTAAGGCCAATGCAGCTGAGACTTCATCAAGACGATCAGGTACTCTTGGGATTTGGAAAAAAATAGTAAAATTAAACGTAGTCTAGTAGTAATATAGCAAAGGTGCATATTAAGAAGGAAATACGCGGCACCTTGGCTTGTATGCGCCTTTGCTATTTCCACGTGTCCTATAAGATTATAACGAGTCATCATTTTGTGACTGTTATATTCATAACAGGTAGAATCGGAATCATTTGATTCGATTTCTATACTTATCTTTCCTTGTCTGTCTTTCTCTAGGGACGAAAATAAAAAATGATTTGCCCAAAAAAGTCCTAAATGTGGCTGAAAAGCCCTCCGGGACCTAAAAATATCACAAATACTATAGGATGGCGTGTTCGAGAACATGAAAACTGAACCTGTGCATAGATTCTACTACCTGCCTTCAGAGGTTAACTTTGATATGGCATTTACCTCAGTAAGTGGGCATATCAAGGATTCCAAATTCACTAAGACACCCAAAGATGTTGAAGACTTCTTTGAAATGTCCATTGAGAGAAAACAAAAGGTAACAAAAATAGATTGATATGCTATGCTATTACTAAAAATGAAGTGCAAGATCTTACTTTCCCTCCAATTTGTTTATTTATTATTTAGGGAAACAAACAAAAAGGTAAGATCACAAATAAACATGTGGCTCGTCTGTAGAAGATGGCAAAATCTTGCCGTATGCTAATCTTGTGGCTTGATTCGGACGTTGAAGGTAAATGCATCGTTCAAGATGTGAGTGAAATTTGTTTCAAATCAAATCCATCGATTGAAGTCAAACGAGCTTGGTTTTCCTCGACAGAAAAGACGTTATCATTGTTTAAAAACCTACACTTCCGTCGACGGCAGTTAAGAACATATTGCCAGTAGCAGCATCGATTAACATGTCCGTCATTAGCATTGGGTATTCATCTTTAGGAGATGCAAGGTTGAGGTCCCTGAAATCGATGCATATCCTGATCTTCTCATTCTTCTTCATTAAGGGTACAACATTGGCTACCCACTCCGGATATCGGGCCATCTCGATGAAACTGGCCTTTAACAATTTCTCAATTTCTTCCCTGATCAGTTTGCATACCTCGACTGACATCCTTCTCAGGGGTTGTTTACGGGGTAGGTACTATTCAAGTATTGGAATACGATGCTCCACTAATTCCCTGCTCAATCCTGGCATCTCGTCGTAATTCCAGGCAAAACTGTCCTTGTATTACTTCAACACTTGAATCAATCGATCCTTCTGGCCATCATCGAGCAATGCGCTGATGTAAGTTGCCTGTGACATCTTCGGTGCCTAACTCAACCTCGATGACCGGATCTTGTACTTGGATTTTGATGTCATCGAGCTTGGCTGGCGCCGTTCCTAGATCTTCCAATTGAATTTCATCGCCATCTGATATTGGCCTTTCTTCCTCAAAATTGAGATCGCCTGTATAGCATTCGGCCACATAGGCCCGAAATTTTCGAATCAAATCGGCGCACGCATCTTGTTCTGGACCGATAACCACGATCTCGTCAATTTCCAGATGTTCGGCCTTATAGGCCGATGGTTCCTCATTGTCAGGACAATTCATAAGGACTGACCGTTCTGTTCGTGCAGCCCTTCCTCCTTGATGTTGCAAGGCCGGCTTAATTATTTGGCCAAACAGGCCATTTCAAGCAGAGTTAATTTCTTGCTTGAAGTGACTTCCCTCGGTCGTCCGTATTTATCTTGTCCTACGAACCTGTAAGGTCCAACATCATCTTGATAGTATGCCGCCTCGACGGCATTGATTTTTGCAGTGAATGGCCTGTTGTCGGCCATTATAATATCAGGTTCAGATGCATCTCCCCAGATTAACAAACATTGATGCAGAGAGGACGGCAAACACAAGGCTGAATGAATCCAACCCCTCCCTAGCAAGGCATTGTATGATGTGGTAGCATCTACCATGAAAAAAGTGATTCTCAGGCTTGTCTTCCCTATTTTCACCTCAACAGGCAAAATTCCTAAAGTATCAGCCTTTCCTCCGGTGAAATTGCTGACAATCACTTTCGTTTCCATCAGATCCTCGCTGACCTTACCCAGCTTATACATCTTCGATGTTGGCATAACGTTAACGGCTGCCCCGTTGTCGACCAGCATTATGTCGATGGGTTTTCCGTCGATGTGCCCTGATACGTATAATGGCCTGATGTGTCTGGCCATGAAAGAGGGTGGCTTCTGGAATATAGTTTCAATTGTCTTATCCCAATCGGTCTCCTTCCTGTCATCGACCGATATCAGTTCTAAGTCTTCTGCCATTTGTACCACTGGCATTCCCTCGTCACAAAAGCCATCAGTGGAATACTCCAGTTCTTCGTTGATGAACTCAATAAGTTCAGAATCCACGGCGTTACATTCCATCACCGTTGAGCCGTTAGTCGGCTGACTGGTAGCAGCATCTTCTACTCCCTTTGTTTCCACTTTCTTTGTTTCTAACTCTGTTATTTCTATTCTCGATTGCTTCTTTTTCGATCTACTGGCCAGATTTGGCCTCAACTACTTGGCCTGATTCGGCCTTATTTTCCTTACCGTCGTTCTCGGTATAGATCTCGGCAAATTTTGCCTTGAGATCATTTTCTTCTTCTTCCAATAAGTCGTCTTCTTCCATCTCTTTCTCTAAATCAATTGTGCCATATTTGGCTTTCCCCGATGATTTCCATCGGAAATCAGCTCCTTGTTCCTTTGTTTCTTTGTCGACCCCCTGGCCAAGATTGGCCTCTTTCATCCCCTGTTTCAGTTTCAGCTCCACAGTTTGTGGTTTCTTTGCTGATTCTTCCATCGGGGCCTTCCCTTTGGCAATTTCCATCTCCTTTCTTTGGCGTAAATTACGCCGATACTGTGTTCTAGTAATTTGGTCGACCCTTCGATTTCCAGGGAACTTAGGATGTCTAACAGGCACCCAACGATCCACCTGCGTATCGGCAGGAGTATGGATAGTGTGCGGCCTTGATTGGCCTGGCGGTGTCATTTTCATTGACGAACCATGTATCATGTATTTGCGATTGGCGATCGATCTGACCTGCCTAGTTGGTGTTTTATCAGGTGATCTTTCCCTGATTCTATTGCTGCGGCTAGTGCCTTCTTGTTGTTGTCGAGGCGTTATGGCTTTAGCTTGTTCTCGACATTGCTCCGCCGTCGATGTTGCATATTCTGTGTATTCTATCGGAGCTGGAACCGGACATGGTCCCGTTGGTTGATGTGGTGGTATTCCCTGGTTGCGGCATTGCTTGAGGCATTGCCTACAGTTGCGGCATTACCTGATACGGATACCCTCCTGCTGCTGATTTTGCCAAGGCATGTACTGACCATATATTCCTGGGTAGATGAACAAGGGGACTGTTGCCAATTCAGTTTGGCATCTTGCTCACAGACCCATTTCCCTGTTTACTGCTGAGTAACGTGGATCTCCCTCCGAATATAATTTCTCATTAGTTGATGGATCCGTGACTGTTATCACATTTATTCCCACCTCGTTCTGCTGGAAGGGGTTAGTATCTACCGTCATCGGCTTAGTAATTTTCCAGTCTGGGGCAAATCTCAGGATGCCCTTATCGAGGTGATCCTGCACCATCCACCTAAACACTAGACATTCTTTTGTGGAGTGAGTCCATACGTGCTGAATCTCAGGATGCCCTTATTGGATAAGGTAAGAAATCCATTCTTTTCTATTCTAGGTCAAGACAGAAGAGCAGCACCTGAATCTTGCCATGTGATTTCCCTTTCATTTTGGTGCTGGTGTATAAATATCATGGCATCTGTTTTGGGGATTGATTGCATTAATAAAACTAACTCATTCTTTGATGGTTGTTTATGTTTGATTTTACCAGATTAAAAGAACTTGAATGGTATATAGATTAGTTTCATCCACCACATGTTTTATAGTTATTGAAGAAATTGCTTGAATTGCGTTTTGGTTATCATCTCTGATTTAACATTTCAAATATGTATTATCTAATACCTAAGATCTAAATCACAATTTCTAATAAGACTAAGATACCTACTTGTCCAGTTTTCCGTCAAGAGAATCTAACAAAAGCCAGAAACATGTTTTTGTGTCGGTTTGGTCAGTAGTTAACACCTACAGAAGATATATTCATGGATTAAAATTTCGTTTTGAATATATGTTTTGATAAATATGGAAAACTTTCCGATAATATTTTGAAAACAATAAGATTAAGAGAAGTTGATTAAATTAAGAGCATCCATTATTTTGGCAGCAAGTCAGATTCTCTAGCCATAGCCATGGTCGGCAACCGGAGTGAATGTAAGGCCAATGCAGCATAGACTTCATCAAGACGATCAGGTACTCTTGTGGTTTGGAAAAAAAAATTAAAATTAAACGTAGTCTGGTGGTAATATAACAAAGGCGCATATTAAGAAGGAAATACGCGGCACCTTGGCTTGTATGCGCCTTTGCTATATCCACGTGTCCTATAAGATTATAACGAGTCATCTTTTTGTGAGTGTTATATTCATAACAGGTAGAATCGAAGTCATTTGATTTTATTTCTATACTTATTTTTCCCTGTCTGTCTTTCTCTAGGGACGAAGATAAAAAATGATTTGCCCAAAAAAGTCCTAAATGTGGCTGAAAAGCCCTCCGTGGCCCTAAAAATATCACAAATACTATCGGATGGCGTGTTCGAGACCATGAAGACTGAACCTGTGCATAGATTCTACTACCTGCCTTCAGAGGTTAACTTTGATATGGCATTTACCTCAGTAAGTGGGCATATCAAGGATTCCAAATTCACTAAGACACCGAAAGATGTTGAAGACTTCTTTGAAATGTCCTTTGAGAGAAAACAAAAGGTAACAAAAACAGTTTGATATGCTATGCTATTACTAAAAATGAACTGCAAGATCTTACTTTCCCTTCATTTTGTTTATTTATTATTTAGGGAAACAAACAAAGAGGTAAGAGCACAAATAAACATGTGGCTCGTCTGTAGAAGATGGCAAAATCTTGCCGTACGCTAATCTTGTGGCTTGATTCGGACATTGAAGGTGAATGCATCGCTGATGATGTGAGTGAAATTTGTGTCAAATCAAATCCATCGATTGAAGTCAAAAGAGCTTGGTCTTCCTCGACAGAAAAGAGTTTATCATTGTCCAATAACCTGCACTTCCGTTGACGGCAGTTTAGAATATATTGCCAGCGGCAGCATCGATTAACATGTCCACCATTGGCATCGGATATTCATCTTTAGGAGATGCAAGGTTGAGGTCCCTGAAATCGATGCATATCCTGATCTTCCAGTTCTTCTTCATTACGGATACAACATTGGCTACCCACTCTGGATATCGGGCCACCTCGATAAAACTGGCCTTTAACAATTTCTCAATTTCTTACCTGATCGGTTTGCATACCTCGACTGACATCCTTCTCAGGGGTTGTTTACGGGGTAGGTACCCTTCAAGTATTGGAATACGATGCTCCACTAATTTCCTGCTCAATCCTGGCATCTCGTCATAATTCCAGGCAAAACAGTCCTTGTATTCCTTCAACACTTGAATCAACCGACCCGTCTGGCCATCATCGAGCAATGCGCTGATGTAAGTTGGTCTGTGATCATCTTCGGTGCCTAACTCAACCTCGATGACAGGATCTTGTACTTGGATTTTGATGTCATCGAGCTTGGCTAGCGCCGTTCCTAGCTCTTCCAATTGAATTTTATCGCCATCTGATATTGGCGTTTTTTCCTCAAAAATGAGATCGCCTGTATAGCATTCGGCCACATAGGCCCGAAATTTTTGAATCAAATCGGCGCACGCTTCTTGTTCTGGACCGATAACCACGATCTCGTCAATTTCCAGATGTTCGGCCTTATAGGCCGATGGTTCCTCATTGTCAGGACAATTCATAAGGACTGACCGTTCTATTCGTGCGGCCCTTCCTCCTTGACGTTGCAAGGCCAGCTTAATTCTTTGGCCAAACAAACCATTTCAAGCTGAGTTAATTTCTTGCTTGAAGTGACTTTCCTCGGTCGTCCGTATTTATCTTGTCCTACGAACCTGTAAGGTCCAACATCATCTTGAAAGTATGCCGCCATGACAGCATTGATTTTTGCAGTGAATGGCCTGTTGTCGGCCATTATAATCTCGGGTTCAGAGGCATCTCCCCAGATTAACAAACAATGATGCAGAGAGGACGACACACACAAGGCTGAATGAATCCAGTCCCTCCCTAGCAAGGCATTGTATGATGTGGCAGCATCTACCATGAAAAAAGCGATTCTCAGGCTTGTCTTCCCTATTTTCACCTCAACAGGCAAAATTCCTAACGTATCAGCCTTTCCTCCGGTGAAATTGCTAACAATCACTTTCGTTTCCATCAGGTCCTCGCTGACCTTACCCAGCTTATACATCTTCGATGCTGGAATAACGTTAACGGCTGCCCCTTTGTCGAACAGCATTCTGTCGATGGGTTTTCCGTCGATGTGCCCTGATACGTATAATGGCCTGATGTGTCTGGCCATGAAAGAGGGTGGCTTCTGGAATATAGTTTCAATTTTCTTACCCCAATCGGTCTCCTTTCTGTCATTGATCGATATCAGTTCTAAGTCTTCTGCCATTTGTACCACTAGCATTCCCTCGTTCCCAGAGCCATCAGTGGAATACTCCAGTTCTTCGTTGATGAACTCAATAAGTTTAGAATCCACAACGTTACATTCCATCACCGTTGAGCCGTTAGTCGGCTGACTGGTAGCAGCATCTTCTACTACCTTTGTTTCCACTTTCTTTGTTTCTAACTCTGTTATTTCTTTTCTCGATTGCTTCTTTTTCGATCTCCTGGCCAGATTTGGCCTCAACTGCTTGGCCTGATTAGGCCTTATTTTCCTTACCGTCGTTCTCGGCATAGATCTCGGCAAATTTTGCCTTGAGATCATTTTCTTCTTCTTCCAATAAGTCGTCTTCTTCCATCTCTTTCTTCAAATCAATTGTGCCATATTTGGCTTTCCCCGGTGATTTTCATCGTAAATCAGCTCCTTGTTCCTTTGTTTCTTTGTCGACCCCCTGGCCAGGTTTGGCCTCTTTCATCCCCTGTTTCAGTTTCAGCTCCACAGTTTGTGGTTTCTTTGCTGATTCTTCCATCGGGGCCTTCCCTTTGGCAATTTCCATCTCCTTTCTTTGGCGTAAATAACGCCGATACTGCGTTCTAGTAATTTAGTTGACCCTTCGATTTCCAGGGAACTTAGGATGTCTGACAGGCACCCATCGATCCACCTGCGTATCGGAAGGAGTATGGACAGTGGGCGGCCTTGATTGGCCTGGCGGTGTCGTTTTCATTGACGGACCATGTGTCCTGTCTCTGCGATTGGCGGTCGATCTGACCTGCCTGGTTGGTGTTTTATCATGTGATCTTTCCCTGATTCTACTGCTGCGGCTAGTGCCTTCCTGTTGTTGTCGAGGCATTCTGGCTTTAGCCTGTTCTCGGCGTTGCTCCGCCGTCGATGATGCGTATTCTGTGTATTCTATCGGAGCTGGAACTGGACATGGTCCCGTTTGTCGATGTGGTGGTATTGCCTGCGATTGCGGCATTACCTGATACAGATATCCTCCTGCTGCTGCATTTGGTCAAGGCATGTACTGACCATATATTTCTGGGTTGATGAACAAGGGGACTGTTGCCAATTCAGTTTGGCATCTTGCGCACAGACCCATTTTCCTGTTTACTGCTGAGTAACGTGGATCTCCCTCCGAATATAACTTCTCATTAGTTGATGGATCCGTGACCGTTATCACATTTATTCCCACCCCGTTCTGCTGGAAGGGGTTAGTATCAACCGTCATCGGCTTAGTAATTTTCCAGTCTGGGGCAAATCTCAGGATGCCCTTATCGAGGTGATACAGCACCATCCACCTGAACACTAGACATTCGTTTGTAGAGTGAGTACATACGTCATGATATTTACAGTAAGTTTTACCTGATATTTTCATCGGTGATGGTATCACATGGTCTCCTTTAAGCCACATAATTTTGTCGGCCAACTGCTGATTGAAAATGGCTTCTGTTTTCGAGACGTCGAACGAGTATCATCTCTCTCTGTCAGTCTTATAGTCAGCATCCCTTCGTACCAAGTTGTTTGGCACTTTAATCGTAGGCTGAGGTTCTTTTGGCTTGGCGAAGGCTGGACAAACAGTGTTCTTAGGACAGACTACTTCAGCTAATCCAATCTCGATACCTTGCTGTTCCATCGGTCGATTGACCTGTTCCTCGCTCGAATCAGCCATTCCCACCTGATAGTAATTTCCCCTGGGCTATTGGCCATTCTCATCTCTCAACACTCGTTCATAACGGACCGCATGATTGGTCAACTCGAACAAGTCCTCATGGTACTGAGCCATCATGATTTTTCTCAGTTCAGAGTACATGTCATGGATGTCAATCTTGATGCATTCCTTTTCCGGTAACGGGATGGCGCAGAAACCTATGGCCTTGATGAATTTCTTCATATACTCCTCAACCGACTGCCCTGACAGTTGTCTCATGTTTGACAGCTCGATGACAGAGACTTCGAGCGGGGCCTGATAGTGGTTCATTACGAATACCTTTTCCATACAAGGCCAGTCAGGGACCGATCCAGGCTTCAAATTGGCGTACCAATGGAACGCCATACTTGCCAGGGAGTTGGGGAACAATTTCAATTTCAACTCGTTGCTCATATTGCCACATTCTAGGGAGAATCGAGCCAGATGCTCTGTGGCAGATTGAGAGCCCTCCCCTGAGAACAAAGTAAAGTTCGGCGGCCTGTAATTCATCGAGAACGGCACCTGATCAATATATTCGGGGTGAGGCTTATTACACCTCGATGCCCTGTTTCCCTGTCTCCTGACAAACATCTCCTCAGCTTGATTTACCGTCAAGAGGTCATCTGGACCCTCTGCAGCTCGATTATTCCTGTCATAGGCCAATGAATTGGCCTAATGTCCTTCCAAGCCGTATCCCACGGCCTCTGATCGGTCCTCCTCGGACCTGCCCCCCGAGTCTGAACGGTAGTTTCTGGTTTTGGAGGACTTCCTCTCCTATCCTAATTTTTCCATTGCCTTGTTTGTAAGGCGTCTCATCCCTCTATCCACTTCCCCCAATCTGGATTGCGGGGCCTTTGCCTTTATCAGTGGCATTTCTGTGCGGCCCAGTCCAGGCTTGCATCTATATGCCATTGGCAAGGTTGTTGATGCTCTCAGCTTGCATCGTCATTTTTGCCTCCAAGTGCATCAGGGAATTATTTACAGTGTTGCTGGCTTCAGTGTTGGCCTGACTGGCTACAGTGGCCGAGCCTAGCATGTTTTCAAACTTGCTGACAACGTTAGACCATTCCTCCTGCTTGGCCTCATGGTCCTTGGTGAAGTTGAAGACCTCTGCTGTCAATTCCTCGAATATGTCGGTCCCTTCCATAATTAGCCGAACCTTTGATAGATTTTCCAGAGAGTGTGTTAAGTCAGAACGTGTCCTCGTCATGGTAGATCGAGTCTTTCGCATTATCTGTGGTATCATCTGATAACAACAAAAGATTAACCACTTAGCATCAACTGATTGACTATTTGTCAAAAGATTATGGCTTTTTGGATACAAGATTATCTAGTCCCACCGGGCGTGCCAGAATTTTGTTTGCGATAAATTTGGCATCGAGTATAACTTGACATCGAGGCGTGCCAAAATATTGTTTGTTGTAAATTTGGCATCAATTGCCTCGACGAGCCAATGGCTCGATGTGATGTAAGATAAGTGCGGGCGTGCCAATGTTTGTGCGTGCAAACATAACGATCTAAAAATGGACAGGTTGATATCAGTGCAATAATATAATCTAAATGTCCCGATAAAGACATATTGATATCGATGTAAAATGTCCTAATAAGGCTGACTTCTAATCAATCGATTGCGACAGAGTAGGCAAACCCCTAGTTCTTTTCCATGCCTGCCTGGCCGCAAGACTTAAATAATTTATGATAATCTCTCTAAAATGCCAAAGTTTTACAGCCAATCGATGGCTTACTCAATATATCAAAGAATTTGTGAATCAGCAAACGAGTTGACAATCAACTCAGTTTAATATTCAACTTGACTTCAAAGACATAAACTTAACAAATCAACACATCAATGAAAAACCGTTGACGTAAAGCATACTTTAATAAAAATCAGGAGATATGGACCAAAATACTTCCATTAATTTATAAAAGAAATCAGTGAGTTTCCCGATTCACAAGTATTACAAAAATATGCAAAACGATAAATGATCTCCTGTATTGGCATGCACCTACCAAACGAGTTGACGATTATATTAAGTTCTTAAAAATAACTCCTTTTCTTAAAAATAACTCCTTGATTGGCAAGTAAACCCACCAATGAGCTGATGATGTATGACAGTGCAGCTTGTTGACAGAAAGTAACACTGATGGCAGAGAACCACCATCAATGGGTCACCCAACCTTGGCAGATAGCTACCAATCGGGCTCCTAACCAGCGGGTGGCCACTGGAAAGGGCATCAATTGAGCAGATAGCTACTCAACCGATAGCTGTCAAGCATATGGCTACTTGGCAGCGAGCTCATCAAGCAGATGGCTACTTGATAAGTTTGCCATGTAATTACGTGGGCACTTACATGACGGTTGCATCTTGCTACTTGGTTGATATCGAGTGGTTTCGCTCGAGACAGCATTGCTGACGGCGGAAGCAGCTGTGCGGCTTACTTTGAGCGGCGGTGCTGGACTTCAGGCGGCTGAGGAGGGACAGTTGATGTCAAGGAATTGGCAGTGTTAGCTGACGGTAGAAGCAGCGGTGCGCTGGACTTCTGGTGAGGCGTTGAGCCGATTTCAGTGTAGACTGATTTGATTGATTGAGTTGTGTCTTGTGTGTGACAGCCCCCTTCGTATTTATAACAACCTGCCGAAACTGATCGGCTGATGCACTATCCCAACTACTTTTAATTTTCCCCACTTTCTCCACTAATGGTAGTTTCTTCTTCCTCCTTCTTTTTCTTCCTCCACGTTTGAAATTCAGAAAAATGGTCGGTGGTTTTGTGTTTGAATTACACTCCTTCTCATGTAACCAACTTTGAGATAAATTTGGAGGTAGTTGAGGTTTAGTTTATCTCTTTTACGTGGCCCTTATCTAATTAGTTTGCCATTATTTACTTAAGTGGCCATTTAGCCCAACTGTATGGGCCATTTATTATCGTTAATCTTTAATTAATTACCTGAGTAATTAATTTAATTGAACCATCGGGCCGATTTTATCGACTGGGCCTTGACATTTGGGCCATTAGTCTTTATTTACTCAAATGTAATTAATTATCTAATTAATTACATGGTTTATTGGCCTTAACTATTGTACGGGCCGATTATTTGTACTTGGCCTAATTAATTCACTAATTAATTTAATTAATTAATTTATAATATCCAAAATAATCTATTGGGCCCATTGGGCTCGTTGGGCTTGTTCGTTTTTAACCATCACTTGGCTTTATTAATTAATTACTTCTGGCCCATAAATTAATTAACTTATTTATTAATTAATTTACACTTGGCCAAAATTAATTAATTGTAAAAATTGGGCCGTATCTCAAATTGGGCTCGTGCCCGTTTAATTTCGGTCTGACTGATTTTCGGATCAGAGTGGGTCCGATCCTGATCCAATTCACTTGGCTCTAATGGGTCCGGCCCATTGCCATTTTTGGCCCATCATCGAGTTATTATTCCTCGATTAATCGAGGATGATTTTTTTGGGTACAAACACCCAGTTTAGTCCCTATTATGTATTATTTGTTTCACTTTAGTCTTTTTCAGGTGTTCCAAGGCGGTTCTGGTAACATGTGATATGCTCATAAGGGCAATTTCGTCATTTCAAGTAAACTAACATGGATATTTTCGTCTTTCTAATCATTTGAGAAAAAACTAAAGATTTAATCTCTTCCAAACTAGGCTTTCATTCCAGTCCAATTTAATTGTCCATTTCGTTCCAAACTAAAGTTTTATCCCAAAATCCTCTTCAAACACCAAAATTGCTCACCAATTAAACAATATCTCAAATGGTCTCAATAGCGAACGGACGAAAATGCCCTAAAAAATATTTATATGCATGTCACGTGTTATCAGAACCACCTGATAAGAACTAAAGTGAAACACATAATTCATAGTAGGGACTAAAGTGAAATAAATAATTCATTGTAGGGAATAAAGTGAGAAAAAAATATAAGAGGGGCCACTCTATAAAAGGTTAATGATAAAAGAGACCAGAGTGATATTTACCCAAAAATAATCTTACGTTATCTATTAAAATTAAAAGAGTAAGAAAAATCACATTTTTTCAGAAAGAATTTGGACTACCAAATTTTGAGGCCCCATTAAAATAGAGGCTTCGACATGGGCCCAAGTTCTTGATAGACAAGGCCTAGCCCGGAATTGTAATTTCTTATTTCGCACCACATATATAGTTATATACCAACAATAGTAAATGGGTTTTTGAGTAACACAACTCATGTAGCTTTAATTAATCTTTGCGGGTCAATAAATAAGTGAAGAGACGACCCGACCCATTAGTTCGATAGAAAAGTAAAATGAACTTTAGGCAATTTCATGTCGAACAGTCGATGTCTATATGGCTACGATTGTCGCAAGTAGAGTTAATGGCAATTTATCTATGTGATATTTATAATATTTAATTTATTTTTTGTAATTTAAAAAATAGCAATTTATTCTCTGTAATTTTATAAAAGTCTCACACCAACTCTCTGTCATTTTTATAAGTAATATTTTATCCCCTATATTATGATAATGTGGGAATTTATTCTCTATATTACGGTAAATATAATAATTTATTTTCTATATTATATTAAATATGACAATTAATCCCCTATATTACAAAAAACTTTTTCTTGTCCACTTTCAATTTTAATAAGTGATTAAATTATACTGCTGAAGAAGATAAATCGAGGCCAGCAGACATAATAATATCTGAAGTCTTCGTCTATGTCATCACCACACACTTAATTTGGTAAGGAAATGAAAAGGAAAGAGATAATGTGAAGACTTTTCAAAGAGAAATAATTGCAATTAAATTTTTCCTTGTTCCTCTTTGACTCTCTCTAAGCAACATAGTTAAATTTTCCGAAATTTCAAACGCATATCTAGAAAATATGCCTCAAAATTAAATAGTTCTGTGTCAATATCATTTATTAATTAATTAGTACATTGATTGTTTTGTGTTGTGCTGCAGTTCCTTTTGGTGAACAACCAAAACTTGGTTCTTTCAAATTCAACTCTGACTCCTCTTTCAAAGATGGCTCTCCTTTTGGTGCTTTTGTGATGCGCGACTCCAATGGCTCTCTAATCCACGCTTTCACATCACATTGCCACTGTTTGAACTTAGAAGCTGCGAAAGCTCATGCTCTACTTGACTTTGTGCGTTTTGCCAATACTTACAACGTAGAGAATGCCTTTTTTGAATCTGATAACTTGAATATCATTCAGATGCTCCTCTGGCCCAACCTTGCTATCGATTGGGTTTCAAAGCCCCTTGTTGACGAAATCAGAAAATTTTAACACAAATGGCCCAAGTGGCGCTTCAAAATGATCTAACGAATACAAATCAATCGGCCCATAACCTTGCTAGGTGGGCGCTTCTTGCTCTATTTTCGGTCCTTTAGATTTACGTTTATTACATTTATGTATTTTTTGTGATGGAGGTTACTCTCTCATCAACCCTTGTTTTGCTTAGCCTGTATTTCTCTTTCTTTTCAATATTTCATCAAAAAAAAAAAATAGAAATGAAAAGTACTCGCATATTGTTAAATCATATGAATTATCTATTTTTTTTCTTTCAGAAATACATGTAATGCAATATGGTTATAAATACAGTTCATGACCAGGGGCGCATTTAGGAATTTAACGTAGTGGAGGCTAAACCTCTATGATAAATTCAATAATCAAAATAAAAAAATAAAATTCCAATCAAATAGTCAAAGTTCAAAATATTTCACTAGAAATATATGAGGAAATTAAAAAAAAAAAGGTGAAGTTTGACAAAAATAATTTTCACAAGTTACTTTAACTAGATATGATACTATATAATAATCCGAAAGAACCCAAAAATTCTCTATGTAAACAAATCAAAGATATTTACCTCGATCCTTCCAAGCCCCAATGTACTGCACTTGCGGTAATTAAGTGCTAATATTATTCATACACTACAAGAAAATTGGGCTTCACCTACGGCAGATTTCGTTGGTGAAGCCTTGATTTCCGTTGGTATTCATGCGTAGCGACGTTTTTTTTCCGTTAGTTGATTCGTAGGTGAAGGCCCCATAGGTAAATGAAGCAACGGTTTTTTTTTTTCGTTGGTAAATGTTGCGACGGTTCGTTTTTGTTGGTATTTTTGTTGGAAAAAGCGTCGGATGAACGATCGCGCTCGATTATTTTTTGCGACAATTTTGTTGCTGGAAATGCGTAGGAAAGTTATTAACTGATTTCCAACAGCATAAATATGTCGGCATTTTGTCGCCAATCGGTTGGATCATTCTGATGGATTTAGCATTGAAATGTTTCCGTAAGTTTATTTTTGTCACTAATTTGAAGGAAATCAGTTGGAACCTAGTGACAACTTATTTGTTGCTGATTTCGTTACTAGCAATCGGGTCGGAGCAAAAAATTGAACCTCGACTTAGAATTGACTGAGTCGTTTGAGCGCGCCTGGGCCTGACTGATAGAATAGTGTCCTGCAAGCCAACTGTTTTGGCTGCATTTAAATTGAAAGGACCATTCAATTGGATTAAGAAATGCATTTATATGGTCAACTTTATCTTATGTAATAATTATCTATGCATAATGATAGAAGTCCTTAGATCACAGGGCTATGGGACAACCCGTCGACTGATCTCCAAGGCCGTGATCTAGAACATATTCAAGAGTCATAGGATCCAATCGAGATAGGACATCGTTGGATTCGGTTAGACTCTCACTATTGTGTATACTCCGATGAACTGGAGAACGCTGGGGTCCACGAGCGTGACTGGGATAGTCGATACACATAAGTGGGTGGCTTGCTGGGATGGCAAGTGCACTGAATACCCCAATTAGGAAATAACTCATCATGGAAGCGGTAGTCGCATATCGGGGATGAAGTTATTCCAATTTACAATAGTATACGAGGAACGATCCCTAAATACTTGAGGTGATAGGGTTTATCTGGTGCGAGAACGTCTATACTTTGATGTGAGTTCCGACTGACTGGAGATTACCAGAAGGTCTCTGTGGACTCATGTTGGGTATAGAAGAACTCGTATGCAGGTTCATATCATCAACAAAGGATCCATTGACCCGACTTGATAGGTTGGGAAATTCTCCTATGGATTTCTGTGAGAAATTAATTCTGGTAAAATCCTCGGTCGAGGTATCTGACGGCTTTATGTAAATAGCTCATAAAGATTAAGTCAAAGAGAATTATTTCGAGACCAGAATGCATAAGGTCAAGACAAAAGAAAAGGGAAACCGATGAAAGACCATACCCTTAAGTCTCGACTGGGAGATTGATCGGTGGAGAGATTATGTCGTATATGGTAATTGTAAATGATTAAAAGGATCACTGAATTAATTCACCAGTGATTGGGTTCCATGGGCTTGTGGCTAGACATCGACCGTGGAGTGTGGGAGAATTCCTAAATTGGCAGGGGTGCTAATTTTGGAATGGTCAGTCGACAGAGTGTTCGACTGATTTAAAAGTATTTAATGCTTGAATAATTGAATTAATATTTAATTATAACCCACGGCCAATTATGTGGTGAACCTATGGGGGCATACACAATACACATGAAGCGAAAGCGAAGGAAAAGGAAAAAACTGGGTCGACCGAATCAACTGGGTCGATTGGATCGACTGGGTCTGAAAAATCGACTGGGTCGATTGGTGACTGGGTCGACCCAATTGGAACAAATTGGATCCGATTGGAATTGGATTAAGATTATAAATTAAATTGGAATTTAATTTGTGGGTTAATTAAATAAGTTGAATTTAATTAATTATAGGAAGAATTAATTAAATCAACTTGGAGCCTAATTTAATTAATTAGGAGAGTAGTTAATTAATTGGGCTATTTAATTGGGAGATTAAATAAAGCCTGATCAAATTAATTAACTGGGCCATAAATTAATTAGGAAGACATAGTCTTCTAATTAAAAGGGACATGGCCCATGTAGAAGATTGGAGTCCTCGTCCTAGCAGGATTAGGTTAATGAGATACCTATAAATAAGGGACTTGATGTCATATCTCATAGACAACTTTTAAGAGCCTAAAAGCCAAGTCAAGAAAAACTCTCCCTCTCCTCTCCCAAGAAGAAATCGGCCAAACATCTTCTTCCTTAGGAAGAATTTTTCGATTTTTGTTCTTGTTCCAAATTCGTTTTCTAAACCCAGATCTTAATATATCCTGTATTCTAGCCGATCAGGGTATATTAAATTTCGTGTAATTGTGGTGTATCAACCCATAGAGGCGCAACAGGTGGGGCGCTGTTGCAGGGCATATGATCGACCAACTCGAGGGAGGAACTTGACGTCTTCTGCTAACTGGGATTTGCAAGGAGACAGGTATAACGTGTAAACTAATTATACTGTCGTTTATTTAATATTCATATATATACACCTAGAGTAGTATCCTGGCAAGATTCCGTAAGAGGTCCTAAAAATTATTAAATTTCGTTGTGCCTAGGGCTGTTTATCTTACCGAATCCCAACACTGACCCGGGCGCCTAGGTCTCGTCTGGGCTTGGCTGAGGCGCCTAGGCCATGCTTGGTTTTTGTTGCTGATTCCGTTACTAGCAATCGGGTCGGAGCAAAAAATTGAACCTCGACTTAGCATTGACTGAGTCGTCCCTGGGCGTGCCTGGGGCTGACCCAGGTGTCTAGGTCTTGCCTAAGCTTGATTGAGGCGCCTAGGCTATGCTTGGTTATAGCCCGGGCATCGGGGCCACTCATGGGGCTGCCCTGGGCGCCTCTGTATCGCCTGGGCTTGGCCTAGGCACCAATGCCACTCATGGGACTGCCTCGAGCTCGCCTGGCTTGGCCTAGGCGCCTAGGCCACGCCCAGGTCTTGCTTAGGCCACTCATGGGGCTGCCTTAAATGCCTAGGTCTCGCCTGGGCTTGGCCTAGGCAATGTAATTTTAATTAACTTGTTGGATGTGGGATTTGAACCCTTGACCTCATATATATACATATTAAAGGATCAAACCATTTGAGCTGGACAACTTTATTGTATTTTTATTAGACAATTATATATATGAGCCAATTAATAGTTTATTTCATCAAATTTTTCAATGATTTAACTCATTTTTCATTAGTTTGATCGATTTAAATCATTTTGACCTTTCCCACGGTTTTCATAAATTTTTATCACTAATTTTGTTGATTTAAACCTTTTTTTACCTACCGAACATGTTACTCACCGTTTTCACCAGTTTAGCCCTTTTTTTTTACCAATATCACTTATTTAAGCTATTTTTCATCGGTTCAACTTGTTTTTCACCATTTTCATTGATTTAAACCATTTATGACTTATATATCCGATTATTAACCGATATCATCTGTCTTTGCGCTAATTTCATCGAATTAAAATATTATTAATTGATTTAACTCATGTTTTCATTTTTTTTATCGAGTTACACGATTATGATCGAATTAACCTAATTTTCATCGATTTCATCTTCTTTTTTTCCAAATATTTTCATTGAGTTGCACTATTTTGATCGATTTAAATTATTTTCACCAAGTTTTCACCAATTTAAATCATTTTTAATCGTTGACCCATTTCCCACCGATTTCATCTGTTTTATCATTAATTTCATCGATTGTAATTTTTTTTTATTGATTTAACCCGTTTTGTTCACAAATTTCAGCGCTTTAAATTGTTTTGGACCAATCATTTTCATTTTTTCACCAATCTCATAAGTTTTTTTCTTTCAATTTCATCGATTGAACCCATTCTTTCATTGATTTCACCCATTTTTTCCCCAAATTTATTGATTTAATTATTTTTTTTATCGATATAACTAGTTTTTCCCCTTAATTTCATCAATTTAAATCGTTTTGACCAATTTAACTAGTTTTTCCACCATTTTCATTCTCATTTTACTAATTTAATCAAATTTAACTGTATTCACACATTTTTTATCGACTTCACTTATTTTTAACTAAGTTAGCTGATTCAACATGTATCAAAACAATTAAATTCTTTTTTTTTTTTACCTATTTCATTCATTTTTTTACGAATTTCATCCAATTTACATGTTCCTGATAGGTTAAACTCATTTTAAATTGAATTCACCAATTTTTTTCTTCAATTTAACTGAAATCACCTGTTTTCAATGACTTAACCCATCTTCACCATTTCCCACCAATTTACAGATTTACACATTTTTTCGCCTAGTAACTTTTTTTTTCACTAATTTTATCGAAGTGTAAAATCAGTGAAAATATATAAAATTTATGAATCGATAAAAAATTGGTTAATCCATTGGAAAATAAATTTAATCAATGAAAATATTCGTGAAACATATTTCTATCGTTGGTTTTGTCGCTATTCAGTTACACATTTGTTACTAGAGCTAAATAGCAACGGAAATTTTCCGTTGGAACAATTTCATCGCCGTGGATAAGTTTTTCCTACAACTTATCAACCGAATTCCTATGAAAAATATTTTTTTCTAATTTTTCGTTGGTTATTATTCGTTATTATTGGCGGAACATATTTTTGTTGATGGTTCCGTCGCTGTTCAATTACTAAAGTTTAAATTACAACGGATAATTTTCCGTTGGAATGATTTCGTCGCTATGGATAAATTTTTCCTACAACTTAACAACCGAATTCCTACGAAAAATATTTTTTTCCCAATTTTTTGTTGGTTATTTGTCGTAATTATTAGCGGAACATATTTTTGTTGATGGTTCCGTCGCTGTTCAGTTACTAAAATCTAGATAGCGACGGATAATTTTTCGTTGGAATGATTTCGTCGCTATGAATAACTTTTCCCTACAACTTAACAACCGAATTTCTACAAAAAATAATTTTGTCGACATTCCGTCGGTAATTTGTCGCTATTATTGAAGGTAGATTTTCTAATTGAAATTATGTTGGTATTTGGTTACTAATCCATCACTAATAGCGACATATTTATTTTCGTTGGAATCAGGTCGTAGGTGAAGGCTCCTTTTTTTGTAGTGATAATTTGCAAGGGAAGTGACAATTATATCTTCATATATTATTCTTTTCTCGACCCATTCATTCGATAGAAAAGTAAAATGAACTTTGGGAAATTTCATGTCATCGTCGCAATTGGCTACAACTTGAACAGTCAATATCTATATGGCTACGATCATCACAGAGTTAATGGCAATTTATCCCCGTAATATTTATAACATATTCAACTTATTTTTTGTGATTTGAAAAACAGCATTCCTGTAATTTTATAAAAGTTTCACATCGATTCTGTCATTTTTATATGTGACATTTTATCCCCTATATTATGATAACGTGACAATTTATTCCCTGTGTTATGATAAATGTGATAATTTATTTCCTATGTTACGATAAATACGACAATTTAATCTGTATATTACAAAAATATATTATTGTCCACTTTCAATTTCGAAAAGTGAATTAAACTTTCCGATTGAATGAGATAAATTGAGGCAAACAGGCATAGTAATATTTAGAAAGGAAGACTTAAGTCTTTGTCAAAGTCATCACCACGTTAACTAAAAATGAAAAAGAGACAACCAAATAATGATGAAACCAGAAAATCAATACTAAACTCGGTATTGTTGGAACTAATGTGACACCTTCAGTCACTCACTCTTACTGAGGACCTGCATAATAATCATTTCATCTAAAGTTGTTTTGCCCACATATGCAGCATAAAGAATACTTGTTTTCTAAAAAGAGTTCTATTTCTTATCTATCTTATTTAAATGTAATAATGTAATTAGGTTATTTCAAGAAAAAAATTGGTTTACATAGCTTCATGAATAAAATTACTCTACCTTCATATGGACTAAACTCAAGAAGTGAATTGGCAATGTTTAGATAACTTAAAGTCTATATGTGGTTCCCCACAGCAAGCAATGATTTTTTTAAAATATGACCACACTAAATCACAATTGGAACCATCTGTTGCTTCTGTATAAATAAAAGAATAAGAAATTGTCTTTTAAAAGCTATAACTTAACCATTTACCTTAGAATCAAGTAGCTTATCTTCTAAATCATCATCATTTTGAAGCTAATAATCTTTCTTGGATTTATTAATTCATGAGAAGATCTAGCAAAAGACAAGATCCATACCTTCATTAGTTGTGGTTCTTTTCAAGGTCCCTTATCAGATCCAAGACACCACCTTAATTTGGCCATGAGCAAAATCCACCTTGAAGAATACTTTTGGAAATTCAAACATAATTTTCAGATATTCTAACCACAATTTCAGCTATATTAGCAAATGATATGCATACTTAGCCAAAGATCAGTAAATTACTAAAATTTCAGCAAACTTACCTAAATTTCAGCAGAACTACCCGAAGTCATTTCCAGCAACAATATTTCAGCTAATGCAAGGACAATAAGCAAGTATCAGAAAGTATTTAAGCATAATTGCAATAACCAATCATTTATTTACTATGACAAATGAAAACGAAATGAAAAGAAAAGAAAATGAAAAAAAGATTACTCATAAAACAATCTGGAGAATCTCTAAGCCATCGTCAAAAGTGAAAGAGAGGCTTCAGTGAGCTGGATCGAAAGAACCACAAAGAGATCTAAAAAAAAAATAGAAGCGTGATCATAAATTTTGAACAGAGATCTGAAAAACCCTAGAATTCACCGATTTGATAATGCTAATTTGAAATCTGAACAATATAAATTAAATCAATCGATTTGAGAATGCCAATTAATCTAAATTCTTAATAATCTGAAGAAAAAAAATATTGAAAATGCTGAGATAGACTGAAAATAACTGCAAATCTTCGACTAAATCACGAAACCATAGGTGTATACTTAATCCAAAATCACGATTAAAACACGAAACTCGAAAAAACAAAAAGGAAAGGAGTTTAGGAAGAACTCGCGAGAGGAATTCCGCCGAATTAAGTAGTACATATCAATCCGTCAAATACAATTTTTAGGGTTTAGTTTTGAGAGAAGTAGCGGGTGGGAGTGAAAATCTATTTGTACGGGGAAAATGTTTTATTATATGTAAATTGGACGAAATTTCTAAATTGCCACCGCCTAAAAACTGGGGACGTTTTTTTAAGACTCTGCACCTAAACGATTGGGCACGAAATTTAATATCTTGTACCATAAGAACAAATGATTTGCGAAGAAAACTGTACAGTGTGCTAAAAGAGTGATACTAAGGACGAAAATTATTGTTGCTGAATAGGTCAAGCAATGCGGTACGACTTTTGGTTGTAGTGCAATATATTTGTGGATGAACAATGAATTTCATCCCCTAATGCTTGTTTTAGAGACGAAATTAAATTTGTACCCAAAAAAATCGTCTCCAAAAATCCAATTTCTTGTAGTGAATGTTTTCTTTACTTAGAAAATTTGCATTGAGTTAAGTAAAAGTATATATAAACATAATTGGCTTGAAATTGAACTTTATATGTACGAAATTTTCAAATATTTACTGACATGTTTTAAATTCCATGAGTTTAAATTTTATGAGCTTTATGTCTCACATAGAGGAGGTACGGTAGGATTTATATATGTCTCTTAAGTATTATGCACCTATCTAATTGTACTTCTTGAATTTGTTTAATTTATTTTGTTATTTTATTAAAGATCAAATTAAAATTTAAAATAAGTATATTTTTGTTCATATGAAAAAAAAAAAAAAAGGATAGAAGAAACATAAACCAAACAAGTTTATTTATCAATTTTATATGAAAAATATATGATATTTTGGGTTCTCTTATTAATCTTGTTTTAGTTAGTAGGTAGCACATGAATTAAATAAGTGTCAATTTTTCATATTCTATGATCTTTAGGAAAACAAGATGGCAGGGAGTGCAGTATCTTTTTTGTGCAATCAACTTTCGATCTAGCTCCAACAGGACGGAGAATTGTTGGGAGGATTGAAACAAGAGGTTCAGTATATTCGAGACGAAATGATGCAAATGAAAGCATTCCTCAGAGTCGCTGATTCAAAAGAAGAAAATAACCCCCAACTCAAAGAAGGGGTATGACAAGTCCGCGAAATTGCTTACGACACTGAAGATGTTCTCGACGAATATATGTTTCGATTTGCACTTCGTAGTGCCACTGGATTCCGTGGCCACATAAAAAAATATTATTACACGGTAAAAAATCTAAAATCCCATCACCGAATTGCTTGTGAAATCCAAACAATTAAGCACAGATTAGAAAATGTTTCAAAGACCCAACAGAGATACAAAGACATGGGTGGTTTTAATGATCTAGCCACGAGCTCTACGCTTATCAAAGATACATGGTATGATGGTAGAGGCGATGCTCTCTTATTGGAAGAAGCTGATGCTGTGGGCTCTCAGTTGTAGGCATGGGAGGGTTGGGTAAAACCACCCTCGTTAAAAAGGTGTATGATGATGCTTCATTGAAGTCAACTTTCGATCACCATGTTTGGATTACTGTTTCAGAATCATTCAAGGTCGAACATCTTTTGGGAAACATTATTAGGCAGCTTGTTCATGATGTAAAGAATCCACCCCCTCAAGGATTGGAAGCCATGAACGAATATGAAATGAAAGTGTATATATATAAGTTTCTCCAGCACAAAAATTACATAATTGTTCTTGATGATGTTTTGCAAATACACGTCTGGGAAGCTATGAGATATGCGTTTCCAAGAAGCGATACTCGTGGCTGCATCATCCTCACGACGCGTTATAGCAACATTGGCAATGCTGCTTGTAGCGAGAATAACCGCTATGTCTATGATCTGGAACCTTTACCGATAGAAGAATCGAAGTTGTTGTTTTACAAAAAGGCATTTCAAGGGAACTCACGCCCTCCTCATTTGAAAGAAATTTGTGAAAGAATCTTAAAGATATGTGGTGGCCTGCCGCTTGCCATTGTTGTAATTGGCGGCCTCTTAGCCACCAAGAACAACAAAATGGAAGAATGGGAATTGTTCAGTCGTAGCCTTGGCGATGAATTTGAAGGAGACAATCTCAAGAGAATGATGAAAATACTCTCCCTCAGTTATTATGATTTGCCCTATTATCTAAAATCTTGCTTCTTGTACTTGAGTATTTTTCCAGAAGACGGAACTATTGAAATTGGGAGAATTATTCAAATATGGATTGCTGAAGGATTTGTGCAACCAAAACAAGGGAAGACTATGGAAGAAGTGGCAGAGACCTATGTACGGGAGCTTCTAGATAGAAGTCTAATCAAACTACACAAGACATATTTCGATGGAAGACCATTTGTATTCCGGATTCATGACCTTATACGAGATTACATTATTTCCAAGTCAAAAGAACAAAATGTTGCTGCTATTTTTACTGGGCGAGTAGAAATGTTGTGGCCCGATAAGATTCGGCGCCTTGCACTTCATACTTCAGTGAACTACACGAATGAAGAATACGACAATTTGAAGTACATTCGCTCTCTTCTATGGCTGGGGTCTAAAGATGCAGCAAAGTTTGCACAAATCTTAGAGAAGGTGTTGGCCAATGGAGGTAAGCTATTAAAAGTGTTAGGATTAGAAAGTGCTCCAATTAATACTATCCCTAGTAATGTTTTTAAATGTTATCTTCTCAAGTACTTGAACCTAAGTTATACGGAGGTTCGGCATATTCCAAAGTCAATCGATAGTCTCCAGAATTTGCAGAGTTTAGATCTCATTGAAACCAATGTGACTGAATTACCGATCAAAATCCTAAAGCTCCGCAAACTTCGGCATCTCATTGTGCACAATATTGGAGATTATCTAACTTTTTCTTGCAAGGCTTTATGGCTCCATATGAGATAGGGTTCTTATTGTCCCTGCAAACACTTATATCAATGCTGATGAGGTTGCAAATGGCACTAAAATAGTGAGAGAAATAGGGAAGCTAACTCAATTGCGGGTATTAGCCATAAACAAGCTCAAAAGAGAAGATGGAAAGGAACTTTCTTCCTCCCTTTCTAAGCTTATTAACCTACGTGAGTTAGGCATTTCAGCTGAGGAGGATGAGGTGATGGACTTGGATTATTCTCTACAGTCACCTAATTCCACTTTACCATTTCTCCATACTCTCTTCCTTCATGGACGTATAGAGAAAGTTCCTCAGTGGATTAATCCTAATTCTCTTCACGGGCTCACTGAATGACATTTGAGATGTAGCAGATTGAAGGAAGATCCTCTAGTATGCCTTGAGGATCTGTCCAATCTGGTAAAACTGAAAATGTTAGAAGTTTATGAAGGTGAAGGATTGAGTTTCAAGACCAAAGGTTTTCAAAGGCTCAAGAAATTAACTATGCACAATTTAAGAGGAATGAGATGGATGAGAGTAGAAACAGGTTCCATGTCCCTTCTTGAAGAGTTAAATATTTACAAAATGAAATTAATGGTGTATGTTCCAGAAGGCATCGATCATTTGACCAATCTTCAAGAGTAGTATTTTATGATATTAGCAAGGAATTTCTAGTGAATCTTGAAGGTCAGAAAAGCAGAGGGGGGAAGGATTGGAAACTATCACGTGTTCCCAAAGTTAGTGTTTTAGATCTCGACATGAATGGTGAATTGGTGGAAATAAGGAATTTTGATCAAGCTAAGTCCTAGACCTTGAACATGTGTGGTGTGCTGCAGCATTTGCATTTTTTATTTTTTTGAGTTCTGAAGTACTATGTGATGCTATTTGGAGTTGCAAAGTTTTTATTTTTGAATTTCATATTCAGATTTTACTATGATAAAATTGAGGATGCGTAGTTTTTTTTTTTTTTTCATTCAATGCTTTTTCTTTTTTTGGCTAGTTGAAGATTTGATGAAGGGTGAAAGAATTTTCAAATAAATAACTCCAACAATCACTAATTTTATTGTTGGTACTCCTAATAAGCATCAAATGGTTCTTTGTTTATGATTTAATGCAAAAAAACAAAAAAAGGTTGCTGCAAATACAGTGGAGTATGTTTGGAGTACTCTAAAATAAAGACATTGGTTGGAGTCACATGACTAATGTTCTATGTCAAATAACAAATGATAAATTGATTATTTTGGCTCATGAATTCTGAGTTAGAAAAATATTAACTGCGTTGTTGGTTGTAAGAATAGTTGCAATATTTTTGAAATTAAGTGTGATATCAAACTGATGCCTGGACAGGGTATATTTTAGCACAAAATATGAATTTTAAAGGAAGATAAAATCAATAACAGAAAGCATAAAATTCAACTAACATATCAGAATTCATGAAAAGATTCATTAAAATGAACAGCATCTAGAAATGAATTCTCTTCAAATAATTTTTTTAGAATATTCCTAATACTACATCACCACATGCTAGAAGGTAAACATTCAGAAGACATTCATTATGCCTTCTTTTTGAACCTCCTTTGGGCTTTCAAAGATCATAAAGCTGTTTCCAACGGAATCATAATAATATAAGATTTAATTGCAAAAATATCTGCTCAATGCGTTAGGCAATTTGAATATTGCTGCTAGATGCATATGCTCTTGGCAATAATTCGGATTAAAATTGTTGAATAAACTCCAAATACACAGGCAGTTAAATATCTTGATGTATAGGGTCATACGAGAGTATTAATGCTACATTTCAATATACAAGAAGATAATAAGACCATTTACAAGCACTTAAAATTCTTGGTAATGGTGTGTTTATGAGCTGGTTTTTTAAATAATTCACATTTTAATGACCTGTTGATTTCTAAACTTGTGTATTTTTTAAGTGCAAAATATAAAATACTCATCAGGTATTAATGTATTAGAGTGATCACTTGTCACAAATAGTACTTGAAAAATGGGGAATAACCCATAGCTAAAACCTGACAATAATAACCATATCTTTTCATGCTTTATTGATTGCCAATGAGCTAAAATTAGTTATAGTTAAACTAATATACAGCATATGATTAGTTCAGAATCAAATTAAATACATCAATGGTCAATTATATAATTTTGTTTTCTAGGGACCAGTTTATAAGCTTATAATTATACAATCTTATAAGAGTAAATAGCGCTTTTGGTCCTCCTTATGGATTAACTTTTGCACTTTCGTCCCTCTTAAATTTTTTGTAGCAGATTGGTCCCTCTTATCAATGTAGTATATCACATTCGTCCCTCTTATAACACATTCGTCCCTCTTAAATTTTTTGTAGCAAATTCGTCCCTCTTATCAATCTAGTGTAACACATTAGTCCCTCTTATAAAGTACATCAACTTTTGTCCCCTTTAGTATTTTGAATTTAAGTGATGTATTTTGTATTTAAGAGGGACTAATGTGTTACACTACATTGATAAGAGGGACGAATTTGCTACAAAAAATTTAAAAGGAAAGAATGTGTTATAAGAGGGATGAATGCGATACATTACATTGATAAGAGGGACCAATCTGCTACAAAAAATTTAAGAGGGACGAAAATGCAAAATTTAAGCCATAAGAAGGACCAAAATGCTATTCACTCATCTTATAATGTACATTTTTTTTTGCTCTTTTACAAGTTAACGCAAAAAAAAATAAAAAATAAATAAAAAAAGGGGTGGGTGGGGGTGGGGTGGGAGTTTGCACTTTGCACTCCCAAAATATAGAAATAGCACATTGCACCCCTGAAATAGGAACAATCAGGCTTCAGCACTTAGCACCGCCTCCTAATTTCCGACAGAGTTGACCACCAGAGTCAAAAAAATTAGGGGTAAAATAGGTAATTTATTTTTGAATCTTTGGTACTTTGCACTCCCGAAACATGATAAATTAGCACTTTGCACTTCCAAAATAGAATTAGAAGTTAGCATCCCCGATACAAAAAATTAGCACTTAACACTTTCAAATTAAGAAAAACTCAGCAACTATCACCCCTCATTTTTTAGGTAGAGTTGACCACCAGGGTCAAAAAAATCTAGAGACAAAATAGGTAATTCATTTTCTTTCTTCCTTAATTTGCAGAATACGATTATAAATACTAAAATACTCATTTCCTTCTCCATTTTTTTTTCAAGAATATAAATATATATACTGTAAATTTGAGTTAAAATTTTATATTTGTGGTATGGTTCGATTAATTTATTGGGTTATTGTTCTAAGTTGACATAGTTCTAAAATCAAAGTCGTCATTAAATTATTTCTAGAAAAACATAATATTGGTAGTTTCTGATAAAAAAAAATGTGACAAGTCACTATTGCACCAGCTTTTCCAGCTTTTTTTTTTTTTTTTTTTAGAAAACCCGAAGGTAAAGATATATTAATGAGCAATATCAATGTTAACAAGATCACAAATAAAATCAGGGAGGACAACAGTTCCAACCTAAGGCACAATAAAATATAGGATCAAGTTGTTGATGATGGCGATCTCACTTGGACTTGTTCATTGCAAAAAGCAAGGAAGACTTTAGCAAATTGACGAAGCATTAATTATTAAATAAAAAACGAAGGCCACAATCGGTTTTAGTGTTTTTGAAAAAGAGGTTGGGTCATTATCATGGATAAAAAAAAATGTTTTAGTGTTTGCCTTGGTTAGTTTCATATTAGAATTTTTTCTACAAATTTTGGGATTATTTTGAAAACATTAAGAAAATTTATGAAAAAATTACTCGATTAAAAAAGTAAGAGAATCTAAAGACAAATAAATCATTTCGTAATCACAGCTTATTTTTGTTTCTATTGTCAAAAAGGAAATTTTTTCAATATTTTCAACTAAAAGTGTGGAAATTTTAATTCATAATCATAATATACATTATCACATAACTTAGAATGAAACCAAAAACAATATCACCATGTTTTAAGGACAGCAGACACAATCTATGCTAATATATTAAAGTACGTGTTAACCAATAAAAAAAATTTTGATTTTTTGTGAAAACTTACATATATACCCTACTTAAATGATAAA
The DNA here is from genome assembly GCA_038501285.1 of Penstemon eatonii. Taxonomy (NCBI): domain Eukaryota; kingdom Viridiplantae; phylum Streptophyta; class Magnoliopsida; order Lamiales; family Plantaginaceae; genus Penstemon; species Penstemon eatonii. Next base: position 33,104,062 of record CM076713.1, read on the forward strand.
TAAAAAAAAATAGAAAAAAAACATAAAGAACTATACATGAAGAAGATGTCTGCCTCAATATAATCACATAAATTAACGCTTCAATTATGTCTGAATTATTCAAATATTAATTTGTTTTAAACATACAATGTAAAATTAGGAAATAAAGAGGAATATTGAAGTGTAGTGTAATTAGGAAATAGGGAGGAAAGTTGGAAGTGTTAGGTTAAAATATAATAAGAGAAATATAAGTAAAATGAAATTGAGATCTAACAAGCTAGACCAAAGGGTCTATATGGTGATACATCAATTGCTGAATACAAAATAAGGTTTGAACTCTTCGGGATTAATTCTTCTCCGTCTTTGTTTTTTGTCTTTCTTGATAGTTATTTTGGTTGAAATGCTTGAAAATTTCATGAAATGATATATCAAATGAAGAGATAACATAATTAATACCACATCAGAATGAAAGATATATACAATAGAATTATCTTATTCCATGTTAAACGGGAACAAAATTATAATTTGCCAAAATATCATCCGAACGAGAACTCTTATAAAATTATCAAACATTATATAAAAGGTCAATAAACCTCATTTTCATCATATAAAGAAGTGGACATGCTTAATTGAAAAAAAGTAAATAGTAATAGTAATAGTAATATTAGTATTTATTATTTAGTTTATTATATTGAAATATATAAAGTAGAATTTGCTACGGTATACTTTTTATTTCTGTTTGATGATTTCAAATTAATTTACTATAAAAATGTATAAATTATAGTTATGTTGAATTAGTTTTACTTTTTTCATATAAGATAAAAGAAGAAAATTTTAAAAAATATATAACAATTATAAAGAATAAGTGTATGATAAGCAAGAAAACATAAAAAAAATGATAAATTATTGTAAGTTATGTTATATAAAGTTAATTGAAATTTATATAAGTGCAAATACTTCAACTTTTATATATTGCCATATCTTTTTTTTTTAAGAACTGATTGCCATATTCGAAGAGTTAATCTATTCAAAATATATACTTATTATACGAGGGAAAAATACTTTTGATATCAAATTTTAGTCTAAAAAATACATTTGATACCAGGTTTTTTGGAAAAACACATTTCATACCATGATTCACACCATCTTGACATATTTACTTTTTTCGTCAATTTTCGCCCGAAATTCAGCAAGTGCCGTCAATTGAGGGCCTTTAAAACTTATGTTGTTTTCCTTCCCATTGTCAATTTAACGGGCACCCGAGCGACACGTGCTGAATTTCGTCTGAAAATTGACAGCAAAACTAAATGTGTTAAGATTGTGTGAATTATGGTATGAAATGTGTTTTTTCAAAAAATTTGGTATCAAATCTATTTTTTAAACTAAAGTTTGTTATCAAAAGTGTTTTTTCCTCCTTATATTCATAACAATGAAACAGAGCAAACCTTGAAATTTCTATTCAACTACAACTAGGAAATCTAACATTGTCACTACATAACCATCAAGAACCTTATATCCAGATCTGCAGTTATTTTCACTTACACAATTAATTAATTAAGAACTCCAACTCCAGAATCGGACATAACACAAATTCAAAATTTCAACACCGGAATCGACAGCAACTTACAAATTTTGATCCCAAATATTAAGTATATTTTCCAAGCAATTGTTGGGATTTTACCCAATCGGATCACGAACTATTCGATCCAATTGAATAAAACAGGATCGAACTTATTCGAACCAGTTGCGGAATTCGGTGGGTTTTATGTTTTTCAATATATTTCAAAAATATTTTACATAAAACATGAGGATCACATAACGAATATTATTTTAATTTATGCAAAAGAGAGAGAAAGCAAATCATACCAAAAGCTTCCTGTCCTTCGTCTTTTCGGTTGAACTTTGGTGTTAGGATGAGATCAACAAACTTCCTTGATCTTTTTAACCCTTGATCTTCAACCTCGTTTCTCCTTCTACCAGTGGGTGGGCACTAACCTATTAAGTTTGGATAATTAAACTCTAGAAATTAGAAGAACAAATTTCTCCTAATTTCTATGGTGATGGGCGATTTTCAGCGTTGAGAGAAAAGAGAGAAATTTTCTTGCTTTTGTTGCAAGATTGTATCTCTGTAAAAAACTTATATAATTAGGAAAAGATATATCTCATATATATATAGATATGTCATACATATCCTCTTCCCTTATATTTCTCAACTACTATCTCCTAACTCAATTAGGATTCCATCTCCTTCCTTATAGATAATTGCATTATTTATATAAATATTATATTATGAGTATATCATATATAATCATAAAATGCATTTTCCTATTAAGGAAATTCCTGCACAAATTTAATTCAATAATTAAATTTGATTTAATCAATCGTCATATTTTTAATTTGATTAATTCACAATTCATCAATTAAATATCACAATTGATTCATCATGTATATTTTAGAAAATAAAATTTCCCAAAATATATCGAGAGTTTAATCATTCTTATTATAGGTTCAATCGTAGAATAATAGGAGCCGGGATTGGGACCTATGGACATGTAATTTCAAGCTCCAATAAATTAAACAATTAATTAAACTCATTAATTAATATATTCAATTTATTAATTCCAAGTGACTCCACTATATAAAAACTTGTAATTGCACTCTTGTCCTTACATTCTATTTTACTCGAAAGATCAGAGTGTCCATTGATATAATCATTACATATGATTTAACCCTCCAAGAATTGATTCATAATTAAAGCTAGGCGGAATTACCGTTTTGCCCCTATAATTATTTCTTAATCCTTAAGTTCCATTAATTCACTAGTGAACAGTTTGGTTTATAAACATTTTCACAAACCAGAGTACTCGAACTGTTCAGTTCCAGAATTAACACTTAAGGGAATCAATTAACTCAGCTCTCCGCAGAAAGAGTTGGATTCCATATCTGTAGTGCACATTCCCAGCCATTTATCGCAACGGACCTCCAAAACATAAGTGTGTGACACGATTAACAAACAAGTCACTACCTATGAGTCAAAAGGACTGCTGACATAAACAGGAGTTTATGCCTACTCAGGATTTAGATTAATTCATATATGATCATCGTGTGACGTGTATTGAAATCTAAAGTTAACGGCATCTTATAATAGATTTCAATTCACGTCTGGTCCAGTCCTATGTAATCATATTACATAAAGCACCTCCACCTTTAATGTCACAACATCAATGATCCGGATCGAGATCATTGAATTCTTAATTTTCAGTGGACCGTACTAGTAGTAATTAGTTAAAGATCCCAACTTTAACTTACTACGGACTATTTAGTCTATTGTTTATAATTTTAATCCTCTTGTATATCCTTATATATACAAAAATCATATTTAATAAATAGACATGGAATTTTCTGATAATTATATTATACTAGATAAAAAGCATAATCGAATCGAATATATGAAATTCAAAAAACCAAACAATTTATTTATTTTCAATCAATAATGTTCGTCAAACGCTTTATGAGCACTATTCCTAACAGCAATCCTTGCCCAAACTAATACATTAAGTAAGTATTGATCCCAAATCCCTATTTTAACTTGTACCCACTAATTTATCATCCTTAAACAAACCCTAACCAAAAAGAAAATAGAATTTCAATTATAAGTAAAAATACAGAATATAAGTAATTTAAAGTCACAAATATAGTGAATCTAACCTGCCTCAGAGAAGATAGAACTAATAACTGGTGATTTCTTGGAAAAATCAAATCACTATTTGAAAGAAAAGAAGAGTGGAATTTTTTTCATAATTAAGTCAGTATTCATGTAATTAACGGAACTTAATTTACGAGAGAAGCAAATGAATGATGCTTTCAACGTTGGAGTTAGGGCTGTCAATGGGGCGGATTTCAATCCGGATCCGTCCGAATTTGATCCGATTTATTAGAATAATTGTTCGATTAGAGATTCGATGGACCTGATCCGATTATAAAGATCCGAAATTCGAAACTCATGGAGCGAATATGGATTTAGGTCGATCCGATCCGTTGAAGATCCGTATCCGACAACAAATAAAAGAAAGATATATATACAAAATAATTTATAAAAATAAGTATCATTAATAATATTTCAACGTCAATTTAAGAAGATAGTAATTTATAATTCGTTTATAAATTTATTTAAACCAATATATTCATTCTACAAATATGAATATAGTAAAGAAACTTTGAAAATGTGAGCTAAAATTAAATAAAATTGAAAAGATAATAAACTTATTTTAGGAAAAAAATATTAATTTAACTTTTTAAATACAAATTTATTGGATCCGAAAAATATCCGATATCCGGCCAAATCCGACCAAAATCCGTTGGATTCGAAAAATCTAGATCCGAGCATAATCTGAGCACGACAGAATTCGATCCGATATAAATGGAGCCGGATCTGGATGAGCCTGATCCGACCAGAATCCGACCCATTGACAGCCCTAGTTGGAGTATAAGAAAAGTAAAATATAATCTACCCCAACTCCACGTCACTTGACTACCTCTTCCTCTTGTTCTTTTTCTTTATTTTTCTCGTTTTCTACCTAAGTACAGGATTTTTAAAATCGGATCGGTTATTGAACTGGAAGTACAACTGGTTACTGGTTCGATCGGTTAGATCAAATCAATCACTGGTTTGATCTGTATAACCGATATGACTTTATTATTATGTAATATTTATATTAGATTATCTAAAATATAATTATAATTCAAGAAATTATCATTCTTTGTCAATATAAAATTTTATTGTTTCATGGAAATAATCAAAATATCTTAAAAATTAAGATCAATGTAAAAAATATAAATCTCAAGTATCCCTTAAAGATACATACATTTAAAACAGGACGACAAAATTAAAAGTTCATCTCATTTTCAAAGCTTTGAGTTGTTCATTCGAGTTCTATTGTTGTAAGTTGATGTTTATATGGTAATTGATTATCATAATTTTGTACAAAATAATATTATTCATAATGACGAGAAAATGGTTATGTACTTCTTAAAAGAAAATGTATTATTGTATTGACTGTTAAAACACTAATGCTATGTTCACTTTGCCTAATTGGCCTTCAATCAGCCCTCAATTGGGCCACAATTACTTTTAATTGAGGGCTAATAAGATGTTCGGATGGGCCGACTAATTCACAGGTTGCCCGTTCTTTTTTGCCCGATATGTGGGCCAGGCCCCGTAATTTGCCCAATTATAATTCAGTCTCCATAGATCCAATTGAGATTTAATGGCCCAAATTAAGAATATTCAGACCAAATTGCCCTTAGATTTCGGTTTAATTACACAAAAACCAGAGACTAGAAAACATAAAATATAATTTTCCCCCCATTTCTCAAAATCTCCCAGCTGGTGCCCCCCCCCCCCCCACCCCAAAATCTGTGCACAGTAGATCTACCTCTACCACTGTCGACGCCATTTGCCCAAGTGAGAAGGAAATTTTTCTTTTGAAATTAAGCTGTAAATTGCATCAATGAACCTTATGTCTTCTCCTATTTCACCAATTATTTTATTTTATGAAAAAAGTTGAGCTTCAATTTTTCATTGCGTAGTATAAATTTTTTTTAACTTCACAGTTGAGCTTCAATTTTTAATTTTTTTATGAAAAAGTTGTGATTCAATTGTTCTATTTTATGAAAAAGTTGAGCTTCATATAAATTTTTCATTTTTATTAAAATTTCACAGGAACGAAGATTGGAGTTGCCTCAAGCTGCCGGATTGTGAAGCATTTCTTGTTGAATTTTTATATATATTTCTCCCCTACTAAGTCACAAATTTTTAATCAAGATTTTTCATAGCTAACAAATTTTTTTTCTTGTACAGGGACGAAGAAGGCTACGGGTGTAGTGTCTCTATTTTTTAAAGGAGTTCCTAGCTAATTTAAATTGAGGTAACCTTGTACCATTCATGTTTTTATATTAATTAATATGTGTATTTTGTTGAATTCTGTAGATAATGTACAATTTTGTACATTTTTTCTAGGTAGTAATGTCAAAATTTATACCCCAAAATCAACGGCCGAGATTAAACCAAATGAACGTTCAAGATCTAATCTCGGCCCAGGGGCAAAATTATCCACGCTTATTAATTGGGCCAACTAAACAGATCGTTTTATGGGCTGTCTAAATTATTAATCGGGCCACTATAATCAGCCGAACGGGTCATTACAACAATTGGGCGGATTATTAACTGGGCCGAATGGCCAATCTGGACCATTAACAATTGTGTAAAGTGAACATAGCCTAAAATAATGAATGCTATTCCAATTAAAGTATATAAATATAATTATATTAAATGTTAAACAAGAGTTCAAATAAATAACAATAACAAAAAATCTCTATATTTAAAAGAAAAATAATTAAGTGAACCACTAGTTCACTGGTTTTACTGATTTTGAAGCTGGTACTATCGGTTCGAACTGGTTAATTAGGAGACTGGTTTTTAGGGATGAATCGAACCAAATTGAGGACCGATTAGCGGTTAAATCGGGTCAATCGGCCGATCCGGTGCGATCCGATTTTCAAAACATTGCCTAAATATTTGAAGCGTTTATCAAATCATATCCCCTCTTTTTCTTTTTTTTTTCTTTTTTTTTTTCAGCCTATTCAATAGCACTGTCAATTCGATATTAAACTAAAAAAAAGGATATTTTGCACTTTACACCTCCAAAACATGAAAAATAGGCACTTTGCATCTTCGAAATATAAAAAATTAAGCACTTTGAACCCTCTTTAATTTTCAAGCTAAAATGATCACCGAAGTCTAGGGCAAAATAGGTAATTCAATTGTACATCTTTGATACTTTGAACCTCAAAAACATGATAAATGAGCACTTGTACCCCCAAAATAGAATTAACACTTAACACCCTCGATTTAAAAACATCTCAACAACTTGCACCCCCAGAACACAATAAATGGACATTTTGCACCTCGAAACATAAAATTAACACTTAACACCCTAAAATTAAGAAAAACTCAAAACCCTTAAATTAACAAAAACAGAAGCTGCCAAACTTAACAATGGCACATAGATGGAGCAGTATGCAAAACTATGGAGCTATTGTGAGGAAATATTGAAGAAAAATCATGGGACAACCATAAAAATTAAGTGCAAGCGCAATATAGAAGAATATCACAACATGGTTTCTGGCCTAGGAAAAAATGAAGGGGTTGTGTTTTTCTTAGTTGAGGGTGTTAGGTGTAAATTTTATGTTTCGGGCAGAGTTTTTAAAATAGGACCGGCCATTGAACCGGAAACTCTACTGGTTACTGGTTCGATCGGTATAACAGGTGTGACTTTATTATTATGTAATATTTATATATATATTTTAGATTATCTAAAATACAATTATAATTAAAAAAATCATTCTTTGTCAATATAATTTTTTTCGTTTCATGCAAATAATCACAATGTCTTAAACATTAAGTTCAATGTCAAAAATATAAATCTCAAGTATCCCTAAAAAATACATACATTCAAAACAAGACAACAAAATTAAAAATTCATCTCATTTTCAAAGTTTTGGATTATTCATTTAGGTTCTATTGTTGTAAGTTGATGTTTATATGTAATTGAGATTTGCATAATTTCATACAAAAAATAATATTATTCACAATGATGAGAAAATGGTTATATACTTTTTTATGTGAAAAAAAAAGTGTAGTATTGCATTATTTTGTTCCTCATTGATTGTTAAAACACTAAAATAATGAATGTTATTTCAATTAAAATATATAAATGTAATCCTATTAAATGTTAAACAAGAGTTCAAATAAATAATAATAACCAAAAAAACTCTAAATTTTAAAAAAAGAAATTTAAGTGAACCACTGGTTCACTGGTTTTATCGGTTCACTGATTTTACCGGTTTTGGGACTGATTTTACCGGTTCATACTGGTTAATTTAAGAACTGGTTTTTAGGGGTAAACCGGATCGGATTGGGGACTGGTTAGCGGTTGAACGGGTTCAAACGGCCGATCCGATCCGATTTTCAAAACACTGGTTTCGGGGTGGCCAGTCCCAGGCCACCGCGACCTGGGTCCTCCGATTCCAGGCCGGCGACTGTTGGGATTCGGTAAGATAAACAGCCCTAGGCACAGCGGAATATAAAAATTTTAGGACCTCTTACGGAATCTTGCCAGGATACTACTCTAGGTGTATATATATAAATATTAATTGAACGATAGTATAAGTTTTCTCGTTTATACCTATCTCCTTGCAAATCCTCGGCTAGGAAAACGAGCTCTGAATTCTTCTCTGGCAAAATCGACCCAAACCTTTTGAGTAGCGCCCCACGTGTTGCGCCTCTACGAGTTGATACACCACAATATCACGAAAATAATATATCTCGATCAGCTAGAACACGAGATATATTATAAACTAGGAATTAGGAACGATTTAGGAACAAAACTCGAAAACGAAAAATTCTTCCAAGTGGAAGAAGGGTTCGGTCGATATAGCTAGGGAGAGGGAGAGAGAATTTTTGCTCTTGCTCAATTTTTTGCATATGGTGTTATGTGAAAATCAACTATAAGAAAGCTACTTATAGTTTTCACTCTAACCTAGTCCTATTAGGACTAGGTCTTCTCTCTCCTACATGGGCCATGGCCCCCTTTAATTAGAAGATCAAGTCTTCTAATTAATTCATGGCCCAGTTAATTAATTTGACCAGGCCTAATTTAATCTCCCAATTAAATAGTCCAATTAATTAACTTAATCTCCCATTTAAATTAAATCAGACTCTAAGCCCATTTAATTAAAATCCCTTCTAATTAATTAAATCCAACTTTAATTCACAAATTAAATTCCAATTTAATTTATGATCCTGATCCAATTCCAATTGGATCCCATTTTGTTCCAATTGGGTCGACCCAGTCGACCCACCCAATATAATCGACCCAGTCGATTATTCACCCAGTCGACCCAGTCGACTCGGTCGTTCTTATTTCCTCGCTTTCGCTTCATGTGTATTGTGTATGCCCCCGTAGGTTCACCACATAATTGGCCGTGGGTTATAATTAAATATTATTTAATTATTTGAGTAAGACTTACTCTAAATCAATCGAACACCCTGTCGATTGACCATTCCAAAATTAGCACCCCTGCCAATTTGGGAATTCTCCCACACTCCACGGTCGATGTCCAGCCACAAGCTCATGGAGCCCAATCACTGGTGAATTAATTCAGTGAACCTTTTATCATTTATAATTTCCATATACGACATAATCTCTCCATCGATCAATCTCCCAGTCGAGACTTAAGGGCATGGTCTTTCATCGGATTCCCTTTTCTTTTGTCTTGACCTTATGTACTCTGATCTCGAAATAAATTCTCTTTGACTTAATCTTTATGAGCTACTTACATAAAGTCGTCAGATACCTTGGCCAAGGATTTAACAGAATTAATTTCTCATAGAAATCCATAGGAGAATTTCCCAACCTATCAAGTCGGGTCAATGGATCCTTTGTTGATGATATGAATCTGCATACGAGTTCCTCTATACCCAACATGAGTCCACAGAGACTTTCTGACGATCCCTAGTCAGTCGGAACTCATATCAAAGCATAGACGTTCTCGCACCAGATAAACCCTATCACATCAAGTAGTTAGGGATTGTTCCTCGTATACTATTATAAATTTGGAATAACTTCAACCCCGATATGCGACTACCGCTTCCATGGTGAGTTATATCCTAATTGGGGTATTCAGTGCGCTTGCCATCCCAGCAAGCCACCCACTTATGTGTGTCGACCATCCCAGTCACGCTCGTGGACCCCAGCGTCCTCCAGTTCATCGGAGTACACACAATAGTGAGAGTCAAACCGAATCCAACGATGTCCTATCTCGATTGGATTCTACGACTCTTGAATATGTTCTAGATCACGGCCTTGAAGATCAGTCCACGGGTTGTCCCATAGCCCTGTGATCTAAGGACTTCTATCCTTATGCGTAGATAATTATTACATAAGATAAAGATGACCATTTAATAAAGTGCATTTATTAATCGAAATTGAATAGTTCCGCATTTATTACAATAAATACTAGCCATACAGCTGGCTTGCAGGACACTATTTCTATCAATCTCCCACTTGTCCTAAAGCCAGTCTTTTATGTTCTTGAGTCCCATCTTTAGCAGATGCTTCTCAAATGCCTTTTGAGGCAGAGGCTTCGTTAGCGGGTCCGCCGTATTATCTTCTGAGTCGACACGTTCCATCTTAATGTCTCATCTACCAATGATATCTCTTATCACGTGGTATTGTCTTTGTACGTGCTGGGATTTCTGATGAGATCTCGGCTCCTTTGCTTGCGCTATAGCCCTATTGTTATCACAGAAGATAGTAATGGGCTCAGCGATGCTAGGTATCACATCTAATTCCTGGATGAAGTTCCTCATCCAAACACATTCCTTTGCTGCATCACTCGCAGCAATGTATTCTGCTTCGGTGGTTGAATCCGCGGTTGTTTCTTGCTTGGAGCTCTTCCAGCTAACCGCACCACCATTGAGGCAGAAAATGTATCCTGATGTCGACTTGAAGTCGTCTACATCACATTGGAAGCTCGAGTCTGTATAGCCTTCCAATTTCAATTCTCCTCCACCGTATACCAAGAACAATTCCTTAGTCCTTCTCAGGTACTTCACAATTGCCTTTACGGCTATCCAGTGCTGCTCACCTGGATCAGACTGGTAGCGACTTGTAACGCTTAAAGCGTACGCTACGTCTGGTCTCGTACATAGCATACCATACATTATGCTTCCTATCGCGGATGCATATGGTACTCGAGACATATTGCTTCTCTCTTCAGGCGTCTTTGGGGCCATAGACTTAGAGAGTGCAATCCCATGTCTCATTGGAAGCAATCCTCTCTTGGATTCTTCCATACTAAATCTTTTCAAGATTTTATCTATGTACTGGGATTGGGAGAGGCCCAGCAGTCCTTTTGATCTATCTCGGTAGATCCTTATACCTAGTACAAAGGATGCTTCTCCCATATCCTTCATTGAGAATTGTGTAGATAACCATGCTTTAGTTTCGGACAACGCTTTCACATTGTTTCCAATGAGAAGAATGTCGTCAACGTAAAGCACCAAAAATTCAACTGTACTCCCACTGATCTTCTTGTACACACAAGGTTCGAACATGTTTTTGATGAATCCAAAAGTTTGGATTGTCTCATCGAAACGAATGTTCCAACTTCGGGAAGCTTGCTTCAGTCCATAAATGGACCTCTGGAGTTTGCACACCTTGTGTTCATCTCCTTTGGATGCATATCCTTTTGGTTGCTCCATGTAGATCTCCTTATCAATGTCCCCATTGAGAAAGGCAGTATTTACATCCATCTGCCATATCTCGTAGTTATACCACGCAGCTATGGCCAGCAAGATTCGAATGGATTTAGGCATTGCGACGGGTGAGAAGGTCTCCTCAAAGTCAATTCCAGGTCTTTGAGTGTATCCTTTTGCCACTAGTCGCGCCTTGTAGGTTATTACCTCTCCTTTCACTCCAAGCTTTCGCTTATAGATCCACTTGCAACCCACGGGAGCTATTCCCACTGGTGGATCTACCAAGGCCCAGACCTTGTTTGAGTGCATGGAGTCCAATTCGGATTCCATGGCTTCGCGCCATTTTCCCGAGTCTATGTCTAGCATAGCCTCTTCGTAAGTCCTTGGGTCGGTTAGAGACTGTCCAGTCTCATGCAGCAGACCGTAGAACCTCTCGGGTTCTCTACGTTGTGTTTCTGACCTACGAAGTATCGGTGTACTTTCTGGTGCACTTTCATGCTCATGTTCTCCCACTGCCTGTGGCGATGGGTCAGCTTGATCGACCTATTCGGCCTTTTCAGCTTCAGTGACCTCATGCAGTTCTACGTTGTTTTCCTTCTTGTCAACCAAGAAATCCTTCTCCAAGAAGTGAGCGTTCCTCGAGACAAACGTAGTTTGTCTTGTAGGATCGTAGAACTCGTATCCTATTGAGTTTTCCGGATACCCCACAAATTTGCACAAAGTGGATTTAGTTTCCAATTTATCTCCCACTAGCTTTTTAACGTATGCGGGAGATCCCCATATGCACATGAATGTGTATGAGGGTGCCTTGCCAAACCATAATTCATACGGTGTCTTTTCTACGGATTTGGAAGGTACCATGTTCAGTATCTTCGTTGCCGTGAGGAGGGCATGTCCCCAAAATGAAAGAGGAAGGTCAGTGGCACTCATCATGGATCGAACCATGTCCATCAAGGTTCGATTCCTTCTCTCTGCTACTCCATTAAGTTGGGGTGTTGCAGGAGGAGTCCACTGCGATAATATTCCATGCTCTACAAGATAATTTAGAAATTCGTTACTAAAAAATTCTCCACCTCGGTCAGAACGAAGAGCCTTTATCGTATGACCAAGTTGATTCTCTACTTCCATCTTGAATCCTTTGAATCGCTCAAAGGCTTCAGACTTGTGTTTCAACAAGAACACATATCCATAACGACTAAAGTCGTCAGTGAAAGTGATGAAGTAGTCATAGCCACCTCGGGCGCTTTTTCTTAGTGGTCCACATACGTCAGTATGTATTAAGTCCAATGTTTGCTTGGCTCGCTCAGGGTTTCCCTTAAATGGCAACTTAGCCATTTTACCCTTTAGACATGGTTCACATGTTGGCATTTCATCAATGCGATTGATTTCAATCGCGCCAGATGATGCTAACTTTTGAATCCTTGACTTAGAAATATGTCCAAGTCGAGCGTGCCACAATTGGGCAGATATTTCATTATCTTGTTTCCTTTTGTTTTGTTGCACGTGCATAACTAACTTAGGTGGTTTTATAATGTAAAGTCAATAATTCAATGTACCAAATGAAAAACGAAAACAGTAGCTTTTATTAAAATCATCATTATTCATTAACATGAATAAAAGTTTTTCATTAATAACTAGGTACATAAATGAAAGTTTCCTAATGACTTTATCAAACCACCTAAATCTACTTTTGCCTACGGCCTTGGTAGCAGCTCCAGCTCCATTGCCTTATTCGAGGATCCAATCCTCAGGCTCCAGTTTCCTTAATGCTCCCATCACCTACAAGGATGAGAACTCCAGTCAGTGTCTAACACAAAAAATGCACAGTTAATTTGTAAAATTAACTTCAACAAGGAATATACCTATTCGAACTCTCCATAGGTTCGAATTTAATCCTTTCCCTTGACCTTGTGCAGTAAGGAGCTCTGGTTTCCATTTGCTTTGGTTTTGAACGCCGCCCAGTGATGCAGGATTTATAAACGCAAGTATACGCAATCGCAGCAAGTAATATAATGATAAGTAGAGTATCGTCTCCACAGGGAATTAATGAACTAAACAACTAATTACTAAAGATCACTCTTTTTCTTATCCAAATTAAACGAATCTTTGTGATTATTATAACTAAGCAACAATGAAAGTAAAACTAAATTATAAACTGACAAGATTAACTATGATGATTAAAGCCTAGGATTACAATTTCCTTCAATGTTAAACTAATTGCTTCTATTTTCCCAACAATTCTATTTTAATTAAGATTTATTGCTAGTCTAGGGCACTTAAGTTTTTACAATTTCTTTCCAGAATATTGTAAAACTAATCTAACCTAATCAAAGAGCTATATTCCTATGCCAATGAAGTTAGGCCAAATCGAGTCAAGAACAAGCCCTAATTATGACTACCTAAGGCAATTAAGTATATTCCTATCTTAATTGCTAAACAAATTACCCAATTCGATGTGGGTGCAATTCGTACAATGGTTACCCAATCTTTAACCTAAAACCTAATTTCCTCTCCCGATTCAATTAGATTTGTGAAACAATAGTTGGCCAGACTAATGAAATTCAAGCACAAGAATGGGTAAACAATAAACCTCAATAAGATAGAATAAGGAAAAATAAACAACAATCAATTTAAACAAAGAAATCCATTGTAATCCTAGAAAACTAAATTTAGTTCATAGCTAAAACGAAAATAAACTCAAGAATCATCAAAGTCATGATTCCAAGAACATAAAAGAGAAAAGAAATTGCAAAAGATGAGAAAAGAGAAGTAGATCTGTTTTTCCAATCTTCAAGAATTGTCTTCTCCGATGTTGTTCCACGCTTCTCAATGATCTTTTCTTCTTCTTGGTCTCTCCTCTTGTCAAAAAGTGTTCAAAAGTTCCTTTTCTCTCACTTCCTCCACAAATAAATAAGTTTCCAAGTGAAACTAGGACTCTAAAAGGTAAGAATTCGCGGACAGCTTTTGCCCCAGCGGAAAATTAGTTCGCCCCAGCGGAGGTCTGCTTTGTGATTTCGCCCCAGCGGAGATAATTTCTGCCCCAGCGAAGAGGCTTCTGCCCGCACATCCAAAAATCAAAAGAAAAATCTGAAAAATTCAACAGAAAATACCAAAATGAATACGTGACTCACCAACGAGAAAAACCATGCTAAACCGAGTGAAAACGATCTAAGATTTCCAGAAATTCATGTCATTCCCCGCAAAAATACATAGAAATTAACTCTATTTTGTAGAGTTAACACACCCCCAAACTTACTATTTTGCTAGTCCCGAGCAAAAGACAAAAAAAATGACTACAAGAATTGGACACGACCAAAAACAAAAGACAACAACTCAAACATTTACAATCATGCATTCCAAGTCAAACTAATAACCATCACTTTCGAAACGTTATGCATTGTATCATGTAATTCCTGCGTGTGTGTGTGTACAAAATACGAGAATGTCGGAATCACCCAGATCACTATAGCTTCAAAATCATTGAGCCTAATTGCATGAATTCCTAAATTGCCAAGCCTATTCTCTATTTTCTCAGGTCATTAAACTCGTCACTAAGTTCTAACAGTGCTTTCAGTCGAAGTTATGGAATCCTTTAAGTTTGAACTTTCACTTAGCATTTTTTTTCATTATTTAGCATAACTCAAGTATATTTAGCACCACTCGCACTCATAACTTGTTCTAAAGAAGCAGTCAACATAGAGGAGTGCAGAATAAGTAAGTCAATGCACCCATACATCGTTCATCTTATCGCAGTCAAGTTAGAGGAGTACAAGTATAAGTCTCAAGCGACGAGATTTTTCAGGTCTCATACAAGTGAGGTTATTTTCTTTTAATTGAACTTAAAGCTTTTCAGTACTTTGCTTCATTCGGTTCTTATTAAAGTCATCCTTATCCCCAGACTTAGGCAAAACTATCACTTAGATTCTAAGTTTTCTGACCCTCGAATCTAGAGATCAGGTAGGCAAGATAAAATTTCTTAAGCTCTATTCTAGACTATACTTCACTGACTTCATCCTAAATCCTCGATTATGCATTTGTGCTCTGAATTTTTGCAGGAAAAAAAACAATTAACAACACATAATATTTCAAAAATTTTGATCAAAAATTGACCTAGCATGCACAACGAAAATGCAATCACCCCCAAACTTAAGAAATGCATTGTCCTCAATGATGAAATTGACGAAGATAAGAGATAAACTAATTTGAAGCTGAACACAAGGAAAATATAAAACAAATAATGCAACTAAAAAACGTCCCTGATTTCAGCTGGTGGTCAATCTTCGTCATGTATCTCATCTGGTGGTGGTGGGAGTTGTGGCAATGAAGATGTGTCCACATTAATGGATCGGAAACCTTGAATCATGCATTCGTACATGATTCGCAAGCAATTCTGGAAAATCAGCCTAAAAATTTCCGAAGTAGGTTTTGCGGGGGCGGAGGTGGTTTTCCGCGGGGGCGGAAGCCATTCTGAAAAATGCTCAACATTACTGAAGTAGTTTTGCGGGGGCGGTGTTATTTTTTCCGCCCCAGCGGAGAATGTTCTGAAAATTCATTCAAAATTTGGTCCATCATTTTTCGTTGGGGCGAAACATTATTTCGCGGGGGCGGGTCATGTTCTGGATTTTTTTATTTTTTTTTACTACTTGGGTTGCCTCCCAACAAGCGCCTTAGTTATAGTCATGGCTTGACTATGTTCTTCTTATTTAGGATCGCCCAAGGTAATGGTGGCAATTTGCCGATCAATGTTGCCCCCCAAATAGTTCTTTAGTCTTTGTCCATTGACCTTGAAAGTTCTCCCACTTTGTTCATCTTGTACTTTCACGGCTCCATAAGGAAAAACTTCCGTAACAAGAAACGGACCAGATCACCTTGATTTGAGTTTTCCTGGAAATAGCTTAAGACGAGAATTATACAATAACACCCATTGTCCAGTCTCAAATTCTCGACGGATGATCTTTTCATCGTGTATCTTTTTAATTTTCTTCTTGTAAAGCATGATACTTCCATTTTCTGGCGGCCTAATTTCTTCCAGTTTATTGACATGTAAAAGTTGTTTTTCATGTCTTCTAGACTTATTGCCAACTCTTTTTGCACGAGCCCTCTCTTCATTGAAATCACCACCATTAGGCCACAAATGATGGAAAAAGATTCTTTCATTTTTCACTTCCCCAAACTGTTTAAGCTCTAACTCTAGGGGTTCTTCAATTAACGACTTCTTAGCATTTGCAGACTTTACCGGGCTTTTCGCCACCTCACTTTTCAAGGTTGGTCTAAGATCAAGAGTTCTCACAAAATCGACCAACTTGTCACCTTTTTCACCCTCTTTTGAAATTAATGGAGTTTTAAACAAATCATGAGGATGATTATGTAGAAATGTATCAGAAATAATATCTTTTACCACCTTGATTGAGAAACAATCTTCCTTTTTCTGATGGTGCTTCAACGATGAATAAATATTGAATGTTACTTCTTGATCTTGAACTCTCATCTTAAGTTCTACTTTTTCAACATCAATCAAGGCTCGACCGGTAGCTAGAAAAGGCCTTCCAAGTATGATTGGCATATCTCGATCTTCCTCCATATCTAGAACTATGAAGTCTGCCGGGAATATAAATTTGTCCACTTTAACCAAGATGTCTTCAACTATTCCTCTCGGATAACTAAGAGTTCGATCAGCCATTTGCAACGTAACAGAAGTGGGCTTTGCCTCCCCCAAACCAAGCTTTCTAAAGATCGACAATGGCATCAAATTTACACTTGCACCTAAATCGCATAATGCCTTATTGATCAACTGATTTCCAATCGTGCACGGAATATTGAAACTCCCTGGATCTTTCAATTTTGGTGGAAGCTTTCTTTGAATAAGCGCGCTGCACTCTTCAGTAAGTGCTACAGTTTCATAATCTCCCAATCTTCTTTTCCTTGATAAGATGTCTTTCATGAATTTTGCATAGCTCGGCATCTGTTCAAGGGCTTCAACAAAGGGAATGTTGATTGATAACTTCTTGAAGATATCAAGAAATTTTTGAAACTGTTTATCCAACTTTTGTTTTTGTAGTCTTTGGGGGAATGGAGGTTGTGGATATTCTTGAACTTTTGGTTTCTCATGGTTTGCTTCATATCCCTTGGATTTCTTTTCCATATCATCTCCATTATTTTGCTCACCCTCTATTGATTCACTCGGTGGCTTCACTTCTTCTTGCTCAAGCTTTCTAGTGTTACCCTCGATCTCCTTTCCACTTCTGAGAGTTATAGCTTTGCACTGCTGCATATTATCATTTCTTGGGTTTGTCTCCGTGTCCGCAGGCAAAGTTCCATGAGGTCGAGCATTAATACTATTAGCCAATTGGCCAATCTGAGTCTCCAAAGCACGAATAGAAGCGTTCTGATTTTGAATTACGACATTCTGGTTTTGAATTATGGCATCTGTCTTCTGCATTATGGCATCTGTCTTCTGCATGTATTGGAGCAATAACTCTTCTGTAGATGGTTTTTGTACTTGTGTTGGTGCATGGGCTTGTTGAAAACCCGGAGGCGCAATTGGTCCTTGAGCTTGAATGTTTGGTTGATTACCACCCCATGAGAAATTAGGGTGATTTCTCCATCCTGGGTTATAAGTGTTGGAATAAGGATTGCTTCTCAGACTATTCGAATTTCCAACAAA
Source organism: Penstemon eatonii (assembly GCA_038501285.1). Taxonomy (NCBI): domain Eukaryota; kingdom Viridiplantae; phylum Streptophyta; class Magnoliopsida; order Lamiales; family Plantaginaceae; genus Penstemon; species Penstemon eatonii. Next base: position 33,122,025 of record CM076713.1, read on the forward strand.
ATTAACCGATTTTGGATTCTCAGGGCAATGTGCAACCGAATGATTATCTCCACAAATATCACAAGTGGCATAGATTCTTTGAACATTGTTTCTGCTACAATTCTCATCAAGTTTCTTTGTGAGAGCTGCCAATTGAGATGTTAGAGAAGCAATAGCGTCAACATCTACAACTCTGGCTACTTTGTTCTGCTCCGTGCGTCTTGATGACCACTGTTGAATATTTGATGCCATTTCCTCAATAATATTTCTGGCTTCCTCAGGAGATTTTCCCCCAAGAGCACCATTTGCTGCAGCATCGAGGTTTCCTTTTATGTTATCTGTAAGCCCATTATAAAAAGATTGAATTTGTAACCAATCTGGAATCTGATGGTGAGGACACTTTTTTAGCATATCCTTAAACCTCTCCCAGGCTTCATCTAAAGTTTCATCTTTATGTTGCAGAAAATCAGTGATGTCATTCCTCATCCGAGCAGTTTTTGCAGGTGGAAAAAACTTAGCTAAAAATTTATCCACTAACTGATTCCACGTTGTAATAGACTCATCTGGCAGAGCTTCTAACCAATCTGCAGCCTTCCCAGTCAAAGAGAATGGGAACAATCTCAGTCTGACAGCATCTGATGATACTCCATTGAATTTGAATGTATCACACATCCTCAAAAATAGTTTCAAGTGTTTGTTCGGATCCTCATGAGCATGCCCGAAGAATTGTTTCGACTCAAGCATATGTATGACTGCTGGCTTGATCTCAAAATTATTGGCCTCAACAGTTGGCCTGGTAATACTCGATCTTAGTCCGTCAACATGAGGGACTGCATAATCTCTGATAGAGCGATTCGCAGCAGCTGCCGCGTCTCCATTGGCTTGTTCAGTCATAGTCTGACCTTGAGCCTCGGAATTTATTTTCAGTCTTTTCAATCTTCGAATTGTGCGCTCGATTTCAAGATCTAATGGAATAAGTTCTTTATTTCGATCGCTGCGCATACAAAGAATAAATGTCCTGAAAATAAAGAAAGAGAAAACAAATAAAAATTTTATCTAAGAAAAGAATGATTGATATTAATATTAGAAAAATAGCGCAAATAATTCCCCGGCAACGGCGCCAAAAACTTGATGCAGGATTTATAAACGCAAGTATACGCAATCGCAGCAAGTAATATAATGATAAGTAGAGTATCGTCTCCACAGGGAATTAATGAACTAAACAACTAATTACTAAAGATCACTCTTTTTCTTATCCAAATTAAACGAATCTTTGTGATTATTATAACTAAGCAACAATGAAAGTAAAACTAAATTATAAACTGACAAGATTAACTATGATGATTAAAGCCTAGGATTACAATTTCCTTCAATGTTAAACTAATTGCTTCTATTTTCCCAACAATTCTATTTTAATTAAGATTTATTGCTAGTCTAGGGCACTTAAGTTTTTACAATTTCTTTCCAGAATATTGTAAAACTAATCTAACCTAATCAAAGAGCTATATTCCTATGCCAATGAAGTTAGGCCAAATCGAGTCAAGAACAAGCCCTAATTATGACTACCTAAGGCAATTAAGTATATTCCTATCTTAATTGCTAAACAAATTACCCAATTCGATGTGGGTGCAATTCGTACAAAGGTTACCCAATCTTTAACCTAAAACCTAATTTCCTCTCCCGATTCAATTAGATTTGTGAAACAATAGTTGGCCAGACTAATGAAATTCAAGCACAAGAATGGGTAAACAATAAACCTCAATAAGATAGAATAAGGAAAAATAAACAACAATCAATTTAAACAAAGAAATCCATTGTAATCCTAGAAAACTAAATTTAGTTCATAGCTAAAACGAAAATAAACTCAAGAATCATCAAAGTCATGATTCCAAGAACATAAAAGAGAAAAGAAATTGCAAAAGATGAGAAAAGAGAAGTAGATCTGTTTTTCCAATCTTCAAGAATTGTCTTCTCCGATGTTGTTCCACGCTTCTCAATGATCTTTTCTTCTTCTTGGTCTCTCCTCTTGTCAAAAAGTGTTCAAAAGTTCCTTTTCTCTCACTTCCTCCACAAATAAATAAGTTTCCAAGTGAAACTAGGACTCTAAAAGGTAAGAATTCGCGGACAGCTTTTGCCCCAGCGGAAAATTAGTTCGCCCCAGCGGAGGTCTGCTTTGTGATTTCGCCCCAGCGGAGATAATTTCTGCCCCAGCGAAGAGGCTTCTGCCCGCACATCCAAAAATCAAAAGAAAAATCTGAAAAATTCAACAGAAAATACCAAAATGAATACGTGACTCACCAACGAGAAAAACCATGCTAAACCGAGTGAAAACGATCTAAGATTTCCAGAAATTCATGTCATTCCCCGCAAAAATACATAGAAATTAACTCTATTTTGTAGAGTTAACACCCAGTTCTTTCGCCAACCCTCGCTTTCTTTCCAAAAGAAGCTTCGTGTTCCTCGAGCATTTGTCGCAGGACATGTACAGTGATCTCTCGCCTCTGGAGATTCAAGTCCGCGATAAATCGGTCATATGATCTAGGAAGAGATTGTAGAATAAGATCTACTCAGAAATCATTGTCCATCACGACACCCATATCATCGAGTTCAGACAGAAGTCGAATCATCTTATGTACGTGGATTCCGACAGGAGTTTTCCTTCTCTTTCTTGCTTGCAAGAGTTCTCTCGTGATCACGAATCTGCGACGACCATCTCTAATCCCATAAAGGAATTTGAGATTTGAGAGAATCTCTTTCGCGGATGCCATATGCTCATGTTGCAAACTCAGATCAAGTGACATATATTCCAACATGTATTCTCGAGCTAAGCCATCATCCAGTTTCCATTTGGTGATGCTTTTACGGAGCTCATCAGGAGCGTCATGTAAATAGTAATGGGTGGTGGCACAGACAAAACATAGGATATGTTTTCAGCTTCAAATAATCCATTCAAATGATGCGTCCAGAAATGCAAGTTGGGTCCAGTTAAAATATTACGTTCAAGTGATGAGATGGACAAATCTCTAAGTGCTCTAAGCTCTTTTGACATCATATCTATTAAAACGACGAGAGAAGAAATAAATACGCGAAAGATTAATTTAAAATGCACGATTTACAAACATGGTTTTTATTTGTAAATTACTCCCACTATTTTAATCAAAATCTTATGCCCCCACATAAGTTTCGGGAAATTAAAATATCCTAGCGGGCTTAAGGCACAAATGCAATCTCCTAGTACCCACGACTCATTGGCCATACTATTTGATTCACTTGGTGGTCGATTACGTCGACGGTTAACCATCGCAGCTAACCCTTAAGTTCATTTAGCCTCGTTTTTCGATATGGACCCACGACTCGTGAGACATCCATATTTACTAGCGTTAAATCATGTCTAATACTCGTGGAGAGAAATAGTTCAATCCTACACGCCCCACGACTCGTGAGACATCGCCTAAAACCTTGCTATCCCCTCCCTTGGCACTAAACTCGTGCATCGAGGCAATAGACATATCATCTTCCTATAGCTCGATCCACGACTCGTGAGACATCGAGATATATTCGTACAATATGTCTAAGACCTAGTAATTGGATAGGCTCGGACCATAGAGACTATTCATATGCGCCCTTAAGTTCGATTTAATATTCAAATTGAATTTTAAGTTCAATTGGAGGTTTTAAGTTTTTCTTGTGCGAGGTCTCATCAGATTATGCTTATCTTGTTTACGTGATCTATTCTAAGCATGCATAACATATATCAAAGAATATAAGTAAACATACATCACCTAGCAGGATATGATTGATCGATTGCCCATCCTATGCGATTCATCACGAGCCAAGTGATGAATCAATTGGTCAACATAGGGTGGAAATTAAATGTCCTAATTATTACAATTTTCAAACCCATACATCATGGGCCTTCTTGTAATATCCAGCTTGATTGGGCCTCCATGTAATGAATTGGGCCTCCAAGTTCTCCAAGGTAAATGGGCCTCCATGTGGATCTCCAAGTCTTCATGAGGTCTTCTCGGCTCCAAGCCTAATCTAAGCCTAGCTTATTAAAAATAAATGGCCCTACTCTATTACATTTGTTTGCGCAAGCAAGGGCACCAATCAGGCCCATTTAATTACAACCCATAAAATAAATAAACCAAAAACTACACAGGACTTAAGGGCAAAATCGATCAATCCACACATTCACTCAAGAACATGCATAAATTCACATAAGGGCATAAATGTAAATTTACCGGCTCCATTAATTTTAATTCTCAAAAATTATCCAAGTTAATTTATTTTGAATTAACAATTAACCTCTAAGATTAATTTAGCTCTTACTTGAGCTCTAAGTAATCTACAAACTTATCTTGATTAAATTGGTTAATTAAGGTAATCTAAATCTCTAAGATTCTAACCTTATCCAAAACTCTAAGTTTCCCAAATATTCCCAAATCTCCAAGATTTTCAAGATAATCCTATTTTGTTTAGATTAGTTTAATTAAGGTAGTGTTCATATCTAACAAGATAACTACCTTATCCAAAAACTCCAAGTTTCCTAATCTCCCAAGATTTTAAGTTTTCAGAATTTTTCAAAATAGGCAGAATTAGAGTCCAACCCAAACATGACCAGTCGAGACCAATCATGGGCTGCCACGTGGACAACCCACGCGCGACCACCAGGTGCGCGTGAGCTGCCCGTGGCAGCAGCCGCGGCGCGTGGGCTGCGTGCGGCAGCAAGCTGCCGCGCACGGCTGCACGCAGACAGCAGCCCGTAGGCTGCTGCTGTGCACAGCGTGCGCGGACAGCGTGCTGTTCGCACGCTGCCGCAGGCCGCGGCTCGCGGTGGTCGCCCAGACCGCCGCGTGCCACCGCGGGTTGGATCCAATAAAATATATATTTTTTTGTTTCTTCGATTACTTACAGATTTAATTCAACAAACCCAGTTAATTAAATCCCAATCCAAAATAACATCAACATGATAAAAAATTTCGAATCTAAAATTATCCATTAACTCCAAGTTAAATAACAAACGTCCTAAAACATGCAAAGTTAAAGAACTAGCCACATAAATCAAACATATGATTTAATAAACACAAAATTTGCAAATTCATATATATACAAAGCCTAGAGTTGGCTCTGATACCACTGTTGGGATTCGGTAAGATAAACAGCCCTAGGCACAGCGGAATATAAAAATTTTAGGACCTCTTACGGAATCTTGCCAGGATACTACTCTAGGTGTATATATATAAATATTAATTGAACGATAGTATAAGTTTTCTCGTTTATACCTATCTCCTTGCAAATCCTCGGCTAGCAAAACGAGCTCTGAATTCTTCTCTGGCAAAATCGACCCAGACCTTTTGAGTAGCGCCCCACGTGTTGCGCCTCTACGAGTTGATACACCACAATATCACGAAAATAATATATCTCGATCAGCTAGAACACGAGATATATTATAAACTAGGAATTAGGAACGATTTAGGAACAAAACTCGAAAACGAAAAATTCTTCCAAGTGGAAGAAGGGTTCGGTCGATATAGCTAGGGAGAGGGAGAGAGAATTTTTGCTCTTGCTCAATTTTTTCCATATGGTGTTATGTGAAAATCAACTATAAGAAAGCTACTTATAGTTTTCTCTCTAACCTAGTCCTATTAGGACTAGGTCTTCTCTCTCCTACATGGGCCATGGCCCTCTTTAATTAGAAGATCAAGTCTTCTAATTAATTCATGGCCCAGTTAATTAATTTGACCAGGCCTAATTTAATCTCCCAATTAATTAGCCCAATTAATTAACTTAATCTCCCATTTAAATTAAATCACACTCTAAGCCCATTTAATTAAAATCCCTTCTAATTAATTAAATCCAACTTAATTAATTAATTCACAAATTAAATTCCAATTTAATTTATGATCCTGATCCAATTCCAGTTGGATCCCATTTTGTTCCAATTGGGTCGACCCAGTCGATTATTCACCCAGTCGACTCAGTCGTTCTTGTTTCCTCGCTTTCGCTTCATGTGTATTGTGTATGCCCCCGTAGGTTCACCACATAATTGGCCGTGGGTTATAATTAAATATTATTTAATTATTTGAGTAAGACTTACTCTAAATCAATCGAACACTCTGTCGATTGACCATTCCAAAATTAGCACCTCTACCAATTTGGGAATTCTCCCACACTCCACGGTCGATGTCCAGCCACAAGCCCATGGAGCCCAATCACTGATGAATTAATTCAGTGAACCTTTTATCATTTATAATTTCCATATACGACATAATCTCTCCATCGATCAATCTCCCAGTCGAGACTTAAGGGCATGGTCTTTCATCGGATTCCCTTTTCTTTTGTCTTGACCTTATGTACTCTGATCTCGAAATAAATTCTCTTTGACTTAATCTTTATGAGCTACTTACATAAAGTCGTCAGATACCTTGGCCAAGGATTTACCAGAATTAATTTCTCACAAAAATCCATAGTAGAATTTCCCAACCTATCAAGTCGGGTCAATGGATCCTTTGTTGATGATATAAATCTGCATACGAGTTCCTCTATACCCAACATGAGTCCACAGAGACTTTCTGGCGATCCCCAGTCAGTCGGAACTCATATCAAAGCATAGACGTTCTCGCACCAGATAAACCCTATCACCTCAAGTAGTTAGGGATTGTTCCTCGTATACTATTATAAATTTGGAATAACTTCAACCCCGATATGCGACTACCGCTTCCATGGTGAGTTATATCCTAATTGGGGTATTCAGAGCGCTTGCCATCCCAGCAAGCCACCCACTTATGTGTGTCGACCATCCCAGTCACGCTCGTGGACCCCAGCGTCCTCCAGTTCATCGGAGTACACACAATAGTGAGAGTCTAACCGAATCCAACGATGTCCTATCTCGATTGAATTCTACGACTCTTGAATATGTTCTAGATCACGGCCTTGGAGATCAGTCCACGGGTTGTCCCATAGCCCTGTGATCTAAGGACTTCTATCCTTATGCTTGCCGGAAGAGTAGGAGGAAGAAGAACTAGATAAGTTCATAAAATATGACATCTCCAGATCAGTTAATTTCTGTTTCATCTTCTTTATCTTTACCCCGTCACTCTACCAGTAAAATAGAAAACCTTGTAGAGTACTCCACTATACCAGATTCCGCTATAGTCGAAACCTCTGTACCCCCTTTAATTAGTCCTTACAATATTTATAGGAAAAAAGGATCCCTTAGGGGAATTCGCTCACTCATATCTTCAAACAGACCCTCAACTAAAGAATATGTCCAAACTTCAAAACTTGACAAATGTGATATTCCTTACTCAAAAAAGGAACAGTATATTACCATCGCTATTCCTCCAGAATATGTCAACTCTTGGCAAAGAGAAGGCTACACCCACCTACACTTTGGTGCTGTACGCCTAGTGTTATCTTACCAAGGAAGAAAAGGCCTTCCTGTTACTGCCAGACTAGCTCTTCTGGACACAAGATTCACTTGTTATGAGCATGCTGTTATTGGAACAGTAGTCACCACTCTCAACAATGGAAGTGCAGTTCTCACTTACTTCCCAAATTTTGTCATGTCTCTCAACGACTCCAACCTTCCTACAGCCCTGAAGGTTCAAGTACAAATCACTGGTGCAGAACAAGTTGCCTCAGCAATTTCTGCAACTCTTCATCATCAATTGGTCTACCGCCTGCAAGACCATGGATTAGATCTGCAAGGATCTGGATCCCCTGATGCTCTCATGATCTTGGCTGAATCTGGATCTAACACTCCTACAATAGTCCAGATCCCCAGACAAATTCCACGCCAAGAACTAGAACTTCTCATGCCTACTGAATGGATCACAAATTACGAATCTCTCCAACAAACTCATGAGCTTATCAGATCTACCACTTATGAGTTCCAGAAGATGAAAGATGGAAAAACTAAAACCATCTTTAAGATCAATCAAGATGAAGAACCCTCTTCATCAAAGGATATCTTCAGGCAATTAATGATCCAGCCAGTTGAAGATAAAAGAGAAAAGATAAAATGGCATGGAACAAAGATACCATTACCCATAGCTTTCTTCAAATCAGATGGCTCTCATGTATATACAGACAAATTGGATGGCCATTTTCTATGGGATGTGGATCCGTCTATGTGTGATTCTGATTGTTCTTGTGATGAACAAGAAGAATCTGATGATGATGAAAGCGAAGCTAGCAGGAGAAGAAGGAGAAGAAAGGCAAGAAAACAGCGCCTTTCCTGCAGAGATGATAGATCTGATGACCCTGATATAGATCCACCTGTTTGTGCACAACCACTGCCATGTTATGATCAAGCCTTAAAGATCCTCAGACAGGAACAAAGGTAGAAAGATTGTAGACAATCTCTACCACCAATCGTTCCTTCTACCCCTCTGGTCCAACCCTGCATGATGTTCCAAAATTATGAAGCTGAATTTCCTCCTCTGGAAAGGAACACCTCCGGATCAATCACTACCAGGCCTTATATCATAACCAATACCATAGATTCTGATGGTAGAAGAAAAACTTCTGAATTAACTCAAGCAGAAAAAGTCATGAACTGGCAGACCACCAACTCCAGAGCTCAAAACAGAACTTTGGTCCAGATTGACTCTAAAGTTGACCAGGTTATATCACAAGTTCAAAGCAACACTCAAAAGATTGACTCCATGGCTTTAGAACTTGAAGGGATCTATAATCGAGTAGTAAAAAGAATAGATCTCCTTGATAAAGAGCTCAGACAGCTAATCTCCCAGCACAAAATGGGTCCCGAATTTGATCAGAAGGAAGCAGAGATAAGAAAGCTTAAAAAAGACCTTCATCTCATGGAAGAAGACAGAAAAAGGAGATTCATTCCTAATCTCCCTTTCCTCCAAACACCTGTGTCTTCATCCTTGTTTGAAATGCCAGCTTCCTCACCAGATTATTCAAGACGTTTCTTTATGGCTTCTGACATACCATTTAAGAATCCTACCACAAAGCCAAAGAAGAAGCCTCAAAACACAGAAAAAATGAAAGAAAAAGTGGAAGATTTCCAAAAATCTTTTATGATTAGGAAATTTCCAGAAATGCAAGTTGATGAAAATCAATCATCTGATGACTCATCAAGCTCATTAGATGCTTCCAGTCAAAACTCTGACATGGATCAAGAAATGACAGATATCTCTAAGATACTTATGGCTGATCCATCTGTAACAGAACTTCCCCCTGAGGATTCAGAAGGAGAAAATATGATGGACGATTCTCCTCCATCCCGAAGTTCAGAAGCTTCATCAACTAAACCAACAAATGGGCCATGGTTTACATTTGATGACATACCTGTTGAAAAAAGAAGAGAAAGGCTTCAATCCTTTGCGGCTTGGATTGATTTACAGAAAACCAAGGAACAAGAATTCTCTGTAATCCTTAGAGAATTTGCATCCAGGTTCACTGGAACTCTGCGTGAATGGTTTTTAGCCCTTGGAGAATACAGACAAATACAATTCTTCCAAGCTACTGCAGCTCAGGCGTTAGGAGCTATACACCAAGAATTTCTGGGTGATAGTTCGATTTATGATAAGTTCGCCCAGCAGAGTTATTTTGCTATGAAGTGCTGCTCCCTACAGAAAAGAGATTTAGATTTCCACTTCAAACGGATGTCTGAACTCTACTATACATTGAATGGGAGTAATGATCCCAATCTCAAACATGTATATGTAGCTTCTCTTCCCAAAGAAATCCATCCAGAACTAAATCGTCTTCTCACAGCTGCTGGAAAAGAAATAAATCTTCTTACTCTTGGAGAAATTCACCAAATGGCAATTGCAACGGTTGAAAAGTTATGCGAACAACAAAACATGTTCAAATTTTTGATTCATAACAAGACCGCTCTGAAGCAAGCCTGCAAAAAGTCTCATTTGGAAATCAAATGTGATTCCAAGGATGGTTGTACTTGTCATGTTAAAAAGAAGAAATCCAAAAATGACAAGGAAAAACCCAAGAAGAAAGGAAGTCTCAGGTTCTTCAAAAGAAAGTCTTATAGGAATAAGAGAACTGATAGGTGTTACATCTGCAAAAAGAAAGGACATTTTGCAAAAAATTGTCCTCAAAACAGAGAGAAATCTGCAAGAATGATAACACATATCCAGCAGTATATTGATTCAACCCTTGATGATACAGATGTTGAATCTCTATTTTTCGAGCAAGATGAACAAACAGAAGAAAGTATCTTTGCCCTTGAAGATCTTGAAGAATCAGAAGAATCTGAACAAGAAGATGAGTATCTTCCTATCCTCCAGACAGTAAAAATCAGTTAAGAAGCTGTTCCATCCCCTCATATCCAAGTCCATATTCTTCCCTCAAAATATGAGAGGCCAATCAAAGTTATTGGATTTATGGATACTGGAGCTGCTAAGTCAATGATGAATCAAGATATTCTTCCCAAAGAAGCATGGACTACTCACTATGAATTCTTTCAGGCAGCAGATGGACAAAAGTTTAAAACTTCCCTTATTACCAAACATCCAATTGGGATTCAGTTCTTCCCAGATTGCATTGTATGGATGAAGGTAATTGGAAGCAAGTTACATGGAAAAGATCTTCTCATTGGTTTTAATCTTTATCACAAAGCTCAAAAACTTATGGTCCTCCCAAATGGAATAAAGTCTAAGAGACAGTTCCAACCTTATACTACTATCCAGAAGATCTATGCTCTATCAAATGCTCCAAAATAATTCCATGATATAGCAAAAAAGCTTCAAGATTGTTGTGCTGAATCTCATGCTGAATTCAATCATCCTAATCCGTTATGGAAGAATTCCAAATTCTTCATCCAGCTTCCATTCAAGATGAATGAGGATGTCAATCCTACTAAAGCTACTCATCCAGGTATGACCCCAGATGATCTAGCCTTAGCAAAACAGGAATGCCAACAGCTACAAGAACTTGGGCTTATCGAACCAACAAAGTCCAATTGGGCTTGCCAAGCCTTCTATGTCAACAAAAGGGCTGAACAAATCAGAGGGAAAAAGAGGCTCGTCATAGATTACAAGCCATTGAATCATTTCCTAGCAGATGATAAATTTCCTTTACCAAGAACCCAAATGTTGTTCTCTCAGTTAACCCAAGCCCATATATTCTCGAAGTTCGATCTGAAGGCTGGATTTTGGCAGTTAGGTATTGATCCAAAAGATAGGTACAAAACAGCATTCTGCATACCTACGGCCCAATTCCAATGGACGGTTATGCCTTTTGGGCTTAAAGTCGCTCCATCACTGTTTCAGAAAGCTATGACTCAAATATTTGAGCCCATATTGCACAGTGCCCTGGTCTATATTGATGACATTTTATTATTCTCAAAAGATAGACAGGCCCATGTAAAGTTACTACACCAGTTCCTTGAAATTATTCAACAGTATGGTATCATGTTGTCCGAAAAGAAAGGATATATTGGTCAAAAGGAAATTGAATTCCTTGGAATGAATTTTTCTGAAGGACAATACCATCCAGGCCCACATATTGCACAGGAACTACTCAAATTTCCAGACGAAAACTTAACTACTAAGGAAGTTCAGCAATTCCTTGGGATAGTTAATTATCTGAAGGATTTCATCCCTCACAGTTCGAAGTACACGAGTCAAATTTCAAAGATGCTCAAGAAAGGAGCCCCTCCATGGGGAAATAGCCAAACAACAGCTGTAAAGCAACTAAAGCAGCTTTGCCAGAACCCTCCTCCTTTAAAGATTCCTGACAAAGGAAAACGCATTTTGCAGACAGATGCAAGTGATGAATTCTGGGGGGCCATTCTTATTGAAGAAGCAGATGGGAAAAAGTATTTCTGTGGACATGCCAGTGGACAATTCAAGGATGCTGAAAAGCATTATCATACAGTCTACAAAGAAATATTGGCCGTAAAAAATGGAATCAAAAAATTTGAATTCCATCTGATTGGACATCACTTCACTGTGCAAATGGACAACTCATCCTTCCCAAAGATTTTTGAATTCAAAAATAAGGGAATCCCAGAGCCACAATTATTGAGGCTGAAGTATTGGTTTTCAAAATATCAGTTTGAAGTTCAGCATATAAAAGGGGATCGAAATCTCATCCCAGATTTATTGTCAAGACCAAAACAAGTCCATGTGATCTCATTTACGAAATCAATCCCATTAATCCTAATGGCTTCTTCGTCCCATCCACAGCCTACAAATTTACCAGAATTCCCAGAAACCAATTTTCCTCTGGATAGTCCAGGACGTCTTAAAAGTTATGCAAAGAACCATCTGTTCTATTACCTTGCTAAATTCCTGCTCCTGATGAATATTCCTCTTGAACAAGGAAGATTTTATCCAGATCATCCTTTCCTTCCAATATTTACCTTTCACACTGATATTGACTTGCCTAGCGAAGGATACTGGTATTTCTGGTGCCTTGGATTGCTGGGTTATTTTGCCATTGAAGTCAAGCCAAGCTTTCTCCTTAAAGCAATTCGGAAAAGGAGTCTGGAACCCAGAATTACTAAATTCCTATATGGATATTGGTCCAGAAGAGATTGGATTAAGGTCTTGAAAGAAACTATCAATAATGTTTCTCAAATGAACAATCCCTACACCGTTCTTATATTAAAAAGGCCTTATTATTCAGAATCAGGAGGGCATGGAAATAAAGTTATTCCCCAATCTTATGGGTATGTCTTTACTTCCACAGATGGTGGCATAGGAAATAGTCCAGAAGAACTCAGGAATTTGCACCGACACCTTTGCAGAATGAATGGGGTACCAATCAGTAATATTGAAGATATAGAGTGTACCTCTTCCATGGTGATACCACTATTCCATATTTCCGGTCCAAGTTATCCTAATTTTAATCATCTTCCTCAGAATGATCCAGATAGTATTATGGAAGAAAATCCAGAAAATATCCAGGATGCTCAAGACCCATGGGATTATGGACCTTTGGATATGACCACTTTTGATCCTATGGTTATGCACACGTCTGAAGGAGATATAATACAAGATTCTCCAGACACCAGCATGTGACAAAAGATAGTAGTGGTCCTTGACAACTTTATTAAAGTTGGTTGCTTTAGTCAAAAGTTATGTTGAGTGGTGGTCCTAGTATGTTGTTATCTTAAATAAAGCAGATTCCTTTTATGTGGTCTGGACGTGTTGTATGATTATGTTGTATTGTATTTGGTTTGGAGTCCGCCCTCTATATATAGAGGCCTCTTGTATCATTGTAAAACATTCAGAATTCAATAAACTCTTGTGTTTATAATATCATGTCTAGCTAAAACACTTTCTTTCTAGTTCTTCAGATCCCTCTTAATGGTTCTTGATTAATATACTCTAACCTTATCAATAAGTATGCTCTGTACTTGCCTCTTACGAGGATCCTGTACATCAGAAGATTGTTAAGACAATGGAATGGTCCATGAATTAAGCTACGGTCCCTTTATTCCTTGAATTTTGATCAAGTTAAAGAATGGTTGGTTTATTTACATAGATTATATATCTGAAAATGCCTGTAAGTCCCGCTGAGGTCAGGAGTACCGTTAGGGCAATTGGCTTATCAGTCATATAATTTATGTGATAACACATCCATTTCATTGATTTTGTTCTTTCTTTAGGGAATTGAAGGGCTCCCGGCATTTATTACAATAAATACTAGCCATACAGCTGGCTTGCAGGACACTATTTCTATCAGCGACGGGTTGGGACGGACGATCCCAGGCCGCCGGCATCCTGGGATTTGGTTGGGGGGGGGGGGGGTTAGGGGCATGGGGTTGGGGGTAGGATATGGTTTTTATTTAAATTATAATTATTTTATATATTTTTTTTTAATAAATATTAAATATATTAATATTATTATATATATTTAATTAATATTTTATCGAATTTATGTTAAAGTGTTATTTGGTCAGTTAATATTATTTATAAAATTATTATTTAAAAAAATATGTAAATATATTAAGTCAAATCTCTAAATTGGTCCGCATGTGTCTTATTCGAGCCAATTTGAAAATTGCGCAACAATGTGGACTAAAATTGTCAATAAATTTGAAGATGTGGGGTTATTTTAGCAAATTGAAAAGTTAGGGGTATAATTGTCATTCAACATAAGTAATGGTATCAATTTTGCAATAAAACTTAACTGCCACATCATCAGTTAACTTCCATTTTTAACGGTGGTACCAAATGTGTCGATCTCGATTTTTATGATATCATAAGTGAGAATCGATATATAGTTTGGTACCACAATTACAATTTTCTCCGTAATTATTTTATAGGGGTCAGATGAATGACACACTTTACTTTTTCTAACTTTGTCATCACTCACAAAAATTTGATATTTCCAATATAAATACTATTTCAATATTTCTAATATATTTATTCTTTATTCTATCCAATATCTCACTCAACAAAAATTAAAAAATCCAGGCAAGAATTCCTTTTATTGAACTGATGGAGAGCAAGGAAGAAATTGTAAATTTGCGGCAAAATGAAATGGTCGGTCTAGTTTGAATTAAAAAATTGTTTAAAGTATTTTTAGACTGTCGAAATGACACATTAAGAGAAAAAAACATTGATCTCTTTTCTCAAAATTTACATCTAGTACATTATGAGAAAAAAACATTGATCTCTTTTCTCAAAATTACATCTAGTACATTATGCGGCACTGATTATTAACTACTATTTTCTTAATTAAAATTGTAAAATTGCACAAATAATACGTTTTCAACTAAAGGAGTTGATTGGACGTAGTTACTTTTTTAATTATTTAAATTTCTTAAATATGCATATTGTCAGGGTCGTCGGGCCTACTATTTTGGAGGACCTAGACGAAATTAAAATTGGGATATCATATTCTAAAAAATATCCCATATCACATTCACTTATTTTTTGGATGTTTATTGATGCAAAGATATTAATAAAATACTAATTCATTTTTCGAAAATATCTTGTTCCATAATTACATGATCAATTCACTTAATATTTTTTAAGATGTGGTGAATAAGTTTTGTTATTGTATTTTTTTAAGCAAAACAACTATTACATGCATTGTGAATATTATCCAATAACAGATGAATACTAGTAGCTTCTTACTTTTGACTTGACAAATTAATACTTATAATATATTGGGATGTCAATGGGTCGGATTCTGGACGGATCAGACTCATCAAGTCCCGGCTCCATTTATATCATATTGGATCTTATCGGAATCGAATCTTGTTCGGATTGGGCTCGAATATATATTTTTGAATTCAATGAATCTTGGTCGGATTTGGCCGGATATCGGATTTTTTCGGATCCAATAAAAATTTCATTTAAAAAATTAAATTAATATTTTTTCCTAAAACAGGTTTATTTAATTTTAGCTCACATGTTCAAACTTTTTTTACTAATATTCATATTTATAGATGAAAACATTGGTTTAAATAAATTTATAAACGAGTTATAAATTACTATCTTCTTAAATTGTCGGTGAAATATTATTAATGATATTTACTTTCATAAAACATTATTATTATTAATGATATTTATATATATATTATTAATGATATATATATATATATATATATCATTCTTTTTATTTATTATCGTATTATCGGATACATATCTTTAACGGATCGGATTGACTTAAATTCATATTCGCTTCATGTGTTTCGGATTACGAATCTTTATAATCGAACCAAGTCCATCGAATCTCGAATCGGACAATTATCCAAATAAATCGGGCCGGATTCGGACTGCTCCGAATTGAAATTCGCCCAATTGACAGCCCTAATATATAAACAAACTTTTAAATACCCAAATTATGCTTCAAAAGAGGTTGACATGCTAGATTGCACGGATACGGATACGACGATACGATATACTACGATACGAATATGGCGATACGAATTTTTAAAATTTATAGGATTCGATATGACAAAAATACGCATATAAAATAAAATAATTTTATATTACGCATAACAACATAACTAATTTGATCCTTCTAATATACTACAAAAATAATAGATCATATTCAAAATATATATTGTCTACTAGTTTAATTTTGGGTTGGACAACATTACATAAAGTTATACACTAAAATTGTCCAAGATCATTCAAAATACAAAAAAGTTATATATCAAAAGTTGTAAAAGTTAGACAAAACCTGAATTGATTTGAAATTTTCAACTAAACATCACGAGTATTGATACCTGTATCCAAGACCATTCAAAATACACTTTTTTTTAGCTTTTAATTTATTAATTTTTAACCCATAACTTTGAAAAACTAACAAAAACACCATGCACGTATCCAAAATGTGTCCAAAACCTACAGGATACTCCAAAAAAATGTATTGTACTCGTATCCGAATAATTTTTTTATTTAATTTAATTAGGATACTCCAAATGGCGTAATGTATGTATATTCCACGTATATCGAACGCGTATCCATATTCCCGGAGTACTCGATACTGAACGGAATCATTATTTGGAGTATCCATGCAACCTAGCTGACATGTTACATCTTTCGATTTACATCCTTCAGGGCTCTATGGCTAGGATTCTGAGGGTCCAGGATTAATATAGTGTAAACTTGTACACCTGTGTTATAAAAAAAATAAAAAAATACTTTTACGTTATCTATTAAAATTAAAAGAGTAAAAAAAAATCTACATTTATTTAAAAAACATGTGGACTTTACCAAATTTTGAGGCCCTATTAAAATAGAGGCTTCCACATGGCCCCAAGTTGTCGATAGATAAGGCCCAGCCCGGAATTGTAATTTCTTAATTCGCACCGCATATATACTAATAGTAGTAAATGGGTTTTTGAGTTACACAACTCATGTAGCTTTAATTAATCATTGCGGGTCCCATTGGCATTACTGGAGTGGTAAGGATAGAGGTGATGTAGGGAATTTTTCATGTGGCAATGCAGGTTCAAACTTCGTGTGGCATAAAATTTTGATAAAATATTGTGAAATTTGTGTTGGGATTGGTATCATGTTGGTTCTCTCCTTCAGAACTCCGTCATCGGTGCGCATCCCTCGAATTACATCCTTCCTACAAGGTGCAAGTATATTTGATAAAGACATAAAGTTAAGGCATTTATACCTTTCTTCTCTCACGTATAATATATTAAACTTTTTAAAAAAAAGTAAAAGCTATTGTACAATACTGACAAAAAGTAAAATTCATTGGCATTTATACCTTTCTTCTCTCACGTATAATATATTGAACTTCTCTCACGTATAATACTCGGTTCGTTTTGCACCCCTAAATTCACCACACACTTAATTTGGTAAGGAAATGAAAGCTTTTCAACCAACCTACAGAAAAATAATTGAGGCCATCTCAAGTCCAAGTTTCTAACTTTCTATATAAGCTAAATATTTTCTTCTCTATTCTTCTCAAGAGATTTCAATTAAATTTGAGGCAAGCAACTCTTCATTAGGAGCACTTGCAATTACATTTTTCCTTGATTCCAAAAGTAAGTAGTATTGTGTCAATATCAATTATTAATTTCTTATTACATTGCTTGTCTTGTGTTGTGCTGCAGTTCCTTTTGGAAGCATTTTGTGCATCTTCAAATAAACTATCAAAAGTGAGTAATTAATGTTCCATGAACTTCCTCTAGGTTTTAACTAGAAATGAATAGCATTGTTAATTATCTAATTCACCCCCCACCCAAATACATGTAATGCAATATGGTTATAAATATACAATTCATGATCAGGGGCGTATCTAGGAATTTAGTGTAGTGGAGGTTAAATCTCTATGATAATTCAATAATCGAAATTAAAAAATAATTTTTTTATTAAAATAAATTCAATAATCTAATTCATATATATACTAATATATATATATATATATGAAGAGATATCAAATAAATGTGAAGTTTGACAAAATAATTCTTACAAGTTGCTTTTAATTAGATATGATACTACATTATAATCCAAAATAACCCAAAATATTCTATATGTAAACAAATCAAAAATATTCTTATTTGAACTAAAAACAAATATTCAGTGATATTCTTGACATAGTTTAATAAAATAAAGTAAAAAAAGCCCATTAATAAAACAAACCATTAGTTTTACTTAAATAAATATTCTTATTTGAAATTAAAATAAAGAAATTATACACACCTAATTTTAGATTACAACAAATCAAAATTATATTCCTACTTAAATAGATATAAATATTAAAATTCATAAAAAAATAATTTTTTACATAAAAATTTAATTTTAATAAATTAAATAGATAAATTTAAATTAAAAATTAAAAAGAAAATAGAGAAACATATCCCTATTGTATTGAACCCCCATCCGCCCTCCCCAACACCCGCACAGTACCCACCTCACCCCATCCCTTTATCTAAGAAGAGAAAGGGATAGGTGGATGTTGGCGGATATTGGGGGGTGGGGGGAGTTTTTTCTATATTTAATTTTTTTAGAAAAATCACATTAAAAGTATTTCTAAAATATATTTTATGACATCAAAGTACGTCATCAGAAATTAACGCTATAAGGTGGTGACAGTAATAAATCCAATAATATGGGGATAGTTTGTGTATTATTATGAACTTGAACGATGGTTAGTTTAATTAAACTAAACTCGAGGGGTGATTTGAGTTATTTAAAAAAATAAAAAAATCATATCAAGGGTATCTTTGGAATAAAAAGTTATTTATTTCTGACATCAACATGTTCCGTCAGATATTAACATCGTAAGGTGGTTAACTTAATGGATTTAAGGTTTTCTTTTTCATGTTTGTGAAGACAAAAATGTCCTTATTCAGGTTATAAATTAATATTGATGAAATATAATTAGACATAGATTTTCCTTACATTTTCACATTGAAAAATAAAAAATTGGTAGGAAATTTTTTTTACGCTACATGAAAGTGAAGAACAAGTTTTAAGTTACTTACTGCAAATCAAACACCTATTAAAATTACTTTTCCGCACTTTCTTTCACTTTCCTAACAACATCACCAATACAAACATTATCATACTTTTACAAGTATTGATGATACGTGATAAATTAGTGAATATCAAAAACATAT
This sequence comes from Penstemon eatonii, assembly GCA_038501285.1. Lineage (NCBI taxonomy): Eukaryota > Viridiplantae > Streptophyta > Magnoliopsida > Lamiales > Plantaginaceae > Penstemon > Penstemon eatonii. The sequence goes on from CM076713.1 coordinate 33,141,046, forward strand.
TTATTTGTACTATAAAATTTGGTTCAATAATAATTTACAAGTTTGTTATATATTTAAAATGTGATGTAGAAAAAAATTATGTAAGTTTTTATAACATATAGTCATATAATTTATGTCTTTCAAATGCAAATAAAATGCAAATTCAAAAAGTTAGGGAAAATTTTGACATTATCTTTAAAATCAACTTTTATAATTTTAATCTTCTTCTACAGCACATAAAATTGAACCATAACAAATAAAATACTTTTATTTTAAATAGCTCTTAAAATATATCTGTAGAATTATCAAAATTTATCATCAATATGTTAATAAGTTTAAAAAAAAAATCACTTGGATCATTAAAGATATAGTACAATATAAGTCATCAAGTTGTATCATTTAATAGATTTAATACACTCCTCTACACACACAAATTTTTTTTTTAATTAAATATCATTCTGCTAAAAAAAAAAAAGGTTTAAAATAGAACTGCATATGAATGATAAAAAAATACTTATGACTTAGGTGCGTAAGTTTTCTTTATTTTTGTAAAATATATAGAATATTCAAGAGTATCAAGACATGCATAACCTTAAATTTTTATGAAATTATTTTTGTAAAGAAAAAGGGGTGAAATTGGTAATTAAAGGTGTTAAATCGAATGAAAATTGGTAAAACTGATAAAAAAAAGGAGGTTTGAAATCGGTGAAAACATGAGAAATCGGTGAAAATTCAGGTGAAATTGGTGAAGTTAGTGAAAAAAGGGTGAAATTTATAAAAAGAAAAAAGGTTCTATTGAAATCGTCAAATACATGTGAAATCGACGAAAGTCCAGATAAAATTGGTGAAGTTGTGAAAGACGAATGAAAGTGGTAAAAAAATTCCATTGAAATTGTTAAATACATGTGAAATCGATGAAAAATTGGGTAAAGTTGGTGAAAAAATAGATGAAAATGGGTAAAAACATGTGAAGTCGACGAAAAATGAGTAAAATCAGTGAAAAACTTAAATCAATAAAATATCAGGATACATTGGTGAAAGCACATATGATGTAAGTGAAAAATTGTGAAATAGGTTAAAATGGGATAAACCGATAAAAATGAGTTAAATCAGTTAAAAGGAGTTTACAACAAACAAATAGAAACTGAAAAAACAAAAAAATCGACGAAAAAACAAAGAAACAATGAACATGTGTTATAATTGATTAAAAATGGGGTAAATTATCAGTACAATAAATATATCAATTTGGTAAGAATAAATAAAATAGGCAAAAAAATGGGCTAAATCGATGAAAAACAAATTAAAGTGTATTAAATAGGTGAAAAATGAATTAAATATGTTAAAAAAAAAGCATTTGAAATGACAGGGCAGGAAAAGGGAAATGAAATATACTTAAAAGTGGACCCATATCCATTTGATCGAAAATTGGACTTCATAATTTTTGTCGTCATACAATGCAAAAATATTGAGCTGGAGATGTTAAATCCATTAAAGTCCAAATATGTCCATCCAAATGAGCACACTTAGTATATATCAGCATAATTGTCTTTATAGCATCATACTTGGTGTTGCATTCTCATTGCAAATTCATGATGACAAAAACTTCTTGAATTTGACAAACATGAAGACAATTAATATTAATTGTTTTATTTTGCAGTAATGAAACTATTTAATTTTTTTTGATAAAATGAAACTACTTAATTTAATAATATTATATTAGTTAAATAAGAAATTCATAGACGTTTAATGATTCCCAACCCTTTAAACAAATTCTTAAAATGAGAATCACTATTTTGGTGAAATAAACAATTTTATTATGATCTTATTTTAAAACAAATTTTACAAGTGCTCATGATTAAATAATTTTATTTTTGATTACAATAATTTAAAGACAATTTTTTTTTAAAAATAAAAAACGAATTGAGTTTCAGTCAATAATATGTGCAATTCTATGACATAATAAAATTAATTTTATTTATAAAATAAAAAAGAAATTGAGTTTCCATCATTAATATGTGCTATTGTATGATATAGTAAAGTTAATTTTACTCTAACTTACAATGATAAAGTTAATTTTAATCTGCAAAATATTATTGGTTATCTTTTAAAATTATTTATATTTTTTACTTCAGTCTACAAAAATGGAATGTTGAAATTAAACATCGATGCTAGCAAAACTAATAATCACGTAATTTATGGAGATAATTACAAAATCCTTTCCAATTAAAGTCGGTCATCTCTTAATAAATACCATTTTTTGTCCTTCTTATCATTAACTTTTTATAGAGTGGTCCCTTTTATGTTTTTTTCTCACTCTAATCCCTACTATGAATTATTTATTTCACTTTAGTCCCTACTATGAATTATATGTTTCACGTTAGTCCTTAGGTGGTTCCAATAACAAGTGACATGCATATGAATATTTTTTAGGGTATTTTTGTGCGTTCATTATTGAGACTATTTGAGATATTGTTTAATTGGTGAGCAATTTTGGTGTTTGAAAAAGATTTTCGGAAAAAACTTTAGTTTGGAACGAAATGTATGATTAAGTTCGATTGGAATGAAAACCTAGTTTGGAAATTTAGTTTTTTAAAATAATTAGAAAGGCAGAAATATCCATGTTAGTTTACTTGAAATGACAAAATTGCCCTCATGAGCATATCACATGTTATTGGAATCGCCTTGGACCACTTGAAAAGGACTAAAGTGAAACAAATAATTCATAATAGGAACTAAAATGGGAAAAAAACATAAGAGAGACCACTCTGTAAAAAGTTAATGATAAAAGAGACCAAAAGTAGTTTTCACCCTTATTTTTTTCTTTTAATTCTATCCTTAAAAAAAGGAATGTCGAAACAGAATATTAATACAAACACTAACTAATACTCACGTAATTTAAGAAGATAATTACTGTTGGATGAAGATGAAGATGAAGGCACTGAAGAAAGTTTGATAAGGGAGGTTTTGATGCATTCCAAAACTTCAAAGATTGGCTAAGTATGGAGTAACTTAGCTGATAGACTTATCAAGGAATTTTGACTAAGTAAAGAAGACATCAGAAGAGTCAAAGTTTCAAGGTCCAAGACTTCTGATCTGCTGAAGCAAAGTTATCAGATTAGTGAAGATCAGCCGACTCAAATCAGATTTGTTCAAGTTTGAGATCAGCCGAGTTCACCATCAGACGTATACTTTCGTCAGCTAAGTGAAGAAGATCATGAAGTGTTCCCAACGGTAATAAATGCCCCTTGGTGTAATAAATGCTGAAGTACGAGGATATTTAAGACAAATGATTGAAGAAAAGCTTCGCATCAGCCGAGTGCATTTAATGCTGCATTTAATGCTGCCTGCAGAAAGTACTGTTTACAGTACGGACAGACTGCAAAAGAGCCGTTCGCGGATTTTAAGGACCAGTACTCGAGGAATTTGAATTCTGTCTCTCTTCAACGGACATTTTTCAATCCTCAAGTATAAATAAGCTGCAAGAGACGAAGAAGAAGAAGCAACACACACTTTCTGAGAGAAATTTCCGAAGCAAAATTCTTTAAGTCTCAAGAACAGCTCACTCATCAGCTGAGTCATTTGTTGACGAAAGCAGAGTTGAAGAATCAAGAAAAATACATCTTCTGAGTGATTTTGTAACCAAGAGTGTTGTGCGGAGTTGTGATCCATCTTTGTGAGTGATCAAACTTCAGAGGATAGGTTTTCTGTGTGATTTCCTATTGCGAACTTGTGGTCGTTTCATTTGTTGTTCGACGCAAGCAGAGTATACTGTAAACTTTGTGATTATAGTAAAACCCAAGATCTGAGTGACTTGGAAGAGTGGACTAAAGGATATTTAAATCCATATAACCACTATAAAAATTACTTGTGTTTTTACATTGTTTCAAAACTGCATATCTTCTGTTTGCATAAAAACACATTAAGTTAACTGTTTGAAAAAGAACAAAAAGGAGTTTATAAAACTGGGGAAACATTTTTCAAACTGCTAAGAATACTTGTGAAAAACACTTTGAAAATCCGCTGCAAGTACTCTAAGTATTAAAACTGATTTCTGCAAAATCAGCTAAGTAACTATCAGACGAGTGGTCAACAAGACTGTTCAAAGATTTGTTCGCGAACAGATTTGTAACTTACTAATCTGATCAGCTTAGTCTGTTCAGTTAGAGTAAAGTTTTAAAGTTAAATTTGAAAGAAAATTTTAAAGAGGTTTATTCACCCCCCCCCCCCCTCTAAACCTCTTCTGACCACTTGGGACCAACAAGTGGTATCAGAGCAGGTGGTTCATTAGAATCAGCTGCCTGATCAACGAGCTTGATCCGAGTGTTTTTCAAAGGATTTCAAAAACTTTTCAAAAGAGCATTTTTTTGAAAAACAAAAAGCTTTTGAAAAATGGATTGTATCAGCCATGTTCCCCACATTGCTGGTATGTCCTTTGAGGACTGGAAAATCAGAATGGAGATTTTCCTTGCTGCCTATAATGACAACATGCATACATGTATCATTAAAGGTCCATTCAAATTCACCAAGACCATCATCGTAGATGAAGCTCAAATAGTGGTGGAAAAAGACTTAACAGAAATGACAGCAGAAGAAATAAAGCTGTTCAACCTGGACAAAGTCGGAAGATTCATCATGACCAAAGCCCTGGATAATGATCGGTTTGACAAAGTCAAGCATTGCAAAACTGCAAAGGAGATGTGGGATAAGGTTCGTGACATGAGTGAAGGCAATGATGCTATTAAAGAGCATCAGCTCAGTGTTGCCTTGGAGAAGCTGGACAACTTCAAGATGAAGTCTGGAGAAACCATTGATCAGATGGACACCAGATTCACCAGAACTCTGAATGAAGTTTTGAAGCTGGGAAAGACTTTCACTGACAAAGAGATTTCTGTCAGAGTACTGAAGGCTCTACCTCCCAAGTTCAACATGAAGGTGACAGCAATGGAAGAATCAAGAGATCTGGGCAAGATTTCTCTAACAGAGCTGTTCTCCGTACTCAAGGCGTATGAGTATAAACTGCCAAGGATGGGAATTGAAGAAACCTCAACTTCAGGACCCACAGCTGCACTGGTTGCTGCTGAAAATCAAAGAAGACCGGCTCAAAGAAATGCTGAAGTGGACTCATCTGATGAAGCCACTCTACTCAACAAAAAGGAGTACACTGCTGGAGATGTTGCACTGTTGATGAACAACTTCAAGAAGTTCTACAAGAGAAAGATGAAAAACAAATACAACAATGCTTCTACTTCTAAACCTAATTTTTCTTCTCAGGATAAGGATGATTATAAATCAAAACTGATGTGTTACAACTGCAGGAAATTGGGACACTTCATAAGAGACTGCCCATATCCAAAAGCAGAGAAGTACACTGAGGAAGAGAAGAAAATGAGAAAAGAAAGAAAGCATCAGAGAGGCAAGGCAATGATGGCTGAAGCAGAAAAGCGGACTGCCATCTACTCATCTGATTCAGATTCTGACTCGTCTGATGAAGAATCGTCTGATGAAGAAAAACCTGCTCTCCTGTGCCTGATGGCAAAGGAATCTGATGACTCTGAGGATGAGGTAACTCCTCAAGAAAATGAACTGTTTAATTCTCTAGAGCAAATGATGTTGAATAATACTACTATTGCTGGAGAGTTTATTAAGCTTAAGGAAGAGATGAACTTGCTAAAAGAGCAAAATAGTTCACTGAAACTTTTAGCTGAAAAGCCAAAAGAATCAGCTGAATATAAACAGCTTGAGCAAGAGCATGAATCTCTGAAAGCTGAATGTGAGGTTTATAAAGGGAAAATCATGGAACTTGAGAAAATTATTGAGTCTCATGATAAGTCAACTGTTGCATCCATGCATACACCTAAGAAACAGGAGACACCTTTAGAAAAGGATAAACTAGAGTTGAACCATACTGAAAAATTCATTTCAGCTGACAATAGTAAGGTCATTCTGTATGTTCAAACCTCTAAACCTACCTCATCTGAGAATGTGTTAAAGGAGAAGAAATCTCCTAAGGCTAAAAAGAGCAAAGAGCCTAGTGTAGGAAATCAGACTAGTAAGACCAAACAGCAGAGTCCTAAGAAGTCTGCTGATAAAGCTAAAGTCAATCAGACTAGTGGTAAAACTAAGTCAAAAACAAATGAGCAAGCATCTAGTAAACCAAAGAAGCATAAGAACAAGAAAAATCAAAATACTTGGTATGGAAATGAGTCATATTATGTGCAACCTGCTGCATATCATCCGATGTATCATGCACCTCAATTTCCTAGTTACTATGCACCTTACCCTGCTCATCCAATGCATGCATATCCTGCATATCATGCACCTTACCCTGCTTATGAACATTATTCATATCATACTGATCATCAACATGACTTATCTGATAACTATGATAAAAATGAAACTGTTCATGCTCCTAAAACTCAGAAACCTAAGAAGCCTAAGACTTCAACATCTTGGGTTGTCAAGGGTGGAACTAATCCTTCAGGACCCTCTCAATAAGGGTACCTAAAACAATTTTATTTTTGTTTTGTAGGTTAGGATTAGGAGTAGGAGTAAAGTAGAGAAGATTTGGTACTTGGACAGTGGATGTTCAAGGCACATGTGTGGAAACATACATGAGTTGACTGATGCAGTTGCTGTGGATGGTCCAAAAGTCACTTTTGGAGACAGCAAAGAAGGCAAGATTAAAGCTAAAGGAAGATTAATCAAGGGAAACATAGAGATATCTGACGTCTCCTATGTTAAAGGCCTAAAATATAATCTGCTGAGCATAAGTCAATTTTGTGACAAGGGATATTCAGTCATCTTCTCAACAGATAAGTGCTACGTTGAACAGATTGGTACAAAGAAGGTAATTTTATGTGGAAGACGACAAGGAAATATCTATATAGTCGACTGGAATTCTGTTGACAAGAATTCAAGTGTTTGTTTGGTGGCATCTGCACCAAGTGAAGTCAGTTGGCTATGGCACAAGAGGATGAATCATTTAAACTTCAAGACCATAAACAGATTAATCAAGAATGATTTGGTAGAAGGGATTCCAAAAGCAGTCATGAGCAAAGACAAGCTCTGTGACGCCTGTCAGAAGGGTAAACAAATCAAGTCATCTTTTAAAGAAAAGAAGCACCAATCTTCGGGAAGAATATTGGAGCTGTTGCATATGGACTTATTTGGACCTATTGATCCAGTCAGCAATGGTGGAAAGAAATACTGCCTAGCTGTTGTGGATGATTATTCAAGATATACTTGGGTGATTTTCATGAAGAAGAAAAGTGAAACCAAGGAACATCTTACCAATCTGATGGAACTGATCCAGAATGAGAAGAGTATCAAAATATTAAAGATCAGATCAGATAGAGGGACAAAGTTTACAAACTCTACTGTTGAAGAATACTGTAATATCAAAGGAATACATCATGAGTATTCTGCTGCAAGAACCCCTCAACAGAATGGTGTTGCTGAAAGGAGAAACAGAACACTAAAAGAAGCTATCAGAACTATGATAGCTGAAGCTAAGCTGCCACAAAGATTTTGGGCAGAAGCAACAAACACAGCATGCTTCACCCAAAACAGATGTATGATCAACAAAAATCAGAACAAGACTCCATATGAAGTTTGGAACAACAGAAAACCAAACATTCATTATTTTAAGATTTTTGGTTGTAAATGTTTTGTATTGAATAATGGGAAAAATCACCTTACTGCATTTGCAGAAAAGGCTGATGAAGCTGTTTTTGTAGGATATTCTACTGTTAGTAAAGCTTATAGAGTGTTTAACAAAAGAACATTACTAATAGAAGAATCTATCCATGTAGTATTTGATGAGCCAAGTCAATCTTCTGAAAAGAATCAAAGTGTAAATCAAGATCTGTCTGCTGATTTACAGAAGTTAGACGTTGGAAGAAATGAAGAATATGTTCCCATCATACTACCTAATCTAAGTTCAGCTGCTAACTCAAGTGCTGTTCATAATCACAGTGCTGATTGTCTAACAGACGAGTTGCAAACAGCTGACAGACCAGAGACTGTTCAACAGACCACAAATGTTCAACAGACTACTACTGGAACTCCAACAGTAGTGTTGCAAGATCATAACAGAGGACAACATCCTGATTTGCAACCTGATCTCAGATGGCTCAAGAATCACCCTCCTGAATTAGTTATTGGTGATCCTTTAGATAGAGTGAAAACAAGAAGAGCTGCTGCACAAGATGCGATGTTTGTCACATTCCTATCTCAAATAGAGCCTAAACAAATTGAAGAAGCTCTAAATGACTCCTTCTGGATAGAAGCCATGCAAGAAGAGTTGAATCAATTTGAAAGGAATGAAGTCTGGTACTTAGTTCCTAGACCAAGTCATCAAAGAGTAATTGGCACTAAGTGGGTATTCAGAAATAAAATGAATGAAGATGGTGTTGTCACCAGAAACAAAGCAAGACTAGTGGCCAAGGGTTATTGTCAAGAAGAAGGAATTGACTTTGATGAAACTTTTGCACCAGTAGCAAGACTTGAAGCAATCAGACTGTTTCTTGCCTATGCTGCTTACAAGAACTTCACTGTCTATCAGATGGATGTGAAGTCTGCTTTTCTCAATGGAGAATTGCAAGAAGAAGTGTATGTTGAACAACCTCCAGGATTTGAAGTCTATCAAGAAGAGGACAAAGTATATCGTCTGAAGAAAGCTCTTTATGGACTGAAACAGGCTCCAAGAGCATGGTATGATACCCTATCTGATTTTCTTTTAATTAAAGGATTTCGTAAAGGTAAGGTAGATAAAACCTTGTTCACAATTAAATGGGAAAATCATATATTACTTGTGCAAATATATGTGGACGATATTATTTTTGGTTCAACTAACCAACAGATGTGTGATAAGTTCTCCAAGCTGATGCAGAATAAGTTTGAAATGAGCATGATGGGTGAACTTAACTATTTTCTTGGATTGCAAGTTAGACAGTTGCCTGATGGAATATTCATCAGCCAAGCAAAATACACAAGAGATCTGTTCAAGAAATTTGGTATGGAAACTAGCTCAACAGCTACCATTCCTATGTCTACAAGTCTTCGTTTGGATAAAGATGAAGATGGCAAATCAGTGGACATCACCAAATATAGAGGCATTATTGGTTCATTGTTGTATCTAACAGCAAGTAGACCTGACATAATGTACTCAGTTGGAGTCTGTGCAAGATTTCAATCAAACCCCAAAGAATCTCATCTCTTAGCTGCCAAGAGGATATTGAAATATGTTAAAGGCACTCAAGAATTGGGATTGTGGTATCCTAGAGAATCTGGATTTGAACTAGTTGGCTATTCAGATTCAGACCTTGCTGGCTGCAAGATTGACAGAAAGAGCACAACAGGTGCTTGTCAGTTCTTGGGCAGTCGTCTGATCTCATGGATGAGTAAGAAGCAAACCTCAGTTTCTATATCTACTGCTGAAGCTGAATATATAGCTGCTGGAGCTTGCTGTGCACAGATACTTTGGTTGAAACATCAACTAGAAGACTACAACATCAAGATCAGTGGAATTCCAATCTACTGTGACAATACAAGTGCAATTTCACTTACTCAAAACACTACAAGTCATTCAAGGACTAAGCATATTGAGATCAAGCATCACTTCATTAGAGATCATGTGGAAAAAGGCAATGTAATGATTGAGTATGTTCATACTGACAATCAGATTGCTGACATTTTCACTAAACCTTTAAGTGAAGTAAGGTTTTCAACTTTAAGAGCTGAGCTAGGACTACTTAATTTGGAAGCATAAGCTGAGGGGGAACTCATCAGAAGACTGGAGTTCAACAGCTTAGTGTTTCATTATTATCTTCAAGGATTAACTTTCAACAGACTAGTTAACTTATGAATTCTTAAACTCAGGGGGAACGTGTAAGACTAGCGGTACTTCTGAATTAAAGATGAAATTTGTTAATGTCAGTTAGTTGAAGTTATGTTTTCGCCAGAAGACTCAACTATCGAAGATTCAAGTTATATTATCTAGCTGGATTGACAAACAGCTGAGGAAGGTTATCAGCTATTGGCATTCTCTGATAACAGCATTGTCATCAGGACAGTAGTCCATCAGATAAGTGTTTATTATACTCATCTGATTACTTAAATAAAAGCGAACTATTTAAAAACATTTTATTCAAAACACGCTTTTATAAGTAACTGTTGGGCGGCACATTTTCCCGCTCCTCATTAAAATATCTTTTGAATTCGAAAGGTCGTAACTGACGCCGCACGATCAGCACTGACAGAAAAACGGATCTAACGGTTGGCGGATATCACGGAAACCGAAAAACCCCAACTCTATAAATCCTCATCTGATCAGTCGAGTAGCTCTTTACGCACCCTAAACTTTCAAAAGCAATTGTGAGAAAAAAATTTAAACAAGTTTTCTGCAAAAATCCTTTCCTTTTCACTAACTTTCAACAGATTGAAATGGCTGCTGAAGGTATGTTCTTAGATTATGAGTCCTATTATCAGTCTGGTACAAGTTTGATGAAAGAATTGTTGGAGAAATTCAAATCGGCACAGTTGGTAAATTTCATGGAGTACAATGAAGGAATAATCTGGACTGACCAGGTTATGGAGTATTATGGAACGGCAAAGGCTGACTACAACAAACTAGAAATCAAAGCGAAAGTGGGTGACAAATCTGTTGTCATCACTCCACAAGTTCTTCATGAACAGTTTGGTTTGCCCAAGTCTGGAAGACACGAAGTTACCGTACTGACTGAAGAGAAGCACCAACAGTTTTGGGCGATCTGCGCCAAGGAAGGAGAGATGTTGTCTGGCAACATCAGAAAGAAACAGCTTAAGGATGAATATCAGCGGATGGCTGATATGGTGTCTAAGCTGATTGAAAATTGTACTTTTTCTCTAGATGCTGTTACAATGAAGCGTTTCAGCATCATGGCTGCCGTATACTACGGGCTAGAGGTAAACTGGTCCATCATAATTTGGTATATACTTGCTGATTTTCTGGAAGTGAAGAAGGGAAAAGGCCCTTACACCAACCACAGAATCACTTTAAGTTACCTCTTATCAAAGTTGGGCTGTGTCATGACAAATGGGAAAGAAATTCACAAGTCCAAAGCAATGAACAAGTATCTACCTGTTCAGAAGAGGAAGGCTGATGAGCCTGAACGAGAAGAAGTTGAGGAACCAAAGGAGGTTCCTGCCAAAAGGCAAAAGAGATTAGTCAAAACAGCAAGTTTGGCTGTTGAGACTAAAAGGAAGAGGGCTGCTGATGAGCCCAAGAAGAAAGAATCTAAGCAGATGGAGAGAGTGACTTCTGCTGAAGCCACTAAGATTGTTGAGAACATAATTTCTGATGTAAGGACTGGATCCCCTGCATCACCATCAAGAACTCCATCAGCAGAGAGGCCTGCTGAGGATATTTCTCAAAGGACAAGAAGTCAACTGAGAAGTACAGCTGCTACCACTTACCGTGAAGGTAGAACAAAGAAGTCTGCTAGAAAGCAGATGACATTCATTGAAAAACCTACTGATCTGGAAAATGTAGCTAGGGAGGACCCTGAAGCTACTCAAAGGCCTATTGAATCAGTTGAGACTGTTGTGATTGACAAAGCTGATAAGCAACAGCCAAGTCAGGAAGCACCAACAGCTGAGGTTGCTCAACCTCAAGAAGATCCAGATGTTCAAATCATCCATCCTATAGCTGCTGCTCCCATATCATCTGCTGGACCAGCCCCTGCTGATAAAGGCAAAAGAAAAATAGTGCTAAGGAGAAAGAAAGTCTCCAAAGCTGATAAGAAAGCAAGGGAAGAAGCTGAACAGAGGAAGCAGGATGAACTTGAAGAGAAAAGAGCTCTTGAATTAAGCAAAGCTCAACAAGCAAAGGATGAGGCCAGAAGAAAAATGTCTGCAGCAGAGAGAAAAGCTGCTGAGGATGCTGAATTGGCCATGGTGATTGAACAAAGCAAGGTTGATGCCTATGGACCTGTCCATGGAGGTGGCATCAAGACTGGTGAAGGGCAGACTGAAGAAGACAAAAAGAAGATACTACTGCCTGCTCCCAAAGCCAAGTCCAAAGACAAGTTTGAAGTCAGGAAAGCGTTTGAGATAGTATATGCTGATAAGGACCTGTTCAAGAAGTTTGAAAAGTCCTTGGCATACTATGATCAGAAGCTTATGTTGATGACCCTGTTCAACCAAGAAAAGCCAAGATATATTAGTTGGAGGGACAACAGGCTGAACAAGTCAATTACTGAACTTCAAGATATGAAGGAGTTAGCTGATGAAGAACGATGGGTTCTAAGTTGGCTGAAGACAAACTCCATCCAAAAGGCTCTTGATCCAAGCTATGTGAGAGATATCATGCATAGCTATGCAAAAGGCTTTGCATTGGAGGAAGCCAAGAAAATCAAGAGCACCTTGCCTGAAAAGAAGAAGAAGTCTGAAGATGCTGAGGAAAGAGCAATTAAGTTTGCTGTTATGGCTGCCCTGAAGAGATGGGCTAAAAAGTCAAAGTATCATCAAGGCTGTTCAAGTGATTTGCCACTACTGCCTAGTGTCCAGCAAATCATTTTTGGCAAGGAAGTGCAACCGTTCTATGAAGTGCCAAAGGGGAATAATGCTTTTGTTAACCCCTGGATCATTGTGAGGCAAATCAGACAAACCACTTGCTTCAATGATGATGGCACTATCACCAACTTAGTCTATGATGATGTAACTGATGAGCCTAAAGCTGCGGACAAGCCTGATGTCAAGTCTGCTGATCAGACTGAAGTCAAGACTGCTGATCAGACTGCTGACAAGCCTGCTGATCAAATTGCTGATAAGTCTGCTGATCAGACTGAAGACAAGTCTGCTGAAAAGGCTGCTGATGATCCCCTGGCCATTGAGTGGAAGGCTACGGACTCTGGAAATCATCAAGACGAAAAGATGGAAGATATTCCTGTCCACCAGGAAATTGATGAAAGGGATGTAGCTGCTGCTTCTGCTTCATCAGGTGATAAGCACTCATCACTGATGGAAGCAATCCAGATGCTGATGGAAAACCAACTTAAGGAACTGGAAGACAAGCACAAGCAACAACTATTAAAGGTTAAGGAGGAGCTGAAAGCAGAGTTGGCAGAAACCAACAGACTTCAGCTGGAAACTGTTCAAGGATCAACAGAAGAGATCATCAAAAAGGAGATCAACAGTATTCCAATTCCTCAAGACAACTCATTGCAGTTGATACACAGCTTAAGAGAACTGAACCAGAACGTGGAAGATGTGAAGGGTGATGTGAATCATCTTCACACTGCTTTAAAATCAGCTGAGCACAAGATTGCTGACTTAACTGCAACTTTCATTAAAGTCAGTCATGAAGAGAAGGAAATCAATCTGGGAGTGTTGCAAGAAGTTGCAAAGGCTGCACAGGAAGTTCAAAATGAAATTGCAACTATCAACCTCAATATTGACTACTTCAATGATAAGACTGATGTCATCAGCACTGACCTTCATCATCTGACAGCTAGTCATGACGTGGTTAATCAGAATCTAAAGGCTTTGTGTGCTGGAGTGAAGATTCCAACAGTTGCTCTCAACCCTACTGTTGAACCTTCTAATGTCATCAGAGTTGATGATGACAAAAAGGGGGAAGATAAAAGGGAAGAACCAGCAAAGGAGGTATCTGCTGCTGAAGAATCAACTAAGGAAGAAACTGCTGCTGCAACCATTCAAGCCAAGGAAACTGAAGACACTACTGACAAAGCTGAAGTGCTTGGAAAGGTAGAAGAAGAAGAAAAGATTGAAAAAGAAGATACCAAGTACAAGAACACTGATTCTGCCAGAAAGGCTATGGAAGCTCTGAAAGCTCTTCAAGAACAACAACTTAAAGAGAAGATGGAAGCTGCCAAAGCAACCTTGGAAGAAGAAGTTGATGAAGAAGATGATGATGAAGAATCATCATATGAATATGAAGAAGTGCTCGAATCTGATGAAGAAGCTGATAGTTAGAAATTGAAAAATCAATTGTAATCAGTTTACTTTTTCAGAAATCTCATCTGATGAATTTGTACATGTAATTCACTTTCTATATCAATAAAATGTTCAAGTTCAATCCAATAAACTTTTTCTATCTCAGAAAATTTTGAGGATTACAATCTTTAGTTTAGGTATTCAACAGGTACTAAGCTGAAGTTTTGTCATCATCAAAAAGGGGGAAATTGTTGGATGAAGATGAAGATGAAGGCACTGAAGAAAGTTTGATAAGGGAGGTTTTGATGCATTCCAAAACTTCAAAGATTGGCTAAGTATGGAGTAACTTAGCTGATAGACTTATCAAGGAATTTTGACTAAGTAAAGAAGACATCAGAAGAGTCAAAGTTTCAAGGTCCAAGACTTCTGATCTGCTGAAGCAAAGTTATCAGATTAGTGAAGATCAGCCGACTCAAATCAGATTTGTTCAAGTTTGAGATCAGCCGAGTTCACCATCAGACGTATACTTTCGTCAGCTAAGTGAAGAAGATCATGAAGTGTTCCCAACGGTAATAAATGCCCCTTGGTGTAATAAATGCTGAAGTACGAGGATATTTAAGACAAATGATTGAAGAAAAGCTTCGCATCAGCCGAGTGCATTTAATGCTGCATTTAATGCTGCCTGCAGAAAGTACTGTTTACAGTACGGACAGACTGCAAAAGAGCCGTTCGCGGATTTTAAGGACCAGTACTCGAGGAATTTGAATTCTGTCTCTCTTCAACGGACATTTTTCAATCCTCAAGTATAAATAAGCTGCAAGAGACGAAGAAGAAGAAGCAACACACACTTTCTGAGAGAAATTTCCGAAGCAAAATTCTTTAAGTCTCAAGAACAGCTCACTCATCAGCTGAGTCATTTGTTGACGAAAGCAGAGTTGAAGAATCAAGAAAAATACATCTTCTGAGTGATTTTGTAACCAAGAGTGTTGTGCGGAGTTGTGATCCATCTTTGTGAGTGATCAAACTTCAGAGGATAGGTTTTCTGTGTGATTTCCTATTGCGAACTTGTGGTCGTTTCATTTGTTGTTCGACGCAAGCAGAGTATACTGTAAACTTTGTGATTATAGTAAAACCCAAGATCTGAGTGACTTGGAAGAGTGGACTAAAGGATATTTAAATCCATATAACCACTATAAAAATTACTTGTGTTTTTACATTGTTTCAAAACTGCATATCTTCTGTTTGCATAAAAACACATTAAGTTAACTGTTTGAAAAAGAACAAAAAGGAGTTTATAAAACTGGGGAAACATTTTTCAAACTGCTAAGAATACTTGTGAAAAACACTTTGAAAATCCGCTGCAAGTACTCTAAGTATTAAAACTGATTTCTGCAAAATCAGCTAAGTAACTATCAGACGAGTGGTCAACAAGACTGTTCAAAGATTTGTTCGCGAACAGATTTGTAACTTACTAATCTGATCAGTTTAGTCTGTTCAGTTAGAGTAAAGTTTTAAAGTTAAATTTGAAAGAAAATTTTAAAGAGGTTTATTCACCCCCCCCCTCTAAACCTCTTCTGACCACTTGGGACCAACAATTACAAAATCTTTTTCAAATTAAAACCCTTTAGATGCGTATTACATATTAATATTTCATAATTCTAAATCCTTTCCAAAATATGAAAGTCAGCAATAGACTTTATTAAGGGAATTAGGGGTGTTCAACGAAACCGCTAGACCGCCCCAACCGATTAACCCAACCCAAACCGACCGCAATTTTACGGGTTGAAGGTTTGATGGTTTGATCTTGGGCATCATGAAAAAAAGACCGCAATTTTCGATCGGGTTTGGTTTTATACTTTTTTAGACCGCATAACCGCATTCGACCGCACTTTATATAAATGATGATGTATATATGTTTTATTTTATTTTATTATTTAATTTAGTCCTAAATTTAAGAAAATGAGAAATATAATATAAGTATATACTTTAACAAATTAGTCGTGTTCTACAACCCAAACCTCAATTATATTAGATAAACCATACAATCTTACGTAAATCTCCAATTTTAAGTGTCAAAAAGATAAAAAAATATATCCAAAATTAGAATAAATTAGTTAAAAATAGGGTAATTTACATAGACACCCCCTGACTATTACCCTAATTACAAGAAATTACCCTCATGTTTGAAATAATACAAAAACACCCCCTCGAGGGGTGTATTTGTAATGATTTTAGGGGATGTATTGGTAATATATTTTATGTAACAAGGGGGTGTCCTTGTAATACAAATTTTGGTTGAGGGGGTGTTTTTGTAATATTTCAAACATGAGGGTAATTTCTTGTTATTTGGGTAATAGTGAGGGGGTGCCTATGTAAATTCTGCGAAAAACAAAAAGTAAAGCAAAAAAAATATATCAATCAAACTGTTCATTGGCCATTAACCACCAACACCAAGTTCGAATATAAAGATATTTTTCTCTTTTGTTTATTCTTTGGGAACAATTTGATTTTTGTGTAATGAAAACTTGTTAATTTAGTGTTCGGGTTTGTTTTTAGCTTTCATTAAATTATGTATTCATTGAAAATCATATTTTAATTGATATTTTACATCATCTCCATTATATTATCTATGAAAGTTTACTAAATTTATTAATAATAACAAAAAATTGTAATTAACTAGTGCATTTATATTTAACTCGTCAAATAATAAAAATACAAGAAAGTTGATAATTGAGACCGCAAAACCCGCCCCAAACCGCCCCAACCCAAATGAACCGCATAGTGCAATCTCAAGACTTGTTGGGTTGGGTTTGGACTAGAGATTTCAAAACCCGCAAATATTGGGTTGGATATGGGCAATTACAAAACCGCACTAGACCGCACCGCGAACACCCCTAAAGGGAATTATAAGAAGAAGAAATCACAATAATTCAAATTTTAACTAATTTTTCGGCAATTTCAAAATTAATGGAATATCATACCCTTTTTCTCGTTCGTAAAGATAATTGATTATCATAAAAAATAATTATGGAAGAATGCATTCTGTATAATTGCTTTTACAAAAGGAAAATGTCAATATGACAGTACAATTTATTGTTTTGTTTTTGTTTCTCAAGGGTTTAATCCCTTTCAAGGCGGATTGAGACACATTAATTGGGTACATCTCCCAACAGAGATTCGAACCTGAATCCGTTACTTTGTAGTGATTAGTATATTCCATTAGACTAGTGAAAGTACAATTATCTACATCCCATGTACAGTCTAATTTAATTGGCTTGAAGAAATTTTTTCTTTCTATGGGAAACTTTTTTAACCGATTAGTACATGTTTTTGCAATTTTTACCTACACAATTTCTTTAATTTTCATTCTCTTAAAAATGTATTTGTCTTCACCCCTAAATTTTGATATTATTATTACGAATTTCGACCTTGGTTCTATAATTAAAAATGTTAAAACATATTAAAAATCTTAAATAACAAATTTGAGTCCATTCATATTCAGCACGATGACAACTCACTCAATTTATCTAAAATTTATGTTAAGTCCAATAACAATATCAAATTCAATAAAAAAATGAAATTAAATTTGTAAATATATTGCCCAAATATCGGAACAATAATTGTTGCAGACATCTTTATCTAAGATTTTTTTGTGAAAAAACACGATGAATTGAATGTCAAAAAATAGTATTCATAGAAAGATTACGTCTACTAGATATGGGGACTTTATATCACAAACACGAAAAAAAAAAAAAAATAACATATCACAAACACAATATAACCAGAAATTATTAGTACTGTATTTTTCAATTTGTTGAAATTATTAGTACGTATTTTATGGGTAATTTTGTTAATTAAAGTTAACTTAATTTTATCATGTCACAAAATAGAGCAATTTAGCCCTTTTTCACCTATTTAACTCATTAGTTTAATCAACCAGTTTAACCCCTTTTTTTAGCCGATTTAATTCATTTTATCAGTTTAATGTTTCTTTTTACTGTTTTACCCTTTTTTTATCGGTTATATCTTGTTTTCACTATTTCTACTATTTTGTAGATTCCTTTAGTTTTTTTTTCCGTTTTAAACCATTTTTCTTCCGGTTTCACCTTGTTTTTGTCGGTTAAACTCTTCTTTTACTGAGTTCCCTCGTTTCACCTAGTTCGCACATTTTTTTTACTGATTTCACATGTTCTTTTCACCAATTTCACATGTATTCACCGATCGTACCTTTTTCATTGACTCTATTAATTTTTTCATCGATTTCACCCGTTTTTCTCTAATATCATCATTTCACCGGATTCATCCTTTTTTTTTTCCACAAATTTTACCCGTATTTTTATCGATTTCAGGGACACTATTTTACTGATTTCACCAGTTTTTTCACCAACTTCACCAGTGTTCACAAATTTCACCTGAATTTTCATCGATTTCAAATTATTTCAACCTTTTCCGACCGATTAACTCATTTTTCACGAAAAGAATTCCATAAAATTCGAGGTTATGCATGTCTTGATATTATTGATTTTTTTAGAACTATTGAATATTCTTTATATTTTGTTATTCTAGCCAAAGTAAAATTAAACTAAGTTATAAGTATTTTTATTCTTTCATAGATAACATTAGGGCTGAGCCCGGTTCGGTCATTCGATCAAACCGGACCGACTGATTCGGTCCGGACCGAGTACCGAACCGGAAAATCGGTTCGATTATCGGTTCTTGCCTCAGAACCGAATCCTTATAGGGGTCGGTTTTCGTTAAAACCGGTCAATTTCTCGAACCAAACCGGTGAACCGATTTTTTTTTCTAGCCCTAATTATATGTTCACAGAAGGGAGAGTGAGAAAGATTTTGTGTGTGTGTGTCTGATATATAAAGGGGAGAAGGGTGGTGTGGGGATGGAGGAATCCACAATTAGATCTTTACACTAGTGAAAATTGAAAGATCTACTTCTTCAACCTCCTTGCTCCTTCTTCAGCCGACAGCCGGCGCCGCCGCTGTCCTCCAGCAATGTGTTTGTCCAATTGTGTAAAGTCAAGTCACAAAAGAAAGAAATTGAGAAACAATATATGGAAAATTAGGGTGCCGCTAATACCACATTAGGTGGTATTACCACACAATGTGTATCACATTGTATGGTATGACCCCCACATGTGACAGTATATGATCACATTACATAGTATTAACCCCAGATATTTAATATGACCCCCACATCATGTAGTATTTATTCCAAATTAGGTGGTATTACCACGCAATGTGTATCACAATGTGTGTCACATTATTTGGTATAAGTACCATAGAATGTGACACACATTGTGTGATAATACCACATAATGTGGTATTAGCGGCACCTAACGTAGCGACACCCTAGAATTCCCCTATATATATACATACACAAAGAGATATATAGAGAGAAATTAAAAGTTCAATTAAAGAATGGGAGAGAGAAGAACATCAAGTTTTTACTTTTTACTCTCCCCAAAAGTTGTGGTCCCCATCTCCACCCACCCTTTACCCTCTATGATTGTAGTTCATCAGCACCAATTAATCAAAGCAAAATTTGTTTCACCTTATCTGTTTCCAATTCAAAAAACTGATCCACCCCTTTCTGCAAAAATAAAACTGCTCACCCTCGTTTTTTGTACATATTGAAGCAAAAAAGGAGAAAATTCGGTACACTTTGGACCGAACCGGACCGAATCTGATCGACTATTTCGATCCGGTAAACGGTCCATCTTTTTTCAGGACCGAACCGGGACAGAATTGAAATTCGGTTTTAAGATAATTTCATTTTTTTTTTTGTATTTGGAGTGTTTAAGACTTATATTGTACTCTTTAAATTAATATTTTCTTACTTAAACAAATATTGAACTAAAATATGATAAATATATATATATATATATATTTAAAATTATAGTATTTTTTTATTGTTCGTTTTTATCTATTATTAGAGAAGAAGATTAAAATTATAAAAATTTATTCAAGAGAGAATTTATAAATTTTAGGAGCTTAGGAGTTTATGAAATAGATAGTTATAATAAGATTTCATGTCTAATTATACATTTTCAATTACTTTTATATGTTTGTCATTGAATTAAATATCACTTACAACTTTAATAAAAGTACTTTAATCCACCCAAAAAAGTTAAGAAATATTCATACTTTTATATAGTAGAGATATAGACAGAGAAACGTGAATTTGTCACTTTTTAAATACTTACGTCTTTTTCTTATTGGTTTATCAAAATGTTCGAGATATTCAAGTAACTTTATAATCAAATAAGTTTGAGTTCAAGAAAAGACATTCCATTTTTAGGACAAATGTTTTGTTTACTTTGAAAATTTGCATTGAGTTAAGTAAATGTATATATATGTATAAACATAGTCGCTTGATATTGAACTTTATAGATACGAACTTTTCAAATATTTACTGACATGAATGAGGGATTAAACAGAATGTTTTAAATTCCACGAGTTTAAATTTTATGAGCTTTATGTCTCACGCAGAGGAGCTAATGTAGGAGTTATATATGTCACTTAAGTATTATGCACCTCTATCTTATTGTACTTCTTGAATTTGTTTAATTTATTTTGTTATTTTATTAAAGTTCAAATGAAAATTTAAAATAAGTATATTTTTGTTCAAATTAAATGAGAAAAAAAGGGATAGGAGAAACATAAACCAATCAAGTTTATTTATCAATTTTATATGGAAAATATATGATATTTTTGGTTCACTTATTAATCTTCTTTCAGTTAGTATGTGGCACATGAACTTAATAAGTGTCAATTTTTCATATTCTATGATCTTTAGGAAAACAAGATGGCAGAGAGTGCAGTATCTTTTTTGTGCAATCAACTTTCGATCTGGCTCCAACAGGAGAGAGAATTGCTGGGAGGATTGAAACAAGAGGTTCAGTATATTCGAGACGAAATGATGCAAATGAAAGCATTCCTCAGAGTCGCTGATTCAAAAGAAGAAAATAACCCCCAACTCAAAGAATGGGTAAGACAAGTTCGCGAAATTGCTTACGACACTGAAGATGTTCTCGACGAATACATGTTTCGATTTGCACTTCGTGGTGCCACTGGATTCTGTGGCCACATAAAAAAATATTATTACATGGTAAAAAATCTAAAATCTCATCATCGAATTGCTTCTGAAATCCAAACAATTAAGCACAGGTTAGAAAATGTTTCAAGGACCCAACAGAGATACAAAGACATGGGTGGTGTCAATGATCTAGCCTCGAGCTCTACGCATATCAAAGATACAAGGTACGATGGCAGAGGCGATGCTCTCCTATTGGAAGAAGCTGATGTTGTGGGCATCGAAAAGCCAAAGAAAAAGCTTATTGATTGGCTTTTGCCAACCGATCAACTTGGGCTCAAAGTCATCTCAGTTGTAGGCATGGGAGGGCTGGGTAAAACCACCCTCGTTAAAAAGGTGTATGATGATGCTTTATTGAAGCCAAATTTCGATCACCATGTTTGGATTACTGTTTCAGAATCATTCAAGGTCGAACATCTTTTGGGAAACATTATTAGGCAGCTTGTTGATGAAGCAAAGAAGCCACCCCCTCAAGGATGTGAAGCCATGAACGAATATGAAATGAAAGAGTATATATATAAGTTTCTCCAGCACAAAAATTACATAATTGTTCTTGATGATGTTTGGCAAATACAAGTCTGGGAAGCTATGAGATATGCATTTCCAAGAAGCAATACTTGTGGCTGCATCATCATCACGTCGCGTTATAGCAACATTGGCAATGCTGCGTGCAGCGAGAATAACCGCTATGTCTATGAACTGGAACCTTTACCGAAAGAAGAATCAAAGATGTTGTTTTACAAAAAGGCATTTCATGGAAACTCATGCCCTCTTCATTTGAAAGAAATTTGTGAAAGAATCTTAAAGATATGTGCTGGTTTGCCGCTTGCCATTGTTGTAATTGGTGGCCTCTTAGCTACCAAGAACATCAAAATGGAAGAATGGGAATTGTTCAGTCGTAGCCTTGGCGATGAATTTGAAGGAGAAAATCTCAAGAGAATGGATAAAATACTCTCCATCAGTTATTATGATTTGCCTTATTATCTAAAGTCTAGTTTCTTGTACTTGAGTATATTCCCTGAAGACGACTCGGTTTCAGTTTATAGAATTATGCAAATGTGGGTCGCTGAGGGATTTGTGCATCCAAAACAAGAGAAGACTATGGAAGATATAGCAGAGACTTATGTACGGGAGCTTCTAGATAGAAGTCTAATCAAACTACACGAGACATATGCTGATGGAAGATTACGTGCCTTTCGGATTCATGACCTTATACGAGAGTACATTATTTCCAAGTCAAAAGAACAAAATGTTGCTGCTATATTTACTGGGCGAGGAGGAATGTTGTGGCCTGATAAGATTCGGCGTCTTGCACTTCATACTTCAGTGAACTACAAGGAAGAAGAATACGACAATTTGAAGTACATTCGCTCTCTTCAATGGCTGGGGTCTGAAGATGCAACAGAGTTTGCACAAATATTAGAGAAGGTGTTGGCCAATGGAGGTAGGCTATTAAAAATGTTAGGATTAGAAAGAGCTCCAATTAATACAATCCCCAGTAAAGTTTTCAAATGTTATCTTCTCAAGCACTTGAACCTAAGTTTTACGGCTATTCGACACATCCCGAAGTCAATCGAGAATCTCAAGAATTTGGAAAATTTAGATCTCAGTGAAACCAATGTGACTGAATTACCGATCGAAATCCTAAAGCTTCGCAAATTTCGGCATCTCCTTATGTACAAGTTTGGAGACGATCGATTTATGTTTGACTATGTACAAGGCGTTAAGGCTCCATATGAGATAGGGAGCTGCTTGTTGTCCCTGCAAACACTTTATTGTATCAATGCTGACGAGGTTGCAAGTGGCACTAAAATAGTTCGAGAAATAGGGAAGCTAACTCAGTTGCGGATATTAGGCATAAACAAGCTCAAAAGAGAAGATGGAAAGGAACTTTGCTCCTCCATTTCTAAGCTTATTAACCTACGTGAGTTAGACATTTATTCAGCTGAGATGAACGAGGTGATGGACTTGGATTACTCTCTGCAGTCACCTAATTCAACTTTACCATTTCTCCATACACTCCACCTTCATGGACGTATAGAGAAGGTTCCTCAGTGGATTAATCCTAATTCTCTTCACGGGCTCACTGAATTACATTTGAGATGGAGCAGACTGGAGGAAGATATTCTAGTATGCCTTGAAGATCTGCCCAATCTGGTACAACTGGTTATGTTAGATGCTTATGAAGGTGAGGGATTGAGTTTCAAGGCCAGAGGTTTTCAAAGGCTCAAGAAATTAACTATGGCCCATTTCAGAGGAATGAGATGGATGAGAGTAGAAAAAGGTTCCATGCCCCTTCTTGAAGAGTTACATATTTACGTAATGAAATTAATGGTGGAGGTTCCAGAAGGCATCGAGCATTTGACCAATCTTCAAGAGATAGTATTTTATGGTATGAGCAATGAATTCTTGATGAATCTTGAAGGTCAGAAAAGCATAGAGGGGAAGGACTGGAAACTATCACACGTTCCCAAAGTTAGTGTTTTTTATCTCGACATGAATGGTGAACTTGTGGAAATAAGGGATTTTGGTCAAGCTGATTCCTAGACCTCTAACACGTGTGGTGTGCTGAAGCATTTGCATTTTTTATTTTTTGAGTTCTGAAGTACTGTGGTGCTATTTGGAGTTGGAAATTTTTATTTTTGAATTTCATATTCAAATTTTACTATGATAAGGTTTTTTTTCTTTCAATGCTTTTTCTTTTTTTTGGCTATATGAAAACTTAATGAAGTGTGAAAGAATTTTCAAATAAATAACTCCAACAATCACTAATTTTATTGTTGGTACTCATAATAAGCATCAAATGGTTCTTTCTTTATGATTTAATGCAAAAAAAAAAAAAAAAAGGTTGCTGCAAATACAGTGGAGTATGTTTGGAGTACTCTAAAATAAAAATATCGTTTGTGACATTGGTTGTAGTCACATGAATAATGTTCTATGTCAAATAACTGATGATAAATTGAGTATTTTGGCTCGTGAATTCATAGTTAGAAAAATATCAAATGTGTTGTTGGTTGTAAGAAAAGTTGCAAAATTTTGAAAATTAAGACATGTAAGCTCATGAATTGAAGTTTGATTGGTTTAAAGATGTGCTAATGTTATTGAGTGTTTTCAATGTTTAGATAATATATGGGACATTACAATTTATTGAAAATTAGAAAAATATAAGAATTTATTAAAAATATGGAATTACATTCATGAATCATGATGCATAGAAGATTGAAATTTAGCTAACATTCTTGATGCATTGACAAATGCAATTTGTGAAACCCAAGTATACGTTTGTTCATTTAACGTGTGATATCAAAATGATGCCTAGACAGGATATATTTTAGCATAAATATGAATTTTAAAGGGAGATAAAATCAATAACACAAAGGAATAGATGATTCAATAGTGCTTTATTTATGGTAAAACTATCTTTTATTTAGAGGTCCGTAAGTTGTTTTGAAAACCTCTCATTGCTAGGCCAAACTCAATATCCCGTATGAATTCAAAAATGAACATAATATAAAGTGTCCATTAAGCAATATTACAGTGTGAATAGAATGTTCAATTGAAATTTTACAGGGGTCAAATAATGCCTAAATTAGTCATTTTTCGTAACGAAATTAAATTTCACTTGCAAATATTAGCGTGTCTGGTACATCCCGTTAAAAAAAAAAGACAAAAGAATTGTTCTATTTTTTACATATATATTACTTCTATATCTATTTTTATACTATTACATAAATTAATATTGCCCATAGAAATAATATCTCAAAAGGAAGACTTTTTAAGTCTTCAACTAAGTCATCACCACACATTTAAACCCACTAGGAAAATGCACGTACGTTGTACGTGTCTAGTTAATTTTATGGGTGTGTTTTGTAAATAAGAGTAAAATTAATTTGATTATGTCATAAAATAAAGCAAACTAATCCGTTTTCACATATTTTTAGTTTACTTAATTTTTCACATGTTTAACCAATTTAATTTTTTTAGGTTATTCAATCGGATCGAAAATTTACCTATTTTGCTTTAGATTTTTTTCACCCCGATGGTCAACTTTGTCGGAAAAAATGAGGGGATTGAGTTTTTTTTTAATTTGAGGGTGTTAAGTGTTAATTATGTGTTTCGCGGGTGCAAGTTGCTGATTTGTTCTTAATTCGAGGGTGATAAGTGCTAATTTTATTTTGGGGGTGCATAGAGCCAATTTCTCAATTTTTGGGGGTATAAAGTGCCAAAGATTTATAATTGAAGTATCTATTTTGCCTGAAAATAAAAGATCGTGCAAAGTGTTGTATTTTTCATATTTTGAGGGGGCAAAGTGCTAAATCTAAGTTTTGGGGGTGCAAAGTGCCTATTATCCATATTTTGGGGGTGCAAAGTGAAAAAAAACCCATATAAACTTGTAATTGTTCTCGTGGTGATAAATAATTGTTTTTTTCTTTCAAATTAATTTGTGTTTTGAAAGTGCACGTACGTTGCGTGTGTCTAGTAAATTTTATGGGTGTGTTTTGTAAATAAGAGTAAAATTAATGTTGGTCCCAAGTGGTCAGAAGAGGTTTAGAGGGGGGGGGGGGGGGGTGAATAAACCTCTTTAAAATTTTCTTCAAATTTATCTTTAAAACTTTACTCTTACTGAACAGACTAAGCTGATCAGATTAGTAAGTTACAATTCTGTTCGCGAACAAATCTTTGAACAGTCTTGTTGACCACTCGTCTGATAGTTACTTAGCTGATTTTGCAGAAATCAGTTTTAATACTTAGAGTACTTGCAGCGGATTTTCAAAGTGTTTTTCACAAGTAAACTTGGTAGTTTGAAAAGTAATTCCCCAGTTTTATAAACTCCTTTTAACTTCTTTTCAAACAGTTAACTTATTGTGTTTTTATGCAATCAGGAAATATGCAAGTTTGAAAAGCAATGTAAAAACACAATCAATTTTTATAGTGGTTATATGGATTTGAATATCCTTTAGTCCACTTTTCCAAGTCACTCAGATCTTGGGTTATACTATAATCACAAAGTTTACAGTATACTCTGCTTGCGTCGAACAACAAATGAAACGACCACAAGTTCGCAATAGGAAATCACACAGAAAACCTATTCTCTGAAGTTTGATCACTCACTAAGATGGATCACAACTCCGCACAACACTCTTGTTTACAAAATCACTCAGAAGATGTATTTTTCTTGATTCTTCAACTCTGCTTTCGTCAACAAATGACTCAGCTGATGAGTGAGCTGTTCTTGAGACTTAAAGAATTTTGCTTCGGAAATTTTTCTCAGAAAGTGTGTTGCTTGTTTCTTCTTCGTCTCTTTCAGCTATTTATACTTGAGGATTGAAAAGTGTCCGTTGAAGAGAGACAGGATTCAAATTCCTCGAGTACTGGTCCTTAAAATCCGCGAACGGCTCTTTTGCAGTCTGTCCGTACTGTAAACAGTACTATTCTGCAGGCAGCATTAAATGCAGCATTAAATGCACTCGGCTGATGCGAAGCTTTTCTTCAATCATTTGTCTTAAATATCCTCGTACTTCAGCATTTATTACACCAAGGGGCATTTATTACCGTTGGGAACACTTCATGATCTTCTTCACTTGGCTGACGAAAGTACAAGTCTGATGGTGAACTCGGCTGATCTCAAACTTGAAAAAATCTGATTTGAGTCGGCTGATCTTCACTAATCTGATAACTTTACTTCAGCAGATCAGAAGTCTTGGACCTTGAAACTTTGACTCTTCTGATGTCTTCATTACTTAGTCAAAATTCCTTGATAAGTCTATCAGCTAAGTTACTCCATACTTAGCCAATTTATGAAGTTTTGGAATGCATCAAAACCTCCCTTATCAAACTTTCTTTAGTGCCTTCATCTTCATCCTTATCCAACAATTTTCCCCTTTTTGATGATGACAAAACTTCAGCTTAGTACCTGTTGAATACCTAAACTAAAGAATGAAATCCTCAAAATTTTCTGAGATAGAAAAAGTTTATTGGATTGAACTTGACTTTTCATTAATATTGAAAAAGGGTTACATAGTACAAGTTCATCAGATGAGATTTCTGAAGAAATAGATAAAGTAAACTGATTACAAGGATTTTTCAATTTTTAACTATCAGCTTCTTCATCTGATCCTTCCAGCACTTCTTCATATTCATAAGATGATTCTTCATCATCTTCTTCATCATCAGCTTCTTCTTCCAAGGTTGCTTTGGCAGCTTCCATCTTTTCCTTAAGTTCTTGTTCTTGAAGAGCTTTCAAAGCTTCCATAGCCTTCCTGGCAGATTCTGTATTCTTGTACTTGGTATCTTCTTTTTCAGTCATTCCTTCTTCTTCTACCGTTCCAAGCTTTGCAATCTTATCAGCTTCAGCTTCAGTCTTGTCAGCTGTTTCTTCAGTTTCTTTGGCTTCAGTTGTTGCAGCAGTAGTTTCCTCCTTAGTTGATTCTTCAGCAGCAGATTCCTTTGCCGGTTCTTCAGCAGCAAACTCCTTTGCTGGTTCTTCCCTTTTATCTTCCCCCTTTTTGTCATCATCAACTCTGATAACAGTAGAAGGTTCAACAGCAGGGTTGAGAGCAACTGTTGGAATCTTTACTCCAGCGCATAAAGCCTTTAGATTCTGATTAACAACGTCATGACTAGCTGTTAGATGATGAATGTCAGTGCTGATGACATCAGTCTTATCATTGAAGTAGTCAATGTTGAGGTTGATAGTTGCAATTTCACTTTGAACATCCTGTGCAGCCTTTGCCACTTCTTGCAACATTCCCAGATTGATTTCCTTCTCTTCATGACTGACTTTAATGAAGGTTGCAGTTAAGTCAGCAATCTTGTGCTCAGCTGATTTTAAAGCAGTGTGAAGATGATTCACATCACCCTTCACATCTTCTACGTTCTGGTTCAGTTCTCTTAAGCTGTGTATCAACTGCAATGAGTTGTCTTGAGGAATTGGAATACTGTTGATCTCCTTCTTGATAATCTCTTCTGTTGATCCTTGAACAGTTTCCAGCTGAAGTCTGTTGGTTTCTGCCAACTCTGCTTTCAGCTCCTCCTTAACCTTCAATAGCTGTTGCTTGTGCTTGTCTTCCAGTTCCTTAAGTTGGTTTTCCATCAGCATCTGGATTGCTTCCATCAGTGATGAGTGTTGATCAGCTGATGAAGCAGAAGCATCAGCATCAGCCTCCTTCTCTTCAGTCGCCTGTTGAACAGGGACCTCTTCCATATCCGTCATCTGATGATCTTCAGAAGTCTTAGCTTGCGGCTCAATAGCTAAGGACTTATCAGCAGACTTGTGCTCATCAGTGACATCATCGTAGAACAGATTAGTAATGGTTCCATCTTCATTAAAGCATGTTGTCTGTCTAATCTGCCTTACAATAATCCAAGGGTTAACAGGAGCATTGTTACCCTTAGGGACTTCATAGTACTGTTGTACTTCCTTGCCAAAAATGATTTGCTGGATACTTGGCAGTAGTGGCAAATCACTTGAACAGCCTTGCTGATACTTTGACTTCTTAGCCCATCTCTTCAGGGCAGTCATAACAGCAAACTTAATTGCTCTTTCTTCAGCATCTTCAGACTTCTTTTTCTTTTCAGGCAAGGTGCTCTTGATTTTCTTGGCTTCCTCCAATGCAAAGCCTTTTGCATAGCTATGCATGATATCTCTCACATAGCTGGGATCAAGAGCCTTTTGAATGGAGTTTGTCTTCAGCCAACTTAGAACCCATCGTTCTTCATCAGCTAACTCCTTCATACCTTGAAGTTCAGTGATTGACTTGTTCAGCCTGTTGTCTCTCCAACTGATATATCTTGGCTTCTCTTGGTTGAACAGAGTCATCAACATAAGCTTCTGATCATAGTAAGCTAGAGACTTCTCAAACTTCTTGAAAAGCTCCTTATCAGCATACACTATTTCAAATGCTTTTCTGACTTCAAACTTGTCCTTTGACTTGAGTTTGGGGGCAGGCAGTAATATCTTCTTTTTGTCCTCTTCAGCATTCTTGCCTTCTCCAATTTTGATGCCACCTCCATGGACAGGTCCATAGGCATCAACTTTGCTCAATTCAATCACCATAGCCATTTCAGCATCCTCAGCAGCTTTCCTTTCTGCTTCAGACATGCGTCTTCTGGCTTCATCCTTTGCTTCTTGAGCCTTGCTTAGCTCAAGTGCCTTCTTTTCTTCAAGCTCATCCTGCTTCCTCTGTTCAGCTTCCTCCCTTGCTTTCTTATCAGCTTTGGAGACTTTCTTTCTCCTTAGCACTATTTTTCTCTTGCCTTTATCAGCAGGGGCTGGTCCAGCAGATGATATGGGAGCAGCAGCAATAGGATAGATGATTTGGACATCTGGATCTTCTTGAGGTTGAGTAACCTCAGCTGTTGATGTGACCTGACTTGGCTGTTGCTCATCAGCTTTGTCAGTCTCAACAGTCTTAATTGTTTCAGCAGGCCTTTCAGCAGCTTCAGGGTCTTCCCTTGCTACATTCTCCAAGTCCGTTGGTTCTTCTATAAATGTCATCTGTTTTCTGGCAGACTTCTTGGTCCTCCCTTCACGGTAAGTGGAGGTAACAGTATCTCTCTGTTGACTCCTTGTCCTTTGAGAAATACCCTCAGCAGGCCTCTCTGCTGATGGAGTTCTTGATGGTGATGCAGGGGATCCAGTCCTTACATCAGCAATTATATTCTCAACAATCTTAGTGGCTTCAGCAGAAGTCACTCTCTCCATCTGCTTAGATTCTTTCTTTTTGGGCTCATCAGCAGCCCTCTTCCTTTTAGTCTCAGCAGCCAAACTTGCTGTTTTGACTAACCTCTTTTGCCTTTTGGCAGGAACCTCCTTTGGTTCCTCAACATCAGCTTCCTCAGGCTCACCAGCCTTCCTCTTTTGAACAGGCAAGTACTTTGATACTGCCTTAGATTTATGAATCTCTTTTCCATTCTTCATATCACAACCCAGCTTTGACAGCAGATAACTGAGTGTGATCCTGTGGTTGGTAGTGGGGCCTTTTCCTTTCTTATCATCAAGAAAGTCAGCTAATATGTACCAAACTATGATGGACCAGTTGATCTCCAATCCATAGTATATGGCAGCCATGATGCTGAACCTCTTCATGGTAACAGCATCCAGTGAGAATGTGCAATTCTCAATCAGCTTGGACACCATATCAGCCATCCGCTGATATTCATCCTTCAGTTGCTTCTTCCTTATATTTCCAGATAACGTTTCTCCCTCTTTGGCGCAGATCGCCCAGAACTGTTGATGTTTGTCCTCTGTCAGCACAGTGACGTCATGTCGTCCACTGTTAGGAAGCCCAAACGTCTCGTGAAGAACAGCTGGGGTGATAGTGACAGATTTGTCTCCTACTGAAGCCTTAATCTCCAGTTTGTTGTAGTCAGCTTTCGCTGTGTTGTAGTACTCCATCACTTGGTCAGTCCAGATAATTCCTTCGTGGTATTCCATGAAGTTTACCAGCGAAGCAGCTTTGAACTTTTCGAGCAGTTCTTTCATCAGATCCGTACCGGATTGGTAGTAAGAATCATAAACGAGAAACATACCTTCAGCGGCCATCGTTGATCTGTTGAAGGTTAGAAAAACAAAGGAAAGTATGCAGAAAATTTGCAGAAATTTCTCACAAGTACTTTTGAATGCTTAGGGTGCGTAAAGAACGACTCGACTGCTCAGATAGGGATTTATAGAGTTGGGGTATCTTGAATTTCGTGATATCCGCCAACCGTTAGATCCGTTTTTCTGTCAGTGCTGATCGTGCGGCGTCAGTTACGACTTTTCGAATTCAAAAGATATTTAATGAAGAGCGGGAATATGTACCGCCCAACAGTTACTTATAAAAGCGTGTTTTTGAATATACGTTTTTAAACAGTTCCGCTTTTATTGAAGTAATTAGATTAGTAACATAAATACTTATCTGATGGACTACTGTCCTGATGACAATGCTGTTATCAGAGAATGCCAATAGCTGATAACCTTCCTCAGCTGTTTGTCAATCCAGCTAGATAAAATAACTTCAATCTTCGATAGTTGAGTCTTCTGATGAAAACATAACTTCAACTAACTGTCATTAACAAATTTCATCTTTAATTCAGAAGTACCGCTAGTCTTACACGTTCCCCCTGAGTTTAAGAATTCATAAGTTAACTAGTCTGTTGAAAGTTAATCCTTGAAGATAATAATAGATAACTAAGCTGTTGAACTCCAGTCTTCTGATGAGTTCCCCCTCAGCTTATGCTTCCAAATTAAGTAGTCCTAGCTCAACTCTTAGAGTTGAAAACCTTACTTCACTTAGAGGTTTAGTGAAGATATCAGCAATCTGATTATCAGTATGAACATACTCAATCATTACATTGCCTTTTTCCACATGATCTCTAATGAAATGATGCTTGATCTCAATATGCTTAGTCCTTGAATGACTTGTAGTGTTCTGAGTAAGTGAAATTGCACTTGTATTGTCACAGTAGATTGGAATTCCACTGATCTTGATGTTGTAGTCTTCTAGTTGATGTTTCAACCAAAGTATCTGTGCACAGCAAGCTCCAGCAGCTATATATTCAGCTTCAGCAGTAGATATAGAGACTGAGGTTTGCTTCTTACTCATCCATGAGATCAGACGACTGCCTAAGAACTGACAGGCACCTGTTGTGCTCTTTCTGTCAATCTTGCAGCCAGCAAGGTCTGAATCTGAATAACCAATAAGTTCAAATCCAGATTCTCTAGGATACCACAATCCCAATTCTTGAGTGCCTTTAACATACTTCAATATCCTCTTGGCAGCTAAGAGATGAGATTCTTTGGGGTTTGATTGAAATCTTGCACAGACTCCAACTGAGTACATTATGTCAGGTCTGCTTGCTGTTAGATACAACAATGAACCTATAATGCCTCTATATTTGGTTATGTCTACTGTTTTGCCATCTTCATCTTTATCCAAACGAAGACTTGTAGACATAGGAATGGTAGCTGTTGAGCTAGTTTCCATACCAAATTTCTTGAACAGATCTCTTGTGTACTTTGCTTGGCTGATGAATATCCCATCAGGCAACTGTCTAACTTGCAATCCAAGAAAGTAATTAAGTTCACCCATCATGCTCATTTCAAACTTATTCTGCATCAGCTTGGAGAACTTATCACACATCTGTTGGTTAGTTGAACCAAAAATAATATCGTCCACATATATTTGCACAAGTAATATATGGTTTTCCCATTCAATTGTGAACAAGGTTTTATCTACCTTACCTTTTCGAAATCCTTTAATTAAAAGAAAATCAGATAGGGTATCATACCATGCTCTTGGAGCCTGTTTCAGTCCATAGAGAGCTTTCTTCAGACGATATACTTTGTCCTCTTCTTGATAGACTTCAAATCCTGGAGGTTGTTCAACATACACTTCTTCTTGCAATTCTCCATTGAGAAAAGCAGACTTCACATCCATCTGATAGACAGTGAAGTTCTTGTAAGCAGCATAGGCAAGAAACAGTCTGATTGCTTCAAGTCTTGCTACTGGTGCAAAAGTTTCATCAAAGTCAATTCCTTCTTCTTGACAATAACCCTTGGCCACTAGTCTTGCTTTGTTTCTGGTGACAACACCATCTTCATTCATCTTATTTCTGAAAACCCACTTAGTGCCAATTACTCTTTGATGACTTGGTCTAGGAACTAAGTACCAGACTTCATTCCTTTCAAATTGATTCAACTCTTCTTGCATGGCTTCTATCCAGAAGGAATCATTTAGAGCTTCTTCAATTTGCTTGGGCTCTATTTGAGATAGAAATGTGACAAACATAGCATCTTGTGCAGCAGCTCTTCTTGTTTTCACTCTATCTAAAGGATCACCGATAACTAATTCAGGAGGGTGATTCTTGAGCCATCTGAGATCAGGTTGTAGATCAGGATGTTGTCCTCTGTTATGATCTTGTAACACTACTGTTGGAGTTCCAGTAGTAGTCTGTTGAACATTTGTAGTCTGTTGAACAATCTCTGGTCTGTCAGCTGTTTGTAACTCGTCTGTTAGACAATCAGCACTGTGATTTTGAACAGCACTTGAGTTAGCAGCTGAACTTAGATTAGGTAGTATGATGGGAACATATTCTTCATTTCTTCCAACGTCTAACTTCTGTAAATCAGCAGACAGATCTTGATTAACACTTTGATTCTTTTCAGAAGATTGACTTGGCTCATCAAATACTACATGGATAGATTCTTCTATTAGTAATGTTCTTTTGTTAAAAACTCTGTAAGCTTTACTAACAGTAGAGTATCCTACAAAAACAGCTTCATCAGCCTTTTCTGCAAATGCAGCAAGGTGATTTTTCCCATTATTCAATACAAAACATTTACAACCAAAAATCTTAAAGTAATGAATGTTTGGTTTTCTGTTGTTCCAAACTTCATATGGAGTTTTGTTCTGATTTTTGTTGATCATACATCTATTCTGGGTAAAGCATGCTGTATTTGTTGCTTCTGCCCAAAATCTTTGAGGCAGTTTAGCTTCAGCTATCATGGTTCTGACAGCTTCTTTTAGTGTTCTGTTTCTCCTTTCAGCAACACCATTCTGTTGAGGGGTTCTTGCAGCAGAATACTCATGATGTATTCCTTTGATATTACAATACTCTTCAACAGTAGAGTTTGTAAACTCTGTCCCTCTATCTGATCTGATCTTCAAAATTTTAATGCTCTTTTCATTCTGGATCAGTTCCATCAGATTTGTAAGATGTTCCTTGGTTTCACTTTTCTTCTTCATGAAAATCACCCAAGTATATCTTGAATAATCATCCACAACAGCTAGGCAGTATTTCTTTCCACCATTGCTGACTGGATCAATGGGTCCAAATAAGTCCATATGCAACAGCTCCAAAATTCTTCCAGAAGATTGGTGCTTCTTTTCTTTGAATGATGACTTGATTTGTTTACCTTTCTGACATGCGTCACAAAGCTTGTCTTTGCTCATGACTGCTTTTGGAATCCCTTCTACCAGATCATTCTTGATTAATCTGTTTATGGTTTTGAAGTTTAAATGATTCATCCTCTTGTGCCATAGCCAACTGACTTCACTTGGTGCAGATGCCACCAAACAAACACTTGAATTCTTGTCAACAGAATTCCAGTCAACTATGTAGATATTTCCTTGTCGTCTTCCAGATAAAATTACCTTCTTTGTACCAATCTGTTCAACGTAGCACTTATCTGTTGAGAAGATGACTGAATATCCTTTGTCACAAAATTGACTTATGCTCAGCAGATTATACTTTAGGCCTTTAACATAGGAGACGTCAGATATCTCAATGTTTCCTTTGATTAGACTTCCTTTAGCTTTAATCTTGCCTTCTTTGCTGTCTCCAAAAGTGACTTTTGGACCATCCACAGCAACTGCATCAGTCAACTCATGTATGTTTCCACACATGTGTCTTGAACATCCACTGTCCAAGTACCAAATCTTCTCTACTTTACTCCTACTCCTAATCCTAACCTACAAAACAAAAATAAAATTGTTTTAGGTACCCTTATTGAGAGGGTCCTGAAGGATTAGTTCCACCATTGACAACCCAAGATGTTGAAGTCTTAGGCTTCTTAGGTTTCTGAGTTTTAGGAGCATGAACAGTTTCATTTTTATCATAGTTATCAGATAAGTCATGTTGATGATCAGTATGATATGAATAATGTTCATAAGCAGGGTAAGGTGCATGATATGCAGGATATGCATGCATTGGATGAGCAGGGTAAGGTGCATAGTAACTAGGAAATTGAGGTGCATGATACATAGGATGATATGCAGTAGGTTGCACATAATATGACTCATTTCCATACCAAGCATTTTGATTTTTCTTGTTTTTATGCTTCTTTGGTTTACTAGATGCTTGCTCATTTGATTTTGACTTAGTTTTACCATTAGTCTGATTGACTTTAGTTTTATCAGCAGACTTCTTAGGGCTCTGTTGTTTGGTCTTACTAGTCTGATTTCCTACACTAGGCTCTTTGCTCTTTTTAGCCTTAGGAGATTTCTTCTCCTTTACCACTTTCTCAGATGAG
Source organism: Penstemon eatonii (assembly GCA_038501285.1). Taxonomy (NCBI): domain Eukaryota; kingdom Viridiplantae; phylum Streptophyta; class Magnoliopsida; order Lamiales; family Plantaginaceae; genus Penstemon; species Penstemon eatonii. The sequence goes on from CM076713.1 coordinate 33,176,081, forward strand.
GCAGGTTTAGAAGTTTGAACATACAGAATGACCTTACTATTGTCAGCTGATATGAATTTTTCAGTATGATTCAATTCTAATTTTTCCTTTTCTAAAGGTGTCTCCTGTTTAGTAGATGTATGCATGGATGCAACAGTAGACTTATCATGAGACTCAATAATTTTCTCAAGTTCCATGATTTTTCCTTTATAAACCTCACACTCAGCTTTCAGAGATTCATGCTCTTGCTCAAGCTGTTTATATTCAGCTGATTCCCTTGGCTTTTCAGCTAAGAGTTTCAGTGAACTATTTTGCTCTTTTAGCAGGATCATCTCTTCCTTAAGCTTTTTATATGCTTCATCAATACCAGTATTGTTAAGCATCATTTGTTCAAATGAATTAAATAATTCATCATTAAGAGGAGTTACCTCATCCTCAGAGTCATCAGAGTCCTTTGCCATCAGGCACAGGAGAGCAGGTTTTTCTTCATCAGAAGATTCCTCCTCAGACGAGTCTGAATCTGAATCAGATGAGTAGACAGCAGCAAGCTTTTCTGCTTCAGCCATCATTGCTTTTCCTCTCTGATGCTTTCTTTCTTTTCTTACTTTCTTCTCCTCCTCAGTGTACTTTTCTGCTTTTGGATATGGGCAGTCTTTGATGAAGTGTCCCAATTTCCTGCAGTTGTAACACATTAGTTTTGATTTATAATCATCTTTATCTTGAGAAGAAAAGTTAGGTTTAGAAGAAGAAGCATTGTTGTATTTGTTCTTCATTTTTCTTTTGTAGAACTTCTTGAAATTATTCATCTACAGTGCAACATCTCCAGCAGTGTACTCCTTTTTGTTGAGTAGAGTGGCTTCATCAGATGAGTCCACTTCAGCATTTCTTTGAGCCGGTCTTCTTTGGTTTTCAGCAGCAACCAGTGCAGCTGTGGGTCCTGAAGTTGAGGTTTCTTCAATTCCCATCCTTGGCAGTTTATACTCATACGCCTTGAGTACGGAGAACAGCTCTGTAAGAGAAATCTTGCCCAGATCTCTTGATTCTTCCATTGCTGTCACCTTCATGTTGAACTTGGAAGGTAGAGCCTTCAGTACTCTGACAGTGATTTCTTTGTCAGTGAAAGTCTTTCCCAACTTTAAAACTTCATTCAGAGTTCTGGTGAATCTGGTGTCCATCTGATCAATGGTTTCTCCAGACTTCATCTTGAAGTTGTCCAGCTTCTCCAAGGCAACACTGAGCTGATGCTCTTTAATTGCATCATTGCCTTCACTCATGTCACGAACCTTATCCCACATCTCCTTTGCAGTTTTGCAATGCTTGACTTTGTCAAACCGATCATTATCCAGGGCTTTGGTCATGATGAATCTTCCGACTTTGTCCAGGTTGAACAGCTTTATTTCTTCTGCTGTCATTTCTGTTAAGTCTTTTTCCACCACTATTTGAGCTTCATCTACGATGATGGTCTTGGTGAATTTGAATGGACCTTTGATGATACATGTATACATGTTGTCATTGTAGGCAGCAAGGAAAATCTCCATTCTGATCTTCCAGTCCTCAAAGGACATACCAGCAATGTGGGGAACATGGCTGATACAATCCATTTTTCAAAAAGTTTTTATTTTTCAAAAAGATGCTCTTTTGAAAAGTTTTGAAAACCTTTGAAAAACACTCGGATCAAGCTCGTTGATCAGGCAGCTGATTCTAATGAACCACCTGCTCTGATACCACTTGTTGGTCCCAAGTGGTCAGAAGAGGTTTAGAGGGGGGGTGAATAAACCTCTTTAAAATTTTCTTCAAATTTATCTTTAAAACTTTACTCTTACTGAACAGACTAAGCTGATCAGATTAGTAAGTTACAATTCTGTTCGCGAACAAATCTTTGAACAGTCTTGTTGACCACTCGTCTGATAGTTACTTAGCTGATTTTGCAGAAATCAGTTTTAATACTTAGAGTACTTGCAGCGGATTTTCAAAGTGTTTTTCACAAGTAAACTTGGTAGTTTGAAAAGTAATTCCCCAGTTTTATAAACTCCTTTTAACTTCTTTTCAAACAGTTAACTTATTGTGTTTTTATGCAATCAGGAAATATGCAAGTTTGAAAAGCAATGTAAAAACACAATCAATTTTTATAGTGGTTATATGGATTTGAATATCCTTTAGTCCACTCTTCCAAGTCACTCAGATCTTGGGTTATACTATAATCACAAAGTTTACAGTATACTCTGCTTGCGTCGAACAACAAATGAAACGACCACAAGTTCGCAATAGGAAATCACACAGAAAACCTATTCTCTGAAGTTTGATCACTCACTAAGATGGATCACAACTCCGCACAACACTCTTGTTTACAAAATCACTCAGAAGATGTATTTTTCTTGATTCTTCAACTCTGCTTTCGTCAATAAATGACTCAGCTGATGAGTGAGCTGTTCTTGAGACTTAAAGAATTTTGCTTCGGAAATTTTTCTCAGAAAGTGTGTTGCTTGTTTCTTCTTCGTCTCTTTCAGCTATTTATACTTGAGGATTGAAAAGTGTCCGTTGAAGAGAGACAGGATTCAAATTCCTCGAGTACTGGTCCTTAAAATCCGCGAACGGCTCTTTTGCAGTCTGTCCGTACTGTAAACAGTACTATTCTGCAGGCAGCATTAAATGCAGCATTAAATGCACTCGGCTGATGCGAAGCTTTTCTTCAATCATTTGTCTTAAATATCCTCGTACTTCAGCATTTATTACACCAAGGGGCATTTATTACCGTTGGGAACACTTCATGATCTTCTTCACTTGGCTGACGAAAGTACAAGTCTGATGGTGAACTCGGCTGATCTCAAACTTGAAAAAATCTGATTTGAGTCGGCTGATCTTCACTAATCTGATAACTTTACTTCAGCAGATCAGAAGTCTTGGACCTTGAAACTTTGACTCTTCTGATGTCTTCATTACTTAGTCAAAATTCCTTGATAAGTCTATCAGCTAAGTTACTCCATACTTAGCCAATTTATGAAGTTTTGGAATGCATCAAAACCTCCCTTATCAAACTTTCTTTAGTGCCTTCATCTTCATCCTTATCCAACAATTAATTTGATTATGTCATAAAATAAAGCAAATTAATCTGTTTTCACCTATTTTTAGTTTACTTTAATTTTGCACCTGTTTAACCAGTTTAATTTTTTCACTGTTTTACCCTTTTTTTTTATCGGTTATAACTTATTTTTATAGTTTTTAAGATTTTGTCCCATTATTTTTTCCGTTTTAAACCATTTTTTACCAGTTTTACCTTATATTGTCAATTAAACTCTTTTGTTTTAACTAATTTTTCACACATTTTTATCATACTAACCCGTTTTCACCTATTTTGAACATTATTTTTATTGATTTCACATGTTCTTTTCACCAACCTGTTTATTCATTTTTTACCGATTTCACCTAATTTTCATTGATGTTGTCGTTTCACCGATTTCATCATTTTTTTACGAATTTGATCCGAATTTTCATTGATTTCACACGTGCTTACCAATTTCGAGGGCACTTTTTTACCCGTTTCACCCAAATTTTCACCAACTTCGCTAGTGTTCACCATTGCACTCAAATTTTCATCAATTTCACATATTTTAAAGATTTCTTATTTTTTTTAATCGATCTCACCCCTCTTCACCAATTTCACCCGTTCTTTCCACGAAAAAAATTCCATGAAAATTCAAGGTTATGCATCTTGATATTATTGAATATTCTTTATATTTTTCTATTCTAGTCAAAGTAAAATTACATAATTAGCCATGTCATAAGTATTTTTTATTCTATCATAGTAAGATACGATTAAATTTTAATTTTGTTTTGTAACATCAAGATATTTAAGAAAATTTCAATTTAAATTTTTATATTTAGAATGTTAATGACTTATATTGTACTAAAATTTTAAATTAATATTTTCTTGTTTAAATAAATATTGATGCTATAATATAATAATGTTCATCTATTATTTAGGAACTATTTAAAATAATAGTGTATTTTTATGGTTCGTTTTTATCTATTATAAGAGAAGATTAAAATAACAAAAAATGAGTAAGAGATAATTTATAAATTTCAGGAGTTTATGTAGAAGATAAATACAATAAGACTTTATGTCTAATTATACCTCTCCAATTACTTTTATATATTTATCATTTGAAAAAATAATTCAAATAAGGGTACTTTAGTCCGCACAAAAAAAGTTAAGAAATATTTATGCTTTTATAATAGTAAGATAAGATAAGATAAGATAAGAAATATTCATGCTTTTATAATAGTATAGATTAACAGAAAAATATTCATGCTTTTATAATGGTAGATATATAAATAGATAGTAGAAGATAGATAGAGATAGAGATTGTCATTGAATTAAATATCATTTTACAAATTAAACAAGGGTACTTTACTCCACATAAAAAAGTTAAGAAATATTCATGTTTTTGTAATAGTGAAATAGAGTTAGAGTTAGAGATAGAGAGAGATAGAGAAATGTGAATTTGTCACTTTTTAAATACTACGTCTTTTTCTTATTGGTTTATCAAAATGATCGAGATATTCAAGTAACCTGAAAATCAAAGAAGTTTGAGATCAGGACAATCCATTTTTAGGACAAATGTTTTTTTTTACTTTGAAAATTTGCATTGAGTTAAGTGAAAGTATATATAAACATAGTTGGCTTGATATTGAACTTTATATATACGAACTTTTCAAATATTTACTGACATGAAAGAGGGACTAAACAGAATATTTTAAATTCCATGAGTTTAAATTTTAAGAGCTTTATGTCTCACGTAAAGGATGTACGGTAGGAGTTATATATGTCTTTTAAGTATTACCTAATTGCAATTCTTGAATTTGTTTAATTTATTTTGTTATTTTACTAAAGCTCAAGTTAAAATTTAAATAAGTATATTTTTGTTCATATGAAAAAGAAAAAAAAAAAAAAGGGGATAGAAGAAACATAAACCAAACAAGTTTATTTATCAATTTTATATGGAAAATAGATGATATTTTGGGTTCACTTATTCATCTTCTTTCATTTAGTACGTAGCATATGAATTTAATTAATAAGTGTCAATTTTTCATATTCTATGATCTTTAGGAAAACAAGATGGCAGAGAGTGCAGTATCTTTTTTGTGCAATCAACTTTCGATCTTGCTCCAACAGGAGGGAGAATTGTTGGGAGGATTGAAACAAGAGGTTCAGCATATTCGAGACGAAATTATGCAAATGAAAGCATTCCTCAGAGTCGCTGATTCAAAAGAAGAAAATAACCCCCAACTCAAAGAATGGGTACGACAAGTCCGCGAAATTGCTTACGACACTGAAGATGTTCTCGACGAATACATGTTTCGATTTGCACTTCGTGGTGCCACTGGATTCCGTGGCCACATAAAAAAATATTATTACATGGTAAAAAATCTAAAATCTCATCATCGAATTGCTTCTGAAATCCAAACAATTAAGCACAGGTTAGAAAATGTTTCAAGGACCCAACAGAGATACAAAGACATAGGTGGTGTCAATGATCTAGCCTCGAGCTCTACGCATATCAAAGATACAAGGTACGATGGCAGAGGCGATGCTCTCCTATTGGAAGAAGCTGATGTTGTGGGCATCGAAAAGCCAAAGAAAAAGCTTATTGATTGGCTTTTGCCAACCGATCAACATGGACTCAAAGTCATCTCAGTTGTAGGCATGGGAGGGTTGGGTAAAACCACCCTCGTTAAGAAAGTGTATGATGATGCTTCATTGAAATCAAATTTCAATCACCATGTTTGGATTACTGTTTCAGAATCATTCAAGGTCGAACATCTTTTGAGAAATATTATTAGGCACCTTGTTGATGAATTAAAGAAACCACCCCCTCAAGGATTGGAAGTCATGAATGTCAATGAAATGAAAGAACATATATATAAGTTTCTCCTGCACAAAAATTACATAATTGTCCTTGATGATGTTTGGCAAATACACGTCTGGGAAGCTATGAGATATGCGTTTCCAAGAAGCGATACTCGTGGCTGCATCGTCATCACGACGCGTTATAGCAACATTGGCAATGCTGCGTGTAGCGAGAATAACCGCTATGTCTATGAACTGGAACCTTTACCGAAAGAAGAATCAAAGATATTGTTTTATGAAAAGGCATTTCAAGAAAACTCATGCCCCCTTCATTTCAAGGTGTAAACATACAGAAGACATTAATTATGCCTTCTTTTTTAACCTCATTTGGGCTTTCAAATCTACAACTATAACAGATATATTGTTTTGCTTCGCCTTTGGAAAGCAATTTGTGAGAGGTAGTTTGTTGCATCTTGTCGCAATCTCAAAAGGCCTCAAATATCTTTCACATCACCTGCCTACATTATAAATGATCATAAAACTATTTCCAAAGGAATCATAAATTTTTTTATATTTTGGAAATTAAGACATGTAAGTTCATGAATTGAGGGCCAATGAGTTAAAATTAGTTATAGTTAAACTAATATACAACATATGATTAGTTCAGAATCAAATTAAATACATCAATGGTGAATTATATAATTTTGGTTTTTAGGGACCAGTTTTTTTTTCTTTTCTTTTCTTTCACAAGTTAACGAAAATGGAAAAAAAGGGGGGGGGGGGGGTTTGCACTTTGCACCCCAAAACATGGAAAATAGACACTTTACACTCCCGAAATACATAATTAGTACTTTGCACCTCCGAAACAAGAACAATTCAGCACTTAGCACCCCCTCCTAATTTTCGACAGAGTTGACCGCCAGAGTAAAAAAAAATCTAGGCGCAAAATAGGTAATTTATTTTTGGATCTTTGGTACTTTGCACCCCCGAAACATGATAAATTAACACTTTGCAACCCCGAAACAAAATTAACACTTTGCACCCACGATACAAAAATTAGCACTTAGTACTTTCAAATTAAGAAAAACTCAACAACTAGCACCTCTCGTTTTTTCCGGTAGTGTTGACCATCGGGATAAAAAAAACTTAGCATCAATATAGATAATTCATTTTCTTTTTTCCTTAAAATATGCAGAATACTAAAACACTCATTTTCTTCTTTATCTTTTTTTTTTTTTCATCAATATAAATATATATTATAGATTTGGATTAAAATTTTATTTTTATACTATTGCACCGGCCTTTCCAGTCGCAGCCACAATAAAATATGGATCAAGTTGTTAATGATGGCGATACAAAAATATTCAAAACATACATGAATTTAATATTTGCAACGCCTTGACTATTAATGCATTGTCCTAAATACAATATAAGATGAAATACAGTTTATCCTTAGAGTGTTGGGGTGATATTAGTCACAGCTAAATTATTAATTGTAACATTTATCTTTTCCTCTTTGTTATAGTATTGAACATTTTACTCTAAAATTATCAATTGTAACATTTATCTTTTCCTCTTTGTTATAGTATTGAACATTTTACTCTAAAATTATCTGTCCATTTTATAACAATAAATTATTTCTTAATTAATTTAACAAAAAAAATCATTATGAATTTATCTATCTACTAAATAATATTATATTCAATTTCTTCATTTTTTTGTTTCCTTCAATTTTCTGGTCTCAAATATTTTCTTCATTTTCATCTAAGTTTTTCCTTTATTTCTGTTTCAATTTGTTTTTTTTTTCAATTGTTTTCTTTATCTATATCGCAATTTGTTCTTTACAATTTGTCTCCAATTTTATTTGGCCATAATTATCTCATTTGTTTTCATTTCAATTTATATATATATATATACATATATATATATATATATATAGGTAAAGAATGGAATAGAAATATGAAATAACATTCATAAATCGTGATGCATTGGCTATTGAAATTTGTGAAACACAGTTATACATATATTCATACAAGCATACGTGTGAGATTAATATATGTCACAATTCAACAAAGTAATTTAGATATAAATTAATGACGCCATGTGTTCTTTAAATGAAATGTAAAGCCTAGTCTGGATATATTTCAGCTCACTAGATTCAAGGTTTATGAGTTTTAAAGAGAGATGAAATCAATAACACAAAAAACGAATTCATTAAAATGAACAAGAGATTATTGAAGTTTTGGTGTCATAACTATAACTCGCTAGCATTTCTATCTCATATCTCTTTGGCCTGACACGTTTGATGCCACAAATATCGGTAGCAATTTTGATAAAAATTGAGGCACAATTTAAAATTTAGTTATAGTTAAACTAATATACAGCATATGATTAGTTCAGAATCAAATTAAATACATCAATGGTCAATTATATAATTTTGTTTTCTAGGGACCAGTTTATAAGCTTATAATTATACAATCTTATAATGGACAAGTTTTTTGTTCTCTTTTACGAGTTAACGCAAAAGGGGGGGGGGGGGGGGAGGGGAGGGCGGGATGTTTGCACTTTGCACTCCCGAAATAGGAACAATTCTGGATTTAGCACTTAGCATCCCCTCCTAATTTCCGACAGAGTTGATCACCAGAGTCAAAAAATTTAGGGGCAAAATAAGAAATTCATTTTTGAGTCTTTGGTACTTTGCACCCCCGAAACATGATAAATTAGCACTTTGCATCCCCAAAACAGAATTAGCAGTTAGCATCCCTGATGCAAAAAATTAGCACTTAGCACTTTCAAATTAAGAAAAACTCAGCAACTAGCACTCCTCATTTTTTTAGGCAGAGTTGACCACCGAGGTCAAAAAAATCTAGGAGCAAAATATGTAATTTATTTCTTTATTTCTTAAAATTTACAGAATACGATTATGAATACTAAAATAATCATTTCCTTCTAGATTTTTTTTCAAGAATATAAATATATATACTGTAAATCTGGATTAAAATTTTATTTTTGTGGTATGATTCGATTAATTTATTGGGTTATTATTCTAAGTTGACATACTTCTAAAATCAAAGTCGTCATAAAATTATTTCTAGGAAAACATAATATTTGTCGTTTCTTATAAAAAAAAATGTGACAAGTCACTATTGCACCGACTTTTCTAGCCTCAGCCACAATAAAATATGGATCAAGTTGTTAATGATATCATTGGTAACCACCCTGCACATGGAAATCATACGCAATTATTTTTGATTGACTTACATTTAAATTTGCAAAAGTATCATTGGTCCTTTTTTCCCCAATAAAAAAAAAAGAACAATTTTAAATGATCTCAAAAGAATCTTTCCAGCCTCAGCCACGATGCAAAAATATTTGATTAGGTAATTTTAACTGATCTCAAAAGAAGACTTCAAAGTATAAAAAAAAAGACTTCAATAATCTGACCAAGCACAAATATAAGACTTAATTAAACTAATTCATTCCGAAGAATTGAAGGCTATGTAGTGCTAAATAACTTTTTGCATCTATTCTGAAAGGAAATCAATAGAATCTTATGAATACAAGGCTATGTAATCAGAGGACACATATATATAGAGGTATGTATTTTCTTATAATGTCAGCCATCATCAAAATTAATAATATTCATGAATCAATATTAATATATCAAAAATAAATACAATATTGATTCACTAATAGATTTGTTTTCTGCTGCAGTTTCTCTTTAAAGCATATTGATTTGCATCTTCAACAATTTTTTTGAAGGTAAGGAATATTGATCCATGATCTACTTTTAGCTTGTTATCTTATAGTTTGAGTATATATATAGTCTAATTGGAGAGAGGGAGATACAGTGACAACATATATATTGTCAGTTATTCACTTTCTTTCCCCTGTGCCTCTTCCCAATATACAACATCCATTAACCTTTTATCAACGAATCAATAATAGACTTAAGAGCACTCGGAAAATCATCGAAAAGTTTTCATTTTTGAATCAGGTAAAACGAAAATAAGATATAATTTCGAAACTATTTATTTGCCTTAAACACTGTTAATTTCCTAAATTTAGTAACTTTTTTTTTAAAATCTTTCTTAGTGTTTCCGAAATATTTCTGAATAGTCTTAAAAAGTTTTCAATATTTGGCTGACCGAAACATACATTCGAAACGAAATTTTGATCTATGCCAATAACCTAATTAACTTAGAGGAGATTAAAACCAATTCAACAGGTAATGTGAAGACTTTTCAACCCACCTCAAGTCCAATTTTCTATAAATAACTAGATAATTTCTTTTCTATTCTTCTCAAGATATTTCAATACAACATATCCTTTGAATTTGAGGTAAGAACCTCTTCATCGTGAGCACTTGCAATTAAACTTTTCCTTGATTTTCTTGTTTCTCTTTGACTCTCTTTTTTTTCATTGACTGACCTCTTTGACTCTCTCTAAGCAACATAATAAAATTAACTTTTATGTTATATTTCCTGAAATTTGAAAAGCATATCTAGAAAATATGCCTCGAAATTAAGTAGTATTGTGTCAATAGGGGTGTAATCGAGCCGAATAGTGTCGAAAGATATAATGTTCAAGCTTAGTTTGATTTTTATCGAGCTTGAAATTTTTTATTTGAGCTTGGTTTGATTTTAAATCGAACCGAACTCAAACGAGCTTTTATCGAACGAGCTCGAGCCGAGTATCGAGTAGCTTGATATTTTACATGTAATTTTTAAATTTTTAACTTATCGAGTCGAGCTTCAAAAGTTATCGAACGAAAAATGGTGTTGAAGCTTGTTTGATTAGTGTGACGAACCGAAATCAAATAAATTTTTATCAAACGAGTTCAAATCGAATATCGAGCAGTTTTTTTAATTTACAGCCCTATGTGTCAGTATCAATTATTAATTACTGATTACATTGATTTTCTTGTGTTGTGCTGCAGTTCCTTTTGGAAGCATCTTGTGCATCTTCAATAATACTATCAAAGGTGAGTAATTAATATTCCACGAAATTCTTCTAGCTTTTAACTAGAAATGAAAAGTACACGCATATTATTAAATCATATGAATTATCTATTTTTTTTCCAGAAATACATGTAATGCAATATGGTTATAAATACGGTTCATGATCATAGGTGGATCTAGGAATTTAGTGTAGTGCAGGCTAAACCTTTATGATAAATTCAATCATCAAAATACAAATATAAAATTTCATTCAAACATTCAAAGTTAAGATTTTTATTTCATTCACGAGAAAATATATGAGGAGATATGCGAAAAAAGGTGAAGCTTGACAAACATAATCCCCTTACTTTAGTTAGATATGATACTATATTATAATCCAAAAGAACCCAAAAATTCTATATGTTAACAAATCAAAGATATTTACCTCGAATATCCCAAGCCCCATTGTACTGCACTTGCGGTAATTAAGTACTAATATAATTCATAATTTGCAAGGGAAGTGACAATTATATCCTCTTATATTATTTTTTTCTCGATATGAAATGTGAAAACAACCATGTACACTTAAAACAGTAGCAATAATCCCTTTGTTAGCTTCAAAAATAGACAAAAAACTCATGTTCTCTTAAAATATAAGTGCGGTGAGTTAATGATATGTTAAACCATGATTTTTTTTCTAGTAAAAATGACACGTGATTTTTTTTTTCTAATCTTTGTAAGAAGAATTTAAACATATATCACAAACCTGAAATAATTAATAATATTATTTTTTCAATTTGTTTTTGGCTCTTTTTATCAATAAAGTGTGAATTTGTCACTTGTTAAATATATGTCTTTCTTTTGATTGGTTTATCAAAATGGTCTAGATATTCAAGTTACTACATAATTAAAGAAATTTACTTGACGGGAATCCATAAATATAACATAAGGAGAATTACACAAACTAGCTATGAAATTTAGTGTAGATACACATTTCATTCTTTATGTTTGAAATATTACATGACAAATTACTCATGAGACTAAATTACTCATGTTTGAAATATTACAAGACTACAAAACTGTTGAAATTACTAAAATGTTCCTATTTTATTATGTAATTATATGTAAGAAATTTCAAACATCAGGGTGGTATATGTAATTACACTAAACATCAATGATAGTTTCAGTAATTATGTCAAATTTTAATATAATACATTTAAATTTAAATTTTTTAAACAATTGAACTAAAAAACAAAAATTCAAATCATATTCTAAACATAGTTTAAATAAAATAAAGTAAAGAAACCATTAATAAAATAAACCATTATTTTTATTTAAAATAAATATTATTATTTGAAATTACAATCAAGAAACTATACACACCTAATTTTAGATTACAACAAATCAAATTTATATTCCTACTTAAATTTATATAAATATTTAAATTCAATAAAATTTAATGTTTGACATACAAAATTAATTATTTTTAATTTTAATATAATAAATAGATAAATTTGAATTAAAAATAAAAAAAATAGAAAAACATATCCCTATTGTATTGAACCCCCATCCGCCCTCCCCAACACCAGCACACCTCCCCAACACCTTCTCTGGGAAGGGAAAGGGATGGGTAGGTGTTGGTGGATATTGGGAGGAGGGGGAGGGAGTTTTTTCTATATTTTTTTTTCAGAAATTAACACTATAAGGTGGTAATTTTAATGAATCCAATAATCTGGGGATAGTTTGTGTATTATACTGAACTTGAAGGATGGTTAGTGTAATTAAACTAAACTCGAGAGGTAATTTGGATAATTTTAAAAAATAGAAAAATCATATCAAGGGTATTACTGGAATAAAAAGTTATTTATTTATGACATTAACATGTGCCGTCAAAGATTAACATTGTAAGGTAGTAAACTTAATGGATTTAAGTGTTTTTATTCATGTTGGTAAAGACAAATACGCCCTTATTCAAGTTGTAAATTAAAATTGATGAAATATAATTATACATAGATTTTCCTTAATTTCACATTAAAAATTTGGTAGGAAAAATTTTCTACACTACATGAAAGTGAACAAAAAATTATAATCTTTCACTTTCCTGACAAGAACACCAATACAAACATTATCATACTTTTATAAGTATTGATGACACGTCATAAATTACTGAATATCAAAAACATATTTATTTGTACTATAAAATTGGGATCAATAATAATTTATAAATTTGTTATATATTTAAAATGTAATGTAGAAAAAAATTACATAATTTTTTATAACATATACTCTTATAATTTACTTGCCTTTAAATACAAATAAAATGCAAATTCAGAAAGTTAGTGAAAATTTTGAAATTATCTTTTACATCAACTTTTATAATTTTAATCTTCTTCTCCTACAACACATAAAATTGAACCATAACAAATATAATACTATTATTTTAAAGATATAGTACAATACAAGTCCTCAAGTTGTATCATTTAATTTGTATTAAAAAAAAAGAAAGCGGTATCATTTAATTGATTTAGTATGATATAAGTATAAACACTCCTCTAAACACACAAAAAAAAAAAAAAAAAAAAAAAAAAACTGTTAAAATAGAATTGAATATGAATGAAAAAAATACTTATGACTTGGGTGCGTAATTTTTCTTTTGTTTTCGTAAAATATATAGAATATTCAAGAATGTCAAGACATGCATGACCTTGAATTTCATGAAAATATTTTTGTAAAGAAAAGGGTGAAATTGGTTATTAAAGAGTGTTAAATCGAATGAAAATTGGTAAACTGATAAAAAAAGATGTTTGAAATTGATGAAAAATTCAAGTGAAATTGGTGAAGATAGTGAAAAAATAGGGGAAATCTATATTGAAAAAAAAGGTTCTATTGAAATCGTCAAATATATACATGTGAAATCGATAAAAGTCTAGATGAAATTGGGAAGTTGGTAAAAATACGGTTGAAACTGGTAAAAAAAATGCCCGTGAAATCGGTGAAAATTTTGGTAAAATTTGTGAAAAATAGATGAAAACGGTTAAGAATATGTGAAGTTGATGAAAAACGAGTAAAATCGGTGACAAACATAAATCAATGAAATTTCAGGATTTTAATTTTCATTCTCTTAAAAATGTATGTGTCTTTACCCCTAAATTTTGATTTTGTTATTACGGTTTTCGATCTTGGTTCAATAATTAAAAATGTTAAAACAAATTAAAAATCTTAAATAACAAATTTGAGTCAATTCATATTAGCACGACGACAACTCATTTAAGCTCGATTTTTATCTAAAATTTATGTTAAGTCCAATAACAATATCAAATTCAATAAAAAAAAAAATTAAATTAAATTTGTACATATATATATATATTGCCCAAATATCGGAACTATAATTGTTGGAGACATCTTTATCTATATTTTTTTTGTAAAAAACATTGATGAATTGAATGTCAAAAAATGCTTTGATGCACAAGTAATTAAATATTTTTTTATTAAAAAATAAATAAAAAAAACTATAATATTTCTTGATTATGATTCTAAGGACAAAGATGAGTTAATGATGAAGCCAATAGTCGTCTTACTTTTGTTTGAGAAAGCTGCTAAAAAATAGAATTCATAGAAAGATTACGTCTACTAGATATGGGGACTTTATTAATTATAATAAGTGCCAAATTTAGGAATATAAAAAAGTAGAGAAACACCGGTTAACCCACAAACACCTTTAATTTGGACTTGGGCAGTCATACAACCTATTAGTGCTACCCTTTGCAAGATAAGTCAATTTTTTGCTTTGAAAATCTCAAAAATGATTATCACAATAGAGTCAAACATTATAAAAGTTATAATTAATTAAAAAGTATTTACGATTTTGTGGGTCAAACACCATTGATGGACATCATAGCTGAGTTTGCGGACGACAACAACTGTCCCATGACACCCAAACTGAGTGTGCGGGTGGAATCACAATCAAATACTAGGACTCTTGTATAAATGCACTATAACGAAAGAATATGCGTGTTTCCTAACACTAATTGATTTTGTGGCAACTTACAGGTTCTGAGGTCCTACATCCTTCAAAATCACAATAGAGATCCGTAAGTAGTTTTGAGACCTCTCATTGCTAGGCCAAACTCAATATCCCGTATGAACTAAAAAATGAACATAATGTAAAGTGTCCATTAAGCAATATTACAGTGTGGATAAAATATTCAATTGAAATTTAAAGGGGGTCAAATAATGACTAAATTAGTCATTTTTCGTAACGAAATTAAATTCACTTGCAAATATTAACGTGTCTGGTACATCCCATAAAAAAAAATTACATGTATATTATTTCTATATCTATTTTTATACTATTACATAAATTAATATTGCCCATAGAAATAATATCTCAAAAGGAAGTTTTTTTAAACCCATTAACAGAGAAATAATTGAAGCCACACTGCGATGAATGTATGTATGTATGTATTCAAGTCCAATTTTCTATACTAAATATTTTCTTCTCTATTCTCCTCAAGAGATTTAAATCAAATATATCAATTGCATTAAGAGGTAAGTAACACTTCATCATGATCACTTGCAACTAAAATTTATCTTTTTCCTACTTGTCTCTCTCCCAGTAACATTGTTTTATATCACAAACACGAAAAAAAAAATCACAAACACAATATAACTAGAAATTATTAGCACTGTATTTTTCAATTTGTTGAAATTATTAGGTACTTATTGTATTAATTGGCTCTTTTTATTAATACGAGAAAAGTGCACGTGTTGAGTAAATTTCATGGATAATTTTGTAAATTAAAGTAAACTTAATTTTATTATGTCATAAAATAGAGCAATTTAGCCCTTTATCACCTATTTAACTCATTAGTTTAATCTACCAGTTTAACCCCTTTTTTTAGCCGGTTTAATTCATTTTTATCAGTTTAATGTTTCTTTTTACTGTTTTACCCCTTTTTTTATCGGTTATATCTTGTTGTCGCTGTTTCTAAGATTTTGTAGATTCCTTTAGGTTTTTTTCCGTTTTAAACAATTTTTCTACCCGTTTTACCTTGTTTTTGTCGGTTAAACACTTCTTTTACTGAGTTCCCTCGTTTTCACCTATTTCGCAAAATTTTTTCACTGATTTTACATGTTCTTTTCACCAATTTCACATGAAATTTCATTGATTTCACATGTTTTCACCGACTTTACCCTTTTTCATTGACTCTATTAATTTTTTCATCAATTTCACCCATTTTTCACTTATATCGTCGTTTCACCAGCTTCTTACTTTTTTTTCACGAATTTCACCAGAATTTTCATCTATTTCATATGTATTTATTGAATTTAGGGGCAATATTTTACTGTTTTCACCCGTTTCACAAATTTCACCCGAATTTTCATCAATTTCAAATCATTTCAACCTTTTCCCACCGATTTACCCCTTTTTCACGAAAAGAATCCATTAAATTCGAGGTTATTCAGGTCTTGATATTATTGAATAATATTTTTTTAAAACTATTGAATATTCTTTGTATTTTTTTATTATAGTCAAAGTAGAATTACGTACCTAATTAAGTCATAAGTATTTTTTATTCATTCATATATAAGATACAATTCAATTTAAATTTTTTTAATATAATGATATTTAAGAGAATTTCATTTATTTTTTGTGTATTTAGAGTGTTTATGACTTATATTGTACTCTTTAAATTAACAGTTTCTTACTTATTGAGCTAATATATGATAATTATATATATATATATATATATATATATATATTTAGGCGGTATTTAATATAATAAAAAAGTTTTATAGTTCGTTCTTATCTATTATAAGAGAAGAAGATTAAAATTATAAAATTGATGCAAGAGATAATTTAAAAATTATATATATATATATATATATATATATATATATATATATTTAGGCGTTATTTAATATAATAAAAAAAATTATAGTTCGTTCTTATCTATTATAAGAGAAGAAGGTTAAAATTACAAAAATTGATGCAAGAGATAATTTATAAATTTTACGAGCTTAGGAGTTTATATAATAGATAAATATAATAAGATTTCATGTCTTATTATACATTTTCAATTACTTGTACATGTTTGTCAGTGAATTAGATATCACTTTACAACTTAAACAAGGGTATTTTAGTCCACACAAAAAAGTTAAATATTCATGCTTTTATTATAGTAGAGATAGAGATAGAGATAGAGATAGATATATAGATAGAGATTGTCATTGAATTAAATATCACTTTACAACTTAAATAAGGGTACTTTAGTCCACATAAAAAAGTTAAGAAATATTTTTGCTTATATATACATTTTCAATTACTTTTACATGTTTGTCATTGAATTAAATATCACTATACAACTTAAATAAGGGTACTTTAGTCCACACAAAAATGTTCAGAAATATTCATGCTTTTATAATAGTAGATAGATAGATAGATAGATAGATAGATAGATAGAGATAGAGATAGAGATTGTCATTAAATTAACTATCATTTTACAACTTAAACAAGGATACTTTAATCCACATAAAAAAGTTATGAACTATTCATGATTTTATAATAGTAGAGATAGAGATAGAGATAGAGAAATGTGAATTTGTCACTTTTTAAATACTAAGTTTTTTTCTTATTGGTTTATCAAAATGTTCTTTACTTTGAAAATTTGCATTGAGTTAAGTAAAATTATATATAAACATAATTGGCTTGATATTGAACTTTATATATACGAACTTTTCAAATATTTACTGACATGAAAAAGGGATTAAACAGAATGTTTCAAATTCCATGAGTTTAAACTTTAAGAGCTTTATGTCTCACGTAAAAGAGGTACATGCTAAAAGAAGATTGAAGGAATTATTACGGTAGGAGTTATATATATATCTCTTAAGTATTATGAACCTCTATCTAATTGTACTTCTTGAGTTTGTTTAAATTATTTTGTTATTTTATTAAAGCTCAAATTAAAATTTAAAATAAGTATATTTTTGTTGAAATGGAAAACAAGGGGAGAGAAGAAACATAAAACAAACAAGTTTTTCTATCAATTTTATATGGAAAATAGATGATATTTTGGGTTCACTTATTAATCTTCTTTCAGTTAATAAGTAGAACATGAATTTAATAAGTGTCAATTTTTCGTATTCTATTATCTTTAGGAAAACTAGATGGCAGAGAGTGCAGTATCTTTTTTGTGCAATCAACTTTCGATCTGTCTCCAGCCAGGAGGGAGAATTGTTGGGAGGATTGAAACAAGAGGTACAGTATATTCGAGACGAAATGATGCAAATGAAAGCATTCCTCAGAGTCGCTGATTCAAAAGAAGAAAATAACCCCCAACTCAAAGAATGGGTAAGACAAGTCCGCGAAATTGCTTACGACACTGAAGATGTTCTCGACGAACACGTGTTTCGATTTGCAATTCGTGGTGCCACTGGATTCCGTGGCCACATAAAAAAATATTATTACATGGTAAAAAATCATAAATCTCATCATCGAATTGCTTCTGAAATCCAAACAATTAAGCACAGGTTAGAAAATGTTTCAAGGACCCAACAGAGATACAAAGACATGGGTGGTGTCAATGATCTAGCCTCGAGCTCTACGCATATCAAAGATACAAGGTACGATGGCAGAGGCGATGCTCTCTTATTGGAAGAAGCTGATGTTGTCGGCATCGAAAAGCCAAAGAAAAAGCTTATTGATTGGCTTTTGCCAACCGATCAACTTGGACTCAAAGTCATCTCAGTTGTAGGCATGGGAGGGCTGGGTAAAACCACCCTCATTAAAAAGGTGTATGATGATGCTTTATTGAAGTCAAATTTCGATCACCATGTTTGGATTACTGTTTCAGAATCATTCAAGGTCGAACATCTTTTGGGAAACATTATTAGGCAGCTTGTTGATGAAGTAAAGAAGCCACCCCCTCAAGGATTGGAAGCCATGAACGAATATGAAATGAAAGAGTATATATATAAGTTTCTCCAGCACAAGAATTACATAATTGTTCTTGATGATATTTGGCAAATACTTGTCTGGGAAACTATGAGATATGCTTTTCCACGAAGAGATACTTTTGGCTGCATCATCATCACGACGCGTTATAGCAACATTGGCAATGCTGCATGTAGCGAGAATAACCGCTATGTCTATGAACTGGAACCTTTACCGAAAGAAGAATCAAAGATGTTGTTTTACAAAAAGGCATTTCAAGAAAGCTCATGCCCCCTTCATTTGAAAGAAATTTGTGAAAGAATCTTGAAGATATGTGCTGGTTTGCCACTTGCCATTGTTGTAATTGGTGGTCTCTTAGCCACCAAGAACAACAAAATGGAAGAATGGGAATTGTTCAGTCGTAGCCTTGGCGATGAATTTGAAGGAGAAAATCTCAAGAGAATGGATAAAATACTCTCCCTCAGTTATTATGATTTGCCTTATTATCTAAAGTCTTGCTTCTTGTACTTGAGTATATTCCCTGAAGACAACTCGATTCGAGTTGATAGAATTATGAAAATGTGGGTCGCTGAGGGATTTGTGCATCCAAAACAAGAGAAGACTGTGGAAGAAGTAGCAGAGACTTATGTACGGGAGCTTCTAGATAGAAGCCTAATCAAACTACACGAGACATATTCTGATGGAAGACCACTTGCCTTTCGGATTCATGACCTTATACGAGAGTACATTATTTCCCAGTCAAAAGAACAAAATGTTGCTGCTATATTTACTGGGCGAGGAGGAATGTTGTGGCCAGATAAGATTCGGCGCCTTGCACTTCATACTTCAGTGAACTACAAGGAAGAAGAATACGACAATTTGAAGTACATTCGCTCTCTTCTATGGCTGGGGTTTGAAGATGCAACAGAGTTTGCACAAATATTAGAGAAGGTGTTGGCCAATGGAGGTAGGCTATTAAAAGTGTTAAGATTAGAAAGAGCTCCAATTAATACAATCCCCAGTAAAGTTTTCAAATGTTATCTTCTCAAGTACTTGAACCTAAGTGATACGGCTATTCGACACATTCCAAAGTCAATCGAGAATCTCCAGAATTTGGAGAGTTTGGATCTCATTGGAACCAATATGATTGAATTACCGATCGAAGTTTTAAAGCTCCGCAAACTTCGGCATCTCCTTGCGTACAAGTGTGGAGACGATCCATCTATGTTCGACTATATACAAGGCGTTAAGGCTCCATATGAGATAGGGAGCTGCTTGTTGTCCCTGCAAACACTTTATTGTATCAATGCTGACGAGGTTGCAAGTGGCACTAAAATAGTTCGAGAAATAGGGAAGCTAACTCAGTTGCGGATATTAGGCATAAACAAGCTCAAAAGAGAAGATGGAAAGGAACTTTGCTCCTCCATTTCTAAGCTTATTAACCTACGTGAGTTATTAATTTCTTCAGCTGAGGAGAACGAGGTGATGGACTTGGATTACTCTCTGCTGTCACCTAATTCCACTTTACCATTTCTCCATACACTCCGCCTTCTTGGACGTATGGAGAAGGTTCCACAGTGGATTAATCCTAATTTTCTTCAAGGGCTCACTGAATTACATTTGAGATGGAGCAGACTGGAGGAGGATATTCTAGTATGCCTTGAAGATCTGCCCAATCTGATACGACTGGTTATGTTAGATGCTTATGAAGTTGAGGGATTGAGTTTCAAGGCCAAAGGTTTTCAAAGGCTCAAGAAATTAACTATGGAAAATTTAAGAGGAATGAGATGGATGAGAGTAGAAAAAGGTTCCATGCCCCTTCTTGAAGGGTTACATATTTGCGGAATGAAATTAATGGTGGAGGTTCAAGGAGGCATTGAGCATTTGACCAATCTTCAAGAGGTAGCATTTTATGATATGAGCAAGGAATTCCTGGTGAATCTTGAAGGTCAGAAAAGCAGAGAGGGGAAGGACTGGAAACTATCACACGTTCCCAAAGTTCATGTGGCATTTAAAGACATTCATGGAAAATATCGCTATTGCCCAGAGTTTGTCCAAGCCGATTCCTAGACCTCCAACATGTGTGGTGTGTTGCACCATTTACATTTTTTTGAATTCTGAAATACTTTGTTATGTTATTTGAATTTTTGAATTTTTTATTGTTGAATTTCTTATTCAGATTTTACTATGATATAACTGAGGATCTGTAGTTTTGTTTTTTCAATATTTTCTTTTTTTGGCTATTTGAAGAATTGATGAAGTGTGAAAGAATTTTATAACAGTCGCTAATTTTATTGTTGCTACTTATAGTAAGAATTAAAATGGTTCTCTGTTTATACAAAAAAAAAAAAAAAAAAAAAGAAAAAGAAAAAGAAAAAAGAGTTACTACAAATACAGTGGATTATTTTTTAACGCTAAATTTAGAATAAAAAGGAAAGATAATAAACAATATATGTTGAGGGAAGGAGAGCACATGAGATAAAATTTATCTCGATGATACGTGTTCCCTTAAAATTTAAGTTAAAATAATTTATTTTATTCAAGAAAATTTATCCTTTTTAATGAGTGAAATTCAACAACACCCCTTGGGTCTTGCCTAACTAAAAAAAGTTTTGTGTTATATTTATTAGCAAAAAAAGCACTGTACTTTTTTATATTATTACTATAAAATATCTCTCTCAATTCGAAATGACAATTTTACCCCATAAAGGGATGAAGAAAATCCCCTTAACTTAAAACATTACCAATAACCCCTCATAGCTTTAATATTTGCAATAAACCCCCTGTTTTTTTAAAAAAAAAATACTTATATTTTCATAAATTTGAAATTCACTTTAAAAAATTGGCAAAAAACTTATCTCCCAAAGTTACATATTATGATACTTTACCATTCATATGTACAAATTAAGCACTTTACCGGCTCAAATAATTTTATTTAATTTTTGTTCGACAGAAAATATACATGTGTCCTTTTTCAAAGTTAGTCACAAACTTCTTACAAGTCCAACTACTTCGCTTATTTAAAGATTTGTTTTCAGGTGGGGAAGGGTTGGACGGTGTTTAAGGTGCCGGAGGTGAAGAGAGAGGAATAGGTGGCGGCAATAATTGCAATTAACCCCTCCCAATTTTTACCTTTTTAGGTATTTTTTGCCCAATTGCAAATATTCCCTGAAGAGATAAAAATGATGACCTAAACGAACAAGTGCTTGAAGTGTGACCTTTTTCATTCAAAAACTAACGACCGAATGAAATTTAAAAAGGGTTTTTCAACATTTGTACGGAGTGTGTCTTTTTTTGAAAAGTTTGGTATAAAATGGATAAAATAGGCAAAAGTTTAGTATGAAAATTATAATTCCCTTGATTTTTTTTGGAAAGAGATCTGAAATTAATTAGAGACTAGAGAGTTTTCTTAAACATTTTAATTAAAGGGTTAATATTTAATTTAACATATGTTTATTTTTTTTAAATGTTCGATGCCACATCATCATTGGACATTTTGACCAGAAATTGTAGTTTAGATTTGTTGTTTATTTTTTTTAGTAGTTGAGATGTGATACTCATATACACTTATGTTCTATAAAATCTTATTTTATAAATACGCAAAAGAGTTACCTCAAATACAGTGGATTATTTTTAACGCTAAATTTAGAAGAAAAAAGAAAGATAATAAACAATATATTTCTCACTTCTGCAACCATTACTACGGTGTTGTTTGTGACATTGTTTGGAGTCACATGAATAATGTTCTTCATGTCAAATAACTGATGATAAATTGAGTAATTTGGCTCATGAGTTCATAGTTAGAAAAATATTGAATGTGCTGTTGGTTGTAAGAAAAGTTGCAAAATTTTGAAAATTAAGGCATGTAAGCTCATGAAATGAAGTTTGATTGGTTTAAAGATGTGATAACATTATTGAGTGTTGTCATTAATATTTAGATAATATATGGGACATTACAGTTTATAGAATTAGAAAAATATGAGAATGTACTAAAATATGGAATTACATTTATGATTTACATATGTTCATATAGGAAAATTAGTATCTACACCAGTGAATTTAATCCACTCGGGTGTTGGATGAGTACCACATGAGCATAAAAGGACAATATTTTGTCATTTCATGTCTATGTGGAATTCATCCAACCCCAATGGATTAAATCCACTAGTGTAGATGCCTGGACAGGGTATATTTTAGCACAAAATATGAATTATAAAGGGAGATAAAATCAACAACACAAAGGATTAGATGATTCAAGATTTTTTTTTCATGGTAAATCTATCTAGCTTCATTATCTTTTGTTTAATAGTGGATCATAAGCATAAACTTCAACTAACATATCCTAATTCATGTAAAGATTTTTTAAAATGAACAACATCTAGAAATGAATTCTCTTCAAATTAATTTTTTACCACATTCAGAAGACGTTAATTATGCCTTTTTTTTAACCTCCTTTGGGCTTTCAAAGTATTGGATGCATTGTACTTCAGCACCTGCAAAGAAATCAAGCAATTCAAATCAGTTGAGTCACAATTGAGCAAAATGAAGAAGAAGAAATTGAAGAAGAGAAATTAGGGATTTTAATTTAATCTTTTCCCCTTTGTAATTTGTAAATAGCCATTTATAACTTAAGGGTAGTTTTGTACTTTTACTTTAGGCGGTTAGATTAGTTTAGTTATGTATAAATAGGTTGTAGGTTCAATTCCAAAGAACAACATTCAGTTCATATATTTTTTTTTCCAGATCAATATTGCATATTATTTTTTCAGTTCAAGAAATTCTCTCAAATATTTCAAATCATCTTCTTCATGATTCTTTGAATTGTAATATGGTATCAGCAGTTTGATTCCTTCCTTATTTCCGCAGCGTTTCACGTTTTTACATATTGTTCTACTTGATCTCTTGATCATCTATTATCTTTTTGATCTTGTGATCAATTTCTTCACTGTTCTTGTTATTTCAAGACTTTTTCTTCTATGGCTTCTTCCGGTTCTGCCTCCTCTACCACCACTAGTTCCACTCGCCCTAAACCTCCTATGGAGGATCCATCCCATCCATTCTTTCTTCATTCTTCAGATTCCCCAGGAATCCTTCTTGTTCATCAGCCCCTCAAAGGAGACAATTATCCCTTCTGGGCTCGTTCAATGTTACTAGCCTTAAATGTTAAACATAAATTAGGCTTCATCAATGGCACCTTTCAAGATCCAGGGCCCCTTGATGAGAACCTTCAAATTGCGTGGTCAAGAAACAATGATTTGGTGATTTCTTGGATCCTAAACTCCGTCTCTCCTGAGATTCACTCCAGTATTATGAATACCACTTGTGCAAGGGATATCTGGAATGAGTTAAAAACCAGATTCCAACAAAGCAATGGACCAAGAAAGTTACAACTCCGAAGAGAACTTGCAACATTACATCAGGATCAACTTTCTGTCAACATGTTCTTTACCAAACTCAAGTCAGTTTGGGATGAATTGGCACTTTACAGGCCTATCTTGAATTGTTCTTCTTGTGACAGTGTCCAGAAAGTTCACAATCATAACCAGGAGGATTTTGTCCTTACCTTTTTACTTGGTCTTAATGATTCCTTTGACAATCTTCGCAGTCAGATTTTGCTTATGGATCCCATCCCTCACATAGACAGGGTGTTCTCCTTAGCAACTCAAGAAGAAAGGCAAAAACTCATTGGTCAGTCCAATTCTATTGACATATCCTCATCCATGGCTTTTACTTCTAAGTTCAACTCTCCTACTCAAAATTCTACACAACCACCACAGAAAAGATCATACAATCAATTTCAACAGAACACCAACTCTACTTCCTCTCAAAACCCACCCACCTTCAACCCTACTTTCAAAAAGAAAGATATTCCTATTTGTGCTCACTGTAATCTAAGAGGCCATACCATTGATAAATGCTATAAGTTGCATGGTTATCCAGTTGGTTATAAACCTCCTACCAATTCTAAACCAAGAAACACATATTCTACAAATTCTGTCAACAATTTTACTACACAGGATGCACAAAACACACAGAATCAGCAGCAAGCAAATCCACTTACCCCACTGCTCCAGAGTCTGAATCCAGAACAGTGTCAGCATCTCATGAATCTCTTTAGCACTCATCTTAACATCACACCTACACCTGATTCTACACCTGATAATGCACACATCTCCTGTGTATCAGGTATCTGTTCCACTTCTACTTTTCATAATGATTTTCCTATTTCTACTTCCTGGGTTATTGACTCAGGAGCAACTAAACACATTTGTTATAATATTTCCTTGTTTCATTCCTTAAAACCTATTACTAATGCCTATGTCATTTTTCCTGATAACAGCAGATTTGAAGTTACTCAAATAGGAGATGTTACTTTAAATTCTTTTTTAACACTGAAAGATGTCTTTTATATTCCTCATTTTAAATTTAACCTCATCTCTGTAAGTGAATTAATAAGTAAGAACAATCTCACTGTTAAATTTTCAAAAGCATATTTCATGATTCAGGACAACCTACAGAGGAAGATTGGAGAGGGTAGCTTATTAGATGGTCTCTATGTCTTACACCAAAGCTTCTCCCAGCATTATCCATGCAACAAAGTCTCTACTGTGGTGTGGCATAGAAGACTAGGTCACATGCCATTTAAAACTATGCTAAGAATAAAGCAATCATTAGGATTAGATTCTTTACATTCCTGTTCTAATTCAGTTCCTTGCTACATTTGTCCTCTTGCTAAGCAAAAGAGGCTCCCTTTTTCTGTTTCTGTTTCTCATACTACTGATGTCTTTGAGCTTGTTCATTGTGATATTTGGGGGCCATTTCATACCCCCACTGTTTCAGGTCAGAAATACTTTGCAACCATTATTGATAATTTTTCAAGGTTTACATGGATATGTTTGTTATCTAAGAAATCTGATACCTCTACTGTCATTCCTAGTTTCTTATCTATGGATAAAAATCAATTCAATAAATCAATAAAAACATTTAGGAGTGATAATGCTCCAGAATTAAAATTTCAAAATTTATTTAATGAACATGGTATATTACACCAATATTCTTGTGTAGAATCTCCACAACAAAATTCTGTTGTGGAGAGAAAACATCAACACTTGCTTAACATAGCTAGGGCTTTGTATTTTGAATCTAAGGTTCCTATATCCCTTTGGGGTGAATGTGTTTCAACTGCAGCCTACTTAATCAACAAGACTCCTACAAAGATTTTACAATATCAGACTCCTTTTGAAATTTTGTATAAAACACCTGTTGATTATAATTTCATGAAATCCTTTGGTTGTTTAGCCTTTGCCTCCACTCTAAAACAAGGTAGGACTAAAATGGACCCTAGGGCTAGGTTGTGTGCATTTATTGGTTATCCTATGGGCATTAAAGGTTACAAGCTGTTTGACTTAGCCACTAAAGAAATTTTTATTTCCAGAGATGTTGTCTTTCATGAAGACACATTCCCTTTTCATAACATACAACCTAAAAATGACTCACAGCCTTTATCCCCTGACAAACTCTTTCCTTTTCCTACCTCTACTAACTTTGACTCATTTCCTATTAATGATACTACTGATCCTATTCCAGTTACTACTGATTGTCCTGAAACTGATCCTATTCCAGTTGACAGCTCTGATTCTATCTCTACTCAAACCAGTAATGAAAATTTGGATTCACAGTCAGAAACAATTTTAAGGAGATCCAACAGAATTTCTATTAAACCTTCTTATTTAAATGACTATCTATGCAACTCTACAAATATTAATACTAGTGCTAGATATCCTATTTCAAATGTGGTACATTATAATAACATTTCTTCTTCTTTTAAATCTTTTTTGTTAAATATCTCTTCTGACCTTGAGCCTCAGTTTTACCATCAAGCCATTGGTAATCCAAAATGGAGAGAAGCAATGCATACAGAAATACATGCACTGGAATCCACCAATACTTGGTCTGTAGTACCTTTACCACAGAACAAAACACCCATTGGATGCAAATGGGTATATAAAATCAAAAGACACTCTGATGGGAGTGTTGACAGGTACAAAGCACGCCTTGTAGCTAAAGGCTACACTCAACAGGCAGGTATAGATTATTCAGAGACTTTCTCACCTGTTGCCAAAATGGTAACAGTCAAGGTATTGCTAGCTTTAGCAGCCTCCAAAGGTTGGGATTTGTATCACTTAGATATTGATAATGCTTTTTTGAATGGTGACTTACATGAAGAAGTCTATATGGACTTACCTCTAGGATATCCTAGATCACAGTCTAATCCTAAATTGGTTTGCAAACTTAATAAGTCACTATATGGTCTCAAACAAGCCTCTAGGCAATGGAATGATAAATTTAAAGATTGTTTGTTAGCCTATGGATTTTCACAGTCTAAGGCAGATTACTCACTCTTCACTAAAGGATCAGGTGATAACTTTCTTGCTTTATTATTATATGTAGATGATATTGTTTTATCTAGTCCTTCTTTTCAGTTAATTAATGATTTAAAAGTGTTTTTAAAATCTAAATTTAAACTAAAAGATTTAGGTGATCTAAGGTATTTTCTTGGGTTAGAAATAGCTAGATCATCAAAAGGGATTGTTATTTCTCAAAGAAACTATGCTTTACAAATTTTGGATGACACAGGTTATCTGGGGTCCAAGCCACTTACACTTCCTCTGAATCCTAAGCAAAGCTAAATTCTACAGATGGTGAACCTCTTCCAGATACAACTTCATACAGAAGATTGCTTGGCAGACTACTTTATTTAACCATTACAAGACCTGACATAAGCTATTCAGTTCATAAGCTTAGACAGTATGTCTCCCAACCAAAAACACAGCATTTACAAGCTGCCCATCATGTTTTAAGATATATCAAGTCCTCCCCTGGTCAAGGACTCTTCTATGCATCTGATTCTAATCTACAACTTAAAGCCTATGCAGATGCAGACTGGGCTTCTTGTATGGACACAAGAAGATCAGTAACAGGATTTTGTGTTTATTTGGGAAACTCATTAGTCTCTTGGAAATCCAAGAAACAAATCACAGTTTCAAAATCATCTGCTGAAGCAGAATATCGAGCCTTAGCTGCTGTATCTAGTGAAATAGTTTGGCTACATCATCTACTACAAGATTTTGGGCTTAATTCACATCAACCTACACGGCTTTTTTGTGACAATCAATCCGCAAGGCATATAGCTACAAATCCTATATTCCATGAGAGAACCAAACACATCGAAATTGATTGCCACTTCACACGAGAGCAGGTAAATAAAGGAATTATAAAACTAATGCCAATTCGTACTGAAGAACAGATTGCAGATATTTTTACGAAAGCATTACTGTTACCTCAATTTCGTCTGCTCATTTCCAAGCTTTCCCTTATCAATCTGTACGGTAAAGCTTGAGGGGGGTGTATTGGATGCATTGTACTTCAGCACCTACAAAGAAATCAAGCAATTCAAATCAGTTGAGTCACAATTGAGCAAAATGAAGAAGAAGAAATTGAAGAAGAGAAATTAGGGATTTTAATTTAATCTTTTCCCCTTTGTAATTTGTAAATAGCCGTTTATAACTTAAGGGTAGTTTTGTACTTTTACTTTAGGCGGTTAGATTAGTTTAGTTATGTATAAATAGGTTGTGGGTTCAATTCCAAACAACAACATTCAGTTCATATATTTTTTTTCCAGATCAATATTGCATATTATTTTTTCAGTTCAAGAAATTCTCTCAAATATTTCAAATCATCTTCTTCATGATTCTTTGAATTGTAATACAAAGATCATAAGTCTGTTTCCAACGGAATCATAATAATATAAGATTTAATTGCAAAAATATATGCTCAATGCTTTAGGCAATTTGAATATTGCTACTAGATGTGCATATGCTCAATGCTTTAGGCAACGGAATCACAATAATATATATTGTAGATTTGGATTAAAATTTTATTTTTTGTGATATGACGCGATTAATTTATTGAATTATTATTCTAAGTTGACAAACTTTTAAAATCAAAGTCGTCATTAAACTATTTCAAGAAAAACATGTTATTGGTCGTTTCTGATAAAAAAAAAAGGTGACAAGTCACTATTTCCTAAATCTAAAATATGGAAGATGAGTAAATTCCTAGATCTAAAATATGAACAAAATTATACCCATCAGGATCTTCCGCTGCGCAAATTTCCTGAGAAACGAAGTCATAGGCACGTAGGTTCAGGCTTCAACACTTAGCATCCCCCTCCTAATTTCCGACTGAGTTGACCATCAGAGTCAAAAAATTTAGGGGCAAAATAGGCAATTTATGTTTGAGTATTTGGTACTTTGCACCCCCGAAACATGATAAATTATGTTGGATGAAGATGAAGATGAAAGAAGACAAGTAATTAAGGGAAGGTTTTGATGATTTCCAAAACATCATAATCAGCTAAGTATGGAAAGCTTAGTTCCCTTAGAAGAATTTTGAACAAGTAAAAGAAGACATCAGAAGAGTTCAAAGTTCAAAGCTCAGAAGACTAGTGATCTCTTGCTGAATCAGCGAACAGAAGGGTAGATCATCAGCCGAGTCAAATCAGATGAGTTCAGTATTTGATCAGCAGAGTATCTATCAGCAGAGTCATTTTGATCAGCAGAGTAGAAGAGGTCAAGAGATTAGTCCAACGGTAATAAATGCACTTGGTGTAATAAATGCTGTAAGAGAAGGGTAGTAATGGCAAATGATTGAAGATATCCTCGGATCAGCAGAGTGCATTAAATGCAGCATTAAATGCGATGGACAGAAAGGTACTGTACACAGTACGGAATGCTGCAGGGAGCCGTTTCAAAAAGAGCTGAAGGATGGATTTGATTTGTGACTTGCCTTCAACGGTCATATTTTCATTTCCATGTATAAATAGAGCTGAATTTCAAATCGAGCAACAACACAACAACAATCAGAGATCGAAATTTTGAAGCAGAATTTCTCTAAGTCTCAAAAGCTCGAACAGCTCACTCGTCTGGTGGAAGTCATCTGTTGACAGAAACCCAGTTGAAGAAATCAGAAAAACATTATCTGAGTGATTTTGTAATAGCTGAGTGTTGTGCGAAGTGAGAATCCATCTGTGTGAGTGATTCTACTTTAGAGGATAGGTTTTCTTTGTGAATTCCTATTGTGAGCTTACAGCCTTCTCATTAGTTGTTTAGGTGTAAGTGGAGAAATATTGTAATCTAAGTGATTATAGTATAACCCGGAATCTGTGTGATCTGGAAGAGTGGACTAAAGGATTTCTATCCATATAACCACTATAAAAATTCTTTGTGTTATCTTGCATTTAAAGTTTTCTTGCACATTTTTAAAGTTTGCATTTTCAACACTTTGAATCAATCAAAAAGATTTTATAAGGAGTTTTAAGCTGGGGATAAAATCTTTCAGAACTTAGTTTACTTGTGAAAAACACTTTTAAAACAATCCGCTGCAAGTATACTCTTGGAAAACTGTTTTGCTGAAAAACAGCTAAGTCATTGTAAGAAGAGTGGTCAGTCGTCTGTTCAAGATTCGTTCACGATCAGATTAGTCTGCTTACTGTTCTTCATCAGCTTAGTCTGCTGACAGAAGACTGAAAAGTTTTTAAATTCAAAAATTTTCAGAGGTCTATTCACCCCCCCCCCCCTCTAGACCTCATCTGACCACTTGGGACCAACAAGTGGTATCAGAGCAGGTGGTTCATTAGAATCAGCTGCCTGATCAACGAGCTTGATCCGAGTGTTTTTCAAAGGTTTTCAAAAACTTTTCAAAAGAGCATCTTTTTGAAAAACAAAAACTTTTTGAAAAATGGATTGTATCAGCCATGTTCCCCACATTGCTGGTATGTCCTTTGAGGACTGGAAAATCAGAATGGAGATTTTCCTTGCTGCCTATAATGACAACATGTATACATGTATCATTAAAGGTCCATTCAGATTCACAAAGACCATAAAGATAAATGAAGTAGATACGGTTGTGGAGAAAGACCTTCATGAGATGACTCCAGAAGAGATAAAGCTTTACAATCTAGATAAAGTTGGGAGATTCATCATGACCAAAGCCCTGGATAATGATCGGTTTGACAAGGTCAAACATTGCAAAACTGCAAAGGAGATGTGGGACAAGGTCAGAGACATGAGTGAAGGAAATGATGCTATTAAAGAGCATCAGCTCAGTGTTGCATTGGAAAAGCTGGACAACTTCAAGATGAAGTCTGGAGAAACCATTGATCAGATGGATACCAGATTCACCAGAACTCTGAACGAAGTTTTGAAGCTGGGAAAGACTTTCACTGACAAAGAGATTTCTGTCAGAGTACTGAAGGCTCTACCTTCCAAGTTCAACATGAAAGTGACAGCAATGGAAGAATCAAGAGATCTGGGCAAGAT
The DNA here is from genome assembly GCA_038501285.1 of Penstemon eatonii. NCBI lineage: Eukaryota > Viridiplantae > Streptophyta > Magnoliopsida > Lamiales > Plantaginaceae > Penstemon > Penstemon eatonii. Next base: position 33,207,164 of record CM076713.1, read on the forward strand.
TTCTCTAACAGAGCTGTTCTCCGCACTCAAGGCTTATGAGTATAAACTGCCAAGGATGGGAATTGAAGAAACCTCAACTTCAGGACCCACAGCTGCACTTGTTGCTGCTGAAAACACCAGAAGACCAGCCCAAAGAAATGCAGAAATGGACTCATCTGATGAGGCCACTCTACTCAACAAAAAGGAGTACACTGCTGGAGATGTAGCATTATTGATGAACAACTTCAAGAAGTTCTATAAGAGAAAGATGAAAAATAAATACAATCATGCTGCTTCTACTTCTAAACCTAACTTTTCTTCTCAAGATAAAGAGGATTATAAATCAAAACTAATGTGTTACAACTGCAGGAAATTGGGACACTTCATCAAAGACTGCCCATATCCAAAAGCAGAAAAGTACACTGAAGAAGAGAAGAAAGTAAGAAAAGAAAGAAAGCATCAGAGAGGGAAAGCTATGTTGGCTGAAGCAGAAAAGCTTGCTGCTGTCTACTCATCTGATTCAGACTCAGACTCGTCTGATGAAGAATCTTCTGATGAAGAAAAACCTGCTCTCCTGTGCCTGATGGCAAAGGACTCTGATGACTCTGAGGATGAGGTAACTCCTCTTAATGATGAATTATTTAATTCATTTGAACAAATGATGCTTAACAATACTGGTATTGCTGAAGCATACAAAAAGCTTAAGGAAGAGATGATCCTGCTAAAAGAGCAAAATAGTTCACTGAAACTCTTAGCTGAAAAGCCAAGGGAATCAGCTGAATATAAACAGCTTGAGCAAGAGCATGAATCTCTGAAAGCTGAATGTGAGGTTTATAAAGGAAAAATCATGGAACTTGAGAAAATCATTGAGTCTCATGATAAGTCTACTGTTGCATCCATGCATACATCTAGTAAACAGGAGACACCTTTAGAAAAGGAAAAATTAGAGTTGAACCATACTGAAAAATTTGTATCAGCTGACAATAGTAAGGTCATTCTGTATGTTCAAACTTCTAAACCGACCTCATCTGAGAAAGTGGTAAAGGAGAAGAAATCTCCTAAGGCTAAAAAGAGCAAAGAGCCTAGTGTAGGAAATCAGACTAGTAAGACCAAACAGCAGAGTCCTAAGAAGTCTGCTGATAAAGCTAAATTGAACCAGTCTGTTGGTAAATCTAAGTCTAAACAAGTTGAGCAAGCATCTAGTAAACCAAAGAAGCATAAGAATAAGAAAAATCAAAATGCTTGGTATGGAAATGAATCATATTATGTGCATCCTGCTGCATATCATCATATGTATCATGCACCTCAGTTTCCTAATTACTATGCACCTTACCCTGCTCATCCAATGCATGCATATCCTGCATATCATGCACCTTACCCTGCTTATGAACATTATTCATATCATACTGATCATCAACATGACTTATCTGATAGCTATGATAAAAATGAAACTGTTCATGCTCCTAAAACTCCGAAACCTAAGAAGCCTAAGACTTCAACATCTTGGGTTGTCAAGGGTGGAACTAATCCTTCAGGACCCTCTCAATAAGGGTACCTAAAACAATTTTATTTTTGTTTTGTAGGTTAGGATTAGGAGTAGGAGTAAAGTAGAGAAGATTTGGTACTTGGACAGTGGATGTTCAAGGCACATGTGTGGAAACATACATGAGTTGACTGATGCAGTTGCTGTGGATGGTCCAAAAGTCACTTTTGGAGACAGCAAAGAAGGCAAGATTAAAGCTAAAGGAAGATTAATCAAGGGAAACATAGAGATATCTGACGTCTCCTATGTTAAAGGCCTAAAATATAATCTGCTGAGCATAAGTCAATTTTGTGACAAGGGATATTCAGTCATCTTCTCAACAGATAAGTGCTACGTTGAACAAATTGGTACAAAGAAGGTAATCTTATCTGGAAGACGACAAGGAAATGTCTACATAGTTGACTGGAATTCTGTTGACAAGAATTCAAGTGTTTGTTTGGTGGCATCTGCACCAAGTGAAGTCAGTTGGCTATGGCACAAGAGGATGAATCATTTAAACTTCAAGACCATAAACAGATTAATCAAGAATGATTTGGTAGAAGGGATTCCAAAAGCAGTCATGAGCAAAGACAAGCTCTGTGACGCCTGTCAGAAGGGTAAACAAATCAAGTCATCTTTTAAAGAAAAGAAGCACCAATCGTCTGGAAGGATATTGGAGCTGTTGCATATGGACTTATTTGGACCCATTGATCCAGTCAGCAATGGTGGAAAGAAATACTGCCTAGCTGTTGTGGATGATTATTCAAGATATACTTGGGTGATTTTCATGAAGAAGAAAAGTGAAACCAAGGAACATCTTACCAATCTGATGGAACTGATCCAGAATGAAAAGAGTATTAAGATATTGAAGATCAGATCAGATAGAGGGACAGAGTTTACAAACTCTACTGTTGAAGAGTATTGTAATATCAAAGGAATACATCATGAGTATTCTGCTGCCAGAACCCCTCAACAGAATGGTGTTGCTGAAAGGAGAAACAGAACACTAAAAGAAGCTGTCAGAACCATGATAGCTGAAGCCAAGCTGCCTCAAAGATTTTGGGCAGAAGCAACAAACACAGCATGCTTCACCCAGAACAGATGTATGATCAACAAAAATCAGAACAAAACTCCATATGAAGTTTGGAACAATAGAAAACCAAACATTCATTACTTTAAGATTTTTGGTTGTAAATGTTTTGTATTGAATAATGGGAAAAATCACCTTACTGCATTTGCAGAAAAGGCTGATGAAGCTGTTTTCGTAGGATACTCTACTGTTAGTAAGGCTTATAGAGTTTTTAACAAAAGAACATTACTAATAGAAGAATCTATCCATGTAGTATTTGATGAGCCAAGTCAATCTTCTGAAAAGAATCAAAGTGTAAATCAAGATCTGTCTGCTGATTTACAGAAGTTAGACGTTGGAAGAAATGAAGAATATGTTCCCATCATACTACCTAATCTAAGTTCAGCTGCTAACTCAAGTGCTGTTCAAAATCACAGTGCTGATTGTCTAACAGACGAGTTGCAAACAGCTGACAGACCAGAGACTGTTCAACAGACGGCAAATGTTCAACAGACTACTACTGGAACTCCAACAGTAGTGTTGCAAGATCATAACAGAGGACAACATCCTGATTTGCAACCTGATCTCAGATGGCTCAAGAATCACCCTCCTGAATTAGTTATTGGTGATCCTTTAGATAGAGTGAAAACAAGAAGAGCAGCTGCACAAGATGCTATGTTTGTCACATTCCTATCTCAAATAGAGCCTAAACAAATTGAAGAAGCTCTCAATGATTCCTTCTGGATAGAAGCTATGCAAGAAGAGTTGAATCAATTTGAAAGGAATGAAGTCTGGTACTTAGTTCCTAGACCAAGTCATCAAAGAGTAATTGGCACTAAGTGGGTATTCAGAAATAAGATGAATGAAGATGGTGTTGTCACCAGAAACAAAGCAAGACTAGTGGCCAAGGGTTATTGTCAAGAAGAAGGAATTGACTTTGATGAAACTTTTGCACCAGTAGCAAGACTTGAAGCAATCAGACTGTTTCTAGCCTATGCTGCTTACAAGAACTTCACTGTCTATCAAATGGATGTGAAGTCTGCTTTTCTAAATGGAGAATTGCAAGAAGAAGTGTATGTTGAACAACCTCCAGGATTTGAAGTCTATCAAGAAGAGGACAAAGTATATCGTCTGAAGAAAGCCTTATATGGACTGAAACAAGCTCCAAGAGCATGGTATGATACCCTATCTGATTTTCTTTTAATTAAAGGATTTCGAAAAGGTAAGGTAGATAAAACCTTGTTCACAATTGAATGGGAAAACCATATATTACTTGTGCAAATATATGTGGACGATATTATTTTTGGTTCAACTAACCAACAGATGTGTGATAAGTTCTCCAAGCTGATGCAGAACAAGTTTGAAATGAGCATGATGGGTGAACTTAATTACTTTCTTGGATTGCAAGTTAGACAGTTGCCTGATGGGATATTCATCAGCCAAGCAAAGTACACAAGAGATCTGTTCAAGAAATTTGGTATGGAAACTAGCTCAACAGCTACCATTCCTATGTCTACAAGTCTTCGTTTGGATAAAGATGAAGATGGCAAATCAGTAGACATAACCAAATATAGAGGCATTATTGGTTCATTGTTGTATCTAACAGCAAGCAGACCTGATATAATGTACTCAGTTGGAGTCTGTGCAAGATTTCAATCAAACCCCAAAGAATCTCATCTCTTAGCTGCCAAGAGGATATTGAAGTATGTTAAAGGCACTCAAGAATTGGGATTGTGGTATCCTAGAGAATCTGGATTTGAACTAGTTGGCTATTCAGATTCAGACCTTGCTGGCTGCAAGATTGACAGAAAGAGCACAACAGGTGCCTGTCAGTTCTTGGGCAGTCGTCTGATCTCATGGATGAGTAAGAAGCAAACCTCAGTTTCTATATCTACTGCTGAAGCTGAATATATAGCTGCTGGAGCCTGCTGTGCACAGATACTTTGGTTGAAGCATCAACTAGAAGACTACAACATTAAGATCAGTGGAATTCCAATCTACTGTGACAATACAAGTGCAATCTCTCTTACCTAGAACACTACAAGTCATTCAAGGACTAAACATATTGAGATTAAACATCATTTCATTAGAGATCATGTTGAAAAAGGCAATGTTTTGATTGAGTATGTTCATACTGATAATCAGATTGCTGATATCTTCACCAAACCTCTAAGTGAAGCAAGGTTCTCAACTCTAAGAGCTGAGTTAGGATTACTTAACCTGGATGCATAAGCTGAGGGGGAACTCATCAGAAGACTGGAGTTCAACAGCTTAGTCATCAGTTACTTAATTCAAGAATTAACTTTCAACAGACTAGTTAACTTATGAATTCTTAAAGACAGGGGGAACGTGTAAGACTAGCGGTACTTCTGTTCTAAAGATGAAATCTGTTAATGTCAGTTAGTTGAAGTTAAGTTTGTCAAGAAGACGTATTCTTAATTCTTGAAGATTGAAGATTATTTTATCTTGCTGGATTGACAAACAGCAGAGGAAGATTACTAGCTATTGGCATTCTCTAGTAATATCAGATAACAGATCACTCGTCTGTCAGATAAGTTTAACTCTACTCATCTGATACCTTATATAAGCATGGTCATAAAACGCATTATTAGTAACACGCTTTTATAAGTAAACAGATTAGTGTCGATAGAGTTTCCCGCCCATCTGACATTAAAATAATAAAATTGAAATCCGCGACTCTCATCCGCACGATTAAAAACTGTCAGATTAGATCAACGGTTTAAATAAATCACGAAAACCAAATCAAAAGGAAACCTATAAAATCCGATCTGAACAGCATAGTCGTCTTACGCACTCAAAAATTCTCAAACTTTCTATCTCTCAAACCCTCTTGTTGCGAAAGTTCACTATTTTGCAGAATTTACTCACAAATCTCAGAAATGGACAAAGTTATTGAAGGAAGATACTTCAACTACAGCAAATTCCATTTCTCTGGCACCGATTTGATGCGCGCTTTACTGGAAAAGATCAAGGAAGCATCTTTGGTCCCAGTCTTGGAAGCACACGAAGATAGGGTTTATCTTGAAGATGTATACCACTTCTACAATTCCAGGGAGTTCAACGATGATGACACCGTTATGACTGCTGTCATAGGTGGTAAGAAAATCGCTGTATCTGCTGCTGTTCTTAATGAAATTTATAAGTTGACAGACAAGGGAGGAGATGTGACCTCGTTAGGGTCAGAAAAAGAAGAGGAATTTTGGAGAATTTGTGCTAAGAAGGGAGAGGAAATGACTGGGACTTTAATGAAGACCCAGCTGAAGGATGAATACCAAAGATTTGCTGATATCATAGCAAAGGTTTTGGATTGTGCTACGGGTTCTCTGGATGGCCTACCTAGAAGAAGGCTTCACACTATGATTTGCATTTACTATGGGATGAAAGTGAACTGGGCTGCTCATGTTTATGAGCTGTTAAGTGACAAAAGGCATTCTCATGCCATTCTGCTGAGTAACTTGTTTGCTTCTCTGCATTGCCCTATGGGTGGAGGAAAACAAACCCATGGAAGCAAAGAATTCAAACTCTACGAACCAGTGAGGCAACTGGTGGAAAAACCAAAGAGAAAAGCCCCCAAACAGTCTAAGAAGACTCCTTCTAAGAAGAGCAAGAAGGAAGGTCAGACTAGTCAGTCTGCTGAGCCAACAGCACAGTCTGCTGTTGTGGCTGGATCAGCAGAGCCCGAAATTGAAGTCTCTAAGAAGGTGGTAGATGACTTCACTGTTGAAATTGAAAATATGAAGACAGGGTCATCCTCTGAAGGAACTGAATCTGAAGAGGAAATTCCACTCCAAAGATTGAAGAGACTAAGGACTAGGAGTGAGGCAAGGGGACCTCCTACTGCCAACCCCCCTGCTATCAAGAAGATTCCTAAGTCAAAGGCCAAGAGAAAGGTCACTTTCCCTGAAGAGCCTGTTGGAACTGTAAGAAAAACAACAACTGAGGCAGAAAGGCCATTAAATGTTGAAGAACCAGTTGTTGAAGCTGCTAAGGCTGCTACTGCTGAGCCTGAAAGTGTTACTACAGTTGAAGTGACAACAGAAGCCTCAACTGCTGCACTATCTGCTGATGTGGAAAAGGAACAACAGACTAGTACACCACTAGAGGGAGAAATTCTGTTGATACATCCTACTCCAGTTGCTGCAACACCTATCCAAGCAGTTGAAAGCCCTGAATCTAGAAGAAAGAGGTTAGGCAAAACCTCAACTTATGTGACTGCTGCAGAGAAGATGAGACTGGATGCTGCTGAAAAGCAAAGGATTGCTGCTGAGAAAGCAGAAGAAGATAGGCTGAAAAGCCTAGAACTGAAAAAGCTGGAGGAAGAAGCCAGCAAAATGACTCAAGAGCAGAGAGATGCTTTTGAGGCAGCAGAGTTGGCTGCTGTCATTGAAGCAAGCATCAAGGATGCTCATGGTCCTCAGCGTACTGGTGGGATAGTTATTGGTGAGCAAAGAGATCCAAGCAAACCAATCCCAGCTATGCCTGCACCTAAGATTAAAGAAAAGAGAAGAGAAGAAATAAGATTATCTCTTGAAATTGTCAGGGAAGACCCTGCAATTTTTGAAGAATTTCTCAGAAGACTAGACGCTGAAAATGAAAGAGTCAACCGTCTGACACTCTTCCATTCTGAAAAGATTAAATACAACAGATGGAGAGAATTCAGATTAACAAAGAGTCCTGCTGAAATGGCCAAGTGGAAAGAATTCAAGGCTACAGAAGATTGGGTATTGAAGTGGCTTGAGACAAATTCACTCATTCAAGCACTTGATTCAGAATTCTTTCTGGACAGGTTAAGGATGAGGACATGTCACATAGTCAAGGAAGAGGCCAAGAAGATCTTTGCATCCATTCCTGAGGATTTTGATGACTCTGTAGATCTCAAAGAAAGATCTATTAAGCTAGCTATTGCTCAAGCAATGGAGCTTTGGGCCAAGAAAGCAAGGAAGCTAAGAGGACAACCAAGCTCACTGGTCCCACTTCCTAACATCAAGCATATTGTCTATGGTCCAAACATCAGACCCTATGAAGAGCTGCCTGAGGAACAATCATCTACTTTTATTCCTCTTGACAACTTTACTTGGATTTGTAACAGGTCTGCAGTGGACAATGAAGGTTTGATGAGGACAGTTGAAACTGTCAAGAAAACAATATCACCTGCTGATGGAGAGAAAGATAAGTCATCTGATCAACTAAAGCAAATTGAGGGTACTTCAGACCCATCTGATCAAGACAAAGTACAGGATGATAAGTCTGATGCTGCTGATGAATCAAAGAAGGAAGAAGAAATTCCAGCAGATCAGTTAAAGGAGAAAGAAGTTGCTGATAAAGGAGATGATCAGGCTAAGGAGAAGGAAAGCACTCCAAGTCTTGCTGATAGCTCAGCAGATCAGTCTCTTGCACTGACAACTCAACCAACAGAGCAACTTACCAAAGAAACACCTGCTGCTACAACAGAGACAAATCTGTTAGACTCCATTCATCAAATGTTTACCAAATCCATGAAGGAGATGAAAGAAGAGTTAAAAGCAGAAGTGTTAGCTGCTGTTCATCAACCTATTCAGAAGGTTGCTGCTGCTGTTCCTACTGATTTAATGAAAGATACTGCTCAAAATGTACAATCTATATGTCAGGATATGGATGTACTTAGGAGAAGGACACAAAGCACTACTGAAGGTTGGAAAAATATTGAACAGACAGTTGAGTTGGCACTCCAAGCAGAAGATGAAGTCATGGGCAACATGATGAAAGACTTCACTGCTTCATCAAATTGGATTCTGGGAACTCAAATCCAATTAGGTGATCAAGGAGAAGATCTGCTCAAGGAGATGAAAGCATTCAAAGCCAATCAACTTAAACAGCAAGCTCAGATCAATGCAATGGAAGAGAACATCAAACTTCTATGTGATTCTCTTCTAATTACACCAGTTGTACCACAATATCCATCTATTCCTGCTGATGATGACAAAAAGGGGGAAGAAAGGATATTTGGACAGATGAAAGTTGGAACTTCCTATGAAAGAGTCAGAAGATCTGTTGAAGAGGAAGAAGACAACCAAGATGAAGCAACTGAAGTGTTAGAAGAATCTGCTGGTGAGACTGCTAAAAACATGGAAGATTCAAGCAGACCAACAGATAAGAGAATAACAGAAGAAGAAGACCAAGCTGAAGAGGAAGAATCTGAAGCAAAAGCCAAGTCAGACAAAGAACTAGCTGCTGCCAAAGATTCAGCTGAGGAACAGCTTGATCCAGATGCCAAGAAAAGGAAGTTAGAGCTGCTGAAGAAAAGATTCATGGAAAATTTGGAAGCTGAGACTTCTAAATTATCTGAAGAAGAATCTGAGAAAGAAGACAAGGAAGAAAAGAAGACAGAAGATTAGCTTGGCTAGATTTTCTTTATATTAAAAATCCTTGTAATCTTTTAAAGTATTTTGTACTTTTCATCTTTCAACTTGTAAAATGTAATCAGATTATTATCTATAAAATTGCAAGTTTGACTCCAACACATCATTTCTATCTCAGAAATTTTTGAGGATCAAAACTTTAGTTTAGGTACAGGTACTTAGCTGGAGTTTTGTCATCATCAAAAAGGGGGAAATTGTTGGATGAAGATGAAGATGAAAGAAGACAAGTAATTAAGGGAAGGTTTTGATGATTTCCAAAACATCATAATCAGCTAAGTATGGAAAGCTTAGTTCCCTTAGAAGAATTTTGAACAAGTAAAAGAAGACATCAGAAGAGTTCAAAGTTCAAAGCTCAGAAGACTAGTGATCTCTTGCTGAATCAGCGAACAGAAGGGTAGATCATCAGCCGAGTCAAATCAGATGAGTTCAGTATTTGATCAGCAGAGTATCTATCAGCAGAGTCATTTTGATCAGCAGAGTAGAAGAGGTCAAGAGATTAGTCCAACGGTAATAAATGCACTTGGTGTAATAAATGCTGTAAGAGAAGGGTAGTAATGGCAAATGATTGAAGATATCCTCGGATCAGCAGAGTGCATTAAATGCAGCATTAAATGCGATGGACAGAAAGGTACTGTACACAGTACGGAATGCTGCAGGGAGCCGTTTCAAAAAGAGCTGAAGGATGGATTTGATTTGTGACTTGCCTTCAACGGTCATATTTTCATTTCCATGTATAAATAGAGCTGAATTTCAAATCGAGCAACAACACAACAACAATCAGAGATCGAAATTTTGAAGCAGAATTTCTCTAAGTCTCAAAAGCTCGAACAGCTCACTCGTCTGGTGGAAGTCATCTGTTGACAGAAACCCAGTTGAAGAAATCAGAAAAACATTATCTGAGTGATTTTGTAATAGCTGAGTGTTGTGCGAAGTGAGAATCCATCTGTGTGAGTGATTCTACTTTAGAGGATAGGTTTTCTTTGTGAATTCCTATTGTGAGCTTACAGCCTTCTCATTAGTTGTTTAGGTGTAAGTGGAGAAATATTGTAATCTAAGTGATTATAGTATAACCCAGAATCTGTGTGATCTGGAAGAGTGGACTAAAGGATTTCTATCCATATAACCACTATAAAAATTCTTTGTGTTATCTTGCATTTAAAGTTTTCTTGCACATTTTTAAAGTTTGCATTTTCAACACTTTGAATCAATCAAAAAGATTTTATAAGGAGTTTTAAGCTGGGGATAAAATCTTTCAGAACTTAGTTTACTTGTGAAAAACACTTTTAAAACAATCCGCTGCAAGTATACTCTTGGAAAACTGTTTTGCTGAAAAACAGCTAAGTCATTGTAAGAAGAGTGGTCAGTCGTCTGTTCAAGATTCGTTCACGATCAGATTAGTCTGCTTGGGACCAACAAATTAGCACTTTGCACCCCCAAAACAGAATTAGTAGTTAGCATCTCCGATACAAAAAATTAGCACTTAGCACTTTCAAATTAAGAAGAACTCAGCAACTAGCACTCCTCATTTGTTTAGGCAGAGTTGACCACCAAGGTCACAAAAATCTAGGGGCAAAATAGGTAATTTATTTTTTTTATTTCTTAAAATTTGCAGAATACGATTATGAATACTAAAATACTCATTTCCTTCTCGATTTTTTTTTTTCAAGAATATAAATATATATACTGTATTAGGTTAAAAATTTATATTTGTGGTATGATTAGAATAATTTATTGGGTTATTATTGACAAACTTCTAAAATCAAAGTCGTCATAAAATTGTTTCTAGAAAAAACATAACATTGGTCGTTTCTGATAAAAAAAAAAAAAAAAAAAAAAACTTGACAAGTCACTATTGCACCGGCCTTTCCAGAAGCGCAGCCACCATAAAATATTGAACAAGTTGTTAATGTTTGATTACGTAATTTTAAATGACTTCAATAATCTGACCAAGCACAAATAGAAGACTTAATTAAACTAATTCAATCCGAAGAATTAAAGGCTATGTACTGCTAGATAGCTTTTTGCATCTATTCTGAAAGGAAATCAATAGAATTTTATAAATACAAGGCTATGTAATCACGAGGACATGCACATATTTTAGAGGTATGTATTTTCTTATAATGTCAGCCATCATCAAAATTAATAATATTCATGAATCAATATTAATATATCAAAAATAAATACTATATTGATTCACTAATAGATTTGTTTTCTGCTGCAGTTTCTCTTTAAAGCATATTGATTTGCATCTTCAACAATTTTTTTGGAGGCAAGGAATATTGATCCATGATCTACTTTTAACTTGTTATCTTATAGTTTGAGTATATATATAGTCTAATTGGAGAGAGGGAGATACAGTGACAACATATACATATATTGTCAGTTAATATTCACTTTCCTTCTTTCCCCTGTGCCTCTTCCCAATATACAACATCCATTAACCTTTTATCAACAAATCAATAATAGACTTAAAAGCACTGGAAAAATATAAAAGAAAAGCATTCAACATCATTTCACTATCATAATTATAAAAACTAGTGATATTTTCTAAGAACATTTAATTTGACATTTAACAACATTGAATACTATTTATCTTTACAAAGCAATCCCATCAATTCAAAGCATAAGTAAAGGTGAAGAAATTAGTACAAAAGGTCTATGAAAATAAAAGCAATACCGCAAAGTTTCAACAATATAATCAAAATTATCCAAGTACCTCAACAATGAGCTGAATGAACAAGCAAAATCTGAAATTCAAGTGAGAATTTTAAATTAAATAAAAATCAGATTCATGTCTACTATAAGTCCATAAAAATAAAAGTATGTAATGACTAAGGAAAAAAATCAGTACTTATTTTAGTAAAGTAAAATCTAATTAACATTGGTACGTATTTAACAATTACAAAACTAATCATTATTCATATTGCAACCACGAGTAAACAATGACATTTTCGTCCTCGTGCATATCAATTCTCTCCCAAAAAAAAAGTAATAATATCAGATTATTTAAAATCTTACCTAAAACCTAATTAAACTTTTCCTTGATTTTCTTGTTCCTCTTTGACTCTTTCTTTTTTTTTAATTGACTGACCTCTTTGACTCTCTCTAAGCAACATAATAAAAGTAACTTTTATGTTAAATTCCCTGAAATTTCAAAAGCATGGCTAGAAAATATGCCTCGAAATTAAGTAGTATTGTATCAACAGGGGTGTAATCGAGCCGAGTAGTGTCAAAGGACATACTGTTCAAGCTTGATTTGATTTTTATTGAGCTTTGAACTTGGTTTGATTTTAAATCGAGCCGACCTCAAACGAGCTTTTATATAACGAGCTCGAGCCGAGTATCGAGTAGCTTGATATTTTACATGTAGTTTTTAAATTTTTAGCTTATCGAGTCGAGCTTCAAAAGTTATCGAATGAAAAATTAATTATTTTTAATTTTAATAAAATAAATAGATAAATTTGAATTAAAAATAAAAAAATAAAAAAACATATCCCTATTGTATTGAACCCCATCCCCCCACCCCCCACCCACCCACACCCAACACACCTCCCCAACACCCGCACAGTACCCATCTTACCCCGTCCCTTCTCTGGGAAGGGAAAGGGATGTGTAGGTGTTGGTGGATATTGGGGGGAGGGGGGAGGGGGGAGGAGGAGGAGGGGAGGGAGTATATTTTTTTTTTTTAGAAAAATAACACTAAAAATGTTTCTAAAATATTTTTTATGATATCAAAATGTGTCATAAGAAATTAACGCTATAAGGTGGTAATTTTAATGATTCCAATAATCTGGGGATAGTTTGTGTATTATACTGAACTTGAAGGATGGTTAATGTAATTAGACTAAACTCGAGGGGTAATTTGGATAATTTGAAAAAATAGGAAAATCATATCAATGGTATTATTGGAATAAAAAGTTATTTATTTATGACATCAATATGTGCCGTCAAAGATTAACATTGTAAGGTGATAAACTTAATGGATTTAAGTGTTTTTATTCATGTTTATGAAGACAAAAACGCCCTTATTCAAGGTCTAAATTAATATTGATGAAATATAATTAGACATGGATTTTTCTTAGATTTTCACATTAAAATTTTGGTAGAAAAAAATTTCTACACTACATGAAAGTGAAGAAAAACATTATAACTTACTTTAATGCTACCAAACACTATATTGAAAACTAAAAATTACCTTTTCTTTCACTTTCCTGACAAGAACACCAATACAAACATTATCATACTTTTATAAGTATTCATGATACGTCATAAATTTCTGAAAATGAAAAACATATTTATTTGTACTATAAAATTTGGTTCAATAATAATTTATAAATTTTTATATATTTAAAATGTAATGTAGAAAAAAATTACGTAAATTTTTATGACATATACTCATATAATTTATGCCTTTTAAATACAAATAAAATGCAAATTCAGAAAGTTAGTGAAAATTTTGAAATTATCTTTTACATCAATTTTTATAATTTTAATCTTCTTCTCCGACAACACATAAAATTGAACCATAACAAATAAAATACTGTTATTTTAAAGATGTTGGTCCAAAGTGGTCAGATGAGGTCTAGAGGGGGCTGGGGGGGGGGGGGGGGGAGGGGTGAATAGACCTCTAAAACTTTTTATCAAATTTTAACTTTAAAACTTTTCACTTAACTATAAGCAGACTAAGCTGTTCTAGAACAGTAAGTTGACAAAGCTGATCGCGAACAAATCTTTGAATAGCTTGGTTGACCACCAGTTTGATAATTACTTAGCTGATTTTAGCAAAATCAGTTTTAATACCAGAATACTTGCAGCGGATAATTTTAAGTGTTTTTCACAAGTAGCTTGGTAGAATGAAAGTTTTTATCCCCAGTTTTTACAACTTCTTTTAAAATCTTTTGGTTCAGTTCGTATGTTTGAGTTCTTTTGAAAGTAAGCAAGGTAAAGAAACTATGAATCAAACACACAAAATTTTATAGTGGTTATATGGATAAAGATCCTTTAGTCCACTCTTCCAAGTCACACAGATCTTAGGTTACAATGTTAACGGTATACAATGCTTGCGCCGATCAACAAATGAAAAGGCCACAAGTGCGCAGTAAGAAATCACAAAGAAATCCTACTCTCCGAAGCTAGATCACTCACACAGATGGATCTACACTCCTCACGCTATTTTCAGTATAGGAGCTCACAAAGAAAACCTACACTAAGAAGCTATATCACTTCACACAGATGGATATACACTCCTTTCTTTTCTCAGTTGAAAGTCACTCAGACAGACAACACTAGTTCTCTGTTCTTCAACGAAAAGCTTCGTCAACAAATGACTGGGCTTGTGATCAGACGACTCAACTGATGGATCTCGCTCTTAAGATGTGATCTTGAATTGTGCAAGTCTCTTTTCAATCTTCAGTTAGTCTTCTATTTATACTCCGGATTTAAATTTCTGCCCGTTGAAGGAAGGCGAAATTACTCTTTAACCCTGAGCAACGGTCTTATTCTCTGACGTCAGCTTTTGCTTTTGCAGACTGTCTTCTGTACACTCTGTTGTACGGATGTTCACTTTATGTCCAGTCGCATTTAATGCACTCAGCTGGTTACCGTTGATGAGTTTACTTCACCGACTTCACTTCACTGATGGGAACGCTCGGCTGATGACCACTCTCCTGATGATCACTCGGCTGATGGCTACTCGGCTGATTCAAGAATGAACACATCTACCTAGACTCGGCTGATGATAACCAATCTGATATCCCACTCGGCTGATTCGGTTACTTCGCTTCAAGACCTTGAGATAGGTTTCACTAAGCTGTTCTTAGTTGATGACTTAACCTTTTGATCTTCAAAACCATTATTGCATTTTTGTCATCTTCAAAACCTTCTCTAATTTATACCAACAAAAGATATAGTACAATACAAGTCATCAAGTTGTATCATTTAATTTGTATAAAAAAGAAGTAGCATCATTTAATTTATTTAGTATGATATAAGTATAAACACTCCTATCAATGCTTGCGCCGATTAACAAATGAAAAGGCCACAAGTGCGCAGTAAGAAATCACAAAGAAATCCTACTCTCCGAAGCTAGATCACTCACACAGATGGATCTACACTCCTTACGCTTTTTCAGTATAGGAGCTCACAAAGAAAACCTACACTAAGAAGCTATATCACTTCACACAGATGGATATACACTCCTTTCTTTTCTCAGTTGAAAGTCACTCAGATAGACAACGCAAGTTCTCTGTTCTTCAACGAAAAGCTTCGTCAACAAATGACTGGACTTGTGATCAGACGACTCAACTGATGGATCTCGCTCTTAAGATGTGATCTTGAATTGTGCAAGTCTCTTTTCGATCTTCAGTTAGTTTTCTATTTATATTCCGGATTTGAATTTCTGCCCGTTGAAGGAAGGCGAAATTACTCTTTAACCCTGAACAACGGTCTTTTTCTCTGACGGCAGCTTTTGCTTTTGCAGACTGTCTTCTGTACACTCTGTTGTACGGATGTTCACTTTATGTCCAGTCGCATTTAATGCACTCAGCTGGTTACCATTGATGAGTTTACTTCACCGACTTCACTTCACTGATGGGAACGCTCGGCTGATGACCAGTCTCCTGATGATCACTCGGCTGATGGCTACTCGGCTGATTCAAGAATGAACACATCTACCTAGACTCGGCTGATGATAACCAATCTGATATCCCACTCGGCTGATTCGGTTACTTTGCTTCAAGACCTTGAGATAGGTTTCACTAAGCTGTTCTTAGTTGATGACTTAACCTTTTGATCTTCAAAACCATTATGGCCTTTTAGTCATCTTCAAAACCTTCTCTAATTTATACCAACAAAAGATATAGTACAATACAAGTCATCAAGTTGTATCATTTAATTTGTATAAAAAAGAAGTAGCATCATTTAATTTATTTAGTATGATATAAGTATAAACACTCCTATCAACACACAAAAAAAAAAGTTAAATTAAATATCATTCTGCTAAAAAAAAAGGGGATAAAATAGAATTGAATACGAATGAAAAAAAATACTTATGACTTAAGTGCGTAGTTTTTCTTTGTTTTCGTAAAATATATAGAATATTCAAGAATATCAAGACATGCATGACCTTGAATTTTATGAAATTAATTTTGTAAAGAAAAACGGGTGAAATCGGTAATTAAAGAGTGTTAAATAAATGAAAAATGGTAAATTTGATAAAAAAGAAAAAAGAGCTTGAAATTGGTGAAAACATGAGAAATTGATGAAAAACTCAAGTGAAATTGATGAAGATAGTGAAAAAACATGGGAAATCTATATTGAAAAAAAAGGTTCTATTGAAATCGTCAAATACATGTGAAATCAATAAAAGTCTAGATCAAATTGGTGAAGTTGGTAAAAAGACGGTTGAAACTGGTAAAAATAATGCCCGTGAGTCGATGAAAAATTTGGTAAAATTGGTGAAAAATATATAAAAACGGTTAAGAATATGTGAAGTCGATGAAAAATGAGTAAAATCGGTGCAAAACATAAATCAACGAAATTTCAGGATAAACATGTTTTTTGCAATTTTTACCGACACAATTTCTTTGATTTTCATTCTCTTAAAATTTTATGTGTCATTACCCCTAAGTTTTGATTTTGCTATTATGAATTTCGACCTTGGTTCTATAATTAAAAAATGTTAAGACATATTAAAAATCTTAAATAACAAATTTGAATCTACTCATATTCAGCACGATGACAACTCATTTAAGTTCGATTTATCTAAAATTTATGTTAAGTCCAACAACAATATCAAATTCAATAAAAAATTAAATTAAATTTGAAATATATTGCCCAAATATACTTGACTTTTGAATCTCATAGGAACTATAATTGTTGGAGACGTCTTTATCTAAGATTTGTTTTTGTATAAAAACAATGATCAATTGAATGTCAAAAAATGCTTTGATACACAAGTAATTAAATTTTTTTTTTTTTTATCAAAAACTAAATAAAAAAACACTAATATTTCTTGATTATGATTGAAGGACAAAGATGAGTTAATGATGAAGCCAATAGTCGTCTTATTTTTGTATGAGAAAGCAGCTAAAAAATAGGATTCATAGAAAGATTACGTCTACTAGATATGGGGACTTTTATTAATTATAATAAGTGCCAAATTTAGTAATATAAAAAAGTAGAGAAACCGGTTAACCCACAAACACCTTTAATTTGGACTTGGGCAGTTATACAACCTATTAGTGCTACCCTTTGCAAGATAAGTCAATTTTTTGCTTTGAAAATCTCAAAAGTGATTATCATAATGAGGTCAAACACTATAAAAGTTACAATTGACTAAAAAGTATTTATGATTTTGTGGGCTAAACACCTTTGATAAACACCCTAACTGAGTCTGCGGGTGACAAAAACTGTCCCATGACATCCAAACTGAGTGTACGGGTGGAGTTACTATCAAATACTAGGGCTCTTGTATAAATGCACTATAAATAAAAGGTATGCATGTTTCCTAGCACTAATTGATTTTGGGGCAACTTATAGGTTCTAAGGTTCTACATCCTTCAAAATCACAATAGAGGTCCGTAAATACTTTTGAGACCTCTCATTGCTAGGCCAAACTCAATATCCCGTATGAACTCAAAAATGAACATAATGTAAAGTGTCCATTAAGCAATATTATAGTATGGATAAAATGTTCAATTGAAATTTTACAGAGGTCAAATAATGACTAAATTAGTCATTTTTCGTAACGAAATTAAATTTCACTTGCAAATATTAGCGTGTCTGGTACATCCCATATTTAAAAAAAAAAAGAAAACTTGTACTATTTTTTACATGTATATTACTTCTTTATCTATTTTTATACTATTACATAAATTAATATTGCCCATAGAAATAATATCTCAAAAGGAAGACTTTTTAAGTATTCAATTAAATCATCACCACACATTTAAACCCATTTACAGAGAAATAATTAAAGCAACACTGCGATGAATGTATGTATGTACGTATTCAAGTCCAATTTTCTATACTAAATATTTTCTTCTCAATTCTCCTCAAGAGATTTAAATCAAATATATCAAATGCATTAAGAGGTAAGTATCACTTCATCATGATCACTTGCAAATAAAATTTATCTTTTTCCTCCTTGCCTCTCTCCCAGTAACATTGCTTTAAATCACAAACACAATATAACCAGAAATTATTTGTACTGTATTTTTCAGATTGTTGAAATTATTAGGTATGTATTATATTAATTGGCTCTTTTTATCAATACTAGAAAAGTGCACGTGTCAAGTAAATTTCACGGATAAATTAAAGTCAACTTAATTTTATTATGTCAAAAAATAGAGCAATTTAGCCCTTTATCACCTATTTAACTCATTAGTTTAATCCACCAGTTTAACCACTTTTTTAGCCGGTTTAATTCATTTTTATCAGTTTAATGTTTCTTTTTTACTGTTTTAACCCGTTTTTTATCGGTTATATCTTGTTTTCACTGTTTCTAAGATTTTGTAGATTCCTTTATTTTTTTTTTTTCGTTTTAAACCATTTTTCTTCCTGTTTCAACTTGTTTTTGTCGGTTAAACTCTTCTTTTACTGAGTTCACTCGTTTTCACTTATTTCGCACATTTTTTTCATTGATTTCACATGTTCTTTTCACCAATTTCACATAAAATTTCATTGATTTCACATGTTTTCACCGACTTTACCCTTTTTTTTTTCATTGACTCTATTCATTTTTTCATCGATTTAACCCATTTTTCACTAATATCGTCGTTTCACCAGTTTCATACTTTTTTTTTCATTTCACGAATATCACCCTAATTTTCATCGATTTCATTGTATTTATCGATTTTAGGGGCAATATTTTACTGGTTTCACCTGTTTTTTCACCAACTTCACCAGTGTTCACAAATTTCGCCCGAATTTTCATCGATTTCAAATCATTTCAACATTTTCCCACCGATCTACCCCTTTTCACGAAAAGAATTCCATTAAATTCGAGGTTATTCATATCTTGATACTATTGAATAATATTTTTTTACACCTATTGAATATTCTTTATATTTTGTTATTCTAGTCAAAGTAAAATTACGTACCTAACTAAGTCACAAGTATTTTTTTTATTCTCATATATAAGATACAATTCAATTTAATATTTTTTGACATAATGATATTTAAGAGAATTTCATTTATTTTTTTGTATTTAGAGTCTTTATGACTTATATTGTACTCTTTAAATTAACATTTTGTTACTTATTGAGCTAATATATGATTATATATATATATATATATATATATATATATATATATATATATATATATATATATATAAAATAGGCGCTATTTAATATAATAATATTTTTTTATAGTTCGTTTTTATCTATCATAAGAGAAGAAGATTAAAATTATAAAAATTGATGCAAGAGAGAATTTATAAATTTTACGAGCTTAGGAGCTTATATAATAGATAAATATAATAAGATTTCATGTCTTATTATACATTTTCAATTACTTTTACATGTTTGTCAGTAATTAAATATCACTTTACAACTTAAATAAGGGTATTTTAGTCCACACAAAAAAATTAAGAAATTTTCATGCTTTTATAATAGTAGAGATAGAGATAGAGATTGTCATTGAATTAAATATCACTTTACAACTAAAATATGGGTACTTTAGTCCACACAAAAAAATTAAGAAACATTTTTGCTTTTATATACATTTTCAATTACTTGAGTATAAACTGCTTGAGCAAGAGCATGAATCTCTGAAAGCTGAATGTGAGGTTTATAAAGGAAAAATCATGGAACTTGAGAAAATTATTGAGTCTCATGATAAGTCAACTGTTGCATCCACGCATAAATTCTAGTAAACAGAAGACACCTTTGGAAAAGTATAAATTAGAATTGAATCATTGAAAAATTCATTTCTGCTGACAATAGTAAGGTCATTCTGTATGTTCAAACTTCTAAACCTACCTCAACTGAGAAAGAATTAAAGGAGAAGAAATCTCCTAAGGCTAAAATGAGCAAAGAGCCTAGTTTAGGAAAACAGAAAGGTAAATCTAAACAGAAGAGTCCTAGGAAGTCTTCTGACAAAGATAAAACCAATCAGACTAGTAATAAACCTAAGTCTGCTGTTAATGAGCAAGTTGCTAGTAAGCCAAAGAAGCATAAGAATAAGAAAAATCAAAATGCTTGGTATGGAATGAGTCTTATTATGTGCAACCTGCTGCATATCATCCTATGTATCATGCACCTCAATTCCCAAGTTACTATGCACCCTACCCTGCTCATCCAATGCATGCATACCCTGCTTATCATGCACCATACCCTGCTTATGAACATTATTCTTATCATACTGATCATCAACATGACTTATCTGACAACTATGATGAAAATAAAACTGTTCATGCTCCTGTTAAAACTCAGAAACCTAAGAAGCCTAAGCCTTCAACATCTTGGGTAGTCAAGGGTGGAACTAATCCTCCAGGACCCTCTCAATAAGGGTACCTAAAACAATTTTATTTTTGTTTTGTAGGTTAGGATTAGGAGTAGGAGTAAAGTAGAGAAGATTTGGTACTTGGACAGTGGATGTTCAAGACACATGTGTGGAAACATACATGAGCTGACTGATGCAGTTGCTGTGGATGGTCCAAAGGTTACTTTTGGGGACAACAAAGAAGGCAAGATTAAAGCTAAAGGAAGATTGATCAGAGGAAACATAGAGATTTCTGACGTCTTATATGTCAAAGGCCTCAAATATAATCTGCTGAGCATAAGTCAATTTTGTGACAAAGGATATTCAGTCATCTTCTCAACAGATAAGTGCTTCGTTGAACAGATTGGTACAAAGATGGTAATTTTATCTAGAAGACGACAATGGAATGTCTACATAGTCGACTGGGATTCTGCTGACAAGAATTCAAGTATTTGCTTGGTAGCATCTGCACCAAGTAAAGTTAGCTGGCTATGGCACAAAAGGATGAATCACTTAATCTTCAAGACCATCAACAGACTAATCAAGAATGATCTGGTAGAAGGGATTCCAAAAACAGTCATGAGCAAAGACAAGCTCTGTGACACATGTCAGAAAGGGAAGCAAATCAAGTCATCATTCAAAAGCAAGAAGCACCAATCTTCTGTCAGAATATAGGAACTGCTACACATGGATTTGTTTGGCCCTATTGATCCAGTCAGCAATGGTGGAAAGAAATACTGCCTAGCTGTTGTGGATGACTTTTCAAGATACACTTGGGTGATTTTCATGAAGAAGAAAAGTGAAACCAAGGAGCATCTTACTAATCTGATGGAGCTGATCCAGAATGAGAAAAGTGTAAAAATATTGAAGATCAGATCAGATAGAGGGACAGAGTTCACAAACTCTACTGTTGAAGAGTACTGTAATATCAAAGGAATACATCATGAATACTCTGCTGCCAGAACCCCTCAACAGAATGGTGTTGCTGAAAGGAGAAACAGAACACTAAAGGAAGCTGTCAGAACCATGATAGCTGAAGCCAAGTTGCCACAAAGATTTTGGGCAGAAGCCACAAACACAGCCTGTTTCACCCAGAACAGATGCATGATCAACAAAAATTAGAACAAGACGCCTTATGAAGTTTGTAACAACATGAAGCCAAACATTCATTATTTTAAAATTTTTGGTTGTAAATGCTTTTTACTAAATAATGGGAAAAATCACCTTACTGCATTTGCAGAAAAGACTGATGAAGCTGTTTTTGTAGGATACTCAACTGTTAGTAAAGCTTATAGAGTTTTCAATAAAAGAACACTACTAATAGAAGAGTCAATTCATGTAGTATTTGATGAACCAAATCAATTATCTGAAAAGAATCAAAGCACAAATCAAGATCTGTCTTCTGATTTTCAGAAATTGAGTGTTGAAAGAAATGAAGAGTATGTTCCCATCATACTACAATCTCAGCTCAGCTGCCAACTTAGAACCTGTTCAGACAACAGAAGAGTTATTAACAACTGACAGACCAGAGACTGTTCAACAGACTACTACTGAATCTCCAACAGTAGTGTTGCAAGATCAAGACAGAGGACAACATTCAGACCTGCAACCTGATCTTAGATGGCTCAGGAATCACCCACCAGAGTTAGTAATTGGTGATCCTTTGGACAGAGTGAAAACAAGAAGAGCTACTGCACAAGATGCTATGTTTGCTAGTTTTCTGTCTCAAATAGAGCCTAAACAAGTTGAAGAAGCTCTTAGTGACTCCTTCTGGATAAAAGCTATACAAGAAGAGTTGAATCAATTTGAAAGGAATGAAGTCTGGTACTTAGTTCCAAGACCAAGTCATCAAAGAGTAATTGGCACTAAATGGGTTTTCAGAAATAAGATGAATGAAGATGGTGTTTTCACCAGAAACAAAGCAAAATTAGTGGCCAAGGGTTATTGTCAAGAAGAAGGAATAGACTTTGATGAAACATTTGCACCTGTAGCAAGACTTGAAGCAATCAGATTGTTTCTAGCCTATGCTGCTTACAAGAACTTCACTGTCTATCAGATGGATGTGAAGTCAGCTTTTCTCAATAGAGTATTGCAAGAAGAAGTATATGTTGAACAACCACCTGAGTTTGAAGTCTATCAACAAGAAGACAAGGTGTATCGTCTAAAGAAAGCCCTCTATGGACTGAAACAGGCTCCCAGAGCATGGTATGATACCCTATCTGATTTTCTTTTAATTAAACGATTTCGTAAAGGTAAGGTAGACAAGACCCTGTTTACAATTGAATGGGAAAATCATATACTGATTGTGCAAATATATGTGGACGATATTATTTTTGGTTCAACTAACCAACAGATGTGTGACAAGTTCTCCAAGCTGATGCAGAACAAGTTTGAAATGAGCATGATGGGTGAACTCAATTATTTTCTTGGTTTGCAAGTTAGACAGTTGCCTGATGGAATCTTCATCAACCAAGCAAAATACACAAGAGATCTGTTTAAGAAATTTGGTATGGAAACTAGCTCTACTGCTACTGTTCCAATGTCTACTAGTCTTCGTTTGGATAAAGATGAAGATGGCAAATCAGTAAACATCACCAGATACAGAGGATTATTGGGTCATTGCTATACTTAACAGCTAGCAGACCAGATATTATGTACTCTGTTGGGGTTTGTGCAAGATTCCAATCAAATCCCAAGGAATCTCATCTCTTAGCTGCCAAAAGAATACTGAAATACATCAAGGGCACTCAAGATTTGGGATTGTGGTACCCTAGAGAATCTGGATTTGAACTTATTGGCTATTCAGATTCAGACCTTGCTGGCTGAAAAATTGATAGGAAGAGCACAACAGGTGCTTGTCAATTTCTGGGCAGTCGTCTGATCTCATGGATGAGTAAGAAACAGACTTCAGTATCCATATCTACTGCTGAAGCTGAGTATATAGCTGCTGGAGCTTGCTGTGCACAGATACTTTGGTTGAAGCATCAACTAGAAGATTACAACATCAAGATTAGTGGAATTCCAATCTACTGTGACAATACAAGTGCAATCTCTCTTACTCAGAATACTACAAGTCATTCAAGGACTAAGCACATTGAGATCAAGCATCACTTCATTAGAGATCATGTGGAAAAAGGAAATGTTATGATTGAGTATGTTCATACTGACAATCAAATTGCAGATATTTTCACTAAACCTTTAAGTGAAGTAAGGTTTTCAACTCTAAGAGCTGAACTAGGACTACTTAATTTGGATGCATAAGCTGAGGGGGAACTCATCAGAAGACCAGAGTTCGTTAGCTTAGTCATCATTTATTATCTTCAAGGTTAACTCAACAGACTAGTTAATTTATGGATTCTTAAAGTCAGGGGGAACGTGTAAGACTAGCGGTACTTCTGATTAAAAGATGAAATTTGCTAATGACAGTCAGTTGAAGTTATGGTTTGATCAGAGGACATAACCTGAAGACTGAAGACTTATTATCTAGCTGGATTGACAAACAGCCGAGGAAGGTTATCAGCTATTGGCTTTCACTAATAACAACTGTATCATCAGGACAATAGTCCATCAGATAAGTATTTATTTTACTCATCTGATCGCTTGTGTAAAAGCTTACTGTTCAAAAACGTTTTATTTAAAAGGGAAATTTACCTAGACACCCCCTGGGTTTAGGCCTAATTACAGGAACTTACCCCGTTATTTGAAAAATTACCTAGACACCCCCTCTGGCAAAACAGTATTACAAGGTGACCCCTTACGCCGTCAATTTTTAACGGCAGAGGATGACGTCATCAATTTATTTTAATGTTTTTCCAATTTTACCCTCGGTCAAAATGTTTACTTTTTTTAGTTTACATATATGCCCTCAAGGGGTGTATTTGTGACTTATTTTATGTTAGAGGGGGTGTATTTGTAATATTTTTTTATTTACAGGGGTTGTATTTGTAATAATTCAAACAGGGACAGTTTTTTGAAAAATTTGACCGTTGGAGGCTGGTCATGACCGTTGGGGGTATTTTTTCCCTATAAATAGGCTCCATTTGTGCACCATTTTGTGCATTAACCTTCACACAACATTACTATGTCTTCACACACCTCAAAATCTAGTGTTGGGTACATTAAATATCGAAAATCGAAGTGTAGCCGTGAATGGTGTCACAAGAATACGACAATAATGGTGGCAAATTCGACTTCAAATCCAGGAAGACTTTTCTATTGTTGCCCCGACCATGGATGGACGGATTGGTGTGAACCCGTTGAAGGTGAGGGACAAAGCTTTGGAGCTAATGTTGGGGAAGAAGAAGCCACTAGTACCCCAACACCAACCCAAGTCGAAATCATCCAACAAGTGAAGTCAATGGCAATGGCAAAAACGAAGATGACATGAACTTAATTCGAAAGTTGTTGATCATAAACTTAACCCTTTTCGGGTTATACTTAATGTGCCAAGTAATAGGAATGTTTTCTAGAGTGTAAAACATGTGTAATATAATGCAAAATGTAATGTATTTTCCCATCAATGTAATATTCCACCCTAATGTAATGCAATGCATATGTATTCAATCCAATGCAACTATTTTACACCAATAACAATCCACCAATCCACCAAAACTTGCAAAATACGAATCAAAATACAAATCAACTATTTTTCAATACTAATTTAGATCAAATCTGGATACAAAAATAGCAACCCACCAACACTTGCAAAACAAAAAATTAGATCACCAAAAACACCAAAATATCAACCTGAAAATGTCAATATTTGCATTTTTTCATCATACCAAATTTCCAGCACATGAAAACATGCAAATATTTGCATTTTTTCATCAAACTATCACAAAAAACCTATCAATCATTCCAGTAGATCATAACAAAATATTTGCATTTCATCAAAAACATCACAAAAAAACCTATCAATCCTTGCTGGATTTCCTGCCCCCTTTTGCAGAAGTACTAGTCTTTGGAGGAGCTGAGCATGATACAGTAGCAATACAACTTCTAGTCCTTGGAGGAGCTGAAGATGATACATTTAGAGCAGTAGAACTTCTTGTCTGTCTGGGGGCAGCACTAGTTGATGCCTCAGTTTGCCTTTTCTTTCCAGTACCCTGTGAAGGGTCTTTTGATGCATTTTTCCTCTTCTTTTGTGCACTATAAATTGTACCAAACCTAAGAATAGATTTTCAATTGAAAACTGGGCTTAGGGGATAATACTCTAGTTAAAACAGTAGAGGAGGCCTTAAGTTAGTTATGAATACATCAATCAAGTCTATCATTGTTATTGTCCCATGACTTAAAACTCTATGTCCTCTTTACTTTTAGCTTTTATTCAGATTCATATGGTAAAACAAAAACACAAACATTCATACTGTAAAAGTGTCTACTGTCAAGATTAATTTACTGTAAAAAAAAATCATAGCTTAAAAGTGTTTGATAATGGAGCTAAAATCATAGATTAATTTACTGTCAAGATGGTGTGTGTTGTGCAGTATAATGGAGCTAAAAGTGTTTGATAAAAAAAACAATTTTTTTAGCTTTTTTGGAAAACTTTTTCATAAAGCAAATTAATATGGTATTAATATCTGGTGTAGGACAAGCACTTAAGTAATATCAAAACAACCACCTCTTTAGTCCAAGTATTGATCCTCAGAAAATCAATCACGAAACTCCAAATTTAGAACATGTCACAACAATGCCTATTTTAATCCAAGCAAAAACGCATCAACAGGACAAACTCTTTAAGCAAAAACGCATCAACAGGACAAAGCAGATAGCACTCAACTGCATAGCATAGCATAGCATTAGCGCATCTTTTTCAATTAAAAACACTAAACACCAAAGAGAGGTTATTCAAATGAAAACTAAAAAATTGAGCATAGTGTTTCTAATGCAGGAACAATTAGAAACATGAAAACAGGGGAGAAACAAACAAGGTGAAAATAACCCATACTTGGAGAAGAATCGATGAACAAAAATGAAAAAAAAAATTTGAAAACCCTAAAAATCATGCTGTCGCGATAACTGCGAAAGAGGGAGAAAATCGTACCTGGGTTCTTTCATTTGTGCACCGCGAACCGCCGCGAACTGGAGGGCCACCACCAATATGCAATTTTAATGGAAGAGGAGTGGAGAATTTCGCATGGGTGAGGAGTGGAAGAGACCGATCGGAAGGGAAGAGAGAGAGGTGTGTTAGAGAAGTTTTGGTTATGAGAGGGAAATAGATATAAGGAGGGTATATTAGACTTTTCTTAATTGATTATATTAATTATTTTTTTTCTAAGAAAATAGAGGGGCATTTAAGTCATTTTACAAATTCCGTTAAAGTTGACTAACTGCCGTTAAGTCAAGGGGGTGTCTTGGTAATATTTCAAATAACGGGGTAAGTTCCTGTAATTAGGCCTAAACCCAGGGGGTGTCTAGGTAAATTTCCCTATTTAAAAATACGCTTTTACAAGTGACAGAAGGGCGGTACAAATTCCCGCTCCTCATTTAATGCGATTTGAATTCGAAAGGTCGTAACTGACGCCGCACGATCAGCACTGACAAGAAACGAATCTAACGGTTGGCTGGTATCACAGAAACCAAGATACCCTAACTCTATAAATCCAGATCTGATCAGCCGTGTAGTTCTTTACGCACACTAAAAATTCAAAGCACACTTGAGAGAAAAATCAAGCAATTTTCTGCAAAAATTCTTCCTGTTTCTTCACTCTTAACAGATTTACAATGGCCGCTGAAGGTATGTTCCTCGTTTATGAATCATACTACCAATCTGGTACCGATCTGATGAAAGAATTGCTGGAAAAGTTCAAGAAGGCTTCTCTGGTTAACTTCATGGAGTACAATGAGGGAGTGATCTGGACTGATCAAGTGCTGGAGTACTACAATTCAGCAAAAGCTGATTACAACACGCTGGAGATTAAAGCTACAGTGGGAGGCAAATCTATCATTATTACTCCTGCTGTCCTTCATGAGCACTTTGGGCTTCCAAACAGTGGACGACATGACGTCACTGTGCTGACTGAGGAGAAGCACCAACAGTTCTGGGCGATCTGCGCCAAAGAAGGAGAAGTGTTGACCGGAAACATAAGGAAGAAGCAGCTGAGAGACGAGTATCAGCGGATGGCTGATATGGTGTCGAAACTGATTGAGAACTGTACTTTCTCTCTAGATACTGTTACCATGAAAAGGTTCAGCATAATGGCTGCCATCTACTATGGGCTAGAAGTCAACTGGTCTATAATAGTTTGGTACATCTTGGCTGACTTTCTGGAGGTGAAGAAAGGAAAAGGTCCTTACACAAATCACAGGATCACACTCAGTTACCTACTATTCAAGCTGGGCTGTGATATGACAAATGGTAAGGAGATTCACAAGTCTAAGGCCATGACCAAGTATTTGCCTGTTCAGAAGAGGAAGGCTGATGGGCCTGAAGAAAATGAAGCAGAGGAACCAAAGGAGGTTCCTGCCAAGAGGCCGAGGAGATTAGTCAAAACAGCTGACTTAGCTGTTGAGACTGAAAAGAAAAAGGTTGCTGATAAACCAAAGGAGAAAGCTCCTAAAAAGTTGAAGATTGTAGCTGACTCTGCTATTGATCAAATCATAAGTCAGACTACTGCTGATGTGAGGGGAATGTCTCCTGCATCACCTTCCAGGACCCCTTCTGCTGAAATGCCTGTTGGAAATATCTCACACAGGACAAGGAGTCATCAGAAGGACACTGCTGCTTCAAGACCTGTTCAAGGTCTGTCAAATAAGTCCGCAAGAAAGCAGATGACGTTTGTTGAAGTGCCTACTGAACTTGAAAATTTGGTACGACAAAGTACAGTGTCTGCTGAAAGACCTATTGGAGCTGATGAGGCTTCTGTTGCTGACAAAGCTGATGCGCAACAGACGACTCAAACTGCACCTGAAGCTGCTCAACATCAGGATGATCCAGATGTGATGATCATTCATCCGATTGCTGCTGCACCAATCTCGTCTGCTGGTCCAGCCCCTGCTCCAGCTGACAAAGGCAAAAGAAAAATTGTGATTAAAAGGAAAAAGATATCCAAAGCTGATAAGAGAGCAAGGGAAGAAGCTGAACAGAGGAAACAAGATGAGATGGAAGAGAAGAAAGCACTTGAGCTAAGCAAGGCTCAAGCTGCTAAGGATGAAGCCAGGAGGAAAATGTCTGAGGCAGAGAGGAAAGCTGCTGAAGACGCTGAAATGGCTATGGTCATTGAGATGAGCAAAACTGATGCCTATGGACCTGTCCATGGAGGAGGCATCAAAATCAAAGAGGCTGATGGAGAGGAACCCCCAAAATTGAAGATGCCTACTGGGGAACAGAAGCCTAAGGAAAAATTTGAAGTCAGAAAAGCATTCAACATCGTACATGCTGATAAGGAGCTTTTCAAGAAATTTGAGAAGTCCTTAGCTTACTATGATCAAAAGCTGATGTTGAAGACTCTGTTCACTCAGGAGAAGCCTAGGTATATCAGATGGAGAGATAACAGGCTGAACAGACCCATTACTGAACTTCAAAATCTGAAGGAGTTGGCTGCTGAAGAACAATGGGTTCTGAATTGGCTAAGGACAGACTCTATTCAGAAGGCCTTGGATCCTCACTACGTTAGAGATGTAATGCACCATTATGCAAGGGAGTTTGCCCTAGCTGAGGCCATGGTAATTCAGAACACCCTGCCTGCCAAGAAGAAGAAGTCAGAGAATGCTGAAGAGAGGGCATTGAACATTGCTACAATGACTGCCTTAAGGCGTTGGGCAGAAAAATCAAGATATGAGAGGGGATGCTCTAGTGATCTGCCCCAGCTGCCAAGTATTCAACATATTATCTTTGGCAAGGAGGTGAAAGAATACAGTGAAGTACCCAAGGGAAACAATGCTCCTGTCAACCCTTGGATCATTGTTAGGCAAATACGTCAAACAACATGCTTCAATGATGATGGTACTATCACAAATCTGTTTTATGATGATGTCACTGATGAGCACAAGAAAGCTGATGAACCATTGGCACTTGAGTTGCATGCCAAGGATACTAAAGCTGATCAGGAGACAGAGATGGAAGATGTCCCTGTTCATCAGGAGACTGAAGAAAAGGAAGCTGCTGCCTCTGCTTCATCAGGTGATGAACACTTCTCACTGATGGAAACTTTCCAGATGCTTATGGAAAACTCAATAAAAGAACTGGAAAAGAAGAACAGTCAGCAGCTGAGCATGATGAAAGAGGAGCTGAAGCAAGAGCTGAAAGAAGAACTGATCGAATCCAACAGACTTCAGCTGGAAACTGTACAATAGTCAACTGCCAAGATTATCAAATCTGAAATTGACAGTTTTCCAATTCCTCAAGATCACTCATTGCAGTTAGTGCAAAGCTTAAATGATATGAACAGAAATGTTGAAGATGTGAAGGCGGATGTAAACCATCTTCACAATGCCTTACAAAGAGCTGAGCACAACATAGCTGAGTTAACTGCAACCTTCATCAGAGTACGTGAAGAAGAAAAAGCTCTAAATGTTGAATTGTTGCAAGAAGTCTCAAATGCTGGAAAAGATCTCCAAACTGAACTTACAACAATGCAACTCAATATTGACTGCTTCAATGATCAGACTGACGATATCAGTACTACTCTTCATCACTTAACAGCAAGTCATGATGTAGTGAATCAGAACTTGAAGACTTTATGTGCTGCAATGAAGATACCTACTGTTGCACTCAACCCTGGTGCTAAACCTGACAATGTCATCAAGTCTGATGATGACAAAAAGGGGGAAGATAAAGGGGAAGAACCAACAGCTAAGGAAACTATTGCTGTTGCTGAAGCTAAAAGGACTGAGGATTCTACTGAAAAGACCAAGACTGATAAAACTGATGAAGAACTTGGAAAGGCAGAAGAAAATGAGAAATCTGACGAAGAACCTACCAAGTATGTGAAGACTGAATCAGCCAGGAAGGCAATGGAGCTGATAAAAGAGCAACAACTTAAAGAAAAGATGGATGCTGCCAGAGCAAACATCTTAGATGATGAAGCTGATGAAGAAGAAGATGATGAAGAATCATCTTACGAATACGAAGAAGTGTTAGAAGGAAAAATTTTTGTAATCAGTTTACTTTATCTATTCTTCAGACATCTCATCTGATAAACTTGTACTTGTAATATTTTTTCTCATATAAATAAAAAGTCAAGTTTATTCCAATACATATTTTCTATCTCAGAAAATTTTGAGGATTACATTCTTTAGTTTAGGTATCAACAGGTACTTGGCTGAAGTTTTGTCATCATCAAAAAGGGGGAAATTGTTGGATAAGGATGAAGATGAAGAACACTGAAGACAATTATTAAAGGGAGGTTTTGATAAATTCCAAAACTTCAAAATCGGCTAAGTATGGATTAACTTAGCTAATGGTCCCTTGTGAAGAATCTTTGACTAAGTAAATAAGACATCAGAAGAGTCAAAGTTCAAGGTCCGAGACTTCTGATCTGCTGAAGGAAAGTTACCAGACTGATGAATATCAGCCGACTCAAATCAGATTTGTTCAAGGTTGGGATCAGCTTAGTTCACCATCAGACTTGCACTTTCGTCAGCTAAGTGAAGAGGATCAAGAAGTCTTCCCAACGGTAATAAATGCCCCTGGAAGTAATAAATGCTGAAGTACAAGGATATTTAAGACAAATGATTGAAGATTGCTTCGCATCAGCTGGGTTCATTTAATGCTCATTTAATGCTGCCTGCAGGAAGTACTGTTGACGGTACGAACAGACTGCAAAAGAGCCGTTCGCGGATTTTAAGGACCAGTACTCGAGGAATTTGAATCTTGTCTCTCTTCAACGGACATTTTTCAAACCTTAAGTATAAATAGCTGTAGGAGACGAAGAGAAAGTAGAACAACACAATCTGAGAGAAATTTTTTGAAGCAGAACTCTTTAAGTCTCAAGAACAGCTCACTCATCAGCTGAGTCATTTGTTGACGAAAAGCGAAGTTGAAGAACAAAGCTAAATACATATTCTGAGTGATTTTGTAAAACTGAGTGTTGTGAGAAGTAGATATCCATGTGAGTGAGTGATATTACTTCAGAGAGTAGGATTTCTTTGTGATTTCTTACTGCGCACTTACGGCCTGTTCATTTGTTGTTAGGCGTAAGCAGAGTGTACTGGTTACTTTGTGTTCCTAGTATAACCCAAGATCTGTGTGACTAGGAAGAGTGGACTAAAGGATTTAAATCCATATAACCACTATAAAAATTCTGGTGTTTACTTGCATTTTACTTTCATACTTCAAAGATTGCATAAAACACTTTAGTTAGCTGTTTGAATAAGATTTAAAAAGAAGTTTATAAAACTGGGGAAGCATTTTTCAAACTACTCAGGATACTTGTGAAAAACACTTTGAAAAATCCGCTGCAAGTACTCTAAGTATTAAAACTGATTTTAACAAAATCAGTTAAGTAATTATCAGACGTGTGGTCATCAAATCTATTCAAGGATTTGTTCGCGAACAGACTTGTAACTTCCTACGCTGATCAGCTTAGTCTGCTCACAGTTAAAGAAAAGTTTTAAAGTTAAAAATTGGAAGAAAATTTTTGTAGAGGTTTATTCACCCCCCCCCCCCTTCTAAACCTCATCTGACCACTTGGGACCAACATTAAATATCACTTTACAACTTAAATAAATAAGGGTACTTTAGTCCACACAAAAAAGTTAAGAAATATTCATGCTTTTATAATAGTAGATAGATAGATAGATATGATGAGCGTGTTTATTAATGGAGTAACTGTTCCTGGTTGGTGTTTTAGGTTCCGGTCACACGACTCGTCAATGTGAGGATCAGCAGGTCAATCAAACGTCTCCTCGATTTGTACAAGGGATCCTAACCTGTAATCAAAGACAACTACGTCAGGTTAATGCCGGTGGTCACCCGGCGATAACCCTCCGATGCTTAAGTAAGTATCGAGATGAGGTCGAAGATCGGAGTGTAATTAATGCTTAGGAGGTGCGTACCTTTTTCATATTTATGAGGGCTATTTATAGTTTTTTCAAGTGGATTTCCGGGTCGAATCGTGATTGGACGTTTTCATTCGAATACGGATCGTTCCAAAAGGATCCGACCCGATTGTAGGTGGATTAAGGTTAAGAGGGGGACGTCGGCCATCATGTCGTATGAAGAGATCTATACCGATGTCAAGGTCAAGTACGTTGTCCTGTGCTCGACATGTATTCGAAAATCGATATGTATTTGTCTTGACGAAGACTTGGTACATCAATAGTCCCCCAAGTTCTAGAGTTCGAGCGTAGGTCGAACTCTGGAAATTTTACTTAATGTCTTAATTTGAATTTTTTAAATTCTGTATTATCATTGGGAGTCCCCCAAGTTCGAGGTTTCGAGTGTAAGTCGAAATCTGGAACTTAATACGTTAACCCTGGTCTATGGTTTCGCGCCGTTGAAGATTTGGGTGAAATATGGCGGGTAACTCCTGTGTCCAGGGGTGGAATATGAAACGTCGCGTCTTTCCGGGGGGGTGTTGTGCAAATTTCATGAAGCGGTTATCTATTTGCCTATATATAGGTCGGTTGTTACCATCTGTGATTTTTACATTACGGTAAAAATATTCGTGGAGTCGGAGCTTTTGTAAGCGTATAGGAAGAATTCTCGTCAACTTTGTGCTAATATTTTTCAGAATGTCGGAGGTCGAGATATCGAGTCCTGAAGAGATTCACGTCGATGACGTCGTTCATACAGTTTTTGGTGAAGGAAGCGGAGAACAACCGGAAGTCGCTGTCGGGGGCGCGCAAATAGGTGGAGATGAGGCTGACGACGATGAGGATGAGAAGAGTTATCAAACCGAGCTGGCGTATCATCAATTTCAAGCTGGTGATTATAGAAGACCGTTGTTGACCTGGTTTAGATCGTTTTCGATTGCAGACGGTTGGACTTTGTCGGCGCCAAGTGAGGTGCATCGGATGCATCAACCCCCGAAGGGGTCATTCGCAATACATGAGGCATCGATGGAGTGTGGGTTTCGAGTACCCATTGCTCCTGAGCTGGCTGCGATACTAAATCAATTGGGCTTCGTACCTGCCCAAATAGTCCCGAATGGTATGTCGATGATACTGGGATACATAGTTGTTATGAAGGCTTTTAAACAAGAGCCATTGTTTGGGAATTTCTGGTTATTGTTCAAGGTGACCGAGTCTCCGAAATCGGGTGAGGGTTTCTACCAGGTGAAATCTAGGGGAAATAGGAACAGCTTTCTTACAAATGCCAAAAGTTCCCATGGAAAGGGATGGAAAGCTCGTTTTGTTTTCCTTAGACCACCTAAGAAGCAAAAGTTGAATATTACGTCATCCTGGCGCATCGGGCCGATCGAGGTGAAAAATCCGCCAGCGCCAACTCTGACGTCGCAGTTTCTTGAGTGTTTGCGTAAATATAGTTTTGACGTGAAGATACTCATCCAGGAACCACGTCTTCGAACATGTGGGCTATCGACATCGAAGAAAACGGCCAATGATCCCACGCTAGAGGATCTTCTTGGAAGCGCCATAGTTCCGCCCAAAGGTAAGAAAAAGGAGGTTCTGGAAGAGGAGATCCGGCGTAGGTGGCCACGAGGTTTTGCCCAGATGACAGGACCTAGTGTCGAGAGACGTGGTAGGAGCGTTGAAGATTCCGAGGCTCGTCGGGCTGAAGTTCGAAGAGGGAAGATGCCTCGAGTCGAAGAGGATCCAGAGAAGGAAAAGGAGAGTGAACCTGTCGTTCCAGTAATTGACGACAGTGATAACAGCTCTGATGACGATGAGTTGGACCTCAGTTGGTCGATATCCCGATGGATTGACACTGAGCTTGAGTATCCAGGAGGATTGGGTCCTAGGGATTCGATTTTTCTGAAAGGTTCGAAGAACACCGGATTTCGAAGTTTTATCAACAGCATTTTTAGTCGTGATCAGAGGTGGTTATCAAGGAAACCATTGAAGAAAAACTTGCATAGCTCAGGGCGGGCAATCGCGGCGGTAAGTGTTATTTTCCGTTATCATCGTCTCCATTCTTGATATGCAAAAGTGTCGGTATTCACTTGTCGTGTCGCTTTTGGTAGGTGATTCAATATTTATTCCAAGGCTACCTCCGAGCCGATTTTACGCAACAAGAATTAGAAAGGCAGAAGGTCGAGCATGATCGTGCGATAAAAGAGCGAGATCAGCAACTCGAGGCTGCCATGAAACAACTCAGTATCACCACTCGAGAAGTCGATCGCGTGCGCGCCGGGTATCCTCCAGAAGCTATGGTGGTTTCATCAGCCCAACGTCTAGCTATTGTGAAGGAGTTTCTTGCATCTCCTGTTTACGAATATCTGGCAGACGCGAGGATGGGAGATGAGCTAATCGAGATGCATGAGAAGACCATCAAGCAATGTCGATACAGGGGGTTTCTTACTACTAATTTCGATCCTTTAGCTATAGGGGAGAGAAAGGGCCTCCGCAAGAATACAAGCCTACAAAACTATGATGGCAAAGGCATATGACAAAAACGTAAGATTGAAATTCTTTCAGGTTGGAGACCTGGTGCTGAAACGGATCGACGTCTCGAAGGAGAAAGGAAAGCTCGACTGCAACTGGGAAGGTCCTTTCAAAGTGGTCGAAGACGGAAAGAAGGGGGCTTCTCGATTAACTACGTTGGAAGGAGGACCTGTAAAGAGAACCTGGAACGGGAGAAACCTCAGAAAATTCTATGCCTAAAAATTTTCTTTAGTTTATCTTATATTTCCGGCTGTTCTGTAACAATCTTCCCTTTATTTTTGAATCTAATGCCAAGTTCTTTTGTCAATCTCTAATGCTATCATGTAGATCAACGGCCGTTGAGGCATCGGGATGAAATCTACAAATCGTCGAAATCTCCAAACGTTCCTCGACAACCGTTGAGGCATCGGGATGAAATCTACCTATCGTCGAAATCTCCAAACGTTCCCCGACAGTCGTTGAGGCATCGGGATGAAATCTACAAATCGTCGAAATCTCCAAACGTTCCCCGACAGCCCTTGAGGCATCGGGATGAAATCTACAAATCGTCGAAATCTCCAAATGTTTCCCGACAGCCGTTGAGGCATCGGGATGAAATCTACAAATCGTCGAAATATCCAAACGTTCCCCGACAACCGTTGAGGCATCGGGATGAAATCTACAAATCGTCGAAATCTCCAAACGTTCCCCGACAGCCGTTGAGGCATCGAGATGAAATCTACAAATCGTCGAAATCTCCAAACGTTCCCCGACAGCCGTTGAGGCATCGGGATGAAATCTACAAATCCTCGAAATCTCCAAACGTTCCCCGACAGCCGTTGAGGCATCGGGATGAAATCTACAAATCGTCGAAATCTCCAAACGTTCCCTTTGAGGCATCGGGATGAAATCTACAAATCATTGAAAAATCAAGTCAAGAAATAATTCTTCAAATTATTAAGTCCTGATGTCGATCAAATAGTCGATGAAGAATCAAGGCAAGAAATAATTCTTCAAATTATTAAGTCCTGATGTCGATCAAATAGTCGATGAAAATTCAAGGCAAGAAATAATTCTTCAAATTATCAAGTCCTAATGTCGATCAAATAGTCGATGAAAATTCAAGGCAAGAAATAAATTCTTCAAATTATTAAGTCCTGAAGTCGATCATGTGGTCGGGGAAAGTTCAAGGCAAGAAACATTTCTTCAAATTGTGGTCTTGATGTCGATTAAAGTAATCGATGAATGTTCAAGTCAAGAAATATTTCCTCAAAATTACTAACTCCTTATGTCGACTATTATTGATTTGATGATCATTGAAAATGCCGAGCAAGGGGATATTCATCGAATTGACAATTATCGATTATCAGATCGAAATTATTAAAATAAATTGTTGTGTCGAAATTATTAAAGAAAGATTGAAGTCGACAATTACAATTGGAGAATAATTGAACAATTCGAACAAAAGTAATAAAAACACTCTTTTTATTATATCGAGGTAAATACACTTTGAAAAAATACAATTCCAATCGACTACAACTACAATCGATAACCTATTACACACTATTACAGCAGAGGAGTAAGTTGAGGAAATCCCGAGTATCCGACGAATTCGACGACCGACCTCATCCGATAGTAGCAAGTGAAGACCTCGAGAAATTATCTAACGAGGTACCAGAGCACGTCTTCCTAATTGCATCCATCAGTAAGACAAAAAGCTAAAATATAGCTCTCTCCCTTATCGACCGATGCATCTGAGGAGAGACGGTTCCCTAACTCCTCGTGCAGGAGGCTCGTAAGCTCCTCGATGGTCTCAGCGAAGGACAGGAGGATCTTTTTAATGGCAGCATGCTTACCAGAAAGACACACCATCTCAATCAATATCGACCATGGCTAATGGGTCTCTCTGCTTCGACCAAGTGACAGAAGAGGAAAAGGTCGCCCAACTTTTGGCGCTTTAACTCCTCCACCATCTGATCGGCTGCCATACCATCTACCTCACCCCTGCCCATCGCGCTCTCGATAGCGCCCCGAAATCATCAGAGGTCCGATATATGTTGCAGAGTGCCGGACCAATGAGATTCCGAGACGCCACCAGGTAGACCTCGTTGTCGTTACCGATGCCACCCATTCGAACAACGAGGCCTACACATTGGATTATTCCCTTTACCGATACCACCCAATCGAAGAAAGCAAAAGCGTTTCCTTTCTCGATCTGGAGGTCGAGTAGGATGAAAAATCCCCCTCGATGGTCTTGCGTCGAGGGGAGTACTATCAAGAAGTAGTTTTCTCGGACTTTTCTTAATTTGGAACATGTTGGCTTGATTTTGGTATGAAGTACGATGGCAACCCCCTATCTATTTATAGGAATGGCCCATCTGATCCAACGGCCCAGAATTATCAAGATCCACGGTCCAGATTGACCGCATTTAAATCGCCGACTGTTGCGCTACCCGAGGTAACCAACGCGGATTCATCCAACCGTTAAACGGCAGCATGATCAACGGCTGAGATTACATCCATTAAATGCACCAACCCTCAACTACCTTGTGCCTTGAATAGATCGATTAGTGGTTACAAATCGACCAATCGACGCCTAACTGATTGATTCGTGCATAAGTCCGTACACCTCAAGCTTTCGATATAAGGAAGGTTTTCGACATAATGTGCACTAATGCACAAGCTTATCCTATCTGAACATTCTAAATTAGACAAATTGCATCGACTATATAATCCACTTGCGAAATAAACATACGACATGCAAGCAAAAGTGTCAATAAAAGGGAAGTAAATTCAAGTCAAATTCATAAAACAAGATAGTTCATACATCTCAAACAAAGTCAGCATACATTAAAATAAAACACGATGCCCACACGACGCTCGATAGCCGGTATACCGAGCTTTTGAGAAGATAAATGTTTTCTCGAACTCAAGGCCAAAATAAATGCCGTCAACAATCATGATGAGTCTGATAATCGAGACGATCGAGATGTTCAGAAGAACTCATTCGAGGAATGGCGCCTTCACCCCCAGCGGCTTCGGGTTCAAGCTTTTTGGCCTGCAGCTCGAGAAGGAACCCAAACTCGTGTTCTTCGGGCGCTTCCTTAGGTCTTTCCTCTACCAGAAAGTCTAGATCAACAGGAGCACCATTTTCATCGAAGCTAGCACTCAGTTTTATCTCGTCAAAGTGTTCATTCAAAAAACCGAGTGCCCGACATTGCTTCCAACCCTTTTCAAACATCTTTGTCAGATCGGTGCCCAATTGACGATCGACGAGCTCCTCGTAAACGACACTGTTGAAAAACTCGGTAACGATAGCCTTCCTCTCGGCAGCAGTAGCCTCCTCACGGCTCTTCAGCCCCTCTTGTCGACCTGACTCAAAGCTATCGGCAACTTGCTCCTTCAGTTTCATAGTAAACTCCAGCTCCTTCTGCGCCAGCTTTGCCTCCAACTCAGCAATTCGGCTATCTTTAGTCGTCGCCTCAGTCTCTAGGGTAGCCACCTTCTCCTCGAACTCCTTTATCTTCCCCTCGAGCTGACCGACCTTTTTCTTCGCGTGAGAGTAAGAACTGTCTTTCTTATCAAGACGCTTTCGCAGACTATCATGCCGAGCATCAGAGGAATAGATGGTTTGACTCAGCTACAAGATACAAAATATATTTCGTACATTTTAGTAACGCCAAAGAAAGAAGAATATTAGAAACAAAGAACGGAGCATACCGAAAGAAGAAGGGAAGCCTGTAAACGAAGAATATCTCCATCGTCCTTCCTCAACAGCGTAGCATGGTCCTCGAAAGACACTGTCGACAAAAATTTATCCCACGCCTGGGGAGTGATCGACGAATCCAGAATCGCCGGATTCATCATCGAGGCACCGGCCACCCTCGAGCTCTGCTTTTTCTTGTGATCCTCCAGGATGGACTCGAGGTTCCCGCTGGCAGGAGCTGGAACCTCACTACTTGAGGGAGTCACTTGATCACCCGACTTGGTCTTTTTTGAGCTTGGCACTTCTATCTGATCGACCTTACCAGAGGCCGGCCTCTTTCCCTTGTCGCTAACAGATTCTCCCTCCACTCGAGAACTTGGCCGTGGAGGTACATTACTCGAATGACCAAGAGGCTTTGAGGCCTTGTCGGTTGAGAGGGCCGGAGACGAAGGCACGGGTTGCTTCATCATGTTCTGGGACTTCCATATTGATCTCAAAGCTCGATTCGCCATTGGAACTACGATCAGTCCTGCATGAACGAATATATTACAAAAATACATCGATGTATTATTCAAAGAAACACAAGTAAGATAAAACTACCTAAGGTAGGACAATCAACAGGTAGGGGAGCCATCGACATTCCTCCTAAACTCAAAATAGGCTCCCGCAACAAAACGTTGGTGTCGTATGTCGATTCCGACAACTGCGAAGGGAAGTCGGACCCCCAAGAAGGTTCGGGAATATTCTTCAACAGGATGCCACCCGACCTCCACTCACATGTCGTTCTCCATACATAGTTCTCGGAGCCATGGACAAAAATAAACCTATTTTTCCAACCCTTCCCGTGCGACGATTTTAGGTCGCTGAGAAACCTAACGTTGGGTTTAGACCGTACAAAGTAAAAGCCTTCGTTGGACTGAGGAGAAGGGCGGACATCGAAAAGACCACAAAAATTAGCAAAAGACGCAGACTGACCAACCGCTTTCATTACTATACAAAAAGCGATGATGTACCCAACAGCATTCGGAACCAATTGAGTCGGGCATAATCCGAGACCATTTACTATATCGATAAATTCACTCGCTAACGAAAAACGAAGACCGTTTTCCAAACTATCGATGTGAAAGGTTCTATAACCACTAGGGGGCTCGTTCATCCTATCATCCGAGGAGGGCATTCTAATATCCCAACCCGGAGGGAATTGATATTTTGATAATAAGGACTCATTAGACATACGTAAACGACACGCCGATATGGCACTAAATAATTCTTTCGTTCGATGACGATCCGACCTCGACCCCGAGGGAATAATAACCTCCTTCTTATGCCGACTCACGGAATCTACCGACATGCCTTCCCTCTCTCCGACGGACTCATTTCCTATCGACTTAGACCCACCCGACGTAGAAATACCTAAGAAGGCGGGATACTCCGACTAACGAGGGCAAGATACTCCGACTAACGAGGTTGTTGGCTAACGCAAATCGACCACCGCTCCGACAAATAAATTCCTCTCAAGATCTTTGTGTAATATGAACAATGGAGCTCTAAACGTCCTATATATAGACAGGGATCCCAAAGAGCGCGCCCATTGGCAAATTATTTGAACGGATGTGGCGGTTCAATTTGACAAAGACCAGTTTTCATATTTCGGCCCAATTACACTCTTTTCGAAGTAAAAACTTGGCCCAAATTTAAGCCCATTTGCAATAGTAAAGGTTGTGAATTCGATCAGATACACGTAGAAGATTATATATATATTCATCAAAATGATATATCGACATCTGATTATACAATCAACGTATTTTTGATATATACCTACATATACAACTATTGCCTAACTACGATTGATCTGACGAAATCAAACACCCGAACTCATGTGCTCGAACGGCTTCCACTTCTTCTTCCATACCGACAAGAACCGGTGGTCGACTCCATTTGGTCGAGTTCGAATGTCCTTTTATCAGCATTGTCAGATTGATCGTCGAGATCGACTCTTGGAGATGGTACTTCTAGTTCTGCTGGGGCCACAGCTTCAGAACCGTACACTAGACTAAAAGGTGTTTCTCTTGTTGCCGTCTTCTCCTTTGTACGATTGGCCCAAACGACCCAGGGCAATTCATCGAGCCAAGCACCTCCAGCTTCTGACAGCCTCTTGTTTAATAATCTCAAGATTTCCCTGTTAGTTACTTCAGTCTGTCCATTAGTCTGGGGGCATCCAACCGATGTGAACCGCTGCGTAATTTTATGTTTCTCGCACCAATCGGTTACTCTTTTTCCTACAAACTGCGTACCGTTATCGGATATGATCACCCTCGGGAGTCCGAACCTACAGATTATCGACCAATAGAAGTTGATGATCTGAGTCTGGGAGATCTATTTTAGTGGCACAACCTCGATCCATTTGCTAAAGTATTCGACTCCCACTAGCAGGAAACGTTTATGTCCCCTTGCCACCGGTAGTGGTCCGACTAAGTCTACGCCCCACTGATCGAAGGGCCAGGCCCATCAATTGGGCAGGTTGATGAGGCATAGTAGCGTGATACTAACATTTGGTGCATTTTCTGGCATAGTTGTTGGCATCTTTCACCAAAGAGGGCCAGTAATATCCCAAACGAGATATCCTAACCGCTAGAGCTCTGCCTCCCGAGTGGCTTCCACAAGAACCTTCATGAACCTCTTTAAGAACCAAATCAATCTGCGGAGACGCTATACACTTTTGGATTACTCCGGTGACGGATCGTCGGTACAAATCATTATTGATGATCGCATAATATGGAGCTCGATATTTGAGTCGTCGTGCTTCAGTACGATCGATCGGTAGTGCTCTGTTGATTAGATATTCTAACAACGCTGTCTTCCATGTCGGTTCATTGCTCTCCAGACTAAGGACTTCTACACATAGCATTTCAGGTCAAGCATCAATGGCTGGTTTGCTCGATATCATCAGTGTTATCTTTCTGGTGGTGATACCCTCTATCAAATTTCCAAATCTTGAGAGCGCATCGGCTCTCGTGTTTTCTGTTCGCCTTATGTATTCCAACTGAAAGGTGTGGAACTTCAGAACTTGGGCTTTAACTAAAGACAAGTATTTGATCATTGCGTCCTCTTTAGCTTCAAACAGCCCCTTGAA
The DNA here is from genome assembly GCA_038501285.1 of Penstemon eatonii. Classification (NCBI taxonomy): domain Eukaryota; kingdom Viridiplantae; phylum Streptophyta; class Magnoliopsida; order Lamiales; family Plantaginaceae; genus Penstemon; species Penstemon eatonii. The sequence continues at coordinate 33,248,960 of CM076713.1, forward strand.
TTGTTTTTCTGCCAGCTGCGAATCGGTGTAAGCCACCAGATTCCGAATTCCTGTCTCGGTCGCCATTTTCAAGCCAGCCAACAAGGCTTCATATTCTGCCTCGTTGTTCGATACGATGAAATCCAACTTCAAAGCGAATTCTAATTCTTCTTCGTTGGGGCCTTGGAAGTAAATTCCAGCACCTCCACCCTCTGACGTCGATGATCCATCGACATGAAGCATCCAGATCTCCTTCTTTCCCTCATCTACTTGAGTGCTTTCGAGCACAAAATCGGCCAATACTTGCCCCTTGATCGAGGTCCTGGGCCGATATTCGATATCATATTCTCCCAACTCCACGGCCCATTTGATTAATCGTCCCGACGCGTTTGGTTTGGACAGCGTCTGCCTGAGTGGTTGATTAGTTAGGACAATGATCTTATAAGATTGGAAATAAGGTCTCAACTTCCGTGCCGTGGTTACTATGGCGAGAGCGAACTTCTCGATCACAGAGTAGTTCTTTTTCGGGCCTTGCAAGACCCTACTTACGTAGTATATGGGGTAGTTATCTTTGGCTTCCATTCTCACCAAAACTGAGCTGATTGCTTGTTCAGAAACGGCTATATATAGGTAGAGATCCTCATTACCTTGCGGTTTAGCTATAAGAGGAGGAGATATGAGATAGGTTTTTAAATGTTCGAAAGCCTGATCACATTCCTCCGACCATTCGAATTTCTTCGCATTTCTCATGATTTTGAAAAAAGGGGAGACTTTTGTCCGCCGATCGAGATATAAAGCGGTTCAGGGCCGTGATCTTGCCGACGAGCTTCTGTACCTCATTCAAGTTACGCGGGGCTTTGAGGTCGATTATTGCTTGGATTTTCTCTGGATTTGCTTCTATTCCTCTTTCATTTACCAGATAACCAAGGAATTTTCCCGACCTCACTCCGAAGGTGCATTTCGCTGGGTTGAGTTTCATACCATACTTTCTCATTATATCGAATGCTTGTTTGATATGGACCAGGTGGTCGTTTTCGTCGAGACTCTTGACCAACATGTCATCGACGTATACTTCCATCGACTTACCAAGCAATGTTTCGAACATCTTGTTTACTAGTCGTTGGTAGGTCGCACCAGCGTTTCGTAGTCCAAATGGCATTACTTTGAAGAAATAGACGCCCATCTCCGTGATGAACGCTGTTTTCTCTTGATCTTCTAAGGCCATGAAAATCTGGTAGAAGCCCTGGAAGGCATCCATCATACTTAGAATCGCGCAACCCGCGGTAGAATCGACTAGGGAGTCGATTCTGGGAAGAGGGTATGGATCTCTCGGACAGAGTTTATTTAGGTCCGTGAAATCATTACACATTCTCCATTTTCCTCCTCCTTTAGCGACCAACACGACATTGCATAGCCACTCTGTAAACTGGATTTCAGCGATGTAATCCGCATCCAAGAGCTTTTGAACTTCCTCTTTTATTATTTTGTTTCTTTCGGGCCCAAAATTCCTCTTCTTTTGTCTGGCCGGACGAGACGAGGGATCGATATTGAGTCTATGGACTATTATCTTTGGGTCGATACCCTGCAGGTCTGTGGTAGACCAGGCAAAGACGTCCACATTTTCCCTCAAAAATTCAATCAGTTGAGTCTCGAGCCCTTCGGACAATTGAGTTCCAACTCTCGTCGTTTTTGATGGTTCTCCAGGCACTAATTCGATCGACTTATGTCCTTCAGATGGTTCGATTCTCTCGAACTTTCTTTTCTTGGAATTTAGTTCTTCTTGCTTTTCACTCTTCTTTTCCGTTAAACTTGCTTCGAGTGTTATCTCCGTGTCGATGGGTGTAGTTACTTTGGTTTCCTTTCTCGTGTCTAACTTCTGATCTTTGGAGCGAGGCTCCTTTTCTCCGGTGTGTTTCGTTGAGGGAAACCGTATAACAATCCCAGCCTTCCTTTAGGTTCCCGACTACTTCTCCTACCCCAATCTTCATCGGAAACTTCAATTTTTGGTGGTAAGTGGAGATGACAGCCCGAAAACTATTCAGTGCCGGTCTACCCAATATGACATTATAAGCACATGGCGCGTTGACAACTAAGAACTTTGTCATTCTAATTCTCGAGTTGCCCGCTTCCCCTAAGGTGACTGAAAGGGTTAAGGTCCCCATAGGGGTGACTTGGGCTCCTCCAAAGCCAACGAGTGGAGTAGCGACAGTTTCGAGAGGAGTAGGCCCAAGATCCATCCTTTCCAATGCATCGATGAACAAGATGTTAGCCGAGCTACCTGAGTCTATTATGATCCTCTTGACGGTTGCTCCGGCAATCTGCGCCGTAATCACCATCGGACAATCCGGTACGTCTTGATTGCCAAACGGTACATAATCCCTTTGGAGATCAGAATCATCGAAGCCTATCATTTGATTTCGAGTCGTAGGCCGTATCGAGAATATTTCTCTTCGATCGTTCATGCTTCTCTCTTGGATAGCTCGAGAGACAACCCTTCTCGAGTTTTTACTGTCTCCTCCAGCCGGACCGCCGAAAATCATATTGACAATGGTTCCAGGCTGGGCTCTTCTTGGCTGTCCCTCTCGATCATCGTGATTATGATCTCTTCTCGGCGGAGATCGAGATCTCGATCGATTTTCATTCTGTCGGTTTCCCGCTTGGTCCCTTTTCTGGATTTTTATGTACCCAGTTAAATGACCTTCCGCTATCAACCTCTCGATTTCATCCCTTAATTGATAACAGTCATCAGTATCATGTCCTATTTGCCTATGGAATCGACAATACTTTTTTGAGTTGGGGTTCTCTCTTATAGCGGCAGGCTTCCTTAACAGGTTCCTGTCTTGTATGGCAAATAAGATCTCCGATCTAAGTTTTTTCAAAGGAGTATAGTTGTCGTAGTACTCCTTATTAGATCTACCTGTTCCTTGTTTTCCCGGGTGAAAGCTTCGTTCTTCCCTGTATCCCTTCCTGTTCCTTCCTTCATTGTATCGATTATTGGTGACTTTCTCAGTATGTCGATCCGTGGTGATGGCGGGTTGTCTCTCCTCGGGTTTTGCTAAACCAAAGAAGGTTCCTCTTAACTTAGTCATTTCCTCTTTGTTCATATATTGATTAGCCATCTCCATCAGTTTTTCATATGTCGAGGGGTTTTCTCTGACAATGGCACTGGCAAAGCCTCGGTTCAAGGTGCTCTGAAACAAGACCGTAATTAGGAAGTCCACCCTAGGCATCTCGACCTTTAGGAACTCGTTATTAAATCTCCCCATAAAACTCCTAAAACTCTCATCGGGTTTGTGTATGATAGAGTATAGGTGATTGGCGGGGGGTCTAACTGCTCTTCTGCTGCCAAACTGGCTCATAAACTTGTCGCAAAGCTGATCGTAATCAAAGATAGATTTCTCTTCCAGTCTTCCAAACCAAGACTGCGCCATCCCAGAGAGCGTTGTCGAGAAAGCTTTGGCTGCCACGTTATTCGAGATACTGTGGAGCTGCATTTGGAGATTGAACGAGGCCAGGTGTTCGTCCGGATCTTCTGTTCCAAAGTAACGAGGTAGTTGAGTAGGTAATCTCTTGTCGTGCGGTAGCCTTTCGAAGAAGATTTCATCACAAAAGGGTGATTTTCTCAATCTAGAATTTGACACCGGGGGCTCATTCTTCTTCTCTTGCCTGTCTAACTTCTGATGAAGCGACCTTACTTCAGAGGCGAGCTTGTCGACTTCCCTAACTGACCTTTCTTCACCATTCTCCTTTCCTAAGCGCCTAGCTTGGCGCCTATCGGGCCAACTGTCGGCTTGATCCACTTCGACTTCATTCTCAATATCGTGAACGGCAGCATGAGGGAGTCTTCGGGGAGGATTATGATTTTCCTTAGCGGCCTCTGCGAGCCATTCTTTTTTCGCCTCATCCAAGAGTGCTTTCAGGTCGTCTTTGGTTAGTTGTATGGTCGGTGGAGCCGGGGGTCTAGAAGGTTCCCCTTCATCATCGTGTATCGGCTCGGGGTTTCGAGGATACAAATTGTCACCCTGACCTTCCCCGTTTTGATCTCGATTTGCTTCGCGCTCTCGAGCAAGAGCTGCTTTTGATCATGTAGTCATCTTTTCTGATTCAGAGTTAATATTCCCACAGACGGCGCCAATTGATGAGCGTGTTTATTAATGGAGTAACTGTTCCTGGTCGGTGTTTTAGGTTTCGGTCACACGACTCGTCAATGTGAGGATCAGCAGGTCAATCAAACGTCTCCTCGATTTGTACAAGGGATCCAATCTGTAATCAAAGACAACTACGTCAGGTTAATGCCGGTGGTCACCCGGCGATAACCCTCCGATGCTTAAGTAAGTATCGAGATGAAGTAGAAGATCGGAATGCTTAGGAGGTGCATACCTTTTTCATATTTATGAGGGCTATTTATAGTTTTTTCAAGTGGATTTCCGGGTCGAATCGTGATTGGACGATTTCATTCGAATACGGATCGTTCCAAAAGGATCCGACCCAATTGTAGGTGGATTAAGGTTAAGAGGGGGACGTCGGCCATCATGTCGTATGAAGAGATCGATACCGATGTCAAGGTCAAGTACGTTGTCCTGTGCTCGACATGTATTCGAAAATCGATATGTATTTGTCTTGACGAAGACTTGGTACATCAAGATAGAAGTAGATAGATAGATAGATAGAGATAGAGATTGTCATTGAATTAAATATCACTTTACAACTTAAACAAGGGTACTTTAGTCCACATAAAAAAGTTAATAAATATTCATGCTTTTATAATAGTAGAGATAGAGATAAAGATAGAGAAATGTGAATTTTTCACTTTTTAAATACTACGTCTTTTTCTTATTGGTTTATCAAAATGTTCGAGATATTCAAGTAACTTGAAAATCAAAGAAGTTTGAGATCAAGACAATCCATATTTGGGACAAATGTTTTCTTTACTTTGAAAATTTACATTGAGTTACGTAAAAGTATATATAAACATAGTTGGCTTGATATTGAACTTTATATATACGAACTTTTCAAATATGTATTGACATGAAAGAGGGATTAAACAGAATGTTTTACATTTCATAAGTTTAAATTTTATGAGCTTTATGTCCCACGTAAATATTTATTGGTATGAGTTATATATGTCTCTTAAGTATTATGCAACTCTATCTAATTGTACTTCTTGAGTTTGTTTAATTTATTTTGTTATTTTATTAAAGCTCAAGTTAAAATTTAAAATAAGTAAATTTTTGTTCAAATGAAAAAAAAAAAAAGGAGAGAAGAAACATAAAACAAACAAGTTTATTTATCAATTTTATATGAAAAATAGATGATATTTTGGGTTCACTTATTAATCTTCTTTCAATTACGTAGCACGTGAATTTCATAAGTGTCAATTTTCATATTCTATGATCTCTAGGAAAAACAAGATGGCAGAGTGCAGTATCTCTTTTGTGCAATCAACTTTCGATCTGGCTCCAACACGAGGGAGAATTGTTGGGAGGGCTGAAACAGGAGGTTCAGTACATTCGAGACGAAATGATGCAAATGAAAGCATTCCTCAGAGTCGCTGATTTAAAAGAAGAAAATAACCCCTAACTCAAAGAATGGGTAAGACAAGTGCGCGAAATTGCTTACGACACTGAAGATATTCTCGACGAATACATGCTTCGATTTCCACGTCGTGATGCTATTGGACTTTGTGGCTGCATAGAACATATTTATTACACGATAAAAAATCTAAAATTCAGTAACAGAAGTGCTTATGAAATCCAAACAATTCAGCACAAATTATAAAATGTTTCGAAGAGCCAACAGAGATACAAGGACATGTGTGGTGTCAATGATCTAGCCTCGAGCTCTACGCTTATCAATGATACATGGTATGATGGTAGAGGCGATGCTCTCTTATTGGAAGAAGCCGATGTTGTTGGCATTGAAAAGCCAAAGAAAAAGCTTATTGATTGGCTTTCGTCAATGGATATCGGGATAAAAGTCAACTATGTGGTAGGCATGGGAGGATTGGGTAAAACCACCCTCGTTAAAAAGGTGTATGATGATGCTTCATTGAAATCAAATTTCAATCACCATGTTTGGATTACTGTTTCAGAATCATTCAAGGTCGAACATCTTTTGAGAAATATTATTAGGCAGCTTGTTGATGAAGTAAAGAAACCACCCCCTCAAGGATTGGAAGTCATGAATGTCAATGAAATGAAAGAACATATGTATAAGTTTCTCCTGCACAAAAATTACATAATTATCCTTGATGATGTTTGGCAAATACACGTCCGGGAAGCTATGAGATATGTGTTTCCAAGAAGCGATACTCGTGGCTGCATCGTCATCACGACGTGTTATAGAAACATTGGCAATGTTGCGTGTAGCGAGAATAACCGCTATGTCTATGAACTGGAACCTTTAACGAAAGAAGAATCAACGGTGTTGTTTTACAAAAAGGCATTTCAAGGAAACTCATGCCCTCTTCATTTGAAAGAAATTTGTGAAAGAATCTTAAAGATATGTGGTGGCTAGCCGCTTGCCATTGTTGTAATTGGTGGCCTCTTAGCCACCAAGAACAACAAAATGTAAGAATGAAAATTGTTCAGTCGTAGCCTTGGCGATGAATTTGAAGGAGACAATCTCAAGAGAATGGATAAAATACTTTCCCTCAGTTATTATGATTTGCCTTATTATCTAAAGTCTTGCTTATTGTACTTGAGTATATTCCCCGAAGACAACTCAGTTCGAGTTGAGAGAATTATGCAAATGTGGGTCGCTGAGGGATTTGTGCATCCAAAACAAGAGAAGACTGTGGAAGAAGTAGCAGAGACTTATGTACGGGAGCTTCTAGATAGAAGTCTAATCAAACTACACGAGACATATTCTAATGGAAGACCACTTGCCTTTCGGATTCATGACCTTATACGAGAGTACATTATTTCCAAGTCAAAAGAACAAAATGTTGCTGCTATATTTACTGGGCGAGGAGGAATGTTGTGGCCTGATAAGATTCGGCGCCTTGCACTTCATACTTCAGTGAACTACAAGGAAGAAGAATACGACAATTTGAAGTACATTCGCTCTCTTCTATGGCTGGGGTCTGAAGATGCAACAGAGTTTGCACAAATATTAGAGAAGGTGTTGGCCAATGGAGGTAGGCTATTAAAAGTGTTAGGATTAGAAAGAGCTCCAATTGATACTATCGCCGATAAAGTTTTCAAATGTTATCTTCTCAAGCACTTGAACCTAAGTCATACGGTTGTTCGACACATCCCAAAGTCAATCGAGAATCTCCAGAATTTGGAGGTTTTAGATCTCAGTGAAACCAATGTGACTGAATTACCGATCGAAATCCTAAAGCTTCGCAAACTTCGGCATCTCCTTATGTACAAGTCTAAAGATTTTCTATTTTTGCTCCACTGCTGTCAAGGCATTACGGCTCCATATGAGATAGGGAGCTGCTTGTTGTCCCTGCAAACACTTTATTGTATCAATGCTGACGAGGTTGCAAGTGGCACTAAAATAGTTCGAGAAATAGGAAAGCTAACTCAGTTGCGGATATTAGGCATAAACAAGCTCAAAAGAGAAGATGGAAAGGAACTTTGCTCCTCCATTTCTAAGCTTATTAACCTACGTGAGTTAGGCATTTTTTCAGATGAGGAGGACGAGGTGATGGACTTGGATTACTCTCTGCAGTCACCTAATTCAACTTTACCATTTCTTTGTACGCTGATCCTTCATGGACGTATAGAGAAGGTTCCTCAGTGGATTAATCCTAATTCTCTTCACGGGCTCACTGAATTAGAATTGAGATGGAGCAGACTGGAGGAGGATATTCTAGTATGCCTTGAAGATCTGCCCAATCTGGTACAACTGGTTATGTTAGATGCTTATGAAGGTGAAGGATTGAGTTTCAAGGCCAAAGGTTTTCAAATGCTCAAGAAATTAACTATGGTCAATTTAAGAGGAATGAGATGGATGAAAGTAGAAAAAGGTTCCATGCCCCTTCTTGAAGAGTTATATATATGGGGAATGAAATTAATGGTGGAGGTTCCAGAAGGCATTGAGCATTTGACCAATCTTCAACAGGTAGCATTTTATGATATGAGCAAGGAATTCCTGGTGAATCTTGAAGGTCAGAAAAGCAGAGAGGGGAAGGACTGGAAACTATCACACGTTCCCAAAGTATTTTATCTCGACATGAATGGTGAAAATGTGGAAATGAGGGATTTTGGTCAAGCTGATTCCTAGACCTCAAACATGTGTGGTGTGTTGCAGCATTTGCATTTTTTTATTTTTTGAGTTCTGAAGTACTAAGTAATGCTATTTGAAGTTGCAAATTTTTTATTTTGAATTTCATATTCAGATTTTACTATGATAAGTTTTTTTTTCTTTCAATGCTTTTTCATTTTTGGCTATTTGAAGACTTGATGAAGTGTGAAAGAATTTTCAAATAAATAACTCCAACAATCACTAATTTTATTGTTGGTACTCATAATAAGCATGAAATGGTTCTCTGTTATGATTTAATGCAAAAAAACAAAAAAAGGTTGCTGCAAATACAGTGGAGTATGTTTGGAGTACTCTAAAATAAAGATATCGTTTGTGACATTGGTTGTAGTCACATGAATAATGTTCTATGTCAAATAACTGATGATAAATTGAGTATTTTGGCTCGTGAATTCATAGTTAGAAAAATATTAAATGTGTTGTTGGCTGTAAGAAAAGTTGCAAAATTTTGAAAATTAAGACATGTAAGCTCATGAATTGAAGTTTGATTGGTTTAAAGATGTGCTAATGTTATTGAGTGTTTTCAATGTTTAGATAATATATGGGACATTACAATTTATTGAAAATTAGAAAAATATAAGAATTTATTAAAAATATGGAATTACATTCATGATGCATAGACGATTGAAATTTAGCTCACATTCTTGATGCATTGACAAATGCAATTTGTGAAACCCAAGTATACGTTTGTTCATTTAACGTGTGATATCAAAATGATGCCTAGGCAGGATATGTTTTAGCATAAATATGAATTTTAAAGGGAGATAAAATCAATAACACAAAGAAATAGATGATTCAAGAGTGCTTTATTTAAGGTAAATTTAGATAGCTTCATTATCTTTTTTTTAATAGTGGAACATAAGCATAAACTTCAATCAACATATCGGAATTCATGTAAAGATTCATTAAAATGAACTACATCACTACATGCAATGTTGAAGGTGTAAACATTCAGAAGACATTAATTATGTCTTCTTTTTTAACCTCCTTTGGGCTTTCAAATCTTTTTTTTTTAATTATGTCATCTCCTCTATCTTTCGATAAAATAGCAGAATCATTCTTTTTGTGCCAGAGTAATTCGCTTTTGCACCAAATCACAAGCCTCCTCGTTTGTCATTACATCCCACAAACATACGGCCTCAAATATCTTTCACATCACCTGCCTACATTATAAATGATCATAAAACTATTTCCGAAGGAATCATAAATTTTTTTTGAATTTTGGAAATTAAGACATGTAAGTTCATGAGTTGAGGGCCAATGAGTTAAAATTAGTTATAGTTAAACTAATATACAACATGTGATTAGTTCAGAATCAAATTAAATACATCAATGGTGAATTATATAATTTTGGTTTTTAGGGACCATTTTTTTTTTCTTTTCTTTTCTTTCACAAGTTAACGAAAATGAAAAAAAAAAGGAGGGAGGGGGGTGTTTGCACTTTGCACCCCAAAATATGGAAAATAGACATTTTACACTCTCGAAATACATAATTAGTACTTTGCACCTCCGAAACAAGAACAATTAAGCACTTAGCACCCCCTCCTAATTTTCGACAGAGTTGACCGCCAGAGTAAAAAAAAATCTAGGACCCCCGAAATATGATAAATTAACACTTTGTAACCCCGAAACAGAATTAACACTTTGCTAGCACTTAGCACTTTCAAATTAATAAAAACTCAACAACTAGCACCTCTCATTTTTTCCGGTAGTGTTGACCATCAGGATAAAAAAAAACTTAGTAGCAAAATAGGCAATTCATTTTCTTTTTTCCTTAAAATATGCAGAATACTAAAACACTCATTTTCTTCTTTATCTTTTTTTTTTCATCAATATAAATATATATTGTAGATTTGGATTAAAATTTTATTTTTATGATATGACGCGATTAGTTTATGGAATTATTATTCTAAGTTGACAACTTCTAAAATCAAAGTCGTCATTAAATTGTTTCTAGAAAAACATATTATTGGTCGTTTCCGATAAAAATAAAAAAAAATGTGACAAGTCACTATTGCACCGGCCTTTCCAGTCGCAGCCACAATAAAATATGGATCAAGTTGTTAATGATGACGATACAAAAATATTCAAAACATACATGAATTTAATATTTGCAACGCCTTGACTATTAATGCATAGTCCTAAATACAATATAGGATAAAATACAGTTTCTCCTTGGAGTGTTGGGGTGATATTAGTCACAGCTAAATTATCAATTGTAACATTTATCTTTTCCTCTTTGTTATAGTATTGAACATTTTACTCTAAAATTATATGTCCATTTTATAACAATAAATTATTTCTTAATTAATTTAACAGAAAACAAATCATTATGAATTTATCTATCTACTAAATAATATTATGTTTCAATTTCTTCATTTTTTTGTTTCCTTCAATTTTCTGGTCTCAAATATTTTCTTCATTTTCATCTAAGTTTTTCCTTTATTTCTGTTTCAATTTGTTTTTTTTTTCAATTGTTTTCTTTATCTATATCGCAATTTGTTCTTTACAATTTGTCTCGAATTTTATTTGGCAATAATTGTCTCATTTGTTTTCATTTCAATATATATATATATATATATAGGTAAAGAATGGAATAGAAATATGAAATAACATTCATAAATCATGATGCATTGGCTATTGAAATTTGTGAAACACAGTTATACATTTATTCATACAAGCATACGTGTGAGATTAATATATGTCACAATTTAACAAAGTAATTTAGATATAAATTAATGATGCCATGTGTTCTTTAAATGAAATGTAAAGCCTAGTCTGGATATATTTCAGCTCACTAGATTCAAGGTTTATGAGTTTTATAGAGAGATGCAATCAATAACACAAAAAACGAATTCATTAAAATGAACAGGAGATTATTGTAGTTTTGGCGTCATAATTATAACTCGCTAGCATTTCTATCTCATATCTCTTTGACCTGACACATTTGATGCCACAACTATCGGTAGCAATTTTGATAAAAATTGAGGCACGATTTAAAATTTAGTTATAGTTAAACTAATATACAGCATATGATTAGTTCAGAATCAAATTAAATACATCAATGGTCAACTATATAATTTTGTTTTCTAGGGACCAGTTTATAAGCTTATAATTATACAATCTTATAATGTACATGTTTTTTGTTCTCTTTTACGAGTTAATGCAAAAAAAAAATAAGGGGGGATGTTTGCACTTTGCACTCGCAAAATATAGAAATAACACATTGCACTCACGAAATAGGAACAATTCAGGCTTTAGCACTTAGCATCCACTCCTAATTTCCGACAGAGTTGACCACCAGAGTCAAAAAATTTAGGGGCAAAATAAGTAATTCATTTTTGAGTCTGCACCCCCAAAACATGATAAATTAGCACTTTGCACCCCAAAAACAGAATTAGCAGTTATCATCCCTGATGCAAAAAATTAGCACTTAGCACTTTCAAATTAAGAAAAACTCAGCAACTAGCACTCCTCATTTTTTTAGGATTAATTTTTTTTTTCAAGAATATAAATATATATACTGTAAATTTGGATTAAAATTTTATTTTTGGTATGATTCGATTAATTTATTGGGTTATTATTCTAAGTTGACATACTTCTAAAATCAAAGTCGTCATAATATTTGTCGTCTCTTATAAAAAAAAATGTGACAAGTCACTATTACACCGACTTTTCTAACCTCAGCCACAATAAAATATGGATCAAGTTGTCAATGATATCATTGGTAACCACCCTGCACATGGAAATCATACGCAATTATTTTTTATTGACTTACATTTAAATTTGCAAAAGTATCATTGGTCCTTTTTTCCCCAATAAAAAAAAAAGAACAATTTTAAATGATCTCAAAAGAATCTTTCCAGCCTCAGCCACGATGCAAAAATATTTGATTAGGTAATTTTAACTGATCTCAAAGGAAGACTTCAAAATATAAAAAAAAAAAAAAGACTTCAATAATCTGCTAAATAACTTTTTGCATCTATTCTGAAAGGAAATCAATAGAATCTTATGAATAAAGGCTATGTAATCAGAGGACACATATATAGAGGTATGTATTTTCTTATAATGTCAGCCATCATCAAAATTAATAATATTCATGAATCAATATTAATATATCAAAAATAAATACTATATTGATTCACTAATAGATTTGTTTTCTGCTGCAGTTTCTCTTTAAAGCATACATATTGATTTGCATCTTCAACAATTTTTTTGGAGGTAAGGAATATTGATCCATGATCTACTTTTAACTTGTTATCTTATAGTTTTGAGTATATATATAGTCTAATTGGAGAGGGGGAGATACAGTGACAACATATATATTGTCAGTTATTCACTTTCTTTACCCTGTGCCTCTTCCCAATATACAACATCCATTAACCTTTTATCAACGAATCAATAATAGACTTAAGAGCACTCGGAAAAACATCGAAAAGTTTTCATTTTTGAATCAGGCGAAACGAAATAAGATATAATCCCGAAACTATTTATTTGCCTTAAACACTGTTAATTTCCTAAATTTAGTAACTTTTTTTTTAAAATCTTCCTTAGTGTTTCCGAATAGTCTTAAAAAGTTTTCAATATTTGGCTGACCGAAACATACATTCGAAACGAAATTTTAATTTATGCCTAAAACCTAATTAACTTAGAGGAGATTAAAACCAATTCAACAGGTAATGTGAAGACTTTTCAACCCACCTCAAGTCCAATTTTCTATAAATAACTAGATAATTTCTTTTCTATTCTTCTCAAGATATTTCAATACAACATATCCTTTGAATTTGAGGTAAGAACCTCTTCATCGTGAGCACTTGCAATTAAACTTTTCCTTGATTTTCTTGTTTCTCTTTGACTCTCTTTTTGTTCATTGACTGACCTCTTTGACTCTCTCTAAGCAACATAATAAAATTAACTTTTATGTTAAATTTCCTGAAATTTGAAAAGCATATCTAGAAAATATGCCTCGAAATTAAGTAGTATTGTGTCAATAGGGGTGTAATCGAGCCGAGTAGTGTCGAAAGATATAATGTTCAAGCTTGGTTTGATTTTTATCGAGCTTGAAATTTTTTATTTGAGCTTAGTTTGATTTTTATCGAGCTTGAAATTTTTTATTTGAGCTTGGTTTGATTTTAAATCGAGCCGAACTCAAACGAGCTTTTATCGAACGAGCTCGAGCCGAGTATCGAGTAGCTTGATATTTTACATGTAATTTTTAAATTTTTAACTTATCGAGTCGAGCTTCAAAAGTTATCGAACGAAAAATGGTGTTGAAGCTTGTTTGATTAGTGTGACGAACCGAAATCAAACAAGCTTTTATCAAACGAGTTCAAATCGAGTATCGAGCAGTTTTTTCAATTTCCAGCCCTATGTGTCAGTATCAATTATTAATTACTGATTACATTGATTTTCTTGTGTTGTGCTGCAGTTCCTTTTGGAAGCATCTTGTGCATCTTCAGTAATACTATCAAAGGTGAGTAATTAATGTTCCACGAAATTCTTCTAGCTTTTAACTAGAAATGAAAAGTACACGCATATTATTAAATCATATAAATTATCTATTTTTTTTCCAGAAATACATGTAATGCAATATGGTTATAAATACGGTTCATGATCATAGACGGATCTAGGAATTTAGTGTAGTGCAGGCTAAACCTTTATGAAAAATTCAATCATCAAAATACAAATATAAAATTTCATTCAAACAATCAAAGTTAAGATTTTTTTTTCATTCACGAGAAAATATATGAGGAGATATGCGAAAAAAGGTGAAGCTTGACAAACATAATCCCCTTACTTTAGTTAGATATGATACTATATTATAATCCAAAAGAACCCAAAAATTCTATATGTTAACAAATCAAAGATATTTACCTCGAATATCCCAAGCCCCATTGTACTGCGCGCACTTGCTGTAATTAAGTACTAATATAATCCATAATTTGCAAGGGAAGTGACAATTATATCCTCATATATTGTTCTTTTCTCGATATGAAATGTGAAAACAACCATGTACACTTAAAACAGTAGCAATAATCCCTTTGTTAGCTTCAAAAATAGACAAAAAACTTATGTTCTCTTAAAATATAAGTGCGGTGAGTTAATGATATGTTAAACCATGATTTTTTTTCTAGTAAAAATGACACGTGATTTTTTTATTCTAATCTTTGTAAGAAGAATTTAAACATATATCACAAACATGAAATAATTAATAATATATTTTCAATTTGTTTTAGGCTCTTTTTATCAATAAAGTGTGAATTTGTCACTTGTTAAATATATGTCTTTCTTTTTATTGGTTTATCAAAATGGTCTAGATTTTCAAGTTACTTCATAATTAAAGAATTTACTTGACGGGAATCCATAAATATAACATAAGGAGAATTACACAAACTAGCTATGAAATTTAGTGTAGATACACATTTCATTCTTTATGTTTGAAATATTACATGACAAATTACTCATGAGACTAACTTCCGTAAAACAAGACTACAAAACTGTTGAAATTACTAAAATGTTCCTATTTAATTATGTAATTATATGTAAGAAATTTCAAACATCAGGGTGGTATATGTAATTACACTAAACATCAATGATAGTTTCAGTAATTATGTCAAATTTTAATATAATACATTTAAATTTAAATTTTTTAAATAATTGAACTAAAAAACAAAAATTCAAATCATATTCTAAACGTAGTTTAAATAAAATAAAGTAAAAAAACCATTAATAAAATAAACCATTATTTTTACTTAAAATAAATATTATTATTTGAAATTACAATCAAGAATTATACACACCTAATTTTAGATTACAACAAATCAAATTTATTTTCCTATTTAAATTTATATAAATATTTAAATTCAATAAAATTTAATTTTTGACATACAAAATTAATTATTTTTAATTTTAATATAATAAATAGATAAATTTGAATTAAAAATAAAAAAAAAATAGAAAAACATATCCCTATTGTATTGAACCCCCATCCGCCCTCTCCAACACCTTCTCTGGGAAGGGAAAGGGATGGGTAGGTGTTGGTGGATATTGGGAGGAGGGGGAGGGAGTTTTTTCTATATTTGTTTTTTAGAAAAATCACATTAAAAAAGTTTTTAAAATATTTTTTATGACATCAAAATGTGGCATCAGAAATTAACACTATAAGGTGGTAATTTTAATGAATCCAATAATCTGGGGATAGTTTGTGTATTATACTGAACTTGAAGGATGGTTAGTGTAATTAGACTAAACTCGAGAGGTAATTTGGATAATTTAAAAAAATAGAAAAATCATATCAAGGGTATTACTGGAATAAAAAGTTATTTATTTATGACATTAAAATGTGCCGTCAAAGATTAACATTGTACAGTGGTAAACTTAATGGATTTAAGTGTTTTTATTCATGTTGGTAAAGACAAAAACGCCCTTATTCAAATTGTAAATTAATATTGATGAAATATAATTATACATTGATTTTCCTTAATTTCACATTAAAAATTTGGTAGGAAAAATTTTCTACACTACATGAAAGTGAACAAAAAATTATAATCTTTCACTTTCCTGACAAGAACACCAATACAAACATTATCATACTTTTATAAGTATTGATGACACGTCATAAATTACTGAATATCAAAAACATATTTATTTGTACTATAAAATTGGGATCAATAATAATTTATAAATTTGTTATATATTTAAAATGTAAGGTAGAAAAAAATTACATAATTTTTTTGTAACATATACTCATATAATTTACTTGTCTTTAAATACAAATAAAATGCAAATTCAGAAAGTTAGTGAAATTTTGAAATTATCTTTTACATCAACTTTTATAATTTTAATCCTCTTTTCCTACAACACATAAAATTGAACCATAACAAATATAATACTATTATTTTAAAGATATAGTACAATACAAGTCCTCAAGTTGTATCATTTAATTTGAATAAAAAAAAAAAGCGGTATCATTTAATTGATTTAGTATGATATAAGTATAAACACTCCTCTAAACACACACAAAAAAAAAAAAAGGTTTAAAATAGAATTGAATATGAATGAAAAAAATACTTATGACTTAGGTGCGTAATTTTTCTTTTGTTTTCGTAAAATATATAGAATATTCAAGAATGTCAAGACATGCATGACCTTGAATTTCATGAAATTATTTTTATAAAGAAAAGGGTGAAATCGGTTATTAAAGAGTGTTAAATTGAATGAAAATTGGTAAATTGATAAAAAAAGATGTTTGAAATTGATGAAGAATTCAAGTGAAATTGGTGAAGATAGTGAAAAAAATAGGGGAAATCTATATTGAAAAAAAAGGTTCTATTGAAATCGTCAAATATATACATGTGAAATCGATAAAAATCTAGATGAAATTGGTGAAGTTGGTAAAAATACGGTTGAAAGTGGTAAAAAAATGCCCGTGAAATCGGTAAATACATGTGAAATCGGTGAAAATTTTGGTAAAATTTGTGAAAAATAGATGAAAACGGTTAAGAATATGTGAAGTTGATGAAAAACGAGTAAAATCGGTGACAAACATAAATCAATGAAATTTCAGGATTTTAATTTTCATTCTCTTAAAAATGTATGTATCTTTACCCCTAAATTTTGATTTTGTTATTACGATTTTCGATCTTGGTTCAATAATTAAAAATGTTAAAACAAATTAAAGATCTTAAATAACAAATTTGAGTCAATTCATATTAGAACGATGACAACTCATTTAAGCTCGATTTTTATCTAAAATTTATGTTAAGTCCAACAACAATATCAAATTCAATAAAAAAAAAATTTAAATTAAATTTGTACATATATATATATTGCCCAAATATCGGAACTATAATTGTTGGAGACATCTTTATCTATATTTTTTTTGTAAAAAACACTGATGAATTGAATGTCAAAAAATGCTTTGATGCACAAGTAATTAAATATTTTTTTTATCAAAAAATAAATAAATAAAAAAAACACTAATATATCTTGATTATGATTCTAAGGACAAAGATGAGTTAATGATGAAGCCAATAGTCGTCTTACTTTTGTTTGAGAAAGCTGCTAAAAAATAGAATTCATAGAAATAGAAAGATTACGTCTACTAGATATGGGGACTTTTATTAATTATAACAAGTGCCAAATTTAGGAATATAAAAAAGTAGAGAAACCGGTTAACCCACAAACACCTTTAATTTGGACTTGGGCAGTCATACAACCTATTAGTGCTACCCTTTGCAAGATAAGTCAATTTTTTGCTTTGAAAATCTGAAAAATGATTATCACAATGGAGTCAAACACTATAAAAGTTATAATTGATTAAAAAGTATTTACGATTTTGTGGATCAAACACCATTGATGGACATCCTAGCTGAGTTTGCGGACGACAACAACTATCCCATGACACCCAAACTGAGTGTGCGGGTGGAATCACAATCAAATACTAAGACTCTTGTATAAATGCACTATAAAGAAAGGATATGCATGTTTCCTAGCACTAATTGATTTTGGGCCAACTTACAGGTTCTGAAGTCCTACATCCTTCAAAATCACAATAGAGGTCCGTAAGTAGTTTTGAAACCTCTCATTGCTAGGCCAAACTCAATATCCCGTATGAACTCAAAAATGAACATAATGTAAAGTGTCCATTAAGCAATATTATAGTGTGGATAAAATATTCAATTGAAATTTACAGGGGTCAAATAATGACTAAATTAGTCATTTTTCATAACGAAATTAAATTTCACTTGCAAATATTAACGTGTCTGGTACATCCCATAAAAAAAAAAAATTACATGTATATTACTTCTATATCTATTTTTATACTATTACATAAATTAATATTGCCCATAGAAATAATATCTCAAAAGGAAGTTTTTTTAAACCCATTAACAGAGAAATAATTGAAGCCACACTGCGATGAATGTATGTATGTATTCAAGTCCAATTTTCTATACTAAATATTTTCTTCTCTATTCTCCTCAAGAGATTTAAATCAAATATATCAATTGCATTAAGAGGTAAGTAACACTTCATCATGATCACTTGCAATTAAAATTTATCTTTTTCCTACTTGTCTCTCTCCCAGTAACATTGCTTTATATCACAAACACGAAAAAAAAAATCACAAACACAATATAACTAGAAATTATTAGCACTGTATTTTTCAATTTGTTGAAATTATTAGGTACTTATTGTTAGGACTGTCAATTGAGCCGGGTCTACCCGACGCTCGATGGCTTGGCCCGATTAAATATGACCCGAACCCGAATAATTGTGAGCCGGGCCGATTTTGAGACATTATATTAAACCCGATCAATTTATGAGCCGAGTTTGAGCCTAGTAAGGCTCTGCCCGAATAAAGCCCTACTAAATACTACTGCTAATTATTTATATCAAAATTATTTTGTCCCAAATATCAAAATCAATTACATACAATTGTACACGCCAAATGGAAAACATAAAGGAAAAAAAAAAGATAAAAGAAAGTAATCAAGATTGGGAATTTGGAAGTCTTGGAACACTAAAAAACTCTACTTACTTGGAGTAAAAAGAAAATGTATATCGTATAACTTTGTTTTAATGTTTTTGCAGCCCTTAAAGTTTGTTAATCATTTTCCAGTTGATGTTGTCTAAAAAGAAACTTATTGCTAGGTATAGTGTATGCTTAAGTTCCCTATATCATATAACTTTATTGTTTTGAAAGCTAACTTGATTATTATATATTTGCAGGTTTTTGATTAGGAGCTTATTATATGAGGCAATTAAAAGAGATTACTTTTTATGTAATATGGGTACTTGTAAAAAAAATAGATTTTGATGAGTATTATTATAATATCTGTGACTTGATCTTTAATTTTAAATGTTATTTAATGTTTAATATTATGAAGAACAAGTGTGGAATTTACATATTCTTGTCTCTTGTGTATTAAGTAAGAGTGGTTTATTCATATTAGTGCTTAATTCTTTTATTTGGAGTAACATTTTCATATTAGTGCGTAATTCTTTTATTTATGGAGTAACATTTTCATATTAGTGCGTAATTATTTTATTTATGGAGTAACATTTGCTAGTATTAATAAACCCGACATAAGTCCGATATAAACCCGAAGCCTGAAATGTTACATGAGCTGAGTTTGAGCCGAAACAATTAAATTATTTATGAGCCGAGCTTAAGCCTATAACTATGAAGCCCGATGGTATTTGAGTTTGAGCTATTTAAAGCTCGGCTCACAAAACCCGATTGACAGTCCTACTTATTGTATTAATTGGCTCTTTTTATTAATACCAGAAAAGTGCACGTGTCGAGTAAATTTCATGGATAATTTTGTAAATTAAAGTAAACTTAATTTTATTATGTCATAAAATAGAGCAATTTAGCCCTTTATCACCTATTTAACTCATTAGTTTAATCTACCAGTTTAACCCCTATTTAACTCATTAGTTTAATCCACCAGTTTAACCCCTTTTTTTAGCCGGTTTAATTCATTTTTATCATTTTAATGTTTCTTTTTACTGTTTTACCCCTTTTTATCGGTTATATCTTGTTTTCGCTGTTTCTAAGATTTTGTAGATTCCTTTAGGTTTTTTTTCCGTTTTAAACAAATTTTCTACCCGTTTCACCTTATTTTTGTCGGTTAAACTCTTCTTTTACTGAGTTCCCTCGTTTTCACCTATTTCGCAAATTTTTTTCACTGATTTCACATGTTCTTTTCACCAATTTCACATGAAATTTCATTGATTTCACATGTTTTCACCGACTTTACCCTTTTTCATTGACTCTATTCATTTTTTCATCAGTTTCACCAATTTTTCACTAATATTGTCATTTCACCACCTTCTTACTTTTTTTTCACGAATTTCACCAGAATTTTCATCTATTTCATATGTATTTATTGATTTTAGGGGCAATATTTTACGGGTTTCACCCGTTTCACAAATTTCACCCGAATTTTCATCAGTTTCAAATCATTTCAACCTTTTCCCACCGATTTACCCCTTTTTCACGAAAAGAATTCCATTAAATTCGAGGTTATTCAGGTCTTGATATTATTGAATAATATTTTTTTAAAACTATTGAATATTCTTTATATTTTGTTATTCTAGTCAAAGTAAAATTACGTACCTAACTAAGTCATAAGTATTTTTTATTCATTCATATATAAGATACAATTCAATTTAATTTTTTTAATATAATGATATTTAAGAGAATTTCATTTATTTTTTGTGTATTTAGAGTGTTTATGACTTATATTTTATAAGTACTCTTTAAATTAACAGTTTCTTACTTATTGAGCTAATATTTGATAATTATATATATATATATAGGCGCTATTTAATATAATAAAAAAGTTTTATAGTTCGTTCTTATCTATTATAAGAGAAGAAGATTAAAATTATAAAATTGATGCAAGAGATAATTTAAAAATTTTACGTATATATATATTTAGGTGTTATTTAATATAATAAAAAAAATTTATAGTTCGTTCTTATCTATTATAAGAGAAGAAGATTAAAATTACAAAAATTGATGCAAGAGATAATTTATAAATTTTACGAGCTTAGGAGTTTATATAATAAATAAATATAATAAGATTTCATGTCTTATTATACATTTTCAATTACTTGTACATGTTTGTCAGTGAATTAGATATCACTTTACAACTTAAACAAGGGTATTTTAGTCCACACAAAAAAGTTAAATATTCATGCTTTTATTATAGTAGAGATAGAGATAGAGATTGTCATTGAATTAAATATCACTTTACAACTTAAATAAGGGTACTTTAGTCCACACAAAAAAGTTAAGAAATATTTTTGCTTTTATATACATTTTCAATTACTTTTACATGTTTGTCATTGAATTAAAAATCACTATACAACTTAAATAAGGGTACTTTAGTCCACACAAAAAAGTTAAGAAATATTCATGCTTTTATAATAGTAGACAGATAGATAGATAGATAGAAAGATAGATAGAGATAGAGATAGAGATTGTCATTAAATAAAATATCACTTTACAACTTAAACAAGGGTACTTTAATCCACATAAAAAAGTTATGAACTATTCATGATTTTATAATAGTAGAGATAGATATAGAGATAGAGAAATATGAATTTGTCACTTTTTAAATACGTTTTTTTCTTATTGGTTTATCAAAATGTTCTTTACTTTTAAAATTTGCATTGAATTAAGTAAAATTAAATATAAACATAATTGGCTTGATACTGAACTTTATATATACGAACTTTTCAAATATTTACTGACATGAAAGAGGGATTAAACAGAATGTTTTAAATTTCATGAGTTTAAACTTTAAGTGCTTTATGTCTCACGTAAAAGAGGTACAGGCTAAAAGAAGATTGAAGGAATTATTACGGTAGGAGTTATATATATCTCTTAAGTATTATGAACCTCTATCTAATTGTACTTCTTGAGTTTGTTTAAATTATTTTGTTATTTTATTAAAGCTCAATTAAAATTTAAAATAAGTATATTTTTGTTGAAATGGAAAACTAGGGGAGAGAAGAAACATAAAACAAACAAGTTTTTTTTATAAATTTTATATGGAAAATAGATGATATTTTGGGTTCACTTATTAATCTTCTTTCAGTTAATACGTAAAACATGAATTTAATAAGTGTCAATTTTTCGTATTCTATTATCTTTAGGAAAACAAGATGGCAGAGAGTGCAGTATCATTTTTGTGCAATCAACTTTCGGTCTGGCTCCAACAGGAGAGAGAATTGTTGGGAGGATTGAAACAAGAGGTACAGTATATTCGAGACGAAATGATGCAAATGAAAGCATTCCTCAGAGTCGCTGATTCAAAAGAAGAAAATAACCCCCAACTCAAAGAATGGGTAAGACAAGTCCGCGAAATTGCTTACGACACTGAAGATGTTCTCGACGAATACATGTTTCGATTTGCACTTCGTGGTGCCACTGGATTCCGTGGCCACATAAAAAAATATTATTACATGGTAAAAAATCTTAAATCTCATCATCGAATTGCTTCTGAAATCCAAACAATTAAGCACAGGTTAGAAAATGTTTCAAGAACCCAACAGAGATACAAAGACATGGGTGGTGTCAATGATCTAGCCTCGAGCTCTACGCATATCAAAGATACAAGGTACGATGGCAGAGGCGATGCTCTCTTATTGGAAGAAGCTGATGTTGTGGGCATCGAAAAGCCAAATACGACAATTTGAAGTACATTCGCTCTCTTCTATGGCTGGGGTCTGAATATGCAACAGAGTTTGCACAAATATTAGAGAAGGTGTTGGCCAATGGAGGTAGGCTATTAAAAGTGTTAGGATTAGAAAGAGCTCCAATTAATACAATCCCCAGTAAAGTTTTCAAATGTTATCTTCTCAAGCACTTGAACCTAAGTTTTACGGCAATTCGACACATCCCAAAGTCAATCGAGAATCTCCAGAATTTGGAGAATTTAGATCTCATTGAAACCAATGTGATTGAATTATGGATTGAAATCCTAAAGCTCCGCAAATTTCGGCATCTCCTTGCGTTCAAGTGTGGAGACAATCCATTTTTGTT
Source organism: Penstemon eatonii (assembly GCA_038501285.1). Taxonomy (NCBI): domain Eukaryota; kingdom Viridiplantae; phylum Streptophyta; class Magnoliopsida; order Lamiales; family Plantaginaceae; genus Penstemon; species Penstemon eatonii. The sequence continues at coordinate 33,271,773 of CM076713.1, forward strand.
CGACTATGTACAAGGCGTTAAGGCTCCATATGAGATAGGGAGCTGCTTGTTGTCCCTGCAAACACTTCATTGTATCAATGCTGATGAGGTTGGTGGCATTAAAATAGTTCGAGAAATAGGGAAGCTAACTCAATTGCGAAAATTAGTCATAAACAATCTCAAAAGAGAAGATGGAAAGGAACTTTGCTCCTCCATTTCTAAGATTATTAACATACGTGTGTTATGCATTTATTCAGCTGAGGAGGAGTTGATGGACTTGGATTACTCTCTACAGTCACTTAATTCCACTTTACCATTCTTCCATATGCTCCTCCTTCATGGATGTATAGAGAAGGTTCCTCAGTGGATTAATCTTAATTCTCTTACCATATTACGTTTGAGATCTAGCAGATTGAAGGAAGATCCTCTAGGATGTCTTGAGAATTTGCCAAATCTGGTAGAACTGGAAATGTTAGACGCTTATGAAGGTGAAGGATTGAGTTTCAAGGCCACAAGTTTTCAAAGGCTCAAGATATTAAATATGCACAATTTAAGAGGGATGAGATGGATGAGAGTAGAAAAAGGTTCCATGCCCCTTCTTGAAGGGTTATATATTCACAAAATGAAATTAATGGTGAAGGTTCCAGAAGGCATCGAGCATTTGACCAATCTTCAAAATGTAGAATTTTGTGATATGAGCAAGGAATTCCTAGTGAAGCTTGATGGTCAGAAAAGCAGAGGAGGGGAGGATTGGAAACTATCACACGTTCCCAAAGTTAGTGCGTTTTTTAACAACCTTGATGGAGAATATTACAAGTGCCCAGAGTTTGTCCAGGCCGATTCGTAGACCTCTAACATGTGTGGCGTGTTGCAGCATTTACATTTTTTTGAATTCTGAAATACTATGTGATGTTATTTGGATTTGTGAATTCTATATTGTTGAATTTCATATTCAGATTTTACTATGATATAACTGAGGATATGTAGTTTCTTTTTTCAATGTTTTTTTTTTGGCTGTTTGAAGAATTGATGAAGTGTGAAAGAATTTTGTAATAAATAACTCCAACAGTCACTAATTTTATTGTTGCTACTTATAGTAAGAATTAAAATGGTTCTCTGTTTATGCCCAAAAAAAAAAAAAAAAAGAGTTACCGCAAATACAATGGATTATTTCTTAATGCTAAATTTAGAAGGAAAAAGAAAAATAATAAACAATATATTTCTTACTTCTGCAACCATTACTACGGTACTGTTTGTGACATTGGTTGAAGTATTTTGGTTCATGAATTCAGAGTTAGAAAAATATTGAATGTGTTTCTGGATGAAATATAAGTTGCAAAATTTTGAAAATTAAGACATGTAAACTCATGAATTGAAGTTTGATTGGTTTAAAGATGTGATAACATTTTTGAGAGATTTCAATATTTAGATAATATATGGAACATTACAATTTGTTGAATTAGAAAAATATAAGATTATTAAAATATGGAATTACATTCATGAATCATGATGCATTGACGATTGAAATTTGGCTCACATTCTTGATACATTGACAATTGCAATTTGTGAAACCCACGTATACATTTGTTCATATAAGCATATGTGTGCTATCAAAAAATATGAATTTGTCATTACATCCCACAAACCATCACTTGCTAGAATAAGACACTCGTCTTCTTTGACTCGAGGAACAAACACATATAATAAACACGTAAATAAACTAAATAACCATGTATGAAGATTATCAATATCAACTCGAGCTCGTGCCTTACTTTATGGTCAACTGATAATGGCATAAATGTTTTCTTTCGACAAAGGACAGCTCTTGAATCACCACAATTTGCAACAATTATATGTGTAGGACAAACAATCTATATTTTCAATATAGCTTCTGCAACAAGAAATCCATATTTGATGCTCTTGAACATCTTGAGAGCACATGGAAGTAATATCAAGACCAATTCACAAAATCAGGATTAAGACAATGGTTAACAATATAACAGAGCATGCCTGCAACAAAAAATCCATGTCTCAGATTATTTAGATTAACAACTTCCCTTCCCGTGAGCAGAAAATTATGCTCATCTTGATTGATGATTTATGAAAGATAAGTCATTTCTCATTATTTTCATGATTTGAAGTTTGCCCAGGTTCTCACAACTCTTCAGAATATATATATATATATATATATATATATATATATATATATATATATATATATATATATATATATCTTAAAAACGAAATATAATTAACTCATAGCTAGGGCTGTCAATGGGGCAGATTTCAATCCGGATCCGATCCGAATCCGGTCCGATATATTAGGATAATTGTCCGATTAGTGATCCGATGGACCTGATCCGATTAAGAAGATCCGTAATCCGAATTATATGGAGCGAATATGGATCTAGGCTGATCCGATTCGTTACATATCCGTATCCGATATATATTACTATATGTTGTTTGTAAATTATGAATTTAAATAAAAATAAAAATAAAAATAAAACTATCTATGTTCCACTAAAATCTTTTACGATATCAAAACATCCATGTCTCAGACTAACAATATAACAGAGCATACCATTGCCTGCAACAAAAAATCCATGTCTCAGATTATTTTTGCTATATTAGCAGCAATGGCTGAAGCAGCAACACCAGAATTATAACGAGTATATAAATTACAAACAGAATTTATATGCTTATAACACTTGTTTGGATTATTTTTCATTTTGTGCGGTTTTCAAATCCTTACTACTTAGCTATCTACCTTGTACTATCCTTAACCAAATGATGAATTAAATCAGAGGGAATTGCACTTTTCATACCAAATATTTACCTACTTTATACATTTCATACTACACCTTTCAGAATGACACATTTCATACCAATATCAATCAACCTTTTTCAATTTTCATACCACCGTTAAATTTTGGACGGGTCCGTTAACTCACTTAAAAAAAAAAAAAAAAAAATTTCGGGCAGGGAAGAAATTTTTGGGCAGGAGTTATGAATTTCACTTTTCATACCAAACTTTTATCTACTTTATACATTGCATACCACACCTTTCAGAATAACACATTTCATACCAAAATCAATCAACATTTTTCAATTTTCATACCGACGTTAACTCACAATAAAAAAATAAAAAAATAAAAAAAACTTGCGGGTTTTTTTTTCAATTTTCATCTGAGGGTTTTTTTTTTTTTTTTTTTTTTGTCACAACCAATACGTGGGGTGTATTTTTGTAAGTAGGCCTTTTCACATGGAGTATTCGTAATTTACCTTTTCTAAAATAATCTTATCAATTCAAAAAACGTGATTTATTTCGGTTTCTTCAAATTGATAAGACCATATGTGGTAGTACTGTTTCAATTCAAAATCTTCTTATCAATCATAAATTAATAAAATTCATAATTGCCCGTAAATTTATACAGAAAAATTTGGCAGAAAAAGTTCAAATTTACGATTTATTATGGTTTCCCCAAACTGAGTAGACCATATTTGATATTTTCAGCTCAAAATCAATGGTCAAAATTGTAACATTTTGGGGGCAAGGAATTAATTATAAGAAAGTGACAAACACGAGGGTTTTTTTTGTAAATGAATAATACTTAAAAATTTGGCAGAAAAATTACAAAATTATGATTGAGTATGATTTTCATAGATAGAGAAGTCCGTATTTTATTATATTTTGTACCCTTTCGAAAAAGAAGCAGGAATGTTATCGATCATATGATTTATTACGGTTTCCTCAAATTGAGAAGAACCTATGTGGTACTACTGTTACAATTCAAAATCATCATATTCATTAATTGATATAATTTATAATTTCCCATAAATTTAAAAATTATTTCAATTTTTTACATATTTATTAGTACTAATAACACCCAAGGGTAAAATTGAAACATTTTAGGGGGCAAGGGGTTAATTATAAAAAAGTGACGAACATGAGATACTTACCCTTTCGAAAAAGAAACGGGAATGTCATATATCATATGATTTTTTACAGCTTCCTCAAATTAAGAATAGCATATGTGGTAGTACAGTGCCTGCGAGTTTTTTTTTTTTTTTTTTTGTGAGTTAAAGTCGGCATGAAAATTGAAAAAGGTTGATTGATTTTGGTATGAAATGTGTCATTCTGAAAGGTGTGGTATGCAATGTATAAAGTAGGTAAAGGTTTTGTATGAAAAGTGAAATTCATACTCCTACCCAAAAAATTTCCTCCCTGCCCGAAATTTTTTTTTTAAGTGAGTTAACGGACACGTGCGGCGCACGTGTCCGATTCCATCCAAAATTTAACGGTGGTATGAAAATTGAAAAAGGTTGATTGATTTTGGTATGAAATATGTCATTCTGAAAGATATGGTATGGAATGTATAAAGTAGATAAATGTTTGATATGAAAAGTGCAATTCTCTCTTTAAATCAACCCAATATTGGAATCTATAAAAGGTAAATTCTCAATTTTGGTTGAATTAGTAGTTTGGAATAGTTTCCAAACTCATGTAGCATAATAATCAAACACAATTAATGTATAATAGATAATTTCAATTAAATTTCAATAATGCATTGTTAGACTCAATTTATCTCATTTACAAATTACAATCCTAATATTTTTACAAAAAATGACTAAATTTAATGCAAAATTATGAAATAAAATTCAAATAAAAATTTACAAAGAGTGAAAAGTTATACATAATTCTATTCCAAATAATGAACTATAGGCCCTTCTTTAACATCATTTCTACAAATGCTTACGGACTACCTGGGTCAAATTGGAACGTAGGAATTATTATTCCAATGTATGATATTGAGTTTTGCCACATAAACCAAACACTTAGGCTGACAGGTTACTCATAAGTTGCAAACAAACATATCGTCTACTATGTATGAAAAAATAATTTTACGTTATCTATTAAAATTCAAAGAGTCACATTTATTTAAAAAGAATTTGGACTTTACCAAATTTTGAGGCCCTATTAAAATAGAGGCTTCCACATGGCCCCAAGTTGTCGATAGATAAGGCCCAGCCCGGAATTGTAATTTCTTAATTCACAACGCATATATACTAACAGTAGTAAATTTCTGGCGGGTGTCCCATTGGCATTACAGGAGTGGTAAGGATAGAGGTGATGTGGAGAATTTTTCATCTGGCAATGCAGGTTTGAATTTCGTGTGGCATAAATTTCAGATGAAATATTATGGAGTTTGTGCTGGGGTTGGTATCATGTTGGTTCTCTTCTTCAGAACCTTGTCATCGGTGCACATCCCTCGATTCACATCCTTCCTAGACGAAAAGGTTGTAACGTGCAAATATTATGTCAATTTTACCATAAATTCTCGACTACATTGAAAATAAAATTGACATAATATTTGCAAGAGCGGACAACCATATACACACCTGAATAGCCAATTGTTGGTCTCAAGTGGTCAGTTGAGTTCTAGAGGAGGGCCAACAAGTGGCTATTCAGGTGTGTATATGGTCCGCTCTTGCAAATATTATGTCAATTTTATTTTCTTCGGTTTAAGACGAAAACATGTTTTCCATTACTTGGTAATCAAGCATTTTTCACATAGTGATACGAATTTTTTATTATTTGCAAGAAGTACTTTGCTCATGTTATTATGTCTCAAGTTGTCAAGATAACTCGGTGGTGGTGTAAAGATTTCTAAAGGTATTTCGGATCCAACGTATTCCAGTTTATGTTAGATTGAAGTTTTTTTCACTACATAGAGTGCGTGAGTGATTATGACCGTGTAATTGAGTATCTTATTCGTAATTTTTTTTTTCCGAATTACAATTGACACCATTGTTTTTTATATGGTTTTCTATGTCATTGAAATGATTGCTTGATCATACAGAGATGATGGATTTTTGTATTGATGAAGTTTGTGGTCTTTCTTGCTTCACTTATTTCTTTTTGTTTACCTTCTTCTCTTTGTTGTATTAATTGCAAACAAAGAGCAAATTCATGGTAAAACACATCGAAGTTACTGACCGGAAAGTTATTTGCACTCATAACAATGGATTAAAGCTTTGTTGATGGAAATGACTTGGAGGCAAAATGAGCATGGTAAAGAAACATGGTTGGATCTACAATATAAGAGCACTGGTAACTTTTTATTTCTTTGGATATGTAATTTTTATTTCTTTTTAAACTATTGTGTTACAATTGTGGAATACTTATAGTCTTTAAACAATTTTATGTGATGGTCGGAACACTTATCCACAAATAAAATCATTTGCTTGTGTTCAAATAAGTTCATACTTAGGTTTGATTATTACCTTTGATAAATGGTTATCAGATTGCAATAGAGTCCTTAATTGTAGCAAATCGCCTAACTGGAATTTTGTTAAGATGTTTTTATGTGCGACTGTGTGTACACAAATATTACCCTTTCGTTGAAGCATAGTGAAGACTTTCTCAGTATGAAACATATAATTATTTTTTCGCCAATTGAATGGATGGTGAAATTAGATTTGAAATGGAAGAAATAAGAAGATTTCACATTAACACTCCCAACTTTGCAACTTTATTCAACACCCGTCTTTTCGTGCAAAAATAGCAAATAACGTATTTATGGCTTCGTACAGCCTAACAAGATGATAAGATGATTATAAAGAAGTAAAAAAAGAGAGAGAGAAGAATGTTTAAACTTAATTACACAAAAGAGAATAGGGGGAAAAGTTTTTCATTCTTCTTTCAATTCATCTACTATGGGAATGTAATTACTTTTTTATTAGAGTGAATTGTACTTTTGGTCCCTCTTATGACTTGACTTTATCACTTTCGTCCCTTTTAAATTTTTCGTAGCAGATGCATCCCTCTTATTAATATAGTGTATCACATTAGTCACTCATATCATTGTAATGTAATACATTCGTCCCTCTTAACTTTTTCGTAGCAGATTCGTCCCTCTTAACTTTTCCGTAGCAGATTCGTCCCTCTTATCATTGTAGTATAACACATTGGTCCCTCTTAAATCCAAATTACATCCATTTTCGGAGGTAAAATTTATTTTTGGCCCTCTAAAGTGGTAGCATTTCAAAATTGGCCCTTTTATTGTGTTACCTCGACAAAATACGTCATTTATTGTGTCATCATCTTCAATTTCAGTCCTTATCACCGAATTTTTTTAATTAACGCCGAAAATCATCAATTTATGTCTTATTTGACCAAAAAAGTTAAATTGTTTACCGAAATCACCAATTTTATGTTTAATCTGATCGAAAAAATTAATTTTAAAGTGCCAATTAAAATTTAAGAATTTCATATTTTTAATCCAATTTGCAAGTCCAATTTATGTGTCTATAGCTTCAATTTTTGATGAAAAACGGCTAAAGTTCGTTTCCCCCATAAATCGAATATACCTATTTTTATTTATAAATAAATAAATAGGTCAAATTCACATCACATTTGCTCAAATTTATACAAATTTCATTGTACAATTCTAATCTAAAATAAAAATTAAAGTTATAGACCTATCACGTGATTTAGACTTAAAATTTTGGAGTCATAACATGAAATTTTAATCTTAAAGTATCACTCGACGAATGATATTTTTTGCTAAAATTAAAATTTTCCGCCAGATTGGACATAAATTGATGATTTTCGGTGATAATTAAAAATTTATGATGATAAGGACTGAAGTTGATAACGACGACACTATAAGTGACATATATTGTCGAGGTACTACAATAAAGGGCCAATTTTGAAAAGCAGCCACTTTATATGGTCAAAAATGAAATTTTACTTCTATATATTTTAGGATGTATTTTAAATTTAAGAGGGACCAATGTGTTACACCTCATTGATAAGAGGGATGAATCTGCTATGAAAAATTTAAGAGGGATGAATGTATTACACTATATTGATAAGAGGAACTAAAGTGATACACTATATTGATAAGAGTGATGCATATGCTACGAAAAATTTAAAAGGGATGAAATTGATAAAATCAAGTCATAAGAGGGACCAAAAGTGCGATTCACTCTTTTTATTATTGGGTAGATTAGAAATTTGAAAAGATACGCTTTAGAAATAACAAATTAAGTATCTTACCTATATAATTACGAACTATTATAATATTAATTTTAATTTACGTTCATAGTTATAATCCATTTTACAAGCATAAATTTGTATAATTCTCTTATGTCAAACCGGGAAAAATGCATAAAACTATCTGTGTTTTGGGAAACCTGCACAGAGCCACCCTGTATTATTTTTTTTATTTTTGCATAGAACCCCCTAGTGTTGTACCAAATGTTGCACACTCTTCCTTTAACGGTAAATAGTTGAAACAATTAGTTTGTATAGGTTAAATACGATTTTATCCTCCATGTTCAATCTATTTACCTATCTATTACATTAATATATACACAAGGGGATTCCTACTAAGTATTTGTAAAATACTGGGGCGTTCTACGCCAAAATAAAATTATAATAATAACACGAGGGGTTTTGAGCAAGTTTTCCAAGACACGTGTGAATTTGGTGAATTTATCTCTATAAAATCTTTCATTTAAAATTGAGTTTCAGTCTCATTAACCGCAAGCGGGATACACTCTCCATCACTTTTGATGAAAAAGAGATTTTGTGCAATTTTTTATAAAACACAAGAAATTTTTTTGAAAGTATTTGTAAAACACAAGTTGGTTATATTAAAAAAAAATAACACTAGAAAATTTTGTGCAGATTTCTCAAAATACAAGTGGATTTAGTGCATCTTCTCCGGTCAAAGTCATAATAATTAACATTATTAATTAACTATTGAATATTATATATGAAATAGTTTAATTAAGAATCCGTGCGTAACAGGGGCATACGCTAGTATAACTAATTCACCATCATTCACAATTTACCAACAAGAGGACGCACATTTCTGAAATGTATCTAACAAATTGGAGACATGGCAAATAATATATTAATATATGGATATTCTAAAACAATTTCATGCCAAAATGATCCATAGGCAATTCTCCAGAAGTAATAGATCCCACTACGGTGAGAGCCTGCCTTCTACAAATGCTTATGGACTACCTGGGTCAAATTTGAACGTAGGAATTATTATTCCAATGTATGATATACTAACAGTACCTAACTGGGTTTTTGAGTTAAACAACTCATGTAGCTTTAATTAATCATTGCCAGGTCCCATTGGCATTACAAGAGTGGTAAGGATAGAGGTGATGTGGGGAATTTTTCATCTGGCAACGAAGGTTCGAACTTCGTGCGGCATAAATTTTTGATGAAATATGGTGGAATTTGTACTGGGGTTGGTATCATGTTGGTTCTCTCCTTCAGAACCCCTGATCGGTGTACATCCCTCGATTTACATCATTCCTAGACAAAAAGATTGTAACGTGAAGTATATTTGATAAAGACATAAAGTTAAGGCATTATACCTTTCTTACCTTTCTTCTCTCACGTATAATATATTAAACTTTTTAAGAAAAAGTAAAAGCTATTGTACATTACTGACAATAAGTAAAACTCATTGGCATTTATACCTTTCTTCTCTCACGTATAATACTCGGTTCGTTTTGCACCCCCTAAATTCACCACACACTTAATTTGGTAAGAAAATGAAAGGCTTTTCAACCAATCGACAGAAAAATAATTGAGGCCATCTCAAGTCCAAGTTTCTAACTTTCTATAAAAGCTAAATATTTTCTTCTCTATTCTTCTCGAGAGATTTCAATTAAATTTGAGGTAAGCAACTCTTCGTTACGAGCACTTGCAATTAAATTTTTCCTTGATTCCAAAAGTAAGTAGTATTGTGTCAATATCAATTATTAATTTCTTATTACATTGCAATTAAATTATTAATTTATTCTATAATAGACAAGTGAAGCGACGACCCAAACCATTAATTCCATTGAATAGTAAAATTAAGTTGAGCATAAACTACATCTAGAAAACAATTGGCCGGAACTTTTCATGTTATAGTCGCAATTGGCTAAACTTGAACAGTTAGGGTATATATGGCTATGAGTACATGACCTGAAAGACGCGGTCATAATGGCCGCAACGGACCTTTATCACGACGAAGATGGGGTGAGGTGAGGTGCAAGGGTTTGTTCGGTTTTTGTTTTTGAAATTCAAAATGTTATCTTTTTGAAATATCTGTAAAAGCCCTCCATAATATTATGTTAGTCGAAAGATTGATGATTAACAAACAAATTAATATTTGAGTTTGCTTTTTGAATTTATCTTAACAGGAATTTTATCTAAAGACCCAGGTCTTTTGGGCTCATTGTTGAAGGAAGGCTCACTTATGAAGAAAGACCCAATTATGAAGGAATATCCATTTATTAAAGAAGACTCATATGAAGAAACAACTATTGAATTCCATAATATCCCTTAAGGGCTAAATTTTTGATACTAGAAATTTGTGGTCTATTGTGCCCACTCATGATATATCCGATTTTTTTAAGAGCAAAAAGAAAAAAAAATTAAATCCTTAGAATCTTTAATTTCAAGTAATTCTTGGAATAAAATAATATTTCATTCCTTACCATGTTCTCGGCCATTCATTTATTCTAGCCAAAAAATTCATGCATTTAAAAATTAATGCTTGCTTATTTTATTTCTCAAATCTCTATTAAAAGCAAGATCTTCCATAATTATTCTCTTAATCAAAATCGGCCAACTATAATTAATCTTGACTTGTTTTGAAAATCTTTCCTAAATACTCTTGCCCAAAGTCTTGCCCTTTTTAAATGATCTTTTGCAAATCTTCGAAATCTTTCCTCTTTTACTTGGTCTTAAATTAAGGGCTTATTCAATGAACTTGGTTCAAAATTTATTTTGTCACATTAGATAAAAAGATCGGATCATATCTTTTCAATTGGTGACAAAATTATTTTTTATCTAAAGAAAGACTTTGCTTTGAAAATCTTACCCTTCTTGGATGCCGAAAGCTGACCTATAAATTTGAGCCTCTCTATACTCGATTTAAACACACAAGAATTAGAGCTTTCATTTGAAAAATTACTCCATCTCCCAAATAGATTTTTAAGCTATATCTTGTAAATTATTTTCTCTCTTGAAAAACCAAAATCCTTTAACCTTGCTCTTGCAATTTTGAGATATACGTTAGTGGTAAAAATAGTGTGAGAATATATAAGAGATCTCCAATCTAGTTCGATAAGGAGCATTTTACTGTAGGTAGAAAAAATATTTTTGTATAAACTGTGTGAAAGTAAAAAATTTGTAAGCTCGTATTTTCAACATTAATACAAGAAATATACGAACTTAGATCATTTTCAACATTAATAGCCAAATACTTATCCTCTCCGAAAAAACATTTGACTATTCAAATAATAAAATCTTATTTCCAACAACGAAAGTTGTTTTCAGTTGGGGAGGCAAATGACAAACTTGAGGAGTTAAATTTGGCCAGTGAACCAAATTTGGCCCCTCAATTATATTGAGAAAAAGGAAAGATCCTCTTCGATTTATGTATAACTAGTCTAAAACCCATGCCATGCATGGTCTAAATACGAAAATAATTATTATATACAATCTTAAACTAAAAGTTTTATTATATACATCAAAATCCATAATTAATGATGGCCGTTCATAGGACAAAATTTAAAATATTTGAACATGTTCATTTCAGAATAAAAATTAGGGCATTATCTGTTTTGATTTTGATGATCAGTGTGACAATTTTAAAAATTCAAACAAACAACAAATTTTGTTTCTATAGATTATATGTCACGTTTTTGAGATTTATGTCATGCACATTCACTTGTAATGAACAAATTTTTTTAATGAACGAAAACCAAGACACCTTAAAGAGTTGATCAAATCTCTTAAATTACTTTATAATCCAAACAAACATGCCCTCTAGATATTTCCAAAATTACACTCCTGAATTAATTAGTACTTCATTATTTAGCACATGCAATTTATGATATTTAGAATGAAAGAATAATGCTAGTTCTTTTTATTTAAATAGTATTCTCTTTGTTTCATAATATATGCGTTTTTAGAATGTTGCACGGGTATGAAGGATTCAAATAAATAAAATGAATTTTTGGTATATATATATATACCTAAAATACCATTAATTAATGTTGCATTGGAATAAATAATAGGTAAAATTGCAGAAAACGTCCCAAACTAATTACTGATTTTGGATTTTCGTTTCGAACTATTTAATTTGGCGAATTTCGTCCCGTAATTTAATATTTTTTTGGAATATCGTCCCAAACTAATTACTAATTTTAATTTTTCGTCCCAAACTATATCAACTCGCCAAATTTCGTCCCATAATTTACCATTTTGTATGAATTTAGTCTCATTGTTAAATTTTTAATTTAATGAAAATGACGTTCAATCTTTGTTGGTCCCAAGTGGTCAGAAGAGGTTTAGAGGGGGGGGGGGGGTGAATAAACCTCTTTAAAAATTTTCTTCAAATTTAACTTTAAAACTTTACTCTTACTGAACAGACTAAGCTGATCAGATTAGTAAGTTACAATTCTGTTCGCGAACAAATCTTTGAACAGTCTTGTTGACCACTCGTCTGATAGTTACTTAGCTGATTTTGCAGAAATCAGTTTTAATACTTAGAGTACTTGCAGCGGATTTTCAAAGTGTTTTTCACAAGTAATCTTAGCAGTTTGAAAAATGTTTCCCCAGTTTTATAAAATCCTTTTAACTTCTTTTCAAACAGTTAACTTGACGTGTTTTTATGCAAACAGAAAGTATGCAAGTTTAAAAGCAATGTAAAAACACAATCAATTTTTATAGTGGTTATATGGATTTAAATATCCTTTAGTCCACTCTTCCAAGTCACACAGATCTTGGGTTATACTATAATCACAAAGTTTACAGTATACTCTGCTTGCGTCGAACAACAAATGAAACGACCACAAGTTCGCAATAGGAAATCACACAGAAAACCTATCCTCTGAAGTTTGATCACTCACAAAGATGGATCACAACTCCGCACAACACTCTTGTTTACAAAATCACTCAGAAGATGTATTTTTCTTGATTCTTCAACTCTGCTTTCGTCAACAAATGACTCAGCTGATGAGTGAGCTGTTCTTGAGACTTAAAGAATTTTGCTTCGGAAATTTCTCTCAGAAAGTGTGTTGCTTGTTTCTTCTTCGTCTCTTTCAGCTATTTATACTTGAGGATTGAAAAGTGTCCGTTGAAGAGAGACAGGATTCAAATTCCTCGAGTACTGGTCCTTAAAATCCGCGAACGGCTCTTTTGCAGTCTGTCCGTACTGTAAACAGTACTATTCTGCAAGCAGCATTAAATGCAGCATTAAATGCACTCGGCTGATGCGAAGCTTTTCTTCAATCATTTGTCTTAAATATCCTCGTACTTCAGCATTTATTACACCAAGGGGCATTTATTACCGTTGGGAATACTTCATGATCTTCTTCACTTGGCTGACGAAAGTATAAGTCTGATGGCGAACTCGGCTGATCTCAAACTTGAACAAATCTGATTTGAGTCGGCTGATCTTCACTAATCTGATAACTTTACTTCAGCAGATCAGAAGTCTTGGACCTTGAAACTTTGACTCTTCTGATGTCTTCATTACTTAGTCAAAATTCCTTGATAAGTTTATCAGCTAAGTTACTCCATACTTAGCCAATTTATGAAGTTTTGGAATGCATCAAAACCTCCCTTATCAAACTTTCTTTAGTGCCTTCATCTTCATCTTTATCCAACAATTTCCCCCTTTTTGATGATGACAAAACTTCAGCTTAGTACCTGTTGAATACCTAAACTAAAGATTGAAATCCTCAAAATTTTCTGAGATAGAAAAAGTTTATTGGATTGAACTTGACTTTTCATTAATATTGAAAAAGATTACAGTGCAAGTTCATCAGATGAGATTTCTGAAGAAATAGATAAAGTAAACTGATTACAAAGATTTTACAAGTTCTAACTATCAGCTTCTTCATCTGATCCTTCCAGCACTTCTTCATATTCATAAGATGATTCTTCATCATCTTCTTCATCATCAGCTTCTTCTTCCAGAGTTGCTTTGGCAGCTTCCATCTTTTCCTTAAGTTCTTGTTCTTGAAGAGCTTTCAAAGCTTCCATGGCTTTCCTGGCAGATTCAGTGTTTTTGTACTTGGTATCTTCTTTTTCAATCTTGTCTTCTTCTTCTACCTTTTCAAGTACTTCAGCCTTGTCAGCAGTGTCTTCAGTTTCCTTGGCTTTCATAGTTGCAGCAGCAGTTTCTTCCTTAGTTGGTTCTTCAGCAGCAGATTCCTTTGCTGGTTCTTCAGCAGCAGTTTCCTTAGCTGGTTCTTCCCTTTTATCTTCCCCCTTTTTGTCATCATCAACTCTGATGACATTAGAAGGTTCAACAGCAGGGTTGAGGGCAACTGTTGGAATCTTTACTCCAGCGCATAAAGCCTTTAGATTCTGATTAACAACGTCATGACTAGCTGTTAGATGATGAATGTCAGTGCTGATGACATCAGTCTTATCATTGAAGTAGTCAATGTTGAGGTTGACAGTTGCAATTTCATTTTGAACTTCCTGTGCAGCCTTTGCCACTTCTTGCAACATTCCCGGATTGATTTCCTTCTCTTCATGACTGACTTTAATGAAGGTTGCAGTCAGATCCGCAATCTTGTGCTCAGCTGATTTTAAAGCAGTGTGAAGATGATTCACATCACCCTTCACATCTTCTACATTCTGGTTCAGCTCTCTCAAACTGTGCACTAACTGTAATGAATGATCTTGAGGAATTGGAATACTGTTGATCTCCTTCTTGATGATTTCTTCTGTTGATCCTTGAACAGTTTCCAGCTGAAGTCTGTTGGATTCTGCCAACTCTGCTTTCAGCTCCTCCTTAACCTTCAGTAGCTGTTGCTTGTGCTTGTCTTCCAGGTCCTTGAGTTGATTTTCCATCAGCATCTGGATTGCTTCCATCAGTGATGAGTGTTGATCAGCTGATGAAGCAGAAGCATCAGCATCAGCCTCCTTCTCCTCAGTCGCCTGTTGAACAGGGACTTCCTCCAAGTCTGTCATCTGATGGTCTTCAGAAGTCTTAGCTGGCGGCTCAATAGCTAAGGACTTATCAGCAGATTTGTGCTCATCAGTGACATCATCGTAGAACAGATTAGTAATGGTTCCATCTTCATTAAAGCATGTTGTCTGTCTAATCTGTCTTACAATAATCCAAGGGTTAACAGGAGCATTGTTACCCTTAGGGACTTCATAGTACTGTTGTACTTCCTTGCCAAAAATGATTTGCTGGATACTTGGCAGTAGTGGCAAATCACTTGAACAGCCTTGCTGATACTTTGACTTCTTAGCCCATCTCTTCAGGGCAGTCATAACAGCAAACTTAATTGCTCTTTCTTCAGCATCTTCAGACTTCTTTTTCTTTTCAGGCAAGGTGCTCTTGATTTTCTTGGCTTCCTCCAATGCAAAGCCTTTTGCATAGCTATGCATGATATCTCTCACATAGCTGGGATCAAGAGCCTTTTGAATGGAGTTTGTCTTCAGCCAACTTAGAACCCATTGTTCTTCATCAGCTAACTCCTTCATACTTTGAAGTTCAGTGATTGACTTGTTCAGCCTGTTGTCCCTCCAACTGATATATCTTGGTTTTTCTTGGTTGAACAGGGTCATCAACATAAGCTTCTGATCATAGTAAGCTAGAGACTTCTCAAACTTCTTGAAAAGCTCTTTATCAGCATACACTATTTCAAATGCTTTTCTGACTTCAAACTTGTCCTTTGACTTGAGTTTGGGGGCAGGCAGTAATATCTTCTTTTTATCCTCTTCAGTCTTGCCTTCTCCAATTTTGATGCCACCTCCATGGACAGGTCCATAGGCATCAACTTTACTCAATTCAATCACCGCAGCCATTTCAGCATCCTCAGCAGCTTTTCTTTCTGCTGCAGACATGCGTCTTCTGGCTTCATCCTTTGCTTCTTGAGCTTTGCTTAGCTCAAGTGCTTTCTTCTCTTCAAGCTCATCTTGCTTCCTCTGTTCAGCTTCCTCCCTTGCCTTCTTATCAGCTTTGGAGATTTTCTTTCTCCTTAGCACTATTTTTCTCTTGCCTTTATCAGCAGGGGCTGGTCCAGCAGATGATATGGGAGCAGCAGCTATAGGATGGATGATTTGGACATCTGGATCTTCTTGAGGTTGAGTAACCTCAGCTGTTGATGTGACTTGACTAGACTGTTGCTCATCAGCTTTGTCAATCACAACAGTCTCAACTGTTACAGCAGGCCTTTCAGCAGCTTCAGGGTCTTCCCTTGCTACACTCTCCAAATCCGTTGGTTCTTCTATAAATGTCATCTGCTTTCTAGCAGACTTCTTGGTTCTCCCTTCACGGTAAATGGTTGTAGCAGTATCTCTCTGTTGACTTCTTGTCCTTTGAGAAATACCCTCAGCAGGCCTCTCTGCTGATGGAGTTCTTGATGGTGATGCAGGGGATCCAGTCCTTACATCAGCGATTATGTTCTCAACAATCTTAGTGGCTTCAGCAGAAGTCACTCTCTCCATCTGCTTAGATTCTTTCTTCTTGGGCTCATCAGCAGCCCTCTTCCTTTTAGTCTCAGTAGCCAAACTTGCTGTTTTGACTAACCTCTTTTGCCTTTTGGCAGGAACCTCCTTTGGTTCCTCAACATCAGCTTCCTCAGGCTCACCAGCCTTCCTCTTTTGAACAGGCAAGTACTTTGATACTGCCTTAGATTTATGAATCTCTTTTCCATTCTTCATATCACAACCCAGCTTTGACAGCAGATAACTGAGTGTGATCCTGTGGTTGGTAGTGGGGCCTTTTCCTTTCTTATCATCAAGAAAGTCAGCTAATATGTACCAAACTATGATGGACCAGTTGATCTCCAATCCATAGTATATGGCAGCCATGATGCTGAACCTCTTCATGGTAACAGCATCCAGTGAGAATGTGCAATTCTCAATCAGCTTGGACACCATATCAGCCATCCGCTGATATTTATCCTTCAGTTGCTTCTTCCTTATATTTCCAGACAACGTTTCTCCTTCTTTGGCGCAGATCGCCCAGAACTGTTGATGTTTGTCCTCTGTCAGCACAGTGACGTCATGTCGTCCACTGTTAGGAAGCCCAAACGTCTCGTGAAGAACAGCAGGAGTGATAGTGATAGATTTGCCTCCCACTGAAGCCTTAATCTCCAGTTTGTTGTAGTCAGCTTTCGCAGAGTTGTAGTACTCCATCACTTGGTCAGTCCAGATAATTCCTTCGTGGTATTCCATGAAGTTTACCAGCGAAGCAGCTTTGAACTTTTCGAGCAGTTCTTTCATCAGATCCGTACCGGATTGGTAGTACGAATCATAAACGAGAAACATACCTTCAGCGGCCATCGTTGATTCTGTTGAAGGTTAGAAAAACAAAGGAAAGTATGCAGAAAAATTTGCAGAAATTTCTCACAAGTACTTTTGAATGCTTAGAGTGCGTAAAAAAAACGACTCGACTGATCAAATAGGGATTTATAGAGTTGGGGTATCTTGAATTTCGTGATATCCGCCAACCGTTAGATCCGTTTTTCTGTCAGTGCTGATCGTGCGGCGTCAGTTACGACTTTTCGAATTCAAAAGATATTTAATGAAGAGCGGGAATATGTACCGCCCAACAGTTACTTGTAAAAGCGTGTTTTTGAATATACGTTTTTAAATAGTTCGCTTTTATTTAAGTAATCAGATGAGTATAATAAACACTTATCTGATTGACTACTGTCCTGATGACAATGCTGTTATCAGAGAATGCCAATAGCTGATAACCTTCCTCAGCTGTTTGTCAATCCAGCTAGATAAAATAACTTCAATCTTCGATAGTTGAGTCTTCTGATGAAAACATAACTTCAACTAACTGTCATTAACAAATTTCATCTTTAATTCAGAAGTACCGCTAGTCTTACACGTTCCCCCTGAGTTTAAGAATTCATAAGTTAACTAGTCTGTTGAAAGTTAATTCTTGAAGATAATAATAGATAACTAAGCTGTTGAACTCTAGTCTTCTGATGAGTTCCCCCTCAGCTTATGCTTCCAAATTAAGTAGTCCTAGCTCAGCTCTTAGAGTAGAAAACCTTACTTCACTTAGAGGTTTAGTGAAGATATCAGCAATCTGATTATCAGTATGAACATACTCAATCAAAACATTGCCTTTTTCCACATGATCTCTAATGAAATGATGCTTGATCTCAATATGTTTAGTCCTTGAATGACTTGTAGTGTTCTGAGTAAGTGAAATTGCACTTGTATTGTCACAGTAGATTGGAATTCCACTGATCTTGATGTTGTAGTCTTCTAGTTGATGTTTCAACCAAAGTATCTGTGCACAGCAAGCTCCAGCAGCTATATATTCAGCAGTAGATATAGAGACTGATGTTTGCTTCTTACTCATCCATGAGATCAGACAACTGCCTAAGAACTGACAGGCACCTGTTGTGCTCTTTCTGTCAATCTTGCAGCCAGCAAGGTCTGAATCTGAATAACCAACTAGTTCAAATCCAGATTCTCTAGGATACCATAATCCCAATTCTTGAGTGCCTTTAACATACTTCAATATCCTCTTGGCAGCTAAGAGATGAGATTCTTTGGGGTTTGATTGAAATCTTGCACAGACTCCAACTGAGTACATTATATCAGGTCTGCTTGCTGTTAGATACAACAATGAACCAATAATGCCTCTATATTTGGTTATGTCCACTGATTTGCCATCTTCATCTTTATCCAAACGAAGACTTGTAGACATAGGAATGGTAGCTGTTGAGCTAGTTTCCATACCAAATTTCTTGAACAGATCTCTTGTGTACTTTGCTTGGCTGATGAATATCCCATCAGGCAACTGTCTAACTTGCAATCCAAGAAAGTAATTAAGTTCACCCATCATGCTCATTTCAAACTTATTCTGCATCAGCTTGGAGAACTTATCACACATCTGTTGATTAGTTGAACCAAAAATAATATCGTCCACATATATTTGCACAAGTAATATATGATTTTCCCATTCAATTGTGAACAAGGTTTTATCTACCTTACCTTTTCGAAATCCTTTAATTAAAAGAAAATCAGATAGGGTATCATACCATGCTCTTGGAGCCTGTTTCAGTCCATAGAGAGCTTTCTTCAGACGATATACTTTGTCCTCTTCTTGATAGACTTCAAATCCAGGAGGTTGTTCAACATACACTTCTTCTTGCAATTCTCCATTGAGAAAAGCAGACTTCACATCCATCTGATAGACAGTGAAGTTCTTGTAAGCAGCATAGGCTAGAAACAGTCTGATTGCTTCAAGTCTTGCTACTGGTGCAAAAGTTTCATCAAAGTCAATTCCTTCTTCTTGACAATAACCCTTGGCCACTAGTCTTGCTTTGTTTCTGGTGACAACACCATCTTCATTCATCTTATTTCTGAAAACCCACTTAGTGCCAATTACTCTTTGATGACTTGGTCTAGGAACTAAGTACCAGACTTCATTCCTTTCAAATTGATTCAACTCTTCTTGCATAGCTTCTATCCAGAAGGAGTCATTGAGAGCTTCTTCAATTTGCTTAGGCTCTATTTGAGATAGAAATGTGACAAACATGGCATCTTGTGCAGCAGCTCTTCTTGTTTTCACTTTATCTAAAGGATCACCAATAACTAATTCAGGAGGGTGATTCTTGAGCCATCTGAGATCAGGTTGCAAATCAGGATGTTGTCCTCTGTTATGATCTTGCAACACTACTGTTGGAGTTCCAGTAGTAGTCTGTTGAACAGTCTCTGGTCTGTCAGCTGTTTGCAACTCGTCTGTTAGACAATCAGCATTGTGATTTTGAACAGCACTTGAGTTAGCAGCTGAACTTAGATTAGGTAGTATGATGGGAACATATTCTTCATTTCTTCCAACGTCTAACTTCTGTAAATCAGTAGACAGATCTTGATTAGCACTTTGATTCTTTTCAGAAGACTGACTTGGCTCATCAAATACTACATGGATAGATTCTTCTATTAGTAATGTTCTTTTGTTAAACACTCTATAAGCTTTACTAACAGTAGAGTATCCTACAAAAACAGCTTCATCCGCCTTTTCTGCAAATGCAGCAAGGTGATTTTTCCCATTATTCAATACAAAACATTTACAACCAAAAATCTTAAAGTAATGAATGTTTGGTTTTCTGTTGTTCCAAACTTCATATGGAGTCTTGTTCTGATTTTTGTTGATCATACATCTGTTTTGGGTAAAGCATGCTGTATTTGTTGCTTCTGCCCAAAATCTTTGAGGCAGTTTAGCTTCAGCTATCATGGTTCTGACAGCTTCCTTTAGTGTTCTGTTCCTCCTTTCAGCAACACCATTCTGTTGAGGGGTTCTTGCAGCAGAATACTCATGATGTATTCCTTTGATATTACAGTATTCTTCAACAGTAGAGTTTGTAAACTCTGTCCCTCTATCTGATCTGATCTTCAATATTTTGATACTCTTCTCATTCTGGATCAGTTCCATCAGATTTGTAAGATGTTCCTTGGTTTCACTTTTCTTTTTCATGAAAATCACCCAAGTATATCTTGAATAATCATCCACAACAGCTAGGCAGTATTTCTTTCCACCATTGCTGACTGGATCAATGGGTCCAAATAAGTCCATATGCAACAGCTCCAATATTCTTCCAGAAGATTGATGCTTCTTTTCTTTAAAAGATGACTTGATTTGTTTACCCTTCTGACATGCGTCACAGAGCTTGTCTTTGCTCATGACTGCTTTTGGAATCCCTTCTACCAGTTCATTCTTGATTAATCTGTTTATGGTCTTGAAGTTTAAATGATTCATCCTCTTGTGCCATAGCCAACTGACTTCACTTGGTGCAGATGCCACCAAACAAACACTTGAATTCTTGTCAACAGAATTCTAGTCGACTATATAGATATTTCCTTGTCGTCTTCCAGATAAAATTACCTTCTTTGTACCAATTTGTTCAACGTAGCACTTATCTGTTGAGAAGATGACTGAATATCCCTTGTCACAAAATTGACTTATGCTCAGCAGATTATATTTCAGGCCTTTAACATAGGAGACGTCAGATATCTCTATGTTTCCCTTGATTAATCTTCCTTTAGCTTTAATCTTGCCTTCTTTGCTGTCTCCAAAAGTGACTTTTGGACCATCCACAGCAACTGCATCAGTCAACTCATGTATGTTTCCACACATGTGCCTTGAACATCCACTGTCCAAGTACCAAATCTTCTCTACTTTACTCCTACTCCTAATCCTAACCTACAAAACAAAAATGAAATTGTTTTAGGTACCCTTATTGAGAGGGTCCTGAAGGATTAGTTCCACCCTTGACAACCCAAGATGTTGAAGTCTTAGGCTTCTTAGGTTTCTGAGTTTTAGGAGCATGAACAGTTTCATTTTTATCATAGTTATCAGATAAGTTATGTTGATGATCAGTATGATATGAATAATGTTCATAAGCAGGGTAAGGTGCATGATATGCAGGATATGCATGCATTGGATGAGCAGGGTAAGGTGCATAGTAACTAGGAAGTTGAGGTGCATGATACATAGGATGATATGCAGCAGGTTGCACATAATATGACTCATTTCCATACCAAGCATTTTGATTTTTCTTATTCTTATGCTTCTTTGGTTTACTAGGTGCTTGCTCATTTGTTTTTGACTTAGTTTTACCACTAGTCTGATTGACTTTAGCTTTATCAGCAGACTTCTTAGGACTCTGCTGTTTGGTCTTACTAGTCTGATTTCCTACACTAGGCTCTTTGCTCTTTTTAGCCTTAGGAGATTTCTTCTCCTTTACCACTTTCTCAGATGAGGTAGGTTTAGAGGTTTGAACATACAGAATGACCTTACTATTGTCAGCTGATATGAATTTTTCAGTATGGTTCAACTCTAGTTTATCCTTTTCTAAAGGTGTCTCCTGTTTCTTAGGTGTATGCATGGATGCAACAGTTGACTTATCATGAGACTCAATGATTTTCTCAAGTTCCATGATTTTTCCTTTATATACCTCACATTCAGCTTTCAGAGATTCATGCTCTTGCTCAAGCTGTTTATATTCAGCTGATTCTTTTGGCTTTTCAGCTAGAAGTTTCAGTGAATTATTTTGCTCTTTTAGCAAGTTCATCTCTTCCTTAAGCTTAACAAACTTTCCAGCAATAGTAGTATTATTCAACATCATTTGCTCTAGAGAATTAAACAGTTCATTTTCTTGAGGAGTTACCTCATCCTCAGAGTCATCAGATTCCTTTGCCATCAGGCACAGGAGAGCAGGTTTTTCTTCATCAGACGATTCTTCATCAGACGAGTCAGAATCTGAATCAGATGAGTAGACAGCGGTCAGCTTTTCTGCTTCAGCCATCATTGCCTTGCCTCTCTGATGCTTTCTTTCTTTTCTCATTTTCTTCTCTTCCTCAGTGTACTTCTCTGCTTTTGGATATGGGCAGTCTCTTATGAAGTGTCCCAATTTCCTGCAGTTGTAACACATTAGTTTTGATTTATAATCATCCTTATCCTGAGAAGAAAAATTTGGTTTAGAAGTAGAAGCATTGTTGTATTTGTTCTTCATCTTTCTCTTGTAGAACTTCTTGAAGTTGTTCATCAACAGTGCAACATCTCCAGCAGTGTACTCCTTTTTGTTGAGTAGAGTGGCTTCATCAGATGAGTCCACTTCAGCATTTCTTTGAGCCGGTCTTCTTTGGTTTTCAGCAGCAACCAGTGCAGCTGTGGGTCCTGAAGTTGAGGTTTCTTCAATTCCCATCCTTGGCAGTTTATACTCATACGCCTTGAGTACGGAGAACAGCTCTGTAAGAGAAATCTTGCCCAGATCTCTTGATTCTTCCATTGCTGTCACCTTCATGTTGAACTTGGGAGGTAGAGCCTTCAGTACTTTGACAGTGATTTCTTTGTCAGTGAAAGTTTTTCCCAGCTTCAAAACTTCGTTCAGAGTTCTGGTGAATCTGGTATCCATCTGATCAATGGTTTCTCCAGACTTCATTTTGAAGTTGTCCAGCTTCTCCAAGGCAACACTGAGCTGATGCTCTTTAATAGCATCATTGCCTTCACTCATGTCACGAACCTTATCCCACATCTCCTTTGCAGTTTTGCAATGCTTGACTTTGTCAAACCGATCATTATCCAGGGCTTTGGTCATGATGAATCTACCGACTTTGTCCAGGTTGAACAGCTTTATTTCTTCTGCTGTCATTTCTGTTAAGTCTTTTTCCACCACTATTTGAGCTTCATCTACGATGATGGTCTTGGTGAATTTGAATGGACCTTTGATGATACATGTATGCATGTTGTCATTGTAGGCAGCAAGGAAAATCTCCATTCTGATCTTCCAGTCCTCAAAAGACATACCAGCAATGTGGGGAACATGGCTGATACAATCCATTTTTCAAAAAGTTTTTATTTTTCAAAAAGATGCTCTTTTGTAAAGTTTTGAAAACCTTTGAAAAACACTCGGATCAAGCTCGTTGATCAGGCAGCTGATTCTAATGAACCACCTGCTCTGATACCACTTGTTGGTCCCAAGTGGTCAGAAGAGGTTTAGAGGGGGGGGGGGTGAATAAACCTCTTTAAAAATTTTCTTCAAATTTAACTTTAAAACTTTACTCTTACTGAACAGACTAAGCTGATCAGATTAGTAAGTTACAATTCTGTTCGCGAACAAATCTTTGAACAGTCTTGTTGACCACTCGTCTGATAGTTACTTAGCTGATTTTGCAGAAATCAGTTTTAATACTTAGAGTACTTGCAGCGGATTTTCAAAGTGTTTTTCACAAGTAATCTTAGCAGTTTGAAAAATGTTTCCCCAGTTTTATAAACTCCTTTTAACTTCTTTTCAAACAGTTAACTTGACGTGTTTTTATGCAAACAGAAAGTATGCAAGTTTAAAAGCAATGTAAAAACACAATCAATTTTTATAGTGGTTATATGGATTTAAATATCCTTTAGTCCACTCTTCCAAGTCACACAGATCTTGGGTTATACTATAATCACAAAGTTTACAGTATACTCTGCTTGCGTCGAACAACAAATGAAACGACCACAAGTTCGCAATAGGAAATCACACAGAAAACCTATCCTCTGAAGTTTGATCACTCACAAAGATGGATCACAACTCCGCACAACACTCTTGTTTACAAAATCACTCAGAAGATGTATTTTTCTTGATTCTTCAACTCTGCTTTCGTCAACAAATGACTCAGCTGATGAGTGAGCTGTTCTTGAGACTTAAAGAATTTTGCTTCGGAAATTTCTCTCAGAAAGTGTGTTGCTTGTTTCTTCTTCGTCTCTTTCAGCTATTTATACTTGAGGATTGAAAAGTGTCCGTTGAAGAGAGACAGGATTCAAATTCCTCGAGTACTGGTCCTTAAAATCCGCGAACGGCTCTTTTGCAGTCTGTCCGTACTGTAAACAGTACTATTCTGCAGGCAGCATTAAATGCAGCATTAAATGCACTCGGCTGATGCGAAGCTTTTCTTCAATCATTTGTCTTAAATATCCTCGTACTTCAGCATTTATTACACCAAGGGGCATTTATTACCGTTGGGAATACTTCATGATCTTCTTCACTTGGCTGACGAAAGTATAAGTCTGATGGCGAACTCGGCTGATCTCAAACTTGAACAAATCTGATTTGAGTCGGCTGATCTTCACTAATCTGATAACTTTACTTCAGCAGATCAGAAGTCTTGGACCTTGAAACTTTGACTCTTCTGATGTCTTCATTACTTAGTCAAAATTCCTTGATAAGTTTATCAGCTAAGTTACTCCATACTTAGCCAATTTATGAAGTTTTGGAATGCATCAAAACCTCCCTTATCAAACTTTCTTTAGTGCCTTCATCTTCATCTTTATCCAACAATGTAATTACTTTGGGACGAACTTGCAATATTATATAATTATTCATGTTAAAATTTACCATGTCATGATACTTAAGCAGCCATGTGATAATTCATCGGCAAATGCGCAATTCCGTCTTATAATTATATATGGTGGGACGATATTCCAAAAAAATATTAAATTACGGGACGAAATTCGCCAAATTAAATAGTTTGGGACGAAAATCCAAAATCAGTGATTAGTTTGGAACGATTTATGCAATTTTCCCTAAATAATATAAAGTTTATAGGTGTAATTAATAAATAACGGCTAAATAGAAAATTGGGTACTATATTGCATCAAAATCAAAATCGATGGAACAAAAATTTCTCTCAAGCGAAAGATATTGTGAACAGAGGGAGTATTTATCGAATTAGTTTATGGAAATGAACCTTTTTTATTTGGGAGTAATTTAATATTAACTTTTTAGCTCATAAAAAATTACATATATCTATATGGTGGTGTTATGCTAAACTACTTACATTCTTATAGTTGGTATAGAAATTAAAATAGACGGAGATGTAATGTAAAGATAGGGATAATGAATAAGAAATATGTTTATTAAGATTAACATTCTTCAAATAGGATATTGCAAAAATAAGCTAAACAAAAATAAGAGAGTTAAAACAAAATTGAAAAAGGAAGTTTTTGCTCCTTCGCCACTTCAACTATCCTCGACAAATGTAACTACCACAAAGAGCACATAAATTTATCAATTCAAACAATAACATAAAAGAAATAAACGGCAAAGAGTTATAGTTGAAATTTGATCTTACATTGATATTCACCTTCAAGAAGTAGTGAAATTTTTCTAACTGTTTTAACAAATTTTCAACCAAATTACTTCTTACTGATTTGTATGGCAGGTCATCGTAGGACAATTGCTCAAAATGATATTGCTTCTCATTAAAGATGACACATCTAGATTGAAAAATCCTTCTATAAAAAAATGTCTTCAATATTGTTAATGCGAGTTAAATGAAATTCAAATGTGTGAAAGCATCAAAACTGAGACTAAAACAAATGAATGAAAATGAAACAAACCTGCATAAGAATGGGTATTTTGCACTTTGCACCCCCAAAATATAGGAAATAGGCACTTTACACTCCCGAAACTTAGATTTAGCACTTTGCACCCTCAAAATATGAAAAATGCAGCATTTTGCACCCTCTTTTATATTTAATCAAAAACTCAAGGGCAAAATAGGTAATTTAATTATAAATCATTGGCCCTTTGCACCCCCAAAACTTGAAAAATTAGCAATTTGCACCTCCAAAATAAAATTAACACTTATCACCCTCGAATTAAGAATAAATTAGCAATTTGCACCCTCAAAACACAATAAATGGACACTTTGCACCCCAAAACACATAATCAACACTTAAAACCCTCAATTTAAAAAAAAACTGTATTTTGCTTGAAAATAAAAGAGGGTACAAAGTGCTGTATTTTTCATATTTTGAGGGTGCAAAGTGTTAAATCTAAATTTTGAAGGTGTAAAATATTTATTTTCTATGTTTCGAGAGTGCAGAGTGCAAAAAATCCCATAAGAATATACTCCGTAACACACAACTTAAATCATAAAAAAATTATTAACAATTAATCTGCTTCATACATATCTCTCTTTTCTAGAACAAAGAGTGGGAAACAATTGATCTTTGTCGTTCACCAATGGAACCAAATGACTCGGCAAATTAATGGAATTTAATTTGTTACGGTGTGGAAGATATTTATATCTCTAATAAGTGAAACGATAAAATTAAACTTGGCAAGCATAATACATGGCTACAATCAAGAGGTAATAACCCTCCAAATATTAGGAGTTTAGAGACTTTTGGTTATAAATTATATGGAGTAATTATTATTTTCATATTTAGTCCGTGCATATCACGGGTTTTATACTAGTATCAATTAATCAAGGGGAATCAACTAAGGTTATATGACCAATCAATTTATTAAAAAAATCAAAATTCTAAAAAATTAGAATTTTAGTCAAAACCATTAATTGGAGTCAAAAGACACTCTTCAAATATATAATATATATAATGTATTGATTGAGGACTAGTGTCCATTAGGCAAAAAGATAATACGTAGGGAGTATGCTATCAAAGAATTTTGAGTGCGTGTGCAGCATTTCATCAAGGAATGAGACAAAACGCTCATAATTATTTTTAGAATAGGGTAATATGAATAGGAGTTTTTTTCACTGTGCAACCTACAATTTTTTTTATCCCACCTTACACCATACAAATCACGATTTTATTTCAGATTGCACTCTCAAGTAATTTCAGACCATTTTAGTCAGCAAAGTAAGGACAAATTTGCCCTTACTCTGGTGACTAAAATGACCTGAAATTATTTGAGGGTGCAATCTACACTGGAATCGTGATTTGTAGAGTGCAAAGTGGAATAATTTTTTTAGAGTACAAAGTGAATAACACTCCTATTTGTAGGATATAAAGTAGAATTAAGCAAAAATTTCACAGTAACTAAGGTAAAGGGATTATGTTATCAAACGATGATTAAATTAGCCATTTTCCACATCAAAATAAATTCTCACATGCACATTAGAGCATGTGTAATACAAAATCATTAAAATATCATATGATCTCTCTCTCTCTCTCTCTCTCCTTTTTTTCTTATAAATTTATAAATTAATTGAATTGAGTCCAAGAACATGGCACCGTAATTTTGCAGTCCAACAAATGTGATTCAATAATTTATCTTTCCCATTTCAACTAAACGTAGCAAAAGGGGTGTTTTATTACCGGCTACAAAATAAGAAATGGTAATCAATTGTTACCTACTTGTCCTTTTTTCTTCTTTTGTCCGGACAATAATTCTCCATTCCTATCTTAATTATTGATTATTTGTGAACTTGTATATGTAAAAGATATAGAGAAGAGAAAGAATTTTAATCAAACCCACACGCTTTAATTTGGTAAGGAAATTGACAAATAATTGAGTCCACACTTAGATGAATGTATGTAATATTATTCGATCTCTATATAATATTTTCTTCTCTATTCTTCTCAAGAGGTCCATTGAATTTAAATAGAGGTAAGTAACCCTTGCAATTAAAATTTTCCTTGATTTTCTTTTTTCCTCTTTGGCTCTCTCTGATCAGCAACATGATAAAATTTACTTTATATTAAATTTGTATGAAATTTGCAACCCATTTTTTTTTTAAATAAGTTATTTTCTTATTTGACATTGATTGTTTTGTGTTGTGTTGCAGTTTCTCTTGAATACATCCTGTGCACCTTCATTAATACTATTAGAGGTGAGTAATTATGCACTTTTTCATTAAGGTATTTGCTTATGGTTATATCATTAAATTTTTAAATTTTTTTATATAAGATAAAATCTACTGCAATATGATTAATTATCAATAAAGTTCAGGACTAAAATGCAAAAAAAGCTTCCATATTTTACATAATGGCAAATGAAGTCGCTATTTTTTCAGATAACAAAGGACTTATATATGTATAAACAAATAAAAAATATTGACCTCCTCCCAAGCCACAATAATTAAGTGCTGATATATATTATGTTTGCAAGGAAAGTTGCAAATTATATCTTTATATATTTTTTTTCCTCGAAACAAAATGCGAAAACAATAATGCTCAATTAAAAATTAGTAATAATTCTCATGTTAACTTAAAAATTTGATGAAAACCTCATATATATTCTGTTAAAAATATACCAATAACCTCATTATTATGTTAAAAATTTGATGATAACCTCTCAGTTAACTTATGAAGATATTTTTCTTATAATTGTTCGGGGTCAACTATTTATTTTTAGATAGGTGAGTTGAGCTAATAATATGTAAATCCATGAGATTTATTTTAATAAAATTGACAGTTATTATTATTATTTTTTTTTTTGTCAATTAGATAAACTACATATGTTTTTCCCTATTTTTCTAATAAAATACACACGGTGTTTAGACATTCAACCTGGAGTCCTGTTAAAAGAATTTAAACATATATCATAAACACAATATAATCAGAAATTACTATAGTATTGTTTCAATTTGTTGAGATTATTATTTATTGGCTCTTTTTATCAATAAAATGTGGGTTTATCACTTGTTAAACATATGTCTTTTTTTTTTTTTTCTTTTTTTCTTTTATCAAGATGGTCTAGATATTCAAGTAACTTAATAATCAAAGAAGTCTGAGTTGATATGCAATCCATAGACCACAATTATATTATATAAGGATGCATGTTTTGTTTGCTTTGAAAATTTGCATATAGATCGAGGTAAGTAAAATTATGTGTAAACATAGTTCATAATTGACTTTATATGTAGGGGTGCGCATGGTTTTCAAAATTGTACCGAATCGTACCAAATTTTTAATTCTTTTTATCAAAACCAAAGGTTTTGTTATGGATGAAAATTGCACTGAATATCTTGGTATGGTTTTGTTATGGATGAAAATTGCACTGAATATCTTTTTATCCCACTAGTCATTAGAGATGCCCTAATGGAAAAAAATCGTACCGTATCGAAATTAAGAATAAACTATTCATTTTTTGATATTTATAACTACATTTTATGAAATTTTATGACTTTTTATTTTTCATTTCATAATTCAAATATTCTCATATACAATATTATTTATAACTTATATTATAGTACATCATAATTAATTGTTACTACATCGTTCGCGTTCAATTAAAAAAACATACATTCGAACTTAGCACAAATTAAAAAAAATTTAAATTGAAAACTTAAAATGCGAAAATTATAGACAACAAATACTAAAGTATAAATACTTTCACAGAATAAAAACAATGACCATTAACCAATTAATTTTATTCAATTAGATCAAATTATAGCATCAATTTTTTGAACATTTTCTTTTCTAATGCTTTATTTAATGTTGAATAATAGTTTGTAAGATATTATGATATTAATTTTTATATAATTATCAACTATGTAACCGACTATATAAAAAAATTATAAAAAGAAAGTTGTTTGATAAAACCGCAAAACTGTACCGTATCGTACCAGAAATGCACAAATCGAGTTTGTAGGTATAGTTCAAAAAACTCTAATTTGGTTTTGAGATTTTTAAAACCGCACTAATTGGTACGAAACAAATTTTGTTTAAAAAACCGCAGGACCTTACCATTCCTAAATCTGTACAATGGTCTTATTGGCCAATGACGTTTATTTCTTAACAAACTTACTTAAATTTTCTTTTATATATAATTAAAACACACTTAATTCGTTTATATTGAACATAGTATTTTTTGGCAAATCAATATGACATAGGTTGTATTAGTTCTCTTTGATTGTATATAGAAAAGAAGACTTAAAAGTCTTAAACAATGGTATAGATTAGGAAATGTATAAATTGCTGAAATATTTTCATCGTACAAACTCCATTGATAAAAGCTTAATTGGGCAGTATGAAGGGTTAGAAGGGATGAAACGATCTAGAGGCATGAAAGAGAATTTTGGAACGGAAAATAATTAATTGTTGAAAGAGAAGTTGTATGTATTTATTAATTCTCCAATACTTATTAATTTTCTCAAACTAAACAAATGGTAATTGAGGGTAGATAAGTCAAATTCAAAAAGTTATCTAACAGCAACAATAAGTGCTCTCAATGTATACATATAACTATAAAAATTTTATCCGGAACACAAGTTTACTGACATGGATTATTAGGGACCAAAAATGAAAGTTTTAAATTTCATGAGTTTGAATTTTATGAGCTTTATGTCTCAGACTCTCAAGTATTGGAGGTGTTGTGGGAAATATATATGTCACTTATTAGAAACTTCTATCTAACTGTACTTGAAATTTTTTTATTTTTTTTTTGAGAAGAACTGTACTTGAATTTGTTTCAATTATTTTGTTATTTCATCAAATGTCAAGTTAATAAGTATACTTTTATTCAAATGAAAATAAAAAGGTATACAAGAAACATAACGCACACAAGTAATTTAACAATTTTACATGGAGAATACATGATATTTTGGGTTCACTCTTTAATCTTTTTTTAGTTAGTGCGTAGCATATGAATTTAATGAGGATCAATTTTTCATGTTATATGATCTCTAGGAAGCCAAGATGGCAGAGATTGCAATATCTTTTTTGTGCAATCAACTTTCGATCTGGCTCCAACAGGAGGGAGAATTGTTGGGAGGATTTAAACAAGAGGTTCAGTACATTCGAGACGAAATGATGCACATGAAAGCATTTCTCAGAGTCGCTGATTCAAAAGAAGAAAATAATCCCCAACTCAAAGAATGGGTAAGACAAGTGCGCGAAATTGCTTACAACACTGAAGATGTTCTCGATGAATACATGCATCGATTTGTATTTCGTGGTGCCTCTGGGTTCCATGGCCACATAAAAAAAAGTTATTACACCGTAAAAAATCTAACATTCCATCACCGAATTGCTTCTGAAATCCGAACAATTAAGCACAAATTAGAAAATGTTTCCAAGGCCCAACAGAGATACAAAGACATATGTGGTGTCAACGATCTAGCCTCGAGCTCTACGCTTATCAAAGATACATGGTATGATGGTAGAGGCGATGCTCTCTTATTGGAAGAAGCTGATGTTGTGGGCATTGAAAAACCAAAGAAAAAGCTTATTGATTGGCTTTTGTCAACCGATCAAGTTGGGCTCAAAGTCATCTCAGTGGTAGGCATGGGAGGGTTGGGTAAAACTACCCTCGTTAAAAAGGTGTATGATGATACCTCATTGAAGTCAAAATTTGATCACCATGTTTGGATTACTGTTTCAGAATCATTCAAGGTCGAACATCTCTTGGGAAGCATGATAAGGCAGCTCGTTGATGAAGTAAAGAAGCCATCACCTCAAGGATTGGAAGTCATGAATGTCGATGAAATGAAAATATATATATATAAGTTTCTCCAGCACAAAAAATACATAATTGTTCTTGATGATGTTTGGCAAAGACAGGTTTGGGAAGCTATGAGACATGCATTTCCAAGAAGTGATACTCATGGTTGCATCATCATCACGACGCGTGATAGCCGCATTGGCAATTTTGCGTGCATTGAGAACAACCGCTATGTCTATCAACTGGAGCCTTTACCAGAAGAAGAATCGAATGTGTTGTTTTACAAAAAGGCATTTTAGGGGAACTCATGCCCTTTTTATTTGAAAGAGATTTCTAAAAGAATCTTAAAGATATGTGCAGGCTTGCCGCTTGCCATTGTCGTAATTGGTGGCCTCTTAGCCACCAAGAACAACAGAATTGAAGAATGGGAATTGTTCAGTCGTAGCCTTGGCGATGAAGTGGAAATAGACAATCTAAAGAGAATGATGAAAATACTCTCTCTCAGTTATTATGATTTGCCCTATTATCTAAAATCTTGTTTCTTGTACTTGAGTATTTACCCTGAAGACAAATTAGTTTATAATGATCAGCTCATTAGAATGTGGATTGCTGAAGGATTTGTGCAAGTAAAACAAGGGAAAACTTTGGAAGAAATAGCAGAGACCTATGTGCGAGAGCTTCTAGATAGAAGTCTAATCAAACAAGCCAAGGCATATGATGATGGAAGGCCATTTGCATTCCAGATCCATGACCTTGTACGAGAATACATTATTTCCATTTCTAAAGAACAAAACATCGTTAATATATTTAATGGTCGAGGAGAAATGATGTGGTCAGATAAGATTCGACGTCTTGCACTTCATACTACTGCAGTGAATTACCCCCGAGAATACGATAACTTGAAGCACATTCGCTCTTTTCTATGGCTGGCGTCTGGAGATGCAACACAAATTTTATACAAGGTGTTGGCCAGTGGAGGTAGACTGCTAAAAGTGTTAGAACTAGAAAGAGCTTCAATTAATACTATCCCCAGTAAAGTTTTCAAATGCTATCTTCTCAAACACTTGAACCTAAGGCATACGGCTGTTCAATGCATTCCAAAGTCAATCAAGAATCTTCAGAATTTGGAGACATTAGATTTGTATGATACTAATGTGACTGAATTGCCGATCGAAATCCTGAAGCTCCACAAACTTCGACATCTCATAGTAGTCAAGTTTGGAGGTGGTTCAACTTCTGGCAGCTTTAAAGCTCCGTATGAGATAGGGAGTTGCTTGTTGTCCCTGCAAACACTTAATTGTATAGATGCTGATGAGATTGCTAGTGGCACTAAAATAGTGAGAGAAATAGGGAAGCTAACTCAATTGCGAGTTGTATCCATAAAGAAGCTAAAAAGAGAAGATGGAATGGAACTTTGCCTCTCCCTTTCGAAGCTTATTAACCTACGCGAGTTAAGCATTTTTTCAGCTGAGGACGAAATGATGGACTTGGATTACTCTATGTCACCTTCCACTTTACCATTTCTCCAAAGGCTCGTTCTCCAGGGACGTTTAGAGAAGGTTCCTCAGTGGATTAATCCTAATTCTCTTCTTGGGCTCACTATATTAAATTTGAGTTGGAGCAGATTGAAGGAGGATCCTCTAGTATGCCTTGAGGATCTGCCTAATCTAGTAGAACTGAGAATGTTAGATGCTT
The DNA here is from genome assembly GCA_038501285.1 of Penstemon eatonii. Taxonomy (NCBI): domain Eukaryota; kingdom Viridiplantae; phylum Streptophyta; class Magnoliopsida; order Lamiales; family Plantaginaceae; genus Penstemon; species Penstemon eatonii. The sequence continues at coordinate 33,305,151 of CM076713.1, forward strand.
ATGAAGGTAAAGGGTTGAGTTTCAAGGCCACAGGTTTTCAACGGCTCAAGAACTTAACCTTGAATGGTTTAAGAGAACTGAGATGGATGAGAGTAGAAATAGGTTCCATGCCTCTCCTTGAAGTGTTACATATTTGGAAAATGAACTTAATGGTTGAGGCTCCAGAAGGCATCGAGCATTTGACCAATCTTCAAAATGTTTATTTTTATGATATGAGCAAAGAATTTCTGGTGAATCTTGATGGTCAGAGAAAAAGAGGGGGGGAGGACTGGAAACTATCACACGTTCCCAATCTTCGTGTTGTCATTTACGACAACATTAGTGGTGAATATGAACATCGACAGTTTGGTCAAGCCGATTCCTAGATCTCGAACATGAGTGGTGTGTTGTAGCATTTACAAAATAAAAAAAAATAAAAAAATTGGAGTTATGAAGTACTATGTGATGTAATTTGGAGTTTGGAAAATTTATTTTCTTGTTTTAATATTCAGATGTTGGATGTGTAGTTTTTTTTTCTTATATTTTTTTGGCTATTGGAAGACTTGATGAAGTATGAATTTTAAATGAAATAACATCAGCAATCACTAATATTATTGTTGCTCCTCGTAGGAAGCATCAAGATGGTTCTCTGCTCATCAGGAGACGGCCTTATGTGGCTTGCACATGCTTGTCTTCAAGGGCATTTTCGTCCCTCTTTATTATATAACACAATAAAACTGATTCACATTGCTCCATCTTAAACATGTTTTTTAACACTAGATTCCCTACACAATTTTAAAATGGATATTACATGTTTACAACCCCCACCCTCCCCTAAAAAAAAAACTATGAATTGAACAATCTGACTAAATTTAAAATTGATAGCTACGTATTTACCCCAAAAAGAGATTAAATTGTGTAATTATTAAAGTTTCAATAAGTATAAATAATTGAACTAATATAAATTGTCCATAATCTTTTAACTAAAAAAATCGATAAATTCTTTTACAGAATTTGAAAATACTATTTAAACACTCATTTAATATTAAGTAAAGAAAATAATACTCATTAATAAAATAATAATGTATATTCAATTTGTATAGTTATGCCCACTAAAATTTTCCAAATTATGAAATTCATAATTTTCTTCTTATAAAATATTTAGAAATACCCGATGGAATTTTCAATAAGAAAAGACACTGAAGTTTTAGTTTTTAAACTTAAATATTTATAAGTATTTTATTATTTTCAACAATAAATCCATCAAAGTATTTTTACTCAAATACAATATAATTAAATAATATATTACTAAAAAAATATGAAAATAAAATCTTATTTACATATTTATTAAATCAATTTTACTACATGGAATCAAAAAATTATATCAAAATAAAATATAATACTTTATAAAATAATAATTTTATTTTATATAACCAATAAAAAAATTTATATTACATATATTCATAATTTAAATAAAAAGAATTTATAACTATTGAAAGAAAAAAGCTCTTTCCCTTTCCCCCGTCCCCCCAAATGCAATTGTGGATCCTAGACCGGTGACACGCCTTGAAAGAGATGGGGTGGGTTAGGGGAGATGGGATGGGGACGGCGCTAGGTAGGAGTGGGGTTGGGGTATGTTTTTAAACTTTTTTTTTTCTTTTATAAATAAATTGAAACATATTAAAGTTTAGGACATATTATGCAAATATGAACTCTTTCACCTAGTCCAAATTCCCAAATATTTTGGTACAAAATTTATGGAAGACAAAATTGTAAATAACGTGCTAGAGAACGAAATATGCGATTCACTCTTAAGAATAATTTATTTCTTAATATATTGCTTAAACATTATTTTGGTATGATTTGTGACAATGGTTGGAGTCACATGAATAATGTCAAATAACTGATGAAAAATTGTGAAATTTTGGCTCATGAATTCTGAGTTAGAAAAATAATGAATGTGTTGTTGGTTGAAAGAAAAGTTTGCAAAATTTTGGGAATTAAGACATGCTCATGAGAGTTTGCTTGGTTTGAAAATGCTATAGCATTTCTAAATGTTTTCAACATTGAGCTGTTAGATATTAATATGGGACATTATAATTTTATTGAATTAAAAAAAAAAATATAAGAATGTATTTGAAATAATAGGGGAATTTATATACACCCCTGCCCATGACCCTAATTACCAAGATTTACTAGTCTTTTCAAGAATTATAAAGACATTTCTTGGCTTAACGACCGTTAATCAACTCTAATGGACAGTGTCAAAAATCTAAAATGCCCTAATTAATTGTTTTTAATATTTACACAAAATAAAAATAAAAACCTACTACCCGTCTCCCATGCCACCTGCACCGCCGGCGTCTCACCAGCGCAAGCTGGTCGTAGACCTGCGACCGAAATTGAACCAATTTCGACTGCAGATCTGCGACTAGCTTGCGCTGACAAAATGCCTTGGCCCCCCAAGACTTTTGGAATTTGTTTATATTATGTGTATATATATACTATCCTATGTTAATTAGTTACAGAAACAACATATTAATATATTAATTGAATGGTCCAATTGGAAAATAAATGTGACACTTTATAATAGATTATTTATTTTCGAAAATTTACTTTATAATAGATTATTTATTTTTGAAAATTTAAATAATATATATTCTACTAACGCTTATGGGTGGTCAAATTGGAACGTAAATTATTATTCTAATGTATGATACCAAACACTTAGGCCTCATTTAGATTGAGGGATCCAGAGCTTGAAATCCGTAGTAACAAATTTATAGGCTTATAATCAATGTTTTAAAAATCGGACCGGACATCGAATCGGTAGCCTTACTGGTTACTGGTTAGATCGGTTTAACCGTTTTAATTACTGGTCCAATCGGTGTGACGTTATTACAATATAATATTTAAATTTTAATTTTAATTTATGTAATCAAATGTTTAAAAAAATATATTATTCATTTTTTTCAAGTTTATTTCCATAAACTAAATATTTATCTCATGATCAATTATTTTTCCTACAAAATTTGAGTTAAGAATGAATGATATCAACAAAATTACAAGTATGATAATATGATATCAACACAATAATTCAAATTATAATAAACACCATATCAAAAACAATAATTTTATTACTAATCACCTATTCAAAAGAGAAATTATTGATGAATTTTGTCATTGAATTATATAAAAAACATAAAAATACTTGAAGTTTGTGAAAAAAATGACTTTTCTAATGAATTTGATACTCAAATATATTTATATAACTTATTATATATAAGATTTTTTTGTTTTTTGTTGATTTTGTTTAATTTAAAGTGAAAAATAGAAGAAGAGATGTGAGAGTATTGTTGAAGTTTAAGGTCGCGGAAGAGAAATAAAAATTCATAGCGTAAGCTTTTTATTTTTATAAGTGAACCAGTGGTTCAATCAGTTCACTGGTTCATTGGTTTTACCGATTTTTGATCGGTTTTTTCGGGTTCAAACTGGCCAGGAACAAAGCTGATTTTGGAGGGTTAATCAGACCGAATTGGCTACTGGTTACCGGTTAAACCGGTTGATCCGATTTTTAAAACACTGCTTATAACACTTGTTTGGAATATTTTCATTTTGTGCGGTTTCCAAATCCTTATAGCTTGTTTGGTTGTCAAGAAAGTGAGGGGAAATTGTAGGAAAAGGAAAAGGAAAAGGAAAAGAAAGTCATTTTCCTGTACATGTTTGGTTGTCAGAAAAACTATTTTCTTGCAGATGTTTGGTTGTTAAGAAAGTTTAGGAATATAATATTTTTGCTTGATTATGAATACTTTCAAATTTGTAAAATATATTAAAAGTGGTTGCAAAATAAAACTTATAAAATCAATCTCTAGAAAATATAAAGTACTAATTGAGTAATTGAATCAAATAAAAGCTAACAATAATTAAATAAATAAACTACAATAGCTAACACGTTTATATATATATATATATATATATATATATATATATATATATATATATATATATATATATATATATATATATAACTTTTCTTTGGTTGAGATTTATGTAATTAGTTGATATTGTCATTTGTAATTTGTACTTTTTTTATTTCAAGATAAGAATTACGTTATCTTTGTTGATAAACTATTGTATGACTAATCACGTTTTCATTATAATAACTATAATATTTAGATTAATTTGATGCTATTGTATATTTTTTAGTCACTGAATTTATCAATTTTTAAAGTTAACAAGGGGTTATGTCAATTTATCAAGTTAACAGGGGGTTACTGATAATATTGTAGGTAAAAGGGTTGTTTTTGCATCATTTTGTGGGGTATAATTTTATAATGAATTGAGAGGGTACTTTTTTGCTATTAATAACTAAGCACAAATGGGCTTTTGGTAGGAAAAAATCACCATAAGGGGGATTATGATAGTTAGACAAATTACAAGGGGTGCTTAGCAATTACTCTAAAATTTTCCTTGGATTTTCCCAGGATTTCCCTATCAAATTGATGGGGATTTTTTTTCTTCACAAAATTTTCCTGCAGGAAAGTTGAAGGAAAATGGTAACTTCCTTTCCTGCTATCCAAACAACAAGTGGAAGAAAAAAAAACTGACTTTCCTTCACTTTCCCTCACTTTTCAGACAACCAAACAATACATTACTCCTTAGCTATCTACCTTGTACTATCCTTAACCAAATGATGAATTAATTCAACCCAATATTGGAGTCATTCAAAATCCTTTCTCCAACATTTCCGTCAAATCCAAATAAAGATTTGAACCGTTAAATACGAAAAAACCATGTGAAAGATCACATATTACAAAATGATGACTCTTTTACTATCACCATTGAAAAATGAAACAGAGCAAACCTTGAAATCTTATATCCATAAAGAACCTTATATCCAGATCTACAGTTATTTTCACTTATACAATTAATTGTTCTATAGAGTTATTACCAAAAATTCATTACCCCAAATTAATTAAGAACTCCAACACCAAATTCAAACATAACACAAATTCAAATTTCGATAGCAACTTACTAATTTTGATCCCAAATATTAAGTTTATTTTCCAAACAATCCTTTCCCCTGTTGGAAAAAGTAAGTTAATGGACCATTTTGGACGTATTTTAAGTGGAACCCACTTTGAGTAAAGAGTCGGGTCTTGACGGAATTATATTCTACTCCGTGAGTAGATTAAAACGGTATAAGGTACGTCCAAATCTGAGTACGGGTGAATGAGAAATTAAATCTCAAAGTTCACATTTGTAATGGAAAAAAATTTGGAAAGAAATGCATTTATCCCATATTGGAAGTGTGATAAGAAAAACTTGGGTTTATATAGGATTTCTAAACCATAAGGTTTAAGTTATTACTAGAAGGCTCCCTCCTCGCGCGCAGGGGGTGGGGGTCCAAATCTTGGATCGGATTTACACTTGGCCCTTCAAGACTTGTGCGTGCCTGCGGACAAGAATGTCGTCCAGAAAAGCCTATTCGGACGAGCCCAGTTTTGCGAATTTCATTCTGGCCCAAGAAAGAAATAGATTTCTTTTGGCAGAATTTTCTTAGCCCATTAAATCTCGAAGGCCCAGTTTCTGGAAGGCCCTCTCGAAATGAAACTGACGAAACAGTTTGTAACGTTCCGTAACTCCAGAAACGGTTATCTCATTAATATTATTTTATTCCGATTTTACCCTCACTCCCATCCTATATATATTGGCTCATTTTATCAGTTTTAACACACCAAAACAAAAATCCATTCTCTCTTATATCTTCCTGTTCTTGAGTTCAAAAGGTGTTTCAGTTTATTGCAAATAGCTTGGTGCGAAGCTCATTTGTATACCGTTAAATCCTAGGAGACGAAAGTTCAAAGAACCTCAAGCACGAACCGGAAGGATGAGGGAGCGAATTTGTCTTAAGGACACTGTGTTTTCAAACAGGCCTCGGTTTGATTAATTTTTCAGTCTTTAGCATTATATTTGTTCAGTTTCTATTTAATTTTTCCTTAAACTTATATCGTTGTGATATATCATTTCTTTGTACTGTTTTCCTGTACGAAATTTGTAACAATCTTAAGACAAATCCTTTCAGTAACTTTCGTTAAAAGGAAAACTCTTACAAAACCAGTTTACGGGAAATTTGTTAACCAAATCGTTTCAAACTTGTTTTGATTAGTAAGTTTGGTTCAAAAACTGTTCACGAAAGTGAGTTTATTTTCATCGATAAATCTTGTGTTTTCAGGACCTACTACTTGAATAAACTTTTGGACAGAAAAATTTGTTTCCAATTCGGAAAATTGGTTTCCTCTTTTGATAATTGTTCGAACAGTGAAAACAAAGTTTGCTGTTGCTGTTTTTTTTTAAAACTTGAAAAAGTCTACTGTTACATTCAAAATCTTTCCAAGGTTATCCAATTTATAACAAATTATTGCATATGACTGTTACGTGACTTTATTTCAAAAAGATAAAATTGATTGCAAAGTATTAGCATAATTGGACCTCCATCAAAAATTTATTTCCAAAATTTACATTTTGAACAAGAAAATTTTGGGAGTCCTTGGAAATTTGATTTGAGAAATACTAATTTGATTTCAAAATTGGTCATTAAATATCTATCTTGGGATAGAAAAATTGTTTGCAAGATTGAAATTTTTTTTCGAACATAACGATTTTCGAATAGGAAATTTTGGAGAAAATTCTTTATTAGTTACTATCTAATATTTTCTGAATTTCCTTAAAAAAAAAAATTTAATTTTTTCTGAAATTCCTTCGAGGAATTTGATAGTTTGTTTTGGTTTCAGAAATGGCAACCGAATCAAACGTGGATGTGGTAGTTACTGAGAACTCATCTGGAACTCCAGTACCAAACCAAACTGTGGCACCTTTGAGCCAAGCTGGAGCTGTGGCACCTCTGAGCCAAGCTGAAAAACCAGAGAAATTCAACGGACTGAATTTCAAAAGGTGGCAACAAAAGATGATGTTCTATCTGACCACCTTGTGCCTGGCAAGGTTTTTGACCGAGGATCCACCCAAGAAAGAAGGGGAGCAAGATACTGCCTTCCTCATTGCACTTGATGGCTGGAACCAGTCGGACTACCTTTGCCGACACTACGTCATGAATTGTCTGAGTGATTCATTGTATGATGTATACTCTGACAAAAAGTCTGCAAAGGAACTTTGGGAAGCCTTGGACAGGAAATATAGAACTGAAGATGCCGGTACCAAGAAATTCGTTGTGGGTCGGTTTTTGGACTACAAGATGGTGGACTCCAAACCACTTATGACCCAAGTGCAAGAATTTCAGCTGATTCTTCATGAAATTCAGGCTGAAAAGATGGAGCTCGGTGAAACCTTCCAGGTGGCTTGTGTCATTGAAAAGTTACCCCCTGCATGGAAGGATTTCAAAAATTACCTGAAGCATAAGCGAAAGGAAATGAGCATGGAAGATCTTGATGTTAGGCTTCGTATTGAAGAAGACAACAGGAAATCTGAGAAAAGAGGACTCACTTCTACTGAACCTAAGGCTAATGTCGTGGAACATGGTCAAAGTTCAAAGTTCAAAAAGAATAACAAAGGGTCAAATATGGGACCAAAAGGCGGTATTTCCAAGAAAACCAAGTTTCAAGGAAAATGTTTCAATTGTGACGAAATGGGTCACAAATCGGCAGATTGCAGGCTACCGAAAAAGAAAAAACCCAATGTAACCAATGTTGTTGAAGACAGTGGTGACGTGGACCTCTGTGCTGTCATTTCAGAGGTGAATATGGTTGACTCTAATCCTAAAGAGTGGTGGGTAGATACAGGGGCTACAAAGCATGTGTGCTCTGACAGGGAATTGTTTACCACTTTTGAGCCGGTCCAGAATGGAGAAAAACTGTTCATGGGAAACTCGGCTACATCCGCTATAGAAGGCAAAGGGAATGTAATTCTCAAAATGACCTCTGGGAAGGAGCTGACTCTGAAGGATGTCCTCTATGTGCCAGATATCCGCAAGAATCTGGTTTCAGGGACGCTGCGGAACAAGCATGGCTTCCGCCTTGTTTTTGAGTCTGACAAATTTATTTTAACCAAGAGTGGTATGTTTGTTGGAAAGGGATATGAGTGTGGTGGAATGTTCAAATTGTATGTAATGGCTATTAAGCTCAAAATTATTAATAAAGTTAATAATTCTGCTTACTTGCTTGAGTATCCTAATCTATGGCATGATAGACTAGGACATGTTAACTACGATTCCCTGCGTAGATTAATTAATTTGAAACATATCCCTAAATTTCAAAATGATAAAAAGCACAAGTGTGAAACTTGTACTGAAGCTAAATTAACGAGATCGTCTTTTCAAAAGGTTGAAAGGAATATTAAACTACTCGACTTGATACATAGCGACATAAGTGATCTTAAATGTGTGCAATCAAGGGGAGGTTATAATTATTTTATTACCTTCATTGATGATTGTACTAAATATTGCTATGTATATTTGCTAAGAGAAAAAAGTGAAGCGATAGATAAATTCATTCTATTCACAAAAGAAGTTGAGATTCAACTTGATAAAAAGATCAAAGTATTTCGAAGTGATAGAGGTGGTGAATATGTTTCACCATTTAGTGAATTTTGTGCTGAACACGGAATCATACATGAGGTAACAACACCTTATTCACCGCAATCAAATGGAATTGCAGAAAGGAAAAATCGAACATTGAAAGAAATGATGAATTCAATGTCGATAAGTTCTGGATTACCACAGAACATGTGGGGGGGAAGCTATCCTATCTACCAATTATCTTTTAAATAAGATACCCCGGAAAAATCAGGAGAAAACTCCATATGAATTATGGAAAGGTCGAACACCTTCTTATAAATACTTGCGAGTGTGGGGGTGTCTTGCCAAAGTGGTAGTTTCTACACCCAAGGAAGAAAGGATAGGACCGAATACTGTAGATTGCATATTCATAGGTTATGCTCAGAACAGTAATGCTTATCGGTTTCTTGTGCATGAATCTAAAAATCCTGAGATTCACAAAAACACGATAATGGAATCTAGAAATGCATCTTTCTTTGAAGATATATTTCCAGTAAAAACGAGAAAAGAAGTGAGTTCATCCAAAAGAACTCATAGTCAAGACCATGAGTCTGAACAGGTAACTGATAATGAGCCAACTGAGGTTGAGCCGAGAAGAAGTAAAAGAGCAAGGATAGAAAAATCTTTTGGCCTAGATTTTCTGACATATATGCTCGAAACTGAACCTCAAACTTTCAAAGAAGCTGTAACTTCTTCTGAAGGACCTTTGTGGAAATAGGCAATCAATAGTGAAATTGATTCCATCTTGCAAAACCATACCTGGGAGTTAGTTGATCTTCCTCCAGGTTGCAAACCACTGGGATATAAGTGAATTTTCAAACGAAAAATGAAACCAGATGGAACAATTGATAAATACAAGGTCAGACTAGTAATAAAAGGCTATCGGCAACGAGAAGGCCTTGATTACTTTGATACGTATTCTAATGTGACGAGAATAACTTCCATTAGGATGATACTTGCTATCGCAGCTTTGCGAAACTTAGAAGTACATCAAATGGATGTAAAAACAGCTTTCTTAAATGGAGATTTGGAAGAAGAAATTTACATGGAACAACCTGAGGGTTTTTCTGCTCCAGGGAAAGAAAAGAAAGTCTGTAAACTAGTTAAGTCATTCTATGGCTTAAAACAGGCACCAAAACAGTGGCATCAGAAATTTGATGATGTCATGTTGGAGAAAGGTTTTAAAACCAGTGAATGCGACAAATGCATTTACGTGAAAGAAACAAAAGATGGCTATGTCATTCTTTGTCTCTATGTTGACGACATGCTTATCGTTGGAAGTAATGATAAGATGATTAAATCCACTAAGGATATGTTGAATGCTAGATTTGAAATGAAAGATATGGGTCTAGCAGATGTGATACTGGGAGTTAAAATCACAAGAAAATCAGATGGCATTATTTTGAGTCAATCCAGTTATATTGAAAAAATTCTTGAAAAATTCAATAAGGATGACTCTAATGAGGCCAAAACTCCTATAGATCCAAGTCAACCTTTATCAAAGAATAAAGGTGAGAGCATCTCTCAAGTGGAGTACTCAAGGATTATTGGAAGTCTAATGTACCTGATGAGTTGTACAAGACCGGATATAGCATACGCTGTAAGTAAGCTAAGCAGATATACTAGTAATCCTGGTACTGACCACTGGAAAGCCATAGTAAGGTTACTGAGATACTTAAGGTATACTCGTAACTATGGGCTATACTATACAAGATATCCAGCTGTTGTAGAAGGATACAGTGATGCAAACTGGATATCTGATGTAAAAGATTCAAAATCCACCAGTGGATATGTATTCACTTTAGGTGGTGCAGCTGTATCTTGGAAATCCTCTAAACAAACTGTGATAGCCAGATCCACAATGGAGTCTGAGTTTATAGCTCTAGACAAATGTGGTGAAGAGGCTGAGTGGCTACGCCAATTCTTAGAGGGTATTCCACAATGGTCTAAACCTGTGCCAGCAGTATGCATTCATTGTGATAGTCAATCTGCGATTGGAAGAGCACAGAGTAAAATGTACAATGGTAAGTCTAGGCATATACGCCGAAGGCATAATACCATTAGACAACTACTCTCAACTGGAGTGATTACTATTGACTATGTAAAGTCAAAGGATAATCTAGCGGATCCGCTAACCAAAGGGTTAACAAGAGAGATAGTTGCTAAGTCATCAAGAGGAATGGGACTAAAGCCTATGGAATAAAAACTTAGTGAAGGAAAACCCAACCTAGTTGACTGGAGATCCCAAGATCTAGGTTCAAAGGGACAACGTAACCGCAAAGGTTTAGTTTAGTCACTGTGGGGGTTTTACCCTCAAGTCCATTCCTATGATGAAAACAGCGATAATGGTTGAATAAGGTTAAGCCAAGCTTTTAATGATTCTTGTAAGGAGAGTAACTTGGGATACTCTAAGGAAAATAATCACCTATGTGAGAGAGAAGAAGGGCCGCTTCAAAGGGAATTGTATAGGGCACAATTCTTAGAAACTCTTGCTAAACCAGGTAGATGTTCATGGCCAAAACGGACATAACCGTAAAAACTGAAACGTTACGAGGTAAGATGCTTGTGAGAAGTGTGTTATCGTTTACACAAACATCAGAACAGTTCAAGGACAACGTTTCTACTAATCAGCTAGTAAAGTAAACATACTTTATCAAGGAAAAGTTCAAAGGGTAATACCTACTTATCCTATGCAAGTGTCTGCCGCTGAACACTATCCTCTTAGAACATCCTGTTAGGAACTTGTTCAATTTTCATTCATGTGGGGGATTCTTGGAAAAAGTAAGTTAATGGACCATTTTGGACGTATTTTAAGTGGGACCCACTTTGAGTAAGAGTCGGGTCTTGACGAAATTATATTCTACTCCGTGAGTAGATTAAAACGATATATGGTACGTCCAAATCGGAGTACGGATGAATAAGAAATTAAATCTCAAAGTTCACATTTGTAATGGAAAAAAAAATTGAAAAGAAATGCACTTATCCCACATAGGAAGTGTGATAAGAAAAACTTGGGTTTATATAGGATTTCTAAACCATAAGGGTTAAGAAATTATTACTAGAAGGCTCCCTCCTCGCGCGCAGGGTGGGGTGCAAATCTTGGATCGGATTTACACTTGGCCCTTCAAGACTTGTGCGTGCCCGCGACCTGTGGACACGAATGTCGTCCAGAAAAGCCTATTCGGATGAGCCCAGTTTTGCGAATTTCATTCTGGCCCAAGAAGGAAAATTATTTTCCTTTTGGCCCAAGAAAGAAATAGATTTATTTTGGCAGGATTTTTTTAGCCCATTAAATCTCGAAGGCCCAGTTTCTGGAAGGCCCTCTCGAAATGAAACTGACAAAACGGTTTGTAACATTCCGTAACTCCAAAACGGTTGTCTCATTAATATTATTTTATTCCGATTTTACCCTCACTCCCATCCTATATATACTGGCTCATTTTATCAGTTTTAACACACCAAAACAAAAATCCATTCTCTCTTATATCTTCCTGTTCTTGAGTTCAAAAGGTGTTTCAGTTTACTGCAAATAGCTTGGTGCGAAGCTCATTTGTTTATACCGTTGAATCCTGGGAGACGAACGTTCAAAGAACCTCAAGCACGAACCGGAAGGGTGAGGGAGCGAATTTGTCTTAAGGACACTGTGTTTTCACACAGGCCTCGGTTTGATTAATTTTTCAGTCTTTAGCATTATATTTGTTCGGTTTCTATTTAATTTTTCCTTAAACTTATATCGTTGTGATATATCATTTCTTTGTACTGTTTTCCTTTACGAAATTTGTAACATCCCCAACTGACACTTTTCATCCCAAACCCGCCCCGTAATAATTCGGATACCCGGAAGTGGGTACCCGAATTATTGCGGGACCGGATTACGGGTCCCATGTTATTTTATTCATCAATTCTTAATCCATCTCACAAAATAATATTACAATATTACGTAATTATATTTCGTCATTTCCCTTTTGCTAAATCGTATCACTTTTAACTCATATTACATAAACATATCATCAATTCATCATAACGACTATTTCAAATAAATTCAAATACTATTTAAAAGTGAAATCATATAATGAGCAAATGATAAAATACGATCCACATCGAGTCTCAATAAGAAAAATTCAATCCAAATACTATCTATAATATCAAAATAATTTATCCAAACCTACACTTAAATTACGCAAAAGTTATAAATTTTTAAAATAACTAAAAGTCTAAAATCATATAATGACCCATAATATTAATTACTAATAACTAATGTAAGATTTAAAAGGAATATTAAGGTAAAGTAAAAAAGTTCATTTATTAGATAATATTAATTAATTAATAAATTATTTAATTAATTATGTAAGGCCCGTTCGTTTGGCCTGATTAGCCTCCAATTGCATGAGTCGGCCAAGACAAAGAAGGCCAAAATTGTGTTCGGATGGGCCAATAATTATCTGGGTAGCCCGTAGTTATCGGGTGAACTGGTGGGCCACCCCACTTAATTGGTACGATTACAATCTCTGGGTTGGGCCATGTATTATGTAATTGGGCCAGATATCAAAAAAATGGGACAAAAATGCCCCTCGAGTTCTCCTGAATTACGCGAAATTGCCACTAAAATAATATGCCAGATTAGAAAAAGTCCTTCTTCTTCATCTTCATTTCCCACTTCCATTTTCATTTCCCCTCCATCTCCATCCTAGTGCAAGGTGAGAAATAAAAATAAAAATATATTATCTTTAGTTTTTTTTTTGTCTCAATTATTGTTTACTCTTTTGTTAACAAGAACTAAGAATTAATTCTTGAGTACCCAAACTTTGAATGCAATAATTTTTTTTTATTTAACATAGCTCAAGAACAAGTTGAAGAAGGACAAGAACTAAGGTAAAAACACATTACCCATAAATTGTAGTATCTATATTTTGTATTTCATTTATGTTGAATGGAAGTAAATTTTTCCCCAATTTTTTTTTCTACTGCTGCTTCCGCCGTAATATTTTTTTTTTCATGAAATATTTTAATGGTCATATCTCATAAGAGGTTGAGGGTATATTTGATAGAATAGTGTTCTGCAAGCCAACTATTTTGGTTGCATTTAATTGAAAGGACCATTCAATTGGATTAATAAATGCATTTTATTATTATATAGTCAACTTTATCTTATGTAATAATTATCTACGCAAAAAGATAGAAGTCCTTAGATCACAGGGCTATGGGACAACCCGTGGACTGATCTCCAAGGCCGTGATCTAGAACATATTCAAGAGTCGCATAATCCAATCGAGATAGGACATCGTTAGATTCGGTTAGACTCTCACTATTGTGTATACTCCGATGAACTGGAGAACGTTGGGGTCCACGAGCGTGATTGGGATAGTCGATACACATAAGTGGGTGGCTTGCTGGGATGGCAGGTGCACTGAATACCCCAATTAGGAAATAACTCACCATGGAAGCGGTAGTTGCATATCGAGGATGAAATTATTCCAATTTACAATAGTATACGAGAAATGATCCCTAAATACTTGAGGTGATAGGGTTTATCTGGTGCGAGAACGTCTATACTTGATGTGAGTTCCGACTGACTGGAGATTACCAGAAGGTCTCTGTGGACTCATGTTGGGTATAGAGGAACTCGTATGCAGGTTCATATCATCAACAAATGATCTATTGACCCGACTTGATAGGTTGGGAAATTCTCCTATGAATTTCTGTGAGAAATTAATTCTGGTAAAATCCTCGGCCGAGGTATCTGACGGCTTTATGTAAGTAGCTCATAAAGATTAAGTCAAAAAGAATTATTTCGAGACCAGAATGCATAAGGTCAAGACAAAAGAAAAAGAGGAACCGATGAAAGACCATACCCTTAAGTCTCGACTGGGAGATTGATCGATGGAGAGATTATGGCGTATATGGTAATTGTAAATGATAAAAAGGTTCACTGAATTAATTCACCAGTGATTGGACTCCATGGGCTTGTGGCCAGACATCGACCGTGGAGTTTGGGAGAATTCCTAAATTGGCAGGGGTGCTAATTTTGGAATGGTCAGTTGACAGAGTGTTCGACTGATTTAAAAGTATTTAATGCTTGAATAATTGAATTAATATTTAATTATAACTCACGGCCAATTATGTGGTGAACCTATGGGGGCATACACAATACACATGAAGCGAAAGTGAAGGAAAATGAAACAACTGGGTCGACCGAATCGATTGGGTCGACTGGGTCTGATAAATCGACTGGGTCGATTGGGTGACTGGGTCGACCCAATTGGATCAAAATGGATCCGATTGGAATTGGATCAAGATTATAAATTAAATTGGAATTTAATTTGTATGTTAATTAATTAAGTTGGATTTAATTAATTATAGAAAGATTTAATTAAATAGACTTGGAGTCTTATTTAATTAATTGGGAGAGTTGTTAATTAATTGGGCTATTTGATTGGGAGATTAAATAAAGACTGGTCAAATAAATTAACTGGCCATGAATTAATTATGAAGACTTAGTCTTCTAATTAAAAGGGTCATGGCCCATGTAGGAGACTTGGAGTCCTAGTCCTAGGAGGATTAGGTTAATGAGATACCTATAAATAGAGGACTTGATGTCATATCTCACACACAACTTTAAGAGCCAAAAGCCATGTCAAGAAAAACACTCTCTCCCTCTCTCCCAGTGAAATCGGCCAAACCCCCCTTCTTCTTTGGAAGAATTTTTCAATTTCATCCTTGTTCCAAATTCGTTTCCTAAACCCAGATATTAATATATCCTGTGTTCTAGCCGATCAGGGTATATTAAATTTCGTGTAATTGTGGTGTATCAACCCATAGATGCGCAACACGTGGGGTGCTGCTGCAGGGCATAGGATCGACCAACTCGAGGGAGGAACTTGACTTCGTTTGCCAATTGGGATTTGCAAGGAGACATGTATAACGTGTAAACTGTTTATACTGTCGTTTATTTAATATTCATATATATACAACTAGAGTAGTATCCTGACAAGATTCCGTAAG
The DNA here is from genome assembly GCA_038501285.1 of Penstemon eatonii. Lineage (NCBI taxonomy): Eukaryota > Viridiplantae > Streptophyta > Magnoliopsida > Lamiales > Plantaginaceae > Penstemon > Penstemon eatonii. The sequence goes on from CM076713.1 coordinate 33,320,701, forward strand.
AGGTCCTAAAAATTATTAAATTTCACTGTGCCAAGGGCTGTTTATCTTACCGAATCCCAACAGTGGTATCAGAGCCAACTCTAGGCTTTGTAAATATATGAATTTGCAAATTCTGTGATTTAAATCATATGTTTGATTTATGTATGGCTAGTTCTTTAACTGTATATGTTTTAGGACGTAGATCTGTTAACTTGGAGTTAATGTAAAATTTTGATTCGAAAATTTTATCGTGTTAATTTTTATTTTGGATTTGGATTTAATAAATTGGATCTGTTTTAATTAAATCAAAAGTAATCGAAACAAAAATTTTTTTTTTGGATCCAACCGCGGTGGCACGCGGCCGTGCGCGGCCACTGCGAGCTGCTGCTCACGGCAGCGTGCGAACAGCACGCTGGCCGCACGTGCAGCACACGGCAGCAGCCTGCGGGCTGCCGCCGCGTGTTGCCACGGACAGCCCACGCGCGGACTTTGCGGCCTCGTGTGTTGGCCACGTGGCAGTCCTAGATTGGTCACGTACTGGCTGATTTTTGGTTGGACTATAATTCTGCCTAGTTTGATAAATCTGAAAATCTTGGAGATTTGGTTGTTATGGAATCTTGGTAAATCTTGGATTGATCTTAGAGATCTAATTAACAAGGAAACTTAGAGTTTCAATCATGATAATAGATTTAATTAAAATTAATCTCTTCTAGTAAGTTACCAAGATTAAAGATCTTAGAGATCAATTTGAATGGCCCTTTCAACAGGATCATCAGATATTCTTCTTCTTTCAGGCAAAGTGTTCTCAATGATCTTGGCCTCGATTCAAAACGACCTAGTTTTTATAAATTGAGTGTTTTTTACAGGGTTTTTAAAAGCACAAGGAACTTTGGGGCAATAAAAAATTCACAGGGTAAATTCTTACAGGTGTAACATAACACATTAGAGTATCTTGCATTTTTCCTAGTATTTTGACCAAAATAATTTTATTATGAACTAAAATTGTAAAGTGACCGGAGGAACCTCTCGTTGGAAATAAAAGCAGTGCATTCAACAGATTCGACCATGTAAAGATCATTTATTTCTCGAATCAACCGATGCAATTAACTATAGAATTAAATTATTAAAATTAAGGACACATCTCTAATCCTCTTTAGACTTACTCCGACATTTATTTGCAACACAAGTAAAACATATAAAAAATAAAAAGCAATAAGTTTGAAACAGTTGACCTTCCATCAACCAAAGCATCAAAGGTGAAGGAAACCAAATAAGAATCCGAGTTTTGTTCATCCAACTGAATCCTAATTGTATCCTTATGAACATTGACATCATTATTAACCTATTGCCATAATACATACTCTATTTGATAAGAGTTTATCGACTCAAAATTACTTGTATGTATTAGGAAAAATATTTCAGAAAATAAAAAAATGAGTACTTACCATATTTTGGAGCGCGCAAATCTGGGTGAATTTAAATTGTATAACTATAAATTATATTTTAGTAGTAATATTTTATAAATAGAAACAAACTGTTTACACATTTAGTTAAATGAATTTATTTTCTAAATTAGTAAATTTAATTTAATTTATATTGTATTATGAATCAGATAGTTTTAATTTAATAAAGTTTATATTGTATTATTAATTAAATAAAGTTTATACTGCATTATTAAACTAAATAAAGTTTATATTGTATTATAAATTTAATATTTATTAATTCAAAAAAATTATTTATTTAATTAGTGAAATATAATTTAATATTTATAAATTTTGTTATTAAAATTTTTATTATAGAAATTAAATTAATGAAAAATATGTCAAAATTGCAATATTTATTGAAATTTAAGGGTAAATATAAATTATATCAATTATTTCTGTAGTAATATATCATTATCAATGTTATAATTTATAAGATAAAACAATTAGTACCCAAACTTTAAAATTTATAAGATTATAAAAATTACAAAGAACTTTCAAGGTTAAACTTGGAACATTTTAGGAGCAAGGAGTTAATTGTAAGAATGTGACAAATCTGAGCAAAAAATTTGTAAAACACAATAGATTGAAGGAATTTTTGTTTTAGACCTCACATGAGGGTATTCTTGATTTACTCTAAAAATAATATCTCAAAAGTCAACTAAATCAATTAAAAAAATTAAAAAATTAAAAAGTTGTTATAAATCTATTGCATAGTGGATGCCATGTGAAGAGTTTTGTAACATACACATTGAAGAATAATAGTTGTTATTAAAAACTTGTAACTCTTGACCTTTGAAATTCTTCTTTGGTCCTATAAATAGATGATTATATAATGTATTGTATACAACAAGAATGAATATGAATAAAAATATTTCTCTCCCTAATCTACTCTCTACTTTCTAGTCTTGTTTTTAGTTCTTGAATGATCTTTCAGATTATTATTTAGATTAATTTTATAACACGTTATCAGCACGAAATTTGCTCTACTTTTTTATTCCAAATCGAAACAACGAAAAAGTATATATCTCTCACGTTCAAACTTGTAGAATTGAATCAACAGATCAGGTATGTTAATCTATACATGTAAATGGTGATTGCCATGAGAATATTTAGGTATGTTGAAAATGTCTCCTTCAAATTTTTAAATTATATTTTTTCTAATTATATCATATGACCGTAATTCCCAAATCATAAATCTAAAGTCTAAACCCCTTATTATTTTATGATGTAGATTATATTGTGTAGAACTTGAAGTGTGGTTTTATTTTAACATTTACTTTCATAATTTTTATGGCAATTAAAAGAGGAAGAGTATTGTTCTGGCTGTTTGTACAAAAGTATATGATTCTAATTTCACAGTCTCTCACGAGCACAAACAAAATTAGAAAATAACTAATTATGGGCTGCCTAATTAATCAATTGATTATTCATGTCATGTTGGCGTTTGTATTACTCAAACCATGTTGGTAAAACAATTTGATTTATTTAATAGGTTGCATATCTAAAGTTTATTGATTTCTACTCTCTCTCTATCATCTATTGTATTGGTTAAATTGCACCAGGAATTTGTACTGGATTTACTTCTGGAAACAAATACGATAATATGTGGTTTATTTAATACATGAAGCCTGAAGGTGTATCTTATATGGTTGATTAATAGCTACAAGTTTGTTGGGTTATTAGGCTTGACAAAATTTAAATATTCTGGCATCTTGAATAATTTTTCTTTGTCTTTTACTTTTAATGTTTATGTGTCGTGAGTTATCATAATTTATGATACTATTAAGTTTTATACCATTGGACAAGCCAATGAAAAATGTGATAGTTGATGATTATAGTTCAAAAGTGATCAACTAAAATTAGATGAACATCCTATGCAAATGAGCTCAGTGAAAAGAATATCAAACATGTATATGTTTTGTTATCATATCAAGAACTTGAAGTTGAAATCAAAATATCATATTAGATACGAAGTTTATGTAATAAATTACTCAAACCCGAAGATTTGAGTATAATTTTAGTAAGATTGTTTTTGGCTTGAAAGGAGCCTAGGTGATAAACTCAAGTTCGAAGATTTGAGCATATAAAGTATTAATTTTTGTGCTTTAGAAATATGGCTAATATTACCAAAGTTTAATTCTACACTCTTAAATTTTTTGAAATTATTAACATGGATTTTTGATGTTGAAATCCATTTGAAAGAAAAGAACCTCGAAAATTCTAAATGAAATGAAAAATGGGCAAGTGAAAAATATAAAGAGCTATGTTTTTCATTATTCATTTCCTCCTTGAAGAATTGAGGCTTGAGTCTTATAATGAAATATTGGAGGCATATAATCACAAAAATGTGATAATCCAAAGGCTCGATATTATATGAATAATGACACATGCTAAATTTTAAAGGAGCAATACAATCACTAAAGGTATATGATATTGACTAATGCTCACAATGAATACCCGAAGTTTCAATATTTTAAATTGGTATATAATTGTATTCTCCACGATTTTAATATTGTATCTCAGTCGAGATTATGTGGATATAATATATGATTTTAAAATATTCATAAAGAAGTCATACCAAAAGAGAGGTTTTGAGAAATACTCTTAATTGATTTAATTTGAATACTAAACTCTTAATGATAAATCATAACTCTTACCACACTAATTGATAAGCATTCCCTGAAGTGAATGGAAATGTTATATAAATTATTCATTCCTAGAAGTGAATGCAATTAACAATAGACATGATATGATTTAGTCATGTTCAAATTTTGTATTCAATAAAATATTTGCATCATATCATTCAAAGTGAAACGAGTATAGTGGTATGCAAAGAAAAGACAAGTGTGTGTGTAAATTAATCTTATTTGCTAGAGGTGTGGAGTAAAAGATATTTGTCTCGTACATATCTTATTGATTGTTTATAAACATCTATTAGTTGAAGATGAAATATGTTATTATTGATATCAATAACATCGTTGTTGATAAATTGTGTTAAATTGATGACTTGTGAACCATAATAAAATTATGTGTAACTATTAAGTTCTCTTTATACAGCAGTTACATGTTTTAAGGTTCTTAGGGGCATTATTAACTATTTATATTAAAATGATGTTAATATGTTATAAAAATGATTTTCAGAAAACGAAAATAGAACAAGAGTAGATGATTTCTCTAAACATGAAATATTACTTGATTCAAGGTGATCCTCTTGATACATAGTCCCACTAAATATACATATATATGGATTCGTCCAATTCTTTTGGTGGACATGAAATTAATGTTGAGAACATATAAGAGAAAATTTTCTCAACATTTCACACATTTAATGTGCTCCTACAAAAGCAATACTGTGAAATGATTTTAGAATTTGATCTCAAGCCCTTTTGGGGGCTGAGCGAAGTAACGAGTTGTTGATGAAAAAAAATATCAAAAGTACATATGAAGCAATCACTAAATATAATTGACATGTATATGATATATATTCCTTCATTAGTATCAATTTGTCCTATCTAATGTCTTGATTGAAAGTAAAATGAGTACTAAGTAGCGTGATAATTATTTTATCTTGATTAAATTATTCACCGTGTTAAGAGTCATGTGAGATTACTTTGATGAGATCTTTGAGTTCATGAATTTCTCATAATAGGTAAAAAACTTATTATCTTAACCAGCCACATTTCTTTGAGTTCATGAATTTCTCATAATAGGTAAAAAACTTATTATCTTAACCAACCACATTTCTTTTAAGACTTCAAATGTTGGAATTTATTAGTAAGAAATGTGTTGTACTTTGTACAGCTGAAACACATATAGTAACCAGAAGTTTACTGATCAAAATACATCCATTATATGGCATGACCGGTTAGACCATCCCCGGAAAAAAAAAACATTGAGAGTTCACATGGATGTTCATCGAAGAACTAGAAGATTCTTCAATTCAATTAAATAATTATTTTGTGCTGCTTGTTCTCAAGGATTACTAGAAAACTGGTTATAATCTCCAGCATTTTTGAAACACATTCAAGGTGATATATATGGGCCCAATCATCCACCATATGGACTATTTCGATATATTATGAATTTAATAGATGCATCTACAACAAATGGTCACATGTGTGTTTATTGTCAATCTGCAACCTGATGTTTGCGAGACTATTTGCGCAAATAGTTAAATTAAAAACACAATTTCATATTATGCTTTATTTACAATGTACCTTGATAATGCTGGTGATTTCAGATATGAGGCTTTCCAATGACTGCTGAATAGTAATTGAAAGTTATGTATCTCATATTCATAAACAAAATGGTTTAGCATAATCATTTATTATACGCCTCCTATTCATTGCTAGACTATTTAAACGAGAACAAAACTTCTTGTCTCAATATGTATATATGTTGTTTTCGATGAAGCAGCAATTGTGTGCATCATGCCAATAAGTTATCATAATTTCTCCCCGTTGAAATTAACGTTTGGTCTGGAGACAAACATTTACCATCATTTGAAGTCATCTAATGTTATTTGTAACAAGTGTACACTAATAGTTCAAAAGATAATCCATTTACAAAATATGGTAAATCAACTGCCAGATGCATTTACTGATCTAAAATGAGTTACTAAATATCATATACCAGCTGAAAATGCTCCAATTCAGAATGATGTCCCATTAGGACAATCTTCTAGTGAAAATCCACGTGGTAGACCAATCGGTTTCAAAGATAATAATCATTGTAAAACAAAAGGAGCAAACAATGCAGATGGTCATATTATGGAGGCAAGCACTCCTGAAGAGTTGCAAGACATAACTAATGATAACCCAGAAAAGGTTCAGGTACCTGAAAACAATGAAAATGAAGAGATCTCAGTTAGTTATGTCACTATGATAAAAGGATGGAACCGAAATAAAATAGTTGTCGACAACAATTTTGCATATAATTATAAAATTAAATGAGGATCTTGAAACTAAATTTGTTAGAGAATAAAAATATAGAAATGATTGGCCAAATTATAAGGAGACGCAATTCAAGCAGAACTAAGTTCATGTTCAAAACATGAAGTTTTTGGACCAGAAGTCCAAATACCTAAGTAAAGTCCTTGGGTATTAATTAGTATTTATGCAAAAATGAAAATGAGAAAAATAAATTGAAAGATATGAAACACGTCTAGTGCTACAAGGTTTTTCGCAGAGACCTGAAACCGATTATAAGGAGACATATTCTCCAGTGGTGGATGCAATTATTTTTAGATATCTTATTAGTCTGGCAGTACGATAAAACTCGATATGCGTCTTAAAGATCATGGCTCGCTTATAGATATTGTTACAACTTATTTATATGGCTTGCTTGATATGAAATTTATATAAAAGTCCCTGAAGGATTTAAAATCTTAAATACACTCATAAATTCCCGGGAAAATTGTTCAATGCGCATGTGTAGATTTTTATTTGAGTTAAAAGTATCTGAGTATATCTGGTATAACTGACTCGGTGAATATTGTCAAAGAAAGTTATGAAAGTGATCCAATTTGCCCAATGTGAGTTTGGTTGAGATCAGCGACCTATATAAGAGATAACAAAACAAAAGATATATCACCAAAGTTTTTCTTTCACCCGCGAGCTTTAGAAAAATGGTGATATAGATGTCATCAAATTCAAACTATAATTTTGCCGATTTATTTAATGAAGCATTACCAATTACATCATTAAAAATATGGGTCCACCATAAAAAAAAAAATGCGTCAACTTGTGGACCTCGTGTTACCCTCAGGGGGAGCGTATCATCAGTAATATTATACACACTGTACTCTTTTCCCTTCGTCCAAGTTTTGTCCCAATGGGTTTTCTTGGCAAGGTTTTAATGAGGCTGTGTTACACGTCTATCAACCCCGAATAGCTATGTACTCTTTTTTCCTTGTTCAGGTTTTTCCCACCGGGTTTTTCTGACAAGGTTTTTAACGAGGCATGTCTTATGATCGATGGCATACAAGGGGGAGTGTTATAAATCTATTGCATAGTGGATGCCATGTGAAGAGTTTTGTAACATACACATTGAAGAATAATAGTTGTTATTAAAAACTTGTAACTCTTGACCTTTGAAATTCTTTTTTGGTCCTATAAATAGATGATTATTTAATGTATTGTATACAACAAGAATGAATATGAATAAAAATATTTCTTTCCCTAATCTACTCTCTACTTTCTAGTCTTGTTTTTAGTTCTTGAATGATCTTTCAGATTATTATTTAGATTAATTTTATAACAAAAGTCAACTAATTTCACCGCACACTTTTCAACCCACCGACAGATAAATAAATGAGGCTTAATGAATACGTATTGATCAACTCCAAGTTTCTATATTAGATAAATATTTTATTTTATTTTCTATTCTTCTCAAGAGATTTCAATCAAATATATGAATTGAACTTGAGTAACTCTTTATCATGATCACTTGCAATAGTTTTTTCCCTGATTTTCTTGTTCCTCTTTGGCTCTCTCCAGCACCATTACTTTTTGTTAATTTAGTTTGAAATTTTGCAGGAAAAAAAGACTTTTTTATATTAGGTATTTTCTTATTTTACATTCATTGTTTCATGTTGTGTGCAGTTTTGTTGAAACCATCTTGTGCCTCTTCAGTATATACTTTCAGAGGTAAGTAATTAATGTTCCAAGCACTTCTTCTATATTTTGACGGGTTATTTGCACCTACACCGCCTGAACTTCGCTACTTCGCAGTTACCCCCAATTTTTATTTTATTTTTTGACAATCACACCCTTTTTGTTAACAAACCATCAATTCCACCGTTGATGACTTATTAAATGACTACTTTACCCTCCCCTTAACAACTTGAATTGATTCTTTTTTTTTTCTAAGAATTGTTTGAATTGAGTCTAATAATATGAAATTGGGAACACTGAATATCGCTGTATTAATATTCTAATTTTGCATAAAATATTCTAATAGAAAAACCCAGACAATGGTGTTCAATATATATATATATATATATATATATATATATATATATATATATATATTATAACCATAGAATCAAAATAATGCAATAGCACCATACATAATATTTTTAAGTGGAGAAACATATATCTGTTTATTTTGATGCTTTGGTTACAATTTTCATCTAAAGACTTGTGAACACCATTATTCGAGTTTTTGGGTTAAAATCATGGAAGAAACTGGCTTATGTTTTGTGTGATTTGTTTAGTCAAATTTGCAATATAAATAAAATAATATTTAATGTTCATAAGTTCATATTACTAAAGTTAATTCAAGTAATTCTAGAAAAAAAGAATAAATTCAAGTAATTGTATCAAGAGAGAAAGGTAAAATGGGCATTTAATAAGTTGTTAACGGTGGAATGAATGGTTTGTTAACATAAGGGGTGCTATTGACAAAAAATAAAAAGTTTTGGAGGTAACTATCAACTAGCAATAGTTTAGTGGGTGTAAGGGCAAATAACCCATATTTTAACTATAATTGAAAAATTACACGCGTATGGTTAAATCATACGGACCATTTAATTTTTTTTTTTTTTGAAAATAATGCATTGCAATATGATTGATTCTAAATAAAGTTCAAGACTAAAATGCAAAACTACCCCCCGTATTTTTCATAATTGCTAAAGAACTCGCCATATTTTATTTAGCAAGAAAAACCTATATATTAGCCAATCAAATATATTTTTACCTCCTCCCAAGCCACAATGTAGTTCACTCATAGTAAATAAATACTAATATTATGTATAATTTGCAGTTGAAGTGATAATTATATCCTCATATATTAGTTATCCTGAAATAAAATGCAAACAACTATCATGTTCACTTAAATAATAGCAATAATCCCCCATTAATTTAGCAAATATGCAATAATCTCTTAAATTAAATTGATGACCCTGTTGCTTTGGTGGTACCCCCTAATTGACTTATGAGAACATTTTTCTTATGTTTGTTCGAGTCAACTATTAATTTTCAGATAGATGCAATGAGCTAATGCAAATTTTCTAATAAAATGACACATTTTATTTTGTCAATTAGATAAAGTACATACGGTTTTCATGAAATTTATAATAAAATATATACGGTGTTGAAGCATTTAACTTGAGTTGAAATGAATTTAAACATATATCACAAACACAATAAAATAAAATAATATAACACAAACACAATATAACCAGAAATTATTAATACAATTTGTTGAAATTATTAGTACATACTGTATTAATTGTCTCTTTTTATCAATAAATGTGAGTTTGTTCCTCGTCTTTTTCTTATTGGTCTATCAAAATGTTCTAGATATTTAAGTGACTTGATAATCAAAGAAGTTTGAGTTTGAAGGCAATCCATAACTACAGCAAATTAGGACAAAGGTTTTGTATACTTTGAAAATTTGCACAGAGGTAAGAAAAGGTATATATTGAACATTATATATACGAACTTTTCAAATATTCTTATCATCACAAGTTTTAAATTGTCTGGCCTTCATGTCTCACGTAAAGAAGGTACTATAGGAGTTATATATGTCACTTAATTATTATGCACCATTATCTAATTGTACTTATTGAATTTGTTTAATTTATTTTATTATAATTAGTATATTTTTGTTCAAATGAGAAAAAAAAAAGGGGGAGCGAAGAAACATAAATACACTAATTTATTTATCAATTTAAATGGAGAATATATAATATTTTAGGTTCACTCATGAATTTTCTTTCAGATAGAACGTAGCATATGAATTTAATGAGGATAAATTTTTCATATTCTATGATATCTAGGAAGACAAGATGGCAGAGAGTGTGGTGTTTTTTTTGTGCAATCAACTTTCGATCTGGCTCCATCAGAAGGGAGAATCGTTGGGAAGACTGAAACAGGAGATTATTTACATTCGAGACGAAATGATGCACATGAAAGCATTCCTCAGAGTTGCCGATTCAGAAGAAGAAAATAACCCCCAACTCAAAGAATGGGTAAGACAAGTGCGCGAAATTGCTTACGACACTGAAGATGTTCTCGATGAATACATGCTTCGATTTGCACTTCGTGGTACTACTGGATTCCGTGGCCATATGAAAAAAAGTTATTACACGGTAAAAAATCTAAAATCCCATCACCGAATTGCTTCTGAAATCCAAACAATTAAGCATAAATTAGAAAATATTTCCAAGAGCCAACAGAGATACAAAGATATGTGTGGTGTCAATGATCTAGCCTCGAGCTCAATGCTTATCAAAGATACATGGTATGATGGAAGAGGCGATGCTCTCTTATTGGAAGAAGCTGATGTTGTGGGCATTGAAAAGTCAAAGAAAAAGCTTATTGATTGGCTTTCGTCAATAGATTTCGGGGTAAAGGTCATCTCAGTGGTAGGCATGGGAGGATTGGGTAAAACTACCCTCGTTAAAAAAGTCTATGATGATGCTTCATTGAAGTCAAATTTTGATCACCATGTTTGGATAATTGTTTCAGAATCATTCAAGGTCGAACATCTTTTAGAAAACATTATCAGGAAGCTCGTTGATGAAGTAAAGAAGCCACCACCACAAGGATTGGGAGTCATGAATGTCGATGAATTGAAAGAATATATATATAAGTTTCTCCAGCACAAAAATTACATAATTGTTCTTGATGATGTTTGGCAAATACACGTCTGGGAAGCTATGAGATATGCATTTCCGAGAAGCGATACTCGTGGATGCATCATCATCACGACGCGTTATAGCACCATTGGCAATGCCGCATGTAACGAGAATAACTGCTATGTCTATGAACTGGAGCCTTTACCAAAAGAAGAATCAAAGGTATTGTTTTACAAAAATGCATTTCAAGGAAACTCATGCCCTTTTCATTTGAAAGAAATTTGTGAAAGAATCTTAAAGATATGTGCCGGTTTGCCGCTTGCCATTGTTGTAATTGGTGGCCTCTTAGCCACCAAAAATAACAAAATTGAAGAATGGGAATTATTTAGTCGTAGCCTTGGCGATGAATTTGAAGGAAACAATCTCAGGAGAATGATGAAAATAATCTCCCTCAGTTATTATGATTTGCCATATTATCTAAAATCTTGCTTCTTGTACTTGAGTATTTTCCCTGAAGACAACTCGATTAGAGTTGTTAGAATTATTCGAATGTGGGTCGCTGAAGGATTTGTGCAGCCAAAACAAGGGAAAACTGTGGAAGAAGTAGCAGAGACCTATGTACGGGAGCTTCTAGATAGAAGTCTAATCAAACTAGACAAGATACATTCTGATGGAAGACCATTTGCATTCCGGATTCATGACATTATACGAGAGTACATTATTTCCAAGTCAAAAGAACAAAATATTGTTGCTATATTTCCTGCCCGAGGAGAAATGAATAAAATATTGACCGATAAAATTCGACGTCTTGCACTTCATACTTCAGTGAACTACACGCAAGAAGAATATGACAATTTAAAGTACATTCGCTCTTTTCTATGGTTGGGGTCTGAAGATGCATCAGAGTTTGCAGAAATCTTAGAGAAGATGTTGGCCAATGGAGGTAGGCTACTAAAAGTGTTAGGATTAGAAAGAGCTCCAATTAATACTATCCCAAGTAAAGTTTTCAAATGTTATCTTCTCAAGCACTTGAACCTAAATCATACGGCTGTTCGACACATTCCAAAGGCAATCGAGAATCTCCAGAATTTGGAGAGTTTAGATCTCATTGAAACCAATGTGACTGAATTACCGATTGAAATCCTAAAGCTCCGCAAACTTCGGCATCTCTTTGTGTACAAGTCTGGAGATGATTCAACTTTGTTCAACTACATAGAAAGCTTTAAGGCTCCATATGAGATAGGGAGTTGTTTGTTATACCTTCAAACACTTGGTTATATAGATGCTGATGAGGTTAGTGGCATTAAAATAGTTCGAGAAATAGGGAAATTAACTCAACTTCGGAAATTAGGCATAAAGAAGCTAAAAAGAGAAGATGGGAAGGAATTTTGCTCCTCCCTTTCTAAGCTTACTAACATACATGAGTTAAGCATTTATTCAGCTGAGGAGGACGAGTTGATGGACTTAGATTATTCTCTACAGTCACCTAATTCCACTTTACCATTTCTTCATATACTTAGCCTCAAAGGACGTTTAGAGAAGGTTCCTCGGTGGATTAATCCTATTTCTCTTCATGGGCTCACTGATATATATTTGGCATGGAGCAGACTGAAGGAGGATCTGCTAGAATGCCTTGAGGATCTACCGAATCTGGTACAACTAAGAATGTTACGAGCTCATGAAGGTGAAGGATTGAGTTTCAAGGCTAAAGGTTTTCAAAAGCTCAAGAGATTAAGTATGGGCGATTTTAGAGGAATGAGATGGATGAAAGTAGAGAAAGGTTCCATGCCCCTTCTTGAAGAGTTACTTATTTTTGAAATGAAATTAATGGTGGAGGTTCCAGAAGGCATCGATCATTTAACCAATCTTAAATATATTCATTTTCATGAAATGACTGAGGAATTACGGGTGGATCTTGATGCTCAGAAAAGCAGAGAGGGGGAGGACTGGAAACTTTTGCACGTCCCCAAAGTTAATGTTTCAAGTGTCGACATTAATGGTGGATTCGTGGAAATAAGGCAATTTGGTCAAGCTAATTCCTAGACCTCGAACATGCATGGTGTGTTGCAGCATTTACATTTTTTGAGTTTTGAAGTATTATGTTTTGGAGTTGCAATTTTTTTATTGTTGAATTTCATATTCAAATTTTACTTTGATAAACCTGAGGATGTGTAGTTTTTTTTTTACCAATGCTTTTTTAGCTATTTGAAGACTTGATGAAGTGTGAAAGAACTTTCAAATAATAACTCCAACAATCACTAATTTTAGTTGCTACTCATAGTAAGAATCAAAATTGTTCTTTGTTTATGATTTAATGAAAAAAAAAAAAAAGTTACTGCAAATACAGTGGATTATTTTTAACGCTCAATTTAGAAGAAAAAGAAAGATTATAACAATATATTCCTTATTGCTACTACAATATTGTTTGTAGTAAGAATCAAAACGGTTCTTTGTTTATGATTTAATGAAAAAAAAAATAAAAAGGTTACAGTGGATTATTTTTAACGCTCAATTTAGAAGAAAAAGAAAGATTATAAACATTATATTCCTTATTGCTACTACAGTATTGTTTGTGACATTGGTGTCACATGAATAATGTTCTATGTCAAATAATCGATGAATTCAGAGTAAAAAAAAATATTGAATGTGTTGTTGGATGAAAGATAAGTTGCAAAATTTTGAAAATTAAGACAAATATGCTCATGAATTGAAGTTCGACTGGTTTAAAAATGTGATTACATTTTTGAGTGTTTACAACGTAGAGTTGTTAGATAATATATATTTACATAGGCAATGTACCTACCTGTGATATATGTAAATAGACACTTTAACTCTATGTGATATTGCAAAATTGATATTTTATCTCCTTGTAAAAATGTAAAATTAAGGGAGAAACAATGTGCTTCTTTTATAGAAACATAGGAAGTTATTTTACCTTTTTATTTATCACATAGAGTTAAACTGCTTATTTAAATAACACATGAAGTTAATTTGCTATTCACTCAAATATAATCTACGTTCTTCTTTAGTTCTTTTTCTTTATTTTACTCGTTTTCTAAATATTTTCTCGTTTATTAAGTCATATTTCCATCTTTCTATCTTTTTTCGCCTGCACAATAGCAGTGTCAATTCGATCTTAAACTAAAGAAGACCCAATCGGAACAAATCTTGAATAAGAAACACTATTAAGTATTACATCTCCTAGTACTTATGTCAGGAACGTACTATTGATAATGTGAAGACAAAAAGGTTGACAAATGGTAAAATTTTAAAAATGATCCTCTAACTTTGGAAAATTGATAATTTCAAAAATATACTATTGATAATGTGAAAACATCAATTCTTTAACTTTCCCTAAATTTCAGTTTTAGTCCCATGTATAATTCCTTCATCTAACTTTTAATAAATTTTAGTTTTTGTCCTGCAACTACAATTTTGGTCATATTATCAAAGTAACAGTTTGTAATTGCAGGACTAAAATTGAAACGTATTGAAAGTTAAAGGATAAAATTAGTAATCGCAAGACGAAAATTGAATTTGGGAATTTTTTTTGTTATGCATAGGAATAATTTGAAATTTGAAGAAAGTTAAGGACTAAATGTATGTCAAATATATTTACATGACTATTTTAAAAAGAATCTGAAAGATATAGGACTATTTTTAAAATTTTGCCGTTGACAAATCGACATAAGTATCAACATACAAGTTTGCCTAAAATAACAAAATGTTAGTTAAAAAAAAAAAGTTAACAAATAATGAGAAATGAGACTTTAAAAATTATACTAAATGGAACTTGTTTTAGAGATCCAAATATATATAGAATAGGGGTGGGCGTTTTGGGTCGGGTATTTTGGGACCCGTCCCGACCCGTTTGGGACAAAAAAACGGGTATTTTGACATTCGGGTTCGGGTACCCGAACCCGAAATATATTTTCGGGTAGGGTATTGGGTATTAATTTCACACCCGAACGGGTATTCGGGTACCCGTTCGGGTATTTATAAAAAAAAAAATTTGAGTAATTTAGTTGAATTTTCAAGCTTGTAGGTGGATATGATTGGTGAAGATCCGAATGATGAGTTAAAATGTGAAATATTATTGAATGTGATTTGTGATTTTATGTCTATTGTAAGTTGTAACTTTCATGCCATGCGATTGTGATATTTAATATTTTGATGCTTTGAGACTTCGAGTTTGATTTGATTGTAATTTATTGAATACTTGAATCTTGAAGGCTTGAGACATTTGTATTGTTTTGTTTTGAAATTATTGTGTACAATTAATGTTTGAATTCATTTATTTACAATTTTACGTATATATATGTTGAAAAAAAAAATTTTAAAAAAAAAGTGTGAAATTTCGGGTACCCAATACCCAATACCCGAAATACCCGAAAATTTCGGGTACCCGAACTTCGGGTACCCGCCAAATCGGGTAGGGTTTCGGGTATGAAAATTCACTACCCGTCAAGTCGGGTACCCGACCCGAAATACCCAATACCCGAAATACCCTACCCGCGCCCACCCCTAATATAGAAGTTGATCTAACAAGTAAAAGAGACAGTATGAACCAGTTATATAAGTTCGATATAGGGCCGAATGTCAAATGTATGATAAGTTTGAGCTTATGATCATAAAGTCTAACGAAACTTGAGTTCGAGCACATGACTGTAAAGTGCGATGATATTTGAGTTTGAATCATGGATCAAAATTTCGGTTCAAATGTATGTTTCGGTCAGTCAAATATTGGAAACTTTTCGAGACTATTCGAAAATGTTTCGGAAACATTAAGGAAAATTTGTAAAAAAATTACTAAATTTAGGAAAATAATAGAGTTTAAGACAGATAAATAGTTTCGGAATTACATCTTGTTTTCGTTTCGCCTGATTCAAAAACCGATGGAAAAGATGAAAATTTTGATCCATGGTTTGAATCAAAAAAAAATTTCGATTCACAAGAATCTCATAAAAAAAATTCTAAGTACAACTATGAATTTCTTTTTTTTTTTGATAATTAAAGTACAACTATGAATTTGAGTAAGACTAATTCAAACTAACAAATATTTGGTGTTTATATCATTAGAAACATTATCAAATATTTAATCATTCAATACTCATCCGATTCATCAAGGATTCTAAGTAGATAGTCACTCAATCTCAATTTAAAAGCAAATGTGAAAAGAGATACATCGGACCTGTACGTTGGGCTTGTCTATAATTCATCGATGTAATTCTTGACGAATCGTTTCATTCAATATCATAACCAATCAAAATTTAAAATATATAATCCTAACCATTCAATATTTTACAAGAATGTACTAGGATCAACTATTGCAGACTATATTGTGTAACATGAAGGCTCTTAACATATTTTCTATAATATTGCATTGTACACCTTTAAATGACTATTATATCCTTAAATTAATAAACCAATATAACAAATTAAACTAACCCTTCTCATTTCAAGGATCTTTTCAACCTAATACCAAAAAGAAAAGATTCAAAGTTCCATCTATGGTGAATCATATTATATTTTCAAAAAAAAAAAAAAAAAGGTTCTTCGATTCATATAAATTAAACCGATATACATATATCAATTCACTAAAGAAAAAAAAATCATCTTAACTAAGACAAAATGCTGAAATATTGATTGACTTCGAAATAAATTTGAATGTTCAATTGGTATTGCTCAAAATTGTTGATGAAATTAAAAAAAAAAATTAGGGATTTTGAAATTCAATTTGAGCTCTCTGATTTCTTTATTCTAGCCGGAGCCTTTTCTGATTTGGGGAAGATGAATTAGGTAGTTTCTTTCTGTTTTTTTTTTTAATTGAGTTTTATAAGAGGGCTTTCTAGTCTTTTTCATTAGATAATTGATGTCATACAAGGCTCGTACTTAAACCACGTGTGTACATATTATTTGATTCATTTGTTCCTTTAGAATGACATCAAGTAATCGTAGACAACCCCCAAGTCTGTTTGTTGGTGTTTGGGAGAGTAGTCGAGATTTGTGAAATATTATTTGTTTGAGTTTTGGAAGAGTGGTTTGAAAAATAAAGTAGGTGTAGATTTTTTGAATAATTAGGTTGTAGGTGTAAAATACGTATATTATCTTACTTTAATAATATTCAAAAAATAAAGAAAAAAATCAAGAATTGTCATTACTATAAATCAAGTTAAACTAGACAAATGACTTATTGGTAGGAGTGCACATGGTTTTCAAGATCATACCGCACCGCACCGTACAGTACCAAATCGTACCGAAATATAGGTTTTTATTCTCAAAACCGTATGTTTTTGTATGTATGAAATTTTTTACAAGTTTTGTAACTTGATACCGCAAAAATTGGTATCATACCGTAAATAGAAATAAACTATTTATTTACTAGTTTACGCAATTAAATTTAACCTTTATTATCTTCCAACCTATTATTATGACACATAATCTAATATTTATAACTCAAAAAAATATACTCAACTACTCAAATAGAACATATAATTGTGGTCGAATTAAATTAGTCATTTACAAAAAGTCAAAAAATAAAATTTTCACTCAAAAACGACTAACTAGTAAATAATTATACCTTTAAAAGAAATAACAAATGGCAAATAAGTTATCATCATTATTTCTTTAGTGAGTTACTAAATAGGTTCAATCATTTTATAGGATATTACATCATATAACTCTATTATTATTTATAAAGTACTATGTAAAAAGAAAATATAAACATCATCAATTTATTCCATTAAAAATTTCTTTCAATTATCAATCGACTATAAGAGGAAAATGGTAATACACAAAAAAAATATTTCTAGAACCGCAAAATTGTACCGTACCGTACGAAAATCGAACCGTACCGGGTGCATTGGTATGGTATTCAAAATTAAATTTTGATACTGAATATTTAAAAACCGAAATAATTGGTATGGTACAAATTTAACTAATAAAACCGCAATACTATATCATGTGCACCCTTCCAAGTCCCCAGGCCGACTATTTCGGAGGTCCTAGACGAAAGTTAAAGTTGAAATAACATGTCTAATTAATATACCATATATATTTTTATTCATTTATTTATTTTTTTATTTTTATCGATGTAGACGTATTAATAAAATTATGAAATTCGAATTTTCTAAAATATTTTGTTCCATAGATTACATGACCAATTCGCCTAATCTTTTTTAAGATGTTGAATATGAGTTTTATTCTTTTATTTATAAAGTATTTCAAATATTTTCCAATATCTTTTAATTGCTCTAGACTTCCTTGTGCTTTCAAAAACCCTGCAAAAAATACTGAATTTGTAAAAAATAGGTAGTTTTGGATCGACATATTTCAAGAAAACCATTTTTAAAATACTTTAAGTTGGTCCCTACAACTTCACGTAAAATATTTTCAAAATTATTTCTTGAAATATGTCGATCCAAAACAACCTATTTTTTTATAAATTGGGATTTTTGCAGGATTTTTGAAAGTACAAGGAAGTTTGGCACAATAAAATTTTTACAGGGTAGCAAAACTGCAAAAATCGTCCCAAACTAATCACTGGT
Source organism: Penstemon eatonii (assembly GCA_038501285.1). Taxonomy (NCBI): domain Eukaryota; kingdom Viridiplantae; phylum Streptophyta; class Magnoliopsida; order Lamiales; family Plantaginaceae; genus Penstemon; species Penstemon eatonii. The sequence continues at coordinate 33,339,294 of CM076713.1, forward strand.
TTTGGATTTTCATCCCAAATTATTCAACTTGGCGAATTTCGTCCCGTAATTTAATATTTTTTTGGAATATCGTCCCACCGTTAATTAAAAGACAGAAATTGCTCATTTGCCGTTAAATTACGTGTCATGACGTCAAAATTTTAACATGAATAATTATATAATATTGCAGAATTCGTCCCAAACTAATTACTAATTTTGATTTTTCATCCCATACTATATCAACTCGCCGAATTTCGCCTCATAATTTACCATTTTGTATGAATTTTTCAAACAAATATTAAATTAAGGGATAAAATTCGGTGAGGTAATATAGTTTAGGATGAAAATCCAAAATCACTAACTAGTTTGGGACGTTTTCTGCAATTTTACCGGAGAATTTGTTTATAGGTTTAACATAATACATGAAAATATTTAGCATTTATCCCGTGATGGTCCAAGAATATGGTAAGGATAAAATTGTCAATTTTGAATAATGCTCCGGAGGAGGACAATTGCTCTGGCTATATAAAGCCATAATTATTGATGTTGTTATAGATCGAAGGGCTTATTCCATTTTTGCCCTGAACATTTTTATACTTTTTTTTTTGTTTGGTGCCGAGAGACGACCGGACTACCCCTTTTGATCGTTGAAGGATGACCAATTGACCCCCTAGCATTTTGCGGAGGAATGATCGATTTACCCTTTTTTGATCTCTAGAGATGACCGATTTACCCTCGATCGTTTAGGGATGACCGATTTACCCTTTTTTTATCGTTGAGCAATGATCGATTTACCCTTTACTTTTTTAGGGATGATCAATTTACCCTTTTTGATCGTGAAGAGACCATCGGTTTACCGTTTGTAGTTTTAGAGATTCATTTAATATTGGCTTCATGTGTCCGTAAACAAATAATATATTTTAATTGGAAGACACAAAATTTAAATTTTACCTCCTTTGTGTAGTTCTGTAATCTTGAGATATTCCAGGGACAACTTTGCACCAATTTCTGGAGGCCACTGAAATTCGATGATTTTTTGGGTCAGTTATGCAATTTTGCTCAATTTATGGGGAGACTTGCAATATTGACTGATTGGCTTCGATAGGAATTGCTGATTTGGGAGCACCCTTGGTAATATGATTTCCAAATCAAGTTTATTTGGATTAGAATTGAAACTTTTGTTGAGGAAAATGAATCTATTGGAAGGCTCAAAGATAAATTTATTTTTACTACATTTACTTTCAAGTTATCATATTTGACCACACAAATTTGTGTTTTACATGTAATTGTGGCTTTGGGAGACAACTTTTGACAAACCAATATCAAGAAGAATGTTTACTCCATATAAGAAAGAGCAGCTAAAGAAAAGAATCATCCCTACTCTTCACCAAATTTACAAAGGGAGCGTGTCTAAGCACTGTACTCTTTTTCCTTCGCCCGAGTTTTTGTCCCAATGGGTTTTTCTTGGCAAGGTTTTAACGAGGCAGTGCTACGCGCTTATTTATCACATATGGAGATATGATATGGGTAGCTACTTGAATCAAGTTTCGACAATAAACGCTCGCGTAATTATTCCCGAAACTGGGGGGCAATATGATGTGTTCAAATTTTGTACCCGAGGGCAATTAAGAGATTACACTAAGTTGCATAAATGAGAGATTTGTAACGTCTTTATCATAAACTCTCGTAACGTCTGTAACGTCTTTGTATTTATTACTTGTAACGTCTGTAACGTCTTTGTATTTATTACTTGTAACGTCTTTCCTGAAAAGACTATTATACCCCTGTATGTACCTATAAATAGGTCGCCCTATTTCTAAACAAAAGAACGGAATTCACTATTATAATTACTATACAATTTTTCTCTCGATATAAGTGTGCAGACCTTATTTCATTATTGTGATGTTGTTATAGATCGAAGGGCTTATTCCATTTTTGCCCGGAACATTTTTATACAACATCATAATTATTTTTGCCCTGAACATTTTTATACAACATCATAATTGGCGCCGTCTGTGGGAAACGATTGATCTGTACATATAACGAGAGAAACTTTTGAAAAAAAAGCTCTCAGAGCACGAAACTCTATGAATTATCAACTAAATTTATCTTTGAGCCTTCCAATAGATTCATTTTCCTCAACAAAAGTTTCAATTCGAATCCAAATAAACTTGATTTGGAAATCATATTACCAAGGGTGCTCCCAAATCAGCAATTCCTATCGAAGCCAATCAGTCAATATTGCAAGTCTCCCCATAAATTGGGCAAAATTGCATAACTGACCCAAAAAATCATCGAATTTCAGTGGCCTCCAGAAATTGGTGCAAAGTTGTCCCTGGAATATCTCAAGATTACAGAACTACACAAAGGAGGTAAAATTTAAATTTTGTGTCTTCCAATTAAAATATATTATTGGTTTACGGACACATGAAGCCAATATTAAATGAATCTCTAAAACTACAAACGGTAAACCGATGGTCTCTTCACGATCAAAAAGGGTAAATTGATCATCCCTAAAAAAGTAAAGGGTAAATCGATCATTGCTCAACGATCAAAAAAGGGTAAATCGGTCATCCCTAAACGATCGAGGGTAAATCGGTCATCTCTAGAGATCAAAAAAGGGTAAATCGATCATTCCTCCGCAAAATGCTAGGGGGTCAATTGGTCATCCTTCAACGATCAAAAGGGGTAGTCCGGTCGTCTCTCGGCACCAAACAAAAAAAAAATAAAGAAAAAAGAAGACAACGACGACAGCGACGATAGAATACTATCAAAATAAAAAAAATAGCGTGAATCAAGTTTTACTTGTGGCTGAAATTTAAATTTATTTTTACTATATTTACTTTCAAGTGATAATATTTGACCACACAAATTTGTGTTTTATATGCAATTGTGGCTTTGGGAGGCAACTTTTGACAAACAAATATCTCAAAGAAGAATATTTACTCCATATAAGAAAGAGCAGCTGAAGAAAAGAATCATCCATACTCTTCAAAGTACCGTAATACATCAGCATCTGGGTCTTGTGTTTGAATCAAGGAGAGCGTGTCTAAGCACTGTACTCTTTTTCCTTCGTTCAAGTTTTTATCCCAATGGGTTTTTCTTGGCAAGGTTTTAACGAGGCAGTGTTACATGCTTGTTTATCACATATGGAGGTATAATGTAGGTAGCTACAATGCTCAGATACTTGAATCAAGTTTCGACAATAAATGCTCGCGTATTTATTTTCGAAACTGGGGGGCAATATGATGTGTCCAAATTTTGTACCCGAGGGCAATTAAGAGATTACACTAAGTCGACATAAATGAGAGATTTGTAACGTCTTTATCATAAACTCTCGTAACGTCTGTAACGTCTTTGTATTTATTACTTGTAACGTCTGTAACGTTTTTGTATTTATTACTTGTAACGTCTTTCCTGAAAAGACTATTATACCCCTGTATGTACCTATAAATAGGTCGCCCTATTTCTAAACAAAAAAAGACGAACGGAATTCACTATTACAATTATAATACAATTTTTCTCTCGATATATGTGTGCAGACCTTATTTCATTATTGTGATGTTGTTATAGATCGAAAGGCTTATTCCATTTTTGCCCGAAACATTTTTATACAACATCAATTATATATTTATTTATAAGATATAAACAAACTTTTGAATAACCATAATTACTATATCCTTCAAAAGAGGCTGATAAGTTATATATTGTAAACAAACAGATCGTATATGCATGGAAGAATAATTTTAGCTATTTATTAAAAAAAAAAGTAAATTTTCAAATTCATTAAAAAAAATATAGACTTTACCAATTTTTGAGGCCCCACTGCAATAGAGGACTCGACATGGGCCTAGGTTGTCTATAGACAAGCCCAAAATTTTCTAATCCGGGATTCGGGGTCAGATCAGGCTCGACCTACAACTGACTCCATTTATGTGGGATTGAGTTCGGATCTTGGTTGAAGACCAGATCTTTTTTCAAATCTTCACTTTCAAAATTTACACTAGTATTTTTTTTTTATAATAAGTTTGTTAACTTAACAATTTTTAATTTAGCTCATATGTTCAAACTTTCTTAACTATTATTCACATTTTATATGAAATATGCACAAAAATGAAATTATGAATGAATTATTGTGTACTATCATCTTAATCTTAAACTAATGGTTAATGCTACTTATTTTGAATAAAAAATTATGTATATATATAATTTATTTATTATTGTCATATATGGATCAATCTAGTTTCATATTCACTCCGCGTATTTCAAATTACGGATCTTAATAATTGGATCAGATTCAGAGAATCTCTAATCGTATTAAAATCCTAGTAAATCGGTGCAGATTCAGTTCGGATTCAGATCAAAATCCGCCCCATTGACAACCCTAGCTAATACCAAGATGGTCAGGCTTGAATCACCACTCATATAGCATCTGTCATATTGAGAAAAAGGAAATATAACTAGTCTAAAACCCATGCCATGCATGGACTAAATACGAAAATAATAATTTTTATTTATAGCAAAAAGTCTAAACTCCTACAATCTTAAACTAAAAATTTTATTATATACATAAAAATCCATAATTAATGATTGCTGTTCATAGGACACAAAATTTACAATATTTGAACATGTTCATTTCAGAATAAAAATTATGACATTGTTTGTTTTGAATTTTATGAATTTTCTGACACTTTTGAAAATTCAAACAAACAATCATTTTTGTTTCTATAGATTATATGTCACCTTTTTTAAGATATGTGTCATGCACATTCACTAGTAATAAACAAATTTTTTTAATGAACGAAAACCAAAGACACCTTAAAGTGATAGATATTGTGAACGGAGGGAGTATTTATTGAATTAGTTTATGGAAATGAACCATTTTTATTTGGGAGTAATTTAATATTAACTTTTTAGCTCATAAAAAATTACGTATATCTTTATGGTGGTGTTATGCTAAACTACTTACATTCTTATAGTTGGTAGAAATATTAAAATAGACGGAGATATAAAGATAGGGATAATGAATAAAAAATATGTTTATTAAGATTAACATTCTAAAAATAGGATATTGCAAAAATAAGATAAACAAAAATAAGAGAGTACAAACAAAATTGAATAAGTTTGTTTTTGCTCCTTAGCCACTTCAACTATCCTCGACAAATGTAACAACTACCAAAAAGAGCGCATAATTTATCAATTCAAACAATAACATAAAAGAAATAAACGACTAAGAGTTATAGTTGAAATTTGATCTTACATTGATATTCACCTTGAAGAAGTAGTGAAATTTTTTTAACCGTTTTAACAAATTTTCAACCAAACTACTTCTTACTGATTTGTATGGTAGATCATCGTAGGAAAATTGCTCAAAATGATATTGCTTCTCATTGAAGTCGACACATCTAGATTGAAAAATCCTGCTATAAAAAAATCATAAAAAACAAGGGTGAAATACAGTTTCCCCCCTTAAAGTATGAGGGTGGTATCAGTTACCCCCATCTGTTATAGTTTTGTAGTATTTATTCCAAAAAAATCCCCACCACTTTCATAAATAATAATTTCTTTATTACTTTATCAAAATAAAATTGTATAACTGTTGGTCCCAAGTGGTCAGTTGAGGTCTAGAGGGAGGGGGAGGGGGGAATAGATCTCTGAAAATTTTAGATTTTAAAAATTTTCAAGTCTTCTGTCAGCAGACTAAGCTGATCGAGAATTGTAAGCATACTAGGTCGATCGCGCACAAAGCTTGAACAGTAGAGTTGACCAATCTTCTGATGATAACTTAGCTGATTTCAGTAAAATCAATTTTCAATTAGATTACTTGCAGCTGATTTTAAACAATGTTATTCACAAGTAAACTTCTGTAACTTAGAAAGTATTTTATCCCCAGTTTTTGCAAACTCCTTTGAAAATCTTTCTCACGGTTTTCTAAGTGTTCTTATGAAATTTGAAAATATGCAAGAAAATAATGCAAGTTAAAACACAAATAATTTTTATATTGGTTATATGGATAAAAATCCTTTAGTCCACTCTTCCAAGTCAGATCTTGGGTTATCCTATAAACATACAGTTTACAATATACAATGGTTACGCTCTACAACAAATGATGAGTCGTAAGTTCACAGCAGGAAATCACAAAGAAACTCCTACCCTTTGAAGTAATATCACTCATTTAGACAGATATCTACTTCTCACAACACTCCTCTATTACAGATTCACTCAGAAAATGTTTTCTTTTTACTTCAACTTAGCTTATGTCAACAAATGATTTCAGCAGACGAGTGAGCTGTTCCTGAGCTTTTGAGACTTAGAGAAATTCTGCTTCGCGTATGAAATCTCAGATTGTTGTGTTGTCTCTAACTCTTGAATCCAGCTCTATTTATACTTGCATTTGAAATCTATTCGTTGAAGATGGGACAAATTTCAAAGCTACAAGTACTGGTCCCCCATTTCCTGGAACGACTCTCTACAACTGTTGCATTGTACAGTCTGCTGTGCTTTTCTGCCAGTCGCATTAAATGCACCCTGCTGAACCAAGAATGTCTTCAATCATTTGCCATTAATACCCTTCTTCAGCATCATTTATTACTCCAAGTGCATTTATTACCGTTGGGCAGACTTCTTGATCTCTTCCACTCTGCAGATCGAAGTGACCCGTCTGATAGATACTCTGCTGATCAAACTTGAACTAATCTGATTTGAGCCAGCTGATAACCTACCCTTCTGATTTCGAATTCAGCATAAGATCAGTATTCTTCTGGACCTTGAACTTTTGACCCTTGTGATAGTTTTCTTACTTGTCAAAATTCTTCTAAGGGATCTAAGCATTTCTTACTTAGCTGATTTTGATGTTTTGGAAATCATCAAAACCTCCCTCAAATTCTTGCACTCTATCTTCAGTTTTATCTTCATCCAACATTATGATTCTAACGTGTTCTTGAAGTAGTAATATAACTGGACGAATTTGCCCTTACTCTGGTGATTAAAATGACCTGAAATTAGTTAAGGGTGCTATTTGCACTGAAATTGTGATTTGAGGTGCAAAGTGGGATAATTTATTTTAGAGAACAAAGTGGATAACACTCCTATTTGTAGGGTGCAAAGTAGAATTAAACATAAATTTTATATTCTCTCTCTCACCTTTTTTCTTATAAATTTATAAATTAATTGAATTGAGTCCAAGAACATGGCACCGTAATTTTGCAGTCCAAAAAATGTGATTCAATATTTAATCTTTCCCAGTTCAACTAGACGTATCAAAAGGGGTGTTTTATTACCGGCAACAAAATAAGAAATGGTAATCAATTGTTATCTACTTGTCCTTTTTTCTTCTTTTGTCCGGACTATATTTCTCGGCTAAAATTCAATTTTGGTACCATAGAATAGGGCAATTTTCAATTTTCATACCAAAAGTCCAAAAATCATACAGCCGTTAAGTTTTGCCACGACCGTTTAGTCTCCTCCGTTAAGTGCATGTGAGGGGCACGTGGGGCACTAATCTGCCCGTTCAATTTTGGTACCGTAGAATTGGGGAATTTTCAATTTTCATACCAAAAGTTCAAAAATCATACCAATTCTCACTCAGCCGTTTCAAAATAGGGGGGAAATGCAATTGTCTAAAATTGAGCTGGTTGTTTTTGCAATTATTGCCTTCTTCCTCCTATGGACGATCGCTGGCTTCCGGTGGCCGTTTGTCGAAATTGGTTGAAGATTTTTGTTCCTCTTGTCATGGGCGGAGCTCAACTGTCTATGGCAACCACTTGGGCGGAGCTCAACCGTCTATGGCAGCTACAATAAATCTATGAAAAATGATGTCCACGGTCATGGGAAACTAGTGCAACAAGAAGTACGAAGTTTGGTTAAGAATCGAAGAAGAAATCACGATTTGAAATTTCGAAAATTTTGACTACAATTCGAGAATTAGAACTCAAATTTCGAATAGATTACTCAAAGGATTGAAAAGATCTTTATATGTACGAGTTCTCCACGACAAGGGGAACATAAACCCTCAACCAATTCCGACCAAAAGCCACCAGAGCCGGCGGTCGTAGGGGTGGGATCGGGACTGGTTTTCGGGAGTTCGGGTATTTCGGGACGGGATTTTGAGTTTCGGGATTTCAAATTTAAGTCCCGAAACCCGATAGATCAACCAAGGTCCCGTGAGTTTCGGGTACCCGATTTAATTTCGGGATTTCGGGACGGGTTCGGGAGTCCGAGAATCTAAGTTGCAAATTTAAATTGTGCAAATTGAACATTTTTTAGCTTATTGTTAAATTGAAATGAAAAAAAAGTAACATGACTACTAGTCTACTGTAGAACAAACCAATTAAAGCATATCACCACAACCATTTCAAAAAAAAAAAAACATAACGGAATTTGGTATGAAAAATGAAATTTTTCCAGTTCTATGGTACCAAAATTGAATTTTATGTTCCAACGGGCAGAATTCGACCCACGTGCTCAGCCCGCCCACGAAGACTTAACGGACACGTGGCAGAAACGTTAAGAAAATTAACGGAAGTGCCTTTTTTGAAACGGCTGAGTAGGAACTGGTGTTATTTCTGGACTTTTGGTATGAAAATTGAAAATTGCCCTATTCTATGGTACCAAAATTGAATTTTTGCCAATAGGTATTCATTGAATTTCTTTGCACTTTCAGCTTAATGTTAGTTTTTCAATTCATAATAGGCGTATTAAGATAAGCTTGTACTTTTTTTCTCCCCTGTGATTGTTAGTTTCATAAAATTCGAAGGATTCATGAAAATTTGATTGAGAATGTAAATGTGCATTATATGCACATAAAGAATTTCTTTATCTTTCATTAAGAAATCCCAATTTTTCTATGCCTTTATTTTTTTCTCTTTCTTACAGATGAGATGTGAAAAACTCTTGATAAATAATAGGATTAATTTCCGGTCTCTTTGGCGTATGGTCTAAATTGGTGTTGTTGGAACTTTAGTGATTGTTTGAGAACTTTTCCATTTTTATATGCCACTGGATTTTCCTGAATAGATTTAGTCCGAGTGAGGAAAGATGCCGTTTATATCGGTTTTGGGGGAGGTTAATTATGAGGAAAAATGGAATCAATAAAAAGCTCAAGCAACCAATTGAGCAGGATAGTTTGGAAGGCCAAAGAAATTTCAATGTAATTCCTGAGGCGTCATCTCCGAACTTATTGGTGCTACAAAGCCTATGGGCAAACTTACCACCTGGATTGCTTCTTGATATTATTAGTAGATTGGAGGCCAAGGAGACTACATGGCCATCTCAAAGGAATTGAAGCCTCTTTTTATACGAAAAGGGAGGTATTTTGCAATTTTTATTATCTATCATATGAAGTTAAATTGTCTATTTATGATATCATAAGGAGGTATTTTGCACTTTAATCAATTATAGGAAGTTAAATTGTCTATTTAAAATAACACAAGGAGTTAAAATTTATTACTTTTGTTAGGAGGCTTCAATTCCTATCAAGGGCTTATATGCATGGACAAGATATTATCTTAGAAACCATTTTAGCATCATTGAGAAGTGCACAACTCTTGTACACATGCATAAATTATTTAGTTCACACAGCTATAAAAAGAAAAGAGAAAAAAAAAAAAAAAAAGAGCAAGTTGATATCTTGGCATCAACTTGAACAATGACATCTTCATTTTCTACACCTAACAATGGAGGAATAAGGTCCTAAACTAGTATTTATGCCAGACAACTGTACCAAATTGCAATCAATTAATCTTCTTCATCCACTTCATGAAAAGGAAGTGGCACTGTCTTCACAGCTCTAAATTTTCCTGCATTATTTAGATGTTCATTCTCCAACCTGTTATGAAATTTCAATCAATAAGTCATATATTTTGAATGGTGAGTGGACATGAAATAAAGATGTTAGATTACTTTCATTGATCAAGATTCTTGATTTCTTTCTTTCTTTCTGGATAAAACTAAGAAATCTATCAATTGATTCGGATTCTGTTTTCCACAAGCAATGAAAAAATCACGATTTAAGATAAATCTAGAATCTTGAATTTTTACCTGTAAAAATTCCATTGTCCCCTTCTTACAACCTCAAGTGCTGCTAAAAATAACAAGGTTACTCTGTAATCAACTTTTTCAAAATTAAACTGAAAAACTGTCAGCAACCAAGCTAGCCGAAGAACAAGATTCAATCCCTGCATTAAATGATAGATGTTATTAAGTTTTAGCTATAATGGATTCATACCAATTCTATACCAAATTGCATTTTACCCCTCAATGGAATTTTTTTGGGACATTTAACCCTCTTATACATTTAAAAACAGAACACATTACACCTTTATGCACCTAGGCGTACTGAGTTTTGTTTCTGCAAATGCTAGTTTTTTTGTTAGAAGAAGATTAAATGTCATAAATGTATTCATTTATGACATTTTACCCCTCAGTGGAATATTTTTCGGGACATTTAGGCCCCGTTTGGATCGGTTTTGGTTTTGTTTCGCCCTGTTTCGGTGTTTCAAATTGGTTTGAGTGAGTTTGGCGAAACATTTGAAACACGACTTGAATTGGTTTTGGTTGGAATATTTTGATAGTAATATAATAGTAAAATAATAGTTAGTGGGTTTTGAGAATTTGAGATATGATTTGGATTGGGTTTGGATGTTGGTGTTTGGGGGTGAAAAGTCAATGTCAAATGTCACATCATTGACTTTATAAAAGTAGGATATATTATTAAATTGTGTAATAATTGAAATTGTGATTATAATAATATTGTTATGATTGAGATGATGATTGTAATAATAATATTGTAGTATTAATTTTGATAATTAATAATAATTGAATATAGGTGTAAAATTAAATAGTACTACATATATAATTTTTTATACGATATTTAAAAATTAATATAGTAAATTAGTAACAATAAATTATGATATTTATATATATTAATAATGGTTAAACAATCATTTAAATATAATTTAGTAATGATAAAAGTTTTCATTGATATATAATTAATAATTATTAGACAATAACTGAAAATAAAATAATATTTAAATGAGGATTCATTTGAAAACGTATAATATCACTCGAAACACAAGCATCTGTATTAATTAAAACTACATCACATAAATTTACAAAAATTTGTCATTTGGCATGAATTTAGTCCATTATTAAATTTTTATAAAAGTAGAATATATTATTAAATAGTGTAATAATAGAGATTGTGATAATAATAATATTTTTATGATTGAGATGATGATTGTAATAATATTATTATAGTATTAATTTTGATAATTAATAATAATTGAATATATGTGTAAAATTAAATAGTTCTACATATATAAAAATTGTCACTTATGGAGTCAAAATAGTACGACATATATAAAAATAGTACTACATATACTGAGTCAAAATTATCACTTATGGAGTCAGGCGTGCATGTGATGTGCAGATTTGTCAACTCAAGACGCCTTTTTACTTTCACTTTCACTTGAGAGACGGAAAATTGTCGGACGAAACATTTGTGGCCATGATTTTCGCTGGAAATATGGGCCAAACGTAATAATGATCCATTTTGATCCAAATGTTGGGCGAAACATTTGGGCCAAAATGGATCCAAACAGGCCCTTAACCCTCTTATACTTATAAAAAAGGAAAATTGTTTTTTTGCTACCATAGGATAGGCCGACTTGCATTTTTGGTACCATTGGATATGAAGATGCAAATTTGGTACCATAGGATAGGTTTTCATTGCAATTTTGGTACCAAACCCAATTTTTCTACAAAGTTAATGACAATTTACCCCCTATTAAATGCGTAATGTTCAATTTAACTCCTCGTGGTTTAAAAAAGAGCATTTACCCCTTGAAATTTTGTAAAAATTTCACATCGCCTCCCTGATATTTTTATAGGCGGCACTTAATTCACTTTTAACTTTTATTATGATAATGTGATTTTTTACCCATTGTGTTATGACAAATGTGGCAATTTATCCCCCTATGTTAAATAAAATAGTTTTCATGCAGACTCTTAATTCCGTTAAGTGAGTTACAATCTCCGGCTGAAGCGGGTAAATTGCTTCGTTAAAGTTTTACAGGGGGTAAATTGATTTTTTTTTCAAATTATAGAGGGAAGATAAATTGAACATTATGCATTTCACAGGGGGTAAATTGCCATTAACTTTGTAGAAAAATTGGGTTTGATACCAATATTGCAATGAAAACATATCCTAAGGTACCAAGTTTGCATTTTCGTATGCAATGGTACCAAAAGTGTAAGTCAGTCTATTCTATGGTACCAAAAATACAATTTTCCCTTATAGAAACAGAACTCATTACAACACCTTTATGCACCATGCACCAAGGCGTACTGAGTTTTGTTTCTACAAATACTAGTTTTTTTGTTAGAAGATTAAATGTCATAAATATATTCACAGGTGGGAGAATCACATTTTTGGCCCCCAAAATCTATGATATCAAAAAGAAGATACAAGAGAGAATTGGGATATATACCATAGAAAAAAAGTATATAGACTTTTGTTTAAGCATAAGTTCATCTCTAACTCTAAGCCATGGATTCTTGGAATTGAACTGAAGCCATCCCAATAAAGTTGATAAACAGTTGCACCACTTGACACGATTACGGCTAAACAAAGCCATCCCACATTTTTATCCTTCTCATAGGCCACTTTGGCTCCTGCAGCCAACATTGCAAACACGTATTTTCCTAAGTTGGACAGGTGGTTTTTATGCCCTTCATCATATGGTCGAGGACACTGAAAATTGTATTAAAATTTTGTAAATAATAATGCAAAACCGATTACATTAGTACAATGAAAGGTCAATACTTAACCTGCATAGCTCTCCAATAATAAGGTAGAAAAGAAACTGCATAGGCAAGGTCTCTGTAGTATGTTGTTCTCATGCAGTAATTGTAATCTTGAGTTTTGTAGCTTCCTGTTATGTATTCCAAGCTTCTAAGTGCTGGTACCTGATTGACATTTAGTTAAAATAAGGGTTACTTCTAAGTCTAATTAACCATGGTTTCATCAATTTTCAAGTATTGATGCTCAAGCATACCTGACTACAATGTTGATCACCCATGAAAAAGTCCAGCATCAAAACTTTATACAATGGTGCTAAGATGATGTTTCTAAATACCATCGACTTGTAGATGATGTTGAAAGGACAAACAAGAACTACAATTGAAACCTGCTAAAGAATGGTAATATAAGAAAATTTGTACTTAGAGATCAAAATATTCTAGAGAAAATTAATAAGAATGATTAGAATTACCAGTAATAAAAGGCTAGGGATTGATTGAACTTGAGAATAAGAATACCCTTTTGCCATAAGTGATAAATGAAGAAACAAGACTCCTACTTCGGAAGCCATTGAAGCGGTGCAAATCAAGAACACGTCTCTGTACTTTAGTTCTTTAGTCGGTGAAAGTTCAAAAATGAAGTTGTAATTTATTCGCGTTTTCCTCCACATAAATATGTTGCATCCATACAGGAAGAAATGTAGAAATACTAGGCTAAACATTCCTAAATATTTGAAAATAATGATCATCTCGTTTATTGAATCATGGTGAAAGTTATATGTAAATACTTACCTAAGTACAGGGTAGACTGTTTCCATGTACATTGTGTCTGATTTAGATTTATACATTCCTTTAGTATGAGCCAGGATGAACAGTGCAAAGAAACATCCAGTGAATAAGCCTGGTTTATTGAAAAAAGAAAGATAGATAAGTTTTCTTGGTTTATTTGTGATGTTTGGTACTAATTTTTTTCTTTTTATAAATTTTGATGATTAGATAGGTAGTGAGTCCTGAACCAGCGTTCATAAAGCAAAGGCACTATTACTCAATGTTTTCAGAATCGGACCGGACAGTGAATCGGTGAGCCAACTGGTTACTGGTTTTACTGGTCGAACCGGTCGAACCGCTGGTCGGACCGAATGACGTCATAATAACATAATAAATATATTTAATTTTAAAGTATATGTAATGTGCATAAAATTTAAACATTATCCTACAATTGATTAAAAAATATAAAAAAATTTATATTATACTAAAATTAAATCATATAATATTTATCTCATAACAGTAATATGGTACTAATTTGTATGCTCATATAAATATAATATGATTATATTTCTTTATAAAAATTTAAAAGTGTAAGTTAAAAATACAACAAACTAAGAAATTCATAAATTTTAAAATATGGTTATGTATAAAAGTTTAATATTCAAAGTCAAACTTGCATATTATATCGATTTGACGCATTATCCTAAAAATAATATTGAAAAGAAATATTTTATAGAACAAATTTTGAATAAAAAATTATTATTTGAGTATTAATTTTTATTCACAATATGTAAAATATTTATTTGAGTTAATTATCTAATTTATAAATAAATTTGGCTACAAGTTTCTATAATATATAAATTTTAATTTGTACTAAGTTCAACAAAAATGATGTAGCTCAAATGGTAAGGAAGTCAAGTCATGTTTCACTCTGAAGGTCTAGGTGTTCAAATTCCACCTTTTACAAGAACTTTTAGTTTATTTTTAACAATAAAAAAAATTAGAAATTTAAAAAAATTAAAAAAAAAAAAAAACAAAATTCAGAACTCAGTTGAACCGGTCCATACCTGTTCACCGGTTCAACCAGGTTCAAACTGGTTTTTGGAGTAACTGGTTTTAGGGGATAAACCGAATTGGACCAACCTCCGGTTTGCTGTCGAACCGATCGGTCCGGTCCGGTCCGATTTTAATAACATTGCCAAACTGTTAAGTAGTGGAGTCTAGTTGACACTTTGCGCCATGTTAAAGGTAGTTTTGAGATTCTGCAATTGTAATTCAGTAGCCATCAATATCAAGTCGAGGTAAGGACATAAAAATAAGCGCTTCTCTTTTTCTTTTTTTCTTTTTATTTTTGGTCTTTATGTGATCTATGATTGTGTTTTTGTCATGATTTGCAAGCGTATCGAGGTGAAGAGTAACACGTAGATGAGTTAGTAGTACAAACCCATGGCCTCAATTTTCGTCGAGGAAAAAAAAAAAAAAAGAGAGAAGTGGACAAAACATGATCCGCCCCCGTGGAAAGATCGCCCCAGCGAAAATTGATCGGCCTGACCTGAAAAATATGAAGCTAACTATCAGAACTCACTCCGCCATTGCAAAGTTACTTCTGGAATCTATAGCTAATTTTTAAGAACTCACTCCGCCCCAGCACAAAAATACTCCACCCCCGCAAAGTTACCTCTGGAATCTATAGCTAATTTTCAGAACTCACTTCGCCCCAGCACAAAAAATACTCTGCCCCCGCAAAGTTACCTCTGGAATCTATAGCTAATATTCAGAACTCACTTAGCCCCAGCACAAAAATACTCCGCCCCCGCAAAGTACTTAGGTTATCTATAGCTAATTTTCACTTTCAGAACTCACTTCGCCCCAGCACAAAAATACTCTGCCCCCGCAAAGTTACCTCTGGAGTTTATAGATAATTTTCAGAACTCACTTCGCCCCAGCACAAACATACTCCGCCCCCGCAAAGTACTTAGGTTATCTATAGCTAATTTTCAGAACTCTCTTCGCCCAAGCACAAAAATAGTCCGCCCCCGCAAAGTTACCTACTTACCTCTGGAATCTATAGCTAATTTTCAGAATTCACTTCGCCCCAGCACAAAAGTTCTCAGTCCCTGCTAATATTCATGATTATCAATACTATAATAAAAATCACAACTTAAAAGATATATACCTAAAAAAATTATTATTCACACCTGTTGACATAAAGATACAAGGATTTGTTTATGGAAAAAAAAGTTAAAAGTAAATTTTATTTAATTGAAATGAGTAAAGAATTTAAAAAGAAGATAAATTAATTTAAGTATTAAGGGCAAAATAAGTATCCAGAAGAAAAGTAGCTAAAAAGTTAGTTAATTAAATTAACTAAGATTAAGAAAAATAAGAGAAAAGTGTCATTGGGATTAGTACAAGAATAAACATTTGCTCGTCCATCCAGCCCTAAATTCTAAATTCTAAATTTCAAAGACTTGATTCCCAAGCCTGGAACTGGAATGAAAATTCGAAACTAAAAACTAGAAACTAGGTAAGGTAAGAAATCCAAGAATAAACATTTGCCCGTCCATTTTGACAGCTCTAAATTTCAACTGGAAGCCCCTGCGGAAAGCATATTTTTCTTTCACGAAGACTTGATTCCCAAGCGAATGGAAATTCGAAATTGGATAAGGTAAGAAACCCATTCTTTTCTATTCTAGGTCAAGACAGAAGAGCAGCACCTGAATCTTGCCATGTGATTTCCCTTTCATTTTGGTGTTGGTGTATAAATATCATGGCATCAGTTTTGGGGATTGATTGCATTAATAAAAGTAACTCATTCTTTGATGGTTGTTTATGTTTGATTTTACCAGATTAAAAGAACTTGAATAGTATATAGATTAGTTTCATCCACCACATGTTTTATAGTTATTGAAGAAATTGCTTGAATTGCGTTTTGGTGATCATCTCTGATTTAACATTTCAAATATGTATTATCAAATACCTAATACCTAAATCACAATTTCTAATAAGACTAAGATACCTATTTGTCCAGTTTTCCATCAAGAGAACCTAATCAAAGCCAGAAACATGTTTTTGGCGTCGGTTTGGTCAGTAGTTAACACCTACAGAAGATATATTCATGGATTAAAATTTCGTTTCGAATGTATGTTTTGATAAATATTGAAAACTTTTCGATAATATTTTGAAAACATTAAGATTAAGAGAAGTTGATTAAATTAAGAGCATCCATTATTTTGGCAGCAAGTCAGATTCTCTAGCCATCGCCATGGTCGGCAACCGGAGGAAATGTAAGGCCAATGCAGCTGAGACTTCATAAAGACGATCAGGTACTCTTGGGGTTTGGAAGAAAATAGTAAAATTAAACGTAGTCTAGTAGTAATATAGCAAAGGCGTATATTAAGAAGGAAATACGAAGCGCATTTGCTTGTATGCGCCTTTGCTATTTCCACGTGTCATATAAGATTATAACGAGTCATCCTTTTGTCAGTGTTATATTTCCACGTCTTAAATGTGGCTGAAAAGCCCTCCGTGGCCCTAAAAATATCACAAATACTATCGGACGGCGTGTTCGAGACCATGAAGACTGAACCTGTGCATAGATTCTACTACATGCCTTCAGAGGTTATAACTTTGATATGGTATTTACCTCAGTAAGTGGTCATATCAAGGATTCCAAATTCACTAAGACACCCAAAGATGTTGAAGACTTCTTTGAAATGTCCATTGAGAGAAAACAAAAGGTAACAAAAACAGTTTGATATGCTATGTTATTACTAAAAATGAAGTGCAAGATCTTACTTTCCCTCCATTTTGTTTATTTATTATTTAGGGAAACAAACAAGGAGGTAAGAGCACAAATAAACATGTGGCTCGTCTGGAGAAGATGGCAAAATCTTGCCGTATGCTAATCTTGTGGCTTGATTTGGACGTTGAAGGTGAATGCATCGCTCAAGATGTGAGTGAAATTTGTGTCAAATCAAATCCATCGATTGAAGTCAAACGAGCTTGGTTTTCCTCGACAGAAAAGAGGTTATCATTGTCCAATAACCTCCACTTCCGTCGACGGCAGTTAAGAACATATTGCCAGCGGCATGTCACGGACTTGAAACTTCTCGAAAGTACCGTGCGGCACTTAGCCTCGACGTACCCCTGGCTTTTGTCGATTCCGACCCGCTCTCGGAAATTGGCTAAGTTCAGCCTTCCCTTAACTTGGTGGAAAGTTGTTAAGTATGGAAAGTGGCTAAGTGATGTGCGAGCAAAGTGCTTAAGGAAACTCTCTTTATATTGCACTAAGAAGCTTACAACTTTGAGGATGGGTTTACAAATGAGCTACCTTCTATTTATACTACTAGCCTTCTTGAATGGACGGCTAAGATCAATTTGATCTAAGGGCTAGAGATGATTCTCTAGAACCCTCCACAAAATTCCTACACTACTAGAACTATATACATGGTTCTAGAATAGCCTACTATATACAAGGGAGATCTACAACCTTCTTGAGCCTTCCACATGCTTCTAGGATCTTCCGCAACGTTCTACATTCATGTGGGCTCTTCCGGATCCTTCCGACATCTCCCGGTGTCTTCCGGACCCCTCCGGAGTCGTGTGGAACTTCCCGGAGTCTCCTTGAGTGTTCCGGACGTGTGTGGAGCCTTCTAGAACTTTCCGGAATCTCTAAGGCATTGTTTGGTTGTTTAAATCGCCCAGGGCAGCCCCCGGGACGTCCTCGTGCCACCCGACGGGTAATGTCGCGCCCTAGTGTCTTCCCGTCGGCCGTATGTGTCCCTGTCTCACCCGGGCCTCGCCCCGGGTGCCATGATGCGCGCCCGGCAAGCCTCCTGGCCTTGCCGGCAGTCCCTTTATGTCCCTCTCGGCCCTTGCCTCGGTCATACGCCTTGTCCGCTCGGCCTTCGTTGTCGGGCAAAGTGCCGGGGCGTGACAGGCAGCATCGATTAACATGTCCGCCATTAGCATCGGGTATTCATCTCTAGGAGATGCAAGGTTGAGGTCCCTGAAATCGATGCATATCCTGATCTTCCCGTTCTTCTTCATTACGGGTACAACATTGGCTACCCACTCCGGATATCGGGCCACCTCGATGAAACTGGCCTTTAACAATTTCTCAATTTCTTCCCTGATCCGTTTGCATACCTCGACTGACATTCTTCTCAGGGGTCGTTTACGGGGTAGGTACCCTTCAAGTAATCGAATACGATGCTCCACTAATTCCCTGCTCAATCCTAGCATCTCGTCGTAATTCCAGGCAAATCAGTCCTTGTATTCCTTTTAACACTTGAATCAATCGATCCTTCTGGCCATCATCGAGCAATGCGCTGATGTAAGTTGGCCTGTGATCATCTTCGGTGCACGCTTTTAACACTTGTACTCGGATTTTGATGTCATAGAGCTTGGCTGGCGTCATTCCTAGCTCTTCCAATTGAATTTCATCGCCATCAGATATAGGCGTTTCTTCCTAAAAAATGAGATCGTCTGTATAGCATTCGGCCACATAGGCCCGAAATAATCGAATCAAATCGGCGCACGCTTCTTGTTCTGGACCAATAACCACGATCTCGTCAATTTCCAGATGTTCGGCCTTATAGGCCGATGGTTCCTCATTGTCAGGACAATTCATAAGGACTGACCGTTCTGTTCGTACGGCCCTTCCTCCTTGACGTTGCAAGGCCGGCTTAATTCTTTGGCCAAACAGGCCATTTCAAGCTGAGTTAATTTCTTGCTTGAAATGACTTCCCTCGGTCGTCCGTTTATCTTGTCCTACGAACCTGTAAGGTCCAACATCATCTTGATAGTATGCCACCTCGACGACATTGATTTTTGCAGTGAATGGCCTGTTGTTGGCCAATATAATCTCGAGTTCAGAGGCATCTCCCCAGATTAACAAACATTGATGCAGAGAGGACGGCACACACAAGGCTGAATGAAGCCAACCCCTCCCTTGCAAGGCATTGTATGATGTGACAGCATCTACCACGAAAAAAGCGATTCTCAAGCTTGTCTTCCCTATTTTCACCTCAATAGGCAAAATTCCTAACGTATCAACCTTTCCTCCGGTGAAATTGTTAACAATCACTTTCGTTTCCATCAGGTCCTCGCCGACCTTACGCAGCTTATACATCTTCGATGCTGGCATAACGTTAACGGCTGCCCCGTTGTCGACCAACATTCTGTCGATGGGTTTTCCGTCGATGTGCCCTGATACGTATAATGGTCTGAGGTGTCTGGCCATGAAAGAGGGTGGCTTCTGGAATATAGTTTCAATTTTCTTATCCCAATCGGTCTCCTTCCTGTCATCGACCGATATCAGTTCTAAGTCTTCTGCCATTTGTACCACTGGCATTCCCTCGTCCCAAGAGCCATCAGTGGAATACTCCAATTCTTCGTTGATGAACTCAATAAGTTCAGAATCCACGGCGTTACATTCCATCACCATTGAGCCATTAGTCGGCTGACTGGTAGCAGCATCTTCTACTACCTTTGTTTCTACTTTCTTTGTTTCTAACTCTGTTATTTCTTTCTCGATTGCTTCTTTCTCGATCTCCTGGCCAGATTTGGCCTCAACTGCTTGGCCTGATTCGGCCTTATTTTCCTTACCGTCATTCTCGGCATAGATCTTGGCAAATTTTGCCTTGAGATCATTTTCGTCTTCTTCCAATAAGTCGTCTTCTTCCATCTCTTTCTCCAAATCAATTGTGCCATATTTGGCTTTCCCGGATGATTTCCATCGGAAATCAGCTCCTTGTTCCTTTGTTTCTTTGTCGACCCCCTGGCCAGGTTTGGCCTCTTTCATCCCTTGTTTCAGTTTCAGCTCCACAGTTTGTGGTTTCTTTGCTGATTCTTTCATCAGGGCCTTCCCTTTGGCAATTTCCATCTCCTTTCTTTGGTGTAAGTAACGCCGATACTGCGTTCTAGTAATTTGGTCGACCCTTCGATTTCCAGGGAACTTAGGATGTCTAACAGGCACCCAACGATCCACCTGCGTATCGGCGGGAGTATGGATAGTGTGCGGCCTTGATTGGCCTGGCGGTGTCATTTTCATTGACGGACCATGTATCCTCTCTCTGCGATTGGCGGTCGATCTGACCTGCCTAGTTGGTGTTTTATCAGGTGATCTTTCCCTGATTCTACTGCTGCGTCTATTGCCTTCCTGTTGTTGTCGAGGCGTTATGGCTTTAGCCTGTTCTCGGCATTGCTCCGCCGTCGATGTTGCGTATTCTGTGTATTCTATCGGAGCTGGAACCGGACATGGTCCCGTTGGTCGACGTGGTGGTATTGCCTGGTTGCGGCATTGCTTGAGGCATTGCCTACGGTTGCGGCATTACCTGATACGGATACCCTTCTGCTGCTGCAGTTGGCCAAGGCATGTACTGACCATATATTCCTGGGTTGATGAACACGGGGACTGTTGCCAATTTAGTTTGGCATCTTGCACACAGACCCATTTCCCTGTTTACTGCTGAGTAACGTTTATCTCCCTCCGAATATAACTTCTCATAAGTTGATGGATCCGTGACCGTTATGACATTTATTCCCACCTCGTTCTGCTGGAAAGGGGTTAGTATCAACCGTCGTCGGCTTAGTAATTTTCCAGTCTGGGGCAAATCTCAGGATGCCCTTATCAAGGTGATCCTGCACCATCCACCTGAACACTAGACATTCTTTTGTGGAGTGAGTCCATACGTCATGATATTTACAGTAAGTTTTACCTGATATTTTCATCGGTGATGGTATCACATGGTCTCCTTTAAGCCTCAGAATTTTGTCGGCCAACAGATGATCGAAAATGGCTTCTGTTTTCGAGACATCAAATGAGTATCGTCTCTCTCTGTCAGTCTTATACTCAGCATCCCTTCGTACCAAGTTGTTTGGCACTTTAATCATAGGCTGAGGTTCTTTTGGCTTGGCGAGGGCTGGACAAACATAGTTTGTAGGACAGACTACTTCAGCTAATCCGATCTCGATACCTTGCTGTTCCATCGGTCGATTGACCTGTTCCTCGCTCGAAAATTTTCAGAACTCTCTTCGCCCAAGCACAAAAATAGTCCGCCCCCGCAAATTTACCTACTTACCTCTGGAATCTATAGCTAATTTTCAGAATTCACTTCGCCCCAGCACAAAAATACTCCGTCCCCGCAAATCACTTAGGTTGCATTTAAACTGCTAATATTCATGATTATCAATACTATAATAAAAATCATAACTTAAAAGAAATATACCTCAAAAAGTTATTATTCACATCTGTTGACATAAAGATACAAGGATTTTTTCATGAAAAAAAAGTTAAAAGTAAATTTTATTTAATTGAAATGAGTAAAGAATTTAAAAAGAAGATAAATTAATTTAAGTATTAAGGGCAAAATAAGTATCCAAAAGAAAAGTAGCTAAAAAGTTAGTTAATTAAATTAACTAAGATTAAGAAAAGTAAGAGAAAAGAGTCATTGGGATTAGTACAAGAATGAACATTTTCCCGTCCATCCAGCCCTAAATTCTAATGTCTAAATTTCAAAGACTTGATTCCCAAGCCTGGAACTGGAATGGAAATTCGAAACTAGAAACTAGAAACTAGGTAAGGTAAGAAATCCAAGAATAAACATTTGCCCGTCCATTTTGACAGCTCTAAATTTCAATTGGAAGCCCCTGCGGAAATCATTTTTTTCTTTCACGAAGACTTGATTCCCAAGCGAATGGAAATTCGAAACTAGAAATTAGATAAGGTAAGAAACCCATTCTATTCTATTCTAGGTCAAGACAGAAGAGCAGCACCTGAATCTTGCCATGTGATTTCCCTTTCATTTTGGTGGTGTTGTATAAATATCATGGCATCTGTTTTAGGGATTGATTGCATTAATAAAAATAACTCATTCTTTGATAGTTGTTTATGTTTGATTTTACCAGATTAAAAGAACTTGAATGGTATATAGATTAGTTTCATCCACCACATGTTTTATAGTTATTGAAGAAATTGCTTGAATTGCGTTTTGGTTATCATCTTTGATTTAACATTTCAAATATGTATTATCTAATACCTAAGACCTAAATCACAATTTCTAATAAGACTAAGATACATACTTGTCCAGTTTTCCGTCAAGAGAACCTAACCAAAGCCAGTAACATGTTTTTGGTGTCAGTTTGGTCAGTAGTTAACAACGAAGATATATTCATGGATTAAAATTTCGTTTCGAATATATGTTTTGATAAATATTGAAAACTTTTCGATAATATTTTGAAAACATTAAGATTAAGAGAAGTTGATTAAATTAAGAGCATCCATTATTTTGGCAGCAAGTCAGATTCTCTATCCATCGCCATGGTCGGCAACCGGAGGAAATGTAAGGCCAATGCAGCTGAGACTTCATCAAGACGATCAGGTACTCTTGGGGTTTGGAAAAAAATAGTAAAATTAAACGTAGTCTAGTAGTAATATAGCAAAGGTGCATATTAAGAAGGAAATACGCGGCGCCTTGGCTTGTATGCGCCTTTGCTATTTCCACGTGTCCTAAAAGATTATAACGAGTCATCATTTTGTGACTGTTATATTCATAACAGGTAGAGTCGGAATCATTTGATTCGATTTCTATACTTATCTTTCCCTGTCTGTCTTTCTCTAGGGACGAAAATAAAAAATGATTTGCCCAAAAAAGTCCTAAATGTGGCTGAAAAGCCCTCCGGGGCCTAAAAATATCACAAATACTATAGGATGGCGTGTTCGAGAACATGAAAACTGAACCTGTGCATAGATTCTACTACCTGCCTTCAGAGGTTAACTTTGATATGGCATTTACCTCAGTAAGTGGGCATATCAAGGATTCCAAATTCACTAAGACACCCAAAGATGTTGAAGACTTCTTTGAAATGTCCATTGAGAGAAAACAAAAGGTAACAAAAATAGATTGATATGCTATGCTATTACTAAAAATGAAGTGCAAGATCTTACTTTCCCTCCAATTTGTTTATTTATTATTTAGGGAAACAAACAAAAAGGTAAGATCACAAATAAACATGTGGCTCGTCTGTAGAAGATGGCAAAATCTTGCTGTATGCTAATCTTGTGGCTTGATTCGAACGTTGAAGGTAAATGCGTCGTTCAAGATGTGAGTGAAATTTGTTTCAAATCAAATCCATCGATTGAAGTCAAACGAGCTTGGTTTTCCTCGACTGAAAAGAGGTTATCATTGTTTAAAAACCTACACTTCCGTCGACGGCAGTTAAGAACATATTGCCAGTAGCAGAATCGATTAACATGTCCGTCATTAGCATTGGGTATTCATCTTTAGGAGATGCAAGGTTTAGGTCCCTGAAATCGATGCATATCTTGATCTTCTCGTTCTTCTTCATTAAGGGTACAACATTGGCTACCCACTCCGGATATCGGGCCATCTCGATGAAACTGGCCTTTAACAATTTCTCAATTTCTTCCCTGATCAGTTTGCATACCTCGACTGACATCCTTCTCAGGGGTTGTTTACGGGGTAGGTACCATTCAAGTATTGGAATACGATGCTCCACTAATTCCCTGCTCAATCCTGGCATCTCGTCGTAATTCCAGGCAAAACTGTCCTTGTATTACTTGAACACTTGAATCAATCGATCCTTCTGGCCATCATCGAGCAATGCGCTGATGTAAGTTGCCTGTAACATCTTCGGTGCCTAACTCAACCTCGATGACCGGATCTTGTACTTGGATTTTGATGTCATCGAGCTTGGCTGGCGCCGTTCCTAGATCTTCCAATTGAATTTCATCGCCATCTGATATTGGCCTTTCTTCCTCAAAATTGAGATCGCCTGTATAGCATTCAGCCACATAGGCCCGAAATTTTCGAATCAAATCGGCGCACGCATCTTGTTTTGGACCGATAACCATGATCTCATCAATTTCCAGATGTTCGGCCTTATAGGCCGATGGTTCCTCATTGTCAGGACAATTCACAAGGACTGACCGTTCTGTTCGTGCGGCCCTTCCTCCTTGACGTTGCAAGGCCGGCTTAATTCTTTGGCCAAACAGGCCATTTCAAGCTGAGTTAATTTCTTGCTTGAAGTGACTTCCCTCGGTCGTCTGTATTTATCTTGTCCTACGAACCTGTAAGGTCCAACATCATCTTGATAGTATGCCGCCTCGACGGCATTGATTTTTGCAGTGAATGGCTTGTTGTCGGCCATTATAATATCGGGTTCAGATGCGTCTCCCAGATTAACAAACATTGATGCAGAGAGGACGGCACACACAAGGCTGAATGAATCCAACCCCTCCCTAGCAAGTCATTGTATGATGTGGCAGCATCTACCATGAAAAAAATGATTCTCAGGCTTGTCTTCCCTATTTTCACCTCAACAGGAAAAATTCCTAAAGTATCAGCCTTTCCTCCGGTGAAATTGCTAACAATCACTTTCGTTTCCATCAGATCCTCGCTGACCTTACCCAGCTTATACATCTTCGATGTTGGCATAACGTTAACGGCTGCCCCGTTGTCGACCAGCATTCTGTCGATGGGTTTTCCGTCGATGTGCCCTGATACGTATAATGGCCTGATGTGTCTGGCCATGAAAGAGGGTGGCTTCTGGAATATAGTTTCAATTGTCTTATCCCAATCGGTCTCCTTCCTGTCATCGACCGATATCAGTTCTAAGTCTTCTGCCATTTGTACCACTGACATTCCCTCGTCACAAAAGCCATCAGTGGAATACTCCAGTTCTTCGTTGATGAACTCAATAAGTTCAGAATCCACGGCGTTACATTCCATCACCGTTGAGCCGTTAGTCGGCTGACTGGTAGCAGCATCTTCTACTCCCTTTGTTTCCACTTTCTTTGTTTCTAACTCTGTTATTTCTATTCTCGATTGCTTCTTTTTCGATCTACTGGCCAGATTTGGCCTCAACTGCTTGGCCTGATTCGGCCTTATTTTCCTTACCGTCGTTCTCGGCATTGATCTCGGCAAATTTTGCCTTGAGATCATTTTCTTCTTCTTCCAATAAGTCGTCTTCTTCAATCTCTTTCTCCAAATCAATTGTGCCATATTTGGCTTTCCCCGATGATTTCCATCGGAAATCAGCTCCTTGTTCCTTTGTTTCTTTGTCGACCCCCTGGCCAGGATTGGCCTCTTTCATCCCCTGTTTCAGTTTCAGCTCCACAGTTTGTGGTTTCTTTGCTGATTCTTTCATCGGGGCCTTCCCTTTGGCAATTTCCATCTCCTTTCTTTGGCGTAAGTAACGCCGATACTGCGTTCTAGTAATTTGGTCGACCCTTCGATTTCCAGGGAACTTAGGATGTCTAACAGGCACCCAACGATCCACCTGCGTATCGGCAGGAGTATGGATAGTGTGCGGCCTTGATTGGCCTGGCGGTGTCATTTTCATTGACGAACCATGTATCATGTATCTGCGATTGGCCGTCGATCTGACCTGCCTAGTTGGTGTTTTATCAGGTGATCTTTCCCTGATTCTACTGCTGCGGCTAGTGCCTTCCTGTTGTTGTCGAGGCGTTATGGCTTTAGATTGTTCTCGACATTGCTCCGCCGTCGATGTTGCATATTCTTTGTATTCTATCGGAGCTGGAACCGGACATGGTCCCGTTGGTTGATGTGGTGGTATTGCCTGGTTGCGGCATTACTGGAGGCATTGCCTACAGTTGCGGCATTACCTGATACGGATACCCTCCTGCTGCTGCATTTTGCCAAGGCATGTACTGACCATATATTCCTGGGTAGATGAACAAGGGGACTGTTGCCAATTCAGTTTGGCATCTTGCTCACAGACCCATTTCCCTGTTTACTGCTGAGTAACGTGGATCTCCCTCCGAATATAATTTCTCGTTAGTTGATGGATCCGTGACTGTTATCACATTTATTCCCACCTCGTTCTGCTGGAAGGGGTTAGTATCTACCGTCATCGGCTTAGTAATTTTCCAGTCTGGGGCAAATCTCAGGATGCCCTTATCGAGGTGATCCTGCACCATCCACCTGAACACTAGACATTCTTTTGTGGAGTGAGTCCATACGTCATGATATTTACAGTAAGTTTTACCTGATATTTTCATCGGTGATGGTATCACATGGTCTCCTTTAAGCCTCAGAATTTTGTCGGCTAACAGCTGATCGAAAATGGCTTCTGTTTTTGAGACGTCGAACGAGTATCGTCTCTCTCTGTTAGTCTTGTACTCGGCATCCCTTTGTACCAAGTTGTTTGGTACTTTAATCGTAGGCTGAGGTTCTTTTGGCTTGGCGAGGGCTGGACAAACAGTGTTCTTAGGACAGACTACTTCAGCTAATCCGATCTCGATACCTTGCTGTTCCATCGGTCGATTGACCTGTTCCTCGCTCGAAAATTTTCAGAATTCACTTCGCCCCAGCACAAAAATACTCCGTCCCCGCAAATCACGTAGGTTGCATTTAAACTGCTAATATTCATGATTATCAATACTATAATAAAAATCACAATTTAAAAGATATATACCTAAAAAAGTTATTATTCACATATGTTGACATAAAGATACAAGGATTTTTTTATGGAAAAAAAGTTAAAAGTAAATTTTATTTAATTTAAATGAGTAAGGAATTTAAAAAGAAGATAAATTAATTTAAGTATTAAGGGCAAAATAAGTATCCAGAAGAAAAGTAGCAAAAAAGATAGTTAATTAAATTAACTAAGATTAAGAAAAGTAAGAGAAAAATGTCATTGGGATTAGTACAAGAATGAACATTTGCCTGTCCATCCAGCCCTAAATTCTAAATTCTAAATTTCAAAGACTTGATTCCCAAGCCTGGAACTGGAATGGAAATTCGAAACTAGAAACTAGAAACTAGGTAAGGTAAGAAATCCAAGAATAAACATTTGCCCTTTGCCCGTCCATTTTGCCAGCTCTAAATCTAAATTTCAACTGGAAGCCCTATTCGAAATTAGAAACAGGTAAGGTAAGAAATCCTAGAATAAACATTTGCCCGTCCATTTTGACAGCTCTAAATTTCAACCGGAAGCCCCTGCGGAAAGCATATTTTTCTTTCACGATGACTTGATTCCCAAGCGAATGGAAATTCGAAATTAGAAAATTAGATAAGGTAAGAAACCCATTCTATTCTATTCTAGGTCAAGACAGAAGAGCAGCACCTGAATCTTGCCATGTGATTTCCCTTTCATTTTGGTGCTGGTGTATAAATATCATGGTATCTGTTTTGGGGATTGATTGCATTAATAAAACTAACTCATTCTTTGATGGTTGTTTATGTTTGATTTTACCAGATTAAAAGAACTTGAATGGTATATAGATTAGTTTCATCCACCACATGTTTTATAGTTATTGAAGAAATTGCTTGAATTGCGTTTTGGTTATCATCTCTTATTTAACATTTCAAATATGTATTATCTAATACCTAAGACCTAAATCACAATTTCTAATAAGACTAAGATACCTACTTGTCCAGTTTTCCGTCAAGAGAATCTAACCAAAGCCAGAAACATGTTTTTGGTGTCGGTTTGGTCAGTAGTTAACACCTACAGAAGATATATTCATGGATTAAAATTTCGTTTTGAATATATGTTTTGATAAATATGGAAAACTTTCCGATAATATTTTGAAAACAATAAGATTAAGAGAAGTTGATTAAATTAAGAGCATCCATTATTTGGCAGCAAGTCAGATTCTCTAGCCATCGCCATGGTCGGCAACCGGGGTGAATGTAAGGCCAATGCAGCAGAGACTTCATCAAGACGATCAGGTACTCTTGTGGTTTGGAAAAAAAAATTTAAAATTAAACGTAGTCTTGTGGTAATATAACAAAGGCGCATACTAAGAAGGAAATACGCGGCGCCTTGGCTTGTATGCGCCTTTGCTATATCCACGTGTCCTATAAGATTATAACGAGTCATCCTTTTGTGAGTGTTATATTCATAACAGGTAGAATCGAATTCATTTGATTTGATTTCTATAATATCTTTCCCTGTCTGTCTTTCTCTAGGGACGAAGATAAAAAATGATTTGCCCAAAAAAGTCCTAAATGTGGCTGAAAAGCCCTCCGTGGCCCTAAAAATATCATAAATACTATCGGATGGCGTGTTCGAGACCATGAAGACTGAACCTGTGCATAGATTCTACTACCTGCCTTCAGAGGTTAACTTTGATATGGCATTTACCTCAGTAAGTGGGTATATCAAGGATTCCAAATTCACTAAGACACCGAAAGATGTTGAAGACTTCTTTGAAATGTCCTTTGAGAGAAAACAAAAGGTAACAAAAACAGTTTGATATGCTATGCTATTACTAAAAATGAACTGCAAGATCTTACTTTCCCTCCATTTTGTTTATTTATTATTTAGGGAAACAAACAAAGATGTAAGAGCACAAATAAACATGTGGCTCGTCTGTAGAAGATGGCAAAATCTTGCCGTACGCTAATCTTGTGGCTTGATTCGGACGTTGAAGGTGAATGCATCGCTGAAGATGTGAGTGAAATTTGTGTCAAATCAAATCCATCGATTGAAGTCAAAAGAGCTTGGTCTTCCTCGACAGAAAAGAGTTTATCATTGTCCAATAACCTGCACTTCCGTTGACGGCGGTTTAGAATATATTGCCAGCGGCAGCATCGATTAACATGTCCACCATTGGCATCGGGTATTCATCTTTAGGAGATGCAAGGTTGAGGTCCCTGAAATCGATGCATATCCTGATCTTCCAGTTCTTCTTTATTACGGGTACAACATTGGCTACCCACTCCGGATATCGGGCCACCTCGATGAAACTGGCCTTTAACAATTTCTCAATTTCTTCCCTGATCGGTTTGCATACCTCGACTGACATCCTTCTCAGGGGTTGTTTACGGGGTAGGTACCCTTCAAGTATTGGAATACGTTGATCCACTAATTTCCTGCTCAATCCTGGCATCTCGTCATAATTCCAGGCAAAACAGTCCTTGTATTCCTTCAACACTTGAATCAACCGACCCTTCTGGCCATCATCGAGCAATGCGCTGATGTAAGTTGGCCTGTGATCATCTTCGGTGCCTAACTCAACCTCGATGACAGGATCTTGTACTTGGATTTTGATGTCATCGAGCTTGGCTAGCGCCGTTCCTAGCTCTTCCAATTGAATTTTATCGCCATCTATTATTGGCGTTTTTTCCTCAAAAATGAGATCGTCTGTATAGCATTCGGCCACATAGGCCCGAAATTTTTGAATCAAATCGGCGCACGCTTCTTGTTCTGGACCGATAACCACGATCTCATCAATTTCCAGATGTTCGGCCTTATAGGCCGATGGTTCCTCATTGTCAGGACAATTCATAAGGACTGACCATTCTATTCGTGCGGCCCTTCCTCCTTGACGTTGCAAGGCCAGCTTAATTCTTTGGCCAAACAAACCATTTCAAGCTGAGTTAATTTCTTGCTTGAAGTGACTTTCCTCGGTCGTCCGTATTTATCTTGTCCTACGAACCTGTAAGGTCCAACATCATCTTGAAAGTATGCCGCCATGACAGCATTGATTTTTGCAGTGAATGGCCTGTTGTCGGCCATTATAATCTCGGGTTCAGAGGCATCTCCCCAGATTAACAAACAATGATGCAGAGAGGAGGACACACACAAGGCTGAATGAATCCAGTCCCTCCCTAGCAAGGCATTGTATGATGTGGCAGCATCTACCATGAAAAAAGCGATTCTCAAGCTTGTCTTCCCTATTTTCACCTCAACAGGCAAAATTCCTAACGTATCAGCCTTTTCTCCGGTGAAATTGCTAACAATCACTTTCGTTTCCATCAGGTCCTCGCTGACCTTACCCAGCTTATACATCTTCGATGCTGGAATAACGTTAATGGCTGCCCCTTTGTCGACCAGCATTCTGTCGATGGGTTTTCCGTCGATGTGCCCTGATACGTATAATGGCCTGATGTGTCTGGCCATGAAAGAGGGTGGCTTCTGGAATATAGTTTCAATTTTCTTACCCCAATCGGTCTCCTTTCTGTCATCGATCGATATCAGTTCTAAGTCTTCTGCCATTTGTACCACTGGCATTCCCTCGTCCCCAGAGCCATCAGTGGAATACTCCAGTTCTTCGTTGATGAACTCAATAAGTTCAGAATCCACAACGTTACATTCCATCACCGTTGAGCCGTTAGTCGGCTGACTGGTAGCAGCATCTTCTACTACCTTTGTTTCCACTTTCTTTGTTTCTAACTCTGTTATTTCTTTTCTCGATTGCTTCTTTTTCGATCTCCTGCCAGATTTGGCCTCAACTGCTTGGCCTGATTAGGCCTTATTTTCCTTACCGTCGTTCTCGGCAAATTTTGCCTTGAGATCATTTTCTTCTTCTTCCAATAAGTCGTCTTCTTCCATCTCTTTCTTCAAATCAATTGTGCCATATTTGGCTTTCCCCGGTGATTTCCATCGTAAATCAGCTTCTTGTTCCTTTGGTTCTTTTTCGACCCCCTGGCCAGGTTTGGCCTCTTTCATCCCCTGTTTCAGTTTCAGCTCCACAGTTTGTGGTTTCTTTGCTGGTTCTTCCATCGGGGCCTTCCCTTTGGCAATTTCCATCTCCTTTCTTTGGCGTAAATAACGCCGATACTGCGTTCTAGTAATTTGGTCGACCCTTCGATTTCCAGGGAACTTAGGATGTCTGACAGGCACCCATCGATCCACCTGCGTATCGGCAGGAGTATGGACAGTGGGCGGCCTTGATTGGCCTGGCGGTGTCGTTTTCATTGACGGACCATGTGTCCTGTCTCTGCGATTGGCGGTCGATCTGACCTGCCTGGTTGGTGTTTTCTCATGTGATCTTTCCCTGATTCTACTGCTGCGGCTAGTGCCTTCCTGTTGTTGTCGAGGCATTCTGGCTTTAGCCTGTTCTCGGCGTTGCTCCGCCGTTGATGATGCGTATTCTGTGTATTCTATCGGAGCTGGAACTGGACATGGTCCCGTTGGTCGATGTGGTGGTATTGCCTGCGGTTGCGGCATTACCTGATACGGATATCCTTCTGCTGCTTCATTTGGTCAAGGCATGTACTGACCATATATTTCTGGGTTGATGAACAAGGGGACTGTTGCCAATTCAGTTTGGCATCTTGCGCACAGACCCATTTTCCTGTTTACTGCTGAGTAACGTGGATCTCCCTCCGAATATAACTTCTCATTAGTTGATGGATCCGTGACCGTTATCACATTTATTCCCACCCCGTTCTGCTGGAAGGGGTTAGTATCAACCGTCATCGGCTTAGTAATTTTCCAGTCTGGGGCAAATCTCAGGATGCCCTTATCGAGGTGATTCAGCACCATCCACCTGAACACTAGACATTCGTTTGTAGAGTGAGTCCATACGTCATGATATTTACAGTAAGTTTTACCTGATATTTTCATCGGTGATGGTATCACATGGTCTCCTTTAAGCCACATAATTTTGTCGGCCAACAGCTGATCGAAAATGGCTTCTGTTTTCGAGACGTCGAACGAGTATCGTCTCTCTCTGTCAGTCTTATAGTCAGCATCCCTTCGTACCAAGTTGTTTGGCACTTTAATCGTAGGCTGAGGTTCTTTTGGCTTGGCGAAGGCTGGACAAACAGTGTTCTTAGGACAGACTACTTCAGCTAATCCAATCTCGATACCTTGCTGTTCCATCGGTCGATTGACCTGTTCCTCGCTCGAATCAGTCATTCCCACCTGATAGTAATTTCCCCTGGGCTGTCGGCCATTCTCATCTCTCAACACTCGTTCATAACGGACCGCATGATTGGTCAACTCGAACAAGTCCTCATGGTACTGAGCCATCATGATTTTCTCAGTTCAGAGTACATGCCATGGATTTCAATCTTGATGCATTCCTTTTTCGGTAACGGGATGGCGTAGAAACCTCTGGCCCTGATGAATTTCTTCATATACTCCTCAACCGACTGCCCTGTCAGTTGTCTCATGTTTGACAGCTCGATGACAGAGACTTCGAGCGGGGCCTGATAGTGGTTCATTACGAATACCTTTTCCATACAAGGCCCGTCAGGGACCAATCCAGGCTTCAAATTGGCGTACCAATGGAACGCCATACCTGCCAGGGAGTTGGGGAACAATTTCAATTTCAACTCGTTGCTCATATTGCCACATTCTAGGGAGAATCGAGCCAGATGCTCTGTGGCAGATTGAGAGCCCTTCCCTGAGAACAAAGTAAAGTTCGGCGGCCTGTAATTCATCGAGAACGGCACCTGATCAATATATTCGGGGTGAGGCTTATTACACCTCGATGCCCTGTTTCCCTGTCTCCTGACAAACATCTCCTCAGCTTGATTTACCGTCAAGAGGTCCTCTGGACCCTCTGCAACTCGATTATTCCTGTCATAGGCCAATGAATTGGCCTAATGTCCTTCCAAGCCGTATCCCACGGCCTCTGATCGGTCCTCCTCGGACCTGCCCCCCGAGTCTGAACAGTTGTTTCTGGTTTTGGAGGACATCCTCTCCTATCCTAGTTTGTCCATTGCCTTGTTTGTAAGGCGTCTCATCCCTCTATCCACTTCCCCCAATCTGGATTGCGGGGCCTTTGCCTTTATCAGTGGCATTTCTGTGCGGCCCAGTCCAGGCTTGCATCTATATGCCATTGGCAAGGTTGTTGATGCTCTCAGCTTGCATCGTCATTTTTGCCTCCAAGTGCATCAGGGAATTATTTACAGTGTTGCTGGCTTCAGTGTTGGCCTGACTGGCTGCAGTGGCCGAGCTTAGCATGTTTTCAAACTTGCTGACAACGTTAGACCATTCCTCCTGCTTGGCCTCAAGGTCCTTGGTGAAGTTGAAGACCTCTGCTGTCAGTTCCTCGATTATGTCGGTCCCTTCCATAATTAGCCGAACCTTTGATAGATTTTCCAGAGAGTGTGTTAAGTCATAACGTGTCCTCGTCAGGGTAGATCGAGTCTTTCGCAGTATCTGTGGTATCATCTGATAACAACAAAAAATTAACCACTTAGCATCAACTGATTGACTATTTGTCAAAAGATTATGGCTTTTTGGATACAAGATTATCTAGTCCCACCGGGTGTGCCAGAATTTTGTTTGCGATAAACTTGGCATCGAGTATAACTTGACATCGAGGCGTGCCAAAATATTGTTTGTTGTAAATTTGGCATCAATTGCCTCGACGAGCCAATGGCTCGATGTGATGTAAGATAAGTGCGGGCGTGCCAATGTTTGTGCGTGCAAACATAACGATCTAAAAATGGACAGGTTGATATCAGTGCAATAATATAATCTAAATGTCCCGATAAAGACATATTGATATCGATGTAAAATGTCCTAATAAGGCTGACTTCTAATCAATCGATTGCGACAGAGTAGGCAAACACTACCCCTAGTTCTTTTCCATGCCTGCCTGGCCGCAGGACTTAAATAATTTATGATAATCTCTCTAAAATGCCAAAGTTTTACAGCCAATTGATGGCTTACTCAATATATCAACGAATTTGTGAATCAGCAAACGAGTTGACAATCAACTCAGTTTAATATTCAACTTGACTTCAAAGACATAAACTTAACAAATCAACACATCAATCAAAAACCGTTGACGTAAAGCATACTTTAATAAAAATCAGGAGATATGGACCAAAATACTTCCATTAATTTATAAAAGAAATCAGTGAGTTTCCCGATTCACAAGTATTACAAAAATATGCAAAACGATAAATGATCTCCTGTATTGGCATGCACCTGCCAAACGAGTTGACGATTATATTAAGTTCTTAAAAATAACTCCTTTTCTTAAAAATAACTCCTTGATTGGCAAGTAAACCCACCAATGAGCTGATGATGTATGACAATGCAGCTTGTTGACAGAAAGTAACACTGATGGCAGAGAACCACCATCAATGGGTCACCCAACCTTGGCAGATAGCTACCAATCGGGCTCCTAACCAGTGGGTGGCCACTGGAAAGAGCATCAATTGAGCAGATGGCTACTCAACCGATAGCTGTCAAGCATATGGCTACTTGGCAGCGAGCTCATCAAGCAGATGGCTACTTGATAAGTTTGCCATGTAATTACGTGGGCACTTACATGACGGTTGCA
This sequence comes from Penstemon eatonii, assembly GCA_038501285.1. Lineage (NCBI taxonomy): Eukaryota > Viridiplantae > Streptophyta > Magnoliopsida > Lamiales > Plantaginaceae > Penstemon > Penstemon eatonii. Next base: position 33,373,867 of record CM076713.1, read on the forward strand.
GCTTGCTACTTGGTTGATATCGAGTGGTTTCGCTCGAGACAGCATTGCTGACGGCGGAAGCAGCTGTGCGGCTTACTTTGAGCGGCGGTACTGGACTTCAGGCTGCTGAGGAGGGACAGTTGATGTCAAGGAATTGGCAGTGTTAGTTGACGGTAGAAGCAGCGGTGCGCTGGACTTCCGGTGAGGCGTTGAGCCGATTTCAGTGTAGACTGATTTGATTGATTGAGTTGTGTCTTGTGTGTGACAGCCCCCTTCGTATTTATAACAACCTGCCGAAACTGATCGGCTGATGCACTATCCAACTACTTTTAATTTTCCCCACTTTCTCCACTAATGTAGTTTCTTCTTCCTCCTTTTTCTTCCTCCACGTTTGAAATTCAGAAAAATGGTCGGTGGTTTTGTGTTTGAATTACACTCCTTCTCATGTAACCAACTTTTGAGATAAATTTGGAGGTAGTTGAGGTTTAGTTTATCTCTTTTACGTGGCCATTATCTAATTAGTTTGCCATTATTTACTTAAGTGGCCATTTAGCCCAACTGTATGGGCCATTTATTATCGTTAATCTTTAATTAATTACCTGAGTAATTAATTTAATTGAACCATCTGGCCGATTTTATCGACCGGGCCTTGACATTTGGGCCATTAGTCTTTATTTACTCAAATATAATTAATTATCTAATTAATTACATGGTTTATTGGCCTTAACTATTGTACGGGCCGATTATTTGTACTTGGCCTAATTAATTCACTTAATTTAATTAATTAATTTATAATATCCAAAATAATATATTGGGCTCGTTGGGCTTGTTCGTTTTTAACCATCACTTGGCTTTATTAATTAATTACTTCTGGCCCATGAATTAATTAACTTATTTATTAATTAATTTACACTTGGCCAAAATTAATTAATTGTAAAAATTGGGCCGTATCTCAAATTGGGCTCGTGCCCGTTTAATTTCGGTCTGACTGATTTTCGGATCAGAGTGGGTCCGATCCTGATCCAATTCACTTGGCTCTAATGGGTCCGGCCCATTGCCATTTTTGGCCCATCATCGAGTTATTATTCCTCGATTAATCGAGGATGATTTTTTTGGGTACAAACACCCAGTTTAGTCCCTATTATGTATTATTTGTTTCACTTTAGTCCTTTTCAGGTGTTCCAAGGCGGTTCTGGTAACATGTGATATGCTCATAAGGGCAATTTCGTCATTTCAAGTAAACTAACATGGATATTTTCGTCTTTCTAATCATTTGAGAAAAAACTAAAGATTTAATCTCTTCCAAACTAGGCTTTCATTCCAGTCCAATTTAATTGTCCATTTCGTTCCAAACTAAAGTTTTCTCCCAAAATCCTCTTCAAACACCAAAATTGCTCACCAATTAAACAATATCTCAAATGGTCTCAATAGCGAACGGACGAAAATGCCCTAAAAAATATTTATATGCATGTCACGTGTTATCAGAACCACCTGATAAGAACTAAAGTGAAACACATAATTCATAGTAGGGACTAAAGTGAAATAAATAATTCATAGTAGGGAATAAAGTGAGAAAAAAATATAAGAGGGACCACTCTATAAAAGGTTAATGATAAAAGGGACCAGAGTGATATTTACCCAAAAATAATCTTACGTTATCTATTAAAATTAAAAGAGTAAGAAAAATCACATTTTTTCAGAAAGAATTTGGACTACCAAATTTCGAGGCCCCATTAAAATAGAGGCTTCGACATGGGCCCAAGTTCTTGATAGACAAGGCCTAGCCCGGAATTGTAATTTCTTATTTCGCACCACATATATAGTTATATACCAACAATAGTAAATGGGTTTTTGAGTAACACAACTCATGTAACTTTAATTAATCTTTGCGGGTCAATAAATAAGTGAAGAGACGACCCGACCCATTAGTTCGATAGAAAAGTAAAATGAACTTTAGGCAATTTCATGTCGAACAGTCGATGTCTATATGGCTACGATTGTCGCAAGTAGAGTTAATGGCAATTTATCTATGTGATATTTATAATATTTAATTTATTTTTTGTAATTTAAAAAATAGCAATTTATTCTCTGTAATTTTATAAAAGTCTCACACCAACTCTCTGTCATTTTTATAAGTAATATTTTATCCCCTATATTATGATAATGTTGGAATTTATTCCCTATATTACGGTAAATATAATAATTTATTTTCTATATTATATTAAATATGACAATTAATCCCCTATATTACAAAAAACTTTTTCTTGTCCACTTTCAATTTTAATAAGTGATTAAATTATACTGCTGAAGAAGATAAATCGAGGCCAGCAGACATAATAATATCTGAAGTCTTCGTCTATGTCATCACCACACACTTAATTTGGTAAGGAAATGAAAAGGAAAGAGATAATATGAAGACTTTTCAAAGAGAAATAATTGCAATTAAATTTTTCTTTGTTCCTCTTTGACTCTCTCTAAGCAACATAGTTAAATTTTCCGAAATTTCAAAAGCATATCTAGAAAATATGCCTCAAAATTAAATAGTTCTGTGTCAATATCATTTATTAATTAATTAGTACATTGATTGTTTTGTGTTGTGCTGCAGTTCCTTTTGGTGAACAACCAAAACTTGGTTCTTTCAAATTCAACTATGACTCCTCTTTCAAAGATGGCTCTCCTTTTGGTGCTTTTGTGATGCGCGACTCCAATGGCTCTCTAATCCACGCTTTCACATCACATTGCCACTGTTTGAACTTAGAAGCTGCGAAAGCTCATGCTCTACTTGACTTTGTGCGTTTTGCCAATACTTACAACGTAGAGAATGCCTTTTTTTAATCTGATAACTTGAATATCATTCAGATGCTCCTCTGGCCCAACCTTGCTATCGATTGGGTTTCAAAGCCCCTTGTTGACGAAATCAGAAAATTTTAACACAAATGGCCCAAGTGGCGCTTCAAAATGATCTAACGGAATACAAATCAATCGGCCCATAACATTGCTAGGTGGGCGCTTCTTGCTCTATTTTCGGTCCTTTAGATTTACGTTTATTACATTTATGTATTTTTTGTGATGGAGGTTACTCTCTCATCAACCCTTGTTTTGCTTAGCCTGTATTTCTCTTTCTTTTCAATATTTCATCAAAAAAAAATAGAAATGAAAAGTACACGCATATTGTTAAATCATATGAATTATCTATTTTTTTTCTTTCAGAAATACATGTAATGCAATATGGTTATAAATACAGTTCATGACCAGGGGCGCATTTAGGAATTTAACGTAGTGGAGGCTAAACCTCTATGATAAATTCAATAATCAAAATAAAAAAATAAAATTCCAATCAAATAGTCAAAGTTCAAAATATTTCACTAGAAATATATGAGGAGATTAAAAAAAAAGGTGAAGTTTGAGAAAAATAATTTTCACAAGTTACTTTAACTAGATATGATACTATATAATAATCCGAAAGAACCCAAAAATTCTCTATGTAAACAAATCAAAGATATTTACCTCGATCCTTCCAAGCCCCAATGTACTGCACTTGCGGTAATTAAGTGCTAATATTATTCATATATAATTTGCAAGGGAAGTGACAATTATATCTTAATATATTATTCTTTTCTCGACCCATTCATTAGATAGAAAAGTAAAATGAACTTTGGGAAATTTCATGTCATCGTCGCAATTGGCTACAACTTGAACAGTCAATATCTATATGGCTACGATCATCACAGAGTTAATGGCAATTTATCCCCGTGATATTTATAACATATTCAACTTATTTTTTGTGATTTGAAAAACAACATTCCTGTAATTTTATAAAAGTTTCACATCGATTCTGTCATTTTTATATGTGACATTTTATTCCCTATATTATGATAACGTGACAATTTATTCCCTGTGTTATGATAAATGTGATAATTTATTTCCTATGTTACGATAAATACGACAATTTAATCTGTATATTACAAAAATCTATTATTGTCCACTTTCAATTTCGAAAAGTGAATTAAACTTTCTGATTGAATGAGATAAATTGAGGCAAACAGGCATAGTAATATTTAGAAAGGAAGACTTAAGTCTTTGTCAAAGTCATCACCACGTTAACTAAAAATGAAAAAGAGACAACCAAATAATGATGAAACCAGAAAATCAATACTAAACTCGGTATTGTTGGAACTAATGTGACATCTTCAGTCACTCACTCTTACTGAGGACCTGCATAATAATCATTTCATCTAAAGTTGTTTTCCCCACATATGCAGCATAAAGAATACTTGTTTTCTAAAAAGAGTTCTATATCTTATTTAAATGTACTAATGTAATTAGGTTATTTCAAGAAAAAAATTGGTTTACATAGCTTCATGAATAAAATTACTCTACCTTCATATGGACTAAACTCAAGAAGTGAATTGGCAATGTTTAGATAACTTAAAGTCTATATGTGGTTCCCCACAGCAAGCAATGATTTTTTAAAATATGACCACACTAAATCACAATTGGAACCATCTGTTGCTTTTGTATAAATAAAAGAATAAGAAATTGTCTTTTAAAAGCTATAACTTAACCATTTACCTTAGAATCAAGTAGCTTATCTTCTAAATCATCATCATTCTGAAGCTAATAATCTTTCTTGGATTTATTAATTCATGAGAAGATCTAGCAAAATACAAGATCCATACCTTCATTAGTTGTGGTTCTTTTCAAGGTCCCTTATCAGATCCAAGACACCACCTTAATTTGGCCATGAGCAAAATCCACCTTGAAGAATACTTTTGGAAATTCAAACATAAAGTTCAGATATTCTAACCACAATTTCAGCTATATTAGCAAATGATATGCATAATTAGCCAAAGATCAGTAAATTACTAAAATTTCAGCAGAACTACCCAAAGTCATTTCCAGCAACAATATTTCAGCTAATGCAAGGACAATAAGCAAGTATCAGAAAGTATTTAAGCATAATTGCAATAACCAATAATTTATTTACTATAACAAATGAAAACGAAATGAAAAGAAAAGAAAATGAAAAAAAAAATTACTCATAAAACTATCTGGAGAATCTCTAAGCAATCGTCAAAAGTGAAAGAGAGGCTTCAGTGAGCTGGATCGAAAGAACCACAAAGAGGTCTAAAAAACAAAAATAGAAGCGTGAGAACTACCCAAAGTCATTTCCAGCAACAATATTTCAGCTAATGCAAGGACAATAAGCAAGTATCAGAAAGTATTTAAGCATAATTGCAATAACCAATCATTTATTTACTATGACAAATGAAAACGAAATGAAAAGAAAAGAAAATGAAAAAAAAATTACTCATAAAACAATCTGGAGAATCTCTAAGCCATCGTCAAAAGTGAAAGAGAGGCTTCAGTGAGCTGGATCGAAAGAACCACAAAGAGATCTAAAAAACAAAAATAGAAGCATGATCATAAATTTTGAACAGAGATCTGAAAAACCCTAGAATTCACCGATTTGATAATGCTAATTTGAAATCTGAACAATATAAATTAAATCAATCGATTTGAGAATGCCGATTAATCTAAATTCTTAATAATCTGAAGAAAAAAATATTGAAAATGCTGAAATAGACTGAAAATAACTGCAAATCTTCGACTAAATCACGAAACCATAGGTGTATACTTAATCCAAAATCACGATTAAAACATGAAACTCGAAAAAACAAAAAGGAAAGGAGTTTAGGAAGAACTCGCGAGAATATGTGTGGAATTCCGCCGAATTAAGTAGTATGTTACATGCCAAAAACGTGAAAAGGATCGATGAATGTTTTAGTCTTCTTCCCCAAGTCTGTCTTCCTTTCTCTCCCGCCGCTGATTGAGTGATTTTCCCCCCAAATCAAGCTACCTTCATCTCCATTTCAAATCCATGGAGGTCAGGAGTTTGGTTGATTGTATCCGGTTGATCTATTGAATCAATCCTATGCAATCCGTATCCTTAGTTTGTGTAATTTTCAGTTTTACTAGCATTTTATTGTAATCGATCTATGGCTTCGGATTATGGTACGTTTCAGTGGTATCAGAGCCGTCGATCCTCGGCGGCTCACCAGAAAATCGAAAAAGAGATTGAAGAAAAAGAGTTTCATGAGTTCTCGCTGCGCCGTCGTGTCCAACCAATTGGAAAATCTTCGAAATATGTTTGAAAGACATATGAGTGGAATTAAAGGAATGGTTAAGGAATTTACTGCGCATCCTCTATTGAATCTGGAAAATCACTCCGATTACTCATCGGATCATGTTTCTACTGATCAGAAATTTGGATGTGAAGAAGCTTTGATCGAGGAACCTTCACTTTCAGCGAATGAGGAAGAATCGCATCAGTTCGTCGACAAGACAAAAACTCCATATAATCAGGTATCTTTCAATTTCGATAACTCCGCATTGCACAAGAAGTACAAAGTTTATTCTTCGAATGAATTAGATGAAAGAAGAGAGAGAGAGAGAGGGTTATGCCTTTGGTGTGATGAATTATGGTATATAGGACATGAATGTTGCAAGAAGAAATTGTATGTTTTCGAAATTGATATAGATGAGGATGTAGCAATTGGTGAAAATAATCTTGTGGAACCAGTAGTAGATGTTAAATTAGTGGACAAATTATCCCACTGTGATAATAAATTTATTGTGGATGGTGTGCAAAAAGATTCGAGTGAGTTGAGTAATTTTGTATTTGGTGATGAAAATGGAAGTTGGGAGGCAAGTGAAGTTTTAGGCATGTATAATGCATTACAATTGTTTGAGGAATTGCCTAAGAAAATTGCCCTTGAGAATGTTGCTGAAAATTATGTGGTTCTCACTACAAATTTTGGAAGGAACAAATTGTGGTTAGATGATGTTGGTGGTGGGATATTGATGGCTACTATGTGCAAGAATCATTCTCCAAGTGTTCTTGAAGCTTTATTCAGTCTTCTTTCAAGACTAGGATGTTTACATAAGTCTTGGATTGCATTGCCGGAGCTACCATTACCTCCACTGGTACCACCTCCAAGAATAACTTGAGCATGTTTTAGTTATATAAAAATAAAATAGTATATTAAATCATGAGGAAAATTGGAGTGGGGGGCTGCAAAAGAACTTTTGGCAGTGATTACATGGATTAGAAAGGGGGTGGGGTGAAATTGGCTTTGAGACTGCTTAAGAGTGACCACTACGGGTGTTGGATTGAAATCAATTGTTGTTGCTTGGAGTTGAAAAGTCATTATCATTTCCGTAGATGATGTCAATGATGTGGCTGATATTTAAGGTATAAAGAACATATGTTGGAAGTTTGCTTGGGAGTCCCAATGATGGGGCTAATTTCAGCAAACCTGTAGATGTCCCTTGAGTCTCTTGAATGTCACAAAGTAGAAGAATGGTGCATTGTCAAACTCATGAACTGCTGCATGAAGGTTTTGCAACTGTTCAGCTTCTCGGAGACAATGATAGTCCAACATTCTGTCCTTGAGGACAAGGACCATTTTATGGGGGCGGATTTGTTACATGCCAAAAACGTGAAAAGGATCGATGAATGTTTTAGTCTTCTTCCCCAAGTCTGTCTTCCTTTCTCTCCCGCCGCTGATTGAGTGATTTTCCTCCCAAATCAAGCTACCTTCATCTCCATTTCAAATCCATGGAGGTCAGGAGTTTGGTTGATTGTATCCGGTTGATATATTGAATCAATCCTATGCAATCCGTATCCTTAGTTTGTGTAATTTTCAGTTTTACTAGCATTTTATTGTAATCGATCTATGGCTTCGGATTATGGTACGTTTCATAGTACATATCAATCCGCCAAATACAATTTTTAGGGTTTAGTTTTGAGAGAAGTAGCGGGCGGGAGTGAAAATCTATTTGTACGGGGAAAATGTTTTATTATATGTAAATGGGATGAAATTTCTAAATTGCCACCGCCTAAAAACTGGGACGTTTTTTTAAGACTCTGCACCTAAACGATTGGGCACGAAATTTAATATTTTGTACCATAAGAACAAATGATTTGCGAAGAAAACTGTACAGTGTGCTAAAAGAGTGATACTAAGGACGAAAATTATTGTTGCTGAATAGGTCAAGCAATGCGGTACGACTTTTGGTTGTAGTGCAATATATTTGTGCTAAAAGAGTGTACCCTAATGCTTGTTTTAGAGACGAAATTAAATTTGTACCCAAAAAAATCGTCTCCAAAAATCCAATTTCTTGTAGTGAATGTTTTCTTTACTTAGAAAATTTGCATTGAGTTAAGTAAAAGTATATTTAAACATAATTGGCTTGAAATTGAACTTTATATATACGAACTTTTCAAATATTTACTGACATGTTTTAAATTCCATGAGTTTAAATTTTATGAGCTTTATGTCTCACATAGAGGAGGTACGGTAGGATTTATATATGTCTCTTAAGTATTATGCACCTATCTAATTGTACTTCTTGAATTTGTTTAATTTATTTTGTTATTTTATTAAAGATCAAATTAAAATTTAAAATAAGTATATTTTTGTTCATATGAAAAAAAAAAAAAAAAGGATAGAAGAAAGATAAACCAAACAAGTTTATTTATCAATTTTATATGAAATATATATGATATTTTGGGTTCTCTTATTAATCTTCTTTTAGTTAGTAGGTAGCACATGAATTTAATAAGTGTCAATTTTTCATATTCTATGATCTTTAGGAAAACAAGATGGCAGAGAGTGCAGTATCTTTTTTGTGCAATCAACTTTCGATCTAGTTCCAACAGGAGGGAGAATTGTTGGGAGGATTGAAACAAGAGGTTCAGTATATTCGAGACGAAATGATGCAAATGAAAGCATTCCTCAGAGTCGCTGATTCAAAAGAAGAAAATAACCCCCAACTCAAAGAAGGGGTATGACAAGTCCGCGAAATTGCTTACGACACTGAAGATGTTCTCGACGAATATATGTTTCGATTTGCACTTCCTGGTGCCACTGGATTCCGTGGCCACATAAAAAAATATTATTACACGGTAAAAAATCTAAAATCCCATCACCGAATTGCTTGTGAAATTCAAACAATTAAGCACAGATTAGAAAATGTTTCAAAGACCCAACAGAGATACAAAGACATGGGTGGTGTTAATGATCTAGCCACGAGCTCTACGCTTATCAAAGATACATGGTATGATGGTAGAGGCGATGCTCTCTTATTGGAAGAAGCTGATGTTGTGGGCTCTCAGTTGTAGGCATGGGAGGGTTGGGTAAAACCACCCTCGTTAAAAAGGTGTATGATGATGCTTCATTGAAGTCAACTTTCGATCACCATGTTTGGATTACTGTTTCAGAATCATTCAAGGTCGAACATCTTTTGGGAAACATTATTAGGCAGCTTGTTCATGATGTAAAGAATCCACCCCCTCAAGGATTGGAAGCCATGAACGAATATGAAATGAAAGTGTATAAATATAAGTTTCTCCAGCACAAAAATTACATAATTGTTCTTGATGATGTTTGGCAAATACACATCTGGGAAGCTATGAGATAAGCGTTTCCAAGAAGCGATACTCGTGGCTGTATCATCCTCACGACGCGTTATAGCAACATTGGCAATGCTGCTTGTAGCGAGAATAACCGCTATGTCTATGATCTGGAACCTTTACCGATAGAAGAATCGAAGTTGTTGTTTTACAAAAAGGCATTTCAAGGGAACTCACGCCCTCCTCATTTGAAAGAAATTTGTGGTGGCCTGCCGCTTGCCATTGTTGTAATTGGCGGCCTCTTAGCCACCAAGAACAAGAAAATGGAAGAATGGGAATTGTTCAGTCGTAGCCTTGGCGATGAATTTGAAGGAGACAATCTCAAAAGAATGATGAAAATACACTCCCTCAGTTATTATGATTTGCCCTATTATCTAAAATCTTGCTTCTTGAACTTGAGTATTTTTCCAGAAGACGGAACTATTGAAATTGGGAGAATTATTCAAATATGGATTGCTGAAGGATTTGTGCAACCAAAACAAGGGAAGACTATGGAAGAAGTGGCAGAGACCTATGTACGGGAGCTTCTAGATAGAAGTCTAATCAAACTACACAAGACATATTTCGATGGAAGACCATTTGTATTCCGGATTCATGACCTTATACGAGATTACATTATTTCTAAGTCAAAAGAACAAAATATTGCTGCTATTTTTACTGGGCGAGGAGAAATGTTGTGGCTCGATAAGATTTGGCGCCTTGCACTTCATACTTCAGTGAACTACACGAAAGAAGAATACGACAATTTGAAGTACATTCGCTATCTTCTATGGCTGGGGTCTAAAGATGCGGCAAAGTTTGCACAAATCTTAGAGAAGGTGTTGGCCAATGGAGGTAAACTATTAAAAGTGTTAAGATTAGAAAGTGCTCCAATTAATACTATCCCCAGTAATGTTTTTAAATGTTATCTTCTCAAGTACTTGAACCTAAGTTATACGGAGGTTCGGCATATTCCAAAGTCAGTCTAGAGTCTCCAGAATTTGCAGAGTTTAGATCTCATTGAAACCAATGTGACTGAATAACTGATCAAAATCCTAAAGCTCCGCAAACTTCGGCATCTCATTGTGCACAAGATTGGAGATTATCTAACTTTTTCATGCAAGGCTTTATGGCTCCATATGAGATAGGGAGCTTCTTATTGTCCCTGCAAACACTTATATCAATGCTAATGAGGTTGCAAATGGCACTAAAATAGTGAGAGAAATAGGGAAGCTAACTCAATTGCGGGTATTAGCCATAAACAAGCTCAAAAGAGAAGATGGAAAGGAACTTTCTTCCTCCCTTTCTAAGCTTATTAACCTACGTGAGTTAGGCATTTCAGCTGAGGAGGATGAGGTGATGGACTTGGATTATTCTCTACAGTCACCTAATTCCGCCTTACCATTTCTCCATACTCTCTTCCTTCATGGACGTATAGAGAAAGTTCCTCAGTGGATTAATCCTAATTCTCTTCACGGGCTCACTGAATTACATTTGAGATGTAGCAGATTGAAGGAAGATCCTCTAGTATGCCTTGAGGATCTGCCCAATCTGGTAAAACTGAAAATGTTAGAAGCTTATGAAGGTGAAGGATTGAGTTTCAAGACCAAAGGTTTTCAAAGGCTCAAGAAATTAACTATGCACAATTTAAGAGGAATGAGATGGATGAGAGTAGAAACAGGTTCCATGTCCCTTCTTGAAGAGTTAAATATTTACAAAATGAAATTAATGGTGGAGGTTCCAGAAGGCATCGATCATTTGACCAATCTTCAAGAGTAGTATTTTATGATATTAGCAAGGAATTTCTAGTGAATCTTGAAGGTCAGAAAAGCAGCGGGGGGAAGGATTGGAAACTATCACGTGTTCCCAAAGTTAGTGTTTTAGATCTCGACATGAATGGTGAATTGGTGGAAATAAGGAATTTTGATCAAGCTAATTCCTAGACCTCGAACATGTGTGGTGTGTTGCAGCATTTGCGTTTTTTATTTTTTGATTCTGAAGTACTATGTAATGCTATTTGGAGTTGCAAAAATTTTTATTTTTGAATTTCATATTCAGATTTTACTATAATAAAATTGAGGATGCGTAGTTTTTTTTTCTTTCAATGCTTTTTCTTTTTTTGGCTATTTGAAAACTTGATGAAGTGTGAGAATTTTCAAATAAATAACTCCAATAATCACTAATTTTATTGTTGGTGCTCATAATAAGCATCAAATGGTTCTATGTTATGATTTAATGCAAAAAAACAAAAAAAGGTTGCTGCAAATACAGTGGAGTATGTTTGGAGTACTCTAAAATAAAGACATTGGTTGGAGTCACATGGCTAATGTTCTATGTCAAATAACAAATGATAAATTGATTATTTTGGCTCATGAATTCTGAGTTAGAAAAATATTAACTGCGTTGTTGGTTGTAAGAATAGTTGCAATATTTTTGAAATTAAGACATGTAAGCTCATGAATTGAAGTTTGATTGGTTTATAGATGTGATGATATTTTTTATTGTTTTCAATGTTTAGATAATATATGGGACATTACAGTTTATTGAATTAGAAAAATATAAGAAGTTATTAAAAATATGGAATTACATTCATGAATCATGATGCATTGATGATTGAAATTTAGCTCACATTCTTGATGCATTGACAATTACAATTTGTGAAACCCAAGTATACATTGTTCATGTAAGCATAAGTGTGATATCAAACTGATGCCTGGTCAGGGTATATTTTAGCACAAAATATGAATTTTAAAGTGAGATAAAATCAATAACAGAAAGCATAAAATTCAACTAACATATCAGAATTCATGAAAAGATTCATTAAAATGAACAGCATCTAGAAATGAATTCTCTTCAAATAATTTTTTTAGAATATTCCTGATACTACATCACCACATGCTAGAAGGTAAACATTCAGAAGACATTCATTATGCCTTCTTTTTTAACCTCCTTTGGGCTTTCAAAGATCATAAAGCTGTTTCCAACGGAATCATAATAATATAAGATTTAATTGCAAAAATATCTGCTCAATGCTTTAGGCAATTTGAATATTGCTGCTAGATGCATATGCTCTTGGCAATAATTCGGATTAAAATTGTTGAATAAACTCCAAATACACAGACAGTTAAATATCTTGATGTATAGGGTCATACGAGAGTATTAATGCTACATTTCAATATACAAGAAGATAATAAGACCATTTACAAGCACTTAAAATTCTTGGTAATGGTGTGTTTATGAGCTGGTTTTTTAAATAATTCACATTTTAATGAGCTGTTGATTTCTAAACTTGTGTATTTTTTAAGTGCAAAATATCAAATACTCATCAGGTATTAATGTATTAGAGTGACCACTTGTTACAAATAGTACTTGAAAAATGGGGAATAACCCGTAGCGAAAACCTGACAATAATAACCATATCTTTTCATGCTTTATTGATTGCCAATGAGCTAAAATTAGTTATAGTTAAACTAATATACAGCATATGATTAGTTCAGAATCAAATTAAATACATCAATGGTCAATTATATAATTTTGTTTTCTAGGGACCAGTTTATAAGCTTATAATTATACAATCTTATAATGTACATTTTTTTTTTTGCTCTTTTACAAGTTAACGCAAAAAAAAAAATATATATTTTTTTAAAAAAAAAAGGGGTGGGTGGGGGAGGGGGGGGGGAGTTTGCACTTTGAACTCCCAAAATATAGAAATAGCACATTGCACCCCTGAAATAGGAACAATCAGGCTTCAGCACTTAGCACCGCCTCCTAATTTCCAATAGAGTTGACCACCAGAGTCAAAAAATTTAGGGGTAAAATAGGTAATTTATTTTTGAATCTTTGGTACTTTGCATCCCCGAAACATGATAAATTAGCACTTTGCACCCCCAAAACAGAATTAGAAGTTAGCATCCCCGATACAAAAAATTAGCACTTAACACTTTCAAATTAAGAAAAACTCAGCAACTAGCACCCCTAATTTTTTAGGCAGAGTTGACCACCAGGGTCAGAAAATTAACAAAGTGGACACATGGCAGATAATAGTTGAATGTATGGATGTTCTAAAACATTTTCATGCCAAAATGTCAAGTTTGTAAATACGTATTTATTACACAAAGCGAAAAGGGAAATGAGCAAGTTGATTACTCTGATCCATAGGCAATTCTCCAGAGGTAATAGATCCCACTACGGTGAGAGCCTCCCTTCTACAAACGCTTCTGAACTACCTGGTCAAAATGGAATGTCGGAATTAGTATTCTAATAATGTATGATATTTAATTTTGCCACATAAACCAAACACTTAGGCCTCATTTAGATTGAGGGATTCAGAGCTACAATTTCAAATCCGTGTTAACAAATTTAAAGGCTTATAACACTTGTATGGATTATTTCCATTTTGTGCGGTTTTCAAATCCTTACTCCTTAGCTATCTACCTTGTACTATCCTTAACCAAATGATGAATTAAATCAACCCAATATTGGAGTCATTCAGAATCCTTTCTCCAACATTTCCATCTAATCCAAATAAAGACTTGAACCATTAAATTATCTTCGATTTTAAGTTCCAAGGTATGAAAAAACCAGGTGAAAGATCACATATTACAAAATGATGACTCTTCTACTATTACCATTGAACAATGAAACAGAGCAAACCTTGAAATTTCTATTCAACTACAACTAGGAAATCTAACATTGTCACTACATAACCATCAAGAACCTTATATCCAGATCTGCAGTCATTTTCACTTACACAATTAACTGTATAATTAATTAAGAACTCCAACACCAGAATCCGACATAACACAAATTCAAAATTTCGACACCCGAATCGACAGCAACTTACAAATTTTGATCCCAAATATTAAGTATATTTTCCAAGCAATCCTTTCCCAAACTAATACAGTAAGTAAGTATTGATCCCAAATCCCAATTTTAACTTGTACCCACTAATTTATCATCCTTAAACAAACCCTAACCAAAAAGAAAACAGAATTTTAATTATAAGCGAAAATACAGAATATAAGTAATTTAAAAGAAACCTGCCTCAGAGATGAGAGAACTAATAAACTGGAAATTATCTTCTAAAAATCAAATCACTATTATTTTTTTTTTGAGAACAAAAATCAAATCACTATTTGAAAGAAAAGAAGAGTGGAAAATTCTAATAATTAAGTCAGTATTTATGTAATTAACGGAACTTAATTTACAAGAGAAGCAAATGAATGATGCTTTCAACATTGGAGTATAAGAAAAGTAAAATATAATCTACCCCAACTCCACGTCTGTTGACTGCCTCCTCCTTTTGTCAATGTTTTCAGAACCGGACCGAATAGTGAACCAGTGAGCCGATTGATCACTGATTTTACTGGTCGAACCAGTCGAACCGTTGGTCGGACCGAAATGACGTCATAATAATGTAATAAATATATTTAATTTTAAAGTATATGTAATATGCATAAAATTTAAACATTATCCTACAATTGATTAAAAATATAATTTTTTTTATAATATACTAAAATTAAATCATATAATATTTATCTAACTTATATCATAACGATAATATGGTACTAATTTGTATGCTCATATAAATATAATATGATTATATTTCTTTATAAAAATTTAAAAGTGTAAGTTAAAAATACAACAAAGTAAGAAATTCATAAATTTTAAAATATGGTTATGTATAAAAGTCTAGTATTCAAAGTCAAACTTGCATATTATACCGATTTGACTCTTTATCCTAAAAATAATATTGAAAAGTAATATTGAAAAGTAATATTTATAGAACAAATTTTAATAAAAAAAACATTATTTGAGTATTAATTTTCATTCATAATGTGTAAAATATTTATTTGAGTTAATTATCTAATTTATAAATAAATTTGGCTACAAGTATCTATAATTTATAAATTTTAATTTGTATTAAAATTTCAACAAAAATGATGTAGCTCAAATGGTAAGGAAGTCCGGTTCACGATCGAACCGGCCGGTCCGATCCGGTTTTAATAACATTGCCTTTTGTTCTTTTTCTTTCGTTTTCTACCTAAATATTTGAAGCGTTTATCAAGTCACATCCACTCTTTTTCTTTTTCTTTTTTTGTTTTTTTTTCTATTTTTTTTCAGCCTATTCAATAGCACTGTCAATTGGATGGAAAATTCTTGTCCAAGTCTGACTTGGCTAAACCCATCCAACTACCAAGAAAGTGTATTGCACTTGCTTTGTGATTGGTCACTTTCCTGAAAGTTACTTTCAATCCCAAAGCAAGTGTATTACACTTGCCATGTAATTAGTTTGGGCTCGGCCAAACCCGGTTTGGGTAAGAATTTTCCCAATTCGATATCAAACTACAAAAAGGATATTTTGCACTTTATACCCTCAAAATATGAAAATAGCACTTTGCACCTCTAAAACTTAAATTTAGCACTTTACACCCCCAAAACATAAAAAGTTCAACACTTTGCACCCTCTTTTATTTTCAGGTTAAAATGACCACCGGAGTCAAGGGCAAAATAGGTAATTCAATTGTAGATCTTTGATACTTTGCATCCCCCAAAAACATGATAAATGAGCACTTTGTACCCCTCAAAATAGAATTAACACTTAACACTCTCAATTAAGAACAACTCAACAACTTGTACCCCTAGAACACAATAAATGGGCATTTTGCACCTCAAAACATAAAATTAACACTTAACACCCTCAAGTTAAGAAAAACTCAAATCCCTCAAATTAACAAAAACGGAAGCTGCCAAACTGAACAATTGCACATAAATGGAGCAGCATGCAAAACTATGGAGCTATTGTGAGGAAATATTGGAGGCACATCATGGGACAACAATAAAAATCAAGTGCAAGCGTTATATAGAAGAACATCACGACATCGTTGTCCCAAGAAAAAAACGAAGGGTTTGAGTTTTTCTTAGTTTGAGAGTGTTTAGTGTAAATTTTATGTTTCGGGGTGCAAAGTATCAATATACTGTATATTGGGGGTGCAAGTTGCTAAGTTGTTTTTAATTAAATTGAATATATGTTGCGGATTTTACACACGCAAATAAACGCAAGTGCACGTATCGAACAAGTAATAAATAGTAAGTATAAGAGTATCGTCTCCACATGGACTCGACTAAATATCTACCAAGTTTGAATTCCTAATTTGATTTTATTCTGGTTCCTAATTCAAATATATTTTTGGAATTTTAACTAAATTAACTAAACTAGTTAACTAATTAAGTACTTGGATTGAGTTCGAATAATGAGAAGAGAAACATAGGGTTATAATTCAATATGTTATCTATAGATTGCTCAATTGAGATTTTCGTTGAGTGCCTTCATAAATGCAATACTTGGTTCTGTTGGTGGTGGCTGAGAATACTCTTGATAGCTTGGAGGTATGAACGAGTTGGTCATCATGAAGTTTGTGTATTGATTACTACCCAAATCATCTCTCCATGGAACATTTGGGTTGGTCCCCCACCCTGAATTGTAGTTGTTGGGGTGAAAATTCTGACCATACTTCATGCACAATACACACAAGTCGTACGAGTGTCCACCTGCACAATACACACAAGTCGTTCGTTCATTAAGCCAATGATAACTGATACGATTCATACCAAATGAAGATAACAAGAAAGAGAACAACTAACTAGGAAACAACCAAAAGAAAAATAAAAAATAAAAATTGGCAAATAAAAGTTGCAAGTCTCCGGCAACGGCGCCAAAAACTTGTTGCAGATTTTACACACGCAAATAAACGGAAGTGCACGTATCGAACAAGTAATAAAGAGTAAGTATAAGAGTATCGCCTCCACAGGGACTCGACTAAATATCTACCAAATTTGAATTCCTAATTTGATTTTATTCTGGTTCCTAATTCAAATATATTTTTGGAGTTTTAACTAAATTCACTTCCAATCATGTTCTCATATCTAAAATAGCTTAGGCCTACATATGAACACAATATATAAGAAAATACCTCAATTCATGCACAAAACAATCAAACCAACAACTCGAGCAAACGAAACACAAAACTAACTAAAATTGCCTAAGATTCTACCAAAACTCTAATAAAAGTAATCAAATGAGTAAAGGAAATTGATTTGATAACACTGTTTTCACAGAGTTATCACACCCCCAAACTTAAACTATTACTCGTCCTCGAGTAATGACAAAAACTCAAACAACAACACGAACATTTACAATCATGCATCCCAAGTCAAACTACTAACCATCAATATCAATACGTTATGCATTATATCATGTAGTTCCTGCGCGTGTGTGTGTATACATAAAATGAGAATGTCGGAATCACCTAGATCCCTATAGCTTCGAAATCATTGAGCCTAATTGCATGAATTCCTGAATTGCGAAACATATTTTCTATTTTCTTAGGTTATCATACTAATTACTAAGTTATAGCAAAGCTTTCGGTCGAAGTTATGGAATCATTTAAGCTTGAACTTTCACATAGCATTTGTTTCTTCATTAATTAGCATAACTTAAGTATATTTAGCACCACTCACACTCATAACTTGTTCTAAAGAAGCAGTCAAAATAGAGGAGTGCAGAATAGTTAAGTCGATGCACCCATATATCGTTCATCTTATTACAGTCAAGTTAGAGGAGTGCAAGTATAAGTCTCAAACAATGAGATTTTTCAGGTCTCATATGATAGAAATAGTGTCCTGCAAGCCACCTGTATGGCTAGCATTAATTGTAATTAATGAGGAACTATTCAATTAAGATTAATAAATGCACTTTTATTAAATGGTCAACTTTATCTTATGTAATATTTATCTACGCATAAGGATAGAAGTCCTTAGATCACAGGGCTATGGGACAACCCGTGGACTGATCTCTAAGGCCGTGATCTAGAACATATTCAAGAGTCGTAGAATCCAATCGAGATAGGACATCGTTGGATTCGGTTAGACTCTCACTATTGTGTATACTCCGATGAACTGGAGGACGCTGGGGTCCACGAGCGTGACTGGGATAGTCGATACACATAAGTGGGTGGCTTGCTGGGATGGCAAGCGCACTGAATACCCCAATTAGGAAATAACTCACCATGGAAGCGGTAGTCGCATATCGGGGTTGAAGTTATTTCAATTTACAATAGTATACGAGGAACGATCCCTAACAACTTGAGATGATAGGGTTTATCTGGTGCGAGAACGTCTATGCTTTGATGTGAGTTCCGACTGATTGGGGATCGCCAGAAAGTCTCTGTGGACTCATGTTGGGTATAGAGGAACTCGTATGCAGATTCATATCATTAACAAATGATCCATTGACTCGACTTGATAGGTCAAGAAATTCTCCTATGGATTTCTGTGAGAAATTAATTCTGATGAAATCCTTGGCCAAGGTAACTGACGACTTTATGTAAGTAGCTCATAAAGAACAAGTCAGAGAGAATTTATTTCGAGATCAGAGAACATAAGGTCAAGACAAAAGATAAGGGAATCCGATGAAAGACCATACCCTTAAGTCTCGACTGGGAGATTGATCGATGGAGAGATTGTGTCATATATGGAAATTGTAAATGATAAAAGGTTCACTGAATTAATTCACCAGTGATTGGGCTCCATGGGCTTGTGACTGGACATCGACCGTGGAGTGTGGGAGAATTCCCAAATTAGCAGGGGTGCTAATTTTGGAATGATTGATCGACAGAGTGTTCGATTAATTTAGAGTATTTATTGCTCGAGTTATTAAATAATATTTAATTACAACCCACGGCCAATTATGTGGTGAACCTACGGGGGCATACACAATACACATGAAGCGAAAGCGAGGAAACAAGAACGAACCAGTCGACTGGGTCGACTGGGTCAAAATCGACTGGGTCGATTAAATGGTTGGGTCGACTGGGTCGACCCATGTGGAACGAAATTGGATCCAATTGGAATTGGATCAAGATTATAAATTAAATTGGAATTTAATTTATGAGTAAATTAATTAATTAGGATTTAATTAATTAATGGAATAATTAATTAATTGGACTTGAAGTTTAATTAATTAATTGGGAGATGATTTAATTAATTGGGCTATTTAATTGGGAGATTAAATAAAGTCCTGAAAGATTAATTAAAGTGGGCCATGAATTAATTAGAAGACTTAGTCTTCTAATTAAAAGGGCCATGGCCCATGTAGGAGAATTAGTATCCTAATCCTAGAAGGATTAGGGTATGGGAGATATCTATAAATAAGAGACTAGGTCTCATATCTCACACACAACTCTTCAAGCAAAATCAAGAAAAGCAAAAATTCTCTCTCCCTCTCCCTGTGATCGGCCGAACTGCTCTTCCACTTTGGAAGAATTTTTCGTCTTTGTTTTTCGTTTCAAAGTCGTTCTAAAACCTAGATATTAATATACCCTATGTTCTAGTCGATTAGGATATATTAATTTTCGTGATATTGTGGTGTATCAACTCGTAGAGGCGCAACACGTGGGGCGCTACCAAAAGGTGTGGGTCGATCAACCGGGGTCAGAATTCAGAGCTCATCTTGCTAGCCAAGGATTTGCAAGGAGACAGGTATAAACGAGAAAACTTATACTGTCGTTTAATTATATTCATATATATACAACCAGAGAATATCCTGGCAAGATTCTTTAAGAGGCCCTAGAAAATTTTTATATTCCGCTGTGCATAGGGCTGTTTTTCTTACCGAATCCCAACAGTGGTATCAGAGCCAACTCTAGGCTTTGTATATATATGAATTTGCGAATTCTGTGTTTATTAAATCATATGTTTGATTTATGTGGCTAGTTCTTTAACTTTGCATGTTTTAGAACGTATGTTTGGTTAACTTGGAGTTAATGATTAATTTAGGATTCAAAATTTTTTATCATGTTGTTTTTAATTTTGGATTGGGATTTAATTGACTGGGTTTGTTGAATTAAATCTAAAAGTAATCGAAACAAAAAAAAAAAAATTTGGGTTCTTGAGTTCAACCGCGGCTGGGCGGCCACCGCATGCTGCCGCGAGCAGCAGCGCGCAAACAGCGCGCTGTCTGCGCGTGCAGCACACGACAGCTGCCTTCGGGCAGTCTGCCGCGTGCTTGCAACGCGCAGCAGCACGCTGCTGCGTGCTGTTACGCGCGGCAGCAGCTGCTGCGTACGGCGCACGCGCGGCCTTCGTGGCCGCGTGTGTGCTGCCACGTGGCGGTGTCCTATTCGTCACTACTTGGCTGAATTTTGGTTGATCTCAAACATTCCTATTTTGAAAATTCTGGAAATTTAGAATTTTGGGAAGATTAGGAAACTTGGAGTTTTGGGATAAGGTAGTTATCTTGTTAGAATTAAACACTACCTTAATTAAACTAATCTAAACAAAATAGGATTATCTTGAGAATCTTGGAGATTTGGGAATATTGGGAAACTTAGAGTTTTGGATAAGGTAAGAATCTTAGAGATTTAGATTAACTTAATTAACCAATCTTAATCAAGATAGGATTTGTAGATTACTTGGAGCTCAAGTAAGAGCTAATTAATCTTAGAGGTTAATTGTTAATTCAAAATTAATTAACTTGGATAAATTTTATGAATTAAAATTAAAGGAGCCGGTAAATTTACATTTTTGCCCTTATGTGAATTTAAACAAGTTCTTGAGTGAATATGTGGATTGGTCGATTTTGCCCTTAAGCCCTGTGTTGTTTTTTGTTTATTTATTTTTGGGTTGTAATTAAATGGGCCTGATTGGTGCCCTTGCTTGCGCAAACAAATGTAATAGAATAGGACCATTTAAATTATGTAAGCTAGGCTTAGATTAGGCTTGGAGCCGAGAAGACCTCATGAAGACTTGGAGATCCACATGGAGGCCCATTTACCTTGGAGGACATGGAGGCCCAATTCATTACATGGAGGCCCAATCAAGCTGGATATTACAAGAAGGCCCATGATGTATGGGTTTAAAAATTGTAATAGTTAGGACATTTAATTTTCACCCTAGACTGACCAATTGATTCATCACGTGGCTCGTGATGGATCGCATAGGATGGGCAATCGACCAATCATATCTTGCTAGGTGATGAATGTTTACTTTTTCGCAAATCATTCTTTGATGTATGAGATGCATGCTTAGGATAGAAAACGTAAACAAGATAAGCATAATCTGATGAGACCTCGCACACTTAGAAACCTCCAATTGAACTTAAAATTCAATTAGAATATTAAATCGAATAACGGGCGCATATGAATAGTGTCTATGGTCCGAGCCTATCCAATTACTAGGTCTTAGGCATATTGTACGAATATATCTCGATGTCTCACGAGTCGTGGGTCGAGCTATAGGAAGATAATATGTCTATTACCTCGATGCACGAGTTTAGTGCCAAGGGAGGGGATAGCAAGGTTTTAGGCGCTGTCTCACGAGTCGTGGGGCGTCTAGGATTGAACTATTTCTCTTCACGAGTATTGGACATGATTTAACGCTAGTAAATATGGATGTCTCACGAGTCGTGGGTCCATATCGAAAAACGAGGCTAAATGAACTTAAGGGTTAGCTGCGATGGTTAACCGTTGACATAGTCGACCACCAAGTGGATCAAATAGTATGGCCAACGAGTCGTGGGTACTAGGAGATTGCATTTGGGCCTTAAGCCCGCTAGGATATTTTAAATTCCCGAAACTTATGTGGGGGCATAAGATTTTGATTAAAATAGTGGGAGTAATTTACAAATAAAATCCATGTTTGTGAATTGTGCATTTTAAATTAATCTTTCGCGTATTTATTTCTTCTATCGTCATTTTATAGATATGATGTCAAAAGAGCTTAGAGCACTTAGAGATTTGTCCATCTCATCACTTGAACGTAATATTTTAACTGGACCCAACTTGCATTTCTGGACGCATCATTTGAATGGATTATTTGAAGCTGAAAACATATCCTATGTTTTGTCTGTGCCACCACCCATTACTATTTCACATGACGTTCCTGATGAGCTCCGTAAAAGCATCACCAAATGGAAACTGGATGATGGCTTAGCTCGTGAATACATGTTGGAATATATGTCACTTGATCTGCGTTTGCAACATGAGCATATGGCATCCGCAAAAGAGATTCTCTCAAATCTCAAATTCCTTTATGGGATTAGAGATGGTCGTCGCAGATTCGCGAACACGAGGGAACTCTTGCAAGCAAGAAAGAGAAGGGAAACTCCTGTCGAAATCCACGTACTCAAGATGATTCGACTTCTTTCTGAACTCGATGATATGGGTGTCGTGATGGACAATGATTTCCGAGTAGATCTCATTCTACAGTCTCTTCCAAGATCATATGACAGATTTATCGCGGACTTGAATCTCCAGAGGCGAGAGATTACTGTACATGTCCTGCGACAAATGCTCGAGGAACACGAAGCTTCTTTTGGAAAGAAAGCGAGGGTTGGCGAAAGGACTGGGCGGCGTTCAAAACCAAAGCAAATGGAAACCAGAGCTCCTTACTGCACAAGGTCAAGGGAAAGGATTAAATTCGAACCTATGGAGAGTTCGAACAGGTATATTCCTTGTTGAAGTTAATTTTACAATTAACTGTGCATTTTTGGTGTTAGACACTGACTGGAGTTCTCATCCTTGTAGGTGATGGGAGCATTAAGGAAACTGGAGCCTGAGGATTGGATCCTTGAATAAAGGCAATGGAGCTGGAGCTGCTACCAAGGCCGTAGGCAAAAGTAGATTTAGGTGGTTTGATAAAGTCATTAGGAAACTTTCATTTATGTACCTAGTTTTTTAATGAAAAACCTTTTTATTCATGTTAATGAATAATGTTGATTTTAAATAAAAGCTCCTGTTTTTGTTTTTCATTTGGTACATTAAATTATTGACTTTACATTATAAAACCACCTAAGTTAGTCATGCACATACAACAAAACAAAAGGAAACAAGATAATGAAATATCTGCCCAATTATGGCACGCTAGACTTGGACATATATCTAAGTCAAGGATTCAAAAGTTAGCATCATCTGGCGCGATTGAAATCAATCGCATTAATGAAATGCCAACATGTGAACCATGTTTAAAGGGTAAAATGGCTAAGTTGCTGTTTAAGGGAAACCCTGAGCGAGCCAAGCAAACATTGGACTTAATACATACTGACGTATGTGGACCACTAAGAAAAAGCGCCCGAGGTGGCTATGACTACTTCATCACTTTCACTGACGACTTTAGTCGTTATGGATATGTGTTCTTGTTGAAACACAAGTCTGAAGCCTTTGAGCGATTCAAAGAATTCAAGATGGAAGTAGAGAATCAACTTGGTCATACGATAAAGGCTCTTCGTTCTGAACGAGGTGGAGAATTTCTTAGTAACGAATTTCTGAATTATCTTGTAGAGCATGGAATACTATCGCAGTGGACTCCTCCTGCAACACCCCAATTAAATGGAGTAGCAGAGAGAAGGAATCGAACCTTGATGGACATGGTTCGATCCATGATGAGTGCCACTGACTTACCTCTTTCATTTTGGGGACATGCCCTCCTCACGGCAACGAAGATACTGAATATGGTACCTTCGAAATCCGTAGAAAAGACACCATACGAACTATGGTTTGGCAAGGCACCCTCATACGCATTCATGCGCATATGGGGATCTCCCGCTTACGTTAAAAAGCTAGTGGGAGATAAATTGGAAACTAAATCCACTTTGTGCAAATTCGTGGGGTATCCGGAAAACTCAATAGGATACGAGTTCTACGATCCTACAAGACAAACAACGTTTGTCTCGAGGAACGCTCACTTCTTGGAGAAGGATTTCTTGGTGGACAAGAAAGAAAATAACGTAGAACTAGATGAGGTCACTGAAGCTGAAAAGGCCTTAGAGGTCGATCGAGCTGACCCATCACCACAGGCAGTGGGAGAACAAGAGCATGAAAGTGCACCAGAAAGTACACCGATACTTCGTAGGTCAGAAAGACAACGTAGAGAACCCGAGAGGTACTACGGTCTGCTGCATGAGACTGGACAGTCTCTAACCGACCCAAGGACTTACGAAGAGGCTATGCTAGACATAGACTCGGGAAAGTGGCGCGAAGCCATGGAATCCGAACTGGACTCCATGCACTCAAACAAGGTCTGGGCCTTGGTAGATCCACCAGTGGGAGTGGCTCCCGTGGGTTGCAAGTGGATCTATAAGCGAAAGCTTGGAGTGAACGGAGAGGTGATTACCTACAAGGCGCGACTAGTGGCGAAAGGATACACTCAAAGACCAGGTATCGACTTTGAGGAGACCTTCTCGCCCGTCGCAATGCCCAAATCCATTCGGATCTTGCTGGCCATAGCTGCGTGGTATAACTACGAGATATGGCAGATGGATGTAAAGACTGCCTTTCTCAATGGGGACATTGATAAGGAGATCTACATGGAGCAACCAAAAGGATATGCATCCAAAGGAGATGAACACAAGGTGTGCAAACTCCAGAGGTCCATTTATGGACTGAAGCAAGCTTCCCGAAGTTGGAACATTCGTTTTGATGAGACAATCCAAACTTTTGGATTCATCAAGAACATGTTCGAACCTTGCGTGTACAAAAAGATCAGTGGGAGTACAGTTGAATTTTTGGTGCTTTACGTTGACGACATTCTTCTCATTGGAAACAATGTAAAAGCATTGTCTGAAACTAAAGCATGGTTGTCTACACAATTCTCAATGAAGGATATGGGAGAAGCATCCTTTGTACTAGGTATAAGGATCTACCGAGATAGATCAAAAGGACTGCTGGGCCTCTCCCAATCCCAGTATATAGACAAAATCTTGAAAAGATTTAGTATGGAAGAATCCAAGAGAGGATTGCTTCCAATGAGACATGGAATTGCACTCTCCAAGTCTATGGCCCCAAAGACGCCAGAGGAGAGAAGCAATATGTCTCGAGTACCGTATGCATCCGCGATAGGAAGCATAATGTATGGTATGCTATGTATGAGACCAGACGTAGCGTACGCTCTTAGCGTAACAAGCCGCTACCAGTCTGATCCAGGTGAGCAGCACTGGATAGCCGTAAAGGCAATTCTGAAGTACCTGAGAAGGACTAAGGAATTGTTCTTGGTATACGGTGGAGGAGAATTGAAATTGGAAGGCTATACAGACTCAAGCTTCCAATGTGATGTAGACGACTTCAAGTCGACATCAGGATATGTTTTCTGCCTCAATGGTGGTGCGGTTAGCTGGAAGAGCTCCAAGCAGGAAACAACCGCGGATTCAACCACTGAAGCAGAATACATTGCCGCGAGTGACGCAGCAAAGGAAGGTGTTTGGATGAGGAACTTCATCCAGGAACTGGATGTGATACCTAGCATTGCTGAGCCCATTACTATCTTCTGCGATAATAATGGGGCAATAGCGCAAGCAAAGGAGCCGAGATCTCATCAGAAATCCAAGCACGTACAGAGACGATACCATGTGATAAGAGATATCATTGGTAGAGGAGACATTAAGATGGAACGTGTCGACTCGGAAGATAATACGGCGGACCCGCTAACGAAGCCTCTGCCTCAAAAGGCATTTGAGAAACATCTGCATAAGATGGGACTCAAGAACTTAAAAGACTGGCTTTAGGACAAGTGGGAGATTGATAGAAATAGTGTCCTGCAAGCCAGCTGTATGGCTAGCATTAATTGTAATTAATGAGGAACTATTCAATTAAGATTAATAAATGCACTTTTATTAAATGGTCAACTTTATCTTATGTAATATTTATCTACGCATAAGGATAGAAGTCCTTAGATCACAGGGCTATGGGACAACCCGTGGACTGATCTCTAAGGCCGTGATCTAGAACATATTCAAGAGTCGTAGAATCCAATCGAGATAGGACATCGTTGGATTCGGTTAGACTCTCACTATTGTGTATACTCCGATGAACTGGAGGACGCTGGGGTCCACTAGCGTGACTGGGATAGTCGATACACATAAGTGGGTGGCTTGCTGGGATGGCAAGCGCACTGAATACCCCAATTAGGAAATAACTCACCATGGAAGCGGTAGTCGCATATCGGGGTTGAAGTTATTTCAATTTACAATAGTATACGAGGAACGATCCCTAACAACTTGAGATGATAGGGTTTATCTGGTGCGAGAACGTCTATGCTTTGATGTGAGTTCCGACTGACTGGGGATCGCCAGAAAGTCTCTGTGGACTCATGTTGGGTATAGAGGAACTCGTATGCAGATTCATATCATTAACAAAGGATCCATTGACTCGACTTGATAGGTCGAGAAATTCTCCTATGGATTTCTGTGAGAAATTAATTCTGATGAAATCCTTGGCCAAGGTAACTGACGACTTTATGTAAGTAGCTCATAAAGAACAAGTCAGAGAGAATTTATTTCGAGATCAGAGAACATAAGGTCAAGACAAAAGATAAGGGAATCCGATGAAAGACCATACCCTTAAGTCTCGACTGGGAGATTGATCGATGGAGAGATTGTGTCGTATATGGAAATTGTAAATGATAAAAGGTTCACTGAATTAATTCACCAGTGATTGGGCTCCATGGGCTTGTGACTGGACATCGACCGTGGAGTGTGGGAGAATTCCCAAATTAGCAGGGGTGCTAATTTTGGAATGATTGATCGACAGAGTGTTCGATTAATTTAGAGTATTTATTGCTCGAGTTATTAAATAATATTTAATTACAACCCACGGCCAATTATGTGGTGAACCTACGGGGGCATACACAATAAACATGAAGCGAAAGCAAGGAAACAAGAACGAACAAGTCGACTGGGTCGACTGGGTCAAAATCGACTGGGTCGATTAAATGGTTGGGTCGACTGGTTCGACCCATGTGGAACGAAATTGGATCCAATTGGAATTGGATCAAGATTATAAATTAAATTGGAATTTAATTTATGAGTAAATTAATTAATTAGGATTTAATTAATTAATGGAATAATTAATTAATTGGACTTGAAGTTTAATTAATTAATTGGGAGATGATTTAATTAATTGGGCTATTTAATTGGGAGATTAAATAAAGTCCTGAAAGATTAATTAAAGTGGGCCATGAATTAATTAGAAGACTTAGTCTTCTAATTAAAAGGGCCATGGCCCATGTAGGAGAATTAGTATCCTAATCCTAGAAGGATTAGGGTATGGGAGATATCTATAAATAAGAGACTAGGTCTCATATCTCACACACAACTCTTCAAGCAAAATCAAGAAAAGCAAAAATTCTCTCTCCCTCTCCCTGTGATCGGCCGAACTGCTCTTCCACTTTGGAAGAATTTTTTGTCTTTGTTTTTCGTTTCAAAGTCGTTCTAAAACCTAGATATTAATATACCCTATGTTCTAGTCGATTAGGATATATTAATTTTCGTGATATTGTGGTGTATCAACTCGTAGAGGCGCAACACGTGGGGCGCTACCAAAAGGTGTGGGTCGATCAACCGGGGTCAGAATTCAGAGCTCATCTTGCTAGCCAAGGATTTGCAAGGAGACAGGTATAAACGAGAAAACTTATACTGTCGTTTAATTATATTCATATATATACAACCAGAGAATATCCTGGCAAGATTCTTTAAGAGGCCCTAGAAAATTTTTATATTCCGCTGTGCATAGGGCTGTTTTTCTTACCGAATCCCAACATCATACAAGTGAGATTGTTTTCTTTGAATTTAACTTATAGTTTTTCAGTTATTTGCTTCATTTGGTTCTTGTTAAAGTTATTCTTCCCCCCAAACTTAGGCAAAACTATCACTTAGACCCTTAGCACTTTAACCCTTGAATCTAGAGATCAGGTAGGCAAGAAATGATTTCTTAAGCTCTATTCTAACTATAATTCTCTAACGTCATCCTCAATTCTCGATTATGTATTCGTGCTTAAAATGTGCAGAAAAAAAGTCAAAAATACATAAAATTTTAAAAATTTTAGTCAAAGTCGACCTAGCATGCACAAAGTAAATGCGACCTCACCCCCAAACTTAAACTAAGCAGTGTCCCCACTGCGACTCAAAGAGGTAAAAAGAGGTCAACAGAACAAACAAACAAACAAACAAAAACGAAATACATCAAAGTAAAGGAGAATTGGAAAAATAATACGCCCCGAGAATTGTATGCGCCCATTGCTCGTGGCTCCATCTTGGTAATCAAAATCCCCGTTCCACTTTTGTTTCTTTGGATCCATAATATTCGAATCAACCAAACTCGAACAAAATCATTCAAACCCAATCATATGACCAGAACTCCGTCGAGTCGAATCTCTCCCAAATTGACTTTCAAACAATTACTCCCAGAGTGATACACATATGTAGCTAAAGTGACTCCGTCGGGATGTGCTGGATATGGCGTGATTGAGAGACGTAGATGGTGATGTAATGATGGTGGTGGAGAATGGTAATTATAAGGGTTTGAGGGTTTGAGTATTGTGTTTAGGTAGTAGGAAAAATAGGAGAAAGTGTTTGGAGAGGAAATGTGCTTGGTATTTTATGAACTTAGGGTTTGAGACTTTTGTTGGGGCGGAGTATTTTTGTGTTGGGGCGAAATGAGTTCTGAAAATTAGCTATAGATTCCAGAGGTAACTTTGCGTGGGTGGTACTATTTCTCCGCCCCAGCCAAGTGTGTTCTGAAAATCAGCTCCATAGTCAGGCCGATCAATATTCACTGGGGCGAAAAATTCTTTCCGCGGGGGCTGATCATGTTCTGTCCACTTCTTGCACTTTTTTTTATTTGAGGCCATGGCTTGAATCCATTTGAGCCATGGCCTGAAGCTGCTGGAAATTCCCACTTTTTTTTTTTTCAAGAAATTAGGCCATGGCTTGAATCCGTTTGAGCCATGGCCTGATGCTGCTGGAAAATTTTCCATTCGTGTTACCCTCCACCTTGATGCGTCATTCTCTTCGTCAGAGTTTTAATATTTTCCAGAACATCGATGTATCTGCACTAAAAACAAACACCAAATAAAAACTAAACACGCAACCAGACACAAAACACAAACAAAACGAAAAAATTGAAAGCTTGGGTTGCCTCCTAAGAAGCGCTTAGTTTGAAGTCCTTAGCTTGACTTTGATACTTCCCTTTTAAGGTGGCCAATAATCAAATAGGGTTCCATCCGGATCAAGCATAAGTCCGGGCCTTTTTGCTTTCTTTGTTGTCCCGATATTTGGTCTTTTCCTTGTAAGCTCAATTGGGACAAATTTGAACCTCGTATCGAATCGACAAGCTCTATCCCCAGGTTCAAATCTCTTGTTGTTGGGATTCGGTAAGATAAATAGCCCTAGGCACAGCGGAATTTAAAATTTTGTAGGACCTCTTACGGAATCTTACCAGGATACTACCCTAGGTGTATATATATGAATATTAAAACGACAAGGATAATTAGATCCAAATTATACCTGTCTCCTTGCAAATCCAAGTAGCTCAGCAAAGTTGCGTTTTCT
Organism: Penstemon eatonii; assembly: GCA_038501285.1. Taxonomy (NCBI): domain Eukaryota; kingdom Viridiplantae; phylum Streptophyta; class Magnoliopsida; order Lamiales; family Plantaginaceae; genus Penstemon; species Penstemon eatonii. Next base: position 33,403,680 of record CM076713.1, read on the forward strand.
CCCTCAGGTGTGTCGATCAAAAGTCCTGCTACTAGCGCCCCACGTGTTGCGCCTCTACGAGTTGATACACCACAATATCACGAAAATTAATATATCCTAATCGACTAGAACATAGGGTATATTAATATCTAGGATTTAAGAACGACTTTGGAATTAAAATCGAAAACGAAAAATTCTTCCTAAATGGAAGAGGGTTCGGCCGATCTAGTGTGTAGGGAGAGGGAGAGAGAATTTTCTTTGCTCAGTTTTTGCTCTTAGAGTTGTATATGAGATATGACATCAAGTCCCCTATTTATAGGTATCTCATTAACCTAGTCCTATTAGGATTAAGACTTTAATTCTCCTACATGGGCCATGGCCCACTTTAATTAGAAGACCAAGTCTTCCTAATTAATTCATGGCCCAGTTAATTAATTTGACCAGGCTTTATTTAATCTCCCAATTAAATAGCCCAATTAATTAACTACTCTCCCAATTAATTAAATTAGACTCTAAGTCCATTTAATTAATTATCCCTTTAATTAAATCCAACTTAATTAATTAACTCACAAATTGTCGACTCGGTTTTTCTCTTTTCCTCGCTTTCGCTTCATGTGTATTGTGTATGCCCCCGTATGTTCACCACATAATTGGCCGTGGGTTATAATTAAATATTATTTAATTATTCGAGTAACATATACTCTAAATCAATCGAACACTCTGTCGATTGATCATTCCAAAATTAGCACCCCTGCTAATTTGAGAATTCTCCCACACTCCACGGTCGATGTCCAGCCACAAGCCCATGGAGCCCAATCACTGGTGAATTAATTCAGTGAACCTTTTAACTCATTTACAATTTCCATATACGACATAATCTCTCCATCGATCAATCTCCCAGTCGAGACTTAAGGGTATGGTCTTTCATCGGTCCCCCTTTTATTTTTGTCTTGACCTTATGTATTCTGGTCTCAAAATAAATTCTCTTTGACTTAATCTTTATGAGCTACTTACATAAAGTCGTCAGATACCTTGGCCAAGGATTTTACCAGAATTAATTTCTCACAGAAATCCATAGGAGAATTTCCGAACCTATCAAGTCGGGTCAATGGATCCTTTGTTGATGATATGAATCTGCATACGAGTTCCTCCATATCCAACATGAGTTCACAGAGACCTTCTAGTGATCTCCAGTCAGTCGGAACTCATATCAAAGCATGAACGTTCTCGCACCAGATAAACCCTATCACCTCAAGTAGTTAGGGATCGTTCCTCGTATACTATTGCAAATTGGAATAACTTCAACTCCGATATGCGACTACCGCTTCCATGGTGAGTTATTTCCTAATCGGGGTATTCAGTGCGCTTGCCATCCCAGCAAGCCACCCACTTATGTGTATCGACTATCCCAGTCACGCTCGTGGACCCCAGCGTTCTCCAGTTCATCGGTGTATACACAACAGTGAGAGTCTAACCGAATCCAACGATGTCCTATCTTGATTGGATTCTACGACTCTTGAATATTTTCTAGATCACGGCCTTGGAGATCAGTCCACGGGTTGTCCCATAGCCCTGTGATCTAAGGACTTCTATTCTTATGCGTAGATAATTATTACATAAGATAAAGATGACCATTTAATAAAATGCATTTATTAATCAAAATTGAATAGTTCCTTATTTATTACAATAAATGCTAGCCATACAGCTGCCTTGCTGTGATCTAAGGACTTCTATTCTTATGCGTAGATAATTATTACATAAGATAAAGATGACCATTTAATAAAGTGCATTTATTAATCAAAATTGAATAGTTCCTTATTTATTACAATAAATGCTAGCCATACAGCTGCCTTGCAGGACACTATTTCTGTCAATCTCCCACTTGTCCTAAAGCCAGTCTTTTATTTTCTTAAGTCCCATCTTACGCAGATGTTTCTCAAATGCCTTTTGAGGCAGAGGCTCCGTTAGCGGGTCCGCGGTATTATCTTCTGAGTCGACACGTTCCATCTTAATGTCTCCTCTACCAATGATAACTTTTATCACGTGGTATCGTCTTTGTACATGTTTGGATTTCTAATGAGATCTCGGCTCCTTTGCTTGCGCTATTGCCCCATTATTATCACAGAAGATAGTATTGGGCTTAGCGATGCTAGGTATCACATCCAATTCCTGGATGAATTTCCTCATCCAAACACCTTCCTTTGCTGCATCACACGCGGCAATGTATTCTGCTTCGGTGGTTGAATCTGCGGTAGTGTCTTTCTTGGAGCTCTTCCAACTTACCTCACCACCATTGAGGCAGAACAGGTATCTAGATGTCGACTTGAAGTCATCTACATCACATTGGAAGCTCGAGTCTGTATAGCCTTCCAATTTCAATTCTCCCCCACCGTATACCAAGAACAATTCCTTAGTCCTTCTAAGGTACTTCAGAATTGCCTTTACGGCTATCCAGTACTGCTCACCTGGATCAGATTGGTAGCGACTTGTAATGCTTAAAGCGTACGCTACATCTGGTCTAGTACATAACATACCATACATTATGCTTCCTATTGCGGATGCATATGGCACTCGAGACATATTGCTTCTCTCTTCAGGCGTCTTTGGGGCCATAGACTTAGAGAGTGCAATTCCATGTCTCATTGGTAGCAATCCTCTTTTGGATTCTTCCATATTAAATCTCTTCAAGATTTTATCTATGTACTGGGATTGGGAGAGGCCCAACAGTCCTTTTGATCTATCTATGTAGATCCTTATACCTAGTACAAAGGATGCTTCTCCCAAATCCTTCATTGAGAATTGTGTAGATAACTATGCTTTAGTTTCGGACAATACTTTTACATTGTTTCCAATGAGAAGAATGTTGTCAACGTAAAGCACCAAAAATTCAACTGTACTCCCACGAATCTTCTTGTACACGCAAGATTCGAACACGTTCTTGATGAATCCAAAAGTTTGGATTGTTTCATCGAAACGGATGTTCCAACTTCGAGAAGCTTGCTTCAGTCCATAGATGGACCTCTGGAGTTTACACACCTGGTGTTCATCTCCTTTGGATGCATATCCTTTTGGTTTCTCCATGTAGATCTCCTTGTCAATGTCCCCATTGAGAAAGTCAGTCTTTACATCCATCTGCCATATCTCGTAGTTATACCACGCAGCTATGGCCAGCAAGATTCGAATGGATTTAGGCATTGCGACGGGCGAGAATGTCTCCTCAAAGTCGATTCCTGACCTTTGAGTGTATCCTTTTGCCACTAGTCGCGCCTTGTAGGTTATTACCTCTCCGTTCACTCCAAGCTTTCGCTTATAGATCCACTTGCAAGGAGTCACTCCCACTGGTGGATCTACCAAGGCCCAGACCTTGTTTGAGTGCATGGAGTCCAATTCGGATTCCAAGGCTTCGCGCCACTTTCCCGAGTCTATGTCTAGCATAGCCTCTTCGTAAGTCCTTGTGTCGGTTAGAGACTGTCCAGTCTCATGCAGCAGACCGTAGTACCTCTCGGGTTCTCTACGTTGTCTCTCTGACCTACGAAGTATCGGTGTACTTTCTGGTGCACTTTAATGCTCTTGTTCTCCCACTGCCTGTAGTGACGGGTCAGCTTGATCGACCTCTTCGGCCTTTTCAGCTTCTGTGACCTCATCTAGTTCTACGTTGTTTTCTTTCTTGTCCACCAAGAAATAATTCTCTAAGAAGTGTGCGTTCCTTGAGACAAACGTAGTTTGTCTTGTAGGATCGTGGAACTCGTATCCTATTGAGTTTTCCGGATACCCCACGAATTTGCACAAAGTGGATTTAGTTTCCAATTTATCTCCCACTAGCATTTTAACGTAAGCAGGAGATCCCCATATGCGCATGAATGCGTATGAGGGTGCCTTGCCAAACCATAATTCGTATGGTGTCTTTTCTACGGATTTAGAAGGTACCATGTTTAGTATCTTCGTTGCCGTGAGGAGGGCATGTCCCCAAAATGAAAGAGGAAGGTCAGTGGCACTCATCATGGATCGAACAATGTCCATCAATGTTCGATTCCTTCTCTCTGCAACTCCATTTAATTGAGGTGTTGCAGGAGGAGTCCACTGCGATAGTATTTCATGCTCTACAAGATAATTTAGAAATTTGTTACTAAGAAATTCTCCACCTCGGTCAGAACGAAGAGCCTTTATCGTATGACCAAGTTAATTCTCTACTTCCATCTTGAATTCTTTGAACCGCTCAAAGGCTTCAGACTTGTGTTTCAACAAGAACACATATCCATAACGACTATAGTCGTCAGTGAAAGTGATGAAGAAATCATAGCCACCTCGGGCGCTTTTTCTTAGTGGTCCACATACGTCAGTATGTATTAAGTCCAATGTTTGCTTGGCTCGCTTAGGGTTTCCCTTAAATGGAAACTTAGCCATTTTACCCTTTAGACATGGTTCACAAGTTGGCATTTCATCAATGCGATTGATTTCAATCGCCCCAGATGATGCTAACTTTTGAATCCTTGATTTAGATATATGTCAAAGTCTAGTGTGCCATAATTGGGCAGATATTTCATTATCAGGTTTCCTTTTGTTTTGTTGTACGTGCATAACTAACTTAGGTGGTTCAACGGTGTATAGTCCATCTTTCAATGTACCAGGGAAAAACAAATTATCATTCATGAATAATGAAAAGGAACCTTTATCAATTGTAAAATTAAAACATTCATTATCCAAAACAGGAATAGAAATAATGTTTTTCACTAAACCAGGTACATAAAGAACGTTCCTAAAGACTAAATTATTACCACCCAAATCTAACTCCACTTCGCCTATGGCCTCGGCAGCAGCTCTAGCTCCATTGCCAAATCTCAGGATCTAATCCCCTGGCCTAAGTGGCCTTGTTGCTCCCATTACCTGTAAATCATTACAAAGATGAGAACCACAAGCAGTGTCTAGCACCCATGATGCATAGTTAATTGATAAATTAACTTCAACAAGGAATATACCTTTCGAGCTCTCCAAGAACTCTTTGCAGTTTCTCTTCCAGTGTCCAGGTTTCTTGCAGTAGAAACATTTTTGTTCACCAGACGAAGCTTTACGCTTCTTTCCCTTCCCTATGGGCCCAGATGGTCCTTTGCCTTTGCTTGAAGAAGCATTTCCTTTCCCTTTCCCTTTCTTTGTCCTTTTGGACTTGGATTGGGTCGAGGTAGCAACCATCACTGGCTTCTCTCTTTTCATGGAAGCCTCGACAGTGGCGAGCATATTAGTCAACTCGTGAGGTTCAACATCCATCTTTTGTAGTTCACTACGAATTGCTCGAATGATCTTGGCAACGATTGGAAGATTATATCCTGGCAGTAGGTTTTGTCCATCTTTACGTCAAGATGACCAAGCTTTTCAATAAGCCCAATCATCTTGATGCAGTGAGATCGAACATCAGCACCTTCAGCCATCCTCGTTTGTTGCAAAGTCTTGGCAGTTTCATACCGCTCATATCTACTTTGCACCCCAAATAGACCATTCAGGTGCATGTAGATTTCAAAAGAAGACTTCATATGCTCGTGCTGCTTTTGAAGCTCATTCGACATGGATGCCAACATGAGACAACGTGACTGTTTGTCATCGTCGAGCCACATATCCACGACTTCTTTCTCAGTATCATCGGCATCCTTAGCAAGTTCGGGAGGGGACCCATCAAGGACAAAACCTCGCTTTTCAGAAGCGAGAATGATCTTAAGGTTCCTGACCCAGTCATGGAAGTTGGGTCCAGTTAATTTATTTTGTTCAAGTATGATGGAAATCGGATTCTTAGACATTATATCTACAAAATGACGATAGAAGAAATAAATACGCGAAAGATTAATTTAAAATGCACAATTTACAAACATGGGTTTTATTTGTAAATTACTCCCACTATTTTAATCAAAATCTTATTTCCCCACATAAGTTTCGGGATTTTAAAATATCCTAGCGGGCTTAAGGCCCAAATGTAATCTCCTAGTACCCACGACTCGTTGGCCATACTATTTGGTTCACTTGGTGGTCGACTATGTCGTCGGTTAACAATCGCAGCTAACCCTTAAGTTCATTTAGCCTCGTTTTTCGATATGGACCCACGACTCGTGAGACATCCATACTTACTAGCGTTAAATCATGTCCAATACTCGTGGAGAGAAATAGTTCAATCCTAGACGCCCGCCGACTCGTGAGACAGTGCCTAAAACCTTGCTATCCCCTCCCTTGGCACTAAACTCGTTCATCGAGGCAATAGACATATCATCTTCCTATAGCTCGATCCACGACTCGTGAGACATCGAGATATATTCGTACAATATGCCTAAGACCTAGTAATTGGATAGGCTTGGACCCTAGACACTATCCATATGCGCCCATTATTCAATTTAATATTCTAATTGAATTTCAGGTTCAATTGGAGGTTTTAAATTTTCTTGTGCGATGTCTCATCAGATTATGCTTTATCTTGTTTACGTGATCTATTCTAAGCATGCAAGACATACATCAAAGAATATAAGTAAACAACCATCACCTAGCAGGATATGATTGATCGATTGCCCATCCTATGCGATCCATCACGAGCCATGTGATGAATCAATTGGTCAGTCTAGGGTCGAAATTAAATGTCCTAACTATTACAATTTTTAAACCCATACATCATGGACCTTCTTGTAATATCCAGCTTGATTGGGCCTCCATGTCCTCCAAGGTAATGGGCTTCCATGTAGATCTCCAAGTCTTCATGAGGTTTTCTCGGCTCCAAGCCTAATCTAAGCCTAGCTTACAAATTTAAATGGTCCTATTCTATTACATTTGTTTGCACAAGCAAGGGCACCAATCAGGCCCATTTAATTACAACCCATAAAATAAATAAACCAAAAACTACACAGGGTTTAAGGGCAAAATCGACCAATCCACATATTCACTCAAGAACATGCATAAATTCACATAAGGGCATAAATGTAAATTTATCGGCTCCTTTAATATTAATTCACCAAATTTATCCAAGTTAATTAATTTTGAATTAACAATTAATCTCTAAGATTAATTAACTCTTAGTTGAGTTCTAAGTAATCTACAATTCTTACCTTAATTAAATTGGTTAATTAAGGTAGACCAAATCTGTAAGGTTCCTACCTTATCCAAAACTCTAAGTTTTCCAATATTCCTAAATCTCCAAGATTCTCAAGATAATCCTATTTTGATTAGATTAGTTTAATTAAGGTAGTGTTTAAATCTAACAAGATAACTACCTTATCCAAAAACTCCAAGTTTCCTAATCTTCCAAAATTCTAAGATTTTCAGAATTTCCAAAATAGGCAGAATTAGAGTCCAACCATAATTAACCAGTCGAGGCCAATCGGAGGCTGCCACTTGGACAACACACGCGCGGCCACGAAGTCTGCCCTTGGCTGCTCGCGGCAGCCGCTGCTGCGCGTGGCAGCGTGTGGCAGCATGCGGCTGCACGTACCAGCACGCGGCTGGCAGCCCGCAGGCTGCTGCCGTGTGCTGCACGCGCGGCCAGCGTGCTGTTCGCACGCTGCCGTGGGCAGCAGCTCGCGGTGGTCGCCCAGCCGCAGTGCGCTGCCGCGCACCACCGCGGTTGGATCCAATAAAAAAATAATTTTTTTTGTTCGATTACTCATGAATTAATTAAGCAGATCTAGTCAATTAAATCACAATCCAAAATAAAAACTAACATGATAAAAAATTTCGAATCAAAATTATTCATTAACTCCAAGTTAAACTATAAAATCCTAAAACATGCAAAGTTAAAGAACTAGCCACATAAATCAAACATATGATTTAATTCACAAAATTTTGTAAATTCATATATATACAAAGCCTAGAGTTGGCTCTGATACCACTGTTGGGATTCGGTAAGATAAACAGCCCTAGGCACAACGAAATTTAAAATTTTATAGGACCTCTTACGGAATCTTGCCAGGATACTACCCTAGGTGTATATATATGAATATTAAAACGACAAGGATAATTAGATCCAAATTATACTTGTCTCCTTGCAAATCCAAGTAGCTCAGCAAAGTTGCGTTTTCTCCCTCAGGTGTGTCGATCCAAAGTCCTGCTACTAGCGCCCCACGTGTTGCGCCTCTACGAGTTGATACACCACAGTATCACGAAAATTAATATATCCTAATCGACTAGAACATAGGGTATATTAATATCTAGGATTTAAGAACAACTTTGGAACTAAAATTGAAAACGAAAAATTCTTCCTAAATGGAAGAGGGTTCGGCCGATCTAGTGTGTAGGGAAAGGGAGAGATAATTTTATTTGCTCAGTTTTTGCTCTTAGAGTTGTATATGAGATATGACATCAAGTCCCCTATTTATAGGTATCTCATTAACCTATTCCTATTAGGATTAGGACTTTAATTCTCCTACATGAGCCATGTCCCACTTTAATTAGAAGACCAAGTGTTCCTAATTAATTCATGGCCCAGTTAATTAATTTGACTAGCCTTTATTTAATCTCCCCAATTAAATAGCCCAATTAATTAACTACTCTCCCAAATAATTAAATTAGACTCTAAGTCCATTTAATTAAATCCAACTTAATTAATTAACTCACAAATTAAATTTCAGTTTAATTTGTGATCTTGATCCAATTCTGTTGGTCCCAAGTGGTCAGATGAGGTCTAGCGGGGGGGGGGGGGGGGTGAATAGACATCTGAAATTTTTTAATCAAATTTTAACTTCAAAACTGTTACTCAAACGTAAACAGACTAAGCTGTTACAGAACAGTAAGTTTACAAGGCTGATCGCGAACAAATCTTTGAACAACTTTGTTGACCACTAATATGATTGTTACTTAGCTGATTTTGATGAAAATCAGTTTTAATACCAGAATACTTGCAGCGGATTTTTAAAGTGTTTTTCACAAGTAAACTTAGTAGTTTGAAAGTTTTATCCCCAATTTTAATAAACTTCTTTTTAACAACTTTTCAAACAGTTACAAAAGTGTTTTATGCAATTTTAGAGATGTGCAAGAAAACTTATGCAAAAATCGAACACCAGAATTTTTATAGTGGTTATATGGATTTAAATCCTTTAGTCCACTCTTCCAAGTCACACAGATCTTGGGTTATACTATAATCACAAAGTTTACAGTATATTCTGCTTGTGTCGAACAACAAATGAAACGACCACAAGTTCGCAGCAGGAAATCACAAAGAAACTCCTACTCTCCGAAGTAATATCACTCACAAAGATGGATATCTACTCCTCACAACACTCTCTTTTACAGATTCACTCAGAAAATGTATATTCTTTTAAAATTCAACGGCTTCTGTCAACAAATGACTTCAGCAGACGAGTGAGCTGTTCTTGAGCTTTGAGACTTAGAAAAAATTTGCTTCGAATTCAATCTCTCAGATGTTGTGTTATTTTTCTCTTCGTCTCTCTTAGCTATTTATAGTCACTCTTTGAATTATGTCCGTTGAAGTGAGACAAAATTCAAATCTCTTGATTTTTGGTCCTTAATTTCCGCGAACGGCTCTCTGCATAGTGACAGTACTGCAGACTGTACTTTCTGTCAGGTAGCATTAAATGCACCGAGCTGATACGAGTTATTTCTTCAATCATTTGCCATTAATAACCTCAGACTTCAGCATTTATTACTTTAGTGGCATTTATTATCGTTGGGACGACTTCTTGATCTTTCCTCTTGGCTGATGAGAGTACAAGTCTGATGATGAACAGAGCTGATCTCAAACTTGAACAAATCTGATTTGAGTCGGCTGATTTCCATCAGTCTGATTTCTTCTCTTCAGCAGATCAGTAGTCTTCTGGACCTTGAATATTTGACCCGTCTGATATGTCTTCTTACTTGGTCAAAATTCTTCTAAGGGATTATAACTAAGTTATCTTTACTTAGCTGATATAAAGTTTTGGAAATCATCAAAACCTCCCTTAACTAATTCAAATTCAGTGCTCTCCATCTTCATCTTTATCCAACAATTTCCCCCTTTTTGATGATGACAAAACTTCAGCTTGGTACTTGTTTACCTATACTAAAGTTTTGATCCTCAAAATTTTCTGAGATAGAAAAAGTATGTTGGAAACAGAACTTGAACTTTTATTGATGATATGAAATTCATTACAAGTACAATTCTGTTCAGATAAGATGTCTGACAGAAAATAAAGAAAACTGATTAAAAAGATTTATCTATTCTAATCATCAGCTTCTTCACTTCCTTCAACTTCCTCATAATATTCATATGAGGATTCTTCATCTTCATCTTCTTCTTCACCTTCTTCATCATCATCATCATCTAATATCAGATTAGATTTAGCAGCTTCCATCTTTTCTTTGATTTCTTGTTCTCTTTGAAGCTCTTCCATCTTTCTCTTTGTTTTCTCATCATTTTTGTACTTGGTGTATGGCTCTGTTTGTTCTTCAGCAGATTCCTTGGATGCAACCATTTCTTCATCAGTCTTGGCTTTTTCCTTAGGTTCTTCTTCAGACTTCTCTTTGCCATCAGCCGTTCCAACTACATCAGACTCCTTGGTTTTAGCAGCAGCATCAGATTCCTTGGTTTCAGCAGCAGCAGCTTCCTTAGCTTTTTCTTCAACTACTTGACTGTTGTCAGCAGCAGCTTCAAGAGTTGGCTCTTCCCTTTTCTCTTCCCCCTTTTTGTCATCATCAGGGTTGATAGGAGGGTTGAGTGCAAAAGGCTGAATCTTCAGAGCAGCTGTTACGCTCCAAATACGAGTGCGTAGTACACGCAAGTATACGTTCGTTACAAGTAATAAAGTGATAAAGAGTGTCGAACCCACGAGGAATTGTTCAATTAATTACCGACAAACGTCTTGTTACTTCGACTTAGATTTGTAAGAAGATTAAGGTAAAGTGGTGGTGGTGTGATATTTAAAGCTAAGGTAAGGTGATTATTAAACTAACACTTGACTTAACAATATGTAAAGGATTCTAGGATTTTACGTCACCTAGTTCGATTCAAGACAAACGAGTCAACAATTGGCAACCATACTCATGTTTGTTGTTCAAGATTTCGTAAATTATTCATACGTATCTTTCGATAGCGTACGAACCTACCAAAGTAGACTAATCCAATTTATGTCTAAAAGGATTAAGCCTAAGTGATGCATTAACTCCAAACCTTGTTAGAACATGAAATGACCTAGGTATATTTCTATCCTAAAATCAAATCACAACCTAGTTTTTCAATCTAATCTTTAATCCACTATGTCTAGCAATTAAAGATCAATCCATTTCATTTTATGGTTAGCTAATCCATAAGTTGACAAAAGCTCAAACTAGATTAACAAACACTTGTATATAAGCATAGCAACAATCATTAACTCATCATTTAATCAAGAATCAAGAACCAAACATAGGGTCAAAGACACCTTAGAATAAAGGAGATTAGCTACTCATATTAATCAACACCATATTCATTACATTAAACAAAGTCATAAATGTAAATGAACAAAGTAAGAAAGATAGAGTAAGCTTAGGTGATGAAGTCAATATCAACTTCTTCTTCAAGCCCTTGTTGTTCTTTGGGGAGTCCAAGTGAAGTTCTTCTTTCAAAAGTGCCAAAACAAAGCTTTTCTTCCTTTGGAGGCAAGATGTAAAGTGAAGTGATCAAGTTGTGAATGATTTCCTCCAAACCTTCTAACCTAGCAAACTACCAACTTTCCATGCCTAAGTTACCCTCCAAAACAAGGCAACTAAGGCCAAAAAGTCCCCAAAAGAAGTTGGAATTACAAGTGGGAGGGAAAAGGAAAAAGGACATAAAACACCTTCAAAACACGCAGCTTTTCTGGCAGCAGGTCTCGCGGCCGCGAGCTCAGGCAGTAAGCTCCCTGCAGATTTTCTGCTCCGCCACACTTTCTTCTGAGCAGCATATCTTTTGATTCCGAACTCCGAATCCGGATCCGTAAAGTCCGTAGCGTAGCTAACTCACTCATCTATGACATATCCAAAATTCAGCTCATTTGGATCATCCATGAAATATTTATGCATGTTCTAGTGAGCAGCTATCTACGTTCTTGTACGATTTACTTCGGGTTCTATTTCCTTTGAAGCTCAAGCTTGACTCGCGGGGTTGGTAGAGCGACTCGTATCATTGATACGCAACTCCGAATCTCTCTATGATGTTAATACCTACAAACCACGGAGAAAACGATCAATACGAGAACAAAAACACAAAAGACGAACAAAGGCCAAACAAAGGGGCCAAAAGCACAAAAGAAACGAAAACACGAGAAGACACACAAAAACTCGAATCAAAACAAGATGTTTTGGGCTTAAAGAGATAGGTAATAACGATATATTCACGGCGTTATCAACACCCCCAAACTTAAACACTTGCTCGTCCTCGAGCAAATAAAACAGAACAAGAACAAAACAAACATACTTAAGATCGAAATGCTAAAACTTAACACTTTCAAATTATTCTTTAAACAAGCTCCACGTGTGTGTGTGATGGCTTCGGCTAGATTCTATCTTAGGTGAATAATTTCCGATAGGTCAAAATCATCGGTTCTATTTTCATGGACTTCTAATGTTTAACAAAGAATCTCTCCTTACCGTAGATTACAAACTTAATGCTCAAATTACTTCACGGGACTAAGTTATAGGTAATTTAAGAGTGTTTTCCCTATTCTTGAATTAATTGACGATTTTAGCTCCTAACTCTTTTCTCACCACACTTGTTTTTACAATGAAACAAGGCACTTAGTGCTTTACAAGAATATTACAGTACGATATTAGCACTAATGGCAAACTTGATGCAATTTTGCTTTTGTGGGCTACTGGCACCACACTCTTTACTTCTATTACAACTTTTGCACTAAAACAATGAGATAGAACAATTACCAAAAATGATCAATGAGTATTATCAATTGAAGGCTTAGCCTTTCTTTTCTCTCATAGAAGTGCGTACATTTTAGCAACTTCTCTACTCATTTCTTTTAAGAGCTAGGTGTTCAAAGGTTTTTCATTCTCGAAAAGGGTTCACTCCCCCAAACTTAGGCCATTTTGTTCCTTTTACACTTTGTTTTCAAGCTAAGGATTGGAGAGAAACTAAGTTACGCAAGAGGAGTCCTAGATCCTATTATCGCTAAAGTTCGTTATCCACTTTAAATATTACCTAACCTTAGCCGATGTGCTTTGAACTTTGTAGAGCATGTTCAAATAATAATAAGAATTTGAAAAATTTTGGCGGGTCGACCTAGCATGCAACAAGCGCGACCTTACTCCCCCAAACTTAAAATGCACAATGTCCCCATTGTGTGAATTGAGAATGATGGAATACGGTACGACACGACAAAAACAAGAACACAACAAAAACACAAGCAAAACAAAACAAAACAAAACAAAACGATAAATGAGCGAGCACGGCTCTAATTAAGTCCAACGAGCAAACATTATACATTTAAACACGTAAACATGCCAATATCTCACAAGATTTAGTAACAAAACCAATACAAGACGAGAATATAATTAAAACATTGTAAGCTCAATTCAAACCGACGGGACTGCGTAAATTTAAATACAACGTCCCTTTATGTATGCATCCCGCAGTTGCTCCCGTCTTTAGTGGTTTCGTGCGTTGAGGGCACGCTCCATTGCTTTCCCGCACTCTTTCCAATTATGTCAAATACGCAAAATTCCCCCAAACTTACGTTGCAACTACCCAATATCAACAAATCAATACCCCGGCAACTTACAATCGAAAACTAGCAAAATTGGCAAAAGTATTCTAAGAAGCAATTCATCGAACAATTAGAGTGCACTTCCCAATTCACTAATTATCTTCAAAGTTTATAATAGCTTCCACACAAAAAATTTCAATACCAAATCAACTCAACACCAATACACCAATACCAATTAAGTCAAGCCACACTTACCTCTTGATCGGAATCGGAGAATTGCAATTTTCGAACCCTATAGTGTTGAATTCGGATTTGGTGTAGTGTAAGTGGGGGAATTTAGATTTTTGATTGATTAAGGGAGTGATTGTGTGAGTAATTGGTTGATTGAGTGAGATATTAGATGAATTAATAGTGTTTGAGAGGAATGGTGTGAGAGTCGATTGAGAGAGAGAGGTAAGGTGGATGTTGTGTTTGAAAGTTGAGAATGTGAGGGAGTATATGTCTTTGCCCCCCTTTTTTTTTTTTTCGAATTTTTTTTTTCTTTTAAACGTCTCGCGGCCGCGAGGTTGAACCTTGCGGCCGCGAGAACTGGGCAGAAACTTTTCTGCCCAGACCTCGCGGCGGCGAGCTGGAAGCTCGCGGCCGCGAGGGTTGGGCAGAAAGTTTCTGCCAAATCCTCGCGGCGGCGAGCTTGAAGCTCGCGGCCGCGAGGGTTGGGTAGAAAAATTTCCCCTTCCACTCGATCAATTAATTCAACATAATCTCACCTTACGCCTTTCGCAATCCATGGTTCGTTTAGCTTGACCTCGCTCGATTGTGCTTGTCAATCTTCGATCTTTCACGCGCGCTCATTTACCTACAACACAAGACACGAAAACGAAAACGAAAGCAAAAACAAAAACAACACAAAACACAAAACACAAACACAAACACAAACACACAACAACAAAGAAAAAAAAAACAATAGGCTCGGGTTGCCTCCCGAGAAGCGCTTGTTTAAAGTCGGTAGCTCGACTTTAAACTTTTCTTTTCTTTTAGGGTGGCCAATAATCGAATAGGATCCCATCGGGATCAAGTATGAGCCCCGGCCTCCTCGCTTTTAAATTCGTCCCACGCTTTAGTTTTTCCATTGTACGGTCTTTGGGGACGGATTTGAACCTCATATCAAATCGAAAACTTTTATCTCCCGGTTCAAATCTCTTGTAATCTTTACCCATAATTATCCATGTTGCTTTGCTCGGGTGGATCCACTTGTCTTCTTCGGGAATAACCAAGTCCACATAAGAATATTTGATGACCTTTTGATCAAACCCTTCATCCATGATGAACTTATCGTCCTTTGCAAGCTCTGTCCTTCCACCTTGTTCTTCCTCTCTAGTAGGAAGCTCATTTGTTTCTAACATTTCACTCGGTTCATTAAAGCTTTCATTAGGAGCAACTGATTCAATTGTACTCGGCAAAGCTCCAGGGGGTCTTATGAATAAAGCTTGCGAGATTTGCTCCATTTGTGTTTGAAGATTCCTTAATGCCCCCGAGTCTTCTTGCAATTGTTTGGAGTCTTCTTGCAACTGTTTGGAAACCTCTTCCAACTGTTTGGAAACATCTTCCAACTTAGAATCGTTGGCAACCATATATTTGGTGGTGTGCTCCATGAACTTAGTGAATGCTTCTTCCAAAGATGATTGTGCCTCTACCGGAGGTTGAGAATATTCATGATAGCTCGGTTGGATGAATGGGGTAGTCATCATCATATCAGGGTGTGGTCCACCTCCCCACTCATTGTACCTTGGATAATACGGGCCATCTCCCTTTTCGATATTGTAGCCATTGTAAGTGGGACTAGGCTCATAATGATTACCCATGTATGAATTCTCATATTGAAAATGAGTTGGACTCATTGGGCAACCGGCGATTGTGCTCTCCCCCATGCAATGCATACAATAACAAATTGATCGTCCCTCGATTGACCTTGGATAGCAATCATTGTAGGCCATCGTACCTAGGAAGACAAAGATCACAACGTAAATAACAAATCCAAGCTAAAGATATACAAGAATAAAAATTGGCAAATAATCGTTACAACTCCCCGGCAACGGCGCCAAAAACTTGTTACGCTCCAAATACGAGTGCATAGTACACGCAAGTATACGGTCGTTACAAGTAATAAAGTGATAAGGAGTGTCGAACCCACGAGGAATTGTTCAATTAATTACCGACAAACGTCTTGTTACTTCGACTTAGATTTGTAAGAAGATTAAGGTAAAGTGGTGGTGGTGTGATATTTAAAGCTAAGGTAAGGTGATTATTAAACTAACACTTGACTTAACAATATGTAAAGGATTCTAGGATTTTACGTCACCTAGTTCGATTCAAGACAAACGAGTCAACAATTGGCAACCATACTCATATTTGTTGTTCAAGATTTCGTAAATTATTCATACGTATCTTTCGATAGCGTACGAACCTACCAAAGTAGACTAATCCAATTTATGTCTAAAAGGATTAAGCCTAAGTGATGCATTAACTCCAAACCTTGTTAGAACATGAAATGACCTAGGTATATTTCTATCCTAAAATCAAATCACAACCTAGTTTTTCAATCTAATCTTTAATCCACTATGTCTAGCAATTAAAGATCAATCCATTTCATTTTATGGTTAGCTAATCCATAAGTTGACAAAAGCTCAAACTAGATTAACAAACACTTGTATATAAGCATAGCAACAATCATTAACTCATCATTTAATCAAGAATCAAGAACCAAACATAGGGTCAATGAAACCTTAGAATAAAGGAGATTAGCTACTCATATTAATCAACACCATATTCATTACATTAAACAAAGTCATAAATGTAAATGAACAAAGTAAGAAAGATAGAGTAAGCTTAGGTGATGAAGTCAATATCAACTTCTTCTTCAAGCCCTTGTTGTTCTTTGGGGAGTCCAAGTGAAGTTCTTCTTTCAAAAGTGCCAAAACAAAGCTTTTCTTCCTTTGGAGGCAAGATGTAAAGTGAAGTGATCAAGTTGTGAACGATTTCCTCCAAACCTTCTAACCTAGCAAACTACCAACTTTCCATGCCTAAGTTACCCTCCAAAACAAGGCAACTAAGGCCAAAAAGTCCCCAAAAGAAGTTGGAATTACAAGTGGGAGGGAAAAGGCAAAAGTACATAAAACACCTTCAAAACACGCAGCTTTTCTGGCAGCAGGTCTCGCGGCCGCGAGCTCAGGCAGTAAGCTCCCTGCAGATTTTCTGCTCCGCCACACTTTCTTCTGAGCAGTATATCTTTTGATTCCGAACTCCGAATCCGGATCCGTAAAGTCCGTAGCGTAGATAACTCACTCATCTATGACATATCCAAAATTCAGCTCATTTGGATCATCCATGAAATATTTATGCATGTTCTAGTGAGCAGCTATCTACGTTCTTGTACGATTTACTTCGGGTTCTATTTCCTTTGAAGCTCAAGCTTGACTCGCGGGGTTGGTAGAGCGACTCGTATCATTGATACGCAACTCCGAATCTCTCTATGATGTTAATACCTACAAACCACGGAGAAAACGATCAATACGAGAACAAAAACACAAAAGACGAACAAATGCCAAACAAAGGGGCCAAAAGCACAAAAGAAACGAAAACACGAGAAGACACACAAAAACTCGAATCAAAACAAGATGTTTTGGGCTTAAAGAGATAGGTAATAACGACATATTCACGGCGTTATCAGCAGCACACAAGGCTTTGATGTTCTGATTCACCAAATCATGGCTGGCAGTGAGATGATTGAGAGAGGTGGTGATGATATCATTCTGATCATTCAAACAATCAACGTTGAGTTGCATAGTGGCAAGTTCTTCATGAATAACATCTCCAGCTATGTGGATATCTTTCAATAATGCCATGTTTGCAGCTTTTTCTTCTTCGCTGACTTTGATGAAGGTTTCTGTTAGATGAGCAATGTTGTTTTCACCTCTTTTCAGAGCAGTATGATGGTGATCCACATCTGCCTTAACATCTTCAACGTTTCTATTTAAGTCCAGCACACTTTTCTTCAAAGTGCTGTCATCAGGCAGTGGGAAGTTGTCAACAACATCCTGTATTGGTCTTGCAGTAGCTTTCTGCATTTGCTCAAGTTGCAGCCTGTTGGATTCTTCCAAGGCTTGCTGCATTTTCTCCAGCTGTATTTTGTTCCTTTCTTCCATCTCTTTTAAGTTGTTCTCCAACAACATTTGGAAGGCTTCCATCAGTGATGAGTGCATATCAACTGATGAAGCAGAAGGATCAACAGTCTGGTCATCTTCAGTTTCCTGGTGGACAGCTGCATCTTGTAATTCAGTCTCTTTATCAGCAGTTGACTCCTTAGCTTTCCACTCAATTGCTAAGGGTTCTTTAGTAGTATCAGGCTGATCAGTGACATCTTCAAAGATTTTATCAATGATCTTGCCATCATCAGTGAAGACTGTTGTCTGACGAATCTGTCTTACAACAGGTAGACGAATGGGAGCTGGCTTCTTCACTTTAGGCGCTTCATGATAATCTTTCAGTTCTTTGCCAAACGTGATTTGTTGAATGCCAGGCATGGAAGGCATATCACTTGGCGAGCCTTGCTCATATCTTGACCTTTCAGCCCAAGTCTCCAGGGCTTTCAGAACAGCAATTTGCACAACTCTTCTTGTTGGTTCATCATTCTTTCGTTTCTTAACTGGCAAAGAGTTAGAGATAATCCTTGCTTCTTCAGCAACAAACTCTTGTGCATACTTGTGCATCCTATCTCTAACAAAATCTGGATCCAACGCCTTTGTGATGGAAGACGTTTGCAGCCAATTCAGAACCCACTTTTCTTCATCAGCAAACTCTCCCCAGCTTTGGATCTCTTCAACAGATTTGTTCACTCTATATTCTCTCCATTTGATGTATCTTTTCTTCTCATGAGTGAACAAGGTCTTCAGCATCAGCTTCTTGTCAAAGTAAGCTAGTGCCTTCTCAAATCTGTTGAAAACAAAAGAGTCTGAGTTAATAATTTCGAAAGCTCTTCTTACATCTAACTTCTTCTTTGGTTGAACCCTGCCAGCAGGCATCTTCTTCTTGGCCTGTAAAGATTCACCAATCTTTACACCTCCAGCAATTTCAGGGCCATGAGCATCCTTTTTTGCTGAGCTCAATGACAACATCTAACTTAGCATCTTCAGCAGCTTTCCGTTCTGCCTCAGACATCTTTCTTCTCAGTTCTTCCTTTTCAGCTTCATTCTTACTGAGCTCAAGAACTTTTTGTTCTTCTTGGTCATCTCTTTTTATCTGGTCTGCTTCTTCCCTTTTTTTCTTGTCAGCAGCAGAGATCTTCTTCTTTTTGAGGATGATCTTTCTTTTCCCTTTGCTTTTATCAGCAGGCGCATGTTCAGAAACAGGTCCAGCAGATGCAAGTGGTGCAGCTGCTATTGAATTGATGATCTGCACTTCAGGATCATCAAGGGGTTGAGCAACCCCAGCTGTTGGTGCTGTTGAAGTAGCCTTTTATTCAACAAATTTCTCATCAGCAGACTTCTCTTCAACACCAGCAGGCCTCTCTGCTGATTGAGGACTTTCTCTTACCAAGTTTGATAACTCGGTGGGGGAATCAATAAAGATCATTTTCTTCCTTATTGTTTTCCTTGCTTTTCCTTGAACAGGCTTGGAAGCAGCTGTATCTCGAAGTTGACTTCGCGTCCTACGAGCAACATTTGCTTCAGGTTCAGCAGAAACGGTTCTTGAAGGTGAACCAGGAGACATATTCTCTATCTCATTCGTTGTCTGATTTATGATATCATCAGCAACGATCTTCTCAGCCGGCTCTTCTGTTCTGGCTTCAACAGCTGGCTGGGCTGTTTGAACAGAAGCCTTAGTCTTTTTCTTCGGAGCCTCTTCCTTGGGCTCATCAGCCTTCTTCTTTTTCTCAACAGCAGGCTGAGCTGTTTTCTTCTGCTTTTTGGCAGGAACCTTTTCCATAGGTTCCTCCTCTTCTTCTTCAATTTTTCTCTTCATAATAGGCACATATATGGCCATTGCCTTGGCGTTGTGGATTTCTTTTCCATTCGTCATTCCACCGCCCATATTTGATAACTCAGGGTAATCCTGTGGTTAGTCGGCTTTCCCTTCTTCTCGTGGAAATGAGCAAAGATGTACCAGACAACAACTGACCAATTTACCTCTAAGCCATAGTAAATTGCCAGCATGATACAATACCTTTTCATGGTTACTACATCCAGAGAGAATGTACAGTTCTCTATCCGCTTAGAGACCATATCAGCCATGCGCTGATACTCGTCCTTTAGCTGTTTCTTCTTGATGTTCCCTGTCAACATTTCTCCTTCTTTGACACAGATTGCCCAGAAGTCTTGAAGCTTTTCCTCCACCAAAGTAACTACATCATGTCTTTCTTGATTTGATAAACCGAATTTCTCGTGCAACAGAGCAGGAGTAATGGTGATGGCCTTTCCTCCAATAGTTACTGTGATTTCCAGTTTGTCAAAGTCAACCGCAGCAGTTTTGTAGTACTCCAAGACTTGATCTGTCCAGATTATGTCTGCGTGATATTCCATGAAGTTTACCAGTGATGCAACTGATAACGCCGTGAAAACGTCGTTATTGCGTGCCTTCTTAAGCCCAAAACATCTTGTTTTAATCCGAGTTTTGCTTGCTTTTGCGTGTTTGCGTGGTTTTTCCTTCTTTGGCCCCTTCGTTTGGCCTTTGTTTGTTTTTCGTGTTTTTGGTCTCGTTTTGATCGTTTTCTCCGTGGTTTGTAGGTATTGACATCTTAGAGTGATTCGGAGTTGCGTATCATTGTTGCGAGTCGCTCTACCCACCCCGCGAGTCAAGCTTGAGCTTCAAAGAAAATAAAATCCGAAGAAAATTGTACAAGATTGTAGATAGCTGTTCACTAAAGCATGCACAACTTTATCAAGGATGATCCAAATGAGCTAAATTTTGGATATGTCATAGATGAGTGAGTTAGCTACGCTACGGACTTTACGGATCTGCATTCGGAGTTCGGAATCAAAAGATATGCTACTCGGAAGGAAGTACGGCAGAGCTGGAAACTCACTGCCAGACATACACCGCGGTGTGTGAAACTTACACCGTGGTGTAAGGCCTGTCACACCGCGGTGTATGATAAATACACCACGGTGTACCCCTGCTACCAGCAGATATTTATCTACGGGAAGCAGGGGCCTTTTTGTACACTTTCCCCCTTGTCCCCAAATGTAATTCTAGCTTGTTAGGGGTCATTTTGGTCTTGGTTGCCTTGCTTTTGAGGGTAACTTAGGCATGGAAAGCTTGTTGTTTCTCTAGGTTAGATATTAGGAGGTGAAATTCATGACAACTCCTAGACTTCATTTTTCATCTTGCCTCCCTTTGGAAAAAGTTTTGGCTTGCACTTTTGAATGAAGAACAACAAAGGCTTGAAGGAGAAGTTGACATAGATTTCATCACCTAAGCTTACTCTATCTTTCTTACTTTGTTCATTTACACTTATGACTTTGTTTAATGTAATGAATGTTTTTTTGATGAATATGAGTAGCTAATCTCCTTTCTTCTAGGTTTTTATTGATCCTATGTTTAGTTCTTGATTAAATGATGCTATGATAATTGTTATGATGCTTACATGTGTTTGTTTATCCGATTTCGTGCTTATTGTTCGTCTTAAGGTTTGATCAACCTTGAGGTGAAAGTTATTGATTCTTGATTGCTAGAAATAGTGATTTTGAGGATTTGATTATGAAGTTGGATTGTGATTCGATTCTAGGATAGACATATACCTAAGTCGTTTCATATTCGTTTAAGGTTTGAGTTTAATGCAATCGATTAGATTTTAGTCCATTTAGGAATAAATTGGATTAGTTTAATTTGATAGGTTTGTATGCTATCGGAAGATACATACGAACGTCTTGGAATCCTTGAATAGCAAACACGAGCATTAGTAATCATTTATCGAGTCATTTATCTTGAATTGAACTAGGTGACGTAAAATCCTAGGAGCCTTTATCTTATTAACAAGTTAATTATTTAGATTTATCTTAATCACTTCGTTAGTTGTTTAAACAAACCACAATCTCACTACTATCATTCACACAAGTTCGAGTAAGGTATTAGAATAGATTTCGGTAATTATACGTTTGATTCCTCGTGGGTTCGACACCCCTTATCATTTTATTACTTGAAAGCGACCGTATACTTGTGCGTTTACGTAATCGTATTTGGAGCGTAACAGCAGCCTTAAATTTTTCCAGTAATTGCTTCATCACATTGGTACTTGACTGGTAGTATGCATCATAGATCAGATACATTCCTTCGGCCTTAGCTTCTTGAGCAGAACCCATTTTGATTATGTGGAAAGTTAGTGAAACAGAGAGAATTTCGCAGAAAATAGTAGGAAGATTTCTTGCAAATGCTCTTGAAAGTGTTTGAGTGCGTAAAGAGTTACAAGTCTGATCAGATCTGGATTTAGAGAGTTAGGGTTTCTCGGTTTCCGTGATACACGCTAACCGTTAGGTACGTTTGTGTCAGTTCTGATCGTGTGGGCGTCAGTTACGTAATTCAAAATTCAAAAAGCATTAAATGACAGGCGGAAATGCGAACCGCCTTAGTATACTTGTAAAAGCGTATTTTTAATAAAACATTTTTAAACAGTAAACTTTTACACAGCTGATCAGACGAGTAAACTAAAGTACTTATCTGATGGGACTACCGTCCTGATGACAGATTGTTATCGGTGAAAGCCAATAGCTGATAACCTTCCTCGGCTGTTTGTCAATCCATCTAGGTGAATAATCTTCAATCTTCTGATGAAAACATAACTTCAACTAACTTTTATCAACAAATTTCATCTTTTAATCAGAAGTACCGCTAGTCTTACATGTTCCCCCTGACTTTAAGAATCCATAAATGAACTAGTCTGTTGAGAGTTAACCCTTGAAGATCATATGATGTGTAAGTTGATGAACTTCAGTCTTCTGATGAGTTCTCCCTCAGCTTATGCATCTAATTTTAGTAGTCCTAGTTCAGCTCGTAGAGTTGAAAATCTTGTCTCACTTAGAGGTTTTGTGAAGATGTCAGCAATCTGATTTTCAGTAAAAACATATTCTATCATGACATTTCCTTTCTCCACATGATCTCTGATGAAGTGATGCTTGATCTCAATATGTTTAGTCCTTGAATGACTTGTAGTGTTTTGAGTAAGACTGATTGCACTTGTATTGTCCCAGTAGATAGGTATTCCACTGATTTTGATGTTGTAATCTTCTAGTTGATGCTTCAACCATAGTATCTGTGCACAGCAAGCTCCATCAGCTATGTATTCAGCTTCAGCAGTAGATATGGATACTGAAGTCTATTTCTTACTCATCCAAGAGATCAAACGACTACCTAAGAACTGACAAGCACCTGTTGTGCTTTTCCTGTCAATCTTACAGCCAGCAAGGTCAGAATCTGAATATCCAATAAGTTCAAATCCAGATTCTCTAGGGTACCACAATCCCAATTCTTCAGTGCCTTTAAGATATTTGAGAATCCTTTCGGCAACTAAGAGATGAGATTCCTTAGGATTTGATTGATATCTCGCACAAACCCCAACAGAGTACATGATATCAGGTCTGCTAGCTGTTATGTATAACAGTGACCCAATAATTCCTCTGTACTTGGTTATGTCTACTGATTTGCCATCCTCATCTTTATCCAAACGTTGACTAGTAGACATTGGAATATTAGCAGTAGAGCTAGTTTCCATACCAAATTTCTTGAACAGATCCTTCGTGTATTTTGCTTGGCTGATGAATATTCCATCAGACAACTGTCTTACTTGCAAGCCAAGAAAATAGTTAAGTTCTCCCATCATGCTCATTTCAAACTTGTTCTGCATCAACTTTGAGAACTTATCACACATCTGTTGATTTGTTGAACCAAAAATGATGTCGTCAACATATATTTGCACAGGCAATATATGATTTTCCCATTCAATGGTGAACAGAGTCTTGTCTACCTTGCCTTTGCGAAATCCTTTAATTAAAAGAAAATCAGATAGGGTATCATACCATGCTCTTGGAGCCTGTTTCAGTCCATAGAGGACTTTCTTCAGACGATACACCTTGTCTTCTTCTTGATAAGCTTCAAATCCAGGTGGTTGTTCAACATAAACTTCTTCTTGCAATTCTCCATTGAGAAAAGCTGATTTCACATCCATTTGATAGATTGTGAAATTCTTATGAGCAGCATAGGCAAGAAAGAGTCTGATTGCCTCTAGTCTTGCTACTGGTGCAAAAGTTTCATCAAAGTCAATGCCTTCTTCTTGACAATAACCTTTGGCAACTAATCTTGCTTTATTTCTGGTGACTACACCATCTTCATTCATTTTGTTCCTGAATACCCATTTAGTGCCAATTACTCTTTGATGACTTGGTCTAGGAACTAAGTACCAGACTTCATTCCTTTCAAATTGATTTAGCTCTTCTTGGATAGCTTCAATCCAGTTTGAATCATTAAGAGCTTTTTCAATCTATTTAGGCTCAATTTGAGATAGAAAGCTGACAAACATTGCTTCACTTGCAGCAGCTCTCCTTGTCTTTAATCTATCCAAAGGATCACCAATCACCAACTTTGGTGGGTGATTCTTGAGCCATCTAAGATCAGGTTGCAAATCATAATGTTGTCCTCTGTTTTGATCTTGCAACACTACTGTTGGAGTTCTGATGTGGGCTATTTCGCACCCCTTTTTAATATTCAGATCGACTAAAAAATATAAGATCGATTCGACCAGACAAGTCGGTGAGGGATCTTCTTTCGACCAAATAGAATACGACCCTCCTCAACAAGCTGATTACTATCCGGACTCAAGAAGGACAACTGGGCCGAGTCCTACTAGAACTATGTTTCCTTGTAAAGCTAGGTTTAGTATGATATAAATACCTAGTTTATCATTGTATTACATACACTTTGACAGACACAGCTTACGCCTGTACTCTAAATAATCTGAGATTATTGAATAAAGAAGCTTTTGCTATACTATCGTATTCACGGTTTTGTCTTTAATACAGATTGTTCCATCTAATTGTTCTTCCTTGAGATCGATCCATCCTGAATAAAGTAACAGAGCCCTTTAAATCATATATATTGAGAATCCCCAATATCACATATTCACTGATATAATTAACCCGACGAAAACTGGTTAAATCAGTTGGCGCCCACCGTGGGGCTAGGTTAATTATTCGATCGACATATGGCTCGCCCAAGGAAGAGCGCTCGTATTGGAGCAAGAAGTAACACAACTACCGCTCATAACACATCTGAAGATCCACAGGGCAATACTGATAATAACGCCCCTGAAACCAACGAGAATTTGCAGGGACCTCTTCCTCATCAGCAGGACCCCCAAGGAAATCTTACCGGTACAATACCGGAAGAACCTGTAGTCCCAGCGATCCCCGTTCCTCTCCCAGACGCTCAGGAGAAATTGCGACAGATTGCTATGCTTTTAAAATCGCTCAGAAGATGACTTAATATCCTTTGTCACAAAATTGACTTATGCTCAGCAGATTATATTTGAGGCCTTTAACATATGAGACGTCAGATATCTCTATGTTTCCTCTGATCAGTCTTCCTTTAGCTTTAATCTTGCCTTCCTTGCTGTCTCCAAAAGTAACTTTTGGACCATCCACAGCAACAGCATCAGTCAGCTCATGTATGCTTCCACACATGTGCCTTGAACAACCACTATCCAAGTACCAGATCTTCTCTACTTTACTCCTACTCCTAATCCTAACCTACAAAACAAAAATAAAATTGTTTTAGGTACCCTTATTGAGAGGGTCCTGGAGGATTAGTTCCACCTTTGACAACCCAAGATGTTGATGTCTTAGGCTTCTTAGGCTTCTGAGTTTTGACAGGAGCATGAACAGTTTCATTTTTATCATAATTAGCAGATAAGTCATGTTGTTGATCAGTATGATAAGAATAATGTTCATAAGTAGGGTAAGGTGCATGATAAGCAGGATATGCATGCATTGGATGAGCAGGATATGGTGCGTAGTAACTAGGAAATTGAGGTGCATGATACATATGAGGATATGCAGCAGGTTGCACATAATATGACTCATTTCCATACCAAGCATTTTGATTTTTCTTATTCTTATGCTTCTTTGGTTTACTAGTAGCTTGCTCATTAACAGACGACTTAGTTTTACCACTAGTCTGATTCAGTTTATCTTTATCAGCAGACTTCTTGGGACTCTGCTGTTTGGTCTTACTAGTCTGTTTACCTACACTAGGCTCTTTGCTCTTTTTAGCCTTAGGAGATTTCTTCTCCTTTACTACTTTCTCAGGTGAAGCAGGTCTAGCAGTTTGAACATACAGGATGACCTTACTATTGTCAGCAGATATAAATTTTTCAGTATGGTTCAATTCTTGCTTATCATGTTCTAAAGGCATCTTCTGTTTACTAGACAAGTGAGTGGATGCAACAGATGATTTCTCATGAGACTCAATAACTTTTTCAAGTTCCATGATCTTTCCTTTATAAACTTCACATTCAGCTTTCAGAGATTCATTCTCTTTCTCAAGCAGTTTATATTCAGCTGATTCTCTTTGCTTTTCAGCTGTGAGTTTCAGTGAGCTATTTTGCTCTTTTGGCAATATTATCTCTTCCTTAAGCTTTTTGTATGCTTCAGCAATAGTAGTATTGTTAAGCATCATTTGCTCAAATGAATTAAATAATTCATTATCAAGAGGAGTTACCTCATCCTCAGAGTTATCAGATTCCTTGGCCATCAGGCAGAGAAGAGCAGGTTTCTCTTCATCAGACGATTCTTCATCAGACGTATCTGAATCTGAATCAGATGAGTAGACAGCAGTCAGCTTTTCTGCTTCAACCATCATTGCCTTGCCTCTCTGATGCTTTCTTTCTTTTCTGATTTTCTTCTCTTCTTCAGTGTACTTCTCTGCTTTTGGATAAGGACACTCTCTGATGAAATGTCCCAATTTCCTGCAGTTATAACACATTAGTTTTGCTTTATAATCATCTTTTTCTTGAGAAGAAGAGTTAGGTTTAGAAGTAGAAGCATTGTTGTATTTGTTCTTCATTTTTCTCTTGTAGAACTTCTTGAAATTGTTCATCAGCAATGCTACATCTCTAGCTGTGTACTCATTTTTGTTGAGTAGAGTGGCTTCATCAGATGAGTCCACTTCTTTGCTTTTCTGTGCTGGTCTTCTGGTGTTTTCAGCAGCAACTAAGGCAGCTGTGGGTCCTGAAGTTGAGGTTTCTTCAATTCCCATTCTAGGCAGTTTATACTCATACGCCTTGAGTGCGGAGAACAGCTCTGTAAGAGAAATCTTCCCCAGATCTTTTGATTCTTCCATGGCTATCACCTTCATGTTGAACTTGGGAGGCAGAGCCTTCAGTACTCTGACGCTTATCTCCTTGTCAGTGAAGGTCTTTCCCAGCTTTAAAACTTCATTAGGATTCTGGTGAATATAGTGTCCATTTGATCAATAGTTTCTCCAGATTTCATCTTGAAGTTATCCAGCTTCTCCAAGGCAACACTGAGCTGATGCTCTTTAATGGCGTCGTTTCCTTCGCTCATATCTCTGACTTTATCCCACATTTCTTTTGCAGTCTTGCAATGTTTGATCT
The DNA here is from genome assembly GCA_038501285.1 of Penstemon eatonii. Classification (NCBI taxonomy): domain Eukaryota; kingdom Viridiplantae; phylum Streptophyta; class Magnoliopsida; order Lamiales; family Plantaginaceae; genus Penstemon; species Penstemon eatonii. The sequence continues at coordinate 33,430,941 of CM076713.1, forward strand.
TGTCAAACCGATCATTGTCCAGGGCGTTAGTCATGATGAAACGGCCAATTTTATCCAGATTAAACAGCTTTATTTCTTCGGCTGTCATCTCTGTTAGATCTTTTTCCACCACGGTATCAACTTCATTGATCTTTATCGTCTTGGTGAATTTGAATGGACCTTTTATGATACATGTATACATGATGTCATTGTAGGCAGCTAAGAAGATCTCCATTCTGATCTTCCAGTCTTCAAAAGACATACCAGCAATGTGGGGAACATGGCTGATACAGTCCATTTTTCAAAAAGTTTTGAATTATAAAAAAAAAATGCCCTTTTGAAAAGTTTTGAAAACCTTTGAAAAACACTTGGATCAAGCTCGTTGATCAGGCAGCTGATTCTAATGAACCACCTGCTCTGATACCACTTGTTGGTCCCAAGTGGTCCGATGAGGTCTAGAGGGGGGGGGTGAATAGACCTCTGAATTTTTTTTTTACTTAAAACTTTTCAGTGTTCTGTCAGCAGACTAAGCTGATGAAGAACAGATGACTATGCTGATCGTGAACAAATCTTGAACAGCAGAGTGACCACTCTTCTTACAGTTACTTAGCTATTTTTCAGCAAAACAGTTTTATCAAGAGTATACTTGCAGCGAATGTTTGAAAGTGTTTTTCACAAGTAGAATAAGTCTTTTAAAAAGATTTTATCCCCAGTTTTGAAACTCCTTATAAAATCTTTTGATAATTCAAAGTGTAAACTTATGCAAAAAAATGCAAGAAAACTTTAAATGCAAGAATAACACAGAGAATTTTTATAGTGGTTATATGGATAAAAATCCTTTAGTCCACTCTTCCAGATCACTTAGATTCTGGGTTATACTATAAACACAAAGTTTACAATATGTCTCCACTTACACCTAAACAACTAATGAGAAGGCTATAAGCTCGCAATAGGAAATCACAAAGAAAACCTATCCTCTGAAGTTAAATCACTCACACAGACGGATTTAAACTTTTCACAACACTCAGCTAATACAAATTCACTCAGATTGTATCTTTCTGTTTTCTTCAACTGGGTTTCTGTCAATAGATGACTTCCACCAGACGAGTGAGCTGTTCGAGCTTCTTGAGACTTAGAAAATTTCTGCTTCAAAAACGAAATCTCAGAATATTATTGTGTGTGTCTCTCTTCGAACTTAGCTCTATTTATACTTGGATTTGAAATTATGACCGTTGAAGGAAATCAAATCTCAAATCCATAGCCTTAGCCTGATTTCAGAACGGCTACCTGCTACAGTCCTTTTTCTGCTGTACTTTCCTGTAGCAGCATTAAATGCACTCTGCTGATCCGAGAGTTTTCTTCAATCATTTGCCATTACTACCCTTCTCTTGCAGCATTTATTACACCAGGTGCATTTATTACCGTTGGACTAATCTCTTGATTTCTTCTACTCTGCTGATTGAAGCACTCTGCTGATAGATACTCTGCTGATCAAACACTGAACTAATCTGATTTGACTCAGCTGATGACCTACCCTTCTGTTCGCTGTTTCAGCACGAGATCAGTAGTCTTCTGGGCTTTGAACTTTGAACTCTTTTGATGTCTTCTTAACTTGTTCAAAATTCTTCTAAGGGAACTAAGCTTTCCATACTTAGCTGATTTTGACGTTTTGGAAATCATCAAAACCATCCCTTAACTTCTTAACTACTTTGCACTCCATCTTCATCTTCATCCAACAATATTGATCTCTTTTCTCAAAATTACATCTAGTACATTATGCGGCACTGATTATTAACTACTATTTTTTTAATTAAAATTGTAAAATTGCACAAAAAATACGTTTTCAACTAAAGGAGTAATATCTCGTGTGGCATAAATTCTTGATGAAATATTGTGGAGTTTGTGTTGGGGTTGATGTGAATATATAAATTATAAGGTCATTTTAGTAATTATTAAATTCCATATCTTTAAAATAATTAAACAAGAATTACATTTATGACATTCATTAGAATGACCATCCTGCCCCTATTCAATTCTAAAGTTAGTGGGAGATTTTTCCTTTCCACCTAATTGATGGTGGCTTCTCATCTCCCACCCTTAAAAAGTTGACTCTTCACCTCCTCAATTTTGTCTATAAATAGTACCATCATTTTCATTTGGAGGACAGGTTGCAGAAGAATGAAGAATAGCTAAATAGTTTCCTCGAAGTTCGTCCCGTGACATCAGATCGAGATTTGAAGATGATCAAGATAGGAGGAGGCAATCCCGGAGATAACCTTGATCATTTTCGTGCAACATCATTTTTGGCGCCGTCTGTGGGAAATTTCTGATTGGCACGTTGAGATGGCGAACAAGAACAAGGAAAACCGGAAGGACCACCCGAAGGAGGAAAATGTGGAGTAGGAGAATGCGCATGAAACAATTCAACTGGAGGAGGCACAAAAGTCAATCCAGCTGGAGATGGTACAATGAGCAATCCAACTAGAGGAGGCACAAAAGTCAATCCAGCTGGAGAAAGTGCGTAAGGCAATCCAACTGGAGGAGGCGCATGAAGCAATTCGACCGTAGAAGGAGGCGCACAAACTCAGATACCTGATCCTGAAGCAGCACCTGATGCGTAAAAAATTGAAGCAATGCTCGATGCGCTAAAAACTGAAGCAGCTCCTGAGGCGTCAAAAATTGAATTAGCCCCTGATGTGTCAAAAGCTGAAATAGTGCCCGAGGCGTCGAAAAATTAAGCAGCGTCTGATGTGCCAAAAACTGAAGCAACGCTTGAGTGCCGAAAAATTAAGAAGTGCCTAATACGCCAAAAGATGAAGTAGCGCCTGAGGTGCCAAAAAAAAATAAGTAGCGCCTGATGCGTCAAAAGATGAAGCTCTGATGCGCCAAAAGTTGAAGCAGCGCCTGAGGGGCAGAAAAATAAAATATCGCCTGATGCGTCAAAAATTGAAGAGGTGTCTGATGCGCAAGCACCAAACTCTGGAGCAGCACCTGAGGTACCATCCATAGCACCCACAATTCAAATGACTCAAGAGACGTAGGATGTAATGGCAGCAACGATTGTCACACGAGCGATCGCACAATATGTGGCTGAGCAGCAACGTGTGCATGCTTCACCCATGTTCCCTCGCAGGGCATCAGAAGCAGCAGCGAGAGAAGAACAAAGATCGAGGGAAAAACAAAGTCCAGGACAACCTTTGAATGAGGAAGAAGTTAATAGTAAGGATCCAACAAGAGAAGTAGGAGAACCATATGCAACCATAATCCCAATGAGAAGAAGTCAATTTGCACCCACAGTGCTTTCAGAATCCTTACCACAAGGGTTCAAGGTCCCAAGCTTCACAAAGTGCGATGGAACGGGAGACCCCAGGAGCATCTAGATAAATTTGAGGCCAAGACGAATCCATATGCAATAAGCGATGCAACCAACCGCAAAAAATTTCGCACAACTTTAGCAAAGATTGCCCTCACATGGTTTAACCAGCTACTGACGGGCGCAATTACCAACTTTGAGCAAATTAGTAAAAATTTCCTTCATCACTTCTCCATGAACATGAAGACTCAAAATATTGCAACGCATTTGTTCATCGGAAGGCAAAGATCAGAAGAACCACTGAGAGAATATATACAACATTTCAGTAATGCAGTTTTGGAAATACCTTAAAAAGATCCAGAGCTCCTCACAAGTATACTCCAGCAAACACTGCTAAATGAATGCCTGAAGGGGTCTTTGGCAAGAAAACCGCCAACAACTCTTGAGCATTCTTAGCAAGACCAAAAAAGTTCATCATGAGTGGTTCGGTGCAAGGAAGACATGATGACAGTTTGCCCGGAGCAAGCATTATCAACGTGATATCTAGAGGACCAGCTGAAGGAGTTGCAGCAAGTGCTAGAAAAGCTTTGTTGAGTTCAGGAAAAGCATTTCTAGAACTCCCACTATAAGCGGAGCAGCAGATTCAACAAGCTGAGGAGAACATCCATTCTATCACATTTGATGACAAAGATTCAGCAAACGGGCAATTACCTATCCTAAATGACGTCCTCGTGATCTCTGCTACTCTTGCAAATTATTGTGTGAAGGAAATATTGATTGACACTAGAAGCTCATTAGATATAATCTTTTACAATACATTCAAGCAGCTGGATATTGACAGTGCCGAATTCAAGAAAGTTAACAATGCACTATCAGGATTCGCAGGAGAAACACTAGGAGCATTAGGAAAGGTCGTGTTGCCCATCTCATTGGGAAAGCTGTCCGAGAAAGGCTACAAGAATTGTGAAATTCTTGGTGGTTAAGGCACCCTCCGCTTATAACATGATATTGTGAAGACTCAGCTTTAAACCTTTTCAAGGCGGCTATCTCCACATACCATATGAAGATGAAATTTTCCACAACAAACTGGGAGGAGTTATGTTGGGTCAGATAATATCTCAAGAACATTATACCAACATCCTAGAGAATTTTGGTAGATCTCAATCAAATCCTACTGACGTGAATCAATTAATAAGTGAAGATACAATTTATCAAAGAAGAGAAGGTCAAAAACAAGAAAAGAAAATCAGAGGATCTACAGATGGAGGTAGTGAAAATAAAATTATCATGATGCATAATCGCTAAGATTCAACTATAAAAGTTGTCATTACCATGTACCGATCAATGAAAGTTCAATGAGATCTGCTGGCGGATCCTATTTTTTACGCAAGAATGTACCTTATTTTGTCTACCCATTTGAAGAAAAATAAAAAAGAGTCAGATTTTCAATATTTGGCATATCAAAAGAGAAGAATTACACCTCTAAAAGGGGTCAGATTAAAAAAGTCTCAATAAAGGGCATTACACCTCTAAAAGGGGTCAGATTAAAGAAGTCTCAAGAAAGAGCATTACACCTCTAAAATGGGTCAGATTAAAGAAGTCTCAAGAAAGAGCATTACACCTCTAAAAGGGGTCAGATTAAAAAAGTCTCAATAAAAAAGCATTACACATCTAAAAGGGGTCAGATTAAAAAAGTCTCAATAAAAGAGCATTACACCTTTAAAAGGGGTCAGATTAAAGAAGCACCTTTATACCGAAGGTAGAATAAACCGCTCATCGAAAGAGCATTACACCTCTAAAAGGGGTCAGATTAAAGAAGCACCTTCATACCGAAGGTAGAATAAACAACTCTTCAAAGGAGCATTACACCTCTAAAAGAGGTCAAACAAAAATGCTTTCATAGCGAAGACAAAAATAAACTCTCCCAAAGTGTAACATCTCTTAAAAGGAACAAGCAAAAACTCTTTCATTTTGAATGTTGTATAAACAACTCTAACGGAAATGCAATGATATACACATATGAAGGTGAAATATCACAAGTTCAAAAGCAACTGAGATCAATCACAAGTTACTAACCATATATCAAAGAAAATAATCAAAAAAAAAATAAAACAAGGTACATATAAAAAAACCCAATCCCGAAATCCATGTACTCATTCGAGAAATATTTTGTCGAGCCTAGGCAAGAATGCTTCGACAGAACTCCTACCCAGACAAAAACGCCTCGGCAGAACTCCTGTCGAGGGAAGAACGCCTCTGCAGAACTACTGTCGAGACAAAAATACCTCGGCAGAACTCTTGCCGAGGCAAGAATCCTTCGGCAAAACTCCTGCCGAAACAAAAATGCCTCAGCAGAACTCCTGCCGAGGCAAAAATCCTGCCGAAACAAAAATGCCTCGGCAGAACACTTGCCGAGGCAAGAATCCTTCGGTAAAACTCCTGCCAAAATAAAAATGCCTTGGCAGAACTAACGCCTCGGTAGAACTCATGTTCCTCGACAAAACTAACGCCTCGGCAGAACTCTTGTCCCTCGACAGAACTAACGCCTCGGCAGAACTCCTGTCGAGGCAACAATGCCTCAGCCAAACTACTGTCGAGACAAGGATGCCACGATGAACTACTGGCGAGGCAAGAATGCCTTGGCCCAGTTACTTATGAAGCAAGAGTATATCGGCAGAGCTATAGTCATGGCAAAAGTGTCTCAAACAATACTGTAAAGACAAAGATGCCTCGATTGAGCCAGTCGAGGCAAGTGTTCCACATATTCCCACTTAAAAAAAAAAAGAACAAGAGAACTATTACTACAACGATGCATTAAAGTTTGGTAACAGTGCTTCGTGGTGATATTTTGAAGGATTTTTGGCAGTGACAACTTCTAAAGGAAAATATCGTGTTGATGTTTTGAAAACTATAAGCTGAAAAATCTATTTGAATCCCCCCTGAGGATTTTTTTCATAATTAAGGTGCAATCATAAAATAAATATTTTTATGGGATGATCCCATGCTTAAAGATTATTAAATTCCACAATTGAATATCTCTAGATATTCATTTATGGAACTGGGGGGCTTATGATGTGGATATATAAATTATAAGGGCATTTTAGTAATTATCAAATTCCATATTTTTAAAATAATTAATCAAGGATTACATTTATGACATTCATTAGAATGACCATCCTGCCCCTATTCAATTCTAAAATTAGTTGGAGATTTTTCCTTTCCACCTAATTGATGGTGGCTTCTCATCTCCCACCCTTAATAAGGTGACTCTTCACCTCCTCAATTTTGCCTATAAATAGTACCATCATTTTTATTTGGAGGACAGGTTGCAGAAGAATGAAGAATAGCTGAATAGTTTCCTCGAAGTTCGTCCCGTGACATCAGATCGAGATTTGAAGATGATCAAGATAGGAGGGGGCAATCCCGGAGATAACCTTGATCATTTTCGTGCAACATCAGGGGTTGGTATCATGTTTGCTCTCTTCTTCAGAACTTCGTCATCAGTGCACATCTCTCGATTTACATCCTTCCTAGATGACCCGAGCCATTAATTCAATAGAAAGTAATATGATCTTGAGCAATTTCATGTCATCGTTGCAATTGTCTACAACTTGAACATATGACTACGATCGTCGCAATTAGAGTTAATTAGAATTTACCCTATTATATTAATAATATTTAACTTATTCCTTGTGATTTAAAAATGAGCATTTTATCCCTTGTAATTTTATAAAATTTTACACTGTCTTGCTGATATTTTTATACATGACACTTTATCCCTTTGTTATCCCATATAATTTTATAAAATTTTACATTATATTTCCGGCATTTTTATATGTGATACTTTACCCCCTATATTATGATAATGTGACAGATTATTCCGTATGCTATGGTAAATATTGCAATTCACCCCTATATTATTACAAAAAAAAGAAATTTTACTCACTCTCAATTTCAATAAATGAATTAAAATCTCCGACTAAAGGGATAAATTGAGGACAGCAGCCATAATAATATCTCAAAAGGAAGACTTCAAGTCTTCGTCTAAGTCATCATCACACACTTAATTTTCAACCCCCCTACAGAAAAATAATTGAGGCCATCTCAAAGTCCAGTTTTCTAACTTTCTATAAAAGCTAAATATTTTCTTCTCTAGTGTTCTCAAGAGATTTCAATCCAATATATCCTTGGAATTTGAGGTAAGCAACTCTTCATCACGAGCACTTGCAATTAAATTTTTCCTTGATTTCAAAATTAAGTAGTATTGTGTCAATATCAATTATTAATTTCATAATACATTGCTTGTCTTGAGTTGTGCTGCAGTTAGCCCAACCCAATTACAATTTCCTCTCTTAGTTTCCGGTGGCGTCACAGAGTGCTAGAGTGGTGTAGTCTCCCTTGAACTAAGTAGAACTTGGAAGGTAATTTTCGAATTTTTCATCTTGAATTTAAATGTGAATAGGATTAAAGGGTAATATTCTATTTGAAAAATATTCGCTATTAATGTAGCATTTATAGTTTTTTCCATCAATAATTGTAGCATATATAGTCAATTAGTCATAAATTAGTCATAAATGTGTTTGTGTTTTTGTGTGGGTGATATAGTAATAGTTGTACATTTATATAATATATAAAAAGGGAAATTTCGGGTACCCGAAATCCAGAACCTGAAATAAGCGAAAATTTCGGGTACCCGCCTAAATGGGTCGGGGTTTGGGTGTAAAAATTCAATATCCACCAGATCGGGTACTCGATCAAAAATACCCAACCAGCGTTCAGCTCTAGGTGGGGGTGGGAGTTTTTTCTATATTTAATTTAGTTAGAAAAATCACATTAAAAGTATTTTTAAAATATTTTTTTGACATCAAAATGCGTCATCAGAAATTAACGCTATGAGGTAGTAACTGTAATGAATCCAATAATTTGGGTTAGTTTGTGTATTATTCTAAACTTGAAGGATGTTAGTGTAATTAGACTAAACTCAAGGGGTAATTTGAGTAATTTAAAAAAAATAGAAAATTCATATTAAGGGTAATTTTGGAATAAAAAGTTATTTATTTATGACATCAACATGTGCCGTCATATATATTAACATCTTAAGGTGGTAAATTTAATGGATTTAAGGTTTTTTTTCTTCCTATTTGTGAAGACAAAAATACTCTTATTTAAGTTGTAAATTAATATTGATGAAATATAATCATACATAGATTTTCCTTAGATTTTCACATTGCAAAATTGGTAGGAAATTTTTTCTACGCTACATGAAAGTGAAGAACAATTTGTAAATTACTTTATTGCAAACCAAACACTATATTGGAAAATAAAAATTATCTTTCCTCACTTTCTTTCACTTTTCTGACAATATCACCAATACAAACATTATCATACTTTTATAAGTTTTGATGACACATCATAAATTGATGAATATAAAAACATATAAATTTGTACTATAAAATTTGGTTTAGTTATAATTTAAAAATTTGTTATATATTTAAAATATGATGTAGAAAAACATTATGTAAGTTTTTATAACATATAGTCATATAATTATGTATTCCAAATAAAAATAAAATGCAAATTCAAAAGGTTAGTGAAAATTTTAACATTATCTTTTACATCAACTTTTATAATTTTAATCCTCTTCTCCTACTACACATAAAATTGAACCATAACAATAAAATACTGTTATTTTAAATAGCTCTCAAAATACATCTGTAAACTTATCACAATTTAGCATCCAAATGTTAATAAGTTAAAAAAAAATCACTTGTATCATTAAAGATATAGAATCAGGTTGTATCATTTAATTGATTTAGTATATATAAGTCATAAACACTCCTCTAAACACACAAAAATAAAAAAAAATTATATATCATTCTGCTAAAATTAAAAAAAAGTTTAAAATATAAGAATATAAAGACATGCATAACCTCGAATTTTTATGAAATTATTTTTGTAAAGAAAAAGGGGTGAAATCAGTAATTATAGGGTGATAAATCTAATGAAAATTGGTAAAACTAATAAAAAAAGAGGTTTGAAATCGGTGAAAACATGTGAAATCGATGAAAATTTAGGTGAAATTTGTGAAGCTAGTGGAAATTCAGATGAAATTGGTGAAAATTAATTTTTATGAATTTTTTTCTTAAGGGTTTAATCCCTTTCAAGGAGGGTTGGTCACATTAAGTGGGTACATCTCCCAACAGGGATTCGAACCTAGGTTAACTACTTTGTAGTGATTAGTCAATTCCACTATACCAATGATAGTACAATTATGTACATCCCATGTACAGTCTAATTTAATTGGCCGGAAGAAATGCTTTTTGAAAATTGTTTGGGAAACTTATTTAACCGATTAGTACATGTTTTTTGCAATTTTTACCCACACAGTTTCTTTAATTTTCATACTCTTAAAAATGTATGTGTCTTTACCTCTAAATTTTGATTTTGTTATTACAATTTTCGATCTTGGTTCTATAATTAAAAATGTTAAAACATATTAAAAATCTTAAATAACAAATTTGAGTCCACTCATGTTCAGCACGATGACAACTCATTAAGCTCATTTTTATCTAAAATTTATGTTAAGTCCAACAACAATATCAAATTCAATAAAAAAATTTAATTAAATTTGTAAATATATTGCCCAAATATCGGAACTATAATTTTTGGAGACATCTTTATCTAAGAATTTTTTTTGTAAAAAACACCGATGAATTGAATGTCAAAAAATGCTTTGATACACAAGTAATTAAATATTTTTTTATCAAAAAATAAATAAAAAAAACTAATATTTCTTGATTATGATTAACAGAGAAATAATTGAAGCCACACTGCGATTAATGTATGTATGCATTCAAGTCCATTTTCTATACTAAATATTTTCTTCTCTAATCTCCTCAAGAGATTTAAATCAAATATATCAATTGCATTAAGTGGTAAGTAACACTTTATCATGATCACCTGCAAAGGCTGCAATTAAAATTTCCTTGATTTTCTTATTCCTCTGTCTAGACATTACTCTACCTTAAATTTGTTTGAAATTTTTAAAAAAAATTTATTTTTTCTATTAGGTATTTTGTATGTTGTGCTGCAGGTTCTGTTGAAAGCATCCTGGCCTCTTCTGTTGAAAAAAAAATGTACTGCAATATGATTTATAAAAAATAAAGTTCAGGACTAAAATGCAATTCTTCATAATTCCTAAAGAACTCGCTATTATTTTTAGCAAGAAAAACCTATGTATAAACAAATTAAAGATATGTTTACCTCCTCCCAAGCCACAATGTAGTTCACTCATATTAAATAAGTAGTAATGTTATGTATAATTTGCAGGTGAAGTGACAATAATATCCTCATATATCCAGATATAAAATGTAAAAAATATCATGTTCACTTAGAAATTACAATAATTCCTCCGTTAACTTAGAAAGTTTACAATAATTTGCCATTACTTAGCTGATTACTTTTGGAAATCATCAAAATCTCCCTTCAATCTTTAGTCTTCATCTTTAACCAACAATTTTTCCCTTTTTGATGATTGCAAAACTTCAGCTAAGTACCTGTGTCTAGACTAAAGTTAAGTTCTCAAAAATTTCTGATATAGAAATGATGTCGAAAACTTAAACTTTTATATATGATCCTTAAAGATTACAGTGCGAGTTTACAAAAAAAAAAAAAAAAAGAACACTTTGATAGAATGATTTAACAAATAAGTGACAAACTTCAAAAAATATTTTACCAAGGAAGTCAAGCTAAATCAGAGGGGTACCCCCAACTGACTTGTGAGAATATTTTTCTTATGTTTGTTCGAGACGACTATTAATTTCCAGATAGATGAAATTAGGTAATAATATGTTGACCCATGAAAATTTTCTAATAAATATGACACATTTCTTTGTCAATTAGATAGAATACATACGATTTTATAATGAAATACATAGGATGTTTAAGCATTTAACTCGAGTCCTTTTGAAAAGAATTTAAACATACATCACAAACACAATAAAAATAATTATCACAAACACAATATAACCATAAATGATTAGTACTGTATTTTTCACTTTGTAGAAATAATTAGTAGGTATTGTTTTAATTAGCTCTTTTTATCAATAAATGTGAGTTTGTCCCTTGTTAAATACTTACGTCATTTTCTTATTAGTTTATCAAATTGTTCTAGATATTCAAGTAACTTACTTGATAATCAAAGAAGTTTGAGTTGACGACGATCGATTATTTGGACAAACGTTTTGTTTACTTTGAAAATTTGCATTGAGTTAGACAAAAGAATATATAAACATATATAGTTGGCTTGATATTGATATATGAACTTTTCAAATATTCTTATAGACAGAATGTACTGCTGGAGTTATATATGTCACTTAAATTATTATTTACCTCTATCTAATTGTACTTCTTGAATTTTTAATTTATTTTGTTTTTTATTAAAGGTCAAAATAAAATTTAAAATAAGTATATTTTTGTACAAATGAAAATAAAAAAAAATAACAAAAAAAGAGAGATAGAAAAGAAACACAAAACGCTGAAGTTTATTTACCAATTTTAGATGGACAATAGATGATATTTTGGGTTCACTCATTAATCTTCTTTCAGTTAGTAAGTAGTATATGAATTTAATAAGGATCAATTTTCCATATTCTATGATCTCTAGGAAAAGATATGGCAGAGAGTGCAGTATCTTTTTTGTGCAATCAACTTTCGATCTGGCTCCAACAGGAGGGAGAATTGTTGGGAGGACTGAAACAGGAGGTTCAATACATTCGAGACGAAATGATGCACATGAAAACATTCCTCAGAGTCGCTGATTCAAAAGAAGAAAATAACCCCCAACTCAAAGAGTGGGTAAGACAAGTGCGCGAAATTGCTTACGACGCTGAAGATATTCTCGAAAAATACATGCCTCGATTTGCACTTCCTGCTGCTACTAGATTCCGTGGCCACATAAAAAAAAGTTATTACATGGTAAAAAATCTAAAATCCCATCACCGAATTGCTTCTGAAATCCGAACAATTAAGCACAAATTAGAAAATATTTCCAAAAGCCAACAGACATACAAGGACATGTGTGGTGTCAGTGATCTAGCCTCGAGCTCTACTCTCATCACAGATACATGGTATGATGTTAGAGGCGATGCTCTCTTATTGGAAGAAGATGATGTTGTGGGTATTGAAAAGCCAAAGAAAAAGCTTATTGATTGGCTTTCGTCAATGGATTTCGGGAAGAAAGTCATCTCGGTGGTAGGCATGGGAGGATTGGGTAAAACCACCCTCGTTAAAAAGGTTTATGATGATGCTTCATTGAAGTCAAATTTCGATCACCATGTTTGGATTACTGTTTCAGAATCATTCAAGGTCAAACATCTTTTGGGGAATATTATTAGGCAACTTGTTGATGAAGTAAAGAAGCCATCCCCTCAAGGATTGGAAGTCATGAATATCAATGAAATGAAAGAATATATATATAAGTTTCTCCAGCACAAAAATTACATAATTGTTCTTGATGATGTTTGGCAAATACACGTTTGGGAAGCTATGAGATATGCGTTTCCAAGAAGCGATACTCGTGGTTGCATTGTCATCACGACGCGTTATAGCAACATTGGCAATGCTGTGTGTAGTGAGAATAACCTATACGTCTATGAACTGGAGCCTTTACCGAAAGAAGAATCAAAGGTGTTGTTTTACAAAAAGGCATTTCAAGGAAATTCATGCCCTCTTCATTTGAAAGAAATTTGTGAAAGAATCTTAAAGATATGTGATGGTTTGCCACTTGCCATTGTTGTAATTGGTAGCCTATTAGCTACCAAGAACAACAAAATTGATGAATGGGAATTATTCAATCGTAGCCTTCGTGATGAATTTGAAGGAGATAGTCTGAAGAGAATGATGAAAATACTCTCCCTCAGTTATTATGATTTGCCATATAATCTAAAATCTTGCTTCTTGTACTTGAGTATTTTTCCGGAAGACAAAACTATTAAAACTAAGAGAATTATTCAAATATGGATCGCTGAAGGATTTGTGCAACCAAAACAAGGGAAGACTGTGGAAGAAGTTGCAGAGACCTATGTACGGGAGCTTCTAGATAGAAGTCTAATCATACTACAAGGGACACGTTCTGATGGAAGACCATCGGTATTCCGGATTCATGACCTTATACGAGAGTACATTATTTCCATGTCAAAAGAACAAAATGTTGTTGCTATATTTACTGGCCGAGGAGAAATGTTGTGGCCCGATAAGATTAGACGCCTTGCACTTCATACTTCAATAAACTACACGCGGGAAGAATACGCCAATTTGAAGTACATTCGCTCTTTTCTATGGCTGGGGTCTAGAGATGCAACAGAGTTTGCACAAATATTAGAGAATGTGTTAGCCAATGGAAGTAGGCTATTAAAAGTGTTGGAATTAGAAAGAGCTCCAATTAATACTATTCCCAGTGAAGTTTTCAAATGTTATCTTCTCAAGCACTTGAACCTAAGTCATACTTCTATTAAACACATTCCAAAGTCAATCAAAAATCTCAAGAATTTGGAGAGTTTAGATCTCAGTGAAACCAAGGTGGTTAGATTACCGATCGAAATCCTAAAGCTCCGCAAACTTCGGCATCTCTTTGTGTTCAGGTACGGAGATGATCTATCTTTGTTCCTCCCCTTACAATTCGTTGAGGCTCCATATGAGATAGGGAGTTGCTTGTTGTCCCTGCAAACACTTTATTGTATCAATGCTGATGAGGTTGGTGGCATTAAAATAGTTCGAGAAATAGGTAAGCTAACTCAATTGCGGATATTAGGCATAACCAAGCTCAAAAGAGAAGATGGAAAGGAACTTTGCTCCTCCCTTTCTAAGCTTATTAACATACGTGAGTTATGCATTTATTCAACCGATGAGGAGGAGTTGATGGACTTGGATTACTCTCTGCAGTCACCTAATTCAACTTTACCATTTCTTCATGCACTCACCCTCAATGGATGTTTAGAGAAGCTTCCTCGGTGGATTAATCCTAATTCTCTTCACGGGCTCACTGCATTACATTTGAGATGGAGCAGATTGAAGGAGGATCCTCTAGTATGCCTTGAGGATTTGCCAAATCTGGTACTACTGAGTATGGAAGATGCTTATGAAGGTGAAGGATTGAGTTTCAAGGCCAAAGGTTTTCAAAGGCTCAAGAAATTAACTATGCGCAATTTAAGAGGAATGAGATGGATGAGAGTAGATCAAGGTTCCATTCCCCTTCTTGAAAATTTATATATTTACGAAATGATATTAATGGTGGAGGTTCCAGAAGGCATCGAGCATTTGATCAATCTTCAAGAGGTAGCATTTTATGATATGAGCAAGGAATTCCTGGTGAATCTTGAAGGTCAGAAAAGTAGAGAGGGGAAAGACTGGAAACTATCACGCATTCCCAAAGTTAGAGTTTTTGATTTCGACATGAATGGGGAATGGGTGGAAAAAAGGGATTTTGGTCAATCTGATTCCTAGACCTCGAACATGCGTGGTGTATTGCAACATTTGCTATTTATATTTTTTGAGATCTGAAGTACTATGTGATGCTATTTGGGGTTGCAAATTTTTTATTTTTGAATTTCATATTCAGATTTTACTATGATAAAACTGAGGATGCGTAGTTTTTTTCTTTCAATACTTTTCTTTGGCTATTTGAAGACTTGATGAGGTGTGAAAAATATTGAATTCAGAGTTAGAAAAATATTTCAATACTTTTCTTTGGCTATTTGAAGACTTGATGATGTGTGAAAAATATTGAATTCAGGGTTAGAAAAATATTGAATGCGTTGTTGGTTGTAAGAATTTTTTTTAGTATTTTGGAAATTAAGACATGTAAGCTCATGAATTGAAGTTTGATTGGTTTAAAGATGTGATAACATTATTGAGTGTTTTCAATGTTTAGATAATATATGGAACATTACAGTTTATTGAATTAGAAAAATATTAAAAATATGGAATTACATTCATGAATCATGATGCATTGATAATTGAAATTTAGCTCACATTCTTGATGCATTGACAATTACAATTTGCGAAACCACGTATACATTTGTTCATATAAGCATAAGTATGATATCAAAATGATGTCTGGACAGGGTATATTTTAGCACGAAATATGAAGTTTAAAGGGAGATAAAATCAGAGACACAAAGGTAGGGGTGTTCAACGAAACCGCTAGACCGCCTCAACCGATCAATCCAACCCAAACCGACCGCAATTTTACGGGTTCAAGGTTTGATGGGTTGATCTTGGGCATCATGCAAAAAAGACCGCAATTTTCGATCGGGTTTGATTTTATACTTTTTTAGACCGCATAATCGCATTCGACCGCACTTTATATAAATGATGATGTATATATGTTTTATTTTATTTTATTTTATTATTTAATTTAGTCATAAATTTAAGAAAAGAGAAATATAATATAAGTATATACTTTAATAAATTAGTCGTGTTCCAAAACCCAAACCCCAATTATATTAGATAAACCCTACAATCTTACGTAAATCTCCAATTTTAAGTGTCAAAAAGATAAAAAGTAGATCCAAAACTAGAACAAATTAGTAAAAAAATATTCAGCGAAAAACAAAAAGTAAAGCAAAAAAAATATATCAAGCAAACTTTTCATTGGCCATTAACCACCAACACCAAGTTCGAATATAAAGATATTTTTCTCTTTTGTTTATTCTTTGGGAACAATTTGATTTTTGTGTAATGAAAACTTGTTAATTTAATGTTCGGGTTTGTTTTTAGCTTTCATTAAATTATGTATTAATTGAAAATCATATTTTAATTGATATTTTACATCATCTCCATTATATTATCTATAAAAGTTTACTAAATTTATTAATAAAAACAAAAAATTGTAATTAACTTGTGCATTTATATTTGACTCATCAAATAATAAATATACAAGAAAGTTGATAATTGAGACCGCAAAACCCGGCCCAAACCGCCCCAACCCAAACGAACCGCAAAGTGCAATCTCAAGACTTGTTGGGTTGAGTTTGGACTAGAAATTTCAAAACCCGCAAATATTGGGTTGGGTATGGGCAAGTACAAAACCGCACTAAACCGCACCGCGAACACCCGTACACAAAGGAATAGATGATTCAAGAGTGCTTTATTTATGGTAAAGTTATCTAGCTTCATTATCTTTTGTTTAATAGTGGAACATAAGCATAAACTTCAATTAACATACCATTATTCATGTAAAGATTCATTAAAATGAACAGCATCTAGAAATAAATTCTCTTCAGATAAATTTTTGAGAATATTCCTGATACTACTCACATGCATTGTTGAAGGAGTAAACATTCAGAAGACATTAATTATGCCTTCTTTTTTAACCTCCTTTGGGCTTTCAAATCTACAACTATAACAGATATATTGTGAGAGGTAGTTTGCTAGATCAATGTCCTCTCCTCCTCCTTTCGATAAAATAGCAACACCATTCTTTTTGTGCCAGAGTAGAATTCGCTTTCGCGCCAAATCACAAGCCTCCTCATTTGTCATTACATCCCACAAGCCATCACTTGCTAAAATAAGACACTCGTCTTCTTTCACTCGAGGAACAAACTTTATTTCCGAATCCGCAATCACATGCGACCTCAAGTATCTATCACCTGTCCACATTATAAACGACCATAAAACTATTTACAAAGGAATCATAATAATATTAGATGAATCGTAAAAATATTCGGGAAAATACATACCAATGGATCTTGACATTGTAAGGACACCAGAAACGCGATATCCATCCCAGTTAATGACCTTGCCTCCTTCAGCTTCTACCCTTGCACATTCATCTTCTCTATTAGGCTGAGTTAATAATTAATAAGATCAACCAAATATCATCTTCATATAATAAACGCGTAAATGAACTAAAGAATCGTGTATGAAGATTATCAACATCAACTCAAGCTCGAGCCTTACTTTATGGTCAACCGATAATGGCATAGGTGTTTTCCCTCGACAAATGACAACTCTTGAATCACCACAATTTGCAACAATTATATGTGTAGGACAAACAATCCCAACCACGGCTATTGATCCAAAGAATCACGTTGCAAATTTTGTTCAACTACAACTTGGAAATCTAACACAAGTTATTTCCAAAACTTCATTACCCCAACTTAATTAAGAACTCCAACACCGGCCAGTATCCAACATAACACAATTTCATTATAAATTGGGTGATTTACACTCAGATCCCTCAGGTTTGGGCATATTACAAGAAACCCCCCGCTGATTCAAAGATTACAGGGACACTGATAACTCTGTGAAAATAGAGTTATCGCGTGGACTTTTTAGGCTTAAATGAGTGTTTTTCTTGAATAATTGTGAGTCGTTTGGGATTTTATTGCATATTTCACTTTTTAGAGTCGATTCACGAATTTAATCAAGTTTTGAGAATAATCCTTGATTTTTTGTACTAATTCGATTTATTCCCTTGTAGGAGATGAAATGAATCTACAAAGTTTGCTATCAATTGAGAAGGAGCGATTTCAAATCTTGAGGTGTAAAAGGATACAAAGGCATAAAATCAAGGGCTGAAAGTGCAATTAGAGTCCAACTTTGATGAATTTGTAAGGAATATGCGGCAGAGACTTTTTTTTAGCACTAATGGAAAATTGTTGCGGATTTTACACACGCAAATAAACGCAAGTGCACGTATCGCAAGAGTAATAAAGAGTAAGTTGAATGTCGAACCCACGAGGACTTGAAACTAAAATTATACCAAATTCCCTACCTTAATTCTTATTCTAATTCAACTAAGATTAAATATTGTTGGTTTGTTGATTAACTAACTACTAAAACTAGAAAAATAATTAATCTAAGATGATGATTAAAGTGCTTAAGAAGACAATCAATGAGACAAGGGTCTAGAGTTAAACTTCACCAATGTTATGCTTCTAATGTTAATTAACTCCCTAATTTTAACTAGTGATTCTTATTCGCTATCATAGGGTTCACTTCTATCCTTAAGTGTCTTCCGAATCACCTAAGAACCTATGCAATTAACTTACTATTCTTATTCCTAAGTTAGTAGAATTAATAACATGCATGAATCATATGACCTAATTTGGATATGGGCGTGTCGGGTATATTCCTATACTAACAAACAACCCACTACATAATTCATCTTCTATTCTTAATATTCCCTTCCCAGGTTCAACCAAGAAAAGTAAACAATCAAATAGGTGGACAGTCAATTTGACGGTAAATTAGCACAAAATTAGATAAACGAATATCGATAAATCAAAATCGAAAATCACTAAAATAAAACTAGAAAAGGAAAGAAAATATTATTCGCATAACATGGATCCGTCAAAACCCTAGACTAAACGAAATTAGTTCATGCTAAAAATAATGAAATAAACAGTAAAAGAGTTCATAATCTTCTCTAATAAAGGAATAACGAAAATTAGCCAAAAGCTTGATGTGTGCTTGTTCTCTCTGATCTCGCGTGTCTTCTATTTTTCTCTAATCTGGTGTGTGATTTTTTTCTGCTCTTTTTGCCTTTTTATTTCTTCCTTCATAATCCTACATGTAGTAGGATTCTTTTAATCTTCAAAATTCTTCAAATGGGCCGCCAGCCCATTAGTGCTCAAAAAAAGTCTCTGCCGCATATTCCTTACAAATTCATCAAAGTTGGACTCTAATTGCACTTTCAGCCCTTGATCTTATGCCTTTGTATACTTTTACACCTTCAAGATTTGAAATTGCTCCTTCTCAATTGATAGCAAACTTTGTTGATTCATTTCATCTCCTACAAGGGAATAAATCGAATTAGTACCAAAAATCAAGGATTATTCTCAAAACTTGATTAAATTCGTGAATCGACTCTAAAAAGTGAAATATGCAATAAAATCCCAAACGACTCACAATTATTCAAGAAAAACACTCATTTAAGCCTAAAAAGTCCACGCGATAACTCTATTTTCACAGAGTTATCACACCCCCAAACTTAAATTGTTGCTCGTCCTCGAGTAATGACACTAATTTCAACACAAATCTAACCAACTTCATACATTTATCATCATGCATTCAAAGTTAACTCCACACCAATATTTTCAAAATGTTATGCACTTTATCATGTAATTCCTGCGTGTGTGTGTATATATAATACGAGAATGTCGGAATCACCTAGATCACCATAGCTTCGAAATCATTGAGCCTAATTGCATGGATTCCTTACTTGCCAAACAAATTCTCTATTTTCTTGGGTTATCATACCAATCACTAAGTTCTAGCAAAGCTTTCAGTCAAAGTTATTGACTCCTTTAAGTTCGAACTTTCACTTAGCAAAATTTTTAATTTTTAATTTTTTTTTGAGGCTTTAGTAATATTTAGCACCACTCACACTCATAAATCGTTCTAAATAAGCTGTCAAAATAGAGGAGTGCCGATTAGTTAAATGAAAGCATCCATATATCGTTCATCTTATCGCAGTCAAGTTAGAGGAGTGCAAGTATAAGTCTCAAGCGATGAGGTTTTTCAGGTCTCATACAAGTGAGGTTGTTTTCTTTGAATTTACTTTATAGTTTTTCAATCATTTGCTTCATTCGGTTCTTGTTAAAGTTATCATTCCCCCCAAACTTAGGCAAAACTATCACTTAGACCTTTAGCACTTTAACCCTCGAATCTAGAGACTAGGTAGGCAAGGAAAAATTTCTTAAGCTCTATTCTAACTATAATTTTCTAACGTCATCCTAAATTCTCGATTATGTATTCGTGCTTAAAATGTGCAGGCAAAACATTCAAAAACAAATAAAATTTCAAAAAAATTAGTTAAAGTTGACCTAGGATGCATGAAGTAAATACGACCCCCCCAAACTTAGAACAAACAATGTCCTCATTGTGACATAAACAAACGAGTTGAAAATGCCAGATTAACCAAACAGGAAATACGAGAAAATGCACATGCAGACAGTAAGAAAACCACCAACAAAATATAACAGAGATCAGTAAAAAGAATACGTCCCTACGAGGCTGTGTCTGGCGGTCTCCTGCATGGCTTTCCATCCTAAGCATCATTATCGGGACCCAACTCAGCATCATCAGTAATATCGGTGGGTCCTCTCTCGAAATCATCCATAGTTGGGAACGGTGGCATTGGTGGCAGCTGGACACCTCGACTCTGCAACTCGGCTGCTTGGAGTGTCTCAATCTGCTGAAAGCCGGTCTGCATGTATGCAAATAAAAAGTTAAGTTGCTTTTCCATGGCGTCGAGTCGCTGTGTCATTGTTCTCGCTTTTGGGATGGGTCTCGACGATGATGTCGCTCCGCGGTTTGAAATAGTTCTTGCACTCTTGGGGTTCCAATACAAAATGCCCAAAATCTTACACCAAGTTTGATCATCGAAGGAATTTTTCAATTTTACCACTCCAGCACAGTCACCTCTTTGCACCCCGGCTTGAATGCAAAGGCGAAAGATTAGGGAAGGGAACCAAAATATTTGGGCTCTTTCCTTTGTTGCATTTCGTATAATGCCTTTGTAGAGTAAATCTCCGATGTCAATGGTGTGTTCTTTCATGAGGGAGTAGATTAGGCGGGCTTTGTTTGCCGAGAGTTTTGTGTAATGTGTCGTGGGCATAAGGCGGGAAGCAATGAAGGCGAACCAAATTTTTGCTGTAGGCGTGAGCGATGCTTTCCAAATTTTTCCCGTCACCGAAAAGACTGTGCCTGAGAGACAAATGAACTCCACTATGTCTCTCATATCGATTGCATCCGCGAGGCAAGTTGTGTATTGGTCAATGGCATAAGTCGGCAACTCGTAAATAGTATTGATGGTCTCCTTATCGAACTTGATTATCCTTCCCCGAACTGTGATCTCTTTTGCGTCCAGAGTTTGGGAAACATTTGAATAGAATTCGCGTACGATCTCACCCTCAATCTCCATCGGGTGTTTAATGAAATCCATCCATCCCCATTTCTGAAATAACCGATAAAATTCGGGGAAACTCTCGTGGGTACATTCTACACCCCTCTCCGTGATAAATGACCTTGAAACCTCATTTTCGTCAAAAAATTTCTTTTGAGCTTTCGGGTTAACAAACCTACTGCTATCAAACTCACCCGTCCGCCCTTGTTTATCCCTAGCACCACTAAGATTTTTCGTTGATGTGGTTGTTAGTGCTAATTTGTTCACAAGGGGTTTCTTTTGGACCGTTCGACTTCGTGGTGTCATTTGGTGTAATGTGATCAAAACACGCACTCCGCCAAAACAATTACTCCACACGAACAATCAATCCACAAATATCACACCGAACCGAAAATATAATCAATCTCAACTACCCACACAATCAAGCACAAATCCAATTATCTACACTACGTTCAAGAACCCGTTCCTCCACAATCCTCAAATAATTATCAACAAAAATCCAAAAATAGCATAATACGCCCTCAAACTAACAATCGAAATCAAAATCCAAGAAACGAACCAAGATAGGCAAGAATCAATTGTTACCGGTCCTTGCGAGATGCCCAATTGAGATAGAGGTGCTGCGGCGGCGTTAGGGTTTCGTCTAGTGGTTGTTTTAGGCAAGGGGCGGCAGATCGGCGGCTGTGTGAGGGGGCAGGTCGCGGCGGCGCGATGGTGCTTGATGTGGTGGTTTCGGTTGAGGAAGAGGGCAGGTCGCGCGGTAAGAGAAGGAGCAGGTCGCGGCTGCTATGGCTGGGTAGGGTTCGGGAGAGAGTGGTTGCGGTTAGATCTGAGAGGGAGAAGGTGCGGCGGGGCTGCGTGCGTGAGGTTGGACGCGGTGGTTGCGATTGGGTGCGACGGGGCTGCGCGTGGTTAGGGTTTGGGTTTCAGGTCACGGCGGAGTGAGACGTAGGGTTTCGGCTGGGGGAGCGGTTAGTTGGTGCGGCGGCTGGTGGTTTCGGTAGAGGATATGTGTTTTGGGGAAGAAGATGGTTTGCCCGATTTCAAAATTTCTTTCTTTCTTTCTTTCTTTCTTTTTTTTTTTTAGGCCATGGCTCGATCTAATTTGAGCCATGGCCTTTCGATTCTGGAATTTTGCTTTTTCTTGCACTAGAAATGGAGTCATGGCCTTATTCAAGTAGTGTCATGGCTTAAAGCTGCTGGAATTTGGGCACTTTTTTTGATCAAGACTTGAGCCATGGCCTGACTGAAGTTGTGCCATGGCTTCAAGCTTCTGGAATTTATGCACTCTTTTTGGTCAAAATTTGAGCCATGGCCTGGCTCAAATAGAGCCATGGCTTGATTATTCTTTTTCTCCAAAACACCCCAGTCCATGAAATATTCATCTCCTCGTTACCTTGCACCGCGTTACGCCTGCAAAACCCGACAAAACACCACAGATCACACTAAGACTAAAACAAAATGAACCAAAAACGCAAAAAAAAAAAAAGAAAAAAAAAACAAATAAAATATTGGGTTGCCTCCCAAGAAGCGCTTAGTTTTATGTCTTTAGCTCGACATGATACTCAGGTTACTTCATTCTAAGACCACCGAGGTCTTTTCATTCACAATTTCTCCACCCAAGTAATGTTTGAGACGTTGTCCATTGACTTCGAATTGTCTACCGGTCTCAGCTTCGGCTATCTCCACGACACCATGTGGGAATGAGTTTATGACGATAAACGGTCCAGACCATCGAGATTTTAGTTTTCCAGGAAAAAGTTTGAGACGATAATTGAAAAGGAGTACTAATTGACCCGGTTCAAACAACTTAGGTGTAATAGTTCTGTCATGCCATTTCTTTGTTCTTTCCTTGTATAGTTTGGCATTCTCATAGGCTATGTATCGAAACTCATCAAGTTCGTTCAGTTGCATCAACCGTTCCTTCTCCGAAAGTTCCAAATTCATGTTCAGGTTGCGAACAGCCCAAAAAGCTTTATGCCCACATGCTTTTCCGAAAACTAACCTATACGGTGACATTCCAATTGGCGTCTTAAAAGCCGTTCTGTATGCCCACAGAGCGTCATCTAATTTCTTGGACCAGTCTTTTCTTGTGGGACTGACTGTTTTCTCTAAGATCTTCTTGATTTCTCGATTAGAGATCTCTGCTTGCCCATTCGTCTGCGGATGGTATGCAGTTGCTACTTTATGCCGCACACCATATTTTGCTAGGAGAACGTTGAAGTATTTATTGCAAAAGTGGGATCATTGATCGCTAATGATGGCTCTTGGAGTACCGAATCTTGTGAAAATGTGCTTCTTAATGAATTGCATCACCACCTTCGAATCATCAGTTGGAAATGCTTCTGCCTCAACCCACTTAGACACGTAATCAACTGCAACTAATATGTACCGATTTCCAAATGAGGGAATGAATGGTCCCATGAAGTCAATTCCCCAAACATCAAAATACTCTACTTCCAACATAGTAGACAGTGGCATCTCATCACGCTTAGTTAAATTTCCAACCTGTTGGCATTGATCACAACGCTTCACAAACTCATGAGCATCTTTATGTAAAGTGGGCTGGAAAAAACCAGATTGTAGAATTTTAGCTGCTGTGAGATCTCCTTTAAAATGCCCACCGTATGGTGAATTGTGACAATTACCCAGAATTTCCTCGAACTTTTCGTCGGGAATACACCTCCCTATCATCTGATCCCCACATTTCTTAAACAAATATGGCTCATCCCAAATGAAGTTCTTCACATAATTTAGAAATCTCTTCTTTTGCTAGAAATTAATGTCGGGAGGAAGTAGGCCACTTACTAGATGGTTGACATAGTCGGCATACCATGGAAGTGTAGGCTGATTTACCGCAAACAATTGTTCGTCTGGAAAGACTTCATTGATCATCACAGAGCCTGACTCTTTGTTTCCTCCCTCCAATCTTGACAAGTGATCAGCCACTTGATTCTCGGTTCCTTTCCTATCTTTTATCTCGAGATCAAACTCTTGCAATAAGAGTACCCATCGAATTAGCCTTGGCTTAGCATCCTTCTTATCAATCAAATATCGGATTGCGGAGTGGTCTGTATATACTATCACCTTTGTTCCTACCAGATATGCTCGGAACTTGTCAAAAGCAAACACTACTGCCAACAATTCTTTTTCAGTCACGGTGTAATTCACTTGAGCGTCAGTGAGAGTTTTGCTGGCGTAGTATATTGAGTGAAAGATCTTATCCTTTTCTGTCCCAGAACAGCTCCAAGTGCGACATCGCTTGCGTCACACATCACTTCAAATGGAAGATTCCAATCTGGAGCTACTATTATTGGGGTTGTCACCAACTTTCCTTCAATGTTTGGAAAGCCTGCATACACAAATCATCAAAAATAAACTTAGCATCTTTTTCAAGCAAATTACATAAAGGTTTAGAGATTTTAGAGAAATCCTTAATAAAACGTCTATAGAATCCAGCGTGTCCCAGGAAACTACGAATTCCCTTGACTGACGTAGGTGGAGGGAGTTTCTCTATCGTCTCTATCTTTACTCTGTCCACTTCAATGCCTTTGCTAGATACTTTGTGTCCCAAAACTATTCCTTCTTGTACCATGAAGTGACACTTTTCCCAATTTAGCACTAAGTTAGTTTCTTCGCACCTGCGCAAGACCTTGGCTAAGTTATCAAGACATTCATCATACGAATCCCAAAACACAGAAAAGTCATCCATGAAGACTTTGAGAAATTTCTCTATCATGTCCGTGAAGATTGTCATCATGCAACGTTGAAACGTGGCGGTGCATTGCATAATCCAAAAGGCATCCATCTAAAAGCAAATGTGACATAGGGGCATGTGAAAGTAGTCTTTTCTTGATCCGCTGGTGCGATGAAAATCTGATGGTATCCCGAAAATCCGTCTAGAAAATAAAAATAAGCCCTTCCTGCTAATCTATCTAACATCTGATCTATGAATGGTAGCGGGAAGTGATATTTTCTTGTAGCTTTGTTCAGTTTTCGATAATCCATACACACGCGCCAACCCGTGACAGTTCTTGACGGGATTAATTCATTGTTTTGATTTTTAACTACTATCATACCACATTTCTCGGGGACACACTGAACTGGGCTAACCCATCTACTGTCTGAAATAGGGAAGATAATTCCTGAATCCAACCACTTGATGATTTCCTTTTTGACTACCTCTTTCATGATTGGATTTAGTCTTCTTTGATGTTCGACTGATCCCTTGTTCTCATCATCGAGTATGATCTTGTGCATGCAAAATGCATGACTAATCCCCTTAATGTCTGCAATAGTCCACCCAATGGCTCATATATGATTTCGATGAACTCTCAGTAATTTCTCTTTTTGGGTTTCGGAGAGATATGCAGAGATGATTAATGGCAGTGTAGATGATTCCCCCAAATATTCATATTGCAGATGTGCTGGCAGTGGCTTCAAGTCCAGCGAGGGCGGTTCTTCGATTGATGGTCGATGGGGCTTGCAAGTAGGTAGTTCCAATCCTTCAATCTTGTTGACTGGGTTACTGACTCGCAAATTTGCTTGTAAGAATGCCACGCTTTGTACAATTTCTTTATTGTCTATCTCCTCAAGATCTAACATTAAGGCTGCTTCCAACGGGTCTCGGTACATAGATGTCTCAAAGGTCTTAGCGACCAATGAGTCGATCATGCATACTGATGAGCATTCTTCCTCGTCGTCGGGATGTTTCATGGCTTGGAACACGTTGAATGTAATCTTCTCATCCTGCACCCTCATGGTTAATTCACCTTTCTGTACGTCAATTAATGCTCTTCCAGTGGTTAAGAAGGGCCTACCCAAAATGATGGGTACATTCGAATCTGCTTCATAGTCTAACACAATAAAATCAATTTTTACCAGAACGTCCTCAATTTTTACCAGAACGTCCTCAATTTTTCCTTCGGGGTATGTAATGGAACGATATGCTAATTGAAGAGTTACCGTAGTTGGCCTTGCTTCCCCAATTCCCAATTTTTGAAAGACGGATTTGGGCATGAGATTGATGTTGGCCCCTAAATCGCATAATGCTTGTCCCACGTACTTATCGCCAATGTTACATGGAATGGTAAAACTGCCAGGATCCTTGAGTTTAGGCGGGAGCTTATTTTGCAAAATTGCACTGCATTCTTCGGTGAGAGCTACAATTTCGAATTCTCCTAATCTTTTCTTTCGTGACAGTACATCCTTCATGAATTTGACGTAATTTGGCATCTGCTCGAATGCTTCAACTAATGGAATGTTGATGTGAAGTTGTTTCAGGATATCAAGGAATTTTCTGAATGGATCATTCTTCCTTTGTTGTTGAAATCTTTGAGGAAATGGTGGTGGAGGTTGATTTTCGGTAGATTAGGTACATCTTTCTTCTCGCTTTCCTTTTCCACCTCTTTTTCTTTGTTTAGTTCAGAGTCTTCAGGGTTGTCTTGAGCTTCCTTGGGATCCTTAACTCGAACTCGTGTTCTGCTGGGCTCTTCGAGTTCTCTACCATTTCTCAGAGTGATTGATTTGCAATGTTCGTTATGATTGGTCCTTGGGTTTTCAGTGTCACTTGGGAGTGAGCCTGGAGGTCTGTGCTGCCTATCTTGAGCTAATTGAGCCATTTGGGTTTCTAGGTTTCGAATAGATGCAGTTGTCTGGCTCATGAACTGTGCCAATGTCTCTTCTAACGATGGCTTATTGTCCGTTGGTGGTTGTTTTTGTTCACCCTGAAACCCTGGTGAGTTTTGCTGATTTTATGCATTGTTTGACCCCTGTCCAACGTGCTGATTATTGCTCCATGTAAAGTTAGGATGGTTTCGCCATCCGGGATTATAGCTGTTAGAGTAGGGATTATACTCTTGATTGTTTCGATTGTTTCCCACATAGCATGCTGACTCTGAATTTGAAGGGCAATTTTCATACGGATGCTCTCCCCCACAAATGATACAGGAAATCTCTGAGTTGTGGATCATATTGACTGGTTGAGCTTGAAACGAGTTAGCTCCAGGTTTACTCCTACGTAAACCATCAATCTTCTTGGATAAAGCGGCTAATTGTGCTTGCACTGCTGTCATTGTATCTAACTCAAATTTTCCAAGTGCAAGTTTTACTGATGAGCGTTCCGATGCCCATTGGTAATTGTTGTAGGTCATTCTTTCTAACACATCGTAGGAATCTGTATATGTCTTCCCCAAAAATGTCCCTCCTGCTGCTGCATCAAGAATTGTCCTGATTTGTCCCCCTACTCCAGTGTAGAATATGTGTATTAGCTGCCAACCAGGAACTCCATGGTGTGGACATTGTGTCATTAACCCTTTGAACATTTCCCATGCATCGTAGAGTGACTCTCCATCTATTTGTTGGAATGAGTGAATTTCCATTCGAACTTTTGCGCTCTTAGCGGATGGGAAATATTTCCTCAGGAATTTTTCAGTTAAATCAGTCCAGGAGGTAATGGAGTTGGGCGGCATTGAGTTTAGCCATATTCGAGCTCGATCGGCATTGAGTTTAGCCATATTCGAGCTCGATCCCTCAAGGAAAATGAGAAGAGTTTCATTCTTAGTTGATCAGTTGTAACCCCATTCAATTTGAATGAATCGCAAATTTCCATAAAGCTCTTCAAATGTGCGTGAGGATCTTCCATAGCCAACCCCGAAAATATAGCAGAGGAATTGATCAGATTCAGCATTACCGGTTTCACTTCAAAGTGATCTGCTTCAATCTCTGGTCTGACAATGCTTGAATCTAGAACACCCAAGATTGGTGTTATGTATTCATTAATGGGACTTTCGATTTCGGCAGGAATGTGTGGACCCATTTGCTGATTTACTAACTGTTGATTCACCTGATTTTCATTCTGTGGATTCTCCATTAGATCAGCTTTTCCTTGATTCTTGTTTAGTGCTCTTCGTTGTCTGAAAGTCCTCTCGATCTCTGGATCAAAAGCTACTAATTCAGCTTTTTTATCACTGCGCATAAACTAGGTATGAGTACCTACAAGGAAAAATTTGAACTATAAAAATAAATCGAATTAAAACAAAAATAAAAGTTGAAACTTGGTAAATTATCAATTATCAAAGACCCCGGCAATGGCGCCAGACACTCCCTCAGGTTTGGGCATATTACAAGAAACCCCTTACGGCATAAAAAACAAACGGAATTTGATGATGTCAGCAAAAAAAATTGATTTTCCAAATTTACCCCTGGCTAAATATACCCACAGGGGGTGTCTATGTAATACTATCATACCACAGGGGGTGTATTTGAAAGATTACAATAACTTCATGGAGTTACTTGTAGCCAACTATCATATTTAAAAAATGACCATTAGATGTTACTGTTGGCCACATATTTTGGTTATAAATAGCAGTCCGAATGTGTATTTTTAGTTTTGCATTTCATCCCGCAAATTTTATAATGACATCATCAAATTCAAGAGATAGTGTGAGATGTTTAAAATATCGATAATCAAAATATTCATGTGTAGGGTGTGTGAAGAATGCACCCATAATGATTACAGATGTACGCCGAAATTTACAGTAACATCCATTGGTCATTTTTAGAAATATGACAATTTGATAAGTAACCCCATGAAATTTAGAGCCAAAATATATGGCCAACGGTAACATCCATTAGTCGTTTTTTAAAATAAGACCGTTGGCTACAAGTAACCCCATGAAGTTATTGTAATCTTCCAAATAAACCCCATGTTTTATAATATTATTACATAGACACCCCTGTGGTATAATATTTTTACATAGACACCCCTGTGGTATGATATTATTACATAGATACCCCTGTGGGTATATTTAGCCAAGGGTAAAATTGGAAAATCAATTTTTTTTACTGACATCATCAAATTGTGTCTGTTTTAACGCCGTAAGGGGTTTCTTGTAATATGTCCAAACCTGAGGGGGTGTCCCTATAATTTTTTAAACAACGGGGGGTTTCTTATAATATGCCCAAACCTGAGGGGTTTGAGTGTAAATCACACTTATAAATTTATCTTATATCATATTTTAACTTGTAACCACTAATTTGTCGATCCCATATACCTGTTTTAACTTGTACCCACTAATTCTAATTCATTAAACAAACCCAAAGTACAATAACCAGAAAGAAAATAGAATTCCAATTCAAAATTAAAATAAAGAATATAAGTAATTTAAATGTAGTTTGGTATAACAAACGTGCTTCAGAGAAGAGAGAAACAAATATTAACTTGGAAAAGTCAAATCACTATTTGAGAGAAAAGAAGAGTGGACAATTCAAATTTTAAATGTGTTAAAGGAACCTTTTTTTTATTTTTTTTTGTTAAATAATGTTAACGGAACTTAATTTACAAGAGAAGCAAATGAATGATGCTTTCAACATTATATAGGAGCATATGAAAAGTATAATCTACCTCCTTCTTTTGTATTTTTTCTTTATTTTTCTCACTTTCTAAATATTTGAAGCATTTATTAAGTCACATTTTCCCCCTTCCTTTCGATCTTAAACTAAAGAAGACTCAATCTCAACAAAGATCGAATAAAAAACACTACTAAGTAATTATCCCTCCGGTCTTTTTTTTTTATTTGTCGATTTGGAGGATTATACATGAATTAATAAATTTAATGAATAGCCAATTTTTTCAAGCACAAATTCCAAAATATCATTTTAATTAAATAGTCATTGCATTAATTGCAAGCATCAACAAGAAAGTTAAAATTAATAAAAAAAAAATTAATTTTACATTGAACTCCTAAAACAACAAATTAAAATATACCTAGCGATATTGCCAGAGCAAAATATTTTAATTGCCAAATTTACCCCTCACTCAATAAAGACCTGTCGACAAGGGCGGATGCACATCCCTGAAAATTTTCCCTTTTTTTTCTAATATAGTAGTGTTGTATTTTTTGTTTTTAAATTTCAATAAATTAGCCCAATATGAAATTTTCAGCCCAAATATAACTTACTTTTTTTTTTGTTCTAAACAAGAAATTGAAATTCCTCCAATGAGTAATGTCTATGTTCCATATGAGAGGCCAAAACGTAGGATTGAACAAGTGACTATCGAGCATCATTACAAAGTTGAGAGATTCAATTCGGTGATAGTTAGACAATTGCAAGAGTTGAACAATGTTTCAATGAAGTAAACACAAATTTGCTTATTTTGTGTTGCATGCTTAAACCCGTCCAATCACTTTGAAGCTTTTGACAAAGGAAAACTTGTTCATCTTGACGAACTTTATCTAAATGACTTTTCTTTTCTTGAGCTCTCGGCCCTTCCCAATCAACATGAAAATTATATTAGGGATGTTCGATCAAGTGATGATTTTCCTAGATTGAAAGGGATTGGTGATCTTGCTAAGAAGATGGTTGCAACTAAAATTAAAGACTTGTCGCATTCTCGATGGTTTACAAACTTGAGACATTGACACTTATTCTACCCGTTGCAACTACATCAGTTGAGAGAGCTTTTTCGGCTATGAAGATAGTAAAAAATCGACTTTATAACCGATTGGGCGATCAATGGCTAAATGATAGTTTAGTTGTCTTTATAGAGAGAGACATATTTAGTAGTATTTCAAACGATGATATCATGGACCCGTTTCAAAAGATGAAAAACCGTTGTGGTCAATTATTAAAGTAAATATGTAGATATTTTGGGTTCTTTAATTTGGGACTATAATGGATAAACATATATAATTAAAATATCTCATGGGGTTTATTTTTGTCAAACTCAACCTCCCCATTTTTGTATTGCGTCATATATTTCCTTGTCAATAATATAAACTCTAACTTTAACTGTTTGATAAATTTTTCTTTTTTATAAGTTAAGCCCCCGACCGAAAATCCGGGATCCGCCCCTGCCTGTCGACCCTGTTGGGATTCGGTAAGATAAACAGCCCTAGGCACAGCGGAATATAAAAATTTTAGGACCTCTTACGGAATCTTGCCGGGATACTACTCTAGGTGTATATATATAAATATTAATTAAAACGATAGTATAAGTTTACACGTTATACCTATCTCCTTGCAAATCCAAGTTGGCAGTCAGCAAAGACGAACTCTGATTTCTGCTCCAACAAAATCGATCCAAGCTCTGCACCAGCGCCCCACGTGTTGCGCCTCTACGAGTTGATACACCATAATATCACGAAAATAATATATCTTGATCGACTAGAACACAAGATATATTAAGATCTAGGAATTAGGAACGATTTGGAACAAGATCGAAAAAACGAAAATTCTTCCTTGCACAGGAAGGGGTTCGGCCGATCACACAGGAAAGGGAGAGAATTTTTGCTCTTGCTCAAATTTTGCTTCTTGAGTTGTGTGAAAAATAACTACAAGATAGCTACTTATAGTTATCTCCCTAACCTAGTCCTAATAGGACTAGGTTTCCTCTCTCCTACATGGGCCATGACCCTCTTTAATTAGAAGACCAAGTCTTCTAATTAATTCATGGCCCAGTTAATTAATTTGACCAGGCTTTATTTAATTACCCAATTAAATAGCCCAATTAATTAACTTAATCTCCCATTTAATTAAATCAGACTCTAAGTCCATTAAATTAAAATCCCTTCTAATTAATTAAATCCAACTTAATTAATTAATCCACAAATTAAATTCCAATTTAATTTATAATCTTGATCCAATTCCAATTGGATCCCAATTTGTTCCGATTGGGTCGACCCAGTCGACCCACCCATAATAATCGACCCAGTCGATTATTCACCCAGTCGACCCAGTCGACTCGGTCGTTCTTATTTCATCGCTTTCGCTTCATGTGTATTGTGTATGCCCCCGTAGGTTCACCACATAATTGGCCGTGGGTTATAATTAGGGGTGCATATGGTTTTCAAAACCGTACCGGACCGTCCCGTACCGTACCGAACCGTACCGAATGTTAGGTTTTTTTTCTTCTCAAAACCGAAGGTCTTGGTATGGATGAAAACCGTACCGAGTATTTTGGTATGGTTTTGGTTTTAGACTTCTCATACCGTAAAAAACCGTACCGTACCGAAATTGAAAAGAAATAGGAATTAACTATTCATTTTTTTATATTTACAAGTAAATTTTATAAATTTATAATTCAAATATTATTGAATACTATATTATTTATAATTTATATTATAGTTCATCATAGTTTATAATTACTACATTGCTAGCATTCAATTAAAAAAAGATATGCTCTAATTTAGCACAAATTAAACTTATGTTGAAAACTTAAAATGCAAAAATTCTAGACAACAAATACGAAATAGTAAGTTTCTTCATATAATAAAAACAATGATCAAATAATTAACCAATTAATTTTATTCAATTAGGTCGAACTATAGCGTCAAATTTGTGAACATTTTCTTTTTCGATGCTTTTTTTAATGGGAAAATAATAATTTGTAAGATATTATATTATTAATTTTTATATAATTGTCACCTATATAATCAATTATATAAGAAAAATTGCACGAAAAAAGTTTGTTCGAAAAAACCGTAAAACCGTACCGTACCGTACCGGAACCGCACAAAACCGGGTTTGTTGGTATGGTTCATAAAACTCTAGCTTGGTTTTGAGTTTTTAAAAACCGCACTAATTGGTACGGTACAAATTTTATTAAAAATACCGCAGAACCGTACCATGTGCACCCCTAGTTATAATTAAATATTATTTAATTATTCGATGAAGACTTACTCTAAATCAATCGAACACTCTGTCGATTGATCATTCCAAAATTAGCACCCCTGCCAATTTGGGAATTCTCCCACACTCCACGGTCGATGTCCAGCCACAAGCCCATGGAGCCCAATCACTGGTGAATTAATTCAGTAAACCTTTTATCATTTATAATTTCCATATACGACATGATCTCTCCATCGATAAATCTCCCAATCGAGACTTAAGGGTATGGTCTTTCATCGGATTCCCTTTTCTTTTGTCTTGACCTTATGTACTCTGATCTCGAAATAAATTTTCTTTGACTTAATCTTTATGAGCTACTTACATAAAGTCGTCAGATACCTTGGCCAAGGATTTTACCAGAATTAATTTCTCACAGAAATCCATAGGAGAATTTCCCAACCTATCAAGTCGGGTCAATGGATCCTTTGTTGATGATATGAATCTGCATACGAGTTCCTCTATACCCAATATGAGTCCACAGAGACTTTCTGGCCATCCCCAATCAGTCGGAACTCATATCAAAGCATAGAAGTTCTCGCACCAGATAAACCCTATCACCTCAAGTAGTTAGGGATCGTTCCTCGTATACTATTATAAATTTGGAATAACTTCAACCCCGATATGCGACTACTGCTTCCATGGTGAGTTATTTCCTAATTGGGGTATTCAGTGCGCTTGCCATCCCAGCAAGCCACCCACTTATGTGTATCGACCATCCCAGTCACGCTCGTGGACCCCAGCGTTCTCCAGTTCATCGGAGTATACACAACAGTGAGAGTCTAACCGAATCCAACGATGTCCTATCTCGATTGGATTCTACGACTCTTGAATATGTTCTAGATCACGGCCTTGGGGATCAGTCCACGGGTTGTCCCATAGCCCTGTGATCTAAGGACTTCTATCCTTATGCGTAGATAATTATTACATAAGATAAAGTTGACCATTTAATAAAGTGCATTTATTAATCGAAATTGAATAGTTCCGCATTTATTACAATAAATACTAGCCATACAGCTGGCTTGCAGGACACTATTTCTATCAGACCCTGCTATCAAAATCATATAAATTTTCTATATGGGCATAAGACTATGAACATTAATTTGTAAACAATAAACTATTATTCACATCCTAACAATACAATTTCCAGATTAAGAAGAAAAAAAGCAAAAAACAAAAAAAGAATGGATGTCAATGTTGTCAATAAAAGTGAAGTGGAAGCCCCAGGGCATATCTCCAACTGGTTGACCAACAATTTATAAGGCTTGCTCCAGCGGTAAGGGTGGGGTTTCGAATTCCATTTAGAACTTGGATGGAAGCATTTCTATGTGTCTATCTAAGGGTCATTTGTGGTGAAGACCCCTTTGTGCGCAGAGTGTACAGCAGTATGGTGGGATCCCGAGGCTTGGTGGAGGCACATCCTGCGATTTACATCCTTCAGGGTTCTAGGGCAAGGGTTCTGAAGGTCCAGGATTAGTCTAGTGTAAGCTTGTACACCTGGGTTATAAAAAAATAAATAAATAAATAAATAAATAAATAAAAGTGAAGTGGAAACTGGAAAAGGGTTAACGGTTTCGTACTCAGATGGAAATTTATTGAATATACAAATACGCCCATAGCTTGCCCTAAGAATTGGAAAGAGGAAAGAGATTCTCCTTTTGACGTAAAGAGTCTCAGAACTCTGTTTTTGGTCACAAGAATCTCATATTTCGTTTAATTGAAACATAAGAAAAAAGAGAATATCAATAAACTTTTTTATTTTAGATTAGAAGGATAAATTTGGCAATTTGAAAATTTTGTTGTCGTTGCAACAATTATTGCTCTGATAATATCGCTAACCTAAAAATATAGCCAAAGTAGTTTCCCTAATGCCATAGCAAAAAGAAGGTAATTGACATAGATACCCTTTCTTTTAATGCTTATTGTTCGTCCCAAGTGATCAGATGAGGTCTAGAGGAGGGGGGAAAGGTGAATATATCTCTGAAAACTTTTTCAGTTTTTCTCTAACTTTTTCTTATTAGCAGACTAAGCTGATTAAGTTTCGTGAGACTGCTTAGCTTAATCAGCAGAGTTGACCACTCTTCCGATATAACATATCTAATTTTAAGATAATCAGAGTTTCGAAATAACTTGTATGCAGCGGATTTTGCAAGTGTTTTTCACAAGTTATTTTCTTAACTTAAAGATTTGTCCCCAATTTTAAAACTCCTTTGAAATCATTAAGTTCGTTTGAATGTTTGAATACTTTTTGAAAATATGCAAAGTAAGAGTGCAAGAAATCAAACATACAGAATTTTTATAGTGGTTATATGGATTGAAATCCTTTAGTCCACTCTTCCAAGTCACTTAGATCTTAGATTATACAATGCTTGCGCAATTCGACAAATAAAAAGTCACAAGTTTGTTACAGGAAATCACAAAGAAGTCCTATACTACAAAGCTATATCACTCACTCAGACGGATATAAGCTTCTCACAACACTTCTCTCTTATATAGAATAACTCATATATATATTTGCTTTGATCTTCAACTCAGCTTTTTCCAGCAGATGACTAAGCTGATGGTGTTCCGTTCTTGAGTTTGAGACTTCGACATATTTTGCTCGATGAATTTGCTCTCAAAATGTGTTGTATTCTCGCTAACTCTTTGATATCGAACTATTTATACTCGGAGATTTGAATTTGTCCGTTGAAGAGAGACATACTTCGGCTATCCTCGAGTACTGGTCCCCAAAATTCGGAACGGCTACCTGCAACTGTTGCACTGTACATTCTACTGTACTTTATGTCAGCTGCATTTAATGCACTCTGCTGATCCAAGGTATATCTTCAATCATTTGTCTTTAATACCCTTCTATTGCAGCATTTATTACTCAAAGTGCATTTATTATCGTTGGGATGACTTTCTGATCACTTCCACTCTGCTGATCGAAACTACTAATCTGATGAACACTCTGTTGTTCTCAAATCGAACTCATCCGATTTGAGTCGGCTGAAAATCCACCAGTCTGATTTCGAATACATCAACATATCAGTAGTTTTTTGGACCAAATATTTAATCCGTCTGATATGACACTAATGGTGTTAATGTTAACCTTCCAAACCTCCACTGACTGAAGCAATCATAAAAAAGGAGCCGTTAGCTATTACATGGAGAGCTGAAGAAACTCTTGTTTTAAAAGAAATTCCGGTTCAACAAGAACCCGTTGCACCTGGCATCCCTATTTTTGATGTTCAAGCCTCAATCATGGATTCAATGAAGACTTTGATTGAGAATGCTATCAGGGAAATGGAGGAGAAAAACAGGCAGATGCTGAAACAGCTTGAGAAAGCTA
Source organism: Penstemon eatonii (assembly GCA_038501285.1). NCBI lineage: Eukaryota > Viridiplantae > Streptophyta > Magnoliopsida > Lamiales > Plantaginaceae > Penstemon > Penstemon eatonii. The sequence continues at coordinate 33,467,145 of CM076713.1, forward strand.
TTGCTAAGATAGTTCAAGAAGCTGTACAAAATCTTCCTCAGCTAGCTGATCACTCAATGCAACTGAAGGCAGGAATCCTTGCCTTGAATCAGAATGTTGAAGACGTGAAAGCAGATGTAAATCAATTGCATGCTGCTCTTCAAAGACATGAGTTGGATTTATCAAGGGTAGAGAAGGCTTTCCAGGACATCACTGATGCTGAAACCTTGAAGATTGCCTGTTTACTACAAGACTTCTCTGACCAAGCTAACAAGATCACTTCAGAAGTTTCCACCTTACAGCTAAATGTGGATTGTCTTAATGAACAGCTGGAGCTTTAAAGACAAATCAACAACGTCAGACACTTCAACTTCACACAATGGACCAGAACATCAAAAAGTTTTGTGCTGCTGTCAACGTACACCTGTTCAAATGGAGCAACTCAACCCTGCTGATGATGATAAAAAGGGAGGAAAAGGGATCCGCGAACAAGAAGAGTGTTGCCACTACTACTGTTGAAGTTACTGCTGAGAAACATACTGATGAACATACAAGCATATCAGCTGAAGTAATTGAAAACAAGGGAGCTGCTGATGAAGAAGAAGCTGGAGCGAAGAATGAAGAGCCCAAAGATGTACACAAGTCTGATGAAGAACTAGCTGCTTCTAAGGACTTTGTTGAAGAACAGCTGGGTCCATTTAAGAAAACCAAGAGACTTGAGGAGATCAAGAGCATATATAATTGAAGTTGCTGATAAAAACTTGGTTGAATCATTTACAAGTGGAGAAGAAGAAGAAGACGATGAAGTCGAAGGAAAAGTTGAGGAAGAGGAAGAAGATGAAGACACTGAAGACTAGACTAGATTATTGATTCTAGACTAGGTCACTTAGCTAAAAAGTCATTGTATCAGTTTACCTCAATTCATCTTTGTAAAACTTGTACTGTAATATTTAAATCATGTATCTAAAAGTTCAAGTTTCCAGCCTAATTTCTATCTCAAAAATTTTGATATGAGGAATTAACTTTAGTTTAGGTACAAATACTTTGCTGAAGTTGTTGGATAAAGATGAAGATGGAGTGCACTGAATTTTATTTAGTTAAGGGAGGTTTTGATGATTTCCAAAACTTAAATTCAGCTAAGTAAAGACAACTTAGTTGAAATCCCTTAGAAGAATTTTGACCAAGTAAGAAGACATATCAGACGGGTCAAATATTCAAGGTCCAGAAGACTACTGATCTGCTGAAGAGAAGAAATCAGACTGGTGTAAATCAGCCGACTCAAATCAGATTTGTTCAAGTTTGAGATCAGCTCTGTTCATCATCAGAAGTGTTCTCTCATCAGCCAAGTGGAAAGATCAAAAAGTCGTCCCAACGGTAATAAATGCCATTGGAGTAAATGCTGAAGTCTATGGTTATTAATGACAAATGATTGAAGAAAAGACTCGTATCAGCTCGGTGCATTTAATGCTGCCTGACAGAAAGTACAGTCTGCAGTACTGTCACTGTGCAGAGAGCCGTTCGCGGAAATTAAGGACCAGAAATCAAGAGATTTGAATTTGTCTCACTTCAACGGACATAATTCAAAGAGTGACTATAAATAGCTGAGAGAGACGAAGAGAAAACGAGCTACAACACAACAACTGATAGATTGATTTCGAAGCAAAATATTTTCTAAGTCTCAAAAGCTCAAGAACAGCTCAATCGTCAGCCTTGTCATTTGTTGACTTAAGCTGAAGTTGAAGATCAAAGATAAACACATTTTTCTGAGTGAAATCTGTTAGAGTGTTGTGAGGAGTGTCTATCCATTTGTGTGAAGTGATAAAACTCTGTAGAATAGGTCTTCTTTGTGATTTCCTATTGCGAGCTTACGGCCAGATTCATTTGTTGTTTTGGCGTAAGTGGAGTATACTGTAAACTTTGTGATTATAGTATAACCCAAGATCAGTGTGACTTGGAAGAGTGGACTAAAGGATTAAAATCCATATAACCACTATAAAAATTTTGGTGTTTGGTTTTTGCATAAGTTTTCTTGCATATTTATAAAATTGCATAAAACATTTAATTAACTGTTTGAAAAGGATTTATAAAACTGGGGATAAAATTTTCAAACTACTAAGTTTACTTGTGAAAAAAAACACTTTAAAAATCCGCTGCAAGCATTCTGGTATTAAAACTGATTTTAATCAAAATCAGCTAAGTAACTATCAGATTAGTGGTCAACAAAGTTGTTCAAAGATTTGTTCGCGATCAGCCTTGTAAACTTACTGTTCTGTAACAGCTTAGTCTGCTTACAATTGAACAACAGTTTTAAAGTTAAAATTTGATTAAAAATTTTAAAGAGATCTATTCCCCTCCCCCCCCCCCACCTCTAGACCTCATCTGACCACTTGGGACCAACAAAAGTTTTGTCATCATCAAAAAGGAAAAAATTGTTGGATAAAGATGAAAACAAAGAAGTGAAGGGAGGTTTTGATGATTTCCAAAAGTCACCATCTAAGTAATTGAACCTTAGCAAACCTCTAAAAAAATTTAACCAACGAAGACAAGTAGATCAC